>CM030032.1:1200000-2400000 GCA_017639485.1 Pluvialis apricaria
GCACGGTGGTCCCTGCACGTGCGGTGAGTGATGGGTGCTCTGCGGAGCCCCGTGCACCCACCACCAGCGGGTGCCCAGGTCAGAGCTGTGTGGAGGCAAGGGGGGATTCAGCACCCAAAAAATGAGCCGAATCCCACCCTGGCATTGCCTCTTTCTCCACTGCCCACGGGGGGATCTGTGCCCCTGAACCCCACATTGGGCTCACACTGCCTCCCGCGCACCCCAAAGCTGTTGGCTGTGCGTGCGCGCCCCGCAGCCCCTACGTGCGGATGGGGGAACGACGGCCTCCCGCCCCCGTGTCACCCTGTCACCGCTGTTTTGGCACAGCAGAGGGGTCCCGCCTCCTCCCGCTGTCCCCACGGGGGTCCCTCCCCGCTGCCCCACGGGGGACAGGGGCTCTGCGGGGACAGGCGCCTACCCGAAAGGAGACACTGCGAAGCACCCTGCAGACCTTTCCTGCAACCTTGTCTTGGCCAAGCTGAGGTTTATATTTAGATCTCCAGGAGGAGAAGAAGCCAGGAGAAAGGCGACTTGTGACTTTTAAGCCCTGCCTGTAGCTCCCTTCCTCCGGGTGGGAAGGTGGCTCAGAAACTGGTTGCCCGTCACATCCCCCGACGTCCCCTCTCATCCCAGAGGCAGGTCGGTGGCCACCAAGAGTCCGGTGGCTGCTGGCACACGTGTCCCTGTGCCCTGCCTGCACTTTTGTGGGGACTTTCTCCCCCCGCCCCAGGCTGTTTTCCATGCAGGGGGATCTGTTGGGTGCCTACAGCCCTAAACACCACCCCAGCGACCGTGGGGGCTGTCCTGCTCCCATCCACCTCCAGCGCTCCGACTACGAAGCCCCCGATGTTGCTTGCACCGCTCCGGGCACCACAAGAATGACAAACCCGGTGATATCCAAGACACTGTAGACCCTTCCCGGTGCCCTGGCATCAACCCAGGGCTGAACCCGGTACTTACTGTTGGGTAGAGAGAGCGAAATCCCAAGCTGAGACCTTTAAGGGCCAGAATTTCCCTTTCCTTCGACTCCTGGAGGCTTTGGCTCAGCAAGTGCCTGTTGGCAGAGCAGCTGCTGCCGCCGTCAGATGGTCATGAGTGAAACCTGAGGACATGCGGGGTCCTTCAGGTAGCCTCGGCCCTGTCTCAGCTGTGGCATTCGTCCCCCGCCGCGCCAATCATGGGGCTGGCGGCGCCTGCAACCCCCGCGGCCGCATCGCCCAGCGCTCCCAGGGTCCTGCGTGCACGGAACCCCCTCCCTGCACCGCAGCCACTCCGGCCATGCGCTGAGCCGGGGACACGGCCACCTGGGGCGGTCAGGGTGACGGAGCGGCGTGTCCCAGATGTTGAGGTGGCTTCAGGCTGACTTTGGCACTGAACAGGCTGTGGGGAGGTGGAGGGGAGGTGGGAAGGGACCCCCGGCCAGCACCTCCCCACCTCTCTCTCCCACAGGTGACATGCAATTGGAAAGAGCAGTGGGACAACTGCGAGGGTGGTGGTGGTGGGGGGTTGGTGCCAACCCTGCTGCCAACCTCATCTCGGAGTCGGTGGCTCTTTTGGGAATGTCATTTGGTTGCGCAGCACCCAGCACCGGCCGCGGCTCCTCCTCTTGCTTCTGTCTTTTCTACTTTGATCCCCCCATGCCCGCCCTCCACTGCTGCCTAATCTTGGACCAGCACCGCGTTTCTCTGCACACCAGGAGCACCCGATGGCCAGCACCCGATGGCCAGCACCCGATGGATGGCCTGATGGCACCAGCAGCCGTGCGGGGTCACCCTGCTTTGGCACGAGGATGCCTCACCCCATGTCCCTTGACACACACTCTGCCTGCGGAGACCTCCGTGGGTCTCAGCCAGACCAGGGTGGCACAGGACGGTGCAAAAGGGAGGTTTGCCGCATGGTTGCCTCCCATCTTGTCCTTCCTGACAGGGCCTTTGGGTGCTCTTTGCACGCCCAGGTAGTTCCCCAGGTGCGTAGGGTGCTCAGGGGGCAACCATGGTTGGGAGGAGAGCGTGGAGGGGTGCCCAGCTTGCAGGGCTCACCCCTTTTGGGGTGCACGGGGCTGCCTTGGGAGTGGACCACCCACCCCACCACCCAGCCTGGTCAGAGGGGACTCATCATGGCTCCAACACTGCCAGATCTGTGCAAATCTGCTGCTCACCCAGTCTCAAAATATCCTGCAGGAACTTTCCCGTGCTGGCGTGGGCTTCATTGGCCCTGAAGCACCTGCCCTCCCCAGCCTGGCATCTTGCCCGCAGGGGTCCCTGTGCTCGCCCGCATCCCATGGCAATCAATAAAAACAGGGCCAAGACTGCAACCCCGAGCACGCAGGGAGCTGGGAAGTGAAGTTCCTTGGCTCGACTCTGCTTTTCACTCAATAATTTTCCTTTTCTGTTCAAGACTGTGTAAATACAGCAGCGCGGGAGACGGGGTTTAGCTCTCGGAGGGAGGAGAGGTCGTGCAGCGTGGGACGGAGGATTAGCTCCATGTGGGAGATGCCGACGGCGTGCTTTGGGAAGCATAACTTGGATTTCTTCAATTAAAAACCGACCCCAGGTCTCTTTTTAGTGACTTGGAGCCCGGGCTGGGCTCAGAGCAGCTAAAGCCACGGGAAGGAGGGAGTGAAGAGCTCCCAGGGGATTGCTGCAACCGGGGTAGAGAGCATCGGGAGCCCGTCGGGAGTTCAGCAGTGAAGCGACAGCCTGTCCCCACGGGCAAAGCGCATTCCCCGTGTGTCCAGCGGTCGGTGGTTTAGCTGGTGAGGAGGGCAGGGACGGGGATGTCCTCCCGCTGTGGCTGTGGGGACTTCCCACTTGCTCCGTTGGTCACAGCAGGAAATTCAGGGGATGCTCGGCGGGTCCCATCAGCTGCCAGCTGCCCCAAACCCAACCCTTGCCACCGCCTGGGAGCCTGCGCAAACTGCAACCGGTCCTTTTTCGCTTTGCCTACAGCAAACCTGGGGTGAGGCACATGAGGGTGGAAACCCCGGGATGTGGCTTCTGCCCTTCTGGAAGCTGGGGGCACCCCGGGGTGCCCAGCTGGGCACTGGGCAGGGACCAGGGCACAGCTCTGCCTGCCCAAACCAGCTAAATCCCAACTGGAATGGGAGCTTGGGGTACCCACAACAATAATTTGGGAGGAAAACCCGTGTCCTTGGGGTGACAGGGTGGGATGAGTGAGGGCAACGCCTGGCACCGCCTGAGGGACGCCGCAGTGTTTGAGGTGCTTTGGCTTGCACCCTTCCCCGAAGCTGCCGGTGCTGGGCGCATCCTGCGGGACCGCCTGCATCCGTGGGGGCTCCGTGGGGTGAGCTCGGGCTGATCTCGGCGCAGGCAGGAGCTGGGCAGAGACAGAGCTGCGGTGGCAATAAGCTGCGCCAGCGAGCCGGGGTGCGGGGAAGGGACATTTGCAGGGTGAACTCCCCAAACCGCAGGGCCAGGCGCATCCCGGAGCAGGGATGAAGGAGCGGGTGCAGGCGCAGGCATCGGGGCACCCTGGGCAAGCAAGCAGGGTGGCCTGGCAGCCCCCCCCCGGAGGAGCAGAGGGGATGCAGGCAGGGAAAGAAGCAACAGGCAAAAGCACAGCTCGCCCAGCCCTGAGCCTTATTCCCATCCCCATCGCTGATTAACCCTCACCTGGCCAGGGCTGAGGAGGGGGACCCTGGGCGGGGGGTCCCAGCTCTTGCTGGAGCCTTGGGACACGTGCGGGGTTGGGTGCACGCTCCCCCGAAGCGACGTGGCCCCCTTACCTTACTCCCTGGGTGCTCTCAGGGCCCCCGCCAGAGTCATTGGGTGCTGGTACCCAGGGCCAGCAGCCGGCAGCCCCCCGGGATGTGCTGGGGTCCCTCCACGCCGGCTGAGCCTGTGTCCAGGGCGGTGTGTGCGGGGACACTGTGCGCTCCAGGGCTGACACCCTGGATCCGATGTCAGTGCCCGCGGCGGTGTGGCGGGGCCGCAGTGCCACCCACCGGCTCCAGGCAAAACACCCCCCCCCTTGCCTCTGCCGGACACCCCTCTCTGCCCCAGGGGAGGCCGAGGCACCCCCAGGGCAGGGTGGGCAATGGGGATGCTGCGGTACCCTGCGCCACGCTGGAGGGGAGACGGGGAAAGCCTGCCCCTGCTCTGCCTAGGCTGAGCTACCCCAAATACACGGCTTTAGGGCACGGTCCGTGCTAGAGATGCAGCAAATCCTTTCGAAAACCTTTCCCATGGACTGAAGGCGATGCACGGTCCCCGCGCGGGGGTGGCACATCAGCCCTCCCGCACCCGCGGTGGCCTCCTGCCTTCGCAGCCTCTGCCGCACGCCGTGGAGGCCGTGGGGTCGAAGCCCAGCGGGTCATTTTGGGGGACAGGTTTAGCACCCAGAAAGGCCCGTTGGCAGCTGAAAATGCATGCAAAACCCAGTGCTTTTCAAAGCTCTATGGCGTGTGACAGTCCCACCGAGCATCCCCAGCCCAGGCGCAATCTGCTGCTGCTGTCTGCCTCCCATCCCTGCCCAAACAGCATCTTCCTCGCTAATGATGGAGAGAGATGTTTATTCACCCGTGGTCTCTTCCCGGCTGCAGACAGGCGTTTATTTGACAGCTGCCGTGCTCCCCCGGAGGTTTCCTGGCCGGTAACGCAGGATGTTGCTGGCCCCTGGGAGCTGTTTAACGAAACATCTTCCATCTCACCTCAAATCAAGTCTGGGGTTCTGTTTGCCCTCTCAACGCCTCTTTGTGAGACCGGACCGGACAGGATCTCTGGAGATCCTGCGGTCTGGAAAGGGGCCAACAAGTGGCTTTTATTTAAGGGATGGACATGTGGCTACATGGAGAAATTACAACCCAGGACACGTGAGGAGCTCTGCCGAGATCGGGTGGTTGAGGTCTTGGGAACACGGGAGAGGCCAGAAGGTTTGGGGAAAGGGCATTCGAGGCCTTTCTCGCTCCTGGAGGCAGGAGCTCAGCCCAGGGAGGGCGAAGGATGCTCGTGGGGGCGAACAGGGCAGGCTGTGGCATGGTGGAGGCAGCTCTGACCTGGAGGGGACGTGGTGCCCCAGCACCTCCGGGACAGCCCGTCCGATACACCCATCTTGCGCTCTTCCTTGCCTTCCTCGCCTTCCTCCTCCAGCTCCTCTCCGTGGCCATGCCCAGAGCCTGGCTGCTTCACCAGGCAGAGAAAAAGCAGATATTTCTCCCCCAGGGACTATTTCCAGGCATTACAGGCATTGGCAGGGTTGTCACCCTGTACCCAGCTTGGTACCAAGATATCTGGGTTTGTAGAGCAAACCAAACCGCTGAAAGGCAATGCTAGATTTCAGAACAAGATTTTATTGGCAAAAACCTCACTAGTCTGGGGCAAATAAGTCCCCAGTGAAGATGGGTGAGCCCCACTGCTTGCAAACCATCCCCGTCCCTCCGCTGCAAAGCCCCTGGGAGAGCTGCAGAGCTCCTCCAAGCCGGCACAGCAAGGGTGATGGACCGTCTTCCCCGGCACCGAGAGCAGCTGAGGTGACAGGCAGGGGAGAAAGGGAAACATTTTGGAAATCAGGGGAGGATCTGAGGCACGAGACCATCAGGGGTCTCATCTAGAGAACTGTGGGGTTTTGTCTGCCTCTGTATTTGCTTCTCCCACTTCCAGAACGGCTCCTGGGGGTTGTGTCTAGGCATTTTCCCATACGGGAAACAATTTTGTAAACCAAGGAAGGAGGGGAAAATAACTGGCAGTAAATCCCTTCAGCGTTGGGGCCGCTTCAGTTTCCATTCCAGTGCCAAATTAAAAATGCCAGATGTCCTTTGTGAAATGATATTTGTGTTTCCTACCCAGTCCCGGGGCAGAAGAGGTGGTAAAGCTCTCTTCCCTTTGCTTAAAACACTGACCAGAGAGCTTTGGACAGGCAAGACACCGTCACAGGCATCCACAAGAGCCACCAGCACCGCAGCAGGCAGAACCTTTCCCAACGGCCGTTCACACCACCCTCTGAGGGTGCCAGACCCAGAACCTACAAAATCCTTTTTATTGTGTTTCTGGGACCATAGCCACGGAGCTGCACCACCACCACCATCCTCAGGGAGGTATTTCCCCCCCCCCGAACGCCGTCCTCATCACGCTGTGAAGTCTTGGGTCACCAGGTTGAAGACGTTGCTCTCCATGGAGGACTGCCACTTGCCCCAGTTCCTCTTGATCTCAGCCTGGACCTGAACGGACACCACGGACCGGTGCTGGCACCCAGGGGCACCCGCCAGCACCCGACGGAGGGGCAGGAGCTGCAGCTGGGGCTTAACAAGGGATTTGGGGTGCTGGAGGGTGGTGGGGACCCCCACGCATGTGTCCATGCCCAGGTGTGCACACATGCATGGTTGCGTGCATGCAATGCTCATTGGGGTGCGCCCTTGGGGGTGTCTGTGTGCCCACGTGTGTGGCTGTGGTGCCCAGGGGGTTGGTGTTGGGGGACACACGCACCTCTCCGTTCAGGAAGCAGTACAGCAGAGCCACCAAGAATCCCTGGAAAGGACAGAAAGAGCAAATTTCACCCGAGGAAAGGGGCTGGACCCCTCTGTGTTCATCTGCTGCATGTAGCATCCTCCTACACCCCCCACCCCACCCTACTGGCGGTAGGTGTATGGGATCAGCGCAAGCTCACAAGACCACAACCCTTGTGCTTTGTCCCTGGTGTTTGAGGGGTGTCTGGGACATCGTCCCCTCCCAAAAGAGTGCAGCACATCCCAGGGTCCCCTGGTGTGGTCTTGGGATGGGACAGGATGGGCACATGGGGGTTTTGCCTACCCACCTTCCCCAGTCTGTACCTGGTAGGAGCCGAGGACCAGCTCGAAGTACAGCCGGGCGTCCACACCGATGTGCTCGGGGAAGAGTGCGAAGACCACGTAGTGCACCCCGAAGAGAGGGATAAGGAGCAGCGTGGACTTCGTCAGCCTCCTGCAGAGAGTGGTGGCATGAGCCGGGGGAGTCTGGGTGCAGGCAATGGTCCTGCTGCCCTGCGAGACAAGCCCTTCCCACGAGCTTGGTCTTAACCCAAAATAGACTTTCCATGAAAGAAGGTCTTGGAGGCTCCAAGGATGGTCCTCCTCTGTGCTCCTCCAAGGAGGGGTTCCTGCTGCCCTGGGTCCCCCCAGAAACCGGGGGTGAGGGGAGCTCCCCCTTGCCTGAGCTAGCCCTTACATGTACTGCTGCTTGTAGTTTTTGCTGATGTCCGGGGACCGGATCTTCTGCGCTAACATCCTGGTGACATTGAGGAAGATGAGGAAGTTCACCTGCCAGGGGAAGCCATGTCTCAGGCTCTGCACAGACCCCTGTCCATATGGGACCCCCGTCTCTAGGGCTGGGATGCTGAGGGAACGTACTCACAAATATGGCCAGGAGGATGGGAGCCTTGATCACCCACCAGTACAGGCTGGTGTAGTCATCCCAGCACCTATAGGAGAGGAGAAATGGCTCTGCCACCCACTTGCACCCTTTCAGCCCAGGTCTCACCCCACCACCCTACCCAGACCCCTGCACCATCTGTATGGCACCTCTTGCCGCAGCACGGGCCCCACCAGAAAATAGAAATAGCTTTAAAATAAAGTGCTGCTCCACTTCTCCCCTCCTGAGCCTCCCATGCAAGAGGGTCAGTCATCCCCCACGATTTGCATGGTGGACACGTGGCCGAGCTGGCCTGGAGAAAGAAGAGGCGGGGGCTGCTCTTACCCGTGGTTGTCGTATTGCAGCCTGGTGACCACCCAGACGCAGACCGCCAGCATGGGGACGCCTGCAAGGACAGGACCCAGGCAGGGATGCGGAGTCACGCCGGGGCTCTGGGGAGCCCCTGTAACCTCCCCTTCATCCCTTGTCCCCAAAACCACGTGTCTAGGTCAGGTCTGGGGCCCTGCGGGTGGCAGGAAGGTGACAGCCTTTCCCCTTTCTCCAGGTTTTACATGGAGATGGTGCCCACTGATGGTGAAGTGTCTGTCTGTGGGTCACCTCCTGGCCACCCTCCTGCCCTTCTCTGTGCTCTGACATCTAACCTGCGCACCTGGGATGGGTGATTCCAGCCCCAGATGGATGTGGGAAGAAGAAAGGACCTGTCTCTGTCCCATCCTGACCACATTCAGGATGGGTCAGCAGCAGATGCTGCTGCAAAGGCTCTTTGGTCAGTGTTAGCAACCGTTTTCCCCTTTGGGTGATTTTGCACACACGCCACCAGGGCCAGGATCGAGCCGTGCTGCCCAGCCAGCTCCAGGGGCTGGCAGGAGCCCCACCGAGCACAAGGCCATGCAGGGATGCTGGGGTGGGGGGAACATGCCGAGAGCAGCCGTGGGGACCATCGTGCCTGTGGCCAGGTGGGCCTCAGAGCAGGCAATCCCCAAAAGCGGGGCCTACCCCACTCTGTGTCAATGGGACCTTGCTGGAGGGCTTGATGTGCCGGGGAGACCCGCACTCACCCCAGCCGATGAGGATGTACCACCAGATGTACCTCTTGTCGGAGGTGAAGGTGAGCAGCAGCAGGGTCTGCAGGTACATGCCCTCCACCAGCAGCCAGTAGAAGTTGGCCAGGACCGAGTACTGGAAGAAGGCGATGGCTGCTTTGCAGTTCACCTGTGATGATGAGGAGGGGGAAAGGCTCAGGAGTGCTGGGCTGGCGCCAGACCTTGTTCTTCGGGTGTAGGGGATGGTCAGCCTCTCCGTCCATCTGATTGAGGAGACCTGTGAGGGTCTTCCAGTGCAGCCCCAGGGATGCTGCACTGGTGCCACACATCACCTGTGGCATTTTCTGCTCTGCCTGCGCAGCATGGGCAGATGACCGCAGGCTGTTATTGTAGGGCCTTTAGAAACCCGTGTCTGTAGTGTCCACAGTGTTGTATCAGGGCTGCACGCAGGGGTTTCTGTTCCTATTGACAACCCCAAACCTGCGCATCCGGAGGTGCAAGGTCTGTTTGCACGTACACGGTGCTGCTGGGGCTGTGCGAAGCTTTAGCCCTGCTGGGAGACTCTCTGAGACCAGGGAGAGCTTTGAGGGCAGAACATAGAATCATTGAATCATACAATGGTTTAGGTTGGAAGGGACCTTAAAGATCATCCAGTTCCAACCCCCTGCCCTGGGCAGGGACACCTCCCACCAGCCCAGGGTGCTCCAAGCCCCGTCCAACCTGGCCTTGAACACCTCCAGGGATGGGGCAGCCACAGCTTCTCGGGGCAACCTGCGCCAGGGGTTCATCACCCTCACAGTCAAGAATTTCTTCCTCATATCTCATCTAAACCTCCCCTCTTCCAGTTTGAAGCCATTCCCCTCGTCCTATCACTCCATGCCCTTGTAAAATGTCCTTCCCCGCTCTCCTGGAGCCCCTTTAGGGACTGGAAGGCCGCAATGAGGTCTCCTCAGAGCCTTCTCTTCTCCAGGCTGCAGACATGTTCACTGCAGACAGGGCCCAGGCAGAGATGCTGTCATGAACCTCCTGAAGTCCACCCAAGCCAGCCTTTCCTCCCCAGGTTCACAGCCTCTCCCTTTCCCCTCTTTGCAGTGCTAAATCCACTGCAAATTCACCTTGACCCCTCCAGATCACCACGTGGTTCCCTCTCCTGCGCTGTGTCGAGGTTGGGACTTGTTGACTTACCGTTGACATCGTGCAGTGATCGACAGACTCGTCCGAGAAGAGGACAGCATCCTTGATGAACACAGCAGCCCCACGCAGTATGAAGGAGGTGAAGAAGTGGATGTGGATTGAATTCCTGGTGCAATGAAGCTTCCTACGGGATGAAGAGATGTGCTGTGTCCAGGGAGGAGCAAAGAGAGCACATGGGCAGAGAAGCTTCTCCTTTGGGAGCTGCTTCCCTGGCCGGACCCTAGCCCGCAGGACCACGTCTGGGTGGTGGTCAAGCACAAAGCCCTGGAGAAGCTTTTCCTGCTCTGAAATCATAAAGGACAAGGTTGTGCTGTGCTCGAAGCTGCTGCCCAGGGTCAAGGTGTGCTGGGGCACATCCTCCAGCCACCTCCCGAGAGCGTCCTTCTGCAGCACAGCGAGGCCTGCAAAAACAAAGCTAGAGAGGGCAACCTGGGGTTTAAAGTCTTTGTGTCAGCAGGAAAGGACAACGCTGCGGTTTGTCTCATGCCTCCCTGGTTATCTGTGTTGGCAAGGATGGAGCGTGGCTGCTCGGGGAGGGGAGAGACTGAGAGCAGCCATCTCCTGCTCATGATTTATCCTGCTTTCCTCCATCCCATGGAGCAGCCAGCGCTGAGCCCTACCTGAAGCAGGAGAAGATGCCGATGGCCAGGAACAGGGCTGCCAGGGACGTGGAGTAGCCGCAGGTGTAAAGCACCTTCATGGTGACAAAATAGCCTTTCTGGAAGGGAAAGCACCAGCGGAGTGAGGCAGCATGGGCTGGGAGGTGGTGGTGTGCGATGGGCAGGGACGTGGCAGGGTAATGATGCCCCCAGCCAAGCTCAGGTGCCTCCAGGCAGCCCAGTAATAAGGATGAGGCCAATGGGACATCTTCATCTTCATGTTTCATTGCCCAGTGGCATGGGTCAAAGTGGGGTAGGGTGATGCTAGAGAGGGTACCCCACGGCCCCCAGAGGACCCACTTGCCTTGGCCTCGGTGTCGTTATAGCTGCCAACGGCCTCCAGCTCGCAGGCGTTGTAGTAGGGAGGGCTGGGGAAGCTCCATCCCGACTCGGTGCAGTTCCTCCGGATCAGCGCTGCAGCGACAAGAAGGGACCTCACGAGAGCCACGGGTATCGCCTCTGCGTCAGTACCCCCAAAATGTCCAGCCTAGGGATGGCACCCTGCTCTGCGGGACGGAGCCTAAATCCCAGCACCAGCACCCTGGCTGTGGGTGCAGCATGGTACCCGCATGGCCTGGCTGCCCCATCCCTCCCATTCACATCACACCTCTGCCCTCCCGAACTGTGCCTGGGAGTGCCAGAACATCTTCGGGCAGGGTGCGAAAGCGAGCATGAATCCTCACGGTGGGGAATTAAAGCAAAAAAGGGGGCTTTCTCATCCTGCGAGGGCTTCATCAAGCCTCTCCTGAGCTGTTTCTGCCCTTAAGCAAAAGCATTTACCAACCCTCCATCGCCTTTGCCCAGCCTGGGTGCCGTGGGGGCTGGTCGGGTGCTTTCCTTCACACTCCGCTGCCTCTGAGATGGATGGAGGCAGCGGTTCCCCCGGCAGCAGAACCCGCCTCGGGAGAGTGCCTGGCCTTGAAATAATCATGATCTTACACTGTGTTTTTCATCCGCGTGGCTTGGAGTGGTACCGAGTAGGTCAGGGGCATTAGCTGGTGTGTGGATGGGGAAAGGAGGGCACCGAGCAGGTAGGGAACTCTCCTGGTGTCACCCAGTTGGAGGATGAGGCCCCCAAGTGCTCTACCCACAGGGGATGCTTGGTACAGGATAACGAAAGGGTTTGGGGACTTCCCTGGTGTGACAGAATCCTGCATCTCTGCTTTTGCACATCCCCTGCTTGGACTGCAATATATGCCAAGCTTTTGGATGGGGCAGGAGCTGCAGGACCAGAGGGGAAGGGCTGGGGTGGCACAAGGACCCCCAGGCAGGCAGGGGTGGGTGCAGCTCAGCCCTCAGTCCCAGGGGATGAGCGATCCGGGTGGCATTCAAAGCACTGCACCTTTGGACTTCTTGAAGACATGGAGGATGTTGGGGCAGGCGACGGCTCGGGACTGGCCAACGGGCACGGCTGACCAGCAGCTCACTCCATCCCACTCGGTCAGGCAGCCTGGGGAGGGACGGGACAGTTAGCGCCGCCGGGAAGGGACGTGCTGGGGACACACACACACAGCCGCCCCGGTGCCCAGGCACAGCCGGCAGCAGGCATGGCTGCGTGGATGTAACGGGAGAGCGGAGAGCGTCCAGCCGTCACCCGATCCACGGGGCCATGCCGTACCCCCTCAGGAATTAGGAGCATCCCGGCTCCAGTTCTGGGAACGACCTCCCCCCGGCGCTGAGGTCTCCTTTTAGCCCCGCGGCGAGGTGGGACCTGGTATTTCCTGGGGCTACATCAGACCCAGAGCTCCTGCGGGGAGAGAAACCCTGGGGGATGAGGGTGTGGAAATCGCTGGGACTTTCCTGGTGGCATCTAAAATAATGCAGGTTTATGCTGGGTTTCTGCACCCAGCAGCTGTGGTGCCCAGCTCTGGACGTCTCTCCAGCCCGAAGGAAGAGGGCAGGAGAAAGCATCGCAAGACTTGCTGGAGAGCAATTAGCTTAAACATGTTTTGCTTCCCTCTCTAGCACTAAGTTCAGCTTTAAATGACTCTCCAATTGCCTTGGAAACGAGCACGGCCAAGCAGATGCGGGGCCTTGAAGAATTAGTGCTGCAGCACACCGGGATGAAACATAGACATCACACTTCCAGGACAGCTCTTCTCCTTGCACATGTACATTATTAACCTCATAGATATACATTATTAACCTGGAGGCACATCTATTCCCAGCCAGGGAATGTGGACTCAGACAAGTCTAATTAGTTTTCTCTGATTTTCAGCAAAGTGGTTTGTAGGTATCTGGCCAGGCTTGGAGGGATTTTGCAGGGCTGTCATTACAACGTTGAGGTATGCCGTAATTTTGGCTCTGGAGGACAGGTGAACCGAGCACAGCTATTGGGACCGATGCTGAGAGCAGTTGCTTCATTTCTTGGGGTCTGAGCGAAAGATCTGGATGTGTCTGTATGGCAGAGCCACCCTGCTGTATATAAGTGCATCTCTCGCTGTATGAATGAGCTCTTGTGTTGATCTGCTTGAGGGTAGGAGGGCTCTACAGAGGGACCTGGACAGGCCGGAAGGATGGGCCAAGGCCAGTGGTGTGAGGTTCAACCAGGCCAAGTGCCGGATCCTGCACTGGGGTCACACCAACCCCATGGACGCTACAGGATTGGGGAGGAGTGGCTGGAAAGCTGCCCGGCAGAGAAGGCCCTGGGGGTGTTGGTGGACAGCCGGCTGAACGTGAGCCAGCAGTGTGCCCAGGTGGCCGAGAAGGCCAACAGCATCCTGGCCAACAGCATCAGGAGCAGTGTGGTGAGCCGGACGAGGGAAGTGATCATCCCCCTGTACTCAGCACTGGTGAGGCACCACCTCGCGTACTGCATTCAGTTTTGGGCCCCTCACGAGAAGACAGACATTGAGGCGCCGGAGCGTGTGCAGAGAAGGGCAACAGAGCTGGTGAGGGGTCTGGAGCACACGTCTGATGAGGAACGACTGAGGGAACTGGGGGTGTTCAGCCTAGAGAAAAGGAGGCTGAGGGGAGACCTTATCACCCTCTACAACCACCCGAAAGGAGGGTGCAGAGAGGTGGGGGCTGACCTCTTCTCCCGGGTGACAAGTGATAGGACAAGAGGAAATGGGTTCAAGTTATGCCAGGCGAGGTTTAGATTGGATATTAGGAATCATTTTTTCACTGAAAGGATTATCAACCATTGGCACAGGCTGCCCAGGGGGGTGGTGGGTTCGCCATCCCTGGAGGTGTTTAAAAAAAGGGCAGCCGTGGTACCTGGGGACATGGTTTAGAAGTGGTTTTGTCAGGGCAGGTTAATGGTTGGACTTGATGATCTTAAAGGTCCCTTCCAACCTCAACAATTCTGTGATTCTATGATTCTTCCAGCACAGTGAGTGCTGTGGGACCACTTGGTTGGGAGCCAGAGGAGCCGCCCATGGCACAGGGACTGAGCTGGGATTCATGCAGCTCTGCAGTGCAATCCCAGGGAATAAAGTCACCGCTCCATTCAGATGGGGAGAAAAGGTTTAAGGCTCTCTTCCCACCCTGTTTCTCTCTCCTGGGCTGCTGCAACATCTAAACAAAACCCCCCTTTCTTAGCGGTGTGCAAAATGGGGACAACTCTCCCATGGAGAAGAGGTGATGGAGGCAACTTTTAGGGGGAGAGGGCAAAAAAACATGAGCGAAGGAACTGGCAACGTGTCTCATTCCCCACCTTGCAGGCAAGAGCTGTGCCTTCAGTGTCCCCGCATTGTTGATCCCCAGGGGCCACTATGTCCTCGTGCTGTCCCCCATCCCTGGGCTCCCAATCGGCGTAGCGCAACAGCCCGAGGTGTTTGGTTTGGGCTGACCCAAAGCAACCTGCTCCATTCCAATTTTCCCAGTGGAGGACTGAAATATCCCCCAGATCAACATCATCCTTTTGACATTCTCTTTCACATTTTTTTCCCCCAAAACGCAGTTTGGTGGGAAGTTCCTGCCCAGCATTTCTGCTGGTTAATTATACACACACCTGCCAGGGCTGCCTCCCTACTTCTTGCTGCTCTAACTGGTACCTGGAGACCTCCAAAAGACCTCATCTGAGCCTCACCAGCAAGTTATTTCTTCCCAACTATCTCCGAGCAGTAAATGCTGCGAGCACCGGAGCAGACTTTGAAGCGAAAGCATTGCAAACATAATCTCTAACCAGATTTAGGGCCCCATGGCAGGTTCCCCAGCAGGATGGTGAAGCCTGAGGTCCCTGTCCTGCTCCTTCACGCTATATTGCTACCACGTCCAGGGCATCTGAGCCTTCCCCTCCATCGTCACTTCGTGCCATGCTCTCCACAGGACCCTCCCCACGCTGGCACAAGCAAGCAAGGGGGAAGGGATAAATTCAGTTCAGGTGGGCAGCGGAGGCGGCAGTCAAGCAGGAAACCTGGGATTAAATACTGATTTTAATTATGCATTCATGCTTCTTGCTTATTTTCGTACAGTGAGATTCCTTCCCCCTGGCTGGCACGATCCGTGCTAAAAAATGGACCTTCTCCAATCAACTTGGCTTTTCTCTGCTAAGCTGGATGATACGTTATATCTCTGCACAGTTACTTAAGCAATTATGCACCTTAACATGCATTTATTGAGAAGCTTCATTTTTACATTTGTATTAGATGAAAACCCGTTGAATGACGCATTTCTTATTCACTAGGTGATAATTTTCCCCCAGAATTTGAGCCAAGCTGCTTTTGGATAGAAATTGAAATGCAATTAAAAAAAAAAAAAAAGTACTAAAGCACCACTTTAAAACTGTTTTTCAATTAGTTAATTGGTTTAAAAGTCCCGGATATGTAAATATGAAGTTGCTCAAAAACATGTTTCGCATTAAAACTAACTGAATTAGGAAGACATGGAGTGGTGACACGCACCGTGTGACACTCATGCTGATGGCCAGGGCTCCGCATCGCCCGTGCCCGTATCCCTACCCGGTCCTGGAGCATTGGTGCAAGGGGGACAGGAGCGGGGCACGAGGCTCTGCTTGGGGCATGGACCATGCCGTCTTTTCTTTGCCATATGCCTTAAACCGGGGGGGGACTCAGCCCCTGAAGTTATTTGCATCCCTCAGCCCACCCGTATCCCCCTGGGTGAGATCTCAGACTCCCTTTCTCCCTGCAGCAGCAATTTTGGGGCTCTCTAGGGATGCTCAGAATCACAGAATCATAGAATCGTCTGGGTTGGAAGGGACCTTTAAGATCATTGAGACCAAACATCAACCCAACACTGCCCAAACCGCCACTACACCACATCCCTCAGCACCACGTCTGCCCGTCTGTTAAACACCTCCAGGGATGGTGACTCCACCACAGCCCTGGGCAGGCTGTGCCAGTGCTTGACAATCCTTTCCGTGAAGAAATTTTTCCTAATATCCATCCTAAACCTCCCCTGGCACAACTTGAGGCCAGTTCCTCTTGTCCTTAGCCTTCACCTGGGTGCTGGTCTCCATTTTCCTGAAAATACCTGCTCTTCTGCAACCCCCTTGCCATGGATCATCCTCCAAAGTCCTTAGTCCATCCTTAGCAAGTCCCCCTCTTCCTCCCGAGGGAGCCGAGCCCCGTGCATGGTGGGCAGCCGGCACTCACCTTGCTGCCTGGGGGATCCCGGGGGAGCTGACATTTGGCTTTCGCTCCTGATAATCTCCAGACATTCAGCTTCTTGCTCTTGGAAATAGAGGACGATGGAGCAGTCGGGATGTGTCGCTCGCACCTTGGGAAGGGGGAAAGGGCAGACAGTAGGATGCCGGGCATTACAAGACCTGTGCAGGCAGGATACCAGCCAATATTCACTATTTCTGCTGCAGTCAGCCCCAGGAGAGCCTATCTACGTAACCGTGCTTTTGGACCCTGACATTTCCTTAGCTTTCTACTGTTTGCCTTGTAAACACCATAAAGAACCACCGCAATTATTTCTAATTCCCTCTGAAAGCGTGTGATGCTTAAGGGCACTGCTCCGCCAAGACGCAAGCTCCATGCAGAGACGCTGAGCTTAAAGACGGAGGGGCCGACCCCATCAGCGGGGCAGAGGCGTGCACGTTCAAAGCCTGAGCAAGGAAACCTTGTAATTAGAGCTCTGAAAAAACACCCCACCTATTTGGGCATGTCTAATCCTCCCCTTGCCAGCTGGGTTTATGCTTACACGGGTTTTGCTCTCGTTCAGGCTGGTGTATTTTAATCAGAGGCATCGGTAATGGCTGTTGGAGTTCACCTTTCTCCTGTTCCCCAGCTCTTTGGGGAGATGCTGCAAAACGGGCACGCTGACCTCCTTAAAGCTCTTGGGTTTGCTAACAGAGGTGCTGAAACACCACGGAGCAGGGTCTGACCCTGCAGCTCCCAAAAATGCAAGAGATGCGGTGGCTCGGCGCCCTGGAAGAGAATCTACCCAGGGAATCCCCGCTTTTGGGGTTTGCCCCCTTGGCTTCCAGCTGGAGAGCCGGGAGACTGAGGATGAACTGAGACCAAGCCACGAATTTTGCATGCCCATTCCCAAGAATCCACACCCATTCCCATCCATCCATGCCCATGGGGGGATGCAGTGGGGGCTGCAGCATCTGGAGACGGGGGCACATCTGGGGCAGGGTTTTTGGGCTAAGGACACAGGATTGGGCTGCTGATGGTTTTAGATGTGCAAACAGACATATAAAAGCTGGAGAAATAGAGGGATGAGGGTGGGCAAGCGGACCCAAGGACTGGAGGGAAGTCTGGGGCATTCAAGCATCGCTTGGCTTAGTCCTGTCCTTCCCTGTCCCGTCCGCCACCGTGCAGCCACTCCTCTGGGGTCCCTTCACCTCCCCCAGGAGACTTAGTTTCCTTTTCCTGCTGAACACAAGATTTACAGGGGTATTCCCAGTCTGCAAAATGCATTTTGGTGATGGCTGCTGGGCACAGCACTGAGAAAGCACGCTGCTTCATCGTAGCGATGAAGGATCTGGACTGGGCAGAGGTGCCGCAGCCCCTTTTAGCTGCAAAGCTGCTGGCTTTTATTATTTATGGCAACGCAGCATGACTGCTGGAGCACCGGAGCAGGTAATGTGCAGTGCTCCCTTTAGAGCTTGCTTCAGGGCAGGCAATTCCTTGCCGTGCCTCAGTTTCCCCATCTGGGAAGGGGCCTGATGCCATCGCTCTCCTTATAAAGCCCTCAAAGCCTCCAGCACTCCCCGGCCCTGCTTGCTTTCCCCGCTCTTTCCCCTTTCCCTCTCTTTTTTTCTTTCTTTCCTCCTTTCTTTCCTCCTTCCCTTTTTCCTTTCCTTTCCTTTCCTTTCCTTTCCTTTCCTTTCCTTTCCTTTCCTTTCCTTTCCTTTCCTTTCCTTTCCTTTCCTTTCCTTTCCTTTCCTTTCCTTTCCTTTCCTTTCCTTTCCTTTCCTTTCCTTTCCTTTCCTTTCCTTTCCTTTCCTTTCCTTTCTTTTCCTTTCCTTTCCTTTCCTTTCCTTTCCTTTCCTTTCCTTTCCTTTCCTTTCCTTTCCTTTCCTTTCCTTTCCTTTCCTTTCCTTTCCTTTCCTTTCCTTTCCTTTCCTTTCCTTTCCTTTCCTTTCCTTTCCTTTCCTTTCCTTTCCTTTCCTTTCCTTTCCTTTCCTTTCCTTTCCTTTCCTTTCCTTTCCTTTCCTTTCCTTTCCTTTCCTTTCCTTTCCTTTCCTTTTTTCCCTTCTCCTTCCCTTTTCCCCTTTCTTTTTCCCCCTTCCCTTTCTTTTAATTTCCTTTATTCAAATCCTCCATATTAGCTAAAGGACCTGCGGAGTGAACCAGCACCGGGAGAAATCCCGAATGCTTTGCAGAGAAACACTGAGCCGAAACCCTCTCTCGTCAGAGCCCTCCACCCACCGGCATTTACCGCCGAAGCAATTTGACAAGTTCAGGATGGATTTGCCGCACGGCTGCCAGACTCACCGCGCATTGCTCTGGCAGCTCCGTGTCCCCCATGGCTCAGCGGGGACTCGGTGCCTGCCGTCCCCATGGGTCTGCCCAGGGATGGGGAGCACCCAGCGCACGGTCCTTGCCCCCTGCACCCTCCGGCCATCCCAACCTTCGCACCTGTGGATGCTCCCCCAGGCCCTTGGGGCTCCTTCAAGGCATGGAGGATGATGTGAGCGAAGCCCCCTCCTCCAGGACCAGTGTCCACATCAGGATGGAGGGGACCATCCCTGGAGCCCGGCAAAGCGGGGTCACCCTCCCTGGGGGATGCTCTGGAGCAGCCCCTGGAGCTGAATCCCACTGAAGCTTTGCCGGCCGGACCCCGAGTGTTGTCCCAGCCCCGGGGACCGCAGGGGGGTCCTGGTATCACCCACCTCCCTCCCTGCGCTGCATGTCAGCAAATCCTCCCCCAGAAGCTGCCGTGGAAGCACCCGCATGGGTGCAGCGGTGCCGGCAGCTCGCAGGGCTGTGGCGTAGTGTCACCCCAGGGTCGGGCAGCTCGAGGGATGGGGACAGGGATGGGGACAGGGATGGGGACGTGCTCGGGGAGACGTGACCCCTGACCAGGACCGCAGGCACACAGCTCCCCAGGGCTGGCCGGACCCCGAAGTGGCTGTGACAGGCAGGGGACCGCCACGCACACAGCCCACCCTCTGCCCTCCGCCGTCCCGTCATCCCCGGGGACACTTACCCGAAGCATCGGGAGCATGAGCAGCAGGACCAGCAGCGCGCAGGCAGCGGGGGGCTGCCACGGGCCCCCCATGGCTGGAGCCAACCCTGTGCTGCCCTGTCCACGGGTGTCCCGGCTCAGTCCCCGCGGGGCTGGGGACAGCCCAGCTCCTCCCGCATGGCCCTGCGGGTGGGGGGCCGCAGCAGCACCCCAGCTCCCAGGGGTGACCCAGCACCCTGCTCCCCCTAACCCCGCTTTCGTTGCTCCTTCCCAGCCCTGTCCCACTCCCGGCTCCCTCTGGGACGGGTGGGATGCAGGGTCCCACTCAGGTGGCCCTGTCCCTCTCCCCGTGCCCACCCGGCTCTGACTGTCCCCCCACGCTGCCCAGCACCGACGGGCTCCGTCTCTCTGCGAGACTGAATGTCACAGCTCCTGGATCTGGTAATATGGCAGGCTCCACCCTCCGCTCCCCCTCCCCACGCAGAGGGCTGGATGCGAGGGGGGGACACCCCAGCCTGGCACTGCCCAGCCTGGCCACCGCCGCCCTCCCAGCACCCCCTTATCTGCTCCCGTCAGGGACCTGGGGACCCCCAGCCGGGCCCAGAGGGGGTGCACAGGGCGGGCACGGAGCCCTCTCGCCCGCTCCTTGGACGCTGCTGAGCTGGAAAAGCGCTGGCTGAAGGCTGTGGGAAGTGGGGGTGCAGCCAGGATGGGGTGCGAGGGGCACGCCGAGGGTCAGCGCGCTCGCTGGCTGGCCCCATGCGGGGCCTGGGATGAGAGGAAGGCGGAGAGCTCAAAGGAGATGTCGCGATGCTGGCATTGCGTGTGCACACACACATGTGCGAACACACGCCCTGACACGTGTGCGTGTGCCTGGACAACACGCGTGCACACGGGGAGGGGGCAGCGATGCTCCTCCAAGCCCTGCCTGCCCGGGAGGCTCTGCCAGCCATGGCGCAGCAGCGCTGCCGTCCCCGTCCCCAGCTGCGCCCCTGCCTCTCCTCCCCGGGACACCCCCGACCCCTTTTCCCTCTGCAAAAATCACCTTAACTCTGCCCCAACTGAGGTTTTTTTTGGTCACGGCTGAGCTCGTGATCTTGGTGGTTTGGTGCCACCAGGACATCGGGTGCTGTAACAGCGGTACCAAACCAGAGCAGAGGAGAAGGGGGTGCTGGTGGGGACCCCCGGGAGCGGGAGCAAACCATGATGGATCCACACCACAACCCACCCAGCACAGCATCCCTCCCAGGGATGGGGCTGCCCTCAGGGGCAGCTACGGACCCCCGGACCCTCACCTGGGGTCTTCTCCCCATATATATATATATATATATATATATATATATATATATATATATATATATATATATATATAAATCTATATAGATATAATTCTCCATGGTAGAAAGCCCCAACTCCTGTAGCAAGGGGAATTTTGACCCAAATTTCACCATTTTAATGCTTTTAGTGGTGAGGCGGAGAGGGCAGGAGGGGCAAAGGGAGGAGGAGGAAACCCAGGAGCGCAGGGAAGGCGACGGTGGTAATCTCTTGGGATTAAGGATCCAACCTCACACCCCTGGACCTCCCCAAAATCCTCCTCTCCGAAGCAACTCAGGTGTGGGCGATGGTCAAAGGAGGGGTTGAAAATGGCGCCAACGGCCTTTGCTGAAGGGCAGAGGGCTGGGGGGGGCTGCACTGCACTCGGTGCTGGGGTGGGAGGAGGGTGAACCATTTACGTTGCTAATTTTAGTAATCCTACGTCATTACCATTTCTTAACGAGGCGGCAGATCACATTAGCTAGTGCTTCCATAACTTCTCATAATGAGACACGAAGCCAATGAATGAACCGTTGCTGTCGCTCCGCCATTCAAAGACCTCGATAAGAATTGCTATGTAAATTAACTACCCCTTAAAAAGAAAAAAAAAAAACCAACAAAAAACCAAAGCAAATAAAAGAACTAGGTCCTTAATATTTAAAAGCACTTGTTTGACATTATTAGGAGTGACCGACGCTGCTCTCGGAGGCGCAGACCGGCAAAGGCTGAGCCCGCGGTTATGTTGACACAAAAGGCTGCAGAGACCCGGCCAGACTCATTACCGTCTAATAGTTTCCACTGAAATGCAAACACCCATTCTTAATCATTTAATTTTCCGACAGCATATAAACACGCAGAGGGAGGGTGCCTTATCAGACGCTGCTAAAACCAAACAAAACAATACCCGATGCAAAAAACCCTGTGCCCGACCCGGCTGCATCGCCCCACTGGCAGCGCCGGCAGCTCCCGGCCGAGGTGGGGGCAGAGGAACGGGGTGATGGGGGACATGCTCCGGTCTGGGGGTGGCGGTGGCCCTGAGCCACCCAACGTGTCCCCCGCAAGGGTGGTTTATTTGGTGCCATCTGGTGGCAAATTGACTGGAGGAACCTGTCCCCAGCTGGTCGCTGGAGGGGAGCAGCCCAGTTTTGGAGGTGGCCGGGTCCGGTCCCCATGATGGGAAAGGCCAGATGAGCATCGCGTGGCTGGAGGATGCGCACTGCTCTTCCCTTCCCCAGCACGCAGCCCACGTGATGGTGGAGCAGTGGGGACTCCTCAGGCGATGCCCAACCACCTCCGCCTTCCCGAGCTGGTCCTGCCCTTCCTCCACTGAGGCTGAGCTGGGACAGACCATGGTGGCTTGATCGCCTGCCTGAGTGACCTGCTCAGCTCTGCTGGCGTTAGTGCCATTGCTCTCTCTTGCAACAGCGAGTGGAAGATGCTGCGAGGGCTGAGCCCCTCTGCTGGGAGGACAGGCTGGGAGAGGGGGGGTGTTCAGCCTGGAGAAGAGAAGGCTCCGCAGAGACCTCAGAGCCCCTTCCAGTGCCTAAAGGGGCTCCAGGAGAGCTGGGGAGGGACTCTGGGTCAGGGAGGGGAGCGATGGGATGAGGGAGAACGGTTTGACACTGACAGAGGGGAGATGTAGGTGAGATCTGAGGAAGAAATTCTTGACTGTGAGGGTGGTGAACCCCTGGCGCAGGCTGCCCCGAGAAGCTGTGGCTGCCCCATCCCTGGAGGTGTTCAAGGCCGGGTTGGACGGGGCTTGGAGCACCCTGGGCTGGTGGGAGGTGTCCCTGCCCAGGGCAGGGGGTGGGACTGGATGATCTTTAAGGTCCCTTCCAACCCAAACCATTCTATGATTCTATGAAATGAAGCCAAACTCACTGCATTGCAAACCCTGGCCAGCCTGGGACACTCCACCCACCCTGGCCTCCCCGCCTGGACCAGCAGAGGGGCAATGGTGACAGTGATGGGGATGGCGGTGGCTGACTGGAGGGGGCAGGAGAGGAGGATTTGCCTCAGGCACATCACTTTGGTCATTCACGGCCGTGGGTGGTGGGGAACGGTGACCGTGGGGCTCCGTGTCCGTGCCCAAGCCCCGGGGAAGCTCCCCAGAGGCTGCCCTGCAGCCACGGGCACTCCCATTAATCCACCGCCAGCGCTGGGATTGCTGCTGGTGCGTGTCGGTAATTACAAATGACTCAGCCGTTTCCAAAGCAAATGAAGTCACTCACAGTAATCTTTTTGCAAGCGGCAAATGCTCGTTTACCAAGGGCTGCAAATTACTAATTGCGTTACCTCCATCCCACCCTACAGCAAAGAAGCCGGGTGTCCCCAGCCCTCGCGAACAACCTCTTGCTTAATTTTAGGCTCTGTGGAAGGAAACAGTCTGCGAAGGGCGACTCAGAGTAAGAGGAGACCACGGGTGGCAGGACGATGGCTTGGGGAAGATGCGGCTCAAAGCTCCAGCAGCATGAGACCTCCTGGAAAGGGAAAGTGGTAGGTTTTTTGGTAATTAGCTTTCAAAATGAGATGCTTTCACCCACTCGTGCTCCTGGACCTACAGAGCATCCCCGAGAGGCGCGTGTCCGAGTGGCTGCATGTGACAGTGTGATGCAGAGCACAGGGGACAGCGGCTGCCGAGCTGCCACTCCATCTCCGGGGTTTGTCTTCATGTGCAATGACAAACTGGTTTTTGGACTGGTTTTTTATACCCCTTAGGAGCCAGCATTGATGGGGGGACTAATTGCCTCAGTCGTGTTTACTTCATCTTCCAGGAGTCTTAGACAAGGTTGCTGCCTACTGCCTGTGTTTCCTCATTTTGGAAATGTCCCCAGCTCCAATTCATCTCTGGGGAAGGGGAACGGCACAAGGGATGCGCCGTCACCTCGCTGCCCTCCCCCAGTTACCGGAGGGCATCTCAGTGAGTCATTGCTGCCGGGCCGTATCAGAGCACAGCTCATCCAGGCTGGATGCATCACCATCCCGGTGTTCCCGGTCTGACGGCTGCCCATCGTGCCCCGGGTGCCCCTGCTCTGCTCCTCGGCTAATTTGCCAAAGCTCATTGATGCTAAGCTTTTGTTGCTTGCATTGCAAGAAGAGACTCATGGAAGGGAGAGCATCGCTTCCCTCCGAGGGGCTGGAACACGGGGATCCTGCTCCAGATGCATGCTGCAGCATCACCCCCTGCTCCCGGCTTGTGCTGCGGCGGCTGCTTGCACCTACGTGATGTAGATGTTGGGTTCATGTCCAAGGGGGTGGCAGAGGGTGCCTGTCCCTCCTGGCCCCCCGGGGATTGACCCTGTTTCAAGACCACTGCCTTGGTCCTGACCATGGCCCAAAGCAACGCTCCTGGTGGAGCCCACCCTCTGCCTAACCAGAGTTCCTGGCTTTGGGTTTGATTTAGGCTGAAGGTTTAGGTGAGGGTTTCCAGAACAAGAAATCCCAGTAAGAGAGAAGCTCAAGAGCTTCCACAGTGAGGGCTGCAGGTAAAATTATCTGCTGAGCATCCTCAGGGTGTCTCTTGGCACACATCTCAGTCTGGGGGTTGGGTTTGGCAAGGTGGCTCTTACTGGGGCAGTGGGGTCCATCCCCACCAGAACGTTATAATCCCCTGATGCCTCCTGAGCCCTGGTTTCCTATGGTGCACACGTGGATGGCTTAGGTACCATCACCACGCATGCCACGATGGGGAGCATAAACTGGGCTGTCACCTCTCCCCAGTGCCCGTGAGTCGGTTGATGGGGGTCCTCACCCCACCTCCTTGGTGAGCAGAGGCGGTATCTCCAGCCGGAGGGTCATTTCTCCCTGTGAAAGGTGTCCCTGTCCTGGGGACAGCACCGCTGCGGCTGCCTTTCTCTGTCCCCATCCCACATGCCACAACACTTGCATTTCCCTGTGCCCACACCGCGCTTTCCTGGCCAGCGCTTACGATGCCACTCAGCATCCTTCTCTCCCACTGATGCTCAAACCTTCTCTCTGCGTGACAGACGTGCTGAGGGACTTAAAAAGGGACGTGCCACGGTGACAGGCTGCAGCCAAGCACAGCTCTGCCCGCAGCTGAGCCGCCAGCCCGTGCCCTGTCCTGCAACGCTGCACGAACTGCACTGGGGCTGGGGGCTGCGCTGGAGCACAGATAACACCCCCAGAGGGGCTCAGGATGCCATGAGGGGGGCTGAGGATGTTCAGGGCAGGTCCCCCGTCTCCCCTTGTTGTCCCACCACTGGCAGAAGGTTTCCTTACGCCGCTCAGCCCTTCGCCCCGGAGCTTGAATCTTTCCTACAGATGAGAACAATATTCGCACCACGGAGGCGAATACCCGGGCTCTGTTCAGAGCAAGGCGGGCTCTGCCAGAAGCAGGGGGTAATCAGCACCATAATTAAATGCGCAAATAATGGGAATTTGGGAGTTATAACAAAAGGCAGAGAAATAATCCGGAGGGGCTTGGAGAAATTAGGAACTCAGAGCAAAATCTAATCAAGCAGAAAACAGCCCGACTGGAGCCAACGGCTGGGGGTGAAGGCAGTTGGCGTCGGAGCGCTCCTCCCCTGGCATCTGGGGGTGTCTCCAGTGCCATTTTGGGGCAGAACAAGCGCTTTTGGAGAGATCTGTTCCCGCTTGGTGAGCAGGGCTGGCTGCAGGCTGGGTTCCTGGGAAAAGTTCCCAGATCTGCGCTATCAGTGGACGGCGGATTTTGGTTGTAATACTGATGGAAATAGTCACCCAGCAGAGGAGTCGGGGGGAATGCAGCTGATGGGGGTGGAGGAAAGATACCTGAGGCCAGTGGGAAGTTGGGCTGTTTTGGGGGAGAAAGTGTTTTTTTCATGGCAATGGGTTTGCTGGGACTTAAATATTTTACGCAGTGTTTCCCTGAGAGGAGCTCGGACACGCGGAGCTCTCTGGCCAGGGGGAGATAAAGGGAAAATGTGAGCTGGTTTTGGTCTGCTGGACACAAATCCCCTTGTGAGCATCCTGTGAGGGACTCGAGGTCCGGGAGAGCAGCAGGCTGGAGCCAGGCTCTGGCATGATCGATTCCTGCTCATGCTAAGCCTTGTCTGGATTTCCACGGTGGGACATGGTGGCCAGTCATTGCATCTCCAGGGAAGTGGTCCACAAGGCTGGGAGCCAGCCCCAGGGGACACGGTGCTGTGCCATGGGCACCCTGGGAACCAGACCTCAGGTGGCACCAAGGCTGAGCGACATCCCCAGCCACTGTGCCTTGGTTGTGCACGGAGGGATGTTGTCTCTGAGGACCTGCAAGGGGACATCCCATGGGGTGGAAGGACCTTCTCCCTCCACCAACGGAGACCCCAAAGCTGTGGTGCACAGGCAGGGATGCCTCCATCCGACGGTGGGCAGCGCAGAGCCTTGTAGGTCCGATCCCAACATGACATCTGAAGCAATCCCAGACACTCGCCCAGACCCATCTCCCAACGCTCCTGGCAAAGGCACCTCACCAGGTTTGCTCTGACATCCCGGTTCCCTCCCCAGGCACAGGTGACACGGCTCAGCCCTGCGGGGATGCGCTGCAGCTGCCTCCCGGTGCTTTCCGCCAGCGCTTGAAAGGACCTTTCGATAAGACCCGATCAAAGAGGCGGTGTGGCGAGGAGCGAGCCGCTCCGATGGGAAAGCACATCCCACCAGACCCTGTCCCATCCTCCTTTTCCCATTTCTTTGCCTTCTGCCCCAGGGACGTGATCTGGCAGCGGGCTCGACGCCAACGCAAGGCAACAGCCCGAAACTGGAAAGAAAAGGCTGTTAAAGACGGGATCGCCTCTGGCTTGGGATGTCCCAGAGCTGGAGATTGCCAAAGCCCAGGAGAAGGTAGCAGGGAGCCATCATCACAGGTTTGCCCTCTTCTTCCCTGGCTGAGCGACCTTTGCTCTGTCCCGGGGTGGCTGTGTTTGGGCTCGGTATCCCCAAATATCTCCTGCAGCCCTCAAGACTGGGAAGCAGAGGCACCGAGAGCGCAAGCACAGGGCAGGAGCGGACCCATCTCCCACCAGCCACAACGGATGGGACCTGAGGACACCGCAGGGCGCTGGGACCTGGGATTTTAGCAAAGCTGCCAAAGCCACAGGCTGTGAGACGCCTGTGGAGCTGAGCAACCCCAGCACTGGGACCAGATCTCCCCTACTACTGGGACCAGTAGCAGGGCTTGGAAAAACCTGCAGCCCCTTGTTCCCAGCTCGCTTCCCTGCAGGGAAGGTTGTCCTGCAGGCTCAGAAATGCCATCGGGGGGCACAAGCCATCCCTGCCCCGCAGCCTATTGCAGTGAGGGGGGGTTATCCTGGGGATACACCGCAGGGAAAACCAACCCGGGGACGTTCCTCCGCCGGCCAAACCTCCGGGGAAGGGTTTGTTTAGCCCCAGCAGCTATAGCAACGAGCCCTGCTGCCTGCAGCAGCCCTGCTCGCCCCATCGCCCGTGCGCCTGCCCCAGCCATGGAGGGGGGGGCACCCCACGGGCTCTGGGGGGACACCCCAGCGGGGACCTACGTCATCCCGCACGGGGTAAGCCCTGGAGAGCAGCTCCGTCCCTGGATTTAGGGGATAGTCAGGGCTCACCGGGTGGGGAGAATGGGATGGGGTGGGAGGAGAGAGGGGCTGGGGTCGGGGTTTCGGGTGGGCACCGGGATCTGGGGCAGCAAAGCTGCTCTTTGCAAAATGCCTCCCTGCTCCCTGCAGACCACGGGGAGGCCACGGGGACGCGTCCCCAGGGGTTGGGACTTGCCAGGCACGCGATTCATCCAGGCTTGCGGGGCTGTGCCCCTGGAAAGACGGGGGTTGGGGCAAGCCACCCCCTCCTCCGAGCCGCTCAGCCTCCCGGGGCCATCGCTGCTCTCCTCCCTGCCCCTCTGCCCTCTCCCCCCGGCTGCCCCGCTAACAGGCCACTAAATTAAAGCAAGAGTGGGGCATCCCTGGGGTTTTCCTTCCCCCTTCTGCCTTTCAGCTCCGACCTGAGAGACCTGGCGGGGCCGTGCCGGTGCCCCAACGGCCCGTGATGATCCTCCAGCAGCTTCCCGGGATGGTGGCTGCCCTGGCTCCCCCCGATGAACCCCCAGACATCCGTGAAGGTGCGTGATGGTAGATGTCATAGAGGTCAGCGTTAAAACCAGCTTAACTTCATCCTCTTCTTTTTTTTTCCCAGCTGTTTCAGGACAAGGGGCAGGCAGGGGGGCTGTGCCCACCCTCCGCAGCCCCGCAGGGCCAGTCACACTGTGCTTTGATGACTGCTTTGCCCCACGGGATGCAATTTTTAGTGGTTTTAGCAACCTTGAAGTCTAGGCTGGCCTTGGCCACCCCAGGATGCTCTCAGGGAATGGTTTTGTGGCTGTTTGTTTGGGGTTTTTTTCAAATCCACCTCTCTTTTTTCTCCAAAAGCCCATTTCACGTGGGCGTAGGGAGCATCACCAGGGAAAGCCGGGGTGATACGGGCTCCTGGGTGGGACCGGAGTGGGACCCATGCCAGCCCCAGAGCCCGTGGGACGTGCAGGCAGGAGCAAAGACCGACTGATTGTAGGGATTTCACCCAAGCTTGTGCCACCCAGGATCCGGCAATTCGGGCTGGGGCAGCAGACAGCAGAGATGGGGGAGCTCCTGGTTCCCGGGTCACGCTGTGGGAGAAGCCGCGCAGCGTTGCGTGGAGAGCGGGGAGGGGGGGAAGGTTAAGCTGTCTTTAAAAACACACGGAAGAAAAGGCACGCTTAAAATTGACGTGGGAAGAAAACGGAGACCCCAGCCCGGCCCCTAGCAGCCCTGTGGTGGGGGTTGGCTGCCTTTCCCAGCGGGACGGGTGGGATCCATTAAGAGCCGCCAGCCCTTCGCGTGCTTTCTCCCCGCGGTTCAATGCCTGGCTGCTGGCCCGCTCCCTCCTCCCGGCTCCGGCTCCGGCCACCTCCCGCGTTGTGCTGTTACGCTCCTCGCTGGAGGGTCCGCTGCCTCACGGGTGCCCCGGGAGCCCATCCCTGCAGCCGTGAAAGCATTTTGGGATCCAACATGCGGGACACGGGGATGCCCAAACCCCCTTTTTCCCAGGGTTCCGGCTAAAGGGGGCTCACGAGCCTGGTGCACAAAGGCAGTGGGATTTGGGAGGCAGCCCCTCCAGCGGGTTTGCAGGCATTTTGCAGAGGAACTTCACGCCTGCGGCAAACGGGGGTGTTTTGATGGGGATGCAGAGCCAGACGCCGCGTTTCCCCTGCAGCCGGATTGCCCTCAGCAGCCGCCCCGCGCCTCAGGCATTCGGCCAAGGGGACTGGGACGCTAACCTGGACGTGCACGGCCACTGCGGGTCCCAGCTCCTCATGCGGAGCCAGGCAGGGGCTGGGGAGGCACAGAGCATCCCCAGCCTGCTCCTCTGCTGGGCCCAGCTCCGTATGTTCTTGCTCCTGGGAATGAAGATGGGTCCAGCCCCAGCTCCCGCTTCCTTGGGAGGGTCTCTGAGCCACCCCATGCACGATGTGGTGCAAAGCGGAGCTGACCCTGGTGTGGTCCCCATGGGGTGCCACCCCGAGGACACCGGCTCTGCCGCCTGGTGCCAAGGCAGAGGCTTGCCAAGCTGCTGAGCGCTGCCAGGACCACAGCAATTCTCCTCCGAATGGGCGGAAAGTCTGATGCCTCCAGCACCACTAATCACCTTTTGTGAGCAGCCTTCAGCAAGCCAGACCAGATGTTTAATCACATTTGCAAATAAGAAAAGGCTGGAATATGGCTATTTTAAAGCTTTATCCAAGCAAAATAATTTTTAAATGCCACATGGGCCTTCCAAAATGGGGGGGGTGGTGGGTGGGTCTGGCTTAGCTCCCACCACTTGGGCACAGGGACAAGCCTTGGTGCCGCCCCATCCCACCCCAGGCATTCATCCCATGGCCGTGTTTCTCGTGCCCTTGCTCTGATCTCTCTCTGACGCAGAGCCCCTTACTCTCTGGCAGATTTAATCAAGCTGATGATGATTCAAAACTCCCAAATGCACCAGGTGGTGATGAACAGCCTGGCTGTGTCGGCACTGACGTCCTTTGGGTTCGGGCCATCCCCAGCCGCTGCCCAGGTAAGGGTCAGGGACTCTGGATGGCCAAAGGGACCATAGGACCAAAAGGACCGAAGAGGTGGGCAGAGGGACCTTTCCAGAGCTGCTCAGGAGAGCAGGATGCCCGGGTCCTGCTTTGGCACAGCGTGAGACCCCTCCGGGCGCAGAAGCTGGGTGGTCTCAGCCCGTCTCAGTCCAGGTTCTGCAGCCCCTCGGGGTTTTGGGGCTCTTTGTGCTGGTTTGACCCCCAGCTCTGCCAGCACAGATCGCATCCAGGCTGTTTGGAGGCGATTTAGCCCAGCTGGGAAGAGCCAGGAGCCTCCCTGCGTGCTGCGGCGCGGGCAGGGTGCAGCGCTGGGCTGCGGCGGCTGAGCAGCGAGGCCGAGCGCTATTCATTAGGCAGAATGGCTCTGCGAGGGCTTTCATTTAAAAGTCCATCTCAAACCCAAATCATATTAAACATTTCATCTCCGTGGGGGGAAACAAATGCTGCTTTCTTGGCGGGGGCGAGAGCTGGGCTGCGGGCAGCTGCTTTGCTCGCTGCCAGCTGGTGCCTCCAGGCATACCCCCTCCCGTGCTGCCCGCCCAGTGCCCACCAGTTCACCCAAGTCTGGACCCTGCCTGTCACATCCCAGCGTCCGGATCAAACGGACTCTTCCCAGCAGCGTTTTGAGGTCCCGGCTGTGGGGCTGCCACCTCCCCGTATCCCCAGCAGCTGGGTTCCCACGCTGGCCGACCGCGGGGCTTTGTGTGGCTTCGAGCCCACCCAGCCGGGCCCTGGCAGAGCCGTGCCGTGCCAGCGGCATCGCAGCCAAGCACAGCTCCATGAGAACTCTCTCACTGGTGTTTTGGGGAGTGATGCCCCAGGGAGACGGCTGTTGAAAGGGACAGCACTGCCTTTTGTTCCTCCCTGCAGGCGATGGCCGGACCTTTGCAGACCAGAGAGGAAGAGGAGGCTGTGGTGTACCACCATCACTACATCCCCTACCCCACTCCCACTCCTCTCCTTGCATGGCCGGTCCCAGCACGGGATTGGGGACTGGCGGCTGTGCGGTACCTGGGCACAAGCTCGTTAACTGAGGATGGGGAGGTGTGAGTAACGAGGGTGCTGCGGGGCTGCGTGTGTGTCCCTGCGGCCTGTGGTGTAACGGGCGTTCCAGTCCAAGCTGGGACACAAGGGGCAATGCCAGGCTGGCGTTTACTCCTGTCCTTACTACTCTGCAGCAGTGCGGTCCCTCCTCCTCCACCACCCAGTGCCACAGGGACTGTGGGAGCCAACGTCCCACCAGCATCGGGTAAGGACATGTTCTCCCCATGTCCCTCAACGAGGGACATCTTGCCCTCAAGCGTGCCTCAGCCAGGCAGCCCTGGTCAAAGGTTGAGTGCTCCCCACTCCCTCCATCCATCGGATCCTGGAGGTGGCCATCGCACATCCTCCAGCTCCCCTTTTCTCTCCGTTCTCCCCATGTCCCTCGACAAGGGACATCTTGCCCTCAACTGGGCAGCCCCTCATCAAAGGTTGAGCCCTCCCCAGTCCCTCCATCCATCGGATCCTGAAGGCAGCCATTGCACACCCTCCAGCTCCCCTTTTCTCTCCGTAGAGTACTATGACGTGGTGGAGGAGAGGCTGTGAGCTCCACGCTTCCCAAGGTGGTTTCTCCTGCACGTCCAAGCCCTTGATCCCAGAAGATCCTACAGGTTCTGAGCACGGGTGGTCCATGACACATCTAGTTTTGGGGTGGCTCACGGGGAGGAAGCCAACGTGCCCAGCATTTTGCTTTGTGCATTTTGCTTCATGCATTTTACTTCGTGCATTTTGCTGGGCACGTTGTCTTCCTCCCTGCGAGCCACCCCAAGGCAGGGGGTGTCACAAAGCCTGTCACCAAACCCCAGGTGACAGCATGACACCCAAACAGGGACATTCTTTATCTCCATATTCTGCAGAGGGCTCATCCCCAGTAGGTTAGTGGTGACATCCCAGTCCTGGCTGGACAACGTGTCTCTGCCAAGCCGTGAGGACTCTGCGGCACGAGCTGTGCCGGGTCCCCGTGGGGAGGGGGTGGTGGAGGATGGTGATGCCAGCCCAGGTGGTCCTGGTCTTCATTAGTGCCTTCAGATCTCAATGCAGCACATTGCCTGTAATTAATTTGCTTTGTTAAGAGTGCGCCCTGCTGTCACTAATTAAGCATCTGTAATTACCCAGACTGCTGGCTTCGTGCCTGAGTGCAGGGCTCCCTCCGAGCTGTGGGAGTGAGGAGCGGGGGGAGCATGAGGCTCTTGCACCTGGTGGGGGGGTAAATCAGTGCCTGGTGAGGGTGCTGGGGCAATATGGGGAGCTGCTGATGGTTGGTGCTGGGAAGCAGAGTGGGATGCTCCTGGCTGAGCCCCGTCATTGGGAGAACTGGATCTGGCCCACAGCTTGCTTCTGGTGGGGATGCGGTTGGGGCAGCAGCTTGAAAAGGGGTGATCATGGAGTTCCCCAGGATTCAGCGTCCCGCTCTGCTCATCGGGAAGTGAAGGCAGATGCATTTTGGGTGCTGGAAACTGTCCCCTGCCTCTGCTATCTCCCCAACCCCACTTAGGGGTGACAGCCCTGCTCTGACCCCGGTGGTGTTACAGGGCAGTTGTCAGGAGGCTTTGCCTTAAGAGCAGAGCTCCTCGCAGGAGACTTCAGAGCTGGCGGTCACCTGGAGCTCAGAGCATGCAGAAAAATAGTGCCTAGGCAGTTGCACCTTAAATCTCCTCCTGTCCCCACCGGGTATGAGGACTGCCAGGTCTCTCTTCTGGGTTCCCTCATCCTCCTCAAGCCCAGGATGAGCTGTGCTCTGGCACAGGCAGATCTGCCCCTGCAGCAAAGCTCAGCCTGGCTCCTGCTGAAGCTGGAGTAGCAGCTCCTCAATGTGGAGCAAAAAAGTCACGTTGGGTTGCGGCATGAAGGTCCATCTCCAGCTGGGAGCACCCCGAGAGGCTGCGAGACTGGCTGGGCAGAGCAGAAGGGAAGGAGACCTTCCAAAAGCTGAGCTGAGTTTGATGGGCAACCAGGGTGGTGCACAAAGATTTCCACTTCTGTACAGACAGAAAGGGAAGGAAGAGGAGAGGAGTCACTAGGGGATGGGATGGGGTGGACAGGAAGGGTAGGCTCAAGAAACAGCCCAATCTTAGCTTGAATATGAGAATAATGAGAGGAATGGGAGGATGAAGCAATGGGGATTGCAACACCCATGGTGGAAGTAACCCCTGGAGCCTTCTCTGGGTCACACTGGTTGAACTGGGGCACCCTTCAACTGGCAGCATGGAGGGCATCGCACAGCCGGGAGCCCAACAGCATCTGCTTGCACCCATATCAGCAGAGACAAGGAGAAGGTGTGGGTGGAACGAGCAGCCGTGGGCATGGAGGGGAATGGAGCAGGGGAGATGCAGAGTGGTTTTGCTGAGGGTAGGTTGTGTCAGATGAGGGACAGGGCTGCTGGGTTCGACCCAGGTGATGTGATGCCTCTCCCCAGTGTGGTACGATGGGACTGTTTGCCCCAGAGCCCTGGTGGGGTCGTCATGGAAAGGCATGAGCGGAGCTCTCTGCTCGCAGGCTCCTGCCCCAAGGGTCGGAGGTGAATCGCTGGGTCTGGGCAGCAGCGTGTGGATGTCCCTGGTAGGACTCGGGACGTGGAACAGCCGGGCGGGGAGATGCTGCTGGTGGCTGAGCCCAGGCCGGAGTTATCTCTGCAATGACAAGCACTTGCTTTTTAACAGCAAGTTTCTGCAGGGCAGCCCGGAGTTGGCTTGGATCCTGCGTGCCCAGCGCAAAAGCAACAGAGCGGAAGGAGAGGCTAATTACAGCCCTGTGCATGTTAATTACACCTATGTAAACACCTAACGCAACGCAGCCCCTGGCTGCCAACTGGGGCGAGGGCTGGCATCTCCTCCAGCGGGGGGGTGGCAGGGCTCACACCCCTGTGGCATCACCTGGACCTTGGTGGCAGATGCTGGGCCTTGAGAGGGGAAGGGCAGAGGGGCTCCTGCAGCCCAGACGGTGGGGAGAAGGGCGATGGGGAGCCCTGGCACCGCGTGCCTGCTGCAGACCCAGGTGGGGAGATACGTCCGATAACCTGGTACGCTGCAGGGTGAGGTTTGGGGAATAGCCACGATGCCAACACGGAATTGCGCCAAGCCTTGCTGGGGTGATGGGCATGGGCCAGAACCAGTTCCTGCTGTCCCTCCCAGCTGAGATCCCCCTTTCCCAGGAGTGGGGTCCCTGTGGCCAGGAGAGGTGCCCAGAGCATAGACATCTATGTGGGCAATAGATCTGATTGCATCAAGTCGGAGGCACTGCAATGGCTTTCAACAGCCCAGGAGGGTACTTATCAGCAGTGACACTTTGGGTGACCCAGGGTCCCTGGCGTTGACTCACCACCACTCTCCACCCTCGGTGGGGTAGCCTGCCTCCCGTCTGAGCCAGTCCATCCTCAACAGGGTGAGATACACACAGCACCTTCCCCTGGACCAGCCCCAAACGCCCACGTGCTTCTCTGCGGATACACCTGAGTCACCTGCCACGCTCCTCAGCATCCCCTGCTCCACTCACCCTGCTCCCGGGGACGTGGGCTGAGCTCCCCAGCACGCTCCTGCCGGGGCAGCATGATAGAGGTGGTCCTGCTCCATGGGCTGCTGCTCCTCCTCCCCTTGGCAGCCCTGCTGCTTTACCGGTACAATGCCACCTTCCACTACTTCTGCAAGGTGGCCTTCTTCAACTGCTGGATCGTGGCCATGGCCACCCTCCTGTCCCCCTTCGCGGCTCTTCGGGGACGCTCTGTGGAGAACATGAAGTGAGTATGGCCTGGGGATGTGCTTCTGATGTGGAGATGGCTGGGGCTTGGCTGCGATATGGTCTTGTGGACACACGCTCTCCCCGGTCTGGGCATACCCACAGCTATGTTACGGCTGGTGGTTGAGCCCTGGGGCCACAGCGAGGGCTGTGGTCATGTCCATGTGGCAATGAAGGCAATCTTGTGGTGTGGTGAAGAGATGCTGACCATGCCGATGAAGGGTTACGCCAGGATGGAGGTGGTCAGCTGGGTTGGGACTAGCAGTCCCTGGAGGATGAAGTAGCATAAAAGGGATCATTCTTGGCCATCTCAACGTTGGGGTCATCAGTTGGGTGGGTGATGGGGGGTTTGGCAAAGGCTGGAGGTACAATCATAAGCGGGACGTGAATGCACACCCATTGTGGTCTCCCTGGCACTGCGGTCAGGTCTGGTTCAGCAGGAGCCCCGGGGACCATGCTTTGGCAGAGAGACTTTGGGATGTTTTGGTGCCACCAGCTGTCGGGCATGGTGCAGTCGTGTCCCGGCGAGTCGTGTGCTGGTGCTGTCAGCTGTGCTTAGGGGTGGTGTCAGCCAAGATAACATCGCTGTGCAAGACGAGAGGAAGGTCTGGTTGCTTTCAAGGGTGTTGCAATCTTGTTACTGGATTCCTGGTCATGATAGCATACCAGAAGGGATATAATTATGTCAGAGTGAAAAATGTCTGAGCCTGTGGTGTTTGCTGAGCTCGAGCCATCAGGTATTTGTGCTTGATGGATTTTGGGCCCTCAGCAGAAGTGTGGTCAGAGGTTTGATGTTACCAGGGGTAGCCTCTTTCCCTCATCCTTTCTGTGCAGAAACGCTGTGCACACACACACAAGCGTCTGGAGCTGCTCCGAGTGCTGGTGCAAACGCTTCCGGCTTAGTGGAAATACCTGGTGTGATGCAGCGGTGACTCATGCTGCCTTATCTTGTCCCACCGACACCTCGCAACCATCCTCTGCACCAGCAGCACGCCTGGTTCCGTTTCCTCCTCAGCCTCCAAATCCCAAAGCCTCAGGCTTGGAGCACGTTCCTGTCATTAGTCCTGGCTTTGGGGCACTGCCACAAGCGTTTTGCTTCTTTGCAGACACAGGGATCTCTGAGCCCGTGTCTCCCAACTGTTGGGTGGTCTTCTGATACAACAGACCCTCCAAGCATCATGCTGCCTTCTCCCTCTGTGCCTGCCTCTACTCTCCCAAAACTTCTTATCATTCATACTTGGTGCTGAGCTCTCGCTGACAGCCCTGTCCCCTGCCCTGTCCCCTGTGGGCTCCCTGGGACCAATGGCTGCCAGATGTGCGGACCCTGGCACGGGTGCTCTTCATGCTGTGGGTTTGCGAGTGCCCCGTTTCAACACTGAAAGCATACCAGCTTTTCATCTCCACTGCGGGTGCTGCAATCCCTGTTGCTCCATCCTCCCTCCATTCCTCTCGTTATTCTCATACTGAGCATCACCCTTCGTCAGCACCGCCATCCTAATGTCACCCTTCCTGTCCAACCCTCCCTGGTGACACTGCTCTTCCTTGTTCCCCCTTCCACCCGCACACATGGAACCTCCATCTCTTCCCGACACCCCAGGTCCGGTGAAGTTATTCTTTGTGATTTCCTCTAATGAATGAAGCTGAGTTGGTTTTCCCTTCCCTCCTCTCTCTTCCCCCTCCACCTGCAGCGCAAAGCTTGCTGCCTTCACCGCTGCCCTTTGGTTGCTCTGCAGGGACAGTCCCTGGAGACATCCGCATCCCTGTAGACCTGTCTGCCTCAAGACTGTTCCTCTGCATGTCCATCTTCAGGGCTTGTCCATCTACAGCTCAGCACCGCTCTGCTGCGATCCAGCTCCCCTGGCTTTAGGTATTTGCGGGGCAGGCTGCGAGCCCGGTGTCTGACTTTCCAGCCCGCACACACAGGTCCAGATGTGCACATGGCGGAGCCTCCAGGTGAGGCTCACCTGGCCAGAGGCAGTTGTCCTCATTGGGATGGGATGATTTGCACCTTGGCTGCAGGCAGACATCCCATCCCTTCTCTTCTTGTTTTCCCACCATCCCTGGACATCAAAAAGCCTGTTTTGTTTTGGTTTGGGTTTTTTTTTCTCTCACCAGCTTGTGCTGGTTGCTCTTCTTCATCGGCAGCTTCAGTGCAGACTTTCTACTACCGAGACAGCAGCTGGTCCCACCTTGGGGATGGTTACAAGGTTCCCTCTGAGCTTTGCAGGCTACAAATGCGCTTAGAAAAGCAAAGCATCACTGAGACTGGATACAGATCCACCTTGGGACACACTATTTGCTCATGTAGACCAGATCTAGCCTGGCCAATCGTGCACCTTGCTTCCTGAGTGATTGTGAAGGGCTGGAAAAGATCAAGCAGCCCCCCTCTGTGTGGATCTGTTCCCCACATGTGTTCCTCTGCCCTAGGCTCCTGCGCGCTGCGATCCTGCCCCTCAAACACTTCTATGGCATCAAGATGCAGGTGCGGGGCTCTGAGCACCTGAACATCGAGGAGCCCTATGTGATAGTTTGCAACCACCAAGCTTCCCTTGACCTCATGGGTACGTGCAAGGGAGCGGGGGGAGCTCATCTGTATGGGCAGCCTTTGGGGTGCTGCAGGGATGGACCAGGCTCACCCTGGGGGTTCCCAGCAGCACCAGAATTTGTACAGGGCAGTGTGGTAGACATAGGCCAGAAGAGCTGGTGGGACAGGAGCTCAGGGCTATGGGTGTGCTGCAGAGAGAGGGCTGGGACAATGGAAGGGACACCAGGTCACTACAGCCTCAGGGCTGGTTGGTTCTGGGTGCCGTTGGGCAGGGACGGATCCTTTCCTCTCCCATCCATCCTCCAGGCATGGTGGAGGTCATTCCTGACCGCTGTGTGCCCATCGCCAAGAAGGAGCTCATGTACATGGGCACCGTGGGGTGGGCCTGCTGGCTCAGCGGCATCATCTTCATTGACCGCCACAAAAGAGAAGATGCAATCACTGTCATCTCCCAGACGGCCAGGACCATGCGGCGTGAAAACGTGAGGGGGGCTGGCAGCAGGGGGGAGTTGGGGAGCAAACACAGATGGGGTAAGGGGGGTGCGGGGAGGACTGACACAGCAGGTCCCAGGGTGCTCTGGTCAGGGTCCGTGCTCATGTCTCTCCCTGTCCCGTGTAGCTCCGGGTGTTGGTTTTCCCTGAAGGCACCAGGAACCAGAACAAAGCCATGCTGCCCTTCAAGCGCGGGGCTTTCCACTTGGCCGTGCAGGCTCAGGTAAGGCCATTCTTCCCTCGATGGAGTGGGGTGGGAGTGCACCCTGGGGCAGTGGGATGGGGGACATTAGGGTCTTTTGGGGTCTGCAGTCCCCAGGGATAGGCACCCTACTGTGCAGGACCCAGGGAGGAGATGGGGACCTGCTGAATCCTGGGGCATGGCAGGAGCTGAGGTCCCACCTGGGGAGGGGGTCTGTGTATGGAGGAGACCCCTGACCCTCCATCTCCTACAGGTTCCCATTTTCCCTGTTGTGATCTCCCCATACTGGGACTTCTTCAGCTCCAAGGATAAGAAATTCACCTCCGGTAAGTGATGGACAAGAAGCCCTGTTGCTGGAAGGCAGGGCTGGTGGTGGGGATGAAGCACGTAGGGCTTGGAGTTGTCTTTGTGGGACATTGGGGTGTGAGGAGGCAGCTGGTGGTGAAGGATGATGGTAGGAAGACCTCGTTCCTGGTGGGTTCGTCTAACAGCATGCCTGACCTTTCCCTTCTCTCTCCAGGGACGTGCACCATCCGGATTCTCCCCAAGGTAGAAACTCAGGGCTTGAGCTCCAAGGATGTCCCTGAACTGACAGAGACTGTCCGCCAGGCCATGGCTGATGCCCTCGCCGAGATGTCTACAAATCACTGTGGGGACCAGCATGATGAGCAGCCTCTGCTCCCGCGCTGCACTGGGGCTGGTGCTGGCAGGGGGACAGGCAGCCTGGAGCGTGAGGAAGACACAACCGGTACCAGAAGTTAGGCAGAAACCCTTGGGGACATAAGGGAGGTGGCACAGCCAGAGGCTGGGCCACCCCGTCACCTGCAGATGTGTCCACCAGACCTGCCACCGTCTCAGCAAGGTGCAAGCAGAGGGATGGGGGACTGGGCAGCGCACTGAAATCAGTACAAGGTGCCTCCAGAAACCCCTTGCTATGACTGCATGTCCCCTCCCCGGGGCATTGCCTGTGTCCCCCAAAACCCGGTGCTGTGTTTGGCCCTGGGTAGCAAGCCCAGTCTGCCTGGCAGGGTGGCTCCTGCCTGTGCTCAGGGTGAGGGGACGAAGGGACCAGGCTGGGCTGGGGGTTCACTGCACCATTTCCCACCCCTGACGGCGTGACTCGCAGTGGGGTTCACCCATGGGCTTGCTGGGTTCCTTCTTCCAGAGGCTCCTGCAAGGTGGTGGTGCTGTTCAGAAGCAGCTCCCTCTGGGGAGGGGTCCAGAGCCCAGCGTGTGGCTGGGGGGAGGGCAGGAGGTACGGGGGATACTTCCACGTGGGAAGAGCATCCTCAATGCTGAACTATGAGGTGAGGGTGCAAGATTAAAGGGTCCATACCTGGTGTGTGTGTGGGGGTGTGTGTATGGTGTCTTGCCTGAGCCTCGGGTGCTGAGGGGGAGTATGGGGAGGGGGATCCGTCTCCTTATGGACATGTGGGACACCCGGATCACTGCATGTAGAGCATCCCCACAGACACCATGGCTTCCCTACGGGGTACAGCGCTGGACGGTGTGAGGAGCATGTGGCAGGGTGAGAGTTACACCAGGGCAGACCTCTCCCTGCCACAGGGATGAGCAGTCAGTGCACGGGAGGAGCACCAATAAAGCCCATAAACCTCAGAGGGCAGAGGTACCTGGATTAGGCCCACTTGGAGCAGGAGGAATCTCCCCATGGCTTCCAGATGATGGCACAACCAGACCTACCCACCAGCTACCACCTCCCCTGGCCTGTTCCCTGCAGCCAAGCTGGGCTTTGGGCATCTGCTGGCTCCTTCCCAGCCCAGCAGCTCCCATCCCAGCCACCCTGAGGTGACAGTAGGGCAGGGAGAAGCGCAGCGCGTGGCTGTCCCCAGTGCTGGGAGCAGGGTGGGCAGGCTTCACCTCCCATCTTCAAATAAGATGTGCAAACCGTGGCCAAACAAGGGTGCAGCACTCCAGTTCGGCATCATTCCAGTCTGGCTCGTTCTGGAGGAAATTCTGCAAAACAATGGAAATCATTGACATAGATGGATACCACTGAGCAAAAATATTAGCAACAGAAAAGAGGCTTCCCATGAGTAACAACTCTCTGGATGGGGAACTGTCACATGGAGGCGGTCAAGGGCATTGCGCATGTGAAAGATCTAATTACCTGGAAAGCTCCTTTATTCCCTTCCCTCCTACTGGGCCTCCCTACGTGGGGCTTAGTCTGTCAGCTCTGAGCTGGCTTGATGGTCCCACCACCATGGGTGTGGATTGGCTGCCCAGAGCCTTGAACCCAGCAAAGCTTGGGTCGGGTGGTTAAATATTGTCCTAGCCGGATGGCTGGGTCCCAGCCAGAGACCCCGTTGGTTTTCGCTTGCTGCCAGCGGGGAGGTGAAAGCTTGAGGAGAGGAAGAAGACCCAGCACGAGGGTTTTGGGACCACCTTGTGCTTCCACGTGGTCTACCAAGCATGGGGTCTGCAGCTGCCCTGCCTTGCCTGCTGCTTTGCATCCTATACCTCACAGCTGGAGCATCTGCAAAGCCGTAAGCCCTCTCTGTGTCTGCCTGTCCGTGCCTGGTGGGATGGTGGTTGGCTTCAATTGGTGTGACAATCCTTGCCATGACCGTGGTTGCTGGCAAGGGTGGGAATGCTCAGGGTGGTGGGTTGTCCCCATAGAGGACTTTGCACCGAGGATTGGTGCCTCTGGGCTGCTTTGGTGTAGGTGCAACCTTCCACACAAGAGCAGAGCCTTTCCTCCCTCTGCAGATCGACCCCGAGATGTTTAGGCAAAGGGGGCTCCAGTCCAGTCTGTGCACTGGTCAGCCTCTCTGGGCAGAGCGGGGGAAGGCTGGGTGGCATAGCCCTGCAGAGAGCATCCAGGGCTGGAAGAAACCCAAGTGACCCCACCTTGAGAGTCCAGAGTGGAGGGGAGCATTGGGATTTGGTGGGGGAGTCCCTGCTCTCCTCCACTAGCAAGGTGTCCCCTCCCCAGGCACTACATGGTGCTCTTTCCCTCTGTGCTCTACTACCCTTACACGGGCAAAGTGCACGTCCACCTCATGGACCTGGATGAGCCTGTGCGTGTGACCTTCCACCTGGCGAGCAGCCACGGCATCCCCAACATCACCCTGGAGGCACAGGGCAGCGATATCCTCCAGCTGAACTGGCCCCGCTTCTCCAATGTGAGTCACGGCCCCGTGGTGGAGCTGCAGACCTCAGGAAGGGGTATCCATGCCCCCAGAGCTGGACTGGGGGAACTGGGAGGTGACATGGGGTCCATCCTGTATGGGCAACGAGTGAGCTGAAGGGTGGAGGGACATGGGACATGTACAGAGACCTTATAGGTTGTATCTGCATCATCTTCCCACGCATACTTGTTTCCTGATGCCTTCATGGGGTAACGGGGTGGTGACAATGGGCGACAGGTATGACGACTCACTGACATCCAACATAAAGGCTTTGCACCTATTTCTGCTGTTTCCCCGGGGGCAGATTTCTACCCCTCCTGGAGGGATCTACGAGGTTGCGCATCTTCACGTCTCCATCCAGGGAGGTTCCCTGCAGGTGTCTGAGCAGAAGAAAGTACTTGTGAAAGCCCCAGAGCTGGGGACCTTGGTGCAGACAGACAAGGATGTCTACAAGCCTGGACAAACTGGTGAGGGGCAGGAGCTACTGGAAGAGCTTGCAGGCTCTCGGAATGAGATCCCCAGGTCTGGGTCCCGGGCCCTGGCGCTCACTCCTGCTCCTGCCTTTGCTCTCTCCAGTGAAGTTTCGAATTATCCGTTTGGATCAAAACCTCATTCCCAGCAACAGGAAGGTGAGACGGGGTCAGGGTCTGAGGCGGATGCGGAGGCGATAGGATCCCCATGCGCCGAAGACGATCGACCTCGGCAGCAGTGGCACAGCCTTCGGTGCCCCCACGAGCGTGGAGGAGATGGGTGCCGGGAGGGAATCGCCCAAACACCGCAGGGCCGAGGGATGGGGGACACACACAGCTCTTCCAGCGCTCCCAGCCTGCATGCCCGGGGTGCAGCCCCTCGCTTTTGCCACCAGCACAGGAGACGCGTTATTCCCTTCGTGCCGTCCCTTTGCCCGTCTTCTCTCCTGTGTAGTTTTTATGCACCGTGATAACGCCCGCTGGTTTCAGGCTCCCGGTGCCGTGCAGTGCTGGCAGGCCCAACGGCACAGCTAACGCTGCTTGCACACCACAGCCTCGCTGCGCGCTCCCCGCTGCTGGGAAAAGGCTCCGCGATGGCTGTGGAGGTGGCAGCGGGAGACGGGCAATGACAGTGGCTCTGAGCCCCCCCAGTCCAGCGACTTGCAGGGGCCAAGCCAGATCCCACAGGCTCAGCTACAACCTCAGCCCTCTGTGCTCTGGTCCTGCTAAATCCCTCCTCTCTCTTTCTTTGCAGCTTCCCTTGGTGGCCGTGCAGGTGAGTTGTCACCCTGTGCCAGCCTGCCAGCATCCCCGGGAGGAGCAAAGTGCCCCAGCACATGTCGGGGGGGGAGCAAGGGGACATCCTTGTCCTGGGGACAAGGAGCAGGGACAGGGACATCCCTTCTGCGAGTGCTGAGAGAAGTTACAAGGAGCGGGGAGAAGGGCTTGGGTTCCTCGTCCGTATTTCCAGCCCACTGGGGGTCAGCTTGCCATCTGCTGACAATACGGGGGTCCTCTGGGGAGGTGCTGTTAAAGGGCAGGTTACATGGATGAAGATGGCAGTGGCTATAGCCACAGAGGCTTTGACCCACACTTCCGAGCCCCCCAAGCTCCCAGTCCCTGCTGGAGCACCCCCAAGCTGGAGCTTGGATAATACAGCCCCTGGGTGGGGGGAATTTTCCTTCTGGAGAGGTGATGTCCTCAGCGCTGCTCTGAGCATGATGGCAGGGCAAAACCTCCACTTCTTGCAAGGATGCGCAGGGTGACTTGAGTCCTTGAGGTCGTCAACCCACCACCACCACCACCATGTGCCCCATCTGCAGCCCCGCAAGCGAGGGCTGACGCCGCGTGTCCCTGTGCGCAGGATCCCAGCGGGAACCGCGTGGCCGAGTGGCAGGAGGTGAGCCCGCGGCAGGGCATCGTGGACTTGTCCTTCCCACTGGCTGCAGAACAGGCCCTGGGCACGTACGTCATCGAGGTGGAGGGGAAGAGACACTACTTCAGCGTGCAGAACTACGGTGTGCGGGGATGAAGGCTGGGCTCCACATGGGGTGTTTGGGAGCCATCACACGGGATGGCAAGAAAATCCCGAAGGAAGAAATGGGCACAGTCCCATTCTCCGCTGGTTTTCCCCCAGGGCTGCCCCACTTTGAAATGCTGATCCGGCTGCCCCGCATCGTGACGGCGGAGAATGAGAAGATCCCGCTGGATGTCTGCGGGCGGTGAGTCGGAGAGCAGCCCCAGCAGAAAGGCTGGTTGCTCCTGGGGTGATGCCCCCCCGGCAGCCTCCCCATCCACTCCCTTTCCCGCTCCATCCTGACAGGTACCCATCCGGGAAAACTTTCCGGGGAAGGGCTGAGGCCAGGCTGTGCCAGTTCCACAAACATATTTTCCTGAAGGAATCTGCGTGGATTTGTGCTGAGTTCAGGGGCGAGGTGAGGGCAGCAGGAGGGGGAAGAAGGCGCATGGGTGGTGGCCCTGGAAATGTTTCCCCATCTTGGGGTGCTTGGGCTGATGATGGCTGGACACATCATTCGAGCATCGCCAGGTGAGCCAGCTCTCGTGTGAAAGTGCTGCAAACCCAAAGTCATCCCAAATAGGGCAGAGGAACTGAGCAGGGACTCTTGGGGTGGTCCTTGGGCCAGGATGGGCAGGAACGGGACAGCCAGCTGCACGGCAGAGTGTGGTATCAACCCCGGAGCGGGCAAGTTTGCAGAATCCAAGGGTTGCAGGACAGGATGGAGGGAGGCAACAGCAGTGGGGCAAGCGGGAGGCCAAGGGTGACAGCAGATGACACTTAAGAGCCTGGCTGCAGGGTTGCTGATAACGCTTGTGACTCTCCTTCAGACGGGGAGGAATGGCTGCTTCTCTACCGAGGTGCCTGTGGCTTCCTTCAACCTGGCCGGCTTCTACAGGAGTCGGCTCTACGCCTATGCATTGCTGCAGGAGGAGGGCACCGGTGAGCACAGCCCTGCCGACAGCCACCCGGTGATGTCCTGGGGTGGTGGCACCTGGAGGACGTGGCACAACTGCTCCGCTGGGGTGTCTCCAGGGTCTCTGTCCTTCCCACCCACAAGCACCAACCGCTCTGTGCCCTTCTTTGCTTTGGTGTCATTTTTCCTCTACTCCTGACTGCTGGAGCAATCCCTCAGGTCCTGAAGGCTGATCAGGAGTTTCTTCCCCTTCCAGCATCCCACCTCCAGATATCCCTCCATCCTCCACCTCTCCTTCCCCACTCTCTGCCACTCTGAGACCAGTTAGTGCGCTTCGTTAGTGCCTGGAGAGCTACCAGGGGGATTGTGTTTTTCTTATTGGGTCTTTCTAACTTTGCATCTAGTTATGAACAGTCACTATCTGCCGGGGGGAGCTTGTTAGACACATCCTTAGGGTCACATAAAAAGCCCAGTTTCAGCCCAGCCCAGCCATGAGCGGCAGATCCTTGGCCTCTCCTATTTGCCTGCAGCCATTAAAAGGTGCATTTTGGGGTAAAGTTGGGTATTTTGGTAGCACACAGCTCTTGGCTGAGTGCGGTCCTACTCACACTACAGCTCTTATCGCACCTGAGGACCATTTTTTTTGCGTTTGTTGCCCAACAAGTGTGGTTTCGCGCTGTGCAAATGTGCCCCATTACCTCCAGACTGGGTCTACGCACCAGTATGGTCTGGTAGCACTGGACAGGGAGGGGAGGGGAGAGCAGGCATGGGACCCAGCTGCCCTCGCAGGAACCACCAGGACAAATTGCTGACCGCCTCTCTCATCTCCCCCTCCTCTCCCCAGGGATGTGGCGTACAGCCAACAAAAGCTGCCTGTTTGTGAATGAAACGGCCAGGATCACCTTTGAAAACGTGGATGAATTCTACAAGCCCGGGATTCCCTACACTGGGACGGTAATTGGGGGGTTCCCCCTGCGCCCTGCAGCGCCCAACACTGCTCCCTCTGACCCCCAACCCTGCTATCCCACCCCTGCCCTCTGCCCCACGGCTGCAGCCCAGCCCAGGGCATCCCCACTTCCCTCCCGCTGCAGATACTGCTGCGGGGGACCAACAGCTCTGCTGTGAAGGAGAAGGAGTTCTTGCTTGTAGTTAACACTGGAGGAGAAACACAAAGAAAAACCTTGCTCATGGACGGGTTGGGCAGAGCCTCCTTTGAGCTGGACACCTCTGGTTGGAACGATGAGGTCTACCTGAGCGTAAGTGACCTGTGTCCCGCACCCTGGGTTTAGTAGAGTTCACAGAGGTTTCCTTACACAAAACCTTCCAGTCTCCCCTAGACCCCACTTGGTCTTTTTGCACCCACAGCATCCTCTGCTAAAGAGCTCCACATGTTTATTAGCCCTGTTCAGTACCTGTCAGACCCTACAGACCCTGGCGCTCTTTGTGCTCCTCCTGCGCTGGGAAAAGGGGCTACACTCACTTTTGATGCACTCTGCGAGTTCTTCCTCTAATTCCTTGCCCCTGCCTTACGGTTTTCATAATTCGCTGCCGAATTTCAGGATCCTTTCTACCTTCATCATCCAAGCACGAGATCAGACGGTTGTGGGATGCTTTTTCAGATCCTACCGTGTGCCCAACACATGCTGCTTAGCCATGCCTGCATCTTGCCATCTGCTGGCCTAAACCACGACACCCTTTGAGTGTCCTTTGGACAAGTCCCATGATGGCACGCAGCTCTATATTTTTGGTGCTGAGGGCAGCTGGATTGCGTTTCTTGGCATGCTCCTGCAGGAATGTCACAGCAAAGCACATGCAGAGTCACTTTCCACCCCTCCTGTGCTCTGCTGCTGAGCTGATCTTTGCCATTGAGACCCTCAATCTCCACCCCTCAGGGTGAGCTCAAGGATGACCCTTCAGCTTCGGAGCATGAAGGCAAGAAGTATTTCAATTACCGAAGTGTCCGTCACTACCTTTATCCCATCTCTTCGGCCAGCAAAAGTCTTCTGAAGCTCCGCAGGGTGGAAAAGAAGCTGCCCTGTGGCCAGCCCCAGAAGCTCTGGGTGGATTACTTGTTTGATGAGAAGGCTGTGGAGACTGAGCTGCAGAGCCTGGATGTGGTCTTCCTGGTGAGTCTTCATCTGGGGAGAGATGGGAGACTGCATGAAGGGCAGAAGTCAGGGGAGGAGAATAAGGCTGTCTGGGGTGTGGGGTTAAGCCTTCCCCTCCAGCAGAAGCCATTTCCAGCGGCCCTGGGCAGGTTCTCTTGGGTTCAAGACTCAGAGACAGACCCCGGAGCTGTCAGCTCTTGGGGCACCATTTTCATCCCTCCTGCAGGATGCATCTCTAATAGTCTCTCCCTGAGTGTCTTCTACAGCCTCCCCTCATCTGCTCTTGCTGATTCCCTGCTCAGAACTGGTTTCGTTGTTCCCATCTCCTCTGTAGGTCCTGGCCAAAGGGACCATTGTCACCGTCCTCAGGAAGGAGCTGCCTGCAGCGGCTGGTGGGTCCGGAGGCACGGACGGGCTGTGCAGGGCTCTGCTCTCCGTGCCTGGTCCTCATCTCCCCTCCTTTCCCACGGCCCAGGGCTGAGAGGTTCCTTCTCCCTGGAGCTGCCCATCGGCCCCGAGCTGGCGCCCACGGCCAAGGTGCTGGGCTACGCGGTGCTGCCCAACGGCGAGATGGTGGCTGACAGCACCAAGCTTGATGTGGCCAAGTGCTTCCCCAACAAGGTGAGCGAAGGCTGCCGGAGTCAGGGGAGTTGCTGTTGGGCTCAGTGGGAAGATGTGGGCACTGAGCCTCGCTCTTCAGCAGAGCCTTTCCTCATGCCCTGCAACTGGCTGGTCCCAGACTCTCCTTTCAGGGAGGGTTTTCAGTCTTCTCCCATTCCCGTTGCTGTTGCAAACCATCTCCTGGCTTTGAATGCAGTCTTCACTCTCCTTCCTAAAGGGGGCCTACAGGAAAGCTGGGGAGGGACTTTTTCCAAGGGCATGTAGTGATAGGACGAGGGGGAATGGCTTCAAACTGGAAGAGGGGAGATTTAGATGAGATATTAGGAAGAAATTTTTCACTTTGATGGTGGTGAGCCCCTGGCGCAGGTTGCCCCGAGAAGCTGTGGCTGCTCCATCCCTGGAGGTGTTCAAGGCCAGGTTGGACGGGGCTTGGAGCAACCTGGGCTGGTGGGAGGTGTCCCTGCCTATGGCAGGGGGGTTGGAACTCGATGATCTTCAAGCTCCCTTCCAGCCTAAACCATTCTACAACTCCATCCTCCGCTGGTGTTTGGGGTCAGGCTGCGGTATAGAGGTCCTTCCTGGGAGCAGCTCCCCTCTCCCCTAACCCAAAGGCTTTCCCTCTCCAGGTGAATCTGTCCTTCTCAGAGCAGAGGGCTCTGGTGGGCTCACAGCTCCAGCTGAAGGTGCAGGCTGCCCCAGGGTCACTGTGTGCCGTCTACACTGTGGATCAACGCATGCGGTCCTCCAGTCCCAAGAGCAAGCTCAAGCCCAGCACGGTGAGTCTGGAGTAACCTCAGTCCTGGGCTGGACTGGACTGGCCTTGCTGCTGGGGCATGGGGACTGCAGTTTCTTTCCACGGTTATCCACTTTAGGGGAGGACAGTAGGGACTTTGGGGAAGCTGCCCCTGCAGGATGAATGCCGGGTGTCTGGGAGGCCCCGCGAGCCCCTGCCACCACCCACAGACTTTGGGGCTTTGCAAGGGAGATGGTGCATCACTGACTGGGATGGGGCTGAGCTGCAGAATTGCTCTGCGGTGCCTCCTGGGGTGGAAATTTTGCAAACAGGGTGCGGGCGGTGAGGAGCATCCCCTTCTCTTGGGGAGAAGAGAGATGGGGTGGTGATGGATCCCAGCGGAGGGGCTGGGGCTGGCGGCAGCGCAGCATCACTGCGATGCCCCGGCGAGGTGCAGAAGCTACAGGGTGATGCCAGGGGCACAAGGGGTTGCAGCTGGGCCAGGAGCGTTTCATGTCTTTCTTACCCAAAGCTCATGTGTTTGGTTTAGGTCTTTAACTTATTCCCGATGTTTTCTGAAGACAGATATCCTTTTCAAGTTGAAGAATCTGATTCACCCCACTGTTGGATAAAAAGGTTCCCAGACGGGGCATTAGGCCTTCCATCCCTTAACTGTTATGATGGGCCAGGGAATAGCTGGACAAGATGCCGCCACAGCCTGGGGCGCAGGGCAGTACCGGTGTCTGACATCCAGCCAGAGTCCGACAGCCTGGTTCAGGTACGACCCCTCCAGCCCTCTCTCACGCTCCTCTTCCTCCCACGAAGGATTACTCAGGGTGCTGCGGGCACCCAGTCCCTCACGAGCCCACGTCTGTGCTGGCGAAACATGCTCTTACATCGCCCAAATAACATGCCCTGCCCCTCGCTTCGCCAGCCTGGGACAGACGCGAGAAATGTGTCCGTCAGTCCAGGCACAGCAATGTTTCACAGGAAGCTCTGCTCTTCCCATCACAAATTTGGGCTTGGAGTAAATAGCATAGACCGGCCTGGCATTCCCCTGCTTTTTGGGGGGTCCGTGTCTCCCACCAGCAGCAAACCCAGGGGTCGGGGCTCTTTGGGCATGGAGTGGGCAGAGCGGATCCACCAGATCTTTCCCACCTGTCCCCAGTGCAGCAGCTTCCCCTGGCACAGATATTCCTTGCGTGGCACGGGGTCCTGACCTTCGGGGGCTCTGTTCTGCCATGGCGCTTTAAGCGCAGGTCGATTCCTTGCTTCAGAGAGGGATGGAAAGGCGTTTTGGTATTTCTGGCCTTCAGCATCGTGCTATTCTCTCTCCTGTGTCATGTTTCAGGATGCAGATTTGAAAACCATCACCAACACTCAGCTGGTCTGCGCACCAAGCATCCATTTCTGGACACAACACCGCCCTTCATTCTTCCCAGGCGAGTGGAGAGAGTCTGAAACAGCCGTCACGGTGGCTGCAGAAGGACGGGTGGGGACATCCTGCCTCTTTCCATCCTTCCTGGCAGAACGTTCAAGTCGTGCCCCTGTTTGCAGGAGCAGGACCGGAGGAGGGTCCAGTTGTGCAGGTGCACACCCTGCAGGTGGGTGGTGTTGTGCAGGACACAGGGATGCCAATGGATTTCCTGGGATCGTGGCTGTGGGAGCTGGTCCCTGTGGGGTGAGTAAGGAGCCCCAGCAGACCTCAAGCCAGGGCACTGCCCTTACTGCATCAGCTTCACCTCTGGATGCAGCACCCAGACCTTGGGTTCAGTGTCCACGTACGCAGGAGTGACACTGGGACATGTCCAGCCCCTTCCCTCAGACCTCAGCACCGACCCTGGGAGAGATCGGGCCAGACTGAGTCCTGTAGGCAGGGGATGCCATAAGAGATTAAGAGCACTGATGGTACCTCTGCCCATACCCAAGCATGTGATGGCCACCAGTGGTCCCCGGGACCTAGAGGAAGGGGGTTGGCATGCTTCTTCTGCTGATTCTGCCCATCAGACCCAGTCTGCAAGGTCTGTTCATCTTCTACTGCCCTGCAGGGAGGGGGGCTCCACAGAGGTGGCAGTGACGGTGCCTGATGCCATCACGGAGTGGGAAGCCGGGATGTTCTGCATGTCCCCGTTGGGCTTAGGGATGGCGCCTGCCACCACCCTCACGGCCTTCAAGCCCTTCTTTGTGGAGCTGGCGCTGCCCTATGCTGTGGTCCGCCACGAAGCCTTCACGCTCGTGGCCACTGTCTTCAACTACCTGCGGCAGTGCCTACGGGTGAGTGGGGCTGGGGAGGGGGCCCTGGGGCTGGGGTCTGGCAGGGGCTGATGGAGCCGTGGCCATGGTCTGGCAGGTCCAGGTGACACTGGTGGAGTCAGCAGAGCTGGAGGTGTTGGCGGACATGGACCAGGGTGCGTACACAGGCTGTGTCTGCGCGGATGAAGAGAGGACCTTCCAGTGGAGCATTCAAGCCACCAGCCTGGGTACGGAGGGGACGGCAAAGGGCTGGGGCGGGGGGAGGTGAGCCCAGTGGTGAGACTCCTTGCAAAATTCCTCTTTGTCACTGCTTTTCTGATCCTTTCCTCCCCTTCCCAGCTCCCTCTCCCCTCCCCTCTCTCCCCTTTCCCTTCTCCACTGTCCAGCCTCTTCCCTCCATTTCCCGGTCCCACTGCACCCATTGCACCTTCCTCCTTCCCTGCCCCCCCCGGGATGGCTCTGAGCTGGAGCCCGTCCCCGAGGCAGTGTCACAGCGATGTCCCCCATCTGCCTCCACAGGGGAGGTGAACGTCACCGTCATCGCCAAGGCCCTGCACACCAAGAAGCTCTGTGGCACTGAGATGCCCGTGGTGCCAGCCCAGGGGCGCGTGGACACCGAGACGAAACTCTTGAGGGTGCAGGTGAGCAGAGCAAGGCAGTGGGCTTGCACCATCCTCTCGCCGGGAGCAGAGCTGCACCCAAAGCAGTCACCCCCGGAGTGGAGCAGAACATCTCCCCATCCCTCGGCCAGGCTGGATGGTGGCTGTGGGTGCCACAAGTGTGGGGAGAGCATCAGCACCCAGAACAAGGGGAGAGTGTCCATGCTTAGTGAGCTGGTGCCTTCCCTTCCCTTTTGGGGTGAGATTGGTAGATTTGAGGCTGCTGAGTGTGTGATGTTCAGTTTGCTCCCCTCATCACACCATGCACAGGGCTGCTCTGAGGACCAGTTTGACCCTGGTGGCCCTGAGCGTGTCAGAGCCCATGGGCTGCTGGTGGGGACGGGGTCCAGGCGGGGGGTGTTTTGAGGAAGGGGGGCATTTCAGGGACAGAGAAGGGCAGGCTGACTCTGATCCTGGTCTCATACACGCTGTATTCCTGGTTTTAAAGCCTCTAAAACTGATGTGAAGGGAAATCGCAGCTGCCTGGTTGTCCCTGTGCTCCTGACCCCGTCACCAGCCATGGTCTCGAGGGCTGGCGGTCTCTTCCCATCCCTTTGTCCCCTTCGCCTGACCCGGCAGGAACCTGCAGCGACATGGTTGAGATGAGGACTCCGAAACCCAGCCCTGCGCCCCAGCAGCCCTGCCATGCCAAGCGGCGAGCAGCTGCTTTGCGTCGTGGTTTCCCTTCAGCTGCTGCCAGTGCGATCCCTCGGGGAGGGGACCAGGGCAGGTGAGCTGAGCCCGGGCTGACGAAAAGCCGTGGGACGTCAGTGCAAGACCGATGGCTGGGCATGGAGAGGATGCTCAGAGCTGTCCCGAGCACAGCCCTGCTCCCGTGAAAAAATAAAGAAAAATGCAAGTGGAAGTGGCAAAATGTTTTTCTTGCAAGAAAGCTCCCTTTCTTCAGGCTCTTTCCCACCATCCCTGACCAAAGCCAGCCCTGTGTCCCAAAACACACTTGTCTTAGGCACTCCTGTCCCCGTTAATGACGGGTCAGAGGGGCTGTACTGTTGCTTTGCTGAATAAAAAAACCTGAGACCAAAGCAGAGAGAGCATCTGTTTCATGGGCACCACGGCAGCAGAAGAAAGAGCACGACGTGGGGTCAGCGGTGCCTGATCCAGAGGGGCTGGGGGACAACGCGCCCCGGCTCCTGCTCCGAAGTCACCAGCAGCGCCGAATGACAAATCCTCGGTGCAATACTTCCCCTTGGCAGCCCCACAGGCACCGATCGCAGAAGCAAATTGATCTCCCCTTGGCCAGGCTGCTCACGGCCCCCACTGCATCTCGCCCCATGCTCCGAAGGGCTCGGTGTTGAACCGCCCCCAGGATGCCCAGCGGGGCACTGACCCGGGCCCACATCCTCCGGTGGCGGGACAGGCTCAGGGCCACGCTCCCCCCTCGTATCCATGGGGGTGGCGGGGACCAGCCTCCTCTGGACACTGCCACCGCGTGGGGCTGCTCCCGAAGGGCAGGGAGGTGACACAGGGCTGTGTCCAGCAATACTTGAGCAGGGCAGCCATGGGGACACCAGCTGCGGTCATCTGAGAACCCGCGGGAAAGGGGTCAGCCCCACTCATGGCTTCCCGCAGCGCTGCCTCTGCCTCTCCCCGCGTCCCCAAAGGGAAGGGGACTGCAAAACCCCAGAGCAGGGGATGGACTCAGGACACTGGGTGGCTGTTGTGGAGCTGCCTTAGCTTTCCCAGATTCCCACCAGGACAGAAAGAGGCAGCTCAGTCCATGTCCTGGCCGGTGTCCGGCTCCCAGGCGTGGTGCACGGAGGAATGAGAGCGGGTGGACCTGGCATGACAGCCCAACACCGTCCTGCTCCTGTGCCCACAACTGGTTGGATGAAACTGGAAGAAACTGGGCAAAAAGACAGCCTGACACCTGCTAGCAGCCCAAATAGCTACTGTTTGGCTAAATTTGAAACATCTGGAAGCAAGGCCTTCTGAGAAATCGCCACCAACTCACAGGCTGTTCCCATGATGCCCTGCCTACTTTCGTTTGGGGAACGCGTTCCCGCTCCCTCCTGCCATCACTTCCCAGCAAACCAGTGTGTAGGTGGGTCCTGCCCCCTGGTTCTGAACCGCTGCAGCCTATGGGAACCTTGCCTCAAATTGCAAAAAAATCCATCAGAGCCTTGAACCCAGGAGGCTGTGGGGGCAGAAGGTAAACATTGCCTTGGCTATATCTGCAGGTCCATGCTGGATCCCTCTGCCAACCCTTGTTTGCTCGCTGCGTGGAAAGCAAAGATCTCATTCCAGAGCCTGTAGCAGAGCAGACGCGGGTCCACAGCAATCGGACACCCGGAGAAGGAGGCTGCGGCCTTCCCCACCGTCCGCTTGCAGCTGGAGACATGAGGTGCCCAGGTGCCCTGCCTGCCCTGCTGCTCCTCATCCTGCACCTCACAGCTGGGGCATCTGCAGCACCGTAAGCCCTCTCTGTGTCTGTCTGTCTGTCCGTGCCTGCTGCGAGGCATTTAGTTTTGGCTCCTTGGCAGTGCGCAGTGGGAGCTAATCCTTCCCGTGCGTGTGATTGTGGGCCAGGGTGGAAATGCTTGGGCAGGCGGGTTGTCCCTGCACCCGGGGGCTGGTGGCTCTGGCATGTTTTACTGTAGGTGCTGCCTCGCTTGCAGCCCATGTGTGAGCAGAGCCTTTGCCCTGCTGAGCCGGGGAACCAAGGGGAGCCCAGAAGCAGAGCGGGGAGGCTGGGGGAGGTGGCCCTGCACCCCACTACAGGTTTCTGTGCGCTCAGGAGCTCTTCGAGACCTCCACGGGGTCTGTACTGGGATGTGCCTCATCCTCACACCTCAGCACTTCTCCTTGCCAGGAGTTATGTGGTCACGTCCCCAGCTGTGATCTACCACCCCCACACAGCAATGCTGTGGGTTCATCTCAGCGGCCTCCACGAGCCCGTCCAGTTGACCATCCAGCTGCAGAGACCAGACGGGACCCACAACATCACCCTGCTGGAGAGGAAGGTCCAGGAGCCTCATCTGTACCTGAACATCACCTTCCCTGTGAGTGTCACCCTACACACAGCCATAAGCGTGGAGGGGGATGCCCCGGACATGCCGTTGTCTCAAGGCAGAGCAGTTTCCACCGCTCCCCTGAGCGTGGGGCTGTGGTCCCTACGCTGCTGCGCAGCCCTAAGCCTCTGCAGCTGGAGGAGGATGGGACCAGGTGTGACTTCCCCATCTTTTGGTAGGGTCTCATCCCCCACGCAGGCAGAACGACTCTAGGCTCAGCCCAGTTATTCGGTGGCTGAAATAACCACCTGGTAGCAGACCTGCAGACTAGGGCAGGGTGTTGGGAAGATGTTTCTTCCCAGCCCCCCGCTTGGGGAAGATGTCACTGAGGGTGAGGAGCGCCCTGGGTCACTCTGAGTGGGCAGAGCATCCTGGCCGTGGCACATCCCTTGTCCTCACGCGGTGCCTGGTGTTTCCCCTGGCAGGCTCCAGCCCCTGCCAAAGGGAAGGAGGAAATCGTACACCTGCACATCTCGATCCAGGGAGATTCCCTGGATGTCTCTGAGAAGAAGAAGGTGATGCTGAGAGCCCTGGAGCCTGGAATCTTCATACAGACAGACAAAGCTGTCTACAAACCCGGACAGCAAGGTGAGGGGGGAAGGATGGACCACCCCGCTCTGGGCTGAAGGACCTGCTGGGAGAGGGGTACAGGAGGCTCAGCCCTGCTCCTATGCTGCATGGAAATAGGAGGGCTCCTCCTGAGATGCACTGGGACCCCCAGCAGTGGCCCAGGGCAATGCCAGGACACGCTGGCAGCGCTGGAGGCTGTGCTGCTCGGGGGACAGTGCCCCACTGCAGGGCTCAGGGTGGATTTCCATCCACCTTCCCCATGGAGAACCCCCTCCTCCCTGCCAATGCACCCACCACTCACTCCTGCATCCCCATTTGCTCTTTCCAGTGAAGTTTCGAATTGTCTCTTTGGATAAAGACTTCACTCCCAGCAACAAGAAGGTGAGAGCAGGGCTGGGGAAGGAGGGGGAGGTGACGGGGCACCTCTGCACTGCACTCCTACAGTCTCGGCAAGCCGTGAGAGAGGTGTGGGAGTCAACCAGCGCCTTTCCCCTTGGGAATCCTGCCCCAGCCAGCTCTGCCTGCGTGGCTGCGCTCCCCAGGGGCAGGGATGCCCTGTGTTGCTCACGCAGGCTTCAGCAGGCTAAGGAAAGAGAAAGCAGAATTGCACGTGTGACATGGGAATGTTCCCAATTAAAGTGCTGGTTGGGGATGTAGCGATGGTGAGTGGGAAGCAGGGAAAGCCCTATTGATATCCATCAAGTCATCAGACGCCAGGATTACAGGCGAGTTCAGTCTCCAGCATCCCCGAGCAATCATCTGGGGCTCTGGAAGTGCAGGAGGTTCCCAGATGAAATGGTTGCTGGCTTCTTGCGAAGGCACTAGGAGATGCCACCTCTCCATGCCATGCTGGCAGTGCCCTCAGCTCATCCCAGCCAGAGCCACCCACAGACTCAAAATGAATCCCAAAGCAAACTGAAGTGCACAGCATCCCACAAATAACCCTCATGCTACTCCATCCGTGGCTCCATAGACGTCCCCACCCTGATGAGACCCTAAGAAAGGCTTTGAACTTCTCCTGTAACCATCTTCTCATTGCCTTGCAGCTGCCCCTCGTGATCCTGAAGGTCAGTCTGAGAGATGGAGGGAGGCTCCTGGGTGGTGTGGGCTTGGGAAGGCAGCAAGGCTGGGAGAGAAGCAGCATAGTGCAGCCATGGGCTGTTTTATCACTGGGTGCTGGGGTTCCCGGGTGCTGACGCTGCGTGTCCCTGCGTGCAGGATCCCAGCAGGAACCGCATCGCGCAGTGGCAGGAGGTGAGCCCGCGGCAGGGCATCGTGGACCTGTCCCTCCCGCTGGCTGCGGAGCCGGCCCTGGGCACGTATGTCATCGAGGTGGAGGGGAAGAGACACTCCTTCAGCGTGGAGGAATATGGTACGTGGAGGTGCACAAGGGGGTGGAAGCCCCACCTTGGCATGTCCCTGTAGGCAACACATCTTGGCCCTTCTGGCCACCCAGGCACCATTGTCCTTGTCCTGGGAGCGACAACCCTCTCTCCCTTTGCCTCTCCATCAGTGCTGCCCAAGTTTGAGGTGACCATTGATCTCCCCGCCGTGGTGCTGGAGAAGGACAAGAAGATCCCGGTGGAGATTTGTGGACGGTGAGCCCGAAACAGGCTGGGCTGGGAAGAAGGAGGGGATGGATCCAACGTGATGTGGTCCATCAGGCACACCCTCACCACCTTCCATCTGACAGGTACACCTACGGGAAGCCAGTCCAGGGGAAGGTCCAGGCCAGCTTGTGCCAGCGCAAAAGGTTCCTGTACGGACTTTATGGTGACCCCCCGAGCTGCATGGATGTTAGCGGGCAGGTGAGCACAGGTGGGGAGCGCGGGTGCCACTGGGACAGCCCCAATCCGGGACTGCTGCTAACAGGGTTAACTCTCTCACTCCAGACTGAGAAGAATGGCTGCTTTTCAACAGAGTTTTTGTTGACTGACTTCAACCAGACCGGCTCCATGTTTCAGAAGCAATTCCAAGTCCAGGCATCGCTGGTGGAGGATGGGACAGGTAGGGATGGCAGTGGTCTCGTGGTCTCCTGCTTGGGAACGGGCATTGCTGCTGATGCACAGTTTTGCCTTCATCCCCACGTGCACCCAAATGCATGGCACGGGGTATTGGTCTTCTCCAGGGAAGCCCAAAAGCAACGCTGTGATTTAGGGGTGCACGTGCGCAGGGACTGGGTCCAGGTGGGGATGTGAGCCGGGTCAGCCAGGCAATACTTCTCATTCTGACCAGAGAAATGGTCAGGAGGCAAAAAAGCCTTTCCAAGGTCCAACAAGTCTCCCAACACTACGGCTAGCAGCGAGTCGAGTCCTCCCAATGCAAAGCAGTGGTTTCACCCAGTCCGGTGGTGTGGCTTCATCCCTGGGCTAATCCCTCACCCACCACCTGGGTCACCCCAGAAATCCCTGCCAGCGACTTGGCTTCAGGAAAAAAAGACCAGGAGTTGTCCGCGGGCCCACTGGTACTGAGATGGCCCTGCGTCATGGTGCTTTGTTGAAGATCCTTTTCTGAAGTCTCTGAAGCCAGCTGCACCCTGGTTTTAGGTCTAAAACACGCCGTAGAGATTTTGCTCCTCTTGTAGGAGGTGCAAACTCTGCTCGAAGCTGCTGGCTGCAGATGGAAAGCCTAAAATGTCCAGGAACCTCTTCTGCAGCTGACAGCAGCTAACCTGTGCCCTGTGTGCCTGCGACACCCTCAGCTCCCCACCCCCTCTCCACAGGGCTGGAGCAGAAAAACACCAAGAGCTGTGAGATTTTACCTGAAATCTTCACTGTCACCTTTGAAAACACTGATGATTTCTACAAGCCCGGCATCCCTTACACTGGGACGGTAATGGGGGGGGTCCCCGCACCCCGCAGGGTTCCCCTGCACCCTGATGTGCCCAGTCCTGCTCCGGCTGACCCCCCAGCCATGTCCTCCCACCCCTGCCCCCTGCCCCATGCCTGCAGCCCAACCTGGGGCATCTCCCCTTCCGTCTTCAGATGGTGCTGACGGGAGCCGCCGACGCCGCGCTGCCGCAGAAGCAGCTCGTGCTTGTCATCCACCAGCAAGGAAAAGATACGAGTCAGACCTTCTTGACAGACAGATTGGGGAGAGTCTCCTTCGAGCTGGAGACCTCCGATTGGAGTGGCACGGTCACCCTGCGTGTAAGCGACCCCATCTCCCACCCCTCGGGGCTCCCTGTGCTGCTTTCTCCAGTAGTACGGGGCTGGGCAACTCTCCAAACCTGCATCAGTGGTGGCTTCACCCCCCCTGATTTCTACTTCCATCACTCAGGGTCAAGTCAACGAGACAGCTCACACCCAGAACGATGACACCTACCAAAATGCCTACATATACCTCAACCCCTTCTTTTCGATGAGTAGGAGCTTCCTGCGGATCCGCCGGCTGGAGAGCAAGCTGCCCTGTGGCCAGCCCCAGCAGCTCGGGGTGGACTACATCTTCAGCAAGCAGGCCTTGGGGACTGAGCCAGGGAGCCTGGATGTGGTCTTCCTGGTGAGCCCTGGCCCCAGGAGGGAGGACAGCAGACATTAGGGCAGTTGTGTGTACAGGTCCACATCTACACACACATTTGCAGTCATGTCCCTGAGGACAAGACAATGACCAACCTGTCCTGGCTAGACTGAGGGACCTACGCTTGTTAGTAGAGGTGTCTTCTGGCACTGTTGGACCTGCATTCCAATGGGAGATGTTGGGGGGGCTGGAGACTAGGCAAAGTCAAAAAACCATCCCAACACTCTTGCCCTTCGGTGTACCCTCCATTGAGGCATTTTGGTTCCACACTCAGCATTGGTTTCGTTGTTCCCATCTCCTCCTCTGTAGGTCCTGGCCAAAGGGACCATTGTCACCGTCCTCAGGAAGGAGCTGCCTGCAGCGGCTGGTGGGTCCGGAGGCACGGACGGGCTGTGCAGGGCTCTGCTCTCCGTGCCTGGTCCTCATCTCCCCTCCTTTCCCACGGCCCAGGGCTGAGAGGTTCCTTCTCCCTGGAGCTGCCCATCGGCCCCGAGCTGGCGCCCACGGCCAAGGTGCTGGGCTACGCGGTGCTGCCCAACGGCGAGATGGTGGCTGACAGCACCGAGCTCGATGTGGTCAAGTGCTTCCCCAACAAGGTGAGCGAAGGCTGCTAGAGATGGGGGAATCACTCCATGGCTTGTCCGTAGCTGCATGCCCTGATGTCCATTCGCTCCCGTTGTATCGCAGCGTCACAGTCTCTTTAACCCAAACCATCAAGCCTGATTTTATCTTTGTCTGGGGGAGACCTCCATGTCCGTGGCTTGGTCCTGCTCCTCCATCGGAGGCGGCTCTCCCTCCTGCCCTTGCCCTGTGATGTCCCTGTCCCTCCCCAGGTGAAGATGGCTTTTTCGGAGGACAGGGCTCTGCCCGGCTCGGCGCTGCGGCTGGAGCTGGAGGCTGCCCCGGGGTCCCTGTGTGCCATCCGTGCCGTGGACCGCAGCGTGCTGCTCTTGAAGCCCGAGGCTGAGCTCAACACAGAGGCGGTGAGTGGTGGCATTGCCCAGGTCCCCTTCTGCAGCCCCTGGGACCAGCTGGGGATGGTGGGAGGGGAAGAAGAGATGCATTGGCTTGGACCTCCCCTACAGGGACTCAGTGCCATGGTGGCTCCTGGGCAGTCCTGCTCCTGGGCAGGGGGTAGGTGCCCGGCTGGTTTTGTACCTGGCATGCATGTTTATTTCCAGGTCTACAAAGTACTCCCCAAATTCAACTACCCTGGAAGCATTCGAGACCCAGCACCCTGTTCAGCATTTTCCTGGGATTATCCCCCCGACTTTGCCGTTCCCATCATCCCATTTGTACCGAGACGGCGAGACTTCTTTCGCCCTCCAAGGAGGCATCACTTACATCCCCCGTTTTGGAGGAATTCCCAGATGGACACCTACAAGTTATTTCAGGTAAAGGTCCTGGTTTGTCTTCATCCAGGAGCTAGCTGTGGTTCGCCCAGGGTGCTGGGAAAGCACAGCAACGTCCCATGAAAGCCACACTCGTGGCAAAGGTCGTTCCCGCAGACCCCAGGCTCCAGTCCTTGTCCCCTTGTCTTCTGCAGCCCTGTGACTATTTACTGCGGGGATGGGGATATTCCTCCTGCTGGGTTTCAGAGATGGACAACCTCTTTTCTTTTTCACAGGACGCAGCACTGAAACTTTTCACCAATGCCAACACCAGCGATGTTTGCAGAGAGAGTTTCAACATGCCTAGGGTAGCGACTCGCCTAGGTCCCAAAGGTCAGCACAGCCCTCAGCTGGCTCGCTCCGCTGAGCCCTCTCAGGAGAAAAGAGCAAAGCGCTGATGCCCAGTCCTGGCGCCCGTGTCCTCAGGGGGACTCGGAGTCATGCTGAAAATACACTCAGCATCAAAGAGGTTGAAGAGTATTGAAAAGGATTTTGGCCCTCTTCGGGCTGCCTGTGGGCAACGTCCAGCTGAGATGCAGAAGACCTGTGGACCCTAATTTCTGTTCTGCCTTTTCCAGGTGCCATTGATTACAGAGTCAGCTATTTGCAGAAAGAAACCGTAATGAATGGTGCTATCCCAGCCGCCGCTGTCCAAGAAGAGAAACCGGCACCCCGGACGTACTTCCCAGAGACGTGGCTGTGGGACCTGGTCCCCGTGGGGTGAGTGAGGATGGTCCCCATAGGGCTGGTCCTCCCCCCACCTCCCCTCCTGCATGGAGGGAGGTTGGGGACGTCAGGACAGCTCCTTCTCCCCTAGGGAGAGCCATTCCAGCTGGGGATGACACCAGCTGTGGGTGAACGTGGTGGGATGGCCTCATGATGTTCTCCATCCCGCAGGGAGGGGGGCTCCACAGAGGTGGCAGTGACGGTGCCTGATGCCATCACTGAGTGGGAAGCTGGGATGTTCTGCACGTCCCCACTGGGCTTGGGGTTGGCCCCGGCCACCACCCTCACGGCCTTCAAGCCCTTCTTTGTGGAGCTGGCACTGCCCTACGCCGTGGTCCGCCATGAAGCCTTCACGCTCGTGGCCACCGTCTTCAACTACCTGCGGCAGTGCCTACGGGTGAGTGAGGCTGGGGAGGGGGCCCTGGGTCTGGGGTCCGGCAGGGGCTGATGGAGCCGTGGCCATGGTCTGGCAGGTCCAGGTGACACTGGTGGAGTCGGTGGAGCTGGAGGTGTCGGTGAATGCGGACGAGGCGTATAGTGGTTGCATCTGTGCAGACGAAGCGAGGACCTTCCGATGGGGCGTGCGAGCCACCAGCCTGGGTACAGAGCCCCAGGGCCCTGCTGCTTGGGGACCTCCTCAGAGGATGGGGTGGGCAGGGAGGACAGGAGCAAATGCAATGCCACCTGGAAAGCTCTCCTGCACTCCACTTTCACCCTCCCCATTGAGTCCCAGCACTGCTCCTCAACCTGGTGACCCTCATCCCAATCCAGCCAGCCCCACACAAAGCCCCACGGCTGCAGTGCGGTCTGGGGGGCTCCCTGGGGACTGAGCACCCCGCTTGCATCTGCAGGTGAGGTCAACATCACTGTCAGCACTGAGGCCCTGAGCTCCAAGGAGTTCTGTGGCAACGAGATACCCGTGGTGCCAGCCCAGGGGCACGTGGACACCGTGATAAAGCCCTTGCTGGTGCAGGTCAGAGGGGTTATGGAGGCGGAAAGCGGGATGGGTTTGGGGACAGGGTCCAAGCAGCCCTTGGGGTGCAGTGGGAGGACTGGGACAGCACCCAACCCTGAGCTTGGGCTGCAGGCATGACCCATGGGGACACGGCTGGTCCCTTCTCCTGACCAACTCTGATGCTGCTTCTCCCCACAGCCCGGGGGGATCCTGGTGGAGAAGGCGCACAACTCCCTGCTCTGCCAGGAAGGTAGGACCAGCCGGGGGTGTCTGGCAGTGCCATGGGGATGTGGGGCAGGGATGCTTGGCCACTGGTCACAAGGGCCACCAGGCCAGAGGAGCCAAGGACCAGGGTCCCTAGGAGCTCCTGGCTGAGGTACCCCAACCCAGCCTTGAGCCCATGGAGGCTCAGAGCAGGAAGGGGGTGGGCAAGGGTGCCAAGAGCCAGGCCAGGAGGAGCTGGGCATTCCCACTGTTGTTGCCCTCCATCCCCACAGCCACTGAAGAAATCTCCCTGGAGGTTCCTGCAAACATCTTGGAGGGCTCCCAGCGAGCCCACGTCACCGTGATGGGTAAGGGACAGGCGGGACATGGGGGATCACCTGGGGCGGGGTGGATGCAGAGCTCCATGGCCCAAGCTCAGCATTGAGGTGGGACCACCCGGAGCTGAGATGGGAGGGGATACAAGGGACACAGTCAAAGATGGTGCTCCTCATGTTCCCCTGGGACAGGTGACATCATGGGCAATGCTCTGCAGAACGTGGACTGCCTCCTGGCCATGCCGTATGGCTGTGGGGAGCAGAACATGGTCCGCTTCGCCCCCAACATCTACATCCAGCAGTACCTGGAGAAGAGCGGGCAGCTGCACCCCGACATCCGCACCAAGGCGCAGGGCTTCCTGCAGAGCGGTGAGCGTTCCCGGTCCCCTCATGTCCCCATCCCACCCTGCCTTGCTGCCGAGGGACACCACTGCGCCATATCCCCCCTCCCCATTTTCTGCCTGAGCCCTGGGGTGGGTTTGGGCTGCGGGCGGCCGCTAGGATGCCCTGGGGATGTAACGACTCATCCCCATCTCCTCCCCACAGGCTACCAGCGAGAGCTGCTCTACAAACATGATGATGGCTCCTACAGCGCCTTCGGGAAGAGGGATCCCAGTGGCAATACCTGGTGAGGGACCGCGTAGGGGTCAGGCAGGCCGTGCAGCAGCATCCCTCCGGGGACTAGCCATCCCAGGGCTCCTCCTGCCACCAAGCGTGCCCCAACCCCTGTTTCCCATCCCTCCGATGTCTCTCCGCCTCGCAGGCTGACGGCGTTTGTCCTCAAGTCCTTCGGGCAAGCCAGAGCCTACGTGGCCATCGAGGAGCGGCACATTGCGGACGCGCTGCGCTGGCTGCAGAAGAAGCAGCAGGAGACGGGCTGTTTCCGCAGTGTGGGGAAGCTCTTCAACAACGCCCTGCAGGTGGGTGGCTGGGCTGGGGTGGGACATGGGGACACGCAGCCAGAGCCAGGCTGGCCCCAGCACGTCCCCAGTGCATGGTCTAGGCAGTAGGGGAGTCCCTGTGGCATGGCATGGCCGGACCCGTCTCCCGCTGTCCCCTTTGCAGGGTGGCATCTCGGATGAGCTCTCGCTGTCGGCTTATGTCACGGCTGCGATGCTGGAGCTGGGGCTGTCCCCAATGGTGAGGATGACTCCATCTTCCCCGCAAGGGCTGGAGGGGTGGGGATGGGTGCTGGGGCACGGCGTCCGGCTCTTCCAGGCCACCTCCCAGCCCGACCTGGGCGCAACCGGTCGCGCGGGGCAGAACTGGGGTCTCTGAGCGATGCCCACACCCGTGGGCCGGTTCCTGACTCCGCTCCCGTGCCAGGACATGATGGTGAGCTCAGCCCTGCGGTGCCTGGAGGCTTCAGCCACGGATGACCCCTACACGCAGGCACTGCTCGCCTACGTCTTCGGGCTGGCGGGGCGCGGGGAGCAGCAGCAAGCCCAGCTGCAGCGCCTGGCCCAGCACAGCGTCAGCTCAGGTACCACCTGGCGCGGGCAGGGACACCTCCGGACAGTGCCACCCTCTGCCTGGGTCACCCCACGCCACCCCTGGGGACCCCCGGAGCAAGGGGCTGAGCTCCTGCCCCCTTCTCTCCCAGAGGGGCAGCTCTACTGGCGGAGGAAGGGGAAGGCTCTGCCCCTCTCGCAGCCCTCCTGGGCTGCCGCCGCGCCGGCAGAGGTGGAGATGACCGCCTACGTCCTCCTGGCTTACCTCTCCCAGCCCCAAGTGTCCTCTGCCGACATGGGGACTGCCTCCCAAATCGTCCGCTGGCTCAGCAGGCAGCAAAACCCCTACGGGGGCTTCGCCTCCACGCAGGTAGCGGCACTGGGGTGCGTGGGGCTGCTCCATGCATCCACCCCCAATTATCCCCTGTAATTAGGGGTGACCCCAGCTCGGTGCTTTCTCCATGCCCAGGACACCGTGGTGGCCCTGCAAGCCCTGGCCAAGTACGCCGCCCTGACATACAGCAGCAACGGGGATTTCATGGTGACGGTGACGTCCCCGGCCGGCACCGCGCAGGACTTCACGCTGCACAACAGCAACCGGTTGGTGCTGCAGCGGGCGGCTCTGCAGGAGCTGCCGGGGACGTACGGGGTGCGAGCCCGCGGGCAGGGCTGCGCCCTGGTGCAGGTGGGTCCGGTCTGGGGTCCCCCGTCCCCCTGCGGTGCCCGCTCGGTGCCTCTAACCCTCCTGCGTCACCCCAGGTGGCCCTGCGCTATAACGTGCCACCCCCTCCGAGCACGGGGACGTTCGACCTCCACGTGGAGACAGACCCCAGGGAGTGCCGGGGGGACGCCAGCACCCGCTTCTGCCTCCTCCTCCGGGCACGGTAGGGGTTGGCGCTGCCCCCCGGGTTTGGGGGGGCCGGGGGCAGCCGAAAAGGGAGGGCAGACCCCAACCCCACCCTGGGGCTCTGTCCTTGCAGGTACACTGGGGATCGTCCCACCACCAACATGGTTGTCATCGAGGCCAAGCTGCCATCTGGCTACATCCCGGACAAGAGCTCCATGGTGGAGGTGAGAAGCCCCCGCTGCCCCCGGGATCCCCCGGGTGCTGGCTCTGGTTGGGGGCAGCCCCCGAGGAGCTGTTGCCCATCCTGAGCCATGTCCCTCCAGCTGAAGAGGCAGAAGCTGGTGAAGAAGGTGGAGGTGCAGCCCGACCAGGTGACGATTTACCTGGACCAGGTGAGATGGGGCACGGGGACAGGAGCAGAGCCTCCTGTGCGGGGGCGTGGGGATGCTTCCCCATCGTGGGTGGTTACACCTCACCCTTGGGCTGTCTCCGCAGCTGACCAAGGAGGAAGAGAGCTTTGCTTTCACCGCCACGCAGGACTTCCCGGTGAGGAACCTCCAGCCGGCCACCGTGACGCTGTACGACTACTACGAGACAGGTGAGGTCTACAGACGAGGTGACGTCCCGTGGCCCTGGGGGGCCTGGCCCCCCTGCCACCCCTTGCAACCCCAGTGGCCCAGAGGGGGTCCGGCTGAGCTGTCAGCTCCCGTTGATGAGCTTTGGCTCGTTAGCGGGAGCAGCTCGCCCTAAGCCCATTCATCACCGTCCTTCCCGTCGCAGGTGACCGCACGGATGCTGCCTACAGCGTGCCTTGCAGCTCAGGTAGGGGCGGAGGAGTCACCCCACCATCAGGCCCCTGATGGGGACCCACCAACCCCCTGAAGGGCCAACCTGGGCTGTGCTGAGCCCCTGGAGCCAGGGGAAGGCGGGCAGGGAGCGGGCACGGAGCCCTGGATTGATTGATTGATTGATTGGGACTTGCTGGCCACAGCGTGGGGGCCTAGAGGTCAGGGAGGACCCAGGGGTCCAGGTTGTGGGGTGCAGAGAGGAGCTGTGCCTCTTGGAGGGGGCCCAGACCCCCATGAGACCTGGCCTGCCTCCTGCGTCCCCTGCAGAGCTCCTCTCCGTGGGTTTGGGGCCGCAGGGCTGGAGCTCAGCTGGAGGGATGGGGGCAGCCCAGGGCGGCTGCGGGGCAGAGGGGGCGCTCCTCTCACAGCACGCCCCTATTCCATTTTGAAGAGGCTGATGGTCAGGACCAGGAAAACTTCTAGCACAGCCCGAAGCCTGGCAGCCAGTCCCCGCCGCTCGCCCCAACTCCCTCGGCCACCGAGGACTGGGACAGCCCATGGTCCTCACCCTCCATGGGGACAGAATGTGGCCCCATGGTGCTTGCGGCACAGCACGGCACGACCCAACGGAGCCACAGCCGCCGTCTTGCCGCTCTGCAAGCCCCCACCGCAGCTATTTGACTTTGGTTGAGCAGCCAAGCGGTGGCTTTACAGGGACACCCCTGCGCATGTCCCCGCTGCCACCCCAAGGGAGCTCTGGGGCGCCAGGTCTGGCCTCTCCACTCCCCACGGCACTCGAACGAGACCAAGACCTCCTCCCTTCTCTCAGACCAACTATCCCTTCCCCAGCAGCTCCCCGCTGCCCCTCGCCCGTCTTGCTCTCCCCGAGAGCCATGGTGCTACCCCAGCCCCCTCCCTGCCGCTACCACGGGTGCCACTGTCACTAAGAGGGACCTGGGGACACCTCCACAACACCATCAAAACACATTCAGGCACTTCTTGACGGAGAGAAGCCACAGTCCCCCTTTGGTCTAAATAAAGACATTTGCTCAAGTGTGTATTCTCTCTCACTTTCTTTTCCAATGTTTGTGGGGGTCCCACACCGGGAGGGGGTTGGGCTGGGGGGTGGTGAGGAGGGGGTGGCTTCTGTGGACGGTGCTGGCCGGGGCAGGGAGGGTGGCTGTCAGGCCAGCCGGCCGCGGGGCACGCCAGCCGCTCTTCAGCTTCCTTGCCAGAGCTAAAACCAGGTGGGCTGAGGCGGGTGGGCGCCCCGAAGGCGTTGGCAGACCTCACCCCCCCTGCGCTCCTCTCTCCAGGGCACAAAGGGACCTGGGAGCTCCCAGCACAGGCCCCTCGCCTCGGCAAGACGCAGGACCCATCCTGGTGCGGCCTCAGACCACGGTTTGATTCTGCCGTGACCGAGGAGCCGCTCTGCGCAGCCGCCGCCGCCCGCCTGCTTCAGGGTTCAGCACCCACCATGCTGCGGCCTCGGTGACAAACAGCCCAGGGAGCCATCCTGCTGAGCCACAACCCCTCTGGGGACAGCGAGGGCTAGCGTGGATGCTCGTGCCATCTCCGCAGCGCCACAGGCTCCCAGCAGAGCAAGAAACGGCGAGACCCGGAGGTGCGGCCATGCAGCGAGCACGGGAAGGGGGTTGATGCCAAACGTTGAGGCCAAATAGACCCTCCCTGCCCCACCGGCGGACAGGAGGCAATGTCACATCAAGGCACTAACAGGAACACGTGGCTGTCACAGCCCTGTCCCCATGATCCCAAAGTCGCGGTGGGAGGACAGGGGCCAGCCCTGCGCCACGCTCCAAACCAAGTCCCTCGCTGAGGACGGAGCCAATCCCACATCACTTATGGCGTTTTTTCTTCTGTTCTTTGCGCTTCTGAGCCCTCACGTCCTTCTTCAGGCGGCTGTCCACAACCTTGAACTGGCCCTTGACGCCGGGAGGACGGCGCACCCGGGGTCCTACGCCTTTCTTAGCCACCAAGTAGGTGACCTGCCGCTTCTCCTTGGCCAGCCCAGCCTTCTTGTAGATGCTGCAGGAGAACGGCAAAAGGTGAGACCGAGACCCCAGCACTGCAGTTCGGCTTTGGGACGTATCCAAAGACCAATATGGGTCCCACCATTCCTCTGGGCCTCTGTGCCCCAAGATGGGGCTCCCCTGCTTCCTCTGCCACCCCTGTTTGCTCTGCCACCCCTCAGCCTACACCCGGATCCAGCCCAGCCAGGTTACGTGCAGGAACTGTCCCTGCGCTGTGCCTGCAGGGACAAAGCATCGCGAACCAGCCCAGCATGACACGAAGGATCTGGATCTCAGCTTCGCCACTCACCGCCGCAGCTGGGCCACCTTCTCCCTCTCCGAGATATCCACCGTGCTCACCACGGCCTCTGCTTTCTTCTTCATTTGCTCCATCTTCTTCAGCATCTGTGAGGACAGCGAGGGTGAGGGAGAAGGGGGATCGGAGGAGGGACGGAGCACCTGGGAGGGGGAACAGAGCACCCACGCAGGACCACAGCCCCACTCACCCGCCGCTTCTTGCGGGCCTTGGCCTCTGCCACCTTCTTGATGGGGCGGGCGTTGATTTCACGCCAGCGTTGCCGATATGCCTCAACTGTCTGCCGGTCCACGGGTATCTGCTTGCGCCGGTGCTGCTTCTCCTCCTCTGTGAACCACTCTGGCAGCTCTCCCTCATCCTCGTTGAAGGAATACCTGGGGAGGGGTACAGGGGTGAGTTGTGAGCTGGACACGGGGTCCACACACCAATACATCTGCCACCCCCGTGGCCTGTCTGATGCTGGGAGACCAAACCCTGCTCCCCTTCCGGCAACCACAGCTGCAAGTACCTGTTGAAGGAGTCATCAATCAGGTCCCGCCTGGCCTTTTTGGAGGTGGCGATGACGGAGCCGAGCGCCAGGCCCTCTGCGTCCAGGACACGGGCTTTTTTCACTGCAGCATACGGACAGATTAAAGCTTGGCCTATCTGCAAGCAGCCCTGGCAGCCCAGATATGCACGGTCTGATCCTGCCTCCTGTCCCTAAAGAGGGACTCACACGGCATCACAGGGCACACATGGGTGCAGACGGCACCCCCGACTCACCCGGGTCCTCAATGGGCACCACCTCAAAGCCACACGGCTCGACACGGCCCCGCTTCCTCCCCACCGGCGTCAGCGGCCTGCGGAGAGGAGAGCGGTCAGGGCTGGGGTCCTCACCTCCACCCTTCTCCAGGACTGTAGAGCTGGGGAAGAACATCCAGATTGCCTCACCCCTCCTCATCGCTGCTGCTGTCATCGTCGCTGCTCTGCTCATCCTGCGCTTTACCAGCGTCGGGTCCTGTGTCCGCAGCAGGCGGGGGCTCAGCCGGAGCTTCCTCCGGGGTTACCTTCTTCTGCCCTTTCCTTGCTGCTTTGTCTGGGGAACAGGAACCACTGGGTGAGAAAGGGTCGAGGCAGACCCCACTGAAGAACATTCCTCTAGAGAGCCAGTTCATCACCGTTACACTAATACCAGCTCGTTACACGTGTAATGATACAGGCTGGAAGCAACCTCTGGACATCTCCAGTCCCACTCAGAGCAGCATCCCACCATGGTTTGATCCAGGACCCCAGACTGGGCGTGGGGCTGTCCCTCTGTGCCCCCCCAGCAACACAGCCCCCCACTAACCTTTCTGAGACTCGCGCTGCCTCTCAGCCAACATCTGCGACTGCCCCAGCTCCAGGTCCTCATCCGCATCGTCCTCGATGCCGGCAAAGGCATCCTGGGGACGGGGAGCAGCAGGTCAGGGGACACGGGGCAGACCCGGGGAGCTGCCAGGGCACAGGCTGCCCTGTCGTTTCTGGCTCAGTGGGACTCACCTTCCCGAACCACAGGCTGGTCTGCCGTTCCTCCAGTACCGACTTCTCCTCCAGGGGCACCAGCAGGGGATTCTCCTCTTCCTCCCCTTCCTCCTTCTCTTCCTTCTGCTTAAACTTCACCCTGTGACAAACAGCAGCAGGATCAGTGTCCCCCAGCCGGGATGGGGTGTGCCCACTGCGGGACATCGGAGCTGCTCCTAAGGAAGCCCCTACCCCAGGGAGACCTCTCCTGGCTCTCACCTCTTTGCACCCTGCTCTCGCCTTTCCCGCTCCAGCCGGCGCTGACGGGCCTCTATCTCAAGCAGTTCCTCTGGGTCCAGATCGCTGGCCAGGGACACATCATCCTCTTCCTCGTTATCCGAGACATAAATGTCATCGTCCCCGGGTCCGATCTCCAGGAGGGCATCTGCCGATGCCATGTCCCCCCGCGTCACCTCGTTCAGCAGCTGTAACGCAAGTGAGACAAGTCAAGCTACAGCCCATCAGCCACGGGCCCACCACTGTCGTGGTCCTGGTGGCTCTGGGAGCCTGGCCTCCCCCTGCCCCACAAACCGGGGTCCTCTGGATAGTCCGGAGGGAGAACATGCTGGTGTCACCATCATCAGCGATGGAGACACCAGGGAGGTCCATCTTCAGCTCCACGCGCTCACGCTGCTTCCGCTGTTCCTTCAGGATCTTCTTCTTCTTTCTGGAGAAGGAAGCGAAGGAACGAGGTCACACTGCCTCCTTCCCCGCACACACACATCCCCGTGGCTCATCTGCTGCCACATCGGTGCCACATCTCTCTCAGCAGCACTGTCATTTCCCTGTGAGGGGTCACCAACCCTGGGACAAAGGGGGCCCATGCCAGCTTGGAACAGCCCCTTCACCTGCTTGGAGGAGCGCACGAGCCCAAGGACCCTACACCCACAAACCCCACCTGCTGTCAACAGAGGGACAGGTTCTGACACAATCACTCTGTCCCCATGGCTGCAGTCCCCCAGCGTGCTCTGCTGGCCCGGTGCTCCCTCCTTTCTCCTCATGTGAGATCTTTTTACCTCTTTAACTCTGCCAGCTCCTTGGCCTTCATCTCCGCCAATGCCAGCTCTACCTCCTCCTCTTCCTCCTTCTCCACTTCATCAGGTGCGGTGCTTGGCGACGTCTTTTTCTCCTTCTTCTCCTCCTCCTCTTTGCCTTCCTCCTCTTCACCGGAGCTCAGGCTGCCAAAAGGAAGGAGCTCAGACCATTTCTCCAGTGGCAGACCCATCCCACCACATCAGTGCTCTGGGGCAGCCCTATTGTTCCTACTTGATATCCAGCTCCTTTGCCTGCTCTTTCAGCTTTTTGGCCAAGAAACGCCGCAACTTCGTCCTCCAGTTCAGCAGGGCTCTGTGCGGGAAGGCAGACTGTTAGAGACACCCACATGGGCGCAGCATAATGCCCTGTCCCAGTCCCACCCAGTACCTGAGCTCTTTGCGTCCCAGCACGCGGATGTCCTTGCAGCACTGACGCAGCTCTTCTGTGGTAGAACTGTGATTCTCCAGCTCACCGTCCCCCAGCGTAATCTGGATAGAGGACACGTAAATTAATTAAGCATGTATGCTAAGTGCCTTTCTTCGGTAAGAATAATCAACTTATAAAATACAAGGGAAATGATGAGCTAAACTCCAGGCAGGGTCCTGCACTGCCTCCCCTCCACAAGAACAGGAATGCGGCCATTGCTGGGCCACCTGGCTCCCTCTTTTCATCGCTCTGTGCTCCTGGGGACATCTCAAGGGCCACCAACGTCCCCCTCACTTCAGGCACTCACCTCATTGGCCTTGGAGAGGAAGTCCACGGGGTTGGCAGCCTTGAGGAAGTCCATCAGGGTGAAGCGGTGGTAGAGAGTTGTGTCGCCATCTGCGTACCCTTCTGCCTACAGGAGGAAGGAGCTGCATGAACTGTAGCAGGGCACAACAGCAGCTGCAACCATCCCTAAGGGATGAACCACGTCACGTAACTTGTGTCCCGCTGCCGCATCCACCTAAACTTGCCCACACAACTCAGGGATGAGGGCAAGTTACCAGCCCCAGCCTGCCAGCTCCACGGTGCCTCCCAGTCCCGCCTCAGACTCAGAAAGGTGACAGGGATAGAGGTTTGTGTTAGCTCTGTGCCCGGCTGAGGCCATTTGACACAGCCTTTACTGTCCTGTACCCTAAAGACCCCTCACGGAGACACAAAGCTAGTGGCCAGCCACTGTAGGGAGGGTTTCACTGATCCATCCCCAGCCTCACAACTTGTATCACTGTTTCTCCATTGCTGCACTGCCTTCTAAGGCTGTAAACCTCCCCAAAACTGGCTCTTTCACCACTTCGCAGCCCCATATTTTTCATTTTCCTGAGGAACTTTGCTTATTGCAATCTCTTTGCCCCAAAACCCCCAGCCTCTTTAGTGGGTATTTGGCCTTGCTGCCCAGCAAAGCAAGCTCATACCTTTGGCTTCTTTTTGCTGACCAGCTCGCTAACAGACTTAGTCTGAGCCTCCACCTCCTTGAAAGCGTATTTTGGGTCAAAGAACTTGCTGTCGATTTTGTCTGGAGCCTGATAACCTGGGATGGAGGAATCAGAGCTATGAGCGGGTTGTTTCCAGCCCCATCCCAGCGGCTGCAGGTCCCCCCGGCCACTCACCCTGGCACACCACAAAGATCTCAGCGGACTCGTTGCGGGAGGCTTGGGGCTTGGTGGCCTGCACCTTGTGGAAGAACTGCTGGAAGATCCAGAGAAGTGGCTGGTAGTCCCGGGAACGAAAAACCTTGGTGATGAACCAGCCGCCTTTGCAAAGGAATTCGCAGGCCAGTTTCAGGGCCATGAGGGTCAGGTTGGCTGAAGGAGGGGGAGAAAAGCAGTCAGCGGTCATCACTGTCCCCACTGCCCAGCTCCCCGTCCCACAGCGCGCACCACTGCCACCCTGCCCTGCTGGGGTATGACATGTGCCTGTCCTCGTACCCCCGCAGACCACACCAGGCCACGCTCCAGCCCCAGGCGGGCCCCACCTTGGGAGTAGGCATCATGCACCCAGCTGGCTCCCACGTTGGGTGCGCCATCGTTCAGCACCACATCCACCTTCCATGTCTGCAGCTCCTTGCGCAGGGCCTGAGAGATGGAGGCAGACGTTAGTCCTGCTAACCCCACCACAAGAACCAACAGGCAGCACCCCCATCCATGTCAGCTTAGCTCAGCCCCCCGCCACAGCCCTACCAGACCAGCGTGTGATGCTCAGAACAGGGGAGAGAGGTTCGTACCTGGCGGCACTTGTCAGTGGTGATGTCTTCCTGCAGCGTCACCACGTTGGGAATGGGCTTGATGGGGACCAAGTCCACTCCTGGCATAAGGAGAAGATATAAACACTTGCAACCCCTCAAAATCAGCCACCAGCCCATCCCAGGTGGCGTCCCCACCCGCCCTCTCCTCCCACCAGGATCCCCACTCCAGGATCCCCTTTCTTTGGCCACATCCAGGGACTGCAGTGGAGGTCCCTGCCCCTGTGCGCTCCTGCCAGGTCCCATCACTCACCAATGATCAAACTAGAAACCGGCATGAATTTGGAAGCTACCTGTAACCTGAAAAGAACAGAGAAGAATGAAGCTACAGCAGGATGCCAGCAGAGCCACCAGCCTTGAACTGTGCTGCCGAGGGTTTGGGATCAGCTTTGGCATGAAAGACAGAGGCTGAGATGAGCCACCACAACAGGAAACACAAAAGCCACTTCACAATGAGGGCAGCTGGTGGCACTGGGCTGTGACTTGTGTCCCTGACACCACTCACCACCCGCCGGGGGCCGCACACAGGTCCAGCAGTGCCCGGGCCTTCTGCAGGAACTGGAACTTTCTATTGAGCTGGAGAAGCTTGAAGGAGGAGCGGGAGCGAAAGCCTGTGGAGGGAGAGCTGCAGGTTAGGGATTACCAGGCGTCAGGGGTGCTCAGGGCTGCAGCCCCTCCTGCCCCGCAGCGAGCGGGCAGGCCCCTCACCCGTCTCCTTGGCCAGGTGGTAGAACTTGTCCCTCCGGCTCTTCCCCAATTTGCTTTTCTTGCCCATGGTGGCACCGGTTGAGCCCCTCCGCGGGGCCGGGCCCTGCTGTCAGCCGCTGGCACAGCCCTGGGGGGAAACAAACAGTCGGTGCGAGCTCGGGGCGGAGGGGAGGGACGGGCCCAGTGTCCCCCCACACCCGCCCAGGCAAACCCCAGCGTCCCCTCAGCGTCCCCCGCTGCCCCAGCCGACCCCGGCCGCCCCCCCGCCCCGCACCCCGGTGCCCCCTCCAGGCGCATGGCGGCCCCACAGCGCCCCCCGGCCCGGGGTCCCCTCCGCCCTGACACCCCGGTTCCCCCCTTCTCCCGCCCAGGCCGCCGCCGCTGCCCCCGGCACACGCACAGACACGATCGCGATCCCGATCGCGACCCCAACGCCGCCGCGTGCCCAAGCCGCCTTCCCGGCGTGCCTCGCGCGAGCAACTCAACTTCCGCTTCCGCTTGTCCTCGCCGCCATGTTGGGAGTGGCGCGTTCCCACCGCCACCGTCAGGCGGGCTGCCGCCGGCGGAAGAAGGGGGAACGATAACAAGCCCTACCGGAGCCGCGTCTGCGGCCTGTACTTGCACCTCTGGTGCTCCGTGATAAGGAGAGGTCACCTTTGACCGTACCAAGATGGCGGCACGGCCACGACCCGAGTGAGACACCGCCACGCATGCGCAATTTTGCCCCGCCGGCGCCGTACTGCGCATGCGCTCTCGCCATCTCGTGTTGTCCGGCCCTCGCGTCGCTGTGGGGAGAGGAAGTGACGCCATGACGCCCGGCGTGCGGGGGGGGGGCGACCAGCGGAAGGAGGGCGGCGGCCATCTTTAGTGCCGGCAGGAGCGGCGCCGGGGTCCCGATGCCGGCGGAGAAGATGGCGGTGGACGGGCCCGAGCAGGTGCGGTGGGGCAGGGCCGGGCCGGGCCGGGCCGGAGCGGGGTGCGGCCGCCGCCCGCGGGGTGCTCGGGTCGCGCCATGCTGCCGCCGGACTCTGCTGGAACCGGATCTGGTCGGGGCCTGGCGGGTGTCGTGACTCGGCGGGTCTCGCCTCAGCCTCCCCCAGAGGGCTGGGGCCGACCGAGGCCTGGGGCAGGACTTGGGGGGTGTGGGACGAGGGTCCGGGAGGGAGTAGGGAGGAGGTGGGTACGGTGGGACCCGGAGGGGGACCAGGCCAGGTGGAATGGGTGGCCCTTGGGGCTAAGGCCGGTGCTGCTGAGCTCTGCTCTCTCACAGATGGAGATGGATGACGGGAAAGGAGGCACAGGGCTCCGGCAGTACTACCTGTCCAAGATCGAGGAGCTGCAGGTGAGCCAGTCCAGGCTGCGCAGGCGATGACCAGCTGGTTTGCCCCAGAACAGCATCGCCGTGGTTCCAGCTGGGGCTGTGTGACTGTGTCCCTACGCCTGTGCTTGCTTCAAGAGCAGCCACAGCCTTTTGTGAGCTGTGGGTGCCCTGGTCTGGGGTGCAAGGAGGAAGCAGTGCCCCAGGGTGGGATCTATAAGCAGGACCCAACCTTTGGGTGGTGGTGGGGTGTATGAGATGAGCCTCACTCCTGTGAGCTGGCAGCGCTGCTCTGTGTGTGTGAGGTGTTGCCCAGCCCTTGGCAGTGCGGTTTGGCTGGTCTTGTCCTTCTGGGAAGGGCTGTCCCCCTCCAGGTCCCTGTCCCAAGACAAAGGCCAATGTGTTGGTGCCCATGCTCAGTTGATGTGAGTGCTGTATCGGACCCTGAGGACTCAGTGAACCTTTTCTCCCAACAGCTCATCGTGAATGAGAAGAGCCAGAATCTGCGGCGCCTGCAAGCGCAGAGAAATGAGTTGAACGCTAAAGGTATGGCTTGGCTTCTCTTGTCTTCCTCACCTGAGGCTCTGGGGCTTGTCCTGCCTGCTGTGCTGGTGGCTCCTGGCCCAGTTGCCAGCCACTGTGGCAAGTGCTGCCTCTCCATCGTGGGTCAGGGCACAGGTACCTATGGCTGGTGCTGACACTTCCCTCTCTGCAGTGCGCCTGCTGCGGGAGGAGCTGCAGCTGCTGCAGGAGCAGGGCTCCTATGTGGGAGAAGTGGTGAGAGCCATGGACAAGAAGAAAGTGCTTGTCAAGGTACGAGGGTGAGCGGGGTGGGTTGGACAGACCCTCCCTTTGACCCCACGGGGGCTGGAGCAAGTGTGAGCATGAGCTCTGGGGGGATGTAACAGCTAAAAGATGTGAACTGAGAGCTCTTTCTTCAGAGGAGCACACTGTAGCAGCTCTACCGGGCCCAAACCTTCCCCAGGCCGGTGGGAGGCAGCTGGATTAGGGCTTCCTGGGGGCAGGAGGGGCCGCAGGGTGTTTGGCGGTGGCTGAGCTCTCTGGCTCCCAGCAGCCTGTGTGGATATTGGGCACACGACAGGGGACTTCTCAGAGAAATAACGCTGACGTTGGCAACTGCCGCCTTCCAGGTGCACCCAGAGGGGAAGTTTGTGGTGGATGTGGACAAGAACATCGACATTAATGATGTGAGTGTCCTGGAGATGCAACCACTCCCTCGGGGCAGCCTGGCGCTGCCTGCCCCCTCCCCTGCTGCGGGGGTGCCGAGCTCCCCTCTGCTCTCGCTGCAGGTGACCCCGAACTGCCGCGTGGCCCTGCGTAATGACAGCTACACACTGCACAAGATCCTGCCCAACAAAGTGGACCCTCTCGTGTCTTTAATGATGGTGGAGAAGGTTCCAGATTCCACTTATGAGATGATTGGGGGCTTGGACAAGCAGATAAAGGAGATCAAGGAAGTGATTGAGCTGCCGGTCAAGCACCCTGAGCTTTTTGAGGCGCTGGGGATTGCCCAGCCCAAGGCAAGTGCTGCTGCTGCGGGTCTGTGGTGAGGGTCAGCATTCAGGGCTGCTGCGGTGCCACTGTGATGCTGCCTCTGTCACCCCTGAGGGGGTCCCCGCGTCTCCCGTCGGCGTGGCTGTCCATGTGGGCACAGACAGGGGTGCTGAGCCCAGCCCGGCAGCGGTGCTGAGGTCTCCACGCGGCCGTTGCAGGGTGTGCTGCTCTACGGACCGCCCGGCACAGGCAAGACCTTGCTGGCCAGGGCTGTGGCCCACCACACCGACTGCACCTTCATCCGCGTCTCGGGCTCCGAGCTGGTGCAGAAGTTCATCGGCGAAGGTAAAATGGTGTGGATGGAGATGGCTGCCTGTGCCGGAGCCCCAGCGAGGGCTCTTGTGGTGCTGAGTGCCCTTGGGACTGGGCTCTCGGGTGGTGTCTGGGGCAGGTGAAAGCCCTGCGGCTGCGCTGAGCTGTGCACGGTGCCAGGGCTCAGCCCTCTTTGCTCCCCGCAGGTGCCCGCATGGTGCGGGAGCTGTTTGTGATGGCCCGGGAGCACGCTCCTTCCATCATCTTCATGGACGAGATCGACTCCATTGGCTCCTCCCGCCTGGAGGGCGGCTCAGGGGGGGACAGTGAGGTGCAGCGCACGATGCTGGAGCTCCTCAACCAGCTCGATGGCTTCGAAGCCACCAAGAACATCAAGGTAGGAGGGTGCCATCTCTGCCTGGGGACGGGGCAGCGTCCTGCCAGCCCCGTGGTGGCAGTGGGGTGGCTGGAGTAGTGACAGTTGTTCTCCCCGTGCAGGTGATCATGGCCACGAACCGGATCGACATCCTGGACTCGGCTCTGCTGCGCCCCGGCCGCATCGACAGGAAGATTGAGTTCCCCCCTCCCAACGAGGAGGTAGGCGGGGTGTCCCGGCTCTCCCTCGCTCCCCTGCTGTCGGATCCTCTCCCTGGGGGGAGCGTGTTGTTCCCGGCCCTCTCCAGGAGTTATTCCTGAGGCTCCAACGCTCTCCTCCAGGCCCGCCTGGACATCCTGAAGATCCACTCCCGGAAAATGAACCTGACGCGGGGCATCAACCTGCGGAAGATCGCGGAGCTGATGCCAGGGGCGTCGGGCGCAGAAGTGAAGGTGAGCCGAGGACAACGGCAGTGGCAGCGGGGCTGGCAGTGGGGGAACAGCGGGTGACGTCCCTGTCCCTCGCAGGGGGTGTGCACAGAAGCCGGCATGTACGCGCTGAGGGAGAGGCGGGTGCACGTCACACAGGAGGACTTTGAAATGGCCGTTGCCAAGGTAAGCGCTGCGGGGGAGCAAAGCGGGGCACAAACTGTCCTGGGCAGCGGCTGTCGGGACCTCGGAGCTGCAGAGCTTGAACGGGGGGTCAGCTCTGGGGACAAACAGGGCTGAGGGGGCGGTCCCCACGAGGTGACATGGAAGAGGCTGGGGCGGTGGCGCAGACCCTTCCTGGAGCTGTAGTGCACTGCCAGAGCCTGCTTGGAGATGGAGGCCGCAGCGCCGTCCCCATACGGGGCCGAAACTTGGTATTGGGGCTGGTTTTTGGGGTTATTAGCACTCAAATGGGGGCTGCGTGTTGGGAACCAACCGTCTCCTCCTTCCTGCCCAGGTGATGCAGAAGGACAGCGAGAAGAACATGTCCATCAAGAAGCTGTGGAAGTAACGGTGAGGCTGAGGCTGTTCCTCGCGCTGCGTTCTCTCTAATAAAGTGCTGCTATGGCCACACCTGTGCGCCGATTTGGGGAAAAGGTGGGGGTGTGTGAATGACTCCAGCACACAGAGAGCTGCTGCTAACTGGTTTTATTAGAAAATATCCAAAATAGACAAAAAATGGTTACACAAGAGGCAGAGCAGGCACCCCTGAGCCGTACACCCTGGGAATATGTAAACGCCCCCCCTCCCCTCTGCCTGCAACCGCCCGGGCCAGAGGAGCCTGCGGGCAGGGGGGCAGCGGGGTTAAGGCACTTCAGCAGCTCCGGCGGGTGGTGGCACCGTCCCCTCAGCCCAGCGCTGTGGTCCCCTCGCTCCCCGGTATCTCCAGTTGTCGCTGGTGCGGTGCGCTCAGCGCCCCGGTGACCCCCGCTGCCCGCAGGCTCCCGAGGGCAGAGCTACCCCCTCCGCCCCCCCCGCCACCTCGTATCGCTCACAAGATGAGTCGCTAATTGTGTAAAACAGCAGGGGGAGGGTAGAGTAATCAACTGATTGTCAAAAACTTAACGCTAAAAAACTTGGTTGCGTAGAAAAAGAACAGCTTGGGCCGCGGCAGCCCTCCGAGACCACCGCGAACCACTGCATAGATCGAGGCAATGAGTGCAGTTAAGAGGAACTCAATATATTAATCAAATACAAACCCACTGTACAAAACGCCTTTTTTTTTTTTTTTTTCCTTTTCTTCTTCTTCTATAAAACCTGTTCACAAAAATAGTGCAAAACATCGGGCACCAGCGGCGGAGGAGGGGGGCTGGCGTTTGGAATGACAGAACTTTGGTTGAAGAGGGGCAGGGCCGGGCCTGCCGTGGCGGCAGCTGGGCGCAGGCAGCGCAGGCAGCGGAGGCAGGACGGGCAGCGCCTCCTGCTCAGCATGGGCAGCTTTTCCCCCCCGTGCTGGGCAGCAACTCCGAGGGGCTTTTGGCCAGAGGAGGGGAGCGAGCTGGAGGGCTTGCGCGCGTTTGGTGCTACGGGGAAGAGGCGAACGGCACGATGCAAAAAAGCAGGAGGCGTTAACGCAGCAGAAAAGCTGCAGCGGGAATTCGGGGGCGGGGGGGACGGGACCGGGGGACCCTCCGCTGTGCTCTGCCTGTGGCTAGAGCTTCCCGGCTGAGGGGAGCCCGGGGGGGCTAGTGGCTCCGAATCCCTCCAGGCACGTAGGGTTTGTGCAAGTGCTGTATTTGATTCCAGTAAGAAGTACCGTCAGGCTCAGGCAGCAGGGAGAGGAGAAGGAGCTCCCGAGCCCCCGCCGACCCTTTAGGTGAGGCGGATCCCGAGCACTTGTTCCAGTTCCTGCCGACGCTGCTGGACCTGCAGGAGACGAGGGCAGTCAGGCAGGGAGAGGGGTGCCCCAGGGACCCCCCAGCTGCCATCCCACCCCGCTGCAGCACCCCAGCGGCGCGGCACGGAGCCCACCTTGGCGAAGATGTGTCTGCCCACAGCCTCCTGCGCCCAGGGCTGCTGGTAGAACTCGGCTCGCCGCTCCTCCTCGGGGTTCCCGATCACGTCCGTTATGATCTGAGCAAGGAATGGGGTGGGGGGAACATGGAGTGAGTGCCAGGGCTGGACCCACCCCTGCTCCCAGCCCCTCACCCTGCCCAGCCCCAGGGTCTCAAACTGAAAGCAGAGATTGAGATGAGATACGAGGAAGAAATTCTCTCCTGTGAGGGCGGTGAGCCCCTGGCGCAGGCTGCCCCGAGAAGCTGTGGCTGCCCCATCCCTGGAGGTGTTCAAGGCCGGGTTGGACGGGGCTTGGAGCACCCTGGGCTGGTGGGAGGTGTCCCTGCCCAGGGCAGGGGGTGGCACTGGATGGTCTTCAAGGTCCCTTCCAACCCAAACCATTCTGTGATTCACCTTGAGGTCCCTCCTCTGGGATTTGATCCATTCCTGGATGAAATCCTGCGGGTTGTTGCTGAAGCTCAGCATGAAATCACGCTGCGTCTTCAACTGGTTGATGGATTCGATGGTCTCGTGGATCTAAGGAGATGACAAGGGGTAAGAGGCAGCTGTCCCCCCCGGCCCAGAACAGGACACCGAGCTCCCCCCAGCTCTGCGGGTGCAGCCTTGAAGTGCCACCCTGCTGCCACCGCTGCCCCCCTCGTGGCTGTCCCCCCACCTTGGCATCCAGGGAGGCGATCTCCTGCTGGTTGGTGGTGGAAGCCAGGAAGTTGCTCATCTGAGCTTTCAGGGGATCATCCACCTCCACATCGATGTCGTAGCAGGCTGTCTTCTTCTGGTCATTGGGGTCCACGCTGGGAGGAAACAAACAGGGCGTTGGGGGGCACTTCCGCAGCCTCCACCCTGACGCAGGGGTGGATCGACTCCCCTGACAGCAATGCGAGCACCCCACCAACTGCCCCAAGAAGCCCCCAAATTTGTTTGGCTGATTCTTCCCCTCCCAAGCGACTTGTACTCGCTGCTTTGGGGTTGGAGACCTCGTAGCCCCTGCAGGTACTGCCCTGCTCCCTCCTGCACCCCGCCGGGGAGGTACCCTGTCCCCCCGCCCCGCAGAGCCCACCAGCCCCACGGGACACTGCCCAGCGCGCCTTCCCCCCCCTACCTGATGGTGTGGTTGATGATGATGGGATCTGGGTGCTGCAGGAGCCCCGCCAGCTTCATGGGGATCTCAGAGAAGCGCATGCGGATGCAGTTAAAGATCTGGAGGGGCAAAGCAGAACGTTTGCACGGCAGCGGCTGCTTCCACCCACCACGGAAAGGGTCAGGCAGGAGCAGGGGGACTGGCCCAGCCCTGGTTTGTGCAGGGTAAGCTGATGGATGCAAGCTAGAGCCTGGGGAAGGGGCATAAACGGAGACTGGGCAGTCTGGAGCGTCTGTTTTGAGCCAGAAAAGATGCTTTTTCTGGCCCTACTGGAGGTGGGAAGGGTGGTCTGCTCCCAGCAAAGCGTGCTGGTGCCGTGGGGCAAGGGCTGACCTGGCGGAAGTAGCGGTTGCAGTTGATGTACTCCTTCTCGTGACTGTCCTGCAGCTTGTTATGCTTGATGTAGAGCCAGAGCGCCTGCATGATGCTGGCGCGGGTCTGGGTGTGCACCCCGAGCAGGCGAGCCAGGCGAGGGTCCAGTTTGTACTGCGGCGGCTGCAGGGACAGGCAGGATGAAGGGGGTCTGGCACTCGGAAGGTCCCCTCCTGCAGGCGTGCTGCCCCACGCGGCCCCCGTGTCACGCACTTGTGTCACCGCAGGCTGCAAGGTTTGTGCCTGGAGTGCTCTGTGCTCCTTTCCATCCCCACAGCCCCCCAGTGGCCTCATACGAAGGCTCTGGCCCCGGCCCAGGCCCGTTTGCCCCCACCAGACCTCCCCGCACAGACGAGCCGTGCCTGGAGGAAGGGCAGCAGGGCACGGCCGGCACCCAAAAAGCCCCGGGGCCCCTACCTGGTGATCCAGCATGAGCAGCAGAGTGCATTTCACATTGACGTCGCCGGGACGCTTCACTTGGAAGCCATCAGTCTCCTGGGTCGTGGGCAGCCGGTGCCACTAGGAGAGACCAAGGGGACACCAGTCAACTCCAGGACCATGACAAGCCACCCGCTAACAGGCTTTGTGTCCGCAGCCCGGAGCAGGGAGCGCCAGTGCTCGGGCTCTGGCAGCAGCAGACAGCCTGGACCCCACCCCTGCGAGTCTGACCCCAGCGGGCTTCAGCCAAGAGCCCACGTGGTCCAACAGACACAGCTTGATGTGCTCCAGCCGAGGCGGATGGAGTTTGGATGGGCTGGGGGAGTTACAGCCCTGAGCACTGATGTCAGCAAGGGCCCAGACAGCTCCTGGGGTCAGCGCGGGCTCAACGCTGCCTCAGCCAGCACCGGGGCTGGGCGTCAGAGCGGCTCTCGCAAACCACCCCACGCGTGAAGGGCACTCACTCCCACCGCAGCAGGCACCACCACAGAAACAAGTGTTTCTCGGGGCAAAAAGCGTGCGCTGGGTGCAGGGAAAGCCTGCTCCAGGCGGGAGCACCCCAAAAAAGGTCTGATCCCACTCACAGGCAGTGCCTAATCTCCCCAAGGACCTTCCAGCCAGGCAGTGGGGGCTGGGAGGCAACAGGGGAAGGGACCCTTCTCCCCGCTTGGCGCTGGGACGCAGAGATGAGCCTTTCTGTGGCATCACCACCTGCATTGGGCCTCGTATTTCCAAATCTGCGGGGCCCAGCGCTGCCCAAGCCACCTCTTGGAGCCACGTCCTCACTGCAGCCGCACACCCCTCGGCTCTAGCTGCCTACCTGCGGGCATGAGGGGGTTAAGAGCTGAGCGGGCAGCACTGGCCGTTAGGAACTGGTCACTCAGGCCACCGGCCAGCACCAGGGGGAAAAACGCAGCTGTAAACTTGAGCCCAGAAAGCACAGCAGTATGGGCCCCCGGGGTGGGCTCGGCCCCCAAAACCACCTTGCTCGACCCCCTGTCGCAGCGGGGCAGGCGCCGGGCCGGGGAGCGGAGTGCCCGCAGGGTAAGCGGCGGAACCACCCCCCATCACCCGCGGGGGGTAACGGCTCTCCCCACCCCGCCCGGGGTGCGGAGCGCGGCCGGGAGCCCCCGTCTCACCTCCACCAGATGGTTGTCTGGCCCGTACAGCTCTTTGTCCAGCTCAATGACGAGGCTCTTGAAAAAGGAGGAGAACTTCCTCTTCTGCTTGCTCAGCTGCAAAAGAAGAGCGGGAGAGGCTTGGCCTGACACCAGCAGCCATGGAGGGTTGTGGCCCAAACACCGCCTCCAGCACCCAGTGAGCAGGCGGCCGTAATCACCGCAGCCACGCTCTCGGCGCGCAGCACCACCACTCCTCCCACAACCAGCTCATCCCTGCCCCTATCCTTACGTCTTCCAGCAGTTTGCCCTCCACACGGAGCTCCCAGGAGGCCACGCGCTCACCACCCTCCCCTTCTTCTTTGGCTGGGGTGAAAGTATTGGAGATGTAAATCCTCAGCTTCCGCTTTTGCTGTGGAATAGGAGAACAGAGAGGGGGGATGCTTGGAGCGAGAGGGTGGCTGGCAGCACCCAAACAGCACCCGCTTGGCAGGCCCCCAGCCCAGCCCAGCCGCTCGCCCTCCCAGCCAGCCAGGGCTGCCAACGCACCGTCAGTGGTTTCTTAATGGCCTCCTGAATCTCCATCCTCTTCCGAGCGATGGTTTGGTCCAGCTTGCGCTCAAAGGCGAGGAGGTCCATGTAGGCCTGGGATTCTGGGACCAGTTCCCGGATCTGTCAAATAGAAACCATCAGTGCCTCGCGTGCTGGTATGGGGCTGTGCCCCCCCCCACCAGCCCCAGCAATGCTACTGGTGCTGGGCTGACACGCCAAGGAGGCACCAAGCGACGAGGGCAGCACGACAGCGCCCATTTCTCATTTTAAATGAAGACTACAGCTTTGCAAAGCTCTCCTCAAATCACGGAGCTGTACTGCAGACCTCAGTTTGGAGCCTGTCCCTGTGCCCAGCAGCCCGCCCGGTGTCACAGGCAGGTAACGGATTGTTGAGGGATGCCCAGGAGAGGCTTAGGGTCCTCCTGGGGTCTCCACCCCAAGCCACCGCTGCTCCTTGCTTGGCCAAAGTCCTGCTTGGCCAATTTGTGCACACCCCAAACCTCTCCTGCCACCCCAGAGGAAGAGAGAGAAATCTTCCGGGTTGATTTAGGACCGAGCAGAAATGTCCGCTGGGCAGGAGGCAGCTCAGGGAGATCCTCCTCCTCGTGGGGACATCACCACCCCGGCTGCCCTGGGCAGGCAGCACGGATGCACCACCTCTCCCCGGCAGCTCAACTCCTTCCCCGCGCGCCAAGGCAGCACTCACCCTCTGTGGCAGGACCTTGTCAGCCATCTTCCTCCTTTTCACCCTGCAAAAAGCACAGAGACAGGCAAAAAAAAAAAAAAGATAAATATTCCGCTGCAGCTCTTGCAGGACGTCTCGCTGCCCGCCCGGTGGGAGGCTGCTGCGTGGCCCGCACTCGGGCAGCGGCAGGTCTCAGGGGACAACACCGAGCTCTGCATGTACGCCAGGAGCCCGGTGGCTCCTTTGGCCCCATTTTGGCCACGACTGGGGCCAAGCTCCGGGGAGGGGCATCACAGCGGCAACGCCAGCTGCACGCCACGTGGATGGCACAGTCTGAGCCGGGTGTCGAGGCGCCCGCTGCAGCCAACGGGTTTTGGGGGGCAGGTCCCCTTTCAGGGCTGCTCTGTGCGACAGAGACTTTGGACTTGCAGAAGGAGAACAAAGAAAGTCTGTAAGAGCACCCAGAGCACAAGACCTTGGCTCAGTGCCGGAAAGCAAATGAGTAAGAGAATATATCCATGTGGGCAAGCCAAGATGACTCCGGTGGGGAAGGTGTTGGACATCTAGAGCCTGTCACCAGGGAAGGAAATCGAAGGAAATCCAGTCCTTGAGTTCTGTTTGCTTTGCTGCTGCCGCTTGCTGGAGGTGCCGCAGGGCAGGAGCCAAGGAGAAGGCGGTACAAGGCAAAGCTGCGGCTGCAGGCGTGCACCCGTCTGCAGGACAGTGTTCCTGAGTTTCCTCTCTGGAAATGGCCACCACATTCTCCCAATGCTACAAACCAAAGCCCAGTTCCAGGAACTTGCTTGAAACCAGCTTAAAACAAATCAACCTTGCCACGGTGGGGCTGAAATCATCGTGGGTAGAGGAAGCAGAGTGGCCTCTCGAGCCACAGAACGGCTGCAGCCTTGCTCAGAGCCATTTTACCTGTCTCCAAGCTTGTAGCACCCTGTCAGACCACAGGGCCCGGGGCTCTGCTCCCATCCCGCACCCTGTCAGCCTGAGCCCACCCCAATGCCCCACTAAACTCATGCTCAATGCCTGGGTACGGAGGGAAACACCCTCCTGCCATGGAGGAGAGCACATATGAGTAAGCCATGGGGCAGACAAAGGGAAGTCCCTTTCCTTTGGCAGCAGGTGAAGCAGCAGCGCAGCAAACGCGGGCGCTCGTGCTGCCATCGTGAGGCGTCCAAGGTACGCTGGCTGCCTGCGCAGGAGGACAGGTCGGGAGGGCAGCCCTAGCTAAGAGGGGAGTCCGAGCACTTCTTTGCGCTCTTCTTGCCGCATCAAACGCTTCCTGCCCTGCAGGGTTTGGCCACCCCATTAGCAGCTGGCAGTTCCTGATCCCTTCGTCCGCAGCCAGCCGGGAGCGAGGATGCTCGACCAGCCGAGCACGGCTTATCCCACGCGGCAAGCCCCCAGGAATGGAGCCGCAGCTTTATCTGTTTGCTGACGTCCCTGCTCGGTGGCGAGCTGCCCCTCGTCCTTAATCCCCGGCTTGCTCTGGAGCACCGACGGGATGCGCAGTCGCCGTGCGGAGGCTGCGACTCCCCGCAGAGGGATGACAGAGCCAACCGAGCTGTCAGCCGCCGGCCCCGCCACACATCCAGGGCAGGGAACAGGACCCGAGTATCCATGAGGACCAAGGGAACCTGCCCTGAGAAACAGCCTCCAGTAATCAAAAAGCCCTCATGAAAAACAGAAACTGAGCAGAGGGATTAGCAGCGTTGTAAACAAGCGAGGAGCTGCTGGCAGAGACTTGCGGCTCACTGAGACCAGCGCCAACAAACAGTCCTACTGAGACCGCAGCTCTGGGAATCGTCTCTGTAATCTGCCATCCCCCGTCCCCCCTTTCCACACCCATGTCTGTGCCTGCCAGAGCCAGCACGAACCCCCGTGAGAAGAGGAAAGACCCCAAGGAGCCTGTGCTGGGGCCGCTGACAAGTACAGACCCAGGCAGCAAGGCTTTTCGGTTACCGGTGTGGCGATGAGAGCGTGGGGAAGCTGTGAGCCCGGTGATCTCTGCCCCCATCATCACAAAACACCCCAGCCCCGAGCGCTGGCAGGTTTCCCACTGCCGGCAGCGCCAGCCTGCAGGCAAGCCGTGCTGGCGGCCGCCGCGCCGCGGGCAGCTCGTCCCTCTGCAGCAGGGCAGGGAGCTGCAGGTTTCTGCAGCCAACTGCAACCGGGGCCCAACGGGTCAAAGCGCCCCCTCCAGCCTGCTGCGGGTGCCCGTCCCGGAGCAGGAGGGTGCCGGCCCCTTACCCTCTCCTCTGGGTGGCCAGCGGCGGCTGTGCCTGGGGGGTCAGCAGGCGTTTCCTGAAGGGGTCCATCATCGACTGCGGCAGGCCGGGTCTCATCGGGGAGGCTGCTCCGTAGGGCGGTGCTCCCGGAGGTCCCACCTGCAGCCCTGCCATGGGCATTCGGCTGCCGGGCGGCATGCCGGGGCGCTAGCGGGGAAGAGAAGAGAGGAAGAGTGTGTGTTAAACACTGCCCTGCAAGGGGGCTTGACCTTTGCTGGGGACCGGCGGATGCCATCCACCTTCTCGCTTCTTCCCTGGGAGAGATGGCCGAGGCTGTATCCCGCCTCGAGATGCCGGTGGGGGACAGGGCAGGGAGGAGGGAAGGACACCAGGAGCTGCAGCCTTCCTCGCTGCAGGAAGAGGAGGGAAAGCAGAACCGGGCCGAGCAGAAGCCACCGACCGCAGGGGAAGCGCAGCGTGCCAGCCGGCACAGAGCCGAAGCCGTGCGTGGCCCCGAGCCACCGCCACGCAGCAGCAGACATTGGACCTGGAGCATCACGAGGGTCACTGCCTGCAAAGCCATCACCCTGGGGACATCAGGGGCTGCGGCGTGGGCTGCGCCGTGGGTTCCTCTCCGGAAAGCGGCAGCGCTGGCAGATGCAATGCCTGGGAGGGGAGCGGGACAATCCTACTTCCTAACAGCACCGGTCACGCGGCGGCAGGCAGGAAGCCGAGCTCCTGGGCGCAGGGGATGGAGGCACAGCGCTCACCCCCTGCCAGCACGCCAGCCCCCGTCCTTCCCCCTCCAGGGACCCAGAAAGGTCATTTACAAACCACTCCACCATACCGAACGACTCCTGCAAGGGGTCCCGACCCAGGGCAGCACAGCTCCTCCCCATCCCCTGGAGCAGAGCAGCTCAGCAAGCCAGCCCCTGCACTGCTGGCTCACGGGTACCACCCCGTCTACACCCCGTGCAGCGCCCCGGGACCCCCGACAATCGGTCACAGCACCCCACGACCCACCGGCCGCCCCTCCACGCTCCAGCCTGCTTCACCAGTGGTCCGAGCCAACAGCCTTCCGGGATCCTTTGATCCTCAAGCTCCCCACTGCCAAGATGTGAGGCTGGGAGAGCCACCAAGCCAGCAGAGCAACATTTCTCCCCTGCCGCAGGCTCCTCGACGTGCCAGGACATCCCCCACTGCTCCCCTCCCACCGGCCTGAGAATGGAGCCACGGCACATAGCCGTGCTGCAGAAGAGAGCTAACGAAGCTGCTTCATTAGCCCAGCGGAGCCCGGCACGGCGATGCTGTGGGCTGACGAGCTTATCTGCGTATGGGCACTAATTTCGGTGTGAACCCCAGGCACGGAATGGCTGCGGGCAGCTGCAGCCTGCTTGTCCTCCGCAGCTTTTATTACAGGCAGGCTCAGAGCTGCAGCAGGGGGGGTTGGTGTGATGCAGCTGGAGCCAAAACACACTCACCTCCTCCCCGGAAAGCTGGTAAACGCAAAAACCAAGAGCTCAAGTTGCTCCTGCTCCAGAGCCCAAGGCCACGGGCGTCTCTGGAAGCGGGAGAGCCTGAAAACACACCAAGCGCTGCATCGAGAAGCGTGTTGCAGTTGGGAAGTCAAGCGTCAGTGGCCCACAGGATTAGTACTGCACGTGGAAGTTCAAAAAGACACACACGGAGCACGGGCAGAACCCATTACACAACCAAATGCTGTCTCCACCTTCGCTCAGCTTTCCTTTGAAGCGGCGCTTCCAGAGCCTGGGCTGGCTAACCTGCCCTTGCCACAAGGCAGGAGCCTGTTTCTTCCTCCTAACAGCCCCCAGATGTTTCCCTCCTTTTGATCAGCCACATCTGTGCAACTCCTCGTGACAAGCGGGACTGCGCCGGCATCGCCAAGAGCCGACCGCAGCCAGCAGCGCCTCCTCTTTTGCCAAAAATCACAAGGCAAGAACCGTTTCTGTGGGTTTATCAAGAAATCCTCCATGGCAGGGCCAGGAGGAGAGGCAGCACCGAGATCCACACCCTTTAAAATTAAAAAACACAGGCAGTGGATAAATACCATTTGCCAGTGCAGCGTGGCTACAGGAGGGCTGTGTTCTCATAACCGTGCTGACTCACCTACGAGGGCTTCTGGGGAACAGATAAGCCATGAGAAGAGGCTGTGAAACTTTTCATCGGAAATTTGGGAGCCCCAAGAAAAGCTGCGTTGTGCCAAGGCTGCACGCAGTCACCTGCAGCTCCCTTGAGCCACCAGAAGCATGGAGGAGACAGACAACTTTCGAGGAAAACCTTGGCACTGAGTGTTTTTCAAGCCCACGCAGGAGTCTGTGGTAAGTACCACGGGGAAACTGGTCTGAGGTCAGGCAGGCTCCCTATGTGACAACATACACCACCACAACTCCTTCCCAAAGCACGCGGACAGAGCAACGCTGTCAGCAGCTTGCTTGGATTAAGAGGTGACGTGGCCACAACCAGCTCCTGTCCTTCGGCCAGGGCAGCTCTCACCTCCTCCGTGCCCTGAGGTCTCTCCTATCTCCTTCTGCCACTCCATGGGTCACATTTCTGATCTATCCCCAAAAAGAGAGATTTGGAGGCTGGCTGAAGTCGGCTCAGAGAGTTTTTGACTGCTCCGCATAAGCGAGAGCACCTTGTGCAAGGTCTCCCGCGTGTCCATCTGCTCTTCGGAGGGCGAGAGACTGCTCGGTTGCAAGAAGAGGAGACAATTCTGTTGGCAGGGAGAGGTTCAGTGCAAGGATGAACAGATCTGTCATACTTAAGACTGTAACGTCCCCTCCCTCCACAAACATCTGAGAACCATCAGCCACAGTTAAGCTGCCGGGGGAGCGAGCTCCAGCCCACCAGGGACCCGCATTTGATCACTTGGACGAACACAAAAAAGGCAAGGCAGAATCCTCCACGCGGATGTTTTTTTTTCCCCCCCCTCTCAGTTTACTCTCAAGATTTGCAAACTGCTCATGGAGAAGCCTCTTGGCAAAGCAGGGCCAGCCTCTGCCTTGTGTTCAACCAGCGCCTGCATCCCCGGCCGGCGGAGCCTCAGCTCCCCGAAGGCTGCAGGCTTCTAAGACTCAACTCACGCAAGCACGGCACAGCCTTAAATCTCCGGCTAAGCCATGAAGCAGCATTACAGCGCCGTCGGGTTGAAGCCTGCCTCCAGCCCCCTTCGGAAGCCCTGGAAATTAGCAGGATGCAAGGGGGCTTAAATTCAGGATATTTTATTACACCGGCTCAAACCAAGGAGACCTTCCCTAGCTCCTTCCCGGCTATCAGCACCCCTCAGCCCTCCGTCCACCCCTCTTCAGCAGAGGCAGCGCTGCTGCCCCAATCCCCTCTACGTACTGCCTTGTCCTCTCCTCCCTGCCCCACCGCCCCTGCCAGTGGGGCGGACAAAGGGCAAACCTCACAAGCTCAGCCCCGAGCAACAAGCTGGACCTCATCCAGCCTTCCCCACGGAGAGCGAGCGGAGCCGTTTGGAAACGGGACAGAAAACAGCTTGTTTCTGTTCCCTGCCAAAGCCCAAGGAACAAACGGGGCTGGCTGTGGTTTAGTGGTTCATCCCAGGTCAACGCACAGGCCGTTTGCGTTTGGGGAGCTCTGCTGAGAGTCAACTTCAGTTGGATCCAACGGGAGGCTGGAAGGCTTCCCGATGGATGTTCGTTGGCATGACAGGAGCCTCCCCGCCTGCCAAAGGCCCCTTCTTGAGGAAGGGCAGGCCAGCAATTGGAGGCTGGTAGCAGAAAGGGGAGCAATAAATCGCAGGATGGATCTGCAAGATGAAGCCAGGCTGGAGACTGAGCTTGAAGAAAAGCACCATTTCAGAAAACAGCTCGAGAGCCTGTCTTCATCTTCCTTCCAAGACCGCAGCTCTTTTCCTGCGGCTCCCAACGAGGGGGGAAAGGCTCTTCCCGACGCACGTCCCATTTTGCTCTGTCCCAACAGGCACGATCCAACTTTGTACATCCTTAACAGGCAGGGAGCGAGAGCCCACATGCATCCTCGCCGGGGGGCTTTGGGAGCAAAGCCCTGGACAGACGCCAGGAGACAACGGCTCTTCCTGCAAGTTCCTCCCTGCGTGCCTGGATGGCAGCGCTTTCCATGAGGGCAAACGCTGTTCAAACGGGATTTGAGCTCCACGCACCAGGCTGGTCTCAAGGAGAGCTCGGCTGCCTAAAGCCACCGCTCAAGCCGGGGCTTCACATGGATCGTGACCAACTGAGCCCCCCCAGCACACCCCAAAAGGGCGCTTTCCCCCTCTTTGTTCGGTCTTATCTGTGAGCAAATCCCTCCTGGGAGGGTGCCAGGAAGAGCCTGGGTTCGTGCTGGCGGAGACCTCCATCCTGGAGCTGGTGCCGTTGCACGCTGCAAACACTCACGCAGCACCTTGCTCCCAGCAAGTTCCCCAGCTGCCCCAACACAGCTCGTCAGGCTTAAGACCTGCCGTATTTTGGTACGGGAGGAGCTCCAGGAGTTGGGTCGCTCCTCAGCTAAAAACTGTAGATGAGGAAGTGGAGGAGGAATTCAAGGGAGAAGGGCAAAGCAACAGGCAAAGAGACCGAGCAGATTTAGGGCACGTACTGGCAACGTTTCAAGCACCAGCAGAGATGTCTGGGTCCGGACAAACCTGCCTGTCTGCTGCCTCACATCTGAAGCTGCAGATGTTACAGGTCAGGAAAAGGAAAGGTCACAGGGATTCAAATCATAACCCATTAACGCAAGCAGGAACAAGGAACAAAGGTGTTGAGTTCCCGCCTGAAAGCAAAGCTCCGGCAGCTGCTAACACAGCGTGGAGGCACACACGAGAAGAGCAGAGATAGGTACGTGGCATAAAACACTGCCTTTGGCGCTGCTGCAGTGCTAAACTGCCCAGGGAACAGCTCTTAGAGCTCCTCAGAAGGTCCTGTGGAGGAAGATGAAGTGAGGGCCTTCAACAGCAAGTTCTGGAGATGTTGTCCACCTAGAACTTCACTGTCGTGTTTCCCCAGGAGAAACAAAGGGTGCTGTGGTCTCCCTGTTGTTGCCTTCCTTCCTCTTGCTCCAAGAGGACAGCGTTCATCTGCTTTGTATCATCACTTAAATTAACTCGAGGCTCAGCCTATGATGAAACCTGCCTTGGAAACCGTCTCCCTTGGGGTGGGTGGGGTCACCCAGCCCCAGCAGCATCGCAGCTTTCTGGTGCAGCTCCAGCCCTGGCCGTTCTCTCCAGGCCCCCTTTGAGCCAACCCCAACCACCCGATGAGCAGGAAAACCGTTTTCCTCTGCTCCCAAGAGGATGGGGTGGATCTTTCTCATGCTGCACTACACCCTCTCTGACATGTCCGGGCCACCCCGTCTTTCACCTGGCTCCGTACCAGCGCCCTGCACTTCTCCAGCTCCCCCGTCCCGGCTGCCTGCACAGGTTTCTCCACGAAGCACAACTTTGCCTTCCTTCGCGCTGCTGCCTGCCCAGGGAGAGGATCACCGAGCCGCAGCTGCTTTCAGGGTTAGGAGTTGCTTGGACTGCAGCAGCCCTCCTGTCCCGCGGACACCAGGCTCCTTCTCGCCTGCAAGCGCCAACGAAACCCTTTTAACGGGCCACCTAATGAACGCTGCTTTTTGCCACCTCTGTGCGCCAGCGAAGCATCAGCACGGGGTAACTTTGAGAGCGGAGCGTTTCTTTGCACAGCCCCATCTCCACCACACAGAGCCGAGCCCGCTCCCTGCCGCAGCGTCAATCCGATAACTCAGGAAAAACCTCTCCTAAGCCTGAAAACTAGCAGCTGAATAAACAGAAGAAACGCTCCTTCTCGCTGAATTTACACCGGCTGGCACAACCTGGATGCTGGGGGCTGGGACTCGGCCTTGGCAGCCGCGCTGCCACCAGCGCAGGGACAGGGACCAGGACTGGGGCTCTGTGGGCAAACCTGCTGCCAAGCAGTCTGATGCAGCTTAGTTGATCATTCTCCTCCTGGAAAAAAAAAAACCTCTCCCTTCCTGCTCCGGTACTGGCACCGGCGCCTCGCTGCTCTGAAAACATCAGCTCCTCATAGGGTCCCAAATCGGTCCCAAAAGGGTTTCCCCAAAGAAGTCATCCTCTTAAATTCCCTGCTTGAGCTGCCAGCAAATAACCAGCAGGCATGCAAGGATGTCAAAAGGATGAGCATATGTTTAATAATCCAGTGATTAAAGAGCCCCTAAGCACTCGCTGGCGTGGATGAGGCCTGTTGTGTCTCCTAGTGCCCAAATAATGAAGTTCTTCATTAAACCAGGGCATAACGAAGCAGACAAGTCCTCCGGGTATGGCAGGGATGGCCACTGGGAGGGGAGGGGCTGTTTTCCCCAGCCTGGGAATTGCAAAACAAAGGACAGACCCTCTGGATCATACCCGCTCTCCCCTCCCACGCGCGGGCAGCCCTGCCAGCAAGCTGCCAGCCAGACGCGAGGCACGGCGCTCGCCACCAGCCCCGGGGCTCAACCGGCCCCGCCGACCCAGCCACCTCCTGCACCGGCTCACCGGTGCCGGATATCGCAGTGATGGACACTGGCTGTACATCACCCTGCGCCGGCCGCGCGCTCCCAACACCTGCTGCCATCACGGCGTTACGGCCAGCAACTCCGGAGGGGAAAGCAAGCATATGTCAGCTTGTTTACCCGCGGCAGTGAGCGGCTCATGGCTGCTCCCGTCAGGCTCCAGCTTCCCCGCTGGATTTTGCAACCTGCTGCACGGAAGGTCAGGGCAAACGATCGAGCGTCTGCCCGGCCTGAAACGCCTCCGAGTCGAGTTACCTTCGATTCATGCTCAGACCGGCCTTGGCTGCGCCATCTCAGTTTTCAGCGCCGGGCTTTTTGGCGTTTTTAAGGCTACAGCGGGCAGTTGTTTCCTCATCTCGTATTAATGAAGCTTACACGCTGGGATTTCCCTCGGCTTGATTTATTTCTCAAGTTTTAATTCATGCAAATGTGGCGGCAGCTCCGGAGGAGGCGATCAGCGGCGGATGAGAACGTGTTGCACAACCGGGCTCCTCCATTTCAAGCCCGCCTGGAAGACTGTGCTTTACACCAGAAACCTAATAACCAAAATAACCACCCCGCGCAAGAGCGAACCGACAGGCCGTGGGTGCAAGCGGGAGGCGGAAACTTCAGTGTATGTCAGAATACACTTCTTTAAGAGATGTTCAGGCTGGAAAATGAGTGAGTTCTCTCACTTTTTGAGGCTGGATATGCTTTCTCCCAATATTAGCGAGCGCCTGCGCTCCTCGTCCACCACTCAATAATCTCCCCAGGTTCTTCTGGAAGATACACACCCGCAACGCCACCCGGTTACCTCCACCATCGCCGGAGCCGCCGATAACCGGGCTCCAAGGCCGGCGGGTGCGCTGGGAAATGGCTGCGGAGCCGGTGCTGGGTGCAGGGCCTGGCGCTTCCTCCGCCGCCGCCGTCCCACCGGATAACGGGGCCGGACACCGGCTCCTGCCGGGCGGCCGCCGACCGTGGCCGGCTGTGGCGGAGGGGACGCGCTGGGCGACGCTGCCCGAACTTTTACCGGGTTTTTTGGGGAGGTTTGGGTTTGTTTGTTGGTGTTTTTTTTTTTTTTTTTTTTGAGAGGGTGGAAAGCGAGAGCAGGGGATGAGGGAGCGCGTGGAGGTACCCTAACTAAAAATGGCAGGAAAAGAACATTACCCGGAACTCCAGCCCCGGCGCGGGCCCGGCTCCTGGGTGAGGGGCGCCCCGGGCAGCCGGCGGAGGCCCGCCAGCCGCTGCCCCGGCCCGCCGCGGGCCCTCCGGCGCCGGGAAGGCCCCAACTGCCGCCACAGCGCCCTCCATCCCCGGGGGCGGCCCCGGGCCGGGCGGAGGGGCCCTGATGGGGCATCCACGACCCCCCATCCCCGCCATTTCTCCTCACACCGCGCCCCCCCCCCCCCCCCCAATCCCGAGGCCGCCTCACCTGGTACTGCGCGGCGGCCGGGCCCATGGGGCGGTATCCAGGGGGAGCAGCGGCGGCGGCGGCGGCAGCGGGAGCCGGGCTGGGTCCCCGCAGGATGGCAGGGCCGGGCCCCGGGGGCGGCGGGGCGGCGGCGGAGGGCAGCGGGCTGAGCGGGAAGGCGCCGCGGCCGGCCATGGTGATGGGGGGGCGGCGGGGGGGGGGGGGGCGGCCCCCGCCCGCGGTGTTTACTCGGAAGCGGCGGCGGCGGCGGCGGCCGGAGACGGAGTCAGCGCGCGGCGCTGGCTGGCCCCGCCCACTCGCACGCCACGCCCCTCCTCCCGCGCCGTGGCCCCGCCTCCCTTCCCTCGCGAACCCCGCCCCAAAGGCACCGCCCCCAGGTAAGGGCCGCGCCTCCCCCGCGGCGCCGCGCATGCGCACATGGAGGGAGGCGGGGGTGAGGGGTGCGGGTGTGTGGGCACGGGGGAGTCCCCGTCACGGGGCGGGGGGCGTCGGACGGGGCCTTAAACACCGTCTGGTTCTGACCTCCCCCCAGCCCAGGGTGCTCCAAGCCCCGTCCAACCTGGCCTTGAACACCTCCAGGGATGGGGCAGCCACAGCTTCTCGGGGCAGCCTGCGCCAGGGGCTCACCACCCTCACAGTCAAGAATTTCTTCCTCATATCTCACCTAAATCTCCCCTCTTGCAGTTTAAAACCTTCACCCTTTGTCCCATCGCTCCCCTCCCTGACCCAGAGTCCCCCCCAGCTCTCCTGGAGCCCCTTTAGGCACTGGAAGGGGCTCTGAGGTCTCCGCGGAGCCTTCTCCTCTCCAGGCTGAACCCCCCCTCTCCCAGCCTGTCCTCCCCGCAGAGGGGCTCAGCCCTCGCAGCATCTCCGGGCCCTCCTCTGGCCCCGCTCCAACAGCTCCGTGTCCTTCTGCTGTTGGGCCCCCCCGAGCTGGAGGCAGCGCTGCAGGGGGGACTCCCCAGAGCGCAGCAGAGGGGCACAATCCCCCCTCGCCCGCTGGCCACGCTGCTGGGGATGCAGCCCGGGGTGCCGGGGGCTTTCTGGGCTGCCAGCGCACATTGCCGGCTCATGTTGAGCCTCTCATGAATCAACACTCCCAAGTCCTTCTCCTCAGGGCTGCTCTCCATCCGTTCTCCGCCCAGCCTGGATCTGTGCTGGGATCACCCTGACCCATGTGCAGGACCTCGCACTTGGCGTGGGTGTGCAGGCGCATGGGTGCCCATACAGGGGGATGTGGCAGTGTGGTTGTGCCTGCAGATGTGTGTGCGGAGGTGTGTTTACAGGCAGGAGCGTGAAATCACATGTGTGTGTGCGCCCGCGGGTGTGTGCACGTGCACGAGGCGTGTGCGTTCGCAGGCACGAAGCCCCTGCACCTTTGCACGAGCAGCACGCGCGTGTGCAGACGTGGGTGCAAGAGCACGCGTGTGTCATGGCACGTGCATGCCAGGGCGTGAAGCGTGGGCGGGAGGCTGCGTGTGGGGGCTGGGCGCCTCCGTGCTGGCCGGGGCCGCTGGCACACGCGTGTGCAGGCGAGCGCACACGGGTGGACGCGGGAGGGAGGACGCGGGGGAGCCCCGCGGGGGCAGCGCTGCTCCGCGGGGCGGCCGCCAGGGGGCGCCGCAGTGCCCGGCCCGGCCGCTCGCGCCGCCCGGCGGCGGCGCTTCCCGGGGCGGCGGAGCCCGGAGGGACCCGGGGGGGGGGCGGTGGTCCCGGGGGGGTCCCTGCCGTGATGCTCCGGGCTCGGGGCGGGGAGGCCCCGGGGGCGCTACCGGGAGTGCCAGGACCCTGCCCGCGGCGAGCCGGGGCGGGCTGGAGCGGGACCCGGCGTGGGGCCGGGCCTGATGTGGGGCAGGGCCGGAGCAGGGCCCAGTGTGGAGCCTGGTGTGGGACGGGGCCTGGCGTGGGGCAGGGCCCAGTAGGCAGGGCTCAGTGTGGGGCCTGGTGCGGGGCATAGAATCATAGAATCATAGAATGGTTCAGGTTGGAAGGGACCTTGAAGATCATCGAGTTCCAACCCCCCTGCCATGGGCATGGACACCTCCCACCAGCCCAGGGTGCTCCGAGCCCCGTCCAACCTGGCCTTGGACACCTCCAGGGACGGGGCTTCAACAACCTCTCTGGGCAACCTGTTCCAGTGCCTTACTACCCTTAAAGTGAAAAACTTCTTCCTAATGTTTAATCTAAACCTGCCCTCTTCCAGCTTAAAGCCATTCCCCCTCGTCCCATCACTCCATGCCCTTGGAAAAAGTCCTTCCCCAGCTCTCCTGGAGCCCCTTTAGGCACTGGAAGGCCGCAATAAGGTCTCCCCGGAGCCTTCTCTTCTCCAGGCTGAACAGCCCCAACTCTCTCAGCCTCTCCTCATAGGAGAGGTGCTCCAGCCCTCGGATCATCCTCGTGGCTCTCCTCTGGACGCGCTCCAGCAGGTCCATGTCGTTCTTATGTTGGGGACTCCACAGCTGGATGCAGTACCCCAGGTGGGGTCTCACGAGAGCGGAGTAGAGGGGCAGAATCCCCTCCCTTGACCTGCTGGCCACACTTCTTTTGATGCAGCCCAGGATACGGTCGGCCTTCTGGGCTGTGATCGCACATTGCCGGCTCATGTTGAGCTTCTCATCAATCATCACCCCCAGGTCCTTCTCCTCAGGGCTGCTCTCCAGCCATTCCCCGCCCAGCCTGGGTTTGTGCTTGGGATTGCCCCGACCCAGATGTAGGACCTTGCACTTGGCCTTGTTGAACTGCATGAGGTTGGCTTGGGCCCACCTCTCCAGCCTGTCCGGGTCCCTCTGGATGGTGTCCCTCCCCTCTAGCGTGTCATGGGAGCATGTGGCATGGGAGGAGCAGGGCCCAGTCCAGAGCCTGGCGTGGGGCAGGGCCTGGTATGGTGTAGGCCCTGGTGTGGGGCAGGGAAGGAGCCGGGCTGGTGTGGGTCAGGGTGGAGCAGCCCACTGTGGGAGGCACTGGTGTGAACCTCGACGACTTCTCTCGCAGGCACAGGGAGGCCCGGAGTGGCGCCCCGCGAACCCCACGGTGCGATGCAGGACGGCTGCAAGTTGGTCATGTCCCTGCAGGAGACCCTGCAGGAGCGGCACCGGCCAGGCTTTGGCCCCGTAGCCCTGCCCGTCCGGCTGGAGCTCCTCGAGCAAAGGGCCCCACTGTGCCTCTGCACTTTCAGACCGTGGCAGTGACTGTCACACGTCCCTTCTTGCGACTTGGGTCAGGGCTGGGGTGTAAACCCCTCTCCTTGCCACCACAGCCCCCAGTCCTGCAGGACCAGGTCAGCCTGGCCACCGCAACCATGGCCCAGCTGCCTCCTACCAAGGAGAGTGGCTGGAGGCAGCCTCAGCATGTGTCGTTTGTCCCTTCTGCAGTGTCACAGGTGGGTGTCACTGGGGAGCTAGGATGAGATGCTCAGAGAAATGCATCCGTAGCCGGGGATGGTCTCGGGGTTTTACAGGGAGTGCTGCCAGCTCGAGGCAGGGGCTGGTCCCGCGCTGAAGCAGAGGAGGCGGCTGCCATGGAGGGTTTCTCTGTGGTGTTCCGCTTCCTTCCATGGGGGTGTACATGGGGAGGAGAAACCTTTGTAATTTCTGTGCGTGTTCCTAATCCCCGCTCTGTTTTCTGCTGGTGGAAGAGATTGCAATCTTGCTATCCAGCTGGCCTCGGATAGCTGCCCTGGCTGAGCCCCCCGGGCACCAAACCGTGCTGCGTGGTGAGTTGGCCGGCAGAAGGGATGCAGTGGCTGGTATCCCTGTTTTGTGCCCGTTCTCGGCCTCTCATGGGCATTTCAGAGGACAGCACTGCCATTTTCACAGCCCAAAGCAGGCCCAGGTGTCTTACAGGACCTCTGGCACATGGAGCTGGCGCAAGTTAATAAATCTCTGCCAAAACTCCTGGCTTTTGTGCCCAGCAGAGATGTGTTGTATCACGCCGGGGGGATGACAGCCGCTGCCCCATTCTGAGCTGCCTCTGCAGCTCCTGGAGCTAGTGAGGGGGATGAGCAAGGGATCTTTCTGTGTTTGCTGTCAGGTGGCGCCTTGTGCCCATACCACGGTCCTGTTGTCACTGGTGTGCTGTGATGCCTGGTGGTCTCAGAGCTGCCGGTGGCTGGGGACAGGGAGGTGAGAGCCCCGTGGAGGTGTGACCCGCCTGGGGAGCAGCAGGAGCACTCTGCTAGCATCCCTTTCCCAGCACCGTCGCCTCCCATGCTTTGCAGACGCAGACCCAGAACCTCCCCAGGGGCAGCTGGAGCCGCCGCAGGGTCTGGCAACAGCCCCCTCATGCCTGGGGCTGTCTCTGCCCGATTTCGGAAGCAGCTGAAGGCCATCCTGCAAACCATGGGCAGGAGCCAGGTGGAGAGGCTGCTGCGTGCACTGCTGAAGGAGCTGAAGGAGGAAGGGAGAGTCCGATGGTGCCGGAGGGCTGCAAAGGCTCCCCAAGGCAGAGGTAAGGGCTGGCAGAGCGGGGACGCCCCAGAGCAGCCGGCATGGCAGTGCGCTGCTGTGGATTTCCTCTTGGCTCTCCTTCCCTCCGAGCCATGTGTTTCTCTCTCTGTTCCAGCAGGCAGCGGGACCGGGACGGTGATGGAAGAGATGCCTCCTTGGGACTGCGGTGCAGCGATGACGGCTTCTTCACGGGGGTGCCTGGGGGGAGCGTCCCCCAGGGCTTGGAGCAGTACCAGCCCAGGCATGCCAGCAGGGCCCTGATGAGCCCCCCAGCCCCCGCCTCGGCTCACCAGCTCGCCAGGAAGCTGTCAGGAAGGCCAGAGACATCCCAGCCCCTCTGAAACCCTGCATGGAGGAGCTGCGCCAAGGCCCCAGGCTGGGCGTGAGGAGGGCCGCAGTAGGCAGAGCGGTGCTCCCCCAAAAAGGAGACCCCCCGCAGCTGCCTGGATGGTGAAGAGCTCGCGGCCTCGCCACGGACCCCCCTGCTTGGCGTGAAGTCTGCCAGATGTCTCCCGCCGTGGGCAGAGCTGGCCCTTCCAGCCCTGGCCTGCGGGGAACCCGTGCGTGTGCCCGGCATGCGGGGTGTGCGGGGATGGCGTCCCCCGTCCTGCCCCAGCGCAGCCCCTCCTGCGACGGCCCGGGCTGCGGGCGCCGCGTCCATCTTGGCGCTGGCCTGGCCAGGCGCCAGTGTGCCCCGGTGAGCACCAAGGTTGCTCGGCCCCAGGGCTCCTGTGGGGCTTGTGGACGGCACGGTAGCCACCGGGGCCACCCAGCCAAGCTGCCCTTGGGCTGGGCAAGCAGCCTGGTGGCCGTGGTTTCCCCACTGCCGGCCGGGAGCCGCTGGTGCTACCCGTGTGCAGCAAAGGCTTCACGCGGCGCTCAGCCCCAAGGAAGCACCGGCGCATCCACTCGGGCGAGCGGCCGTACCAGTGTGGGGACTACGGTTCCCATAGCACTCCGACCTCACCATCCACCGGCACACAGCGGAGCGGCTGTAGGGTTGCCCCGAGTGTGGGCGCCACTTCAACGTCAACTCCAACCCGGCCCAAGCATCGCCGAGCCCACCTGGGCCGGCGTCCCTTCCCCTGCCCCAGCTGCGGCAAAGCCTTCCTCCAGCGCTCCGAGCCGGCCATCCAGCAGCGCCCTACTGCTGCCCGCTCTGCCGCAGGGGCTTCAGCTGCCGCTCACGCCTCGCCCGCCACCAGCGCACCCAGGGACCTCGGCCCCCCGCCATCCCCCATCCTGACCGCGGGCACAGCCCGGAGGTGGGTGGCACTGCCCTGGACCTGTCCTGGTCCCTGTCCCCTCTGCCTCAGGCTGTCCCCCAGCTCTCGCAGCCTTGGGGGCCACCACTTGGCCCTGGGGGCTTTCTCTGCCCCTACCTGCTCAGGTAGAGCCCATCTAAGGTGGGACAAGGTTTGTCACCCCTCTGGAGCTTGGCTGGGCCCTTTTCCCCCCAGCTCTGGCTCCAAGACCCTCAACAGCAGCTGACCCACTCCGTTTTCTTGGCCTTTGTGTCCTTTTTCTCTCCTTTTTTCTCCTCTCTGCCCTTGCTGCTCCATTTCCATCAACAGAACAGTCGTCTTGTGGCCGCTGACCCTCCTGACCAGGCAGACGGATCCCCAATTCCCTCTTTGCCACCACTGCTTTCTGGGCAGGCAGGACACAAGCGCTCAGCCCCGTCCCCCCGCCAGCCCTGGGGCGGCAGGATGCCTACCTGTGCCCAGTTCAACCAGTCTGGCTGCCCATGCAGGGAGCGGGGTGAGAGCAGAGCTCTGCCTGCTTTCTCCCAGCAAGCTGCTTGCAGAAAACGGGTGGTGCTGTGGGGTGCTCCTGTCCCCCCAGAACGTGTTGGGTGCTGGACTGGGACCAGACCATGGAGCATCCCTGTATCCTGCTGCCTTGAGCTCATTTTTTGGGAGCAAGAAGCGGTGGAAGATGTGCTGTGATGGGGAAGGTGATGCCCACAGCATCACATAGATGGGATGCAAAGGAGACAGTTTATCTTCTGGCATTCAATTTGGAGTAATAAAGCAGAAAGTTGGGCACCCTGAGGGTGACGGGGATCTTCCTGCAGCTCCCGGCCCTGCAGCAGTGAGGGGGACCCCACGGCTGATCACAGGGTGGCCTAAAAATGCCCCAGCTCCTTGGTGTGGGAGCGCTACATCCATGGACATCAGAGCAGGGGTAGGGACAGGGCCACCCAGGGCTTCCCTCGGCATGGGGATGTGGGTGCTGTCTGTGGCTCTCCAGAGGCGCCCGCTGCGTCCCTCAACCACCCCGTGTCTTGCCAGCCTGCCCTCTGTGGCTGCTGAGCCCCTGTGGTGCGGTTGTGGAGCCGGACTGGTGTATCTGGGCTTATTTTTGGTTTATTATTCGTCCCATGGGGCTGGGAGTGGGGTCATTCCTGCCCAGAGGCTGGGGCGAGCCAGGGCTGCTCCCCGCAGAGAGCAGGGGGACGTGGTGCTGGGGGCGGTCTATGGGACAAGGTGGCTTTCCCAGGGTCTTCCCAATAGTGCTCCAGAAGGTACCACTGACACCCGGGTCCCCTTCGAGCCTCACTCCATGGGCACTAGATGGAGCAAAGCACCAAAAAAAGCAAATTTTCCTGTTAAATTACATCTCCTGTATCCCCCGCTGTTTGACGCAGTTCTGGTGGTGGACCCCCGTGCCTGGATGAAATGGGGATGAAATGAGGTTTTGGGGCAGTTGGTGCTGGGGACTGCCCTCACGCAGGTTTCCAAACCATCCGGCTCTCCCTCCCCGCCTGCGCGCTTCCACCGCGGCCCGAAACCATCATTAAAACACGTTATCTTCCCTTCAGAAGCGCTGACACTTCATTAAGCAGAACACGAAACCCTGCTCCGGTGGCGATTACAGAGCTGCTAATAACCCTTAATGAAATGCCACGAAACATTGAAATACTGCTCCAGCACGGGAGCTCCTCGGTGGTGGCACGGGGCGGTGAGTGATGCTCGGGGACCGTGCTCCGTGCCCGGGAGTTATTCACCTCATGAGTCAATCTCTGGGCTGGCATCAGATTTAGTTGCTGTCTGCAATCCCAGCAAGTTTGCCGGCAGTTTTGGGGAGGTTTCTAGGATTTTTGGGCAATTCAGGCACAGTGTAGTCCCTGTCTCTTCGGTGGAGGCAGTAAAATTGATGATGTTTTTCCCCTCTGGTGCCTTCACCACACTGTCCTGGGGCAGCCGGCACAGGCAAAACCCATCTGAAGGTGATGGTGAAGCCTCTTGGCATCGTGGTTGTCACTGAAGACCTTCCCCTGAGCAGAATTCCTACATATTAATGGGTCAGAAAAAGCTCCTTTCAGCCCTTTCCCTCTTATAGGGCTTAAGTCCTCAGCAGAACTTTGTCCCAGTCTCATCCCTGGTGGCTTCTCAGCTGAAGGGGACGATGGGTGTTCATTCCCGGGGAGGACACACATGGCTCTGCTGTTCATCTCTCCAATCGCTGACACGATTTTCCTGCTTTGTTTCAGACCGGGCTGTGCTGGGCACCAGTTCCCTTTCCCATAGGAAAACCATTCTCCAGGGTGCAGAGCTGCTTTTCCTACTCATAGATAGGAAAGAAAATCTAAACCAGAGAATCCTCACCTCTTAGTTTTGTTTGTTTTTTTTTTTTCTTTTGCTGAAATGTAAGAGACGCTCCTAAACTTCTAGAAATAAGGTAGATAGATAAACAAAAGGCTTAAGATGAAGAAATGCCAGCGCAACAGCAGTTTAATTTGCCTGCATGTGCGCTCTGCAATGCAGTCGGTAGGTACGAGGCATCCTGCTGCGATGCCGCAGGGCCCTCGCAAAAGCAATGGGCTTTCGGGGAAAGAAGGCAAGGATCGCGAGGATTAGGGCTTTATTGCTTTTCCAGCTCCTTTCTTGTTCCTGTCGTCTTCCCGTGAGCTCACGGAAATCCCCAGGGCTTGGGGACAAGCATGTGCCAGCAGCCAGGACGTCAGGTTCTCCTACCACCCCTGGTTTGCTGAATGACCTTCAGCAAGTGGCTTCTTTTCCCTTCTCCCCAGTTTTCCCACCCCTGTTGCAGTGGGAAATGCTCCGTCCCAACCCGCCTGGGCCAGGAGATTTTCCTGCACGCGGCAGAGGTTGCCAGTAAATCACGGCACTGTTTCCCAGCAGGAAAGCAGAGCCCGGCTGTGCAGGAACAACTCCATGGGTGTTTCCAGTCCCTGGTGGGTGCATCTTCGCAATCGTTTTGTTGCCTGAGCGCTTTGGCAGCTTCAGCAGTACCTCTCTGTTTCAGTCCATCTCTGGGGATCAGCAGGCGCTTGGGAAAAATCCTAATTTCCTTTTTCCCTTAATGCAGGAAGCCTGGAGCTCCCAGGAACACTAGGCACCATCTTCTCCACTTACTCGGATGCTGGTTTTAATCTCCTCGTGTGACATTTTTGGAGGTGCGGAGACCTCAACGATTACTTTGCTGGAGTTCCTCTTAAAATTTCAAACTTTTTCAGCATCCCACCAGGTGCCAGATCATTAGCACGGGGTCAAAGCCCAGAGGATGCTGATTAAAGGACCTTCTCTTTGTCAGCTGGGAGCAAACGTGATTACCCTGGTTTCTTCTCTTATTATGTGGCACAGGCTGAAGCCTAATTAGCGAGACCCGGTTCATCAGCGTAGGTGAGGCTCAGTGCCTCTCTGGGAAGGCTGCTTGTTCTCAGCTGTCTGCACAGACCAGGGGAAACTTCCTCTCTGAATGAAAAGTCAGGAGCATCCTTTGCATATTTTTCAATTAAACCTCCCTTTGTGGAGGTCAGCACAGTCCCTGGAGGCAGATACAATTAACATATAAATTGCAAATCCCTGCCGGTGGCCAACTCATACTTTGGGGATGGAAGGGAGATATTTAGCTTATCACAGCAACACTCCTGCGAGATGGAAAAATCTCCCAGACGGACAGTCACGGGTGGTGGAGGAAGATCAGCAGGGACCAATACTGTTTGATGAGCAGCCTTGACCATGTCAAGGAAAGGCACAGGGCCCCCGGGCCAATACGGTTGCAGAGATCTCCAAATAAAAGCTGTGCTCCAGAGGAAGGACTGAGGGGAACCACTAGAAAACCACCAGCCAGAACCTGGATTTTGCAGATTCCACCGTTGTTAGGTTTTATTTCTTGGGGGATTGAAGTCGTTGGTCTGGTGCAAGCCGTGGACATGCTCTTCATGTGTTAAACTCCTTCCCAGGCACCAGTGGCTACCAAGAGCCCAAGGGAGTGTTAAAGCAACAAGTTATTGGAGACAGTGGGATGAAGATGACTTTGGTTCATGACTAATGCAGAAGCTTGGGTGGTAGGGACATTTCACAGCAGAGAGCTCGATATATCAAGCCCGCTCCCACCACATGTGGGACTGTGCCACCACCAGATGTAACCCTGCAGTGCTTCATCCCACCGACAGCCTCCAGCTGTGACCACCTTGTGTCTTGCAGATGTGTTGGATGTGAGCCCGCTCTGCCTCTCAGTCATCCATCACCCCGTTGCTCCCAGGTCAGCTGCAGCCTCTGCCCATGAATCCATGGTCAGCCCCAGGTTTTCTCTTGCTGTCAGGGTGACATCGATAGGGACAATTGCCCCTCCCAGCTGTAGGACCACTGGCTTTGTGGTGCCCTTCAACACCTCAGGGCTCCACAGCTTGAGCTGATTGCTGGTGGAAGTCTCCCAGCAGTGTGGATGCTGGTCCTGGGGTGAGCAGGTGGACATCACTTGCTTCTCCTGAGCAGATGTGTTTCTCATTTTGGAAGGAAATTACCTGTTTTTAATGACATCCTCAGGCTGGCTGCTGCAAAATCTTCATCCAACCACCAGTCTTTGCAAGCCCACGCCTACCCCAGTCTACCTCAGCTCCATCTGGGTCCAACCTGTGACACAGCTCTGCCTAACACCTCACATAAGGCACACGATTAAGCTTTGAGTTATCAGCCAGATAACTCAGGTTTTAAATTATTTACCTGTGCAGGGAAGGTTTCCCTGTCAGGAGGATTTAGAGCGGTGCTGGGAAGACGGCTCCTGTTTAACCTTCTCTGAGCTGTAATGAGATTGAGTTTGTCATCTCACCGTTCTGTTGTCGTTCGGCGGCTGTAAGCTTTCAGGCTGACTCTGGAGCCTGTCAAACTCCATCCAACGCTAAAAGGCTGTGTGATGGGCTCGGGATGGGTTGTGTTACCTGGAGGCTGGGGACAACCCCTCTCGGTCCCCTCCATCCCCGTGGGTGATGGTGGCAAAGGCTGGGCTCGGAGGGCGGATGACTCGTGTGGCATTTGGTACAGTGGGACAGAGCTGGGACAAATCCCCTGTTTTCCAGCTGAGCCAAGATGCTTTGAGGGGGAAGGGAGCAGCGGAAGAATCAGCTTAAGACAGCCTGTTAATGCCGAAAATCCTGGATACACCGCTCTGGGAAGCTGCACCCACGCTAGCAGCTGAGCCGGGTCTCCCGGCAGATCCCCGGCATCATTTCCAGCCTCATCGCGTCCTCCCACACCTCTCCCGCAGTGACGGGCTGCCCCGCCGTGCCACCTTCACAGGGAGTCACCCCAAGTCCCCCCTGCCTTCCCCGCTATGGGTGACCTCCCTTGCGATCCAAGGCACCTGATGTTTAAAAGCATTAAACCTAATTTTTATGTGTTTTTTATCTCATCATGGGTTTCAAGCATTAGGTCAGGATCATGCTAAGGGGGTTGATCCAGGTGGAAAACATTCTCCCCTCTTCCCAAAACGGCCGAGGAGAACTTCACAGCAGCATCTCTGTGCTCAGCCCCTCCATAAACCCTCTGTGCTTGGGCACAAGAGGGCACTGAAACACCACTGCCATCAGACCGGTCCTGCGCGCAGACGGAGCTGCTGGAGCCATAAAGTCCCTTCTGCATCTTCCCCCTGGTCACTGTACACCGAGGAGCGAGTGGACATATCCAGAGGATGCTCCTTCCCTACACAGCGGTGTGCGTGTCCATGCTGCGCCCTTCCCATTAAATTCCATCGCCTTAAACGAGGGGAGGAGGAGCCGAGTGGAGCCAGCATCTCCTCCTGCATGAGCAGACCTGGTATTTCTGGGGCTGGGACCAGCAAGGGCAACCAAATCCTTTGAGGTTTGCGCTTGTTGGGGTCAAACCCCCGCTCGCTGCCTGCAAAGCAAACAGCCCCTTCACCCGCTGGGGTTAGAGCCGGTGGAAATCACATCAGCTGCACTCTGCAAACCTGGGAGTGCTTAATTGATATTAATCTCATCAATGCAAATCATATTAGCTCTCCTGGAAACACTGGGCCTTTACCAATAGCAACGCTGACTATTCCATATAAATCAAATTTAGCAGCCTATAAACATTAGTGCATCCCACAGACATATTCACCCTCATAAAAACATCAATTGCTGCCTGACTATATTAGTGGAAATAAATTACAGAACTTTATCTCTCTGCCATGATTATGGGCAAAACCACATAAAAGAGACACTTGGAAGACGCTTTTGTGTCGATTGTTACAGTGGTTGCCGATGCTGTTCGGCTTCTTCAAACCGCTACGAATTGCATATAATTAAGGGATTTGAAAACCTTCAATGACTAAATGATAAAAATGTCCCTTTTGCAAGCCCTGAAACACCTGTGAGAGCAATTTTCGTGCAGGTGAGGAGAATAAAACCGGCTTATTAAGCATTGCCCTTTGGGAGGGATGCAGGATAGATCCTTTTATGCTGGTTTTTTTTTTAGTGATGGGTGAACACAAGAAAGTGTCTGATAGGGGAGAAAAAGAGTTTGTGCTCTTCAGCACCTCAAAAAGAAGACTGTGAGGTGGTTTTATTCTACTGTGAGCATCTCTGGAAGAGCAAAACATCCAGTGAAATAAGGGTACAAGAGGGACGAGGTGGCTGGGAGGGAATTGGATGAGAAATGAGGCCTGTGCCTCAAGCAGGCAGGGTGATTAACCCCGTGAGCAAACCTCTGAAGGAAGTGGTGAGTTTTCCTGTGGAGAGTGGATGGTTTGAGAGATGCTTCATTCCTGCATGAGTTACTGGGGAACTGGGGGAGATGAAGTGGCCTGTGGTGCTGAGAAGGTTGGTCTCGATGACTGAATATCAGATGTGCCTGTGAATCTGTGGCAGGAGGAATGAGGAGGAAGGTGGGGAATGGGAGACTTCAAAGCCATGGGATGTGTCTGCAGTTGTCCCCATGCCAGGGACAAGCCTTATCTTCCCCAGACCCTCCAGGCCACCTGTGGGTCTCAGACCATCCTTCCATAACCACACTCTTGCCTTATTTTTCTCCCCTGCCCTGGACAGGGTGCCCAGGCTAGTTTAATGTGCTTTGTAATGAGCTCGGGGACATCATCTCCTTAAGCGTTGGCCAACTTGTTGGCTTTCTTGCCGGTTTCCCACCCAGTGAAGTCACATTGGGGTGCTGCAGGTGGTCCCGTGTCCATCTGTCCCTCCTGAGCAGGGAGGAGGCTCCCAGCAGAGCTGATCTGCCCCCCTCATCTCGTCTGCTTTATCTCTTCTTGAATGTCCTCACTCGTCAGCCTGGGTGATGGCATGGTGCCTGCTCCCAGCTGGCAAGGGTTAAAATAAGTCTCCGGTTCTTCCGCATGTCTCTGCTCTTTTTATCGAGGCCTTCTCCTCCAGGTCTGTCTCAGGTACGCGGTACTCCTGTTACCATAGTAATGTGTCTCACCATCTCGCAGTCTTCAGCACGCTTATCCTTGTAACGTCCCTGCGCAGGAGAGGAGCACTATTGTCCCCACGATATGGCAGAGGGAGGCACTAGGATGAAAAGCTCCAGTGAGATGGGGACCAAAAAGCCCCTCAAAGGCCTGGTGTGGTCACCCAGGTGGTGGACAAATGTCCAGGGCAGAGGTGACCATTGTTGGTTGCTCATCTTCATCCTTGCTTGGACCCAGGGGTTTCTTGTCTGGCTCCACCATGGATGGTGCTCACAACCTCGTCCCTTCTCTCTGTGCTTGGTGACAAGAAGTGATTAAGGGGTTTAATAATTTGGATTTATTCTTTGCTTCTGTCTGAGGCTGTTCAAAGTACAATAAAGTGACTCCAGTGTGATTATGGCTTAGTACAAGCATCCAGGGATGTTCTCCTTGGCAGCTCATCCGTCAGTGTGATAGTATCTGCGAGGGCAGGACACCTCCCCAGGAGGACATCTCTAGGTACCCAGGATGGGCTCGTTTTGGGCATGTGTAAAACCTTCACGGTGGTTTGCAGTGAATTTTGGATTTTCCTTTGGGTGAAGTCAAATGCAAAAGAGATGCGTGTGCCCGACAGCTGGGCTACAGCACCTTCCATACCTCGTAGGTTATTCGCTGACGGGGTTGGTGTTCAGTGCGGGAGCCTGGCTCCAGCCCAGCCTTCTGGGGCCTCCTGTGATGTCTTAATGCTGTGTCTGCCCTTTGGCAAGGAAAGTGTGGGAAAAAAAAAGCATGGAAACCTGCCCTGCTGCAGAGCTCGTGGAGGGGGAGGAAGGCTGGGAGGGGGCGGAGAGCAGCAGCCTCTCCTCTGGGCTGATGGGGAGCTCTGCTCTCCAGCAAAAATGAGAATCCAGCGCTAGTAACGTGGAGAAAAACCCTGCGTGGTAATGGGGTACAAAGGCAGCTGCATGAGTCCGCAGAGGGGCTGAGATCACAGCTCAGGGAATGGTCTCGAAGGGGTGTGAGCACCGGGTCACGGTGCCACCTTGCACCTTCCGTCAGCCCGGATTTGCCTGGATCTGCACCTAAATGTGTTGTCAGCCTGGAAAAGCCGGCTTCCCTCTCAGCTGAACCCAGCTTTTCCCAGGATGAGATAAATCCTCCCCTAAAGTGCAGCTGGGGCAAGCGCTGGTGTAGATAGATGTGCTCTGGCAGTGTCCCCTGGGCTCCTGCCCATGCATGGTCCACCACATCCCCCTGGCCAAGCCCCTCTCCGTTAGTTGATGGAAATGGGATGCTGCTGGATCCTTTATCCATATGCCAGCGCTCCCCCGGAGCAGTCAGGGCCCAGCCACATGCTTTAGTCTAGCACTGACTAATTACCAGAGCGGTTGCCAGCTTGGGTAGCTGGACACCCCCTAAATCCTTCTGTTTAATCTGGACTTTACGGGCAGATTGGAAAAAGCGGGATGTAGCCACCATCGAGGGGTCTGACCCGCCTCACGGCTCCCCTCTGCGGACGGGCACTGGTTTTAATATCACATCAAATCTAATTGACTTATTGCTGGTCTTTGAAAATCGGCCTCTTAATGATAGTTACAACCACAGTGTGTGCAAATTACCCTGCTAATGACACTTACAGATGTACTAAATGCCTTTGCTTATGCGTATAGCCAGGCAGGAAATCATTTAAAGCCGAAAGGTCAGGAGTGAGAGCGGGATGGGAGAGCAGCATCTCCTTGGCAACTGCTCGGCTGGACCCCTTCTCCCAGGGGCTGTCCCCAGCATCTGCTCCGTCCTGCTGCACCTCCTCGCAGGGCTGGGATGCGGGACACGCTCTCCCCATGGAGAGGGAGCAAAGCATGGACTGTCCTCCCGGGGAGTCCCGGCACAGGGATGCTCCTCGGAGCAACATGTGGAGGGGAGGAGCCCGTTTTCTGCCGTGTGGTAATTGCAAAGCTGAAAGAGAAACCAAGGAGAGGGAGTTTTGATCTCTACCGATGAGATATTTTGCCAGGAAGGGGCAGGGGTAGGGGAAGATGCTCTCTGAGCCATCTGCATTTTGGCTGGAACCGAGACCCTTTGCGTCCTCTCCCAGCAGCCAGCGCCCCGCACCCCGTCCTGCCCGCCAGCACCGCGGGGCTGCGTGGGGGGAGCTCCTGGCCTGGGGGATGTAAATGGCTTTCGTGCCTCAGAAAAGGCTAACGACTGTTTAATTGGACCCCTCCCCATTACCTGCATGTGAGCGGCCGGTTTGGCTCGTGACCAGAGGCAAGGCCGACCTGAGCTCATCGAAGCTGTTATTTCCATGCGAAGTCTGAGTGAAAGCACTTTCCTGGCTGGCTCTGGTGCTCTGATGACTTGGGTTTATCGCCTACCAAAATGAATCTCCTTTTACAGCTGCAGCGAGTGATGTCAGAAGCAAATAACAACTTGGCCGTGGCAGCTTAAAAAAGCACTGTCTTTGCCGGTACGCCAGCATTTTGGCAGCCCCTGGGACATGGGGACACAAGGACAACAGTGTCTCGCCTCCATCCACAGCGCAGTCTGCAGGCTGATGGAGATCCTACAGCTTTTTTGGAGGTGGTTGGTAGAATAGAGAAGAGGGACCCAAATTAATGCCTTGTCCAAGAGGAAGGTGGGCAGCGCTTGGCCATTAGATGGTGAGATTGGAAGTAGCTGGTTCACCAGCCAGCAAGGTGGTGGTCTCCTCTTCCTCTGGAGGACATGGGGAGGAGCTGATATTACTGTGGGATGCGCATTTAAGGGACTGAGCACACTAATGCATGAGAAATCAGGTGCTCTTATTTCCACTGTTCACAGAATATCTTGGTTCTCGCTCTTTTTTTTTTTTTTTGATATAACTCTGGATTTTCTTATTATCTGCATAAAACGGTGATCCCTTTTTAAACGCTGCCAGATGATATATGATGGCAATGAGTTCCAGAGGCCAAGTGTGTCATGCCGTTACGAGTTTCTCTAGTGAATTTCATTTAGCTGTTTCACTCCCTCGCTCCCGCTATGGAGCTTCAGAAAAGCATCATCCTTCCTATAGCATGGGAAGAAATGCGGTGGTGGCGCTACCCCTCAGGAAGTCATGCTCAAGGTGGTCTCGAGCACTTCTTCATCCACTGACACATCTTCAGCTACATCCAGCCTCAGCTTTAAAACATGCATAATTAATGCCTCTGCTAAAGACAAACAGTGTTCAGGAAGATTTATCATTTCTTCTCTTGTAATTACCTGTCAAAATTAAAATAATGGCCTTTTAGAAGGGACGGAGGGTTTTTTTCTTTAATTAATTAAGTATGCAGCTTGTCACGCGAAATCAAGGTCATCAAGATTGAGATGAAGATGACTGCCCCACTACCACTGCTCTTCCCACTGCCCAGCAAGCACCCTTGGGGGAAGAGTGAGGGGAGGAATTTGAGGAGCGGAGAGGGTTTATTTAAGAGTCTATTCAAGAGTTTAGATCCTAGTGGACCTTAATGAACCAAAACTATATTTTATATATACATTATTCACTGTGCTAGAGGCCCTTCAGCCTGCGTACCCAGGACAAGGATGCTTAGAGGAAGCTGTGATGGACCGGTCCGTGCAGACACAGACCAAGACAAGGTTTGCTACCCTCAAAACGTGGCTGAGACCTGCTGGCTTTGGAGCTCCTCTCCTGCTAGTCTGCAAGCAGTGTTGTGAGATCTGGTGTCACCATCCAGCAGGCAAGTCCTCCCTTATAGGTGAGGAGCATTGACCTTCTGCCAGGAACGGGCAAGCAGGCAGTGAATCACATTTCAGATGTCCTAAGTGTCCCAGGAACCACCTGGCACCGTGTCCTACTTCAGCTGGTCTGAACATCCCTTGTCCCTGCTGCAGGAGGGCTAGCTCCTCTTGGAGAAATGGGTAGCAAGCTCTGGATAAAACTGGGGTGTCACGGAGGCACAAAACACTCTCTGAATGCAGATACTCCCACCTGAGCCCCATGGGGCACAAGGGGAGAGGAGGGACACTGTTAGCACGGGAAAGATGGGGATCTTGGCCCATTCTCCTCTGTCTCCATCCCTGAACCCGGTGGGAGGTGGACATCCCTGCTGCTCCTCCCAGTCCCATCTTTTGCTTTCCTGGGTGGATCCGTGTCCTGGTTTGAGTGACACAGGACTGATTTCTCTTCTAATTCTTGGGGACACTGCACTTTTAGAAGACTCTGGTGTCTGAATTTGTGAAAATATTTCCTTTACAGCCAGCTATGGTGTGCGGGTTTCAAGGCCTCAGTGTTTTCGAGCTCACCGGGTGCGGGGATGAGGAGGAGCAAGACCCGGGCACTTGACCCAAGCTGGCTAACAGGATTATTTCATACCATGAACGGCACAGTCAATATAAATTAGAGAGTTTGCTGAGGAGTTCTCTCTCCCCCGTGATGGCTGCCACCCTGAGAACTCCTCGCCCCGGTGCCGGAGCCCTGAGCCCTTCCCTTCCTCCTGAACCCACAGCGTTCGCAGGGTCCCACATTGGCTGTCCCTGCTGGGAGTGCACGGCTTCTGCTGATAGAATGGGCTGAGGGTGATCCTTGGGTATTTTATATTGGCATCAGGATCAATATTGGTTCTTTAGTGCTATTAATGTTAATTATCTAATCTTACTCTGTTAAACCTGTTTATAATTCAACTCCTGGGTTTCCTTGTTTTTTCCCCGATTCCCTTTCCCGCCTGGGGAGGGGTGATTGAGTGATAGAATGATTGTCTAAACGACAATAAATTGTTATGGGTTTCTCAAACCATAACAATCCCAAAAGCAGATCTCCATTTTTAGCAGCCTGTTGCTTTTTTGATCAAGACGTCTGGATCCCTGTGCTTTAAGATGCTCTTCTCTGGGGAGCCGGCGAGCTGGCTGTGCAGGCTTATTTCCCTCTGATAACAGACTCTATTAGCATGAAGTATTGCTTTCAGTGCTCCAGTGAAAAATGTTAGCTTTCTTCCTGAGAGGTATCTATTGGGTTAGGATTACACTGCCCATAAATAACGGAGACAGGCTCAATTCCAGGCGCTTTCCCAGCCCATAATTGGAACACCATTATAAATTGTAAACATCTACTTTGTGCTATAAATGCACCTTTAAATGCATCAGAGTGGGGAATGGCACAAAGTGGCTGCCAGCAGGAGAGCAGAGTCCTCTGTCACCGGCTCCAGGCGATGGGGAAAGGGGATGCGGACCGTCTCGATGGGTGTTTTGGGGGGAGATCATCAAAATGAGTGAATTTTACCCTGTTCCTGGAGAAGCTCACAGAGATGGATGCTCTTGGTTTTTCAGTGCAGAGGAGTAATCCAGTTCCTGCATCGTGTCCTTGAAGCTTGGCTCTGGGCTTTGTCCCTTGCTCAGCCGCAGCTGGGGTCACCCACTGCCTCTCGGCTTGGTCTCAGCATCCCCTTCCCCGCCCCAGGCTGAGCGCGTCTGGAACCTGCAGCAAGCACCAGGCTGGACGTGGAGGGTGTCTGCAGAAAATGCGGCCTATTAGTGGGAAAAGAAAATAAAAGAAATTCTGAGAAAACACAGCCTTCTCCTGCAATTTGTTGTTGTTTTTTTTTTTTTTTGTTATGTTTTGTTTTGTTTAGGTTTGGTTTTTTTTGCTTTGTTTTCTATGCGTGTTTTCATCCTGCTGCAATGCCAGCTTTCCATCAAAAAAAACCCCCCTGTTGTTTGATTTAAATTTTCCAGCCGTCCCTGCCTTTCTTTTAAACTCTTCTCTGGAGGTATTTAAAGTGTGTGATAAGAGTCATACAGAGGTGATGGGGGCAAACGGCTTGTTTCATCGCGCCTCACAATATGCAGTGACCTAAGACTGACATTTATTTTAATGTATTATTGAGCTAATGATTTGTATAGACAAGAGCCTTTTAGCCATCAATGTGTTTGAATTCTCCAGAAATACATCTCTAAAGGAGCCAGTGACCTTCTGCTGGCTGCTGCAGCTCCAAAAATGCTCAAGGACACTTTTTTCGCATGACAGCAGACGAAGGGATCCTACGTTACGGGTGTGCAATGGCGCAGGAGAAGACCCAGGAGCCCAGGGGATGGGATCACGTCCACCTGTGGGATATGGGACAGAAACTAGACACACATCCATAGGAAACCAGCTTCTGTGGTGGACTTCCTAAAAGTGCTTGTGGCAAGAGCTGTTTGCTGTCTCAAAAAAAAAAAAAAGAGAATCTGAAATAATTTCATTGCGATCCTTAATTATCTTCACAGGGAAAACACAAGCATTAAAGGGCGAGAAGAGCAAGGCAGGCAGTGCTCATGGTCTCAACAAGAGGTGCTGGCTCAGAGGAGGGGGGTGATGCTACCAGATGGGGTGATGTGAAGGTAGCTGGTGGCTCGGGAAGCCCCCAAACCGCTGACAGCCATAGGGTGACAGACGGAGCCAGGAGGAAGATTGCTGGAGCCATCCTCCCCTTCTCCTCTTCCCCGGGCAACATCTGCTGTCACGGACCAAGGGAACGTGGGGACTTGGGTCTGAGGCACGAAAGCAGCTCTGATGTCCTCTGACTCTTCAGCCCTTCTTGGCTTGAGGACCATGCTGAGGAGCTGATGCCCACTCCTGCAGAGGGGAGCGGTGGCAGAATTAATTAGCTAGCAAAGTCTGAGCGCTGGGCACTGCTCATTTGCTTCTGCTTGTGTATTAGTATTGTTTATTAATTAGATAATATATACAAGTTTATATGAATCTCATTTCAAATCTCAGCAAATTTGCTGGGCAAATATTAATAGCTATAAACACCAAGAGGATAGCAGAGCTGCGAGCGGCTCAGGTTTATTAAGAACAAATCATGCTAGACAAACTTAATTACATTTTTGATAGAATTGCTAAATTAGGGGACGAAGCGAAGGTGGTAGACATTCATATATCTTGATTTTTAGTAAAGCATTCAGCTCGGCCAAGTGCAAATCGCTAGAAAACATCTTATAAACAGGCAGGGAGCTGGCTGTTGTCATGGAAAGAGTGGGATCACTGCAGGACCACGCTGAGGGGAGGGGATAGGGCCATTGCAGCCCACTGGCAGCTGCCTGTTTGTCCTGGTGCTGAGATGCCTGGGTGACCTGGGCTGCCCCGGGCGGTGGTGGCTTCCCCTCCGACCCACAAGCGGGTCACAAACCCCCAGATGTGGTGCACCAGTGGGTGCGGGGCTGGCTGCATGGAGGGGGGGGAATGCTGGGCAGGGGGATTCTGGAGTGGGACAGAGCCATCCCAGCAGCTCCATCATCTGCCAGCCTAATTCACCCTAAAACTGCAGAGCCTGAACACGGGTCCTGTCCCCGAGAGAGCCAGAAGCCGGTTAAAAATGCAGGGGCTGTACGCAGCTTGGTGGGGTTTTGCATTGATGAGCGCAATGCTTGGCAGCTCCAGGACCTGCTGCAGCTCTCTGGAGTTCCTCTTCCTCAGGCACTACCAGTTGCAAGCAGGGGAAGATCCTGGTGGATATTAATAAGGATGGCCGCAGCCATTGTTTTTTTGACTTTGTTGGCCGCAGCCTTGTATTTCTCCTCGCCCCGTGCATGGGCAGCTTGCTGCAGTCGGAGATCAGCACGTGGTCGAGCCCCACCATTAGCAAGAGAGATTTTCACTTAATGCACCCCCTGGGACTGCTAACGCTGCTACGGGGGATGATGCCGTAATGCTAATATCGGTATAACTCCGTAAGAGCTCCACCAGCACGACTGTTACAAAGAGAATAAGAGAGACCGCAATAAGCGCTCGCCCTTATTAAAACCTTAATCCCAGCTCTGGTTTTTGTTTTTTTTTTTTATTCTTTCTCCCCGGTAATCAGTTCGAACGTTGACAGAATAAATCATCGGCTTTATATGTTGATTTTCCACTGCTTCAAGCTCATTTCAGATCGCTTATGTTGGAGCGAAGCAGAAAACAGGATGCTGGAAGGGCTCACAGTGGTGGGGTGGCATAGGCAGGTGGGGATGATATCAGAGGGGGTCCTTCTCGATCACATTGTGTGCTTTGGGCTCTCCTATATCTCACCCAACTCCCTCGCCTCTTCCTACCTGTGTCGAAGCACCCCTGCTCTTGCTTCCGTGTTGTACACCCGGGTGGGACTGCCAACGGAGCAGCAGATGGGGATGAGCCACCAAATCTGCACCAGGAGCATCTTTGTGCAGCACTATGCTTTTGGGGTATTTCCATGCCAGCAAGTCTTGCAAACAATATCATCGCTTTCATGGAATCATAGAATGGTTTGGGTTGGAAGGAACCTTAAAGATCATCTCATTCCAACCCCCTGCCATGGGCAGGGTCACCTCCCACCAGCCCAGGGTGCTCCAAGCCCCGTCCAACCTGGCCTTGAACACCTCCAGGGATGGGGCAGCCACAGCTTCTCGGGGCAGCCTGCGCCAGGGGCTCACCACCCTCACAGGAGAGAATTTCTTCCTCATATCTCATCTAAATCTCCCTTCTTCCAGTTTGAAGCCATTCCCCCTCGTCCTATCACTCCATGCCCTTGGAAAAAGTCCCTCCCCAGCTCTCCTGGAGCCCCTTTAGGCACTGGAAGGGGCTCTGAGGTCTCCCCAGAGCCTTCTCCTCTCCAGGCTGAACCCCCCCTCTCCCAGCCTGTCCTCCCCGCAGAGGGGCTCAGCCCTCGCAGCATCTCCGGGCCCTCCTCTGGCCCTGCTCCCACAGCACCGTGTCCTTCCTATGTCGGGGGCTCCAGAGCTGGAGGCAGTACCCCAGGTGGGGTCTCAGGCTTTTCATGGCCTGGATCAGATAAAAACGGGAAAAGCTGTTTTCCTGCAGTCGGACCATGCTTTGGGAAGAAGAAATTTGCCACCAGCTTCACCGGCAGCATGGTGACAGCAACATCCCTTCCTTAGTTCAGCAGCCACCCCAGGATGCTGTGAGCTTGGGAACCATTCCTGGGGCTTGTTGAACACTCCTTGATGTGCCCTCGCTGTTTCATCATAGGCACATCAACTTTGTTAGAAAACCGCCACCTGCACTTGTCCTGTTTGGTGTGATTTTCTTTGTTCCCGGCCAGGAGATGGATTTGATCACCTGGAGTGGCAGTTCCTGGGTTCAATAGACGCGTGTGCTTTAGCAGCGCTTTCCTTAAAAAGGCAGATGGGTTTGAGAGGGAATGAAAGCTTCGCATGCTGCATGGGGAGGCTTTTCCTGGGATTTGTGTGTTTACACTGTATTACTGAGGCCGTGAGCTCAGCGCCTTTGAAAAAATGTTTAATTCCCAGGAATGGAAATGCAGTCATTGATTTATTTTTTTTTTCCCCCTCCTATGCTGAGAGAGGGGAACAGCGTTGGTGCTTGGGAACGAGCGTAGCCCCTATCCACCGTGGGCTGCAGGGCCAGCTCCATCCCATCGCTCTCGGGGTTGCTCCACTCCCATGGTCCCTGAGTCCACGGCCACGCAGCAATTGGGAACTCACACCTCTGCATCAAGACCCATACTTGAAAAGCATGAGGTTTTCAAAGCGGGATGTCAGGTCCCTTTTATTCCTTCATTAGATCTAAGCCTTTGAGTGCTCTTTCAAGGTGGTTTGTTTTATTGTTTTTTTTTTTCTCTGACTCCAAGAAAGTGAGGGACCTGCTTTAAGTAAAACTGAGCGCTGATGTTGCCATGAAACGATGAGATCCTGGGGACCGAGGCTGCGAGATCCAGTCTTGTTTCCCAAGACTGGTGTCAAAGCTGTGAACCAGCAGCCCCGTGGGAGGGATGGGTTCAGCTCCAGTGCCAGACCAGACATTCAGGGGGGTTTCCTCTCCTTAGTGGCACAATTAAATAGAATTACTTACTATGGGACTTTTTGTACCAGGTCACTGCTCTCCTCCCCTTATCACCAGGATCCCAAGAAAGTAGTGGGTGCCCTGGAAATGGGGCAAAATCACAAGCTTTAGGTGCAACCTCCTATAGGTTTTTCCCTCCCTTTCTTCTCCAGAATAGCTTGATTTTGTCCATTGCTATGATGATTTTGACATGGTCATGCCTCAACATCTTCAGCTCACCTCTGCCTCTGCCTTTTATGTCTCAGGATACATGAATTGGTTTATTTCTGATTTCCCTTCGGGTGTTATTAGTGCTCTGCTGCTCAGAGGGTCGAACTCGGGGTTAAGGGACAGGTCAAACAGATGCGAAAGGCACAGGCTCTTCCCAGCGCAGCGTGCTCCAGCCAAATCCACCAACACCTCTCGTGCTCTCCTGGAAGAAGCAATCTTGCCTTGCAATGATTTGCCTTGCTGGATTTACACTAGCGACCAAAGAAGGAAAAAACTCATTGGAAAGCAGAGGTTTAAGCCTCTAAACAGCTGAAAGCAGCTGCTTGCAGAATAAATGGGTATAAATCAGGTCATGAAACACCTACCCCTTTGAGGGGAGAGAAGCGTTTATGGTGAGGGGCTTTGCGATGTGATGGCAGAGAGCTGGGTAGATCTGCGCCACCTGCCCGTGCAGCACTTAGATTTCGCTCTGCTGCTCCTATTTTGTAGCTGAACAGAACCCAGGTAAAATTGATTCACTGCCTGGAGCTTTATAACGAAAATTAATGTCTTTGGTGCATAGCTGTTGTCTTCAGGGCGCATGCAAACAAACAACCCAAAAAATGTAGCGTGGTGTAAAATCAGGGTTATGTATGCTTTGAATGCTAATGTTTTTTTAAATTGTCTTGATTTATGGAGTGTTTCTTTACTGAGTTTCCCTGATATTCATCACGATTACTGCGACTTTGCTGGACATCTGGATGAAGTTAATCCAAAAAAAAAAAAAAAAGGAAAAAAAAGAGACATAGAGCGGGGCAGCTGGACATGGCCTTTTCACAGATGAAGATTTCATGGGTCGGTCACAGCGTGGCTTTGCAGGGATGGAATCACAAAGGCAGGATTGCAGCTCTGTCTTCTGATGGTTTTGTGCGTGTCCTTCAGGGATGGATGTTTCTGTCCCCAGGGACGTAAGAAGGAAATTCTGTTACATTATCTAACAGCTTTTGGATCTACCATCTAATCAGGGGACAGGTGAGGATCATGACCTCTGTGTCTTGAGTAACATCAGCCAGAACATCACATCTGGCCATGGCTGGAGTCAGCACATCGCAGTTCAGATGTTCCCATTGAAGAAACACCATCCACACAGAGAATCACAGCAGTGGCAGGCAGGAAAGCTGGAGGCACCATCGGAGATTCCTCTGTGCCTGGAGGAGCCTCTCCTGGATGTAGGGTGCCTTCAGAGTTGCTCAGTGGGTCACCAACTCATCCTGCTTTGGGCCAGCACCAAAGGAAAGGAGTTTGTAAATGGTTTTAGGACCATTTGGGCTCAAAAGGCATTATATAAATGAAAAGGAATTGCTAATCCCCTGAAGACCTCCAAAGGGGTCTCATAAGCGCTGGCAGATTTGTATAGATCCAGCTGGAGAAGTTTAACCTCAGGAGTCAGTTTATGCAGCAAAACTGATTAATTTCTCAGCAAAACCAGTTAATTGCATGAAAACTCTCCAGTGACTGTTTGAGTTTCCATCCACAATAAACCCGATTTGATAAAATGCATAATAATGAAACTAATCTGTGACCCGAGTCAGCTCTTCTGAGGAATTCGTGCCTCACATGAGGATGTGAAGATACTCACTGGGATGAGAAAACAATAAAAAATGAGCAGATCTTTAGCACAGAGGGCTGGTGGGTAGGTCATAACAGAAAAGTAACAATTTCTTTTGGAAGACAACAGAAAACAATTAAACTTTGAATTTGCTAGGACACAAAGCTACTCCTATTAATCCAGCACTAAGTTGCTGGAGGAGCGGGGTTCGTCCTCAAACTACACATCTTCAGGACCATTGCTGCCCTTCAAATATTGCCCCACGGAAACATGGGTTTACCTGCTCCCTGTTGCAGCAGGTCAAGAGCTCGGGCTTGGTTTTCTCTTCCTTTTCCTCTCATTTCTGTGTTGAGGTGCAATCCAGGCTAAAACCTGTCCATGAACGAGGACAGTCTCTTATGGTGACCGGTCCCTAGAGGTGGCCATTAGCTCTTCAAGAGGGAACACAGCAAGCAATAACAGCCAAAACTTTGCTATTGCTCTGGATTTCCCAATAGCCTTATTGAACGGACTTTCCAGAGGGTCAAACCTGCCCGTTGTGGTGAATTTATCACTACAGGGGTGGAGAGGCATCAAATTCCCCTCAAGGTACCAAACAGCACGCTGGGGGTGATGCATCTGCCCCTGCGTTTCCTGCTGATGGTGCTGCCTGTGCTGTCTCTAAGCCACTTGTGGGGGTAACAGGGTGTGGGTGTTGTGGGGCTGAATGGGTATGGATGTTTGGGGGCTCGTTGGGGCAGGCGGAGCAGAAGGAGAGGAGGAAAAGCTGGTCCTGCCCCAGGGAAGAGCAGGGGACAGCGGGTGAGCTGGGGCTGGGAGGAGACTGTGGTCTTGACTTGGGAGACAAGGGCTTGGAGAGTACCAGGACTCAGCAGGCTTCACTCTAGAGGGAATCATCATTAGCTCTGGCGATTATTTGTTAATTGGTGGGGGTTAAAGAGAGAAAACTGATGAAACAGCCCTTCGCACACCTGTGCTGCACCAGACATGGACCAGGTCAGCCTTCATAGCCAGAAGGGATCCAGCCCACAAGCCGGGGAGATTGGATGGAGGGAGGTTTGAGCATTTATTTTTCTACATTTATTATAATCAATTGGGAAAACATTTCACGGGGTCTCCCCCGTGCTTCACACTTCCTCAGCCAAGTCCCTTTCAAGCTAACAAGCTCCCCACCGCGGCAGCGAGGTGAAGACAGCAGGGAGAGGGGGAGGTTGAGCCCATCAATATTATTCCTCCATCCCTGCCACGAAGGTCGAGGATGGGAGAGATGGGGATGCCAGAGGAGGCTTTATCAGTACAGAGGAAACAGCTGCTCTCCTCCTCTTGCTCATGAGCATCCTAACCTCACCAGCGGGGACCAGCGCCCTGTGGGAAAGGACAGCCGAAACATTAGTCACAGCCTGCTGGAAGTGGGGCAGGATTGTGCCCTCTCCTTTCTCTGCCGCTGGAGATAAAGAGACAGCAGAGAGCTGCCGGGAGCATCCTTACAGCAGGGGAGGGGAAGGCTGCCTTAATGGTGCGAGGGCGTCAGGCTGCTGGGAAGCTGCACGGCGGCCGTCAGCTGGGCTGCAATTTGAAGATGTTTGCACTGAATGAAGTGCTCCGAAGAAATATTTCTCCTGTATCATGTGCATGCACACACGTGCACACATTTCTTTCTACTTTCCCTCCGCTGGCCAGCCCTGCGCGCTGTGGGTGAGGTTCATCCATCCTGCCTTTTTGGTCTCTACGATGCTGATTTAGGGGGTGAGCTCATGCCAAGTTAAGTTGGCCAAGCAAAACTTTAGCACCCTGGTGGCCTCTTGGAGATGTGTCTGTGGCCACAAGGACAGACCGAGTGCAGGAGCGTGCGGAGACACAGGAACAAGCATTGGGTTTCTGTGGCAAGGTTTTGGTAGTGGAGGGGCTCCAGGGGTGGCTTCGGTGAGAAGCTGGTAGAAGCTTCCCCTATGTCCGATAAAGCCCATGCCAGCTGGCTCCAGGATGGACCCACCACTGGCCAAGGCTGAGCCCATCAGCGACGGCGATAGCATCTCTGGGGTAACATAATTGAGAAGGGGGGAAAAAACCTGCGCAAGCCAGAAGAGAAGAGTGAGAATACGTGAAAGAAACAATTCTGCAGACACCAAGGTCAGTGAAGAAGGAGGGGGAGGAGGTGCTCCAGGCACCTGTGGTGCAGCCTGTAGTGAAGACCATGGTGAGGCAGGCTGTCCCCCTGCAACCCATGGAGGTCCATGGTGGAGCAGATATTCACCTGCAGCCCAGGGAGGGCCCCACGCTGGAGCAGGGAGATGCCCGAAGGAGGCTGTGACCCCGTAGGAAGCCCACGCTGGAGCAAGCTCCTGGCAGGACCTGTGGCCCTGCAGAGAGAGGATCTCATGCTGGAACAGGCTTTCTGGCAGGACTTGTGACCCCGTGAGGGACCCATGCTGGAGCAGTCTGTTCCTGGAGGACTGCACCCCATGGAAGGGACCCACACTGGAGCAGCTGATGAAGAACCGCAGCCCACGGGAAGGACTCACGTTGGAGAAGTTTGTGGAGAACTGTCTCCTGTGGGAGGGACCCCACGCTGGAGCAGGGGCAGAGTGAGGAGTGCTCCCCCTGTGTAGGAAGGGGCAGCAGAGACACCGTGTGATGTACTGACCACAACCCCCATTCCCTGTCCCCCTGCGCCGCTCGGGGGGAGGAGGGAGAGAAACGAGGAGCGAAGTTGAGCTGGGGGAGAAGGGAGGGGTGGGGAGAAGATGTTTTAAGATTCTGTTTTAGTTCTCATTATCCTACTCTGATTTCATTGGTAATAAATTTAACCCATTTCCCCAAGTCGAGTCTGTTTTGCCCATGACAGTAACTGCTGAGTGATCTCCCTGTCCTTATCTCAACCCATGAGCCTTTTTGTTATATTTTCTCTCCCCTGTTCCATTGAGGAGGGGAGTGATAGAGTGGCTTTGGTGGGCACCTGGTCAACCACAGATGTCCTCTCTTTATTACATCCTTTAGGGTTTCCTGAGCCTGATAGGCTCTTGCAAACAAGGCAATTAACCAAAATTTCAAGTCTTTTCACATGCTAACAGCTATCTTAAAGATGAGAGCCTTCCAACACAGACTTTCATAGCAAAGACTGATGCCTTATCCGCTGCGCTGTCAGCTCTGTGGGCAGGTGGGATGAGACCTTCATGGGGAACTCACCACTGGTATTTTCCTGTATTCCTTTCTTTCTATTAAAGTGCCAAATTTTTAGTGGCACGCTAATGAAATCCATTCGCTTTGGCTGAACCATCCCCTAGTCACTTGATAACTGACTTGACAGAGGAGTAGCTGAAGCTGGCTGGCTTTCAGTTGATATCCAGCATCAATGCAGCCGGTCAGCAGCACTCCTCTTCCCTGGGGTTACCGGGGGGAGATGAACAGAGCTGCCTCCACTTCTGCTCGCTCCTAAAATGCCCAAAAAAAGCAGGAAGAAAAACAAGTCTGTGAGGCTGAGCATCCTTCCGTGGGGCGAGGGTCTCGCGCTGGGTCTCAGGATGCAGGTGAGTGGTAGGATATACCTATATATAGGTAGTGGCAGGGATGTACAAGCGGTTTTCCGCCTGAGAGGATGCTTTGGGAGCAAAACCACTGGCTGGCGATGCACAGAGCAGGGCTGGGAGGGTAAGAAATATGTGCTGGGGTGGGCTGATGGGTACTTCACACACAGCAGAGCAGCAGGATCAGCCCCGTCCCACGAGAGGAGGGTATAAGTCGTTACTCTCAAAAAAGGGTCCAATAGTTTCACTGTTGTAATGGAGGGTTGCACAGCCATAAAAAATGCCTGAATCGAGCTTAAATATTACAGTGTGAGTCTGAAGCAGCCCCCAATATCTCTGCTGGAGCATACATTGGGTGACTTCTGCCTGTTTAGCTGTGAAAGACTTTGTCTTCTCCTACTGCACAGTTGGCTTCCTGGTGATGGAGATTGGTATCACATCGATGCTTTAGTAAAAACAGAAAATAACTGAAAATAAGCACATTTTATACCCTTCCTTTAGCGGTGGTGGCTTGCTCTGCCCCATGCTCTGTTCTCCTGTATCCAGCACTGCTGATCCCCTGGGAAACCCAACCAATACAATACCCTGTGCAGGGAGCTGGGTCCCTTCTGCACTTCCCAGAGTACTTCAGAGCACAAGTAAAACACTGATAATTAAAAAGAAAACTGTAACAAACCCAATCCTTACCTTATTCTGGAGACTGGTTTAATAGAGCATGATATGTCTATGTTGCTCCTTCAGTTCCTGGGGACAGACAGCCATCCCCACATTGCCATATCGGTGCCAGTGACTCTCCGTATCAATAATGGGATAAATCTGGGAATTGTTTTTATCCTGCTTCTCTGTTTTCCCTTTGGTTGGCTCTCCAGGCTCTCTGGGACCTTGAAGGGAGTCTTACACTCTGTTCACCAGGTTTTTCTCCTGCCTGTGCCCTGAAGTGTGTTTATACGTGCCAATTCTTGGTGGAGCTGACTTGTGTCATTGATGATGAAACCAAAATCTTGGACTTTCTAGTCCCTTGGACCTTCTAGTGCCTTGAAGGGAAACCTTGAGCCAGCAATGTGCCCCGGTGGCCAAAAAGGCCAATGGCATCCTGGGGTGCACCCAGCAGAGTGTGGCCAGCAGGGCGAGGGAGGGCATCCTCCCCCTCTGCTCTGCCCTGGGGAGGCCGCAGCCGGAGCACTGTGTGCAGTTCTGGGCTGCCCGGGTCAGGAAGGACAGGGAACTGCTGGAGAGGGTCCAGCAAAGGGCTGCGGAGATGATGAGGGGATTGGAGCATCTCTCTGATGAGGAAAGGCTGAGGGCCGTGGGGCTTTTTGGTCTGGAGAAGAGGAGACTGAGGGGGGATCTCATCAATGCTGATAAATACCCAAAGGGAGGGTGCCAGGGGGATGGGAACAGTCTTTTTCCAGCGGTGCCCAGTGACAGGACAAGAGAGAACGGGCACAAACTGACCATAGGCAGTTCCATCTCAACCTGAGGAGGGACTTCTCTCCTGTGCGGGTGGCAGAGCAGTGGCACAGCTGCCCAGAGAGGTGGGGGAGTCTCCCACTCTGGAGCCATCCCAAACCTGCCTGGACGCCGTCCTGTGCCACTGCTGGAGGGGACCCTGCTCTGGCAGGGGGTGGGACTGGGGGAGCTCCAGAGGGCCCTTCCAAACCCCACCATTCTGTGATTCTGTGTCTCCCTTTCTATGCTCCTCAAGGGCCAAAGTCATGTTCCCCCAGAAGGTGCTCATCTCTCTCCTGGGAATTCAGGGAGGATTTAACCTTCTTGAGCACACCGAGGTGCCCAGCTCCTCTACCTGCTGTCCGGGGACAACGTCCCACCCAGCTGTGGCTGTGTGGTTGACAAGGCTGAATAGCTCCATGAGGAAACCTGTCTTGGGTATATGGCTAAAACTGATTTTTCACTTCTTTATGTGGCCACAAGCTCTTGTGTCCCCACTTCCCTCGCTCCTTGGTATTCTTGCCCATCCTCCTACCATTTTTCCACGTGCTTCTCCCTCCCTGGCAGTTCGTGTCCCTCCCTGAGGCTCAGTGGTACCAGACAGACCACGTCTAAGCCGTCAGGGTGCATTTTGGTTACACAATCTCTCCAGCTTCCATAAAGCCACTCCTGAAGTGAGAAACAGCTCTTCCACACCACTTGAAGAAACCTTTCCTGCTCTTAATATACTCACTGTCAGCTTTTCCTCATGCTTGGCGTTACGAGAACTTCTGAATATTCGTCTGAAAGCCGGGCACCTGCTGACTTGATGCTGTCTGCTGCCATCCCACAACACTCGTATTTCTGTCCCCCGCCTCCCTTGCTCCTTTAGCTCTGCCCGTTCCCCCTTGCCAGCTTGGCAGAGCTGGAAGCCATAAACAATCACATTGTTCTGCAAGAACAATGGCTTTTCTAACTGAAATATCTGGGAAAAGTCTCTGGCTGAATCCGAATGAGGATACATTTGTTTAATTTTCCCCTTGCTGAAAGGAATTCATTATTTTGGGGAGAAGAGAAACTTTTCCGTTCCCGTTTGGGAGTCAGGAGGTGCAAGGTCCTGCAGGAGGTCTGAGTTCAACCACAGCCATAGCACAGCCAGAGCAAAAGTTTCACCTGAACCTTTCCCATTGCCTTTGGGCTAGGTGGCCTTGAGTGGGGGGATGCTCTCCAGCTGTGAAAGGACCTGCACTGATCAATCCCATGTGTTTCCAATGAGCCCAGTCCTTTTTGGTCACTCCCCAGAGGGTATATAAGCCTTGGGCCAGGTGGTCTGGGCTTGGTGAGACTGGTCTTTGGGGTTTTGCTGGGTGGAGCTTTTTTAAATGGCTCTCCTTAGTTCAACATGGGCAAGAGAGGGGAGAAATGGTGTGGGTGTTTGTAGTGTAGGGGTGAAAAATGCCTTGGGGTGTCAGGGCAAGGATTGCTCTCTGTTCAAGTGGATGTCTATGTGCTTTTTGCAAAGCAGAGCAGCAGCAGAAGCAAGGGAGCACGTCTTCTGCTACCCCCTGAAATACCCTCTCCAGAAGAGCCCCGTGGGCTCAACCCCTGCCTGGCAGAGGAGGATGTCCCATGCTGGTGTTGGAGGTAGTTGCCTTGGATGGTGAAGCGGGCTGTGGTGTGGGGGTGTGCAGGAGTGCCCCAAAATCCACCCTGGGCTTCCTCTTCAGGGTATGGGCAAATGCAAGTGCCTGGTGTCTGAATTCACAGCTGGGCATGGGTGAACCAAAACTCTGCATCTCTTCAGCTCATAAACTATCCCTGGGTCTTTCTCTGAGGTTTTTATTTGTCTTTCTGGGATTTTTAGCACTTGGCATATACACATTACTTTTCCTGGCACTATAATCATCTCCCCAAGAAACCGCTTGGAGGTTGTGTGTGGTTTTTTTTTACTGCTACATCTCAAGCCGTTCTGGTCTTCAGTAAAGAGTCCTGTAAAATCTGTAGTCACAGGTCTGTCTCTCTTAAAGCTTTTACAAACTCCTTTTCTGTTTCTACCTTGCTCTGTTCTCTTCCATCACAAGTAACACTTAAGGAGCTGCCCTCAAATACTGTCATTATTTCTCCAGATCTTTCTTCCCCTCCCCAGAAGCGTTGGATGTACCCGTTGTGCTTATGTCTGCCCCTGCAAAGAGCAGAGCGCACATTGCACTGTCCTTTTCCCGTGGCCCTGGGGTTTGCCCATCACGGACTGGCACGCAAACCCTTCCTCTGGGCTGGCGGGGGATTTATCTGCAGCTGTGCTGGTTTCTCCCATAGTCATTTAATGTCACAGCCTCCCAATAAGTTCTCCAGCACTCCATACCTCTGACTTCAGCAACTCTGTTAGGCAAGATTGATTGCAAGAGAAGCCTGGTGTTAAGAGCTGAATTGGTGGTTGAAAGTAAAGTAAAACATTTCCCAGGGTTCGGCTGCATCCTGTGAATGCAGACTGCCCTTTGCTCCTTGCTTTTATTTCCTCTGCACTGAAAACATGTGGTGGCCTCAAGCAGAGCATGCACCGGGGAGTCAAATAGGGAGCGGCTGAATTTCCCGGAATAATTTGCTTTGTAGCGTGTGTTGGAGGCGCGACTTTGGGTCTTGAAGCACTTTGACAGTCTGGGCATGGGATCAGCAGCAGAGGTGCAAATGTTGCTTGCCCTGTGTTGTAGGATCTCTGAATGAAGCGGATGCTTTTTTCTTCTTTCTCATAAAAAAAAAAAAGACAAAATGGAGCAGATTGTTAAAAACAGCCCAGTTCTGTTTGAGATTTTCTGTTCAGGGACTCTGTGTGCACTGCTCCAATCTCGGCGCTTCTTGCTCAAGCTATGATTTTTTTCAAAAAAATACACCTACTTTTGTCATGTTAATCTTCCTTTTGTCTTGGACAGATTTATCCTGACAGCACCCAAGGCAGGCTGCCGGCAGGTTTTCTCGCTCCTGGGGCTAGCTTGATTAAAAAAGTAGTGATACGGATGCATAGACCGAATGTCTCATTTGATAAAAATGCAAATAAAAAGGAGAAAAATAAAGGGATAGAAATATTATGAAAGGCGCCTTTTCTGAATTCCTGGAGGTAAGTAAAAATGCGTCAGGTGTTTACAGTGCTTTCATGTAATGGTTGAAATAACCTCCTTTGCGGAGGAGGCAGCGAAGAAATGTGTGTTGGTATGGCATTACAGACACAAATCTTACAGGGAATCTTTTGAAAAGGAAGAATTTGGGGTCTCAGTTGAGACTCACATTAACTGATTGCCAGTTAAGGCGGGCAAAACTTCCATGCAATGTTTCTTAATGAAAAGCCCCAATTTTCCATTGAATATTCTGCCCCCAAAAAGTATCTGTTTGGTGTTTTTCTGGAAAATTGAAAAGTCCCAGACTGCTAAAACACCAGAAGCTGGGGGTTTTTTAGATGACTTGTCATAACTGGGAGTGTAAATCCAGGTGCTTCTCTTTATATAGAGATTGAGGGGTAGTAAATTCAGAGGGTATTGTGGATTCGGCTGTGCCACCTCAGAAACTTTTTTTTTCCCAAGGCTTTCTGAATAATGCAGATGTTTCCATGAAGGCCAGCTCGCTGATGCGTTTTGTTTCTAGGTCTTTGAGGATAAACCTTGGACTTTGGGACACTCATTTGTTGCAGGATTCTGACTTAATGAAAATCCAATATTTGTTATTTGTGCAGTAGATGATGAAAGATGGACCAGAAAAGGCAGGTTTTTCTAGCACAAGGGGATGGTAAGACCTTTCTGAAAAAAGGTTGATGTTTCATGCAGCTATCAATTATTAGTCATGGCAACAACAGGTTAGGCAAGATGATATCCAGCGTATCGTCTGGCTCAGGCAAGATTGGGTTTATTTGTCACTTGCAGTAGAGAAAACCAACAAGAGCTTGGGGTCAGGGCTGCATGGAGCTTCTGATGATCTTTTTTTCCCTGGCTTTCTGCAGATTCTTTGGGTAAAAAAAAGGGTTAAAAAAACAAAAAACACCCAAGAAGCAAAAAATCCCCCACCTTCTACCTGAACTTCCCTGGTTCTCCTAAAAGATAATAAAAAGGTGCAAGAATATGATGACATCCCAGGAGTGGACACCATCCTGCAACCACCCATGGCTGGTGGGCTTTCTCAGGAGGAAGCATTTCCCAAGGGGGGTAGGGCTACTCCAGGCTCTTAGCAAGACTCCAAGGAAATATTTAATGCTGATTTGTAGCTCAGACATGGTGCCCCACCAGCGCAGGGGACAGCAGTCACGATGCTCTCCCAAAGCGATTCCTCAAGGGCTGGAGGAGGGTTTATGAGCGCTGGCGTGAAGGACGTGGACCTACGTGTGCTTGCACGGTGTCCTGCTGGGTGATGCTTGCATGGAGGTGCATCTGCTTGCGCCTGCAAGCGCAGAGCTCTGAGTACTTAACCCGCGGGTTGTCATCAAACAACAGATGGGAGAGTGATACAGAGCAAATGAAATATGTATATTTGTCAATAAACAGATGAAGATTAATCCAAGACGGGGGGGGTGGGTGTGCTCCAGGCAGGGCTGGCTCTGCATCAGAGTACCAGCGTAGCTGCAAATGAGATAAGAGGCTTTATTTGTGTTGCTATAAAGCAAAGAAACACTGCAGATAATGACAACAAGAGACACAGCACTGCTTGAAGTTGGTTAGGCTTAAAGTTTGAGCTGAAGTTTGCAAGCAGAAGGTGAAACAGGCGGTAAATCCATAAGCCCAGGGGTGGTGCAGGTGAGGCTTAGAGAAAAGCGGGGTGTTGAGGGAGGAGGGCTGTGCAGGGACAGGGGTGATGGGTGGGTGACCATCCCTGCTTGGGTGGAGGATGGAGGTGGCCTGAACGAACAGACCAGGGTCCCTGTGGGGAAGTGAGGGGAAATTGGGCCAGTGTCTTGGGGAAAGGGTGGGATTTTTGATGGGGAAGGGATTTTTTTGGTGATGGGAGTAGGGAAGGAGAGGTTGCTTCTCCCATTCATGCAGGCAAAGGTAGGTAGTCCCAGGCTTGAGCCTCCGAAGCCCCAGGGAGCTGCTCCTCTCCAGCCACAATTCCTTTTTTCTCTCTTTTTCCCCTAGCCTGGCAAAGAGCGGTTTTCCCCAGAGTGCTGCATGCTGCTGGCCCAGTTTTGGGGAATAAACACAATCCTGGTTGTAGCCTCCTGCATGCAGAAGTTTGCCTCTTTGGAGTGTGCCCTGCCTGCTTTGGCTGCTGCTGGGACTTTTTTTTTTTTTTGTAGCTAGCCCCAGGTGGCATGTGACATCTGTGCAGTAATTAGGGCTGTTTGCTAATGGCTCTCTGCAGACAGCAGTACACCTGTGAGACCATTAGCAGAGATGTGGTGTGGGAAAGATGGTCCCACCAGAAGGATGAGGCTGAGCCAACCTGTTGTGGTGTAAGTGGCCATAAAGGCAAAGAGGGGGAGCCCAAGTGAAAGGGTTTGGGGTCCTGGTGGGTGAGAAGTGGATTTGCACAGTGCATGTTGCAAGTTGGGAACCACAGCACGGCCACGAGGAAGAAAACTCCATTTCACCTGGATGTTTCCAGCAAGAAAATGCTGGAGTTGCGGCTCCTGGAACACAGGGTTTGTTTCCTGCCCATCCTCTGCTTGGTGCAACCCAGCCCTGCTGGTGACCACCCATGGCCCGAGTGTTTGAGACCTCATCCATCAAACTAGAGTGGGTATTTTTGAGTGAGTTTCTGATTAAACCTTCCCCGATGGGGCTCCAGCAGAGGTGGGGTGCAGGCGAGCTCCTGCAGAAGTGCCTGCAGCTTCTGGTTGATTCAAAACAACATGTTTTAGTGGGGATAAGTTTTCCCTGAAGGTGCTTCTCCAGCATTTTTACTGGCATTGCATAAGTGAAGGTGAGAGAAATGTTTAAGGTAGTAAAAAAATAAGTGGAAAAAGGGTTGTTAGGCAGATCAGAGCTGAAGGTGAGGCTTCATTTAAGCAAGAACACAGGCGAAATGAAATTTAAGCTGTGTTTTATGGGAAAAGCAGTAGCGAATAAACTCTGCAGATCATCTTATTTCATTTACTGCTTCCCCTGTAAATTGTGCTGACTGTCAGTGTGTCAGGCAGAAGCAGGAAACCTGCAGGTTTCATAACTTCAGGAAAAGCGGTGGATTTTTAGTGGGTTTTAGCCCTGGGAAGAGCCCTTCGGGGCACAGGGAAACCTCTTGGTTTTCACTAGCTCTTTGCAGCATCACCTCTTCTGGCTGGGAGTCACCAGCAAACGCTTCCCAACCCAGCAGAGACAGCTTCATAGATTGGTTAGATTTGGAAGGGACCTTAAAGATCATTCAGTCCCACCCCCCTGCCCTGGGCAGGGACACCTCCCACCAGCCCAGGGTGCTCCAAGCCCCGTCCAACCTGGCCTTGGACACCTCCAGGGATGGGGCAGCCTGCGCCAGGGGCTCACTGCCCGCACAGGAGAGAATTTCTTCCTAATATCTCATCTAAATCTCCCCTCTTGCAGTTTGAAGCCATTCCCCCTCGTCCTATCACTACATGCCCTTGGAAAAAGTTCCTCTCCAGCTTTCTTGTAGGCCCCCTTCAATACTGGAAGGCCGCTATAAGGTCTCCCCGGAGCCTATTGAGCTAATTATATTTATAAACAAGAGCCATCGATTTCCATCCCCATGGGAACACCGATATTTGAACTCAGCACAACGCATGGAATCAGTGTGACACGGAGGGAGGTGACGTGGCCGGGAGGCAAATGCCACTTGTCCACGCTTCCCTGGCTGAATTGCCAGCAATGGAGGCAGATTGCATTTCAAATGTGATGCACGATAGTGCTGCTGGCAGAATTGCGCTGATCCATTAGCTCCTGAGCTGCTTTGAGCTTCCGCCATCGCATGTGGGTTGTGGCGAGAAGTGCCGCCGCATGCTAATGCAACCTGCCACCATCGCTGGGTGATAAAGTTTGTCCATTATTGGCTTGTTCTGCATTAGCCTCTTCGAACACAGAGTCATTTTGCAGCTCATGTTGTTGGGCTATTTGGAGATGGGAGATTCATATCTCCTTGTGTGGGAAACAAAGCGCTCTGTCCTTAATCATAGGAAAACAGAAGCAAGTAGTGGCTTTTTCCATCATTTGAGGAGCATGTGTATGGGTTTCCCCCTCCCTATTTGTTTCTTTGGCTGCGTGTCAGCGCTGGGTGGAGGGTTGTACGTGGGATGGAGAGCAGATTTGTAAAGTACCGTTGGACCCACTTGGGTGTGACACGGCACATAAATGCAAGATCATTATAAGAACTGATTGCTTGGAGGTAGAAGGGAATAAACAAACATCCAACACGCTTCTCAAAGAGAAATGAGTTCACTAAAAATTCTAGGTAATAAGTTATGCTACGGAAAGGGAGGGGGGGAATGCAAGCCTATACAATGTTTAGAGCATCATACTCCAGTCACTTGGAGGGAAGTGATGGCTCTTGCCTTTTTTTAAATTGTGCTCAGTCATTAGTTCTGGGGGAGAAGGAGGACGAGGTCCGTAACTTTGCTGTAGCAGCAGGAAAAGTCATTGCATCTGTGCTGCCTGGAATAAGTGGATTTCTTAGCAGTCTCTTGGGAGCACGTCTTGTCTCCTGAGGGTCCCTGAAATACTGGTTTGCCAAAAATCTGGTCTGCTGTGTGCATGTGGTGTGTTTCACCCCAGGCTTGGCAGCCCCTGGCAGGCTTTTAGTGAAATGGTCCATCGGGAGAGCGGTGCCCTGCGCCGGGCTGGATCTGCGCGTGGACCAGAGCAGCCATCTCTGCTCTCATCCTGGTGTAGGTGTCCCCCCGCTTTTGGAGACCGGAGCTCCTGGGTCCACATGGCACAGCCCACATGGGCAGGCTCAGCAGTGCACCGTGGCCACGCTTGGGCCATATTCAGGTCTAAATGGGCCAAATTCAGGGGGTTTGGGTGCTTTTGCATCATGCTGCGTGCAAGCCTTGGTCTGGGTTCTGGGGGCCAAGCAGCACAGTGGGCTCCCTAACACCACCAACTACACAAAATCAGAGACTGGGTGTCTTATTGTTCTTTCTGCTTTTATTTTCCCTTCCTCCCGAGACTCAGCTGCCCACGCTGACCCTCCTCGGGATGACAACTGCATTTGAGACGCCCTTTAGCGGAGCAGCCTCCTTTGAGCTGCTTGTCGTGACAGCCCCAATCCCCTCAGCGTTAGATCTTCTCTTTAAACGGCACTTCCAAATGTTGATATTCTTTTACTTTTAGCAAATTACCATATAGCCACTAATATGATACGAAGCAGTATAAACATTTTTATGGCCAGTAATAGTCATGGATAACAACTTCTTCATATTTAAACTTCCCAGCCCATTAGACCTTCTTAAATAATTCATGTTTTATCATCATTTAAGTCTGTGTGGCCTTGCTGTGAGGTGATTACGGTCTGTAACAAACCTCCGCTGGGAGTGGTAACGCTAACACAAGTTACTGGTTTAATATAGGTGATAGCAAATGCTGTGATGCCGCCTTGGGGATGGGAGGGGTGATGTACTCAGGGTCTGAGCAAGCCAAGATGCTGGGATGGATGAGGAGGTGATGTGGGGCTGGAGGGGGGAGCTGGCACCACTGGTGCCTGGTTTGGCAGAGCCGTGCCCATGCTGTTAGTGGTGCTGGTGACATCTGGATGCAGGGACTGTGGGCTGAGATGTTCTTTTCTGTTAGATGTTTGCAGAGGGACTTTTTCTTGCCCCATTGCAGCTCTGCGATGCGTGCAGCCAGCACGGAGCGGCCTCCCTGGCTGCGGGAGCAGGGCTGCGATCCCAAACAGGCACAGCCTGGCAGAGGGGATGATCACAGCGTGCCATAACTGTGCATCTGCTCTGTGGCCCGTGGGGCTGCCGAGCAAAGCCCAGGAGGGTTTCTTGGTCCCAGATGGTCCAACAAATCAACTCCACCAAGTGATGGAGGCTGAGCGTCTACATGGTGCCTCTCTCTCCTCCCTGATGCTCTCGGTTGGTGGCTGCGTTAGCTTTCCTTTGCAGCCTTCTCCCGATGTTTAATGGATGAAAGCCTTTCCTTCCCCCCCTGCCGCAGATGGCAAATGGAGAGCTCTTCTCTGACAGCAAATTCGTCCCAAGGCAGATGGAAATCTTGTCGAAGTCATAAAGTTGTCTTGCCGGTGTCAAGTTGGCCATAGAAAACTAAAATATTGATCTGTTCTTCCCCACAAAACTTGACTAATTAGCTACAGTGAGTGTGATGATAGAGGGTGGCTGATGTTTCCGTAAGGTCTGATTTAGCCACTGGAAAAGCATTTACTTTGCTGGTGAGAATTTCTTCGGGTTGTCCAGGTGGAAGATAGTTTTTAGGAGCCAGGAGCTAGCAAAGCTACTCAAGGTTGGATGTCCCCATCTTGGGTCCTCAACTCATTCACCCCACAGCTGAGCCCTTGGTAATATGATGTTTGTGCTCTTTGGAAACCTCGTACTTGAAGTGCCCTGTTCCGATACAGTTTTGCCCCAATTCTCTAAATTGCTTATCTCTGTAGAGAGTTCCAGGATGGCTTTGCCCATGGCTAATAAAGTAGACAAAGTTGGGACTCAAGCCATGTGAAAATCTGCTTATTTGTTCCTAACCTATGCAATAATAAAACTAGTGCCCCGTGCTCAAGAAGGACCTTCGCTTTTTCTGTCCTGATGGGGAGTCCACAGCTGCTCTTCCTTTCCCCAGAGAGGACTCAAAGCCCCACCTTGAGCCCAGTCCTGCTCCACCAGCTGCAGCGTCCCAGGCCAATAACCAAGAGGGCTGATCCCTTTACACAGGCGGTGGGAGGTTTGCCTCCCTGAAGTAGCACACGTTGGAGCGAGGTATGCGCAGTTAACACCCACACACCTCCAACAGCAGTTGAAGCGTGAGTTACAGCTCCGTTTCATTCATTTCGGGTAGAGGCACCCACAGAAAGTTCCTGTGACAGTCCCCGTTTGCACTTAGATTTCCTTGGCAGCTGTCAGTTTTGTTTCCCCTTCTGTAGTTTCCCAAGTTAGTTCGGTCAGAGAACAGTAATGGGAAAAATAGCTGATTTTTGTATTTTTTAAGTTTCAGGTAAAACAAGCAATTTGGGAGCTCTGCTGGGCCTGGAGTCAGGGAGCAGGTTCCCCAGATGGCTGCTGCTGTGGCCGAGCTCTTCCTCTGCCCATGCTGCACCTCCTGTGGTACCAGTAGCACCTGCGACCCTGCAACAGATACAGCCTCATCTGACCTGAAGGAGGACTTCAGCTTGTCGACGTTTCCTACACAGAGTTTTGCGCTGAGGGCTCACCATGTGGTTACATCTCTTACAGGCAATGCCTCCCATGGGGAGCAGAAACCTCTGTGTGTGAAACGCATCTCTGATCTCTGGATCTGGGACTGAGGGCCCAATATGTAGGGCAGACCCCGCTCTCGGGGAAGTCTGCTGCCTCCCGGGGGCACGCGTTAGGGACATCACTAAGAGACTCCCTAGCCTGGTGCAGCCCTCGGACTACTATCCGTTGCTTCTGTTTCATGCGGGGGGCTATGAATGCGCAGAAAGGAGTGCAAGGATGATTAAAAGGGATATCAGGGCTTTGGGACAGTCACTACAGGGATCTGGAGCACAGGTGATTTTCTCATCCCTACTTCCTGTTGCGGGCAATGACATTGAAAGGAACAGACGAGCTCAATCTGTTAACATGTGGCTCCGTGGATGGTGTCAACGACACAACTTTGGGTTTTTTAACAATGGAATGACCTATGCGGCATCAGGCCTGCTGGCATCAGATGGGGGCTGGCTCACTCAGAGAGGGAGAAGGGGTTTTGCCCAAAAATTGGCAGGGCTCATTAACAGGGCTTTAAACTAAATTCGACGGGGGAAGGGGGTATTATCAGGGTTGCCCATGAACAGCCAAGGGATGTTACATCAAGGAAAGGGGAACAGGGCGCTGGTGAGGGCCTGCAGCCATTAGCTCCAAGATGTGCCAGCTACGCTGCAGTATGCCCAAACCTTCACGTAGATGAGCTAGGAGCTCCTGGACCAACGGGAGTCAATCGGGAGGCACTGTTAGTACAGGACAAAGGAATTACAGCTGCTCCAACCAAATCGGCCGCAACGAAGACACGGCTGAAGTGCCTCTTCACAAATGCGCGGAGCATGGGGAACAAGCAGGAGGAATTAGAGACGTGTACATGCCTCCAAGGCTACGATCTCATCGGCATCGTAGAAACTTGGTGGGACGACTCCTATGATTGGAGCGTCGGCATGAAAGGGTACAGGCTCTTCAGGAGAGACGGGCAAGGGAAACGAGGAGGCGGTGTTGCCTTATATGTTGATGAGCAGCTGGAATGTATGGAGCTCAACCTGGGGGAGGATACCGAGCCAACTGAGAGCCTATGGGTCAAGATTACAGGGAAATCGGGAGCAGGGGACGTTACAGTGGGGGTATGTTACAGGCCACCCGACCAGGAAGACCAAGTGGATGAAGCCCTCTACAGACAGATAAGGGCGGCATCACGTTCACAGACCTTGGTTCTCATGGGTGACTTCAACCACCCTGACATCAGTTGGAAGGATAACACAGCAGGGCGCAGGCAATCCAGGAGGTTCCTGGATTGCATTGAGGACAACTTCCTTCTCCAAGTGGTTGAGGAGCCGACGAGGAGAGGAGCCGTGCTGGACCTTGTTCTTACCAACAAGGAGGGGCTGGTTGACAGGGTCAAACTCAAGGGTAGCCTGGGCTGCAGTGACCACGAAATGGTTGAGTTTGAAATCCTCAAGGCAACGAAGAAGGTGCGCAGCAGGCTGATGACCCTGGACTTCAGGAGAGCCGACTTTGGCCTCTTGAAGAATCTGCTTGGTATGGTGCCGTGGGATGAAGCGCTGGAAGGAAGAGGGGTCCAAGAAAGTTGGTTAATATTCAAGGACCACCTCCTCCAAGCACAGCAGCAATGCATTCCTACAAAGAGGAAGGCAGGCAGAAAAGCCAGGAGGCCTGCGTGGATGAACAAGGAGCTCCTGGAACTGACCAAAAGAAAAAAGGAGGCCTACAGGGAGTGGAGACAGGGCCGGGTAGCCTGGGAGGATTACAGAGGAATCGTTCGAGCAGCTAGAGAGCGGGTTAGACAAGCTAAAGCCCAGCTAGAACTAAATCTGGCCAGGGACATTAAGACAAACAAAAAATCCTTCTATAGGTATATCAGCGAGAAAAGAAAGACTAGGGAAAATGTAGGCCCTCTCCGGAAGGTTACGCAAGAACTGGTCACCCGGGACAGCGACAGAGCTGAGGTACTCAATGACTTTTTTGCCTCAGTTTTCACAGACAAGGACAGCAGCCGCACTGCCCAAGACGCAGATTGCAAAGGAGAGGATTGGGAAAACGGAGCACCGCCCACTGTAGATGAAGATAAAGTGAGAGACCACCTGAGGAACCTGAAGGTGCACAAGTCCATGGGACCTGATGAGATACATCCGCGGGTCCTGAGGGAACTGGCAGATCAAGTCGCGAAGCCACTAGCCATCATATTTGAGAAGTCGTGGCAGTCTGTCGAGGTTCCTGCCGACTGGAAAAGGGGAAACATAACCCCTATTTTCAAAAAGGGAAACAAGGAAGACCCAGGGAACTACAGGCCAGTCAGTCTCACCTCTGTGCCTGGCAAGATCATGGAGCAGATCCTCCTGGAAACTCTGCTGAGCCACACAGAAAACAAGGAGGTGATTGGCGAGAGCCAACATGGCTTCACCAAGGGCAAGTCATGCCTGACAAATTTGGTGGCCTTCTATGAAGGGGTTACAGTGGCAGTGGACAAGGGAAGATCTGCTGATGTCATCTACCTGGACTTGTGCAAAGCGTTTGACACTGTCCCACACGATATCCTGGTCTCTAAATTGAAGAGACATGGATTCGATAAATGGACCACTCGGTGGATAAAGAACTGGCTGGATGGTCGCACTCAAAGGGTTGCGGTCAACGGCTCGGTGTCCAAGTGGAGAGCAGTGACGAGTGGCGTTCCTCAGGGGTCGGTACTGGGACCCGTACTGTTCAACATCTTTGTTAGCGACATGGACAGTGGGGTAGAGTGCACCCTCAGCAAGTTTGCTGATGATACCAAGCTGTTTGGTGAGGCAGACACGCTGGAGGGGAGGGATGCCATCCAGAGGGACCTGGACAGGCTGGAGAGGTGGGCCCAAGCCAACCTCATGCAGTTCAACAAGGCCAAGTGCAAGGTCCTACATCTGGGTCGGGGCAATCCCAAGCACAAATACAGGCTCGGCGGAGAATGGCTGGAGAGCAGCCCTGTGGAGAAGGACCTGGGGGTGATGATTGATGAGAAGCTCGACATGAGCAAGCAGTGTGCGATCGCAGCCCAGAAGGCCAACCGTATCCTGGGCTGCATCAAAAGAAGTGTGGCCAGCAGGGCGAGGGAGGGGATTCTGCCCCTCTACTCCGCTCTCGTGAGACCCCACCTGGAGTACTGCATCCAGCTCTGGAGTCCCCAACATAAGAAGGACATGGACCTGCTGGAGCGCGTCCAGAGGAGAGCCACGAGGATGATCAGAGGGCTGGAGCACCTCTCCTATGAGGAGAGGCTGAGAGAGTTGGGGCTGTTCAGCCTGGAGAAGAGAAGGCTCCGGGGAGATCTTATTGCGGCCTTCCAGTACCTAAAGGGGGCCTACAGGAGAGCTGGGGAAGGACTTTTTACTGGGGCATGTAGTGATAGGACGAGGGGGAATGGCTTTAAGCTGGAAGAGGGCAGGTTTAGATTAAACATTAGGAAGAAGTTTTTCACTTTAAGGGTGGTGAGGCACTGGAACAGGTTGCCCAGAGAGGTTGTTGAAGCCCCATCCCTGGAGGTGTTCAAGGCCAGGCTGGACGTGGCCTTGGGCAACCTGGTCTAGTGAGAGGTATCCCTGCCTGTGGCAGGGGGGTTGGAACTCGATGATCTTCAAGGTCCCTTCCAACCTAAACCATTCTATGATTCTATGATTCTATGATCAGAACACGTGGGGTGTTGCTGGGGAAAGTTTCCAGCACGTGACTTTGGTTCAGAATTTTTGTGAAATTTGGACTGTGAAGTATTTCACTGGGGATTTCCCAAAGGGACCAGAGCTGATCCCAGTGAGCAGCTTTGCTGCGCAGGGACACCAAACCGTTGGGTTCTTTAACCTGGGCAACAGGTTCCAGAGACCTCAGGCATGTTCTGGTTGATGAAAAGTCTACTCCATCTCCCAGGAATTTGGGCAAGTCACCCCAAAACCTTTCCAGTCCTTGGAGCAACGTGTGCGAGTGGCATCGCCACTGTCCGTGGGAAGGAGGTTGAGTGATGTTCTCAGACAGCAGAGGCTGCCCCAGGGACTGAACTCCTGAGTTGCCCTGAGAGTTTTGCAATTCAGTTTTGCTTTGCTGCAGGGCTCAGAGCCCTTTACCCATGGAAAGGAGGGGAAGAGCTGAGCTTAGGAAAAGATTTAGCAAGTTGCTGTCTCCAGGACCAAATCTCTTCGTTAGAGCAAACCAAAGGATGTGTGGTCCATCCTCCACCTTCTTTGTGCTGTAGCCTCTTCTCCCTGACTCATCAGTGACCTGAAATATTAGTCCAAAGCTTGAGATGATAAATTAGATTTAATTCTAGACTTTCTCCTCTGCCCATGCATGAATTACCCCTCCCCCACCCACCGAAGCAGGGCTGTTTTGCTCTATACCATCCCTGGTGTTTTCCTGAGCTCTGACAAGGGTGGCTTTTTGAGGGGCTCCACCAAATACCTGCTTTATAATAACCTGCGCGCCAACGATTCAGTTCAACATTTGCCTTGAGCCCTAAGGCGGTGCCCGAGTGGCTCTGCACTGCCCCGGCAGTCTCCGAGATGGGTGGCTGCAGAGGTGGGGTGTGATGTGTTAAACCTGTTTATTTTTATTGCAGGGGTGTGCTGCCCGAGGAAGCCTGGGTCTGCAGCTGGGCTCGTGTCTGATGAAGAACAAAGGCAGAGTTTTGCCAAGACGGGGCTGGCAATTCTCAAAGGTCAACGCATGATGGCAACAAGTTTTATGCTGCTGACAACGGTCACATCAGCGCTTTTCTCCCTCATCCCTTCCTTGGAAGGTTGTGGCTCAGATGGAGCAGCCTGGATGTGGATGCTTGGGGCTGTTTGCAGTGGGAAGTGGTGGGATTCAGTTTTCCACCCGTTCTCCGGCCCTCCTTGGGCTCCAGAAGGGACATGGACATACGGGGAGACAAACGTTAGGTGAAGGCTGCAGCTTCTTGGCCTGAATGCCTTTGCTGTATGACTGAAGCTGTTCAAATGGAGGATCTCTTGTGAAGGTATGTATTTTGGTCTCCAGGTGAAAATGGGACTGGGGACCAGCAGACAGTGCTCTGAGTCTGGAGATCCAATCTCTGAGGACTGGGACCAAGAGCCCACAAGTCCTCTACTCCAAGTACTCATCCACCGCGTCCCTTCAGTTGGTTCCCACCAGCAAGGAAACACTCCCGTCCCATCAGTCCTGGCTATCAGTTGCTCTGCAAATATCTAGGGTAGTTCTGCAGTGGGGCTATGATGTCCTCTTTAAAAATAAGTAATTAATAATAATCTAGGGGTAGAAGTAAGGTGGCGCATGAGTAATATCGACAGAGAGGAGCCCTCGTGGCACGTTTCTGCAGTATCCCCACCTCTTCCCCGGGTGGGGACCTGCCACAACTCATGCATCTGCGCTCGTCCTCTGTGCCGTGACTCCTTGGGCACGGTGGGGATGTCAGATCTTTAATTTCAGCTTTGGGAGGAGAATGTCTGTCACCCAAAGGAGGGGATTGTACATCCAGGGTTTAGTCACTAGAGGGAGGGATGCCCGCACGCACTGGTGGATTTCCAGGCAGAGCGGACAGCATTTTGGGGGTATGGTTTTGTTTTTCTTTTACTCACCAATAATATGCTTCGTGCCCTTTTGTAACAAAGCTCAAAACTTTATTTTTCCCCCAAGTGACAGGGTGTAAGTGTGATGCTTGGTCTCTGGGAGAATAGTGGCAAAGCTGAAAATGCACAAATAACTTAGTTTGGGGCTCAACAAGGTATTGCGGAGCGAGAGGGCAAAGCTTGCCAGAATTTCTTACCTCGCTGAAAAATGAAGGACTGGTGGTACTCCCCATGGCAAAACTCCTTCTCCATCCCCAAACCAGACACACACACAGGTTCATGGCAAAACTTGATAATATTTAGGGGTTAAACAGTTGAATCCATTGTGCTGGGTATCTGAAGGATAATGATGGTATCTAAGGTCTTTTAAGGATTTGAGTCCAGGACGGTTACAGGTTTTATCCTCCATCTCTACCCAGTTTAACCAGTAAGATGGGGAGAAAGCTGTGTTTGGTGCCTTACAGAAGCACCTGTGACTTGCAAGCGCAGGGTTGCACAGACACAGCCAATTTCGGTTTGTGAGGAGGTTTATTGAATTGGAAAAATTTGCAGCATGTTCTTGATCCTCCTCTGCTGCTGTTACATCAACCGACAACCTGTTCACGTGCCAGCATCTACAAACACTGCTGACCCTGTCCAGCAAAGAAAGGGAGAGGACTGAAAGGCCAAGGTAAAAAAGTAACAAGCTCCCAGGCACCAGAAAGGTCTGAAAAATCAGGAAAACTTCTGATCTTGCAGATTTAGCAAAAGCGGGTAAGTTCCTCCAAATCATTCTGCTTTTATTCCTGTGCAATTGGTAAACAGCAAGACGAAGGGCAAAGTAGCTTTGCTGCTTGGAGAACTTTGCTTCTCCTAGGCTTGGCTGTATCAGCAAGAAAGGATGGAGAGTTGAGGCAGAAAAGGAATCGGTGAGGATGAGAAACAGGAGAGTGCTTCAAGTTTCCTCCCAGATAAGTCCCAGGAGCTGCAAAATAGCCATTAGTACACAATCTTTGTTATTACAGACAAATGGGGAGAATTTTTCCCCAATTTTCCTCTAGAAATGGAGTACGATTTTTGCAATTTGGCCAACGTTTTCCCCCAATTTTCCATTGACCTGGGAAGCTGCCTCATGATCCTCTACCAGCCTGATGGCAGCGTGTACATCTGCAGTTAATGATCTCAAATTGCACGGTGCGAGGCAGCCGCCATCCATTTACTCTGCTAAAAACGCCTTCAGAAAGCAAACAGTCCCCGTCCATGCCACGACGCTGATGGCCAAGCCCAAGCACGTCCAAACAAGCCGTGTGGCTCTTGACAGGTAAATTGCTTGGGATTACTCCAAATGTCATTGCTAACAGCTCCTGGGCCTGGGGTATTTATTTACTAATCAAAATAAGAGAAAAAAAACACTCTGGTTGGTTTTAAAAGCAAGCCAAACTTTAAATAAAGTTTTAATCATAGAATCATAGAATGGTTTAGATTGGAAGGGACCTTGAAGACCATTGAGTTCCAACCCCCCTGCCATAGGCAGGGACAATGGTGTAATTGCTAATTGATGATGAGCATGGAGGGCTGGAAAAGCCAGACTTCTGGTCGCTCATAAAATGTGCAGCTCCACATTGAAGAAAATCAGGATTATTTTTTTTTTGAAGGTTGTATTTGGTTTAGACTTTTGTCATAAAGGAGAGAAATAATGTAGGGATGTGGAGCTTGTCAGTGTCCTCAAGGTGAAATCTCACCCCTGGGTGCTGGTGACCAGTCCATGCTAACTCAGTTGGCAGTGTCTCTTCATGCTTGATCCTTATAAAAATGAAAAATCACTGGAAGAGGGTTTTGGACCTTTCCTTTCCAGCTGTGGGATGTAACCACAGGGCTGGCAGATTTGGGGGAGCTTCCTCTCCGGCTCTGATTCGCAGCTCAACATCAGCTCCCAGGGTTTTTTCCTGAACTGAGATTTCTGTGCCCTTGCAAAAAGTTTGATTTCAAGGAAGTCACCTTTCTATAAAATTTTCAGACAAAAACGCCTTTCCCTCTAGCCCCTAAGGTTCAGCAGATGTTGTTTGGGGAACTGATGGGCACCTGAAGCCAGGGGACGGTAGGGCCGTGCTTTGCCCACTGTGCTGTCTCCATCTCTTCCACCCAGCTTATGGGAGACCGACATAGTTCAGGGTCTCCAGGTGCCTCTGGCGAGCGCAGGGACCTCAGTGCAGCCCCACGGTCCACAAGAAGGACATCAGCCCGGGGTGTGGGTGAGTAACACCGGGCTGCTGGCACTCGGTGTCCCCGGACAGAGCACGGACTGTTCTCAGTGCTGGGAGCAGGTCCCTGTGCCAGGGAGACTATCGCTGGGCTTGGCATGGCAGAGATGGATTAATGTACTTGTCTGTCTTCAGAGGAGCAGAGATACATGCAGATTAAATCCTGGATTAAACGCAATGATGGTGTTTAACTGAAGAGCTGAGGTGTCCCATGTCCCCTGGGATGGGTGGATGGACAGACGGAGGGCTGTAGGCACTTCCCAAGGGCAAGATGGGTGCTTGCAGGAGCTGCGCTGCGCTTGCTGATGGCTGGAGCAAATTCTGGTAGGAAAGTGAAGGAGCACATGGGTTGTCTGCTGATGGCTGTGAGTATTTTCACGCTTTGGGAGAGCTGCAGCTTGGGACAATGTGGTGCTTGAAGTGGAGACCCCTTGGTGCTACTGGCGCTTTGCATGACCCAGCGCAAAGCTGCGTTCAAGCAGTCATGATGCTCCCTTCATTTTAGCACAGCAAAGGCTTACTGCTGGGCTTGCTCTGGCAAAGCCAGTCACCCAGGGACCTAGGGCTGCAAAATGTCATGGTAAAGGGGAAAAAAAATATTTTTTTCTAGCTACCTTGGAGAGCTGGGCAGTAGGTCAGCCCGCTTGGAAGTCATTGCTGGTGGGAGGAGAAGTAAAGGGCAGAGCTGGGCTCGCCACACGCTCTCTTTGCAAGAAGGTTTCTCTCGCTGATGCTGTTGGGTGCCCAGGAAGCATTCCAAGAAGTTAATTAATTTTCTCTCATCAGCAGCCACAGCGCCAGCAAACACAGTCTGGAGGAGAGAGGAGAGCATTGCCATTTTGCAGCGGCAGCTCCCCCCTAAGTTACAGTGATAGTTACTTTGTCTTAGCAAAAATGAAATGTCAAGTGGCGACAGAGAAAAATATTCTTTTAATGCTGAGCAGTAACTGGGTTTCCAACGTGCTGGGCTCTGGAGGTAATGGGGAACGCTGGGACTGAGGCAGCTGGGACCACACAAGATTAATTCAGACTCCAAATGAGGCTTCATACATGATGTGTTGCACCATACATCACTGTCACGCAGACAGCAGTAGATTCGGCTCAGAGCTCACTTGTTTGCTCCTGGACCTGCTTCATCCCAGCCCGTGCTGCCAGAGGCAGTGGTGGGATGTCACAGGTATCCGCTGCCCACCCTTGCCGTGTTTTGGGTAGGAGACCCGGGAGGTGAAGGATGCAAAGAGCAGAGCTGAAGCAAATTCTGCCCAGATGGACCCAGGACAGGGTGCCTTAGGGGGAGATAACCCTCAGGGGGACCACAGCCACCGTGTATTGCCCCATATTGTCCTACTTGAGGTCGTCACATCATGGCACACAAAGCCTGATGTAGGAAATACTCATAGATAACCTGCCTCTTCCCAGAAGCTGGGCCTGGGCTCATGAGTAATTTTCAGATAAATAAGGACTCTGCTTCCTCGATGACTTATTTGCAAGGGATAATTCAGACAGCCGTGGCCTTGCTGTCTTTTTTTCCCTTTTGAATTGTCAGGCTGGCATTGTAAGTGCCATACTTTCATTAAAGTTTAATTTCCCTGAAGAGTGAAATATTAATGAGAATAGGCTTAATACTGTCAATAGGAAACAGACCCAAACAGATAATTTGCTAATATAATGACTTGGGATTTTATCTATTTCAAGCTCCACGATTGCGCTTCTGCTATGATCTGGTGCAGGTAATAACCATTGTCGCTTCTGTTCAGTGAGAAAACTTAATGAGTTTAGAGCGAAATCATCATTTTGCACGTTCACCTCCCAGCGTACCCGTTACTAATTCCACAGCCCCTGCTCCTCTGCCCTCTCTGTGCTTCACCTCACACCCTTGGGTGGTGGGGGGACACCAACCCTGCTCTTACTCAGGTTGGAGAGAAGCCAAAACAAATTTGGGGCTGAGGACCAGGACTTTGGATCCATTCAAGCATCCACCTCAATGACTTACCTGTGACCAGGATCCCCACATACCCTTGAGGCTCCGCACCCTGGAGGCTCCCACCTTTGTGGTCGTGGTTGGGTGCTGTGCAGACCTCTGGGACCCCAAAGTCTTCTCCCTTTCCCCAGCACTGAGAAGTATCTGCTCCATCATGCTCCACTGTTTGTTTTTAACCCAAATGTCACATTTAAAGAGCTGCCCTCTTTATTCTCAGCTGCTTAAGGAAACAAAAGGCAGTGAATTACCTGGAGCTCAGGTGGGATGTGCCCTTAACTGAGAGGTGCTACAAGAAGGTATTTGAGAAACTGGATGGGGCAGGAGCTGGGATGTGAACTAGGGGCAGCCTGACCTGCTCAGTCCAAACAGACACCTGGACCAGAGTGGGCATCTTCCCAGCATTTTGGGAAGCGTACAAGAATTGGAGAGCAAGCTGTGATGCTCTCCCAAAATGCTTTCCCAGCCCCACCAGTTTGTAGTGCAGGTGCTTTCCAGGACAGACCTGTTCGCTTTCCATTTGATTTTTTTTTTAATGGGTTTTCTCTTGGATTTTTTCATCGTTTTTTGAAGTTGCACATCTTGCAGCAAGGGGCACCGCAGGCATGCTATGAAAACTACCTTGTTGTCTGCAGCAAGCCTGGCTTTTGCTAGTTCCCTTTTTTGCCACGTTTTTTGCCTTAGAACAGACCATGAACAATTATTTTCTATTCCCTTTTTCTGTGCCATTCGGCGTTTGATGTACCACATCTTCTTTTTTGATAATCTTTTCATTTTGGACTGGAGTTGTCTACTCGACTGTTCATCATCCAGAAGCTGTGCCAAGCCTCTGCTCGCCCCCGTTACCACGCGCTGAACCTCTTCCAGTCCTGCTGCGCGCCGAGATGGGAGACCCAGGTCACACTCAGCATTCAAAAAATGCACGTGATAAATAATACAGTGATTGGAGCTGTTTTGGAGACAGATTTTATTCCCATGGAGGCAAGTCCCCTCATTTCTCAGTGCAACCCTGCTGTGGCCAGGAAGGGCACTGCGAACCGACCCTGTGCCCAGGAGCTGCTTGTTTTCTGGAGCTCCATCAGCAGGTCTGGTAGAAGATTTTCTCCTTCCCTGTGAGCCTTGATGTCTCCATCTCTCTGGGCCATGTTTCCCTTCTCAGCTAAAAGGAAGACTGTCTGGTGCCACCAGCCACATCGTTCCTGATGTGTTTGCCAACACCTGAGGCATCCAGCCACTCCAATAATAACACCAACAGTAGCAGTGATAGAGTAGTTTCCAGACCATATTTCCTCTCGGAGGCCAGGATGAGTATTTACACCCATCTCCAACAGGTCTGCATTCAAAGCACTGAAATTTCCTCGTTACAGAGTTTTTGAGTAGCTTTACGCAGCTGTCCCTAGTAAATAAAACCCTGTGTTTTCAGTGTTTGGAAATGAATGCAAAGCTAGCTGGTTTCGGAGCTGAGCATATGGGCTGCGTTTGAGTGCTGGGAATGTGTTTGCTTGTGATTTAATAATACTGTGAGTCATGACTGCACCTTCCTCCCAATTGCTACCCTTGCATCTCTCTGTTGTTGAGTGGATGTTCTGGAAACTCTGTTTTCCTTGTAAAATCAATTACGTTCCACCCTTTGTTATCTGCCAGGTCTCATGCCGTGCCCGCTTGCCAAGAAAACCTCCACAACAGCTCGGGTGTGAACTGCGGCAGCGATGCTGAAGGCAGCCCAGCCAGGAGGTGGGTCCCAGGGCCAGATTTGGGCTGGGAGCTCTGGGGTCTTGCAAAGCTCCCTCTCTACCCCGTGTGGCTTGGCCGGAGCAATCCCTGGAGTAAGGGATGCTCCACAGCCCTGATTTCTGCACACCTCTCCGACCTGGAGCACTGGCAAACCCTGTTTGCGCATCAACTGTGTTAGCTACGGCGTTTTCCCTGCAGCAGAACATGATTCTTTCTGAAACGAAGTCGGATCCTCCGAGACTTCAATAAACCTTTTAAAAACGTTTAATTGCAAAAGCGTAAAGCCTGGGAGGATCAATCCAAAGTTAATGACCTGTAATGGTGCTGTGTGTAGCTTGTTCGTATTGACCTGCTGGGTAGCAAGGAAGAACTGTGCAACCCGAGGTCTCTAAATCAGCCTCACTGGGGCTATCCCAGCCTGCAGGGAGAAATGAGAGCTGCCTGCTTTTATTTGCATCCAGACAGCTCCTGATTAAAATTAACTTAGCGCTTGAATACCACTGGTTTTGGAGGCCACAAGAGGCATGGGGCTGTCCACAAGCTGCCAGCTGGCTTCCCCCCAGCAATGGGGCCATAGTGGTGTATCTGGGTGGAGAACTTGGAAAACTGGAGGATGAGCATGAGAAAGAGCTCCTCTCGCTTTGGAAAAATCAACTGAGTGCAGGAAAGCGTAAAACCAGAGTTTTAAGACATGGAAGTTTCTTTCATTTCTAAATCAAAGGTTTGATGCAAGAAAAACAAAGCAAAATAGTTCAAAAACTTGTAGCTCCGGGATGGAGAAAGGCTGGAGAAGGAGATAGCTGCTGTCACCAAACATCTCCGCAAATAGCCATGATGCCTTTCTTGGAGGAATGAGTTTTAAAAGACAAGAAAGTGGAGAAGAAACAGTTCCTTTTATTTCCCTCCAAGCCCATCCCTTTGGTCTTGAGTTAGTAGAAAACATATTTTTGTGTCCAGAATAATATGAGAAACATTTGTGGATGTGTGTCGGAAGAAAAACCCTTCATCCCCTCCAGGAAAAGGAAACCGGTATGAAACCGGACCTTGAAGAGACAGAGGGAGATGTGGGTGAGGGCAGAGCTGCCATTTTAGACTGAGTCCTTCAACAAAATGGAAAGGAGCATCAAATCTACCCAGAGCAGCGGAAGGGAAAATGGGAATGTTTTTCTCGGAGTGAGCGATCAAACGTGTCAGAGAAAAGCAGATGTTTTGGGCAGACATTTGCATGTAATCAAACCCTCCGTTTTTTTGATTGAAAAAATTGGCGGTGGCAAATTTCCAGCCAACACCCTGCAATCAAAGAAGAAAAAAGCTTATCAAGGAGGAAAGGGGATAAAAGAGAGCCTGGGAGAGACCTGTCTCCCCACCCTGGCTTGCATCAGCCTCGTTAACCTGGGCCTTCCCAAGCTGGGCTTCAGGGATGCATTTGCACACCGGGCATGTCCCCTCCTCTGGGCACCCCGTATTTGTGGTCGTGGTCCCTCAAGGACTTGGTGATGGGGTGTTTCCCATCCCTTCAGCAGCTGTGTGAGGCCATGCTGGCCATGGCAAGGCTCATGCAACCTGTCCTTAGGATGTGGGGAGCCGGCGTGTGACCCATAACCACCAGAAAACATGTTTTTAAAGCTGCATGCTGCATCTTTCTGAGAACGGGTGTCTCTGTGTGCTTGCTGTTTTTTCACCTTGCGTGCTCCTGGAGAACGGCATCGCACAGGGAGTGGTGGGTGCCCAGGGAGATGGGGGTCTGAGGGCTGGGATGGGGCAAAGCGGATTTTCTGCATCTCTCTGGGGGAGCTCACTTTGCACCGTGGGGATGTTTTGCTCCACATCCCAGCTCAGGGATCGCACTTCTTTTGGCTGACTTACGCTCTGTTTTATTGGACTTGCAGCAGCCTCCGAGCCAGAGATAAAACACGTCCTTCCTGTCTGTAAGAGGGTAAATTATTGACATACTTAATAAGCATAACTTATCATTAGCCATAATTCATGCTGGTGACAGAGACACAGCTGTTCCTGGAAAGCAGAGTGGCTCTGAATTTCAGATTTCCGCAGGCCGGGCTCCCGCTGCAGCTCTGGAGCAGCGGCACAGATGTTACCTCACACTGTCCCTTGCCCTCGTCCTTGCCGTCCCAGGGCTTTGCACAAAGTTCCGGCTCTCTCTGTGCTGGGAAGAAGGGGAGGTTGGGCACTGTGCGCCTCTCCCCAAGTTCAGGGGTTGGTAATGCGATTAAATGAGTAGGTCTTGCAGAGCTGGCAGAGAACGGAATGTCCCCGGAGGCACCCAGCTTGCAGCCACGTGGGGCCAAAAAGCCCTGGTTGAGGACAAGGTCTGCTGCTTCTCCCAGCTGCAGCCCATGCTGCTCCTGCTGGCGATGCCCAAATCCTGGCAGGGTGGTCGTAGCCTGTACAAACTTTTTCTCCTTTAACTTCTCTCCCATGTTCACTCTGGTCCCTAATGTGAGAGGGGATGTTCCCACAATCCACCGTTGCTTGCAAATGAAGAGCAGCTAAGCATTTGTAGGGGTGGAGAAAGCCCTGGGCCGCTTGCCAGAAGTTTTCAGGGCACTTGTGGAGGAAGAGGAGAGACTGAAGCCTCCCACGCTGGGGACAGGGCACGGGGTCTGGGGGTCTTACAACTAGTGGGTGAAGTTTGATCAATAGAGGTGGGAAACTGTGCAGGGTGGCTGTGTCATGGATGGAGCAGGCAAGTAAGGTGGGGTCTGGTGTTCGTTGCTGTCTGGTGGACGGGTCCAAGCCAATCTCCATTTCTCTGGCCAGATAGGGTGCTCCCAGCTTGCTTCCTGCCCCTGGCAGAAGGAGAGGAGATTCCGGGTCTTCGTCTACCAGGGAGGACCTAAGGAGGCTGCTCAAAGTAAGTGCACACCAGGGAGGATCTGGGGGGGTTATTTCCCGCACTCATTCAACCCCTCTTCCAAACTGCTTGCAAAAATTTGAGCCCCAGTCTGGGCTTTACAGAGCGATATACCCCCATGTGGGAGCTCACCCCTCACCAGTCTGCTGCACCGAGACAACCAGATGATGGAGCTGTGCAAAGGTGGCCAGCAGGAGAGGCCTTGTGTGAACCTGGGTATACCATGAAGTGACAACGCACCCTCTGAACAACCAGCAAACTCCTGAAGCTTCAAGGTGTCTTTCAATAAAAGCATCCTCTGCTTTCTGCCCCCCTGCGCTCAGCCCTGGGTGTCAGCCTGGCTTTTGGAAACCTTGCCTAGGGATCTTGGCATGTTGGATGTCTGCAGCAAAGTGCTTGTGAACACCCGAGCACCAGCGCCGGCTGATTCCAAATCAAGAATCGGTTGGGGAAATATATTGGTTTTGATTTTTTTTCCAGGCAATTTGCAAGAAGTGAAGGTGGCGGAAATCCATCAAGTGACAGCTGCCACAGTGTACATTTGATTGTCTCGATGGCTTGAAGACATCAGCGTGTTTTACAGCGACACTGATTTTCAAACCATCCCTCCGGCTTGGCGGCTGCGGGAGCAGGTAGGACAGACGTGGGGCTGTCTGTGCATGCCGAGCATGCCTCGCAGCATGTGCTTCCCCACTGCTGCAGGGACACACGAGTTGCACACTCCCCTGACCGAGGATGCTTGCTGCAGGCCTATGGTGCTTTAACAGACACAGTGGTCAATGCAGGACACTTCTGCATCTCCTCTCATCTCCCTTTCTCACCGGTGCAAGTATTGTTTGCTGTCGGCTCTCTCAGCAAGGAGGGACACTCGCTGGACATATAAACCCAACATTTTGCAAGAGGGTTTAGCCCTGCAGTGGCTGGAGGAGGCAGGTAGCCATGGCTGCAGCCTTACAGAGGGAGAGGAGGATGAGAGAAAGGGCTTGGGCAGCCCATGCTCTGCCCGTTGTGCCCAGCACGTCCTTGGCCATGCAGGGACTTGTCCGCTGTGCACAGCCTGGACCATGCCCTGGTGGAGAAGCAGGACATGGGTATGTCTCTGCTTTTACGAACAGCTCAGCTGAGCAGAGGGTGGCCTGGCAGCCCTTGTTCTCTGTCATCATAGAGTCATAGATTGGTTTAGGTTGGAAGGGACCTTAAAGATCATCCAGTGCCACCCCCTGCCCTGGGCAGGGACACCCCCCCCCAGCCCAGGGTGCTCCCAGCCCCGTCCAACCCGGCCTTGAACACCTCCAGGGATGGGGCAGCCACAGCTGCTTGGGGCAACCTGCGCCAGGGGCTCACCACCCTCACAGGAGAGAATTTCTTCCTCATATCTCATCCAAATCTCCCCTCTTCCAGTTTGAAGCCATTCCCCCATGTCCTACCACTCCATGCCCTTGGAAAAAGTCCCTCCCCAGCTCTCCTGGAGCCCCTTTACGCACTGGAAGGCTGCAGTAAGGTCTCCCCGGAGCCTTCTCTTCTCTCATCCCATGGTTCTACCATACCAAAACTTGCCTCAAGGACACTGCAACATGCTTTAAGGTGGCCACATCTAGATGGACTGCGCCAGCCCCAGGGGCTCTGTGGAGGATGTCCCGCAGCAAGTTCACATGTGCTCTGCATCAACCTGCCCTTGAGCAGTCTCGTGCTTCCAGGAGGAAATGGAGATGGGCCAACACAAGCTGGAAAGCTGTGGAGGTGGTGAGCTGCTTGCATGGGTGTGGGGGAGCAGGGAGGTGAGGGGTCTTTCTTGGTCTGTGGTTTGGGCTGTGGGTCTCCCTCACCAGCAATGTGAGGCTGGGAGCGTCTCTCCTCCAAGTGCATGAAACGTCACTCACTTTGGGGTGGGGAAAAAAATTAGAGAGGCACTTACAGCATCTCCAATCTGCATGGCTAGTGAAGTGCTGCTGTTTGAGCTCAGCAAGGGGGTATTAGTCACGCCTTATTGCCTTTAAATCCTACAGTAGCAGAAGCGTCTTCCATTTGCTATTTTAAATAAGAATCAGCCTGATGGAGTGTTCCCAGCACAGTCTATTGGCTTCCCTGTTACCCAGCCAGCCTTTAAAGGATTAAGCTTTCATCTTGCCTCTTTCCCCGCGGTTTGTAAAGAGCAGCTCTGCCTCCCGCGTCCCCTGTTTATAAAAGTGCTGTTTACATGAAGGATCCCCTGCAGAAAGGTGAACAGTAAGAGCGGGGCCAGGCTTCCCCCCTCCCCATGTCCCCTTTTCCGTGTGCGAGGAAGGCTCTGAGGGTGCTGTAGCCTTGTTGCCGTGCCTGGAGATCTCGCATGAGTGTTTGCTCTGCAGTCCCTCCTCTGTCGTCTCGGTTGTGCGTGGGCTGGGTGATGCACAGGCAAGGGATGGGGCTGGTGGGAGGAAGATCTCTGATCCCCGGCTCTGGAAGGAAAGAGGGGGGGAAAAAAAATAATATGGAAATGATGGCAGAGCAGGGTGACCAGATACTGCCAGGATGGTTTCAGCTGCCTCTTGGGCAGAGAAAGCCTTTGGCCTCTGTGCCTGCCACATCCTCTTAATTGGGACTGGGACGCTCTGGCACCCACTGCTGTGACCCCCAAGCACCCTCCCAGCTTGTAGGCTCCCCCAACACCAAGGAAACCGTCACTTTGGCCTTTCTAATGTTTTTGCAGCCTTGTCTTGGCATTGCATCTGGTGGGGCTTTTGCATGCTTAAATGCAGTGCTCATTCCTGCTTCCCTACTTAAATTATTGATGGAGATCTACAACCTCCGTTCCAGCTTAACAACTCCTTTTTGCTGGGGTTTATTACCAGGATCAATCAAATCAAACCCTGATGGCTTAAAAATGTGCTTCCTTCTCCCTCTCATTGTTATTTGCTTGTTTATTATTAGGAAAGACAAGTTTTGGCTCCGGGAAATTTTGCTAGCAGTAAACAATGTCATTAAAAACAAATCAGAAGTCTCCGCTTTGCGTGGAGCCGACCTCCACAGAGCTCCCTGTGCTCAGGTCCCCGCTTGCCAGTGATGCGGTGGCCAAGGCATGGGACAGGTTCACGGCCAGGCACACCCAGGTGTGTTGTCCTACAGTTGATTCCTGGTGGGTTTATGGATTTTTGCCCAGGTTCGTGTCTCTGAGTCCCATCCTCGCTGCCATGGGGGGAACTCCTCCACCCCGGACGTGGGGTGCTGCATGGTGAGGAGGTGGCTCATGATTTAGGGAGGTCACTGTCACCCAGGGTCTTTGGAGGCTTTTGGCCCTGTCCTTCTGCTTGTAGAGGGGTTGAGCTCCCTGCATTTTGGGGATCTGGGCTCTCACGTCAGGACTCATTCCTCCCTTCCCACAAGGAGCAACAGCAGGCCTGACCTTGAGAAGTGGTGGGACATCCCTCATTCATGTTTATAGGGGGGGGTCATGGTGATTTCAGGACTAAAGGGGCTGAGGGTAGGGGTGAAGTGTTGCAAGTTTGGAAAACACCACATCTTCACCTCCAGGCTCCTTCCCAAACAGCCAGTCTGCCCTGCGCCGTGAGCTCCTCATCCTGCTGTCACCACCCTGCTCCCAGCCCTTTCCCCAGCTCCGACCCCACGGGGGAGCGGAGCCGGCCATTTCCTCTGCTGACCGTCATCTGGGGGACGCTTCACCTCTCTCTAAATCAGTCTTGGGCTTTGCAGCACTCAGGTTTACAAACACGCGCACCACCAAAATAACCCCCAAAGCCCAGGCAGAGCAGGTTAGGAGGAGGTCTGCCTGCCAGGGGAAAGTGGCTTCCCATTCCCAGACCTGGGCCACCATGGTGGTAGGGGTTCTGCATGGCCAAGGAGCTGGAAGAACCATGGTGCTCTTCATAACTGCCAGCCTAGCTTGCAATAAACGTACTGAAGGGTGATGGGGAAGATAAATGTCTTGTTGTTTTTTAATGCATGCAGTGAAGGAGTTTATTTTTAAACTCGTCCGTGAGTGATGCCTGGTTGGATCTTCTAAATGAGACTGATTTATTCTATTTGCACTGGGGCTTGGGAGAAGAGGGACTGAGCTGCATTTAATTTATGCATTTAAGTTTGCCTTGGCGGGACTGTGACAACAGCAGACAAATTGAAGCTGAGAACCTCCCTCCGGTGATCCCAAAGATGCAAATGACTTCCCTGGTTTTATAAAATGATCTCGAGTCGCTGATCCCAGGTTGCCATTCGGGGCAGGTATGAATCGTGCGGCCCTGGTGGGAGCTGGTAGAACCAGGGCTGGACCACCTCAGGGACTCCCGAAGCAGATTTCCACATCTGACCTAGAAATCTGGTCTCTTTTTCTTCATGGACCTGATTTCCCAGCTGACCGGTCTTGTTTTCATCAGCTCTGCCTTGCAGTGTGTTCCTCTAGATGGGTCAGGATGGGACATACGGACTGGGTCAACTGTTTCTTTGGGAGTTCAATGCACAGAGGGATTCACAGCCTTATGAGCCTTTGCCGTGTTCCTCTGCTCTGTGGACATCAGGGGGGGCTTCTGGGCTTGACCCTGGGGCAAATGAAAGGTGACAAATGACTTTTGCAGTAGACTGATGACCTTCACTTCTCTGCGGGCTCCTCAGCTCTTTGTAGAATGGTTAGCGAAACCCTGCCGAGCAGATCTCAGTGGTGGGGTGGAGCGTTGCTGCAGTCTGTGCTGAATGGAGGCCATAAAAGTCTGAATTACTCTCCCCAAAGTCTCCCTTAGAAAGCATGTGAGCATAAAAGCGAGTCTTAAACCAGGCGAAATGATCAAGTCACTGGCGCGGAGGGAAACAATCATTCAACACCACTAAGCCATGCATCACTCAGGATAATTATCAATTATTATAAGCAGAGCAACTCCCCTCCGGAAGCTAATGAAATTTCACATGGAGCACGCTCTGGGAGATGGATCGTATCGGCCTGGACAAGATTCATCTTCTCTAACGTGCTGCTTATTCCTGTTTATGCATCTTAGAGCTCCATGTGCAAAGCACCTTCCCGCTGGGAGGGATGAGGAGCCTGGGATGCTCTCGCCCACAGGCGGCTGCGCCAACCGCACCGCTCCGTTTCCCGTGCATCAAACCCCAGGTGGGTATTGGTAACACTGGGGAAAGGATCCCTTCCCTCTTCCTAATCCCTATCTTTTGTGACTCTCTGCTTCTCCAGCCTGTGGGGACCCGTTCGGCAGAGCTGGCGGTGGGCTCTGGGCCATCTTCCACGGTGCCTGGGCCTCCTTCCCTTCCCCTCTCCCCCTCCCGAGCACCGCCAGCCCTACAACCATTTTGCTGTCCCATGTGGGAATGCGCTACCACAAGCCGTCAAACGCAAATGGGAAATGGTATTTTACATACGGTTTAGCTACAAACTGGGAGACCATCCCGGGTTTTTAATGGTTTTACCAGGTCCTGGCCCAGCATTTGCAAACCTGTGTGCGAGGGGGAAGGCCAGGAAAATCCTATCCAGACAAAAAGGCACTTACTTTGCTGCTAAATATTTCATCTGCAACCCATATGACAAACTGCTGCTTGTAAATACAACTATTATGCCTTATTTTGTCATACATAATTGAAACTCTGGATCCTGTACTCAGCAAACAAACACGTAGTTTACAAGGATGCTTTCCTCTGCATCCTTCCAGTCCCTGTAGCAGCTTCTCTCCCCCTCAGGGCTGGGGGTGGATGGCAGTGGGGTCCCCTTTGGGGAAGATCTTTCCATCTCTGCAGCTGGAGAAGTCCCTGTTGGAGATGGCTGAAGGTGTCCCCCAGGCTCTGCTCCCACCCCTCCTGGTTTCTGCCTCCAACACCTACTCATCGGGGCCTGGGGCTGCTCTTGTGCTTTTATTTTTGCAAATGAGCACGGCTGCACCGAGAATAGAGCCGGCTCATAGCTCTGCCGCTGAGTTTGCAACCAAGGCAACCCCACTGCCCGTGTGCCCTGGTTTGAGCGACACAGGATTGGTTTCTCATTCAGTAATTTTACTTTTTGGTAAGATGTCTTCTAATGCTTGGGAAAAATACGCTTTTAGAAGAATCTAGTGTCTGAATTTGTGAAAATATTTCCTTTACAGCCAGCTATGGTGTGCGAGTTTCAAGGCCTCAGTGTTTTCGAGCTCGCTGGGTATGGGGATGAGGAGGAGCGAGACCCGGGCACTTGACCCAAGCTGCCAGCAGGGTTAGTTCATACCATGAACGGCACAGTCAATATAAATTAGAGAGTTTGCTGAGGAGTTCTCTCTCCCCCGTGATGGCTGCCACCCTGAGAACTCCTCGCCCCGGTGCCGGAGCCCTGAGCCCTTCCCTTCCTCCCGAAGCCGCAGCGCTGGCGGGGTCCCACATTGGCTGTTCCTGCTGGGACCGCATGGCTTCTACAGATAGAATGGGCTGAGGGTAATCCTTGTGTATTTTATATTGGCATCGGGATCAATATTGGTTCTTTAGTGTTAATAATGTTAATTATTTAGTCTTATTCTATTAATTCTGTTTCTATTTCAACCCTCAGGTTTCCTTGATTTTTCACGATTCCTTTTCCCGGCTGCAGAGGGGTCATTGGGTGAGAGAATAATCATCTAAAGGACAATAAATTGTTGTGGGTTCTTCAAACCGTAACTCTGTGGCATGTTGAGCATCAGGCTGCTGCCCCATCGCCTACCTACTTCTTTACCATGGAAAAGGGGTCCTGTGCTCCTCCCACTGAGTCTGCCAACGAGACCTTGGCAATCCTGGTGATCAGCCAAGGTCAGTGATCACCTTTGATCCCGCTTTGCCTGCCGGCAGCACAGCATCTTGTTTATTAATGAACTGGAGATGGATGAGCAGGAAGGAGGCAAACTTCAGAGCTCCTATCACTTATTTAGGTGAGTCTTGACCAAAAATGGCTCCGGGGAGCTTGGGAAGCACCTCGCCGAGACAGGTGGATGGGAGGGGTAATGGAAAATTTAATTCATGCTTGTCAAGTGAAAATAATGTATGTTGGAAGGAGCACTTTTAATTACACTTACAGGCGATCAGGGTCTAGATTAAAAGTAGCTTCTCAGTAACTTCCTGGGCAGTATGCTCAGCTGGGGACATGTGACTATGAATGAAGTCCCGCTGGCCTGGGGGGGGTCTCAGAGGCAGGTCCTGGTGGATGCAGGCGTTTGGAAGAGCTGTGCAGTGCCAGGGAGAGCTTAACAGCAGAGTGCAATGAAGTAAGCGGTCCCTGGGGGCAAAATGGGCACTTCTCCCAAGTCTTTCTTCTTGCTCAGGGACACTCAAGAGCAGTACATCCCTGCTCCAGGCCATGCACCAACAGAAGACACTGTTATGGGGGTTACGGATAAGCTCTAACTGAGTAGGATTAAGAAGAAATGTCCTATGCAGAGCATTCCAGTACTGATTTGTTTCACCAGTCTGTGGTGTAGCCAGCAGTGCACGTCGCAGGAGGCAGAGCCATAAGCTGAATGGGCCACGGTGTTAGCCAGGACCCCGGGGTGCATCGTGCCTTTGCTCTACTAGCCTTTGTCTGGAAAGTTGTGGAAACCTATGGGGCTTGGCTCAGCTCTTGGGAAAAACTGAAGCCCCTTGTGTGGACCACACCATCCTGTCTCTCATTACACCTTTATTCTGAAGCCAGATTGTTGTGGTCTTCCTCTGAAGCTGCTGTCTCTTCTGGACATGCCCATGCCGATCCCAGAGCTGTGCCTGCACACCACTGTGCATGCACGTGATGGGGGTGGTCTTGTAGGACAGCAGACCCTGCTGATGGACACATGGAAGAAAACAGAGCCCAGGATACTCCTGGGTCTGAGAGAAACGATTTTGGGTTGGACAGGATGGCCCTGGTGTTTCTCCTGGGCTGGAATCCAAGGTCTGCAGCACCCAGGCTGCACACAGCTGGGGGAGCAGTGGGTGCAATTCAGAGGCATCCCATTACCATCCATGGTAACTTCTTCATTCACTGCATGGGAGATAGCTTGAGGATGTAATATGAGGATATTTACACTCCAGCAACTCACTCCATGTGATGTCTCATTTCTCCAGCCAGCCCCAGGGCCGAGATCCTTACACCACCTCTGGAGATCCCAGCCAACATCACACCCATGGCCAGGTCCTGCTTTGGAGCCCCACAAGAGACCAGGAGATGGAAAGAGGGTTTGGTAGAGCTGTGCTGGCCTTAGTGCCCAGGCTGCCTCCATGGCCCTCTCCTTCTGCAACAGACACCCCCTCGCATCTGGGATTGCCCAGGGAAGAGGCACTGGGACACACTGGTGCAGGGTCATGCACTTCCCTCCTTTCTTTTGGATGTACTCTGCACTCCCTTTTTCCCTGTTCACCCAGTCCTTTCACCTTGCTGGGCTTCCTGACCTCACACTGGGCATCTCCCTCCTTGCACAGGGAGTTGGTGAACCTCTCAGCTGGGCACTCAGGCATGGCAGCACTGCTGTTAATAGCCCTAACAAAAAAAAAGCCACCCAGGACCCAGCAAGGGGGACTCACAATAGCCCACATGAGCCTTTGGCTGACCAGTGCCCTCCATGGACTGTGGCACCATCAGGGCAAACCTGCATCTGACAAGTCCCAGCCCTGCAAAAGGTCTAGAGACTGTGTCTAAGAAGACCCAAAGGTGAGATCTCCCCATCTGGGCGTCTCTATCTGAATCTTCCTCGTGGCCAGCTCAGCTTTCCTCTGCTGTGCAGCCCGTGTCTCATGAAAACCGTTTTGTTCTTGCAGCCTGGACCCTGCCTCCACCCATCTCTCGGGTTTGGCTTATTTGTTTGGTCAGCTGAGATCTTGCAGCGAGTCTCTCCCCGGCACAATATGCTCCACGTCCCTTGCTTTAATTGGCACAGATTGGTGCCGTGCATCGGGCTCTGTGCCGGCCGCCCTGCGTGAGCCCGTCACGTCCAAGTGCATCAAACCTCATGCTTGACAGACGGCCTGACAGTTTCCAGCCAGGGAGGCTGCCGCAACAGATTGACCGGCTCTGCCAAGGGCTGGGAGCTGGGTCCTGTGCCGTGGTGGGCGGGTGCGGGGGCTGCGAACGCCGGCTGTGGCTGGTGGACGCCCATGTGCCTTTGCACACTGGTCATGTTCCAGTTTGCTCTTGTCCTGCTGCATTTTCCCGGTGGAGCTTGGTAGGAAAATGGGATTTCTGCCCCTGCAAAACTTCTCTGCTTTTACTGCGTTTTCCCTGCACTTTGGCGAGTCCCTAGGGTGACCGTAGCCACCGGCACTGCGAGTCTCCAAGGAAGGACACAGACCCTGGAGGGGACCCAGTGGGGGTTGCAACCAGACTGAGAAAAAGAGAAGATACAGCACACAGTGGAAAAGGACGTCAGCTGCTGTGCACCCATCTCAGACATCTGCCCAACTTCTTCCTCAGTGGAGCCATCCCTGCCCTTCCCTTGGGGACACCACAACAATTGCACGCAGGAGCACGAGCTGAACAGTCTCCATTGGTGTTTGCCGTGGGAAAATGGAGGAGCAGCCTGTCCCCCTGTGGCATGCAGTGGCCATGGCTGGGTGTTCCTTTGCTGGGACACATGGCACCATCAGGGCTCGGAGAAACCACCCTGGATGTATCACAGAGCGTCCAGCAGGCACCAAGCATCTTCAGCACGTTCGGGCAAAACAGTGTCAAGCTGCAGCTGCTGAGGTCTCTGGAAGACCAGAGGGAGAGATGGAGAAAATTATTTAAAGTGACTGAAATGGCAAAGCAGTTTTGCAGCAGGCAGAGGGTGAGCCTGGGGACCCGCTGCCCCGGGGAAGCCAAAATCAGGAACAGGCTGCAGAAGGAGTGATGCGAAATTAAGGAAACAAAAGTGCTTGGAGGGCTAGAGATGGCAAAAATGAAACTCGTGATGAGGAAGTCCTCAAACCGGTGTCCCAAGAGAGTTCATCTTGCCTGTCCTACCCCGCCGAGCCCAGGACCCACCACCACCTCCCACCCCAGAGCTCCACCAAGCCAAACACAGAGATGTGGCTGAGGGCTTCCATGTTATGGTCCTTGAGGGGCTGCAGGTGGGGTTAGTTTGATGCTCCCTATGTCAAAACTCCTCCACAGCCTTTCCCAGATGAAATGCAGCGATGCTGGCTCGTTCTGGTCCACGGCCAACGCAGTGTGTGCGCTCCGAGTGTGCCCGTGGCAACTCGCTGCTCCTTGGCTCCAGGAAGAGCGGGAACCCTGCAGTGTGTCAATATTATTTTTTTAAGGAGGCTGAGGAATATTTCTATATCTGGAATAACAATGCAAGGCAGGGAAACACACAGAGGAGAGGAGGAAAAATAGCAGCTCCTGATAGTGTAAACCTCAAGTCAAACATGAAACACATTAATATTCATGCGCTTAGATCCAGCCAAAAAAACAACAATAACTGCAGCTCTCCAGAAATGCTCTGAGCTCTTGGACTGCCATCAACAACTGTGGGGTGGAGAAGGCACCGAAACCTTCAGAAATCACCAAGCTGTGGGAGAAGCATTGTAACAAGCAATTCCCATAGGGTTGGTATTCGGCTTTGGCTCTTTCTGTCCAACTTAACGCATAACAAGGACAATCTTTCTGCTAAAACCCAGCAGTCTAATTGCTGCTAATTGATCTCCTTGCTGGCAGTCCCTGGAGGGAAGCACATGTTGAATGGACCATGGAAATGTACTTTACAGTTTGTGATTACCCAGAGTGATAAAGCGTTGGTCCTCAGAGTGTCCGATGGGATAGAGGAGCTTTGTGCACGCTGGAAACACAGCTGGTATAGGGGAGAGGTGGGTTTCTCTCCGCCCTGGTCTATGTGGTTGGGTGACCTTGAGCAAGTGGGCATGAAATGGAGGTGAGAGTGATCCTTCTCCAAGTGGGGATGCTGGCCTTGCACTGACAACGTGCAATACTGCTGGAAGATGGCAAAGGTCTTAAAGAATATTTGCTGGATGTTTTTCTGGTCCATGTGGAAGCTGCTCAGCAGGCAAAACAGCTGCGATGGCTGGTCGGGGCTGCGTTGGCTGTGCTATAAATACAGGGAGAGTGCTCTGGCCTGGAGACCAAGCAGCTCAACGCAAAGCTGAGATCTTTTATTCTCCAAAAATGCAACTACAGTTTAGGAGCTACCTGCTGGGGCTGGTTCTGGTCCTGCTTTTTCTCCTTAGGCATTTCTGGGCTTCCCATGGGATATTGCTCATCATCCCAGGCCCGAGACCTTGATGCACAGCACAGAAGGTCCTGTGCCTGGTGCCTCTGCCCTGTGTAGCTACACGGAGGAGCTGTCCTCTTGGATGCCAATTCTGGCTTTGCTTTCTGAGCCTGTGTTAAGGATGACTTTATCGAGCTCCTGCTACGCCAACCCCCTTCTCAGTCCTACTGAACTTCAAATTTCCCCAGCTCTTGCATGGGAGTTTCATCTCTCACGATGACTCTTGACGCGAGGAGCCTGTCATTTTTGACATCAAGATCTCGGGTGTCTCAGAAGCTGCCAGTTTGCAGAGCTGCTTGGCGAGGCACGGCTTGTGTCTCCCCGGGGTGTCTCAGATGTAGCCTTGCAAACTAGAAAAAAAATAAAAGTCGTAGATGCAAGCTTGGTGTTGAGTTTATGAGCAAAACCTATCACCTTCTGAAAACTTCTTTTTGAGTGGGAATCAGAGAAGCAGCTCCTGATTTGAAAAGCAGAGCATAGTCTGCGTAATTTATCAAGGACTGGGACAGACCTGGGACAGCCCTGGAGCCAAAGGGCTTGTTGCTGTTCTTCCACCTCTCTCACAATTTCTCCTGTCCCTTCAGCTGTACAGTTAGGAGGGAAAACCAAAAAACCCAGATGCCGACTCACCTGATCTGTTGAAAAAGACCTCTGTAAGCCAGGCCTGCAAGCCTGTGCTGATGGGGCTGCAGAAACCTGTGATTAACGCAGCGTTGAAGGGTGAAAGTCCACGCCCCATATTTCGTTTTGATGGATGGACTCTCATTTCAGATGGAGTGACTTGCTGCTCCTTGCTGTGTGTTGTCTTCATCACCCAGCAGTGCCCTCATCATCGTGGTCTCAGCTTCGAGGAGTCCCCTTTTGTTGGGATGAAACCAGGCTCAGGGCCAAGAGTGGGAGACAGTGACACCAGCCACCACACTAGCAGATGTGGGGCTCACAGGATGGTGTTTGCAGCCCCTACTCACTCTGTCCCTAAGCCTGCTGGAGGCATCGGCCCTTGGGCCACCCCTCAACATTCTCGGCTCCTGGTGATCGGACTAACAGAGCTGAGGTCCTACCAGAGCTACTCCTGGCTCCCTGTCAGAGGCCAGAAGAGGAAACAGTGGCCAGCCAGCAGGTTTTGGTTTCTAAGTTTGCCTTCATTTAGCATCAAAGACTCTCACAAATGCCTTTGAAAGTTCAAAGGGCACTGGACCATCTGCATGGGGTTGAGTAGCACCCCAACCCTGGCTGCAAGAGGGATCATCTTTCTCCACCAAGTCCGGTAGGGGACAGCCTTAGTCTCCTCCTGCAATACTGTGCTGCTATAGAGTTGGGGTCTGTCTTGCTCTCCACCACAGTCCAGAAAGAGCATTTCTGGAGCTTCAGCTTCAAACTTGCTGCACTGAAGAAAACAACCAGTTTTACCAAAAGTTCACCTACACAAAAAGTGTCTGAGCAGCTCTCCTGGCAGTGCCTCTGCATGTTTCCCGTTGCCTCCCACTGGAAGAGTGGAAACTATGACCTGTCCTCTTCACTGAGGCCTCCCAGAGACCTGGATCCCTCTGCAATAGATCTAATCCAGGGTGTTGAGCCCCTGGCGCAGGTTGCCCCGAGAAGCTGTGGCTGCCCCATCCCTGGAGGTGTTCAAGGCCAGGTTGGACAGGGCTTGGAGCACCCTGGGCTGGTGGGAGGTGTCTGTGCCCAGGGCAGGGGGGTGGAACTCGATGATCTTTAAGGTCCCTTTCAACTCTAACCATTCTATGATTACAACTTTACAATGAGCTCAGCTAGGACGAGGAGGAAATGTCTTGTTGAAGGGGCTCATTTGCGCTGCCCAGCACTTGTTGCCACTTGGATGAAATGCTCACACTCAACTCTCCTGCTGGTTTGTCATTGCTGTGTGTTTTCTTTGCCAGGCACTCATGTTGGGGTGAACTGCCAGGACCTCTTCTTTGGCAAGACGATTTCTCCTCAACAATGTTGCTACAGAAGGTGGGAATACCTCTCCGTTTTGCAGGCTTTGGCAGAAATAGTTGCATCAGCCACAGCTGAGCCCTGAGCAGACGTGGACCTGGCTGAATGCCACATGCTGCGTTCCACACAGGTCAGAGCAGGTCAGGTGTGAGATGGTGGATCTCTCTGTGATGGTCTCTCTGTCTTCCATTTGGTTCTGGCTGTTGGCTGAGAAATAGAGAGGATTTAAAAATTTTATCTTCAGGGCGAGCCAAGAAATTTCCAGCAGTAATTATACCTGGTACGAGCCAACAATTTCATTTTCAGCTCAGGTCTTCCAGAGTTGCCATCCCACCTGGCTTATGAAAACAAGTGGTGGGGAATGCAGCACTTCCAACAGTCAGTTGGTCCAGTAGCTAATTAAGCGCCTTGTTAGAAAAATGTTAGAAAATATTACCACTTTGACTTTATCTGGCTATGGCTTGATCTGGTTTCATCTTTATTGGCTATAGACTTGTCTACAATCTCTTCTCGCGTAACACACATGTCTTCCTTGGACTCCCTCTGAAAAGTTCAGCTGATTTCTTGCTAGCTGTTAGCAACAATGATTGCATGTGGCCATGAAATGGGCCAATCTGAGCCCATCAAACACTTAATCTTCACAGAGCTGTTTCTAGATCTTGGAAAAGACTAAAATTTTCCATGGTGAACTGCTTCCCACTGCAGACAGAGTGGAGGGTGACCTTTCTTTTGGAGGTGCCCTTCCTTCCACCGGTGGAAAATGCCTTGATGTCTCTCAGACTGGAGGCTGCACTTCCAGACAACCTGAATTAGGTGCAATGAAGGTCCCATCTCCACTCAGAGTGCTGAGACCTTGGATGAAAAACATCAGCTGCAGCCAGCTACAACCACCACCAGAGGCCCCTCAAAGTGAAAACGGCATAGGAAAGGCTTCCCTGGGATACCAGGAGATCTGAACACAAGTTAAATGAACCTGCGCAAACACACGGACGCACTTTTCACCTCTGTAATTAATTGCCTCTGTGGGCCTGGGAGGCAAAGCTGCGAAGAGGAGAACTGGGATCATTCAGGAAGCAATTAGAGACTGTCCTCAGGGAAGAATGATATGGAAATTGTTGCACATTGATGGGACAAGTGGCCATTTCTAATTCCCAGTATCCATCTATTTATTTAACGTGTCAGTAAACACCATGGTTATGGGGCATAGCGTGTGTTGGAGCTGCTGCCTGCAACATTAACATGCGAATAATGGTGCTTGATGGTAGGAATGTGGCTGCGTATCATTAGAAAATTGAGCCTGGAGGGAGCTGGATGGTGTAAACTGCTCATGTGCAGCGACACTTTTGCCAAAAAAGTGTCAGTACCTGGCAGAACTTGGTCTGAATGTGGGTGAGATGACCCGGACGGATCTGGGCACATGCCACCCCCCTGCCTGCAACCTGCCATCTGTGCAAGCACCAACCACCAGACATTGCTCTGAGCCCAAGCGCTGCTCGCCCCCGCTTCGCTGGCGTGACTTCACCGCCAAATGTTGTCTGCGTGGGGTCGTCCCCGCTGGACTTGCAGGATTTTCACCAGGAAACATTTATTCACTGAGCAGGATGCTCAGGCATGGACCGGAGCTGTGCGTGCCAGCTCTGCTCACAGCTGGATGTGCACAGCTGCGGGGGTGTGCGCAGGCGTATGTAGACTCCAAGAATCGTAGCATCATAGCATGGTTTGGGTGGGAAGGGACCTTTAAAGGCCATCTAGTCCAACCCCCCTGCAACAAGCAGGGACATCTTCAACTCAATCATGTTGCTCAGAGCCCCATCCAACCTGACCACCTCTCTGGGCAACCTGGGCCAGTGTCTCACCAAAGGGACATTGTTCCCTTTCGCCTATGTCTTTACCCACAAACCCATTCACATGCTGGAAAGCCAGCTGGCTCTCCATTCATTTGGACCTTGGGGTTTGGGTGCTGCGAGCGCTCGGGTCAGCTCCTCTCCCTTGCTCAGCCAGCTGCCCCACTGGTCTCTTCGGTTCTCGAATATACAGATAGCAAAATTTCAGAGTGGCTCGTGCCTCAGGAAGCAACCACGCCACATAAAAAACCCTCTCCAGGCAAAACGTAAGATGCACATTTAGCATCATGGGCTCCCGAGGAGATGGCAGTCGCCTGTCAGCCCCCACGCCAAGCAGCTTGCTTGCGATGTTTGAAGTTAATACCTCCTGACGCAGAGACGAGAAGACCTCTGAAAGCACAAATTAATAAAAGTGACATGCCAAGAGGAAGCGTGAGCGTGGCGGTGACAAGGAAGAGGCTCTTTGATGTTATCAGAGCAGGAGAGAAGACTACAGAGGAGGATATTAAAAAGATGAGAGAAGAGCTGAATTTGACTGGATGGGTACGATCAGGATCAAAATGAATTAAGATTTTTTACAAGGAAAGCAATGAGAAATAAGTTTCAGCAACTAAAATTAACAGTAGGAAAACTTCAGCTTCCTGTAGACAAGCTGGCCGTGTGATGTACAGAGGGAATTTATGCCTCCTGGAAAATCTCTAACAGTTTTGGCGGGTGTTTAAAAAAGCAATGCTGACAGAGGGAAGAAATTGGAGCATCCAGAAAGCTGGCTGTTGGCAGGAGCTAGATAAAACTATCTGCAAAGGTTTTGTTGTAGCTGCTGGAAAAAGCTCTGATGAAAAGAAAATGCTCAGTTTGACGGGGTTCCTCCTGAGGAAGGCTGGCTTAGAAACCACAAAAAAAAAAAAGGGGGGGGGGGGGGGGGCAGTTGGGATTGTTGGTTTTGCCAAACTGCAAGGGAAGTGTTTCATCTCAAAGAGGCATTTTACCTAGAGCTGAGGTTTGTATTATCGGGTGCATAAAACAGGCTAAAATCAAACACGATGGTTTAGTTTTACTGAACTCAACTCTTTCGAATGGCCCCAACAGCAGAGAGCAGGAGGGAAAAGCTGTGATTTATGTCCCTTCCCCTCCATCGCAGAATGACCGACACCATAAACTTCATGGCTTTGGAAAGGAGTCTCCGAGACTGAACCCATTTTGCTTGGATGCACCCAGAAAATGCTGCCAAGTCCGCTGGTGCTGCCGTGAGTCAGAGAAGGGAAAATCGACAGGGGATCAGCAGGCTCAGCATGCCGCCAGCATCGTCCCTCTGGTCTCGTACGTGTTTTGAGTCAGGAGTGGCGTGATAGCAGTGATGAGAGCCGGCGTTTGGGCATCCTGCGAAACGGTCCAGACCAGAGTGCCATCACTTTACTATTTTGAGCTCTCGCTTGCACACAAACGCCGGAGGGAGAGATGTGACAGACACACGTGTGTGCATGTGCTTTTTAATTTTTCAAGACTTGTCAGCTTGAAAGCAAAGGTTGGGAGATGTAACAGCTTTGTCATGTTCCCTTATCAAACCCACAACAGTGACCTTCTCCGCTTCTATATCGATTACATCAGCTGAACAGTACATCTCCAGCACGTGCTGCATCCCAAGAGGGGCTTATTTTTGCCTTAACACTGCGGAGGTCGCCGGGAAGGTTGAGAGTTAGCAGATGAGCTGGCTGGAGGAGGAGGGACGGTCCCCCCCGGGAGATGTACCGGTGATGAGAACAGAAGCACCTGTGTACGAGAGACAGTGCTGGGGGTGGCAGGAAGAGGGCAAAGCTGTGACACAAAGCTGAGACCCATCAGACAAGCTGGCATGTCAGCATCTTACTGCAGGACCATGCCAGCAAAGTGCTTTGGAGACTTTCTGGTGGGCTATGAATGCATTGCAGGGCTATTGCGTATTTGGAGGAGTATCTTGGCATGCTAATGAAATCCAGGGACCACGTGCAGTAATTAGGCCACTTGATAGCCGTGCACAACCATCTTTGGCAGTCATGGGCAGCCTTTTTGGTGGCATTAGCAGGACTAAAGAAGAAGCAGGACTAGGGAAGTGATGGTCCCCCTGTACTCGGCGCTGGTGAGGCCCCACCTCAAATACTGTGTTCAGTTTTGGGCCCCTCACAAGAAGACATTGCGGTGCTGGAGCATGTCCAGAGAAGGGCAACAGAGCTGGTGAGGGGTCTGGAGCACACGTCTGATGAGAAGTGGCTGAGGGAACTGGGGGTGTTCAGCCTGGAGAAAAGGAGGCTCAGGGGAGACCTTATCACTCTCTACAGCTCCCTGAAAGGAGGGTGCAGAGAGGTGGGGGTTGGTCTCTTCTTGCTAGTAACAAGTGATAGAACAAGAGGAACTGCCCTCAGTTACAGCAAGGGAGGTTTAGGTTGGATATTAGGAAAAATTTCTTCATGGAAAGTGTTGTCAAGGATTGGCACAGGCTGCCCGGGGCAGCGGTGGAGTCGCCATCCCTGGAGATGTTTAACAGACGGGCGGACGTGGTGAGGAGGGACGTGGTTTAGTGGTGATTTGGGCAGTGTTAGGTTGATGGTTGGACTCGATGGTCTTCAAGGTCCCTTCCAACCATAAAGATTCTATGATTCTATGTTTAAGTGCTTCTGAGCGAATGGCATTGCTCTCCTGGGGCAGAGGGAAGGAGGCAGCCAGGGTATCCTGTTGATATTTTATTCATGCTTCCTTGCAAGTCGCAAGTAGCTCAGCTCCAGCAGTCTCATCTCTTTCTCCACTTGTTTATGCCCGAATTTGCTAGAGGATACCCATCGGGCGGCTGGGCAGGAGGCAGTGCCCAGCCTGTACCCTTACTAGCCCAGGGATTTGAACCCAATGCCGAGGTAACACAGTCCCGTGGGCTAATACACCACAGCGGTGCTGAACCCACTCATCTGCACCTTCGAGATCATAACGAATCCAGGGCGTGTTGTCTCAGCTGGGTGTCTTTGTGGTGGCAAAAGGGCCAAATATTTCCCAAAGCATCGGCACGGGGAACACAGCTAAGCAGGGCAATGTGCTTTTATCCAGCTCTTCCAGGGGCTGGAGGGGAATTCGTGCAGGGAAGGGATGTCCAGGTTTTTCACAGGAGAGCTGTGGCACCAGGATTGAATCAGCTTCTCCCACACTTATAAACGGGAATGGGAAACGCCGCTATGGCCCGATATTTTCTGCATGTTTGCTGATCTCGTGTGGCTGCCAAGCGGGGGAGCTGGCCACAGGCAGCCACTTCACCGCACCATTCCCCAGCTCATTTTCTGTCCTAATCTCTGGGTTTTTTTCAGTATTTCTTTGTCTGCTGTTCCCAGTCCTCCCAGAGCTGTGGGGAGCTGCAGTAGCATCCCCGATGCCAGCAGGAATGCTGGCTCCCAAGGTGCTGCAGGCATCAGAGATGGGACACTGGGCAGGAGAGCTGGGGAGGGGCTTTTTACACGGGCATGTAGTGATAGGGTGAGGGGGAATGGCTTTAAGCTGGAAGAGGGCAGGTTTAGATTAAACATTAGGAAGAAGTTTTTCACTTTAAGGGTGGTGAGGCACTGGAACAGGTTGCCCAGAGAGGTTGCTGAGGCCCCGTCCCTGGAGGTGTTCAAGGCCAGGCTGGACGTGGCCTTGGGCACCCTGGGCTGGTGGGAGGTGTCCCTGCCTATGGCAGGGGGGTTGGAACTCGATGATCTTCAAGGTCCTTTCCAACCTGGACCATTCTATGATTCTATGATTCTATGACACGGCATCATGGGGTGCAAGTCTCAGATATGAGGATGGAGCGTGTGGAGACCTGCAGCTGTTTCTCCTGGCCCTAATGGGAAAGGACAGACATTGGATGGGAGTCAGAGGTGGCCACATACTCAGAAGCTGCTGGAGACAACCTGCATAGATGCTCTGGCACTTCCAGATATCTTGAAGGACTCCCCCAGGCATGGTTTGGAGGCATCTTTGTCAGGATAAGAAATCTGTGTATGTGGCTGAAAGACAGAGGTGGGAGGAGGAAGCTTTCTGAGTGCAGGATGAACTGAATGGACAGCATTGGCCAAGAAAAGCTAAGTATTTGGTAAAGCATGAACAAAAGATTATTACTTATTCCGACATTTTCAAAGTCTGCACTCTTTTTCCTTCAGTTTGCAGCTGGCTGACTTTTAAAAGAGGAGGGAAAGGGTTAAAAAAACTCCATCACAAAGAAATGTGTTTTGGGCCACCTGAGCCGGGTGGGGGGGGGGGGGACATGTTAAGTTCTTGTTTGCTTCATGCAGGGATTGCGCAAAACGTAATAAGTCCTCTGATATGAGCCGAGTCGCCCTCCCTGTCCCACCCCCCCCGCCTGGCTCTAAAGCCCTGAGAAATGTTGTCAGAGCAATAGCGCAAGATTCATTGTTTTGTTTTGGGGTTTTTTTTAAGAATTTTTTTTCCCCAGGAGCTCTTGTTGCAGCTCCAAAATTTCTTGCCGATCCCCTCTGCTGGCTCAAGCCTTGTTTATGGCTGCCTGTGCTCTTCAACCCCCCTTTCATCTCCCCCAGCCCTGCCCCGCCGGCGGGCTGAGCTCTGCCCGACTCGGGGGCGTGCAGGACCCCGGTGCCCCTGGGCTGCCTCCCGCGTCAGCACTCGTCAAACATTTATAACCCAGGCCAAGCCAGCCGCGGGATGCGACTGAGCAGAAAGTTATTTTTGCTTCTGAATTCATACCCACTGAGTGCTTCTTCCATCAGTTCCAGTCCCTGGGCATCTCTTGCTAACAAACTCCTCCCAGCAAGCACTGAGGCTGCTTGCAGGCTCCACTCCATGCCTTTGTTTCTGCTTTTGTAAACCAAGAAAAAAGGTCTTTGCTTTGTGGAAACCAGCCCTCGTACAAACAGCTGGAGGAGCAGAGCTTGGGTCTTCTAGGCTGGATCCTCCGGTGTCTGCCCAGAGTGTGAGCTCTGATTGCCCCAGATGGGACATTTGGGGCAACTCCATCTTATTTTGCGCCTAGGGACCTTTCACAGAATCACACAATCACAGTGTCAGGGGTCAGAAGGGCCCTCTGGAGATCATCCAGTCCACCCCCCGTCAGAGCAGGGTCACCTGGAGCAGGTTGGACAGGAATGCATCCAGGCGGGTTTGGGATGTCTCCAGAGTGGGAGACTCCCCCACCTCTCTGGGCAGCTGTGCCACTGCTCTGCCACCCGCACAGGAGAGAAGTTTTTCCTCATGTTGAGACGGAATTTCCCATGTTCCAGTTTGTGCCCGTTGCCCCTTGTCCTGTCGCTGGGCTACACTGGAAAGAGTCTCACCCATCCTCTTGCTACCCGCCCTGTAAATACTGATCAGCATTGCTGAGATCCCCTCTCAGCCTTCTCCTCTCTGGGCTGAACAGCCCCGGGGCTCTCAGCCTTTCCTCAGCAGAGAGACGCTCTGAGCATCTCCACAGCCTCCGCTGGACCCTCTCCAGCAGTTCCCTGTCCTTCCTGACCCGGGGAGCCCAGAACTGCACACAGTGCTCCGGCTGCGGCCTCCCCAGGGCAGAGCAGAGGGGGAGGATGACCTTCCTCGACCTGCTGGCCACGCTCTTTGCAATGCACCCCAGGAGACCGTTGGCCCTCTTGGCCATGAGGGCGCATTGTTGGCTCAATTTCTCTGCATCCTTTCTCTCACCGTGGGAATAATGAGGGTTTCTCATCTCTGTATTGCCCCTGATTTCATAATTCTGCATCCAGAGTACCCAGTAAAGGATTGCACAGGGACCATGCTCACATCAACTTCCTTAGGACCCATGGGCATGTACCAAGCCCTGACCCAAGGGGTTATGACTATACTGCTTTCCCAAAAGCCCTAAATTATCTTTTCACTGCTCAGCACTGTCCTGAAGGAGATGGACAAACACTTCTGTGGAACAGCTCCCTTTTCCCTGGCTCTGGACACCACCAGGAGCTAAACTGTCTCAGGCTTGGTAGGAAATGCGCCACCTCCAAGCATGGGCTGCTCCAAAAATCAAGCCGTGAGTATCTGTAAGATGTAGACAGGGCTCGTCCGCACTGCAGAGATAACTGGGACTGGGCTTTTGGCAGAAATGTCTCCCTGCAGGAAGCAAGAAACCTGCCAGATTTTTTTTTTTTAAAGTTTTATACCTACTGGGCTTTGCTCACTCAGTGAAAAGGCTGAGATGCTGTTTGGAAAAATACCTTCCATCAAAACCAGATTATTTTTTTAGTGTTGTTTATTTGGGTTTTTTTAACTCAGGATGTGGAAACATCTTTGTTCTCCTTTAAAAGTTGAACCTCTCGTATGCAAAATTTTGGGCCTGAAAATGGTTTGCTGTTTCCAGATTTCACAGCAGAGTGTCCATTTTCAGTTGGTACGAACAGCAAATCAGTCCCTCTTTCCCTTTCATTTGCTTTGCCCCCAAAGCAGTTCCATTTTCAAACAAAAGCCGTTGCAGAGGCTGAACCTGGAGTTGCAATGATCTTTCCCCCGAAGCTGAAGGGATTTGACCTCAGCCCATGGCCAGGCGACTGCTCCTGCACCCTGGACTCCTCTGGTATCTGGGCTCCAGCTGGAACCAAGCGATTCCAGATGCTTCTATCTTGTAAATACAGGAGCCTTTGACTTCCCAGGCATTTGAAGTGATTTATTGGTCCAATGACTCCAACCATGTGGCCCGGAGTGTCTATCTATCTTCCACGAGTCTGCCGATAGAGCCTTGTGAGCTTTTAATGCTTCTCTTGGCAAAGCGGTCTCTTCTCTTGCAGCTTCAGCTCCCGGACTTCTGGCGTGGCCATCCCCACCACTCCCACGTGGGTTTTGGCTGAAGTTCATTCACAATTTCCATTTTTAGCCACTCTTTTGTGTTCACCTCTTCTGACTTCTCAGACATTTCAGCCTTTGCGTGTTTTACCCCATGGCAACTTCAGCCTGTGATATCTCATTTTGGTGGCCTTGGGAGAGTGTTATTTTTTACTGTTGAGTGTCTAACTTGTGCACTGGAAATCCTGCTCTTTACCTGTCCTCCAGGAGACACCAGAAGATCCTTCAGAGTTGAAATCCACCTGAAGGGTGGTGAAACAAAGACCAAACCAGCCACATCTCAGGATGCAGTATCTGGTTGGTGGGGCCAGGCTTGGTCCAGAAGATGCACCCCATACAAAACTTCAGGGACCAACAGCCACAGCAGCCGTCATCTCCTCCCGTGGCAGAGATGGGAGCTTTGTGAGTTGTAGTAAGTTCCTCTGATGCCTTCAAGGTGGTTTTCAGAGACCCTTTTGCAAGAGCTGGTGGAGCATCTTGCAAAGTCTACACCTAAGCCTTTCAGGCCATCTGAGCCCTCACCCAGAACAATCCCAACTCCTCCTGCTTTGCCTGCTCAGAGCCACTGCACCTGAATCCGACAGTGGCTAAGAGCAAAGAGGATAGATACCTCCAGGAAGAAGGTAGGAGACATCAAACCCCAGCTTGCTCTTTAGCGGCGGCTGGTAGTGCAGCGTAGGGCCATCTCAGCTTGTTAGCATCGAGCAGGCTGAGAAGATGCAGGCTGCTTGAGTTTTAACAACACACAAACCTCCATCTTCCTTTTAACATTTCCTTTTTTCAATGCATGAGAAAAAAAACCCCAACACTTTGCTGCATCATAAGGTGGTCCCTATGGAGGGTGGGTATGGTCTAAATTTCCATACCCTTGTGTGGAAGTCCATACGTGTGACTGCCCAGCCTTGAGCTGCCTGCAGTCTCTGCTCTTCCACAAAACATCCAACAGATGAGATGCATCAATAAAAATCGTGCTGATGGAGTCAGCTCAGGAAGAAGTGAAGCCAAAAAATGTTTCTAAATCCCATGCTCTTAAAACAAAAAACTTACTCTGAAAAACTTTTACTGGGTCCAGGCAGCAGAAGGCTGGTGCCCATGGACTTTCCCAGTGGAGGCTTTCTACGCTGCAGCAAATATTAATAAATAATCAGAAAAGTTGTTTTTCAGGGAAAGGGCGCAGTTGCCAAAAAAGGTACAGCCACCTGAGATAGAAATCTGCAGAAGGATCGCACGCCGGCAGCGCAGACCTGGACGACCTTCTTTTCTAACCAGGGAAAATAAGCAGCTGCGGTACAGCCATCACCTCTGGTCCGCTTCTTCAGACAGCTCAGCAGGCTGAACGCAGAGCGTCTTCCACTCTACAGATACGTCACAACAATAAATAGACAATCGTAGGGTGGCGGGGGTGTGCCGTGCCATGTCTTTTACATTCCTTTCTCCTTTCGTTGAAATGTGCTCGAAGCCAGCATGGGGCTAATTTGCAGCAAATAATTTATCAAGTGCTTAGAGCTGCCCTTTTTGCTTGGCAGATCCTTTCGCTCTTCAGCATAGCTGTTTTCTGTGCTTGCTCAGCAGGTTGGGTTTTGATGTCTCTTTTTTTTTTTCCCCTGAAACCCCCAGTAATCCTCACTGCTTTTATTGATTTTTAATCACTACTTTTCCCTCCCCCCCCAAAAAAAGCAATGATTAGTTCCACACAAACAACGGAGTTGTGCATTGGCAGTGCAGTCTCCTTCCCATCCCACCTTCTCCATTGGGGCTGCAGCTCCCTTTTCCAGGGACATCCTCGAACCCTCGACTGGCTCATTGAGTTGGTTCCATGAAAGTTTTAAGGTTTTTCCCACTGCTGAAGAAGCGGCAGAGCTGCCACTGGGTTTCTGGACCCAGGAATGAAGCCACTGCCAACGCACTTTTTAAAGGGGAGGGCTTGAGAGGATGCGCTTGAATGTCACTTTATTTTCTTGTTACTCTTTTGAGCCAGGTAAAGTCAATGGGTAAAGGAAAAGGTGTAATTAGCTGCCAGCATAGCGATGCTCCAAAACTGGAAGCCCCAGCTGCGTGGAGTTTCACAGAGCTGCTCGCTCCGGCTGCTAAAATCTACGGCTTGGTGGAAAGTAATTGCTCCTTGAGCAGCAGCATGAAAGAAACCTGATTTCTTATGGCTTCGTGCTCCCTTTGCTTCCAGCAATGCATGTGCATCCCCCGCCTCCTAGGACAACGCTTCCAGGAGAAGGCAGCAGATGCTGGGAGCAGCTCGGAGCCATGTGCATGGTCCATCAGCCCCACCACTGCTTGGGCTGTGCCTGTCTTCATCCCAGCAGAGCTGCCAACTTGGTTTCCCCTCTTCTACTCAACCGGCAGTACTCATGTAACGTGCAGGACCTGAATTATTTCTGAGAGCCCACTGCCAAATTTTCTTGGAACTGGTTCCTGAATTTGAAAGCTGCCGGGGGTGATGAATGAGCAGACAAATGGGCTGACACTGAGCTCTCACAAGGCGTTTCCTCGGGAGACAGGGTCAAAGTCATGATTTTCTATTGCATCCTTAAAAAAAAAGGTAAATACAGCACAGCTACAATTCCTGGCTTCTTCATGACTCCATCCAGGCGCAGCACATCTGCGCCTGCCAAATCTGCTTGCAGAGACCTCACCTGGAATACTGTGTCCAGCTCTGGAGCCCCCAACAGCAGAAGGACACGGAGCTGTTGGAGCGGGGCCAGAGGAGGGCCCGGAGATACTGCGAGGGCTGAGCCCCTCTGCGGGGAGGACAGGCTGGGAGAGGGGGGGGTTCAGCCTGGAGAGGAGAAGGCTCCGCGGAGACCTCAGAGCCCCTTCCAGTGCCTAAAGGGGCTCCAGGAGAGCTGGGGAGGGACTTTTTCCAAGGGCACGGAGTGATGGGACAAGGGGGGGAACGGTTTTAAACTGCAAGAGAGGAGGTTTAGATGAGATATGAGGAAGACATTCTCTCCTGTGAGGCCCAGGTTGCCCCAAGAAGCTGTGGCTGCCCCATCCCTGGAGGTGTCCAAGGCCAGGTTGGATGGGGCTTGGAGCACCCTGGGCTGGTGGGAGGTGTCCCTGCCCAGGGCAGGGGGGGTTGACCTCGAAGATCTTTAAGGTCCCTTCCAACCCAAACCATTCTATGATTCTATGACCTTGGTGGGGGTGAGGACAGGAGTTAGAGGAGGGCCAGGAGGCTGGTTATTGGTTTGAGGAAAATCCTCCAGCATGCCATGCTGTGGGCTTTTAAAATGGTGGGACCGAGCTGCCAACCCTTGGGAGCGTACCCTGAGTCTCACCAGCTCCTCGCCGTGCGGGTGGGTGGAAGCAGAGAATTTGCGTGAGAATCGCAGTTTTCTTTGCACGTTTCCAGGCTTCCTCCTGAGCGTTCGAAACTGTGAAGCGAATGTCACCTTTCTCGCTGGGGAGGTGGGAGGAACAGGAAGAGAAAACAACACCCAATTTGGATTATTTTTTTTTTTTAGAGCAAGTTCTCATGATTAAGGCAATCTTGTGATTTTGGGGAGGTTTGCTGCTGGGCGTTGCTCTGGGGATACAGAGCAGGGGTGAGCACAGAAAAATGCCCAGCTGGTAAATAGTTTCCAGAAGGTGTTGAAGAACTCCTGTCTGGTGACCACAGCACCAAAGTGTCTAAGCCCTCACAGGGTGGTGCACCTTCTCATGAAGTTTCTCCTGCCTCACTTGACTCGGAGCTCCAAGGCCTGAATACTTGGTCACTGGGATCCCAGGAGAGGGGATGTGAGACCATCGGGAGGTGGGGAAGAGCATCAGGGTGACGGTGAGAGCATCAGAAGGAGGGTGAGAGCGTCAGGAGGTGGGTGAGAGCATCAGGAGACTCAAGTGGGTTTTTTTGTTTGGTTTTTCTTTTTTCCCTTTTTCCCAGCAACTGTGAAACAAAACACATTTCACAGCCTGCAGAATTTGAGCCTCGCTTATTTTTTGACATTTTGAAGGGAGAAACACCACGAGGTTTCTGTGCAAGGGGGTTTTGTGACTATGGACGGCTGTAAGACACGGCACAGTGCTGGATGAGAAGCAGTGAAGGATTGCAAAGAACTTTTTAAGCCCGAGGATGAGACTTTTCTCCCAGACCAGGGCTCTGCAGCTTCTACAAGTGAGGTGGCACTGGGAGAGGAAGATTTGCCACCCAGGGGCACAAGCAGGGAAGCAGCAGGACGTGAATCTCTGCTGCCTGCTGAGGAGAACCCAGAGGAATGAACCAGCTCCTTTACTTCCCAGCCCCCACGGGAACATGGCAGACTGGGCATTCGAGCAGGAAAAAAACAGGTAAAAATGGGGAAAACTGATCTGGACAGGTAAAAGGAGGATGGGGAGAGCAAAGCGAGGACACAGAGCACTTCCAGCATGACACCAGTGCTCAGGCTGAGGCTTTAAGGTGGGTGATTAAAGTAATTATTCCTTTGGCCAGCTCAGGAGTTTACATTTCAAGGGCCATACGCAAGCCCTGTGGGTCCTGTGTCACCATCTGAAGGCAGCTCTCCTTCTGGAGGCTTTGTGGCAGCTTCAAACCCAGTTTTACAGCCAGGGTGAGGGCTGTGGGTCGATGTGCATTGCTTATCCCGCTCCACGTAGTCTCTTGCAGCAACACCAGCCTTCAGGCTCAGCCCAGCATCGCCCTGTGACGCCCTCCTGCCTGCTGCCATTGAGATGCCACTGACCACAACAGCCCCTACAAGCCGAGCTGTTTATTAGTGCTTATATTAGTGTGGAGAGCGGGCAGGCATGTCCTCGGCCACCCCCAGGGCGTGCTATAATGTTCCCTTTGTTCCAGTATGAATTTGGCTTTGCAGCTGATAGCTAAGACAGCCGGAGTCAACACAAATGTGCCTTGCCTCTAATCAATTGACACGCTAGATCCTTGACAGAAAAACACTTTGTACCCAGTGGTAATTATTTGTTCCTTGCCAGTCTTGGAGATCACACCGCTTTCAGTGTGATAAGTGATTGAAATACGGACTTTTTTTTTTTAAGCCGCCCCTCTGAGGCCGAAAGTCAAAGACATGAAACAGAGAAATAGCCGGGAGTGGAGGAGCGACTCCGGTGCAAAGACCTGTCCAAGCACCTGCTGTGAATTCCTTGGGAAGAGAAAAGCTTGTGGATGTCTAACAGGGGGAGAATTAGGTACAACTCCAGCTTGCTGAGGGTTTGGGTCAACTCAGACACCAACAGGCTCAAACGCAGAGTTTTGCGTTCTTCACTTCTAAAACTTTAGCTACCATCGGCAAGGTCTTCTCCATAAGCCAGCCCAGAGAGTGCCGCAGGCGTGGGGACCTGCTCTAGGAGCACATCTGTTGGAAAAGGATTTTGATTTAAAGACTTCAGGGGCTGTGGGACCATCCACGGTCCCAGACAGGCTCTCTCATTTGAATGCATTTATCTTCCCCCTGTCATGACCCCCTTCCCCTCTCCATTCTGGCTTTATCTGCCGGATTAAAGAACCCTTTATTAGAAATCTCTCCGCTGAGGAATTTATAGACTGATGGAGCCACCTTTTCACCTTCTCTTTGTTCAACTAAATGACTTGACCTTTCGTCTGGCTGGCAGGCAGCTCGCCAAGCCTCGCGTCCGCCCTTGCAGCTCTCGGTTGAACCCTCTGCGACGCGCCAGCATCCCTCCCGAGAGCTGCTGCCTGAGCGCGGCTCGGCGTTGCGTGGGAGGGAGGGTGGCGGTGCGACGGCTGTGGTCTGCAGGGATATGCCCTGCCTCAGCACAGCGCGAGGCTCTGAAATTTGGGCTACGTTATACTGACCACCGGCAAGAGATGCTGTGTTTTGCCTCCTCTGGCCCCTCCTTCGTCCACCACCCATCCCCTCTGCTCCCCAAATACAGGCTCTTCAGGAAGGAGAGGGCAGCCAAAGGGAAGGGGGGTCTTGGATCAGCACTTGGGCTGAGAGCCTGGCTGAGAGCCGAGGCGGTTCCCATCAGCACTACCTCTCTGGGCTCAACGGGCACATCAGGAGCCTTCACGCAGAGTACCGGGCAGCATCGCCCATCACCATTGCTGCTGGAGAAACCTCAGGGGCAGATCCTGTGGTAGGAGGTGGGAATGGGGGAGACCTTCCAGGCAAGCATAAATCCACCAGTGCTGAAGGTGCCAAACCCACTGTGAGTGCCCCAGTGTGACCCAACTTACACGGAGGGATGGACGACATCATGGCTAAAAGTTCATCTTTTTCCACCTTCTGCTGCCTTCCTGCTCAAACAGCCAGTGGGCCAGGGCCCCCGGGCCAGCACTGCGCCAGAGCATCGTGTTTGCAGTTACAACTGCCTCCTAAACTCATGGTAACTCCCCTGCACTGGCTGTGGGGTGACTCTCCATCACGGGGGCTGAGGTATAGTGAATTCATGTCGCAAAATGACACGAGGCAGCCAGGAGCTTTGCGAGTGGGTTTCTGGGTCAGCTTGCTTTCAGCGTGCGGCAGCATCTGTCCCTCCAGCTATTCACTACGCTGCCACCGCTGTCCCGGCCATGCTGATGTAACGCAGTTTGGTGGTGATCCCCAAGGGGCCTATGGGGCTTTTTTGGGCTGAGATATGTGCTCAGTATTCAAATGCTGCTTTTAGTAAAGGGCTGCCCCAGGAATTTAGGAAAGTAGCCAGGAGCTGAGATTTCTAAATTTGCCAAGTCTTGGTGGTATCTCATCCAGGCTTAGATGTCGAATGGTACCAGCCTATCTGCTAGGGACTGGCAGTGTCGGCAGTGTCTCACTGCTCGTCCCCCACCCCTCTCGATAGCCACACTCTGTCCATGAGTTGCATTTGGGGGGGGGTGGATCCTCTAAAGTGCCAAGCTCACCCTTGGACTCCAACCCACACCAAGGTGGAGACACTCCTGCTCCTTCAAGCACAAAGAAATACAGTATAAAGGTCCACCACGGCTATAGGGCCAACTTCCTTCCCAGCCATTAACGAGCATAAGGGACAGAAAGACCAGTTTGTAGGAGGAGCCCAGGCTGGGCTTTGACGGCCGGTTCCACCAGCCGTCACGGGCATGGCTAAGAGCCAGGAATGAGACACCTTGAGCCAGGCTTGGCACAAATTCCCTCCACTGGTCCAGAAGGGACTACAGGGACCAGGCTGGCACAGGGGTTTGGCAACGAGAGACAGCTCTGCAGCCAGGTTGTCAATAAGCACTTGTTACCAGCTGATGGCTGCTGGGCATCCTGTGGATAACGAACGTGTTGTCAACGTCCAGATCTCAGGAGATAATGAAAACCAGTAACACAAGATGAGCTCTTCAGTGTGGAGAGCGTGCTCCTCAAGAGCAATCAGAGATGCTGTCCCTGTGCCAACCTCCCCGTTCAAGTGGCTTTTCTCTATAGGTGGTATTAGCAAAACTCACCATAGCACCTCTGGGCATCCCCATGGTGTCCCACCTCATCAAGCTTCAGCAAAGCCTTCCAACGACTCTACCAACATCTGTTAATGAAGATTTAATAAAATTGCCAAGTGGAGAAATTTATATGCATGGAAATGACTCATTCAGTCACTGTCACCCTTAAGCCTTTAGAGGGCACACATCTTCTCATCACGTCTCCACCAGCCTGGAGAGGATTGGATTGAAACCCGGATGCTGCTCCTTAATGTCTGAAGCAATGTCTCTGCCTGCCTCCTTGCTTGGTGAGGGTTTTTTGGGTGTGTTCGATCCCACAAAGCAGGTACTTTGTTGGGAGCCTCACTGGTTTTATTTTTGTCTAAGGGAGAAAAACATTGTGGAGAAGTGGACTGACTACCTGTTGCTGTAGAGCAAGGCGAAGAGGAGCAGATTGCCGCTAAATAGCCCCGCAGGATGTGTTACCGTGGCTCCTTGGTGCCACAGCTCACGTTTAATTGAAGGAGGACCCTGCTGAGCAGGGAACAGCTTTGCAGCAGCCAGAGAAGACCCCCCCCAACCCGGCTGCTGGAGGAAAAGCCAAGAACCACGGCCTGTGGGCTTGCGGAAGCCATGAGCACCGCTGGGGAGCCTGAGCTTGGGACGGACTCCAGCCTTTGGTGCTGGGGCAGCTTTGGATGGCTTGTGCTGTGTCTGAACAGGTGGGTCAGCCTCAAAGCAGCTTCTTGGGCTTGGTGAGCCGGAGAAGGGGAGAGGAGGGCTTCAGCCTGCCCTTGGCAGACATCATTGAGCACGGCGGAGGGCTGGGCTGCAATCCTGCCCCTTGGTCTTGCCTCTGCAAGGCTCTCCGTAACATGCAATCAGCCAAAGCCTGCCAAAAGCAGGGAGAGGAGCCAAAATGCCTCCGACCAGGGAAGGACGCGTGGCAGCTCCAAGGCACGGAGCTTGCGGCATGGAAAGAGCCCATTGCGGCAGATGCCCGGCCAATGTGCTGCTTCCCAGCAGTTATTGTGGGCAGCCGCAGCGGCAGACTTGGGAGCATTCCTCCAAGGTCCTGCTGCTGGCACGGCGGGGACAGCAGCGGACTCACTGGTTTGGTGGCATGTGATGGAGGGGGGGACACAGTTTGGGCTTTGCAGAGACAGGACCTGCCTTTCCTGAGCCGTTGCACTGCACGGAGGTTGTCTGTGCGGCTGTCATAGCTGGGACTTCTGTCCCAGCACAGGGAAGCTCTTGTTGACTTAGGTGGCCCAGGGCAGGCCCAACCCGAGCTGGTTGCTAGCTTGATGTTGCCCATGTCTACTCCAGAACAAGCAATAGACTGGGAGCCCTCTGCACAATGCTCTGGGCAGCAGAAGGATCTGTCCCAAAGGAAAACGTTTTTGTGCATGAAGACAGGCACTCGAGACAGGCTTGGAGGGTAGCTCTGCGCCTTCTCCAGGGCAAAGGGATGTCCTCAGTCCCTCAGCCAGCTGCAGACCCCAACACACCTTCTGCCTCCAGCATCCCCTGTGGGTCGATCTGGGCTGACCTCCACTCCCTGTGGCTGCTTCAATGCCCTCCCAGGGTTTGGGACTCCATCAGCTCTCCCCAAAACAGTTTTTCACAGTCCAGCTGTGATACTCCCTGCTGCGGCCACCACGCTGGTGATGGTCACCGGCCATTTGACAGTACCCTGCCATGAGCTAGCAGAGGGGCAAACACACTCATCGCATCCTGCTCCCACTGCCCGGGCTACAAAACCAGCAGGGTTTGGAGCTCTGGGAAACTCGCCTTCTCTCTACTGGGGTAAAGCAGCGTCATTTTGACCCAGTTCTGTTTAAACTCCCGGTCGCTAATAAATGAGACTCCAAGAGATGACCACAGTGCACAACATCAGAGCTGGCCCCACCGTCACTGAGCAGACGGGGACGTAGCTGAGCATGAGAGGCTGAGCAGGGCCAGGGCTTCGTGCCCACCCCATCAGGAGGTGTGTGAGGACGCGGTGGAAGGGGTATGGGGAGGCGAGGGGTGAGGAACGGCTCCGGGCAGCCGCCGGGATGGGCTCGTCCTGGCACCTGCCCCGCGCCCCGCGCCGAGGCTGCGCCGCAGGCTCCAGCTCAGGGGGGGGGCAAGGCAGAAATGACACAGCCTGGCCATTTCCACAAGACCAGCTTTAATATCAGTCATGAGAACGAGGAGAAAGCACAGAATCCATTAATGGGAAAAAAAATAAAATAATAAAAAAAATTAAAAAATAGTAATAAAAAAAAATAATAAAGAAACCCACCGCCCCGTGCCCACCCGCTGCAGACGGACTATCCAGGCACTGCAGACGGAGGAGTGCGACACAGCAGCCGGGGGGGGACGTTCCACCAAGAGGCACCGGTCCGGCCCCGCTCCAGGGATGCTCACCTTGGGGTGACTGGTAGCGCTGAGGAGCCCCGGCGGTGGCCCGGCCTCGGGGGACCCGGCTTAGCTTAAGATTCATCACAGACTGACACGAAGGACAAGAACGTAAGAAGAATCCAAGAGCTGCGACTTTTTGTTTCTTTATTCTAATTCAGCCTACGACGTTAGTAATGGTGATTTCAGGGGATGGCTGGGCCCGCGAGTTCCTTCTTGTAGTGAAAATCAGAGACTGTAAAGAGGAACAGAGCTTATAAAGACAGATAGGAATATATTGCCATAAAAAGAACTGGCATGCAAGTGCTTTATACATTTGGCAGTATGTGAAATGGCGGGGCTTCGGTTTTGTTTTTGGTGGTGGTGGTGGTGGTCTCTTTGTTTTGTACAGTTCAAAAATGAGCTGCTGCCTTCACATCTTGAAGACAACCCCCCCACAGGAAAGGACAACACAAGTCAAGTCCAAGGCGCCTCTCGCTTGGTTTTGGCAGAGTATATATATAATATATATATTTATTTTTTTTTAATGCATAGCGATTTTCTTCCTTTTTTTTTTTAAATACTTTTTTTAATTTTTTTTTTTTTTTGCCCCCGTTGCAAACCTGAGCTCGGTCCCTGCTTTCCCGTGCAGTTTTCCTTCCTTAGGTGTTGGCACTGTGGAGCGGTCGGACGGTGTCAGCAGGCGATCTCCTCCAGCGTTCCCAGGGTGGCCTGCAGCGGCACGTTCACAGTGTGGCTGATGGTTTCCGAATGATTTGGCATGGGGTCGCAAGTGCTCTGCGGACGGAGAGCGGGGGACAGGGTTACCCCGGGGCCGAGGGATGCTCCCTGTCCCTCCCCAACCGCTATCTCCTTTCTTTGGCCGAACCATAGCATCAATCCTTTGGAAATAACTCAAGCCGGGGTCGAACACTGCATCCGTATCGAGCGACTTCGCCTGCCTACGGAGCCGCCCGCAGGGAAATTTCCTCCTCTCTCCCAATGGGGCTCCTTACCACGTTTTCATCATGGCTCCCTTCCTCTTCCTCCTTTCCGAGTAGGTCTAATAATTTCTCCTTGATCAGCTGCAAAAGAGGGAGGTTGGGTTAAAGGTGGGCAGGAAGAGGCAAAACATCTTGCCCTGCCTGCCCGGGCATCCAGGAGGCATGGGACAACCGAACCCAACAGGGCTGGGTCCACAGCCCCAGGAGATGCGCTGGGTTTGGAGGACACCCTCCAAAGGATATGCAGAAGACGACAATCTCTCCAAGAAAATCACCCCATAGGTCCCAACTGAACTCTTCACATGGAAAAAAAAAACCAACCCAAAACTCAATTTTTTAAGTATATTTGGGGCTTTATTGAAAAATGTCAGCGATGCAAGCACCGTTTCCCTTCACAGCCATGTTATTTCCTTGGCAGCCACTGCTGCTGAAGAACGTATTTTCAAGAGAAAGCACAGAAAGGTTGAAAAGTGAGTGTTTTTCTGAAAAACTTCCACTGGGGGAAAAGAAAAAAAAAAAAGCAGCAAGCTAAAAACGTGAAAAATTGGGTCAGTTCCTAAGGAAGCAAGGTGGATACTGGCTGGCATGGTGAGTGCAGAGACGGGTGGTGGGGATTCGGGACCCCGACGAACTCAGGAGCACAACTCCGCCCGAGGGCAGGACCAAGAGGAGGACTGTGCTGAGCGAAAGATGCAAAAACCCCATCTCTGCAATCAGTATTTCATCAGATTTTGGCTAAGCCACCAGGAAAGAACAGTTGTAGCCATTTCTTGGCAATGTCAAAGAGTTTACAAATGCTTTGGTTGAAAACACAATGAGTTTTGGGAGCGCTGAACCCCGCCTCGATGAAACCCTGAGCAGATTAGATCAACCATGTAGATTAGGCATCTTTTAAGACTTTTTATTGCTTTTCTCCCTGTCTGGGGTGGGTTAAGTATCTGTCATGGGTGACCGTGAAGATGACCCCTGCACAGGGCACAGCTGGGTGAACCTGCCGGTGCATCCCCAGGCAGCCTCTCCAAGGAGACAGGATGCTCTCCTAAGCCATGCTTGCCCAAAAAGGAGAAAAAAGTAAAAAAAACCAACCCCAAACCAACAAAACAGCAAGAGGAAACTATTTGCCAAGTTTTATAAGCAGATGTCAAACAAAGGAGTAAAACAGAGAAGAAAAATTCAAACTTCACGATGTTTCTTATTACCTTCTTATAAAAGAACCCCAAGAAAGCCGGGAATAGGCGATTTTAATGAAATATTGTGTGCATTCAGCCTCAGATATAAACTGAGGCGCAGGGTTTGTTTGCGCTCCGAAGCCATTATGAGCTTTATGCCTGTAATTTTCAATATATTTTATTGCAGAATAATGCCACCGAGTGCTAACAGCCGCCCAGAAGGGACTGTGACGGGGAGTGACTGTCTTGAAACGTAAAGCCAGCATCCCGACTTTAATAACATTGAGAGGGTTTTCGCGATGTCCCGGCGAGCTCGGAGCAGAGACCGTGGTCACCCGACATCCCTGTGCACCCACCTGGCTTGGCACACATCAACGCAACAGCCAGGGATGAGCCCTGACTGCAATATCCCATGGGATTAAAAATCTCTTGTCCCATGGGGCTGAGACAGGGCTATGCGAGCGCTGGGCTACGCAGGTTTAAGGTACTGCATGTTTGGGTGCAGGGGGCCCAAAGTAATTGCATTAAAATCCGCAGGCAAGAAGCAGATAAGGTGAATTAGCAGGAGGCACCTTCCCAGGGACACGGGCAAAGGACCTTGGGCTGGGATGTGCCAAATTTGCTGGGAACTGCCCGTCTCCATAGGTGTTTGCATCCTCCTCAAAACTATCCCAAACCATAAACTCATTCTTTCCAGCTCGAAAACAGGACACACGCTTGTGCGTTCGGGTCCCTGGGGTCATCTTGGTGTGAAGAGGTTGCTCCTCAGTGGCTAGCAGTCAGCTGCAGCCCCTCTCCCTGCCTCAGTTTCCCCTTTTATACACAAAAATCCCGAGCCTGACCCTCAACGCGAAGCCTTCTGCAATGCGGCCATGAAGACTGGGGAAGAAAAATCAACTGCTGGTGGGGAGGCTGCTCCAGGGAGGGTTATTTTGGACCGTGGCCCATTTGAGATGAAAAATGGGGTGGAAAAAGTCCAAATGGCAGGAGGGCGCAGCCAGCGGCTGGAATCTGCCTCTGCGCTCGCGGGGGCTGCAGTGGAGGATGCTGGAGGGACGATGCCCGCAGGCAGGCTGTGACAGCCCCGGACCGCCGAGGGCTGTGTCGGCACCACGGCACAGAAAAGCCCAAATCCCCTGGGAGCTGCTGGGCTGAGACATCAGCGTTCACCGGGGGAGCTCGCTTAGGCAAAAAGAGATTAAAAATATACAAGGGTCGTAACTGCTGCTGGAGGGCAGGAGGAGGGAGGGCTGCCAGAACGCAATGTCTCCTCTGGATTGCTAATTGCAATAATTCCCATTAAAAAGGGCTTGCACTTTTCTCCGGAGCAGCTGCTCCGGGCCACCGCGGAGCCACGGGACCACGCTCGAGCTCATCTCGGTGCTTCCTAGAAAGCTCCTTGCTCCGGGGCTGCTGGCAGAGCTGCAGACAGCAGATAACAGGGACTGGGGTTTTTCCACCTCCCCGGCGGTTGTACATGGTCTGGCCTCGCTGCTTCTCCCGCCTGACGGCTGCACTGGGACTCGGGCATTAATTAAAGGAGTTTTGATGAGGATCACACAGAATTCCAGACTGGTCAGGGTCGGAAGAGCCCTCTGGAGCTCCCCCAGCCCAACCCCCTGCCACAGCAGGGACCCCTCCAGCAGTGGCACAGGACGGCGTCCAGGCGGGTTTGGGATGGCTCCAGAGTGGGAGACTCCCCCCCCTCTCTGGGCAGCTGTGCCACTGCTCTGCCACCCGCACAGGAGAGAAGTCCCTCCTCGGGTTGAGATGGAACTGCCTATGGTCAGTTTGTGCCCGTTCCCTCTTGTCCTGTCACTGGGCACCGCTGGAAAAAGACTGTTCCCATCCCCCTGGCATCCTCCCTTTGGGTATTTATCAGCATTGATAAGATCCCCCCTCCGTCTTCTCTCCTCCAGACTAAAAAGCCCCACGGCCCTCAGCCTTTCCTCATCAGAGAGATGCTCCAATCCCCTCATCATCTCTGCAGCCCTTTGCTGGACCCTCTCCAGCAGTTCCCTGTCCTTCCTGACCCGGGCAGCCCAGAACTGCACACAGTGCTCCGGCTGCGGCCTCCCCAGGGCAGAGCAGAGGGGGAGGATGCCCTCCCTCGCCCTGCTGGCCACACTCTGCTGGGTGCACCCCAGAAGATGATAATGGTGTGCTACTGGGAATGGGGACAGGAGGGTGCAGCAGCAGGTGCCCACCCAGCACCCCAGAGCCACTGCACCTCGGGTCATGGGAGAACCACTGTGGGAAGCAGCACGGCCACCTGAAGGTGGTGCTTAATTAGCCCAAGTGAGAAGGACACCTCGTTAGCAGAGGCAGGGTGCCAAGCGGACCTGGCTATGCCATGCCATGGCTGCGTGCCAGCCCACCTCCCGCCCCCCGGCTGATGCAGTGACCTCCGCACCACGCCACATAGCTGTGACCGACTATATAGCACTACTGTAGAGCGTTCATCACATAGTATCATTAATTAACATTAACAATCCACGTGGGCACACTGGGCACAGAGGGTCCTGGACCACGACCACCCGAGCTTGGCAAACCCACACCCCGCTGGAGGAATAAGGCGAAGGATGAGGGTCTTACCTCGTATATATAATCGAAGAGCTCTAGTATAGTGAGGATGCTAGCACCGATAAATAGCCCCATCTGGCCTCCAATGTCACCTAGGAGAGAGAACAACACGCAGGTGGCATTTACCTCTGGCGTAAATGCTCTTAGAGGCACCCGTGCAACTGCGGTGCAGCTGCCCTGGGTGCTGCTGTCCCCAAAGAGCGGGGAAATGCATCACCCCCAGAAACACCAACAGCTCTAACAGCATGAAAAGCACCCCAGGAAGGACACTGCTGGCCATCAAAGCATTTCTCCTGCTAATGAGGCCATCAGCTGGAAGCCTAATGAGGGCGCGATACTGCACGCTGGCATCCGGGGAAGCCATCTGTCAGAGTCAGACAGCAGGCTTCATCCCAGGAATCCCAAAGCCCAATTCCCAAACTGGGCGGGGGAAGGAGAAAGATGCTGGAGAAGAATTAGGTAACGTCCCCTGGTGCCAAGAAAAAAACCCCAAACCTGCCAAAGAGAGGAAAGGGAGAGGGAAGATGGCCTGCTTTTTTGGGGGGAGCAGCTCAAGGCTGTCTTTGCTCAAGTCCTACAGTGCCCCAGGGCTGGGGAAGGGCTGTGGAGAAGGCACCGTGGGGAGAGGAGAGTTCCAGGGATCTGCTGGGAAGATAACTCCTGCCGTGAGTTGCTGTGCTATGCCAAACCGTGTGCTTCAGGGAAGACAATTCTCATGGATTTTGCTGCAAAACACCCATGGTTCAACTGTGTTGCTCTCCAGAGTGAAGGCACCCGTGGGTGGAGGAGCTACCAGGACCTTTGCTGTGGGTGTCCATGAGACAGAGATAGAAGAAAGAGAGGAAAAAAGGTGCTTTGGGGCAAAGTGCTGGTTTGAAAGAGGCTGAGGACTTGGGGGAGGTGAGACTCTGCCCAAAGCACTGGGGAAGCCAGATCAGGTGCAGATGGGGTCATGGCATGTATGTTTCGGAGAGCTACCACCGCGGGTTGACATGCGGGCACCCAAAGGAACATGGGGTGCTCTGCTCCCTGTGGTGTCCTCCATCCCGGGGCAGGCTTGCAGCATCTGGCCCCACGGGATGGCCCAGCTCCAGCTTCCAACTGAAGGTGCTGATCGCTCCCTGCATCCCAGGAGGGATTTGGGGACTGGGGGTTGCACACAGAGGGGCTGAGTGTGGGCACAGAGCATGCTTGCTTCTCCTGACCAAACACCTCCACCCCCAAGTCCCAACAGGTCCTAAGTACCCAAATCTGTAGCTGGTACCCACAAAGCTTGACCCAGTTTGAGGCTGAGCAACCCAACAACTCCTCCACCTTCTCCATCAAGCTGTGGGGCACCACCCAAAGGCAAAGAGCAGAGTCCTGGCTGGCAAGGAGGATGGATTTGGAGCACGTGAGAGGTGATGGGTAGATAGTTTTAAGAGCTGTCCTCCACACACTACCCTTCCAGTGTTGGGGGGGCACCACAGAGACCATCCATCACCCGCTCATCCCCGGGACTTCCAAATAACAGGGCCCTGGTAGCAAGCTGAGATGAAGCAGCGCACGTTAACCTTTCATGGGTGGCATGTGGACTAGCTGTGGTCCCTGGGACATTCCCCAGCTTACTGTCAGAAGGAAAACAGAAAGCTGGCTGGATCATGCTGGGATTTCATGGCAATGCACATAACCTGTGCACCCACTCGTGGCACCTGTCTGTCCCATAAACACACACGGACTCCAAAACGCACTCCCAACCTCTCCTTACCAAGTAAGGCTGCCACTTCATAGGCTTTCTTCTGTTCAATTGTCTCATAGTTGAGTGCTTCAAAAAATATGTCCAGGACAAGAATATTCTCTCTGTAGAAAGAGGACAACAGCATCAGCCCATGAGCCACTAGCGGCCTTGTGTGCTTTGGGGTAAGAAAAAAAGTGGGGCTTTAGTCCCCTCCCTGTCCTGACTGTTCTCCTTCTGGGGTCCTCAGCAACCCACAGACACTTGGACCACCTGGACACCAAGACCGTAGGGCACCGACAAGACTCTGGCAGCCTTAGCAGAAGCTGGAAAATGTGTTCCCAAGACCTCAGGATCTGAGCTCTGGATCTCACTTTGACGATAACAGCAAGAGTCCAAAGGATGCTTAACACGGAATAACTCTCGCTGTCTCCACAAGGCAATAATGTGCCCAGCACTGGGAGAGGTCCAAGACAGCAGCTGCCTGAGGTCCACAGCCCAGGCTTAGGTAGAGAGTAGCCACATCTCAGACAAGGCCAGTAAGACTGGGATCCCTGTCAAATTAAGAGAAAGTTTTGCACTTTTTTTTGGTGGCTACGGGTTATGCTTATGGAGACAAGGCCGGGGAAGGACTATACAGTTGTCCTGAAACACGTCTACTGGGATGAAAGCAACCTACACCTCGCCTCTTCAAGGGTTTCACCCTAACCCTCCCTGGAGGACATATCTCTGTTCAGTGATAGAGGCTTTGGCAAGGTCTGGTCTTACCATGGGATGGTTTAAACTGCCAACATGGTTTTACAGACACTTTTTCCCCATAAAGCAAAGGAGATCTGTTTTCTGCAACACTCACGAGATATATTTTTCCGATTTGTTGAACTTCTTCTCCAGGTACTTGGCTGAAGTCTTGCTGGGGATCTTGACCATGGAGAGCTCTTTGTTGTACCTGGTCAGGTTACAGGGTGTCCTGCAGATGCAGTAATTGCTGTCCTTTTCAGCAAGCAAACCTGGAGAAGGTCACGGGGTTAGATCTCATGGAGGCAGGGACACACAGCAGGCGTGGGAGCAGAGGTCATGCCACCCAGAGAGCGGCCAAAGAGTCACATCTCAGAGGAGCCGTAGGAAACCCAGTCCTGGACATTTCTCTCCCACTTCACTGTATGGCCACCCCCACCATCTTGGAGAGAGGCCTTCTGCTGGAGGCTGCACTCTGTTACCAGCATCTGCTCACGGAACACGTGGTGCTTGAGTCTACTAAATCCAGACCTAGAAGGGGTCCCTCCCTCCCAAACCCAGCCCCAGAGGTGCTCCCTTCCCACATATCCTGGGGTGCCCATTATCCCGAGGGTTTCTGCACTGATGGAGTCCCAGGCCCCATGTAGAACCAGAAGAAACTTTATCCCAGGGTGCACCCAGCCCTCCCCAACAAGTTGGGTCTCATCAAAACCCATCGCTGGGTTGCAGCTGCTCTAGATCACCCCCGTCCTGCCAGCCAGGTGGACGCAGGCTGCTGGAAGACCCTCCGGCTTGGGACACCCATGGGAGCCAGGGATATCTCCTGGTACTCACCGAGCGCAGGCTCTGCGCATTCCTTATACTGCTCCGGGGTACAGAAGGGAGCATCCCCTGCGTGGAAAGGACACATCCATCAGTGGGCATCAGCCACCGCTGCTGCAAGGGAGCTGGGGACTGCCGGGCTCTGCGTGGGGACCGCAAGGACCTCCCTTCAGCAAAGTGAACCCAGGCTGGGGATGGGCAGCATCTCACAGAATCCCAGAGTGGTGGGGGCTGGAAGGGCCCTCTGGAGCGCCCCCAGTCCCACCCCCTGCCAGAGCAGGGTCCCCTCCAGCAGTGGCACAGGACGGCGTCCAGGCGGGTTTGGGATGGCTCCAGAGTGGGAGACTCCCCCCCCTCTCTGGGCAGCTGTGCCACTGCTCTGCCACCCGCACAGGAGAGAAGTCCCTCCTCAGGTTGAGATGGAACTGCCTATGGTCAAGTTTGTGCCCGTTCCCTCTTGTCCTGTTACTGGGCACCGCTGGAAAAAGACTGTTCCCATCCCCCTGGCACCCTCCCTTTAAGGATTTATCAGCATTGATAAGATGCCCCCTCAGTCTTCTCTTCTCCAGACTAAAGAGACCCGATTCCCTCAGCATCTCCCCCACCTCTGCCTGCCTCAGGGCCCTTTCCTTGCAAACCGAGGAGGGGGCTGCTGGGAATACCACCCAGGGCTGTTAACTGGGGCTAAATAAGGGGAAATCAGACCCATGTTCCTCTGCTGCATCCCGCCCTTCTTTCAGGGCCTTTTGCAAAGCATCCTTCTTTCCTTAGGGAAAGGTATTCCCAGCTCCTTTAATCCCTGTTCCCTTTCCAGCTCATTAACCCCTAACGATGCGGGTTGGGTGGAGGGAGGGGGTCCCTGTTCCCCCTCCAGCCCCCCCCGGCACACTGACCTGGCATGTGAACCATTTTGCAGTTGCAGTTTTCCACAATATAGCGGGTCTCGCAGTCGATCCTGCAAGCCGTGATACTGTAAACGGGAAAGAAGTCTAAGCCCATATCCGACGAGCGACATTCACCCCACGGCGGAGGCAGGTACGTCAGCTGCAAGAGAGGGAGGAGCGGGGTGTCAGGGGACGCTGGGGACCGGCAGTGAGGAGCGGGGCACAGCATCTCCCTCCTCTTGCCACAGAGGAGCCCCCACAGCATGACTTTTGCCAAGTGAGAGTCTTTAGCGAGCTCTTCTGCTCCAGAGCTGCTCTGCCGCGTCCCTCCAACCCACCCCGCCGGCAGCAGAGCCGCAGCAGGATGGTGCCTTGGAGACCTGCAGCACCAGAGGTTCTCCAAGACCAGCTCTGTGGTCTGCACCACTGGGAAAATCCTGCCCATGCAGGGACCGAGGGGGAGGCTCCGACCTGCAAATCATCTCCGACTTTGGTGAGAGCAAACCTGGGGTCGTTGGCACCGCTGTGTCAACACCTCCCGTCTCCGGCTTACTCTGTCCTCTGAACTGCACCACTCTGTGCCACTCATGGGGACAGCACAGACAGTGCTGGTGACACCGAGGAGCAGAAAGGGGTGGCAGTGACATCCTCGCAATGGCCGTGATTGCTCCGGTGTCAGCAAAGCTGCCACATCTGCACCTTTCCCTTCTTCAGGCACTTTTCTCAATGAAAAATGCAGCAGATCACAACCCTCAGAGAGGGCCAGGGACTTGGGAAGCACATGGGAAGGACCAAGAACAGTTCAGCAACTAGAGATTGCTCCAGAAGGTGAAAAATGCCAAGGAAAGGGTGTATGGGTGCCATACGGAACCTCCAAACCTTCAGGCTCCCCATGGAGGGATGCCTGTGCTCAGAGCGGTGCTGCCACGGGAGCTGGTGCCAGGCTGCAGAGCAGTACCTCGCCGCAGCCTTGGGGAAGGCAGACAAGTCAATCGTGTCCTTTTCTGAACACCCGTGCACAGGGAGAGCGCCATGGAGCTAGACACGTGTTATTCTCTCTCCTGGCACCCCCATGGTGATTAGGAACCTGTCGTCTTCTCCCCCGTTCGCACACCACCTCGCACGAGGCTCATAAGTTGCTCCGCTCAGCGCTAGTGCAACGCAAACCCTTCTGCTGTTACCGCTTTATTTAAGACAAATGCACAGATAAGAAAAGCAGGACTCCACGACCCACCACAGGAACCTTAATTCAGAGCCCAGAACATGCTGGAGGAAAACCAGTCACTCTCTGGCCCCCTCGGCCAAATCTACCTTGTTCCTCTTCTGTCTGCAGCTTGGCAGCCTTTCCCGTTTATCTTTGCTAAATGCTCTGCGCTACTCTTTGCTAGAGAGCAGAAAATAGCATTCCCCCAACCCCTCCTTCTTTGTGTTTTAAAGCAGCGTCCAATTTGCTGTGCTTTGCTCCAAACACGGAACGTTTTGTGCTGGCAAAGCGTGTTGGCTGAACAAAAACATCCCTTTAAAAATTGTAGTAACATTAATCACATCCTAAAATAAATAAGTAAACATATGTTGATGGACTATGAGCCTAGGACCTAGCGGCAAGGCTCTACGGTGCTTGTTTCGGTTTTCTTCCGGAGACACGTGGGAAAGGGAGGAGAAAAGAGATGATCCATGAAATGGAGGGAGATGCTGTTGGATAAATAACGACCTCATGAATCCTTCAGGCACGGACCTGGGGTAACTATGACAAAAGTACTATGGTGTGAGCTGTTTGGAGCCCACGCTCTGCTCTAGGTCTGCCCCATGAGATGTCCTGTGGGAACAGAGCTCCAACCGTCCAAAGCACCCTGTGAAAAGATGTTCACCTCGTTCACCAGCTTGCAGGGATGGGGTGCTGGTAAAACTCCCCATGGCTTTGACTTATGAACCACTTGGACGTTAAAAACCCATAATGGGCTTAAATTGCAGGCAGGAGGAGAAAGATGAGATGTTAGGAAGAATGTGTCTTGTGGTGAGGACAGTTGGGTACGGCAACAGTCTGCCTTGGAGTGGCACGAAACCTGGAAGCTGAAGGAGAGTTTGGGGAAGACGCCAGGCTTCAGAGGGTGATCCTGCCCTCTGGAGCTGGACAAGCTCTCAGCTCAGCCAAGCCAAAGTAATTCCTTCTCTAGGAACAACTTTGCTGTGAACAGTTCCCAACCAGGAATCCAGAGGTGCTTTGCTTATTCCAGCACTTAGCTTGCTGCATCTACAGGTGCTACACTGGTTCCCAGTTATTTCTGTCTCTAACAGGCTTATGAAGGCTTTGTTGGACCAGCTGGAACCGTGGACATGGCAGCCCTGTGGCATACCCATCTTCTAGATGAGCCACAGGTCCTCCCCATGATGAGATGGTCGTTCAAGGTCTTCCCTTGCATGACCCCAAGGATAGACCTGAGTAAAGCTCAGACCTGCCTGCCCAAAGGTGAAGAGGGTCTCCACATCACAGTGAACCCTTCTTTGGCTCCAGATCCCCCACCAGCCAGCGACGGAGGGAATCACCAACTCCCTTCCCCTGCTCCTGTGGGCATCAACCCTCCTTTCAAGTGCCAATGAGACACAAAACTTTGCCGTGATGTTCAGCTGCGTGGTCTGCTCAGCGCCTCCGCATCCTGGTGTGCACACACAAAGAAACAGGACGCCACGACTGCCAGAGCCAGCGTCACCCATGGGTGCCCGGGCTGCTCGCGGTGGGAGGCGAGCTCTGGCGTTCCCAAAATCTGCCTCGATCCAGACTGCTGCTCAAGCTGCTTTGAAAAGCAACAGCGGCGAGAGCTGTTCGGCTGCCTGGAGTGACAGGCACCCATCTCTGCGCTCAGCGGGTCCCATCTGAAGAGCAGACAATATCCACAACGGCTGTGAAGACGCAGAAGGTGATGGAGGGATCCCATCTGCGGGGACCAGCTGAGGCATTAAGGGGAGAAAAAAAAAAAAGCAAAAAAAAAGAAAAAAAGCAGTTCCCAGCAATTTCAGCATCCTCCAAGCAACAGGTTTGAGCAACGTCTCTGAACGGGATGGTTTTGAGAGTCAACAAAGCAGCACCTTGGAATGAAAATATCAAGAGCGTCTGTGTGACAACAGCAAAGTGCTGTTTGAAGGGGATCTTTTCTCATTTGCTTTACACTTGCAATATAATAGAGTACCAGATGCCATCATTTAGTCATCCGCGGTGGAGAAAGAGGCCCATATGTTGCACGTTGTATGATAAAGGAGAATAAATAATCGCGGTCTCAGATGGTATCAGCTCTCTCCCAAGCACAGCTCCACACAAATCTTTTAAGCCCTTTAAATTTTATTCTGAATGTAGGTGACGGGATCAGAAAACGATGGAGTCGTGATCAGATATTTAGCTTACACGCTTTTTTGCTCAGCCAGCGTTGGGTATGAGCCACGGTGCTCGTGAACTCGCACTGCACCTGCAGGAGGTGCACTGGCTGAATGATTAATTAAACCCTAAGCGATGCAACTTCATTAACAGAGTTATGGCCTGTTTTGTAGCCGGGAGCACAAGCACCGACTACCCCCATACTGTGAAGCAAAGCTGGTTTGCATCTCCCCAAAAGCGTGGCGTCCCTTAGGGATTTGCTGCCACTTTTCTCCGGCTTCCTAAACAGGCAGGAATAGGTGCAACACCTCTCCTCTGCCACAGCCAAGACTTCTGCTCTCCCCACCACTGAACCCCTGATACTTTTGAGCAAAAAAAAAGTCTCTTGGTGCATTTAACACAGGTGGAGGGTTTTTTTTTCTCTGCAGTAGAGAAAAGAAACAGGCTTTCCCTGTTTCGGAGAAAAGCACATCGTGTCTGGGTCCAACAGGAGACTCCAGGGGAGCTCCAATTTTTACTCTTTAAAGGAAATTTCCCCAGTGAAACTCCCAGCCACAGAGCAGAGCCCTCTGGGCTGCGACACAGGCACCTCGGTGCTGCCTGGTGGTATATTAATCCCTACGTCTTACATCTCTGTCTCACAGGGCAGGGATTTCTTGCTGCTGGCTGTGTCTCCAGAAAGAACCCCGAGATGCGGCGGCTGTGACCAAAGCATCTCCCACACTTGGAGGACCGGCACTGGGAATCCAGGCGCTTCCCCCTCCATTGCCAGCTCGGTGGGAAGCAGCGTTGCAGCAAGGGTTCATTTGAAGTACGACAGGCAAATAAATCTGTGCTTCTTCCTTCTGGGCAAGATTTAAATCTCCCTGGGCTGGCAGGGTTGGACCCTCCCTCCCTTGAGCAAGCCAACGTGCTCTCCTCTCTCCAAAGGGCTCATCAAGGGCTATTACCTGGAGCCTCCATTGTAATTACAGCTTGAAAGATTCGTTGCTTCCCTCACGCTCTGTAATTTGTAATCAGAAGCAAACTCTTGACTGATCAGCAGCCAGATACGGCTGCGGGACCTCTCCGGAGGGAGAGGGCACATCATTAGGCACGGGGCTCTGCAGAGAATAGGGCAGCCACATTTCCCAGATCCTGCCTCAACATCCGAAGGTCATTTGGTCCCAGGAAAGCTCATGTTGCCTTTCCCAGGTGGTTTTTGTGAGCAGCGACCAATGTACCAAGTCTCTGATGCAGTCAACTCTTGTCCTGACCTTTTATTTCCAATTATCTCTGAAGGCAGCTGCTCTGTTACCGTCTGTGGTTGGAGCCGCAGCGGCACCACTCGCAGGTACAAGGCAGGACCGCCAGCACCGCTGGGTCACATCCTCTCAAACGTTCCCCATTACCCTTCGAAGAGGAGACAATCCAGCCCCAGAGCTGGGTATGGTTTTACTCATCAAAGAGTGCCCCTTGCAGTGGCATACTCAAACCAAAGGGCCAAACTCTTCTGCAGGGTTTCCTGCCCTGAGGCGCAACGCAGCAGGATCCCGAGGTTCTTCCCTCCAGCCCCTGTGGCTTCATGTCCCGCAGACCAGCCCCATCCATGCTCCCGTTGCCTCTCCCGCCTTGGCACGGGCGTCCCCAAGCCCCGTGAGCCCTGGGGTTAACGCCAATGGTGAACCCATCCATAAGAGCATCCCTCCTTAACCCCTCCTCGCCGAAACGGGGCTGCAACCTTGTCCTGGTTTGAGGTAAAACAGGACCAATTTTGTTCAGTAGCTTCGCTTCTTAGCTGGGCCTCTTTTAACTACTGAAATTAACAGCATATTGTGCAGACAATGTTCGCTCTCTCAGAGTGATAAGACCGATGTTTATAGCTGATGTCCAGACATGGTATGCAGAGAGGCTCTTGCTTACACTTATTGTTCTAACACCCAAGGCCAACTGGCTGTGTTATTTGCCACGTTGGAGGGTCGGAAGCAGAAAAGCATAATGGGGTCCCACCTGCGGGGAGGAGCGGACAGGGCAGGTGACCCAAAACTGACCAACAGCGTATTCCATCCCATCTGCCTCATGCTCAGTATAAAAGCTGACGGAGCAAAGGGTCAGGCCTTCTTTTTGGCTCCTTCTTTTTCGCCCTTCTTTTTCCCTTCTTGCTTCAACGGCTGACGTCTGAGGAGGACTCTGTCTGTTCGTCTGCCTTTGGACCCGATCCTGAATCCAGACCCGGAATCCAGTTCCCGTCCGTCACTGAGTCCAGCCTGGGACTGCCCCAGTGCCAGCCGGTGTCGTGATTGTCATCTTGGGAGCTTGATACGGTTTTGTATATTTTTCATTATTTCTTTTATTTTATTATTAATACTTCATTAAAGTAGTTTAGATCTTTCTAAACTCGTAAGTCTCTTTTTCCTCCTCTGCCTCTCTTTGAAGAGGGGTAGAGGGGAGCATCTGTCGGTCCCATCTGGGGTCCCTTATGTCCCCAGTGGCCGATTTGGCCTAAACCACGACAAACCTCAAGCAAAGCCTTCACCTCCAAAGCGCTTGGCCCCCGAGAGCTGCCCCGGCGACTGATTTTAGACGTTTGACATTTGAATTTCCTGCCCGCGATGCTAACGAGGCCGCTGCATCACCTGGCAGAGTGCACCGGGGAGCTGAGCCCACCTCGCCAGCCGGCAAACAGGAGCAGACCGCGGCCGTGTCAACAACCTAAACGGGAGAGACGCTAATTGGATTTGATGCCTCTCCCCTGCAGCCCCTCCTGGGCGGCGTGCAGCCACGCAGAGGTCTCCTCCTCTTGAGAGAATCGCTTTCCCCTCTTCCAGATGATGCTAATTTGGGGTTTGTGGGAGGGCTCCGGCGCTGGACCAGTGGAGGATGCCCAAGGATGCTGAGCTACTCCCCTCCAACCTGCTCTGCTACTGCCAAAGACGAGCTACTTTTCTCTGAAGCTAGAGGGGGGAAACACATAAAAGCAAAAGGAAAAGCAGAGGTAAAGGCAGCAGAGACAGTTTCTGCCCTTGGTTCCTGCAGGAGAGTACAGAATCACAGAGTCCCAGAATGGTGGGGGTGGGAAGGGCCCTCTGGAGCTCCCCCAGCCCAACCCCCTGCCAGAGCAGGGTCCCCTCCAGCAGTGGCACAGGACGGCGTCCAGGCGGGTTTGGGATGGCTCCAGAGTGGGAGACTCCCCCACCTCTCTGGGCAGCTGTGCCACTGCTCTGCCACCCGCACAGGAGAGAAGTCCCTCCTCAGGTTGAGATGGAACTGCCTATGGTCAGTTTGTGCCCGTTCCCTCTTGTCCTGTCACGGGGCACCGCTGGAAAAAGACTGTTCCCATCCCCCTGGCACCCTCCCTTTGGGTATTTATCAGCATTGATAAGATCCCCCCTCAGTCTTCTCTTCTCCAGACTAAAAAGCCCCACGGCCCTCAGCCTTTCCTCATCAGAGAGATGCTCCAGTCCCCTCATCATCTCTGCAGCCCTTTGCTGGACCCTCTCCAGCAGTTCCCTGTCCTTCTTCAACAGGAGTAGCGCCCAGATCATTTTGCTCCGCTGCCGTGGCAGCTTTCCAGGGGCACATACCCCTCCCCGGCACCACGCGGTCTCACGCTTATAGAAATTCAGCTTCAGCCTCTAATTGAGGTTGACAATGTTGCGTCCACGTGCTTTCACAATCATTACTACTTGCTTAATTAATGAAACGTTTTTAAAATTCTCTTGATCCCAGCTATTTGGGATTCCAACAATCAGTTATGAACTGGCAGGGGCCGAAAAGAAAAAGGAACAAATTGACTTGTCTCCTTAAAAGCAGGATGGACCTTGCTTGCCCGAAACACACGGAAAGGAAAGGCTGCTCCGGGCAAACGGGGGGGGGGAAGCGGATGGCCACAGCGGGGGCTGTTCAGCACAGCCCCCTCCCCGCCACAGCCCTCTCTCATGGCCACGCTGCTGCCCTTCGCACATCGCTCTTGGCACTGAGCCTCCCGAAAACTGCCAACATCTGTCTGCAGCCAGAGAGGTCTTTTTTGTTGTTGTTGTTTTTTCCATTCATTTTAAGTGGTATCTCTGTGGGGTTTGGTGTTTTTTGGGTTTTTGTTTTCTGCATGTTCAATTTTATGCAATAGGGAAGAAGTGGAAACGCAGTGGAGATGTTTCCAGCAGGAGTTTGGGGCAGTTTCCATCCCGGTTTGCAGCTGGGCTCTGCGATGAATCCGCCTTTGGGGATGTGTCCTGCATGGACGTGGCGCTGGGCTACAGCTCAGCCCCTCTCCGGCATCCTCCGCCTGTGGGTCCCCACCTGATGCCACCAAACTTCAGGCAGCCATGAGCGAGGAGGGACGCAACCCTCTCCCTGAACATCACAAAATCTCCATGGGGTGTGTTTGCATTTCCTCCGAACAAAATAATAACCAGAAACCTCCGTTCTTTAATGAGACATCAAATAGCACCAACTTAATAGAATTTCAATCTTTAGCACTTGTAAAATGCTTAAAAAGCTCGGCGAACACACAGCTCACTGCCACCGTCTCCCAGTTAATGATGCTGGAAGTTGTCTATTTGCTGTCTACCTTTGCCGTGACGTTCCTTCTCATTTGCTCCCTTCACGCAAGCACCAAAGAAGTTGTCTTTAAGGACAAGCGCTTAACCCTTCCAGCAGCGGGAAGGTCCCCCCCGAGCAGAACTCGGGGAAGTTACACAGCCCGCGAGTCCCCGGGTGCTGGAGGTGAGTGGGCACCAGAAGAAAAATGTGATTTTGGAGCTCAGGCTCCTCAGCGTCCCCATTTCCTGGGGCATTATTTTGCAAATCAAAGAGCAATATTGAAACCTCCTGTGGCTCCCCAAAAGTCCAGGGCAGCCGCTCCAAAGGCTATGTCCTGGCTGGAGCGACATGGGACTAATTTCTCTTCTAATACTTGGGAAGACTGCACTTTTAGAAGACTCTGGTGTCTGAATTTGTGAAACTATTTCCTTTACAGCCAGCTATGCTGTGCAGGTTTCAAGATCTCAGTGTTTTCGAGCTCGCTGGGTGTGGGGATGAGGAGGAGCGAGACCCGGGCACTTGACCCAAGCTGCCAGCAGGGTTAGTTCATACCATGAACGGCACAGTCAATATAAATTAGAGAGTTTGCTGAGGAGTTCTCTCTCCCCCGTGATGGCTGCCACCCTGAGAACTCCTCGCCCCGGTGCCGGAGCCCTGAGCCCTTCCCTTCCTCCCGAAGCCGCAGCGCTCGCAGGGTCCCACATTGGCTGTCCCTGCTGGGAGTGCACAGCTTCTACAGATAGAATGGGCTGAGGGTGATCCTTGGGTATGTTATATTGACATCAGGATCAATATTGGTTCTTTAGTGCTATTAATGTTAATTATCTGATCTTACTCTATTAAACCTGCTTATACTTAACTCTCGGGTTTCCTTGTTTTTTCCCGATTCCCTTTCCCGCCTGGGGAGGGGCCATCGGGTGAGAGAATGATTTTCTAAATGACAATAAATTGTTACAGGTTTCTCAAACCATAACAGGCTCATCCCAGGTTTGCTCCCAGGACCCGCTGGACGGTTGCCCCCGACAGTTGCTGCATCCAGAGCTTGCTTCTAGCTCCCCGCTAAACGAGCTGTGCCCTTCGCCCATGTGCAAACTCGGTCTTAAATTGCAATAAGCTCTGCCCTCTCCCTCCTGGTCACCTCCTTGGCATTTCTACAGCCAGCAAAAGCCTTCCCCCTCATTCTGCTGGACACCGTTGGCTCTATTTGTTGGACTACACTGGCCAAACTCCTAGAGAGCTGCCCAATTTGGGTGGGTGCATGGTGGGAACTGGACCCTCTGAAGGCCTCCTGTCCTCAGCGAGCAGCCTTCTATCTTTTTTAAAAAATCCTTTTACCCATATACCACGGGGAAGGGTTAGCAGGAGCACCCAGACCATTACTTCATCTACATCCCTGACGTTTTCTCTTTCTGACCTCCTCCCTAAGCGAGCCCTTTCCAATCTCGCCCTGTTCAGACGCACCGTTGCCTGCCCTGACTCATTTCCATCGCTTGCCTCCAAACCTATCTTCTTTTGTATCCTTTTACAAACACGCCGATTCACTCCTAATGCTATTTTCTAAGCAAAACCGCTCCGCTGCCCTACAAGAACAGCCACGCAATCGCTTCCATACATCTCCTGCTTTGAACCGCTCCTGTGCAATGAGGTTTTCTACGTGGATGGCCACCTCTGCCTGCCAGTTTGCTTCTTGTTGTTGAATTAATTGAGAGTCTGATGATATACTGGAGGAAATCAACTGGGAGAGTGTGTGGGATTGAGGGAAGCAGAAAGAAATCAGAGAGTGAATGTTCTTCTAGGAGGATGTGTAAGACCGTAGGTAGGAGAAGATGCTCTGAGCGAGGGTTAGGAAACATGGGGAATACTATTTAATTTCTCCTAATTTTCAAATGCCACTGCCTACACCTTGTTTGGAAATACAAGGCTGCAGAGCGATCGCTGCCAGACCGCGAGTCCCATTTTCCTGCCTCTGTAATTACACTTTTGGTGCTGCGGTTGTTGGTAGCTGATGCTCTCTGTCCCGTGCAAGCGTTACGAGGGGATGAGTCTCCAAGGCACACTAGAGCCCTATTAAACAATATTGCTCCATCTTCGAACCTGTTGCTTAATTGAAGCCTCTTAAATTTTTATTGCCAAGTTGGCAGAAATTGCCATTTTTAGTGCACTTTTCATCTTCTCTAACGTGCCGTGCCGATGGCATAGCAGGGAGCCGCCGAGCTGGGGAAGTGACATTCTCTCACCCCATCCCTTCTGGGAGAGGCTCGGGTGATGCTGTTGAGATGCGGTGACGATGCTGTAAAACCCAGCTGGGAAAAAGGGGGATTAAAAGGAGCCAAATCCAGGAGGAATTGACCTTTCTCCAAGGGATCAACCCTCCAAAATATAATTTCCAGTGTGTCCACCCATGCCGTGGTGCAGTGGTCCAGTGCAGGGGTATGGGGGGATATTGCAGCCTCCCCAAGGCCACACACAACACAAGGTCCGGGGAGGCTTGTTACAGCACCAGGCTCACCCCAAAGAGCTGGGGAATGGGAAAAATTGAGGTGCATCCCTCCAAAGGCAGAAGCAGCAGGAACTGAAGGGCACTGCCCTCCTCGGGGTGGTCCTGCCCTCCCTTGGGAGCCATCCGGAGGGTGACGGGAGGGTGACGGCACGGCGTGCCCCGAGCCAGCTCCTGCGCTGCTCAGGGCTTTGCCCATTCATGAGAAAACAAACCTTATTCATGAGACTCAGCAATTGCCATGGAAACCGCTCCCCTGCGCGGCCAGAGCATCTCTCGCTGCAAGGCACAACGGGGACCGCCGCCGGCTCTCCCCGTGTAAAACGGTGTGAAAACCCCAGAAAACAGCAGCTGTGGCCTCGCACGTCCACGGAAACCACTCCAGCTCCTTCCACGTTGCGTTCAGACACAGCCGCTGCCGTGGTGGACGGAAAGTCACCCGGAGAGGATGTTTTCCACCACCCTCCATCAAGACACTCTTGTTTTAATTGCCACTGTCCGTCGTGCATTGCCTTCTGCTGCGCCACCTCCTGAGTCACTTTGGGGAGCTCAGTCCCAGCTCCCCTTAAACCTCAGGGGATGGCTTTGCACTGCGACCTCTGACAGAAAGCATCTCCCTTTAGACACAAGTCCGCAGCAAAGAACCAGCTTGGCCGATATAACCCAACCACCACGTTTTATGAAGGAAACCTCCTGCAGGCATTGCCTTTGCGGGATTGCTTTTGCTGACTCAGCACGCGTGACCGATACACGTGCAAAGTCCCTCTTACGATGCCACCAGTGCAAACCAGCGTGACATCGTTACTGCATTAATGTTCCCAAACTGATAAATGTTCCTTAAAAGTGTCACCCTGCAGGAAGCAGAGGGCTCAGCCGCGGCAGGAGGAGGAGAAAAACTGATTTTGTTCCTTTTTTTTAGACGGACAGCTAATTTTAAAGGGAGATTTAACGAGATCATGCACCATCACGGAGCCAGAGTTTGCTTTCGACAAGGGGCTTTTGGAAAGCTCTCGGGATAAAGACCCAGGATTTATCGCCCCGGCACCAAGACACAAGTCCTCGCTTGAGCTAAAGGGCTGCATACCTGGAAAGGGAGGAAATCAGTAAGTAAATCCCAGTAAATACTCTTATTTGCAGACTGGGAAGTGCGGACGAAGGGATAGATTTGAGCACAGCCACAGGGAACAGTAACAGAGCCACAAATAAAGCCACGAGCATCTAAACCAGCCACGAATAAATTCCCTTCACCCCAAAGCCCGTCTCAAAGACGATGCACGGTTCCCACCGTCGCAGCAAGGCAAGTCTGCCCAATTCCACACCTATTATTTCTCACGACTGGGAAAAGTGCTTATAACTAACACAGAGGCTGCTCTGAGCTGGGAGATGTGCAACGACCTTCTCTTTATCTTTACTTTTATTCTTCTCTAGCTGGAGAATCGTTTCATTTATGTTTCATGGTGTAAAACACATGGTTTAGGACCCCAATAACTGGCCAGACTCAGTCCTTTGGGTGATGTTCATGGGTTTTTCCACCTTTTGCCCTGATTTATTGAAGGAGCAGCACGTGCCTGCCCCGGATGTAGAGATTTAGTAGGGGAAAAAAAAAAAAAGACTAAATCAGGGGTCTGAATAAAAGAGGCGCATTCAGGGCTTGAGAAGGTGGGTGATGCCCGGCCGGTCCCTGCAGGGTAATTAGGGGAGGCAGTAGCATGTGTATGCTGTAATGGTTGTAATCAGGTTACAAAATGACTTTATGGAGAGGAGGGGTTGGGGTGGGCAGCATCATCCCGGGAGCTGACTGCTGCTCCAGGCAGGCGGCTTGAAGAGCCCCCGCGTCTCCTGGGTAAAGGCGTCACAGCCCGGGAATAATTTGAAACCAGTTACAGAAGCCCTGGCCCCGAGCAGAAATGTGCCCTTCCCTCTCCCAGCACCAAAACTCCGGCAAAACCTGCAGAAGAGGGAACGCGCTCGAGCTAAGAGTCCCCCCAGATCTGTTTTTCTTGTCATCTTCTACATCTTCCCTGCCTGGAAGGAGGGATTTGGGGAGGGCTGGATTTTTTCCCTCTCTGTCTGTCTCTGCTGGCTATCTTCCTGATAGGAAATTTAATTGTTTTCATAAAAATAATTAAATAGTTAATGCTGGCAATGGGATGGGGAAGATTTACAGCAGCTGTCTTAAAAGCCTCCAGCATTTACACTATTTCTATCTTAAAACAAAGTCCTTGAGATCCTCGCTGCAGGCTCCAGCTCCCGGCCACGCTCCCAAATCTTGTTGAAACCAGAACGTTTAAGGAAGACAAATCTTTCCAATTACTGCTCGCGCTGCCAGGCGAGTTCCATTCGAGGGGGTGTTGCCAAACTCTTCCAGCATCAGGCGGCCGCACCGCACAACGCAATACCCTGCCCGGCGCTGCCTGCCTGCGACCGGGGCGTGCAGAGTGCCCTTCTCCATGGCCAGCCCCGGCGTGTCCCCGGTTAGCTGACGCGGTCTCGCTGGGGGGATGCTCATCCTGCTGGAGGTTATTTTTCACAGCCGGCAATTTGCTAAACAAAAGTCCTGCTCGTTGCCGTTGCGAAAAGAGGAGAGGGCTTCGCTCGAAGGCACGTGCGTGCTGGGGATGGGAATGCAAGACCCCAACGCGGGACTCTCTGCTCCGACATAGAAGCATAGAATAGGTTGGGTGGGAAGGGACCTTTAAAGTCCATCTCATCCAACCCTCCTGTCACAAGCAGGGACATCTTCAACCAGCCCAGGTTGCTCCAAGACCCGTCCAACCTGGCCTTGAACACCTCCAGGGATGGGGCATCTCCCACCCCTCTGGGCAACCTGGGCCGGTGTCTCGCTACCCACAGCGTAAAATGTTTCTTCCTTAGATCTCATCTGACATGCGACCTCTGCTGCGACATTGACTTCCTCCATGACCTTTGGCAACTCACTTGTCCTCCCTGGGGTGACCCAGCACCCGCACGCTCCCTGCCCGGTGCTGGCACGGGGACGGCTCCCATATGCAGCCGCTGTGGGCAACAACGAGCCGCTACCCCTAAGCCTGGGGTCCAGACCCCACCGCTCTGCGCTGCATCTGCCACAGGCAGCCACGGACACGGGGCTGACCCCAGCGCCGCCGCCTCGGCGTGCGGACACCCTTAGGTGACACCTTCAGGAGATGCCCCCAGGGAGAGAGGATGGATTAGGCAGTCAATGCCCAGTAATCACTGCCAACTGGAATTTATCAGTTTGCCACCCCTCCAGATTCTTTACCTCGCAGCACGCCCCATGTAAGTAACGCCGAACGCTGCTGGGTCCCCGGGGATGGCGGAAAGCGGCTGCGGAGCCAGGTGAGGACCCTGGGGACATGTGGAAGGGCTGCTGTCAAGGGAACGGGCATGAAAAATGCCCATGTTGGGTTTCCAAGCCCCTTTCTGCTTTGGACTTCAGCAGCCGCTGCCTCAGCCCCCGAAGAGCCCTCTGCCTTCGCCATTACTAAGGTGTTACACTCCAAACGAGAGCCCTGCGCGCTAATAAAGCTGCTTATTTTCTCCAGCCCACCGGACTTCCCACAAGATACAAACCGACGGCAGCGAAACATTTCTCTGCTTTAATTGAGAAGATTCCACCTGGCGCTCGCCCACCGGGAACCCACACCGTTCGTTATCTCCTGGATGATTACACACAAGCGCGCCGTAACGAAGGAGAGAAGATCTGCATTCGGGCTCGCTGAAACGCAGCATCTTCAGGGGTATTTTGGTAGCCGGTGACCATGGAGAGATGCCGTAATGATATATTTGGTGGTGAATCGCTCGCGTTGCTCTGAGCCTGAAGTGTAACGACCGCGGCTCCGATCTCCACGGAGGTTTAATCAGAGCAAAGCCTCCAACAGCTCATGTTCGCTTTCCTCAACTTGATTTATGTCTCATTTGAGGGTGGATGCAAGAGCAGGGAAGAAAATGAGAGAGGCAATGAGGCAGGAGGGCTAGGACTGAAAGCACCGAGGCTAAGCTGGGGGAAAAAATTATTCTGCTGGCCGCCTTTCCGTATGCCTAATCAGGATTCGGGTCTAATGACGCTACGTCACATCGCATCCATCCCCACCGTGATGATGTGCCACCGTTGGGACTCAGGGAGAGTGATGCATCCTGAGCCACGAGCATCCCACCACAGTTTATAATAAAGAACGTGACTATTTCTGTGTTACCTGAAAGGATTCACGCTGATCTACCTAATGAAACACTCTCCTCTCGTCTCTTTTAATATCCTTGGAGTGTGAGAGCCTTTTGGCAAAAAGCATCCTTTCTCCAAGGGCTGGAAGGTACCCAGCACATTAAGCGACTGTCACAGCTGATCCATAACCATGGAAGAGCAAGGCGGGGAAATTATCAGGGATGAAGTCCCTCCTGTGGCCAAAATTACACGGATCGTGGGCAACGCATGGGAAGCAACGCTGAAAAAGCTGCCCTCATCCCAACCAATTTGAAGCAAGGCATAAAAATAGCTGTTCATGATGAAGATGCTGCTCAAGGGGCATCGGTACGTAGAACCAACCTCTCATACGGATCCACTGGAGGGATCCTGGTGTGGAAGTGAAATTTAGGACTTACCCTTTGCTCTTGGGTGGCCACAAAGGTCTGGAATCCAGGGGCCACCCCGAACCCCAGCTCCTGGACGAAAGGTGGCTCAGACTGGCTGTGGATCTGGACTTTGACTCCAGCCTCGAACGTCGTCTCCTCTGGAAGAAGAAGGGGGAAGGTTAGCGGGCTGGGGTAGTGGGACGGTGTCCACTGGCACGGGCATGTTTGTCCCTCCATGGAAAATTATGTGTGGTCAAACTCTGCTGCTCAAAAGCAGGAGATAAGCAGTTGGGAGTGCTCCACCTGGATGATGAGACTCCTGGGCATCAAGGGAGGGAACACAGCAGCAGCGTTTGCCGTGAGCAGAGCACACCTGGGACTCAGCCCCAGTCACCACTGCTGCCCATCGGGACCAAGAGCATCTCCAGGCTCCTGGTCCTTACACTGCTGCCTGTCCCAAGGGCTCACCCTCCCTGTGAGGCAGAGATGCGTGATCTCTCCAGCTTGATCTCTACTTCCAAGCTAAAGAAAACAGGAGGTGACATCTGCTTTCTAGCTGATATTTAGTTACAGAATTTGTAATGCATTCCCATGTTACTAAAACAAATAAACTCCTCCTTCCCCCAAACAGAGACATTTCTACTATCCGTAAGGTCTCCAATGCCGAAAGCATGGGTGCACCCTGCGTCCACTGCCCCAACTCTGACGCAGCCTGAGGCCACTTGGGAGACAACGTGGGCAATTAAATAATGAAAAGAAGTGTTTTAAATTCAAAGGAGCTCATGTTTTTGGCAGCTGAAGTTGCTCCAAGCTGGACAAAGGCATTTGCAGCACGTGGGCACAGACACAGAGCTATGGGTGATGCGAGGTTTCCACATCCCAAACCTGTGCTGAATACCAAGTAACTCGAGGCCAGTCCCCCTCTTCCACTAGAAGCCAAAACCAACCCGAAAAAGACTTTCTGAAGCAGAATTAATAGGATGCAAATCAGACCCGAGTGTGATACGTGAGCACTTTGGGCTCCTCTATCACACTGGTGTCTTCACGCAGCTGGGATGTGTAACCTTTCTCTCTTTAGCATTGCTGCTGCGGTCTCACATCCCAACAAACTGGGGGGAGCGTATGGGACTACGGGGTGGGGGGGCTCATTTGCCAAGGAAGGAACTATGTATAATTTGAGTTACCCCTAATATGAATCCACGCCTGTGGCCAGCAATGCCACCTCTACATCTAAAGAGCTTCTGTTTAAAGATGAGTCACTCTTTGTTTTCATTGCTTACTACGCCTTGGCATTTTTCTACTGTTTTATTATGCATTTCAATTTTTAACAGCACTGCATTCAATCCAAAGCACTGGTGGACCCCCAGCATGAAGGAATCACAGCCGCAGAGCTGTTACGCCAGGGGCTGCACAAAAATTTGCAGCAGAAGACACTGGACCATGGGGTGATACGGGCAGAAGAGAAGGACAAGGGAGGAATAAGGTGATACCGGATGACATGAGGTTTACAGATCTCAGGAACCCATCGCTTAAGAGGATACAGCTCTGCTGACTCAATTGGGCAGCAAAGGGATCATCAACTTTCCTCTCCCTAGAAGACTTTCTTGGACCCTGCTCGCCCAGTAGCTCCCACGGCAAACAAAGCCAGACACAGCACGGGTGGGAAGGGGCTTATGCACGGACTTGTCAGGCTCAGCGAGAGCATCCACAGTGCTCAGATCTGCCCCCTTTACACCTAACCATCCTCTGAGGTTCAACGCTTGTCCATGGCCAAACCGATCAAGATTTGGTCCAAGAAGGTTGGACCAGAGACCTCTGGCCCGACACGCTGTTGTCCCCTTCATCCCCTACTCGGCAAACAAACCCTCCCCGCCAACCCCAAACCAAACCGCACGTTTCATTCAGCTTTTGGGAACAAGCAACATTTAAAAAGTCCCACTCTGCCAGCGAGGCTGCTTTACATGGTGGCTACGTGAAACTTCATGATTCTGCACCTGCAGTGAGCTGGTGACCAGCAGCATCTCCACGTGTCAAGCATTAGATCTCAGCAGCCTTTGCAGGCTGAGCAGCTGGAGCAGGCTATTCATAATTAACCTTTTAAAGCCCAGCTTTCCTATCTAAGGCGTGGGAAAACAATTTGGAGATAAAGTGGATTTATTAGAAGTTACCTCCCCAGACCTTGCCTACTTCTGCGAAGTTCTGGGATGGTGGCGAGCTCTCCATGCGCCTGGTTGGGGGCTCAGCTCCAACCAGTGGAGTCGGACTTTTAACCGGTCAGAGGGTACTGATTTGCAAGGCTCACTCTTAAACAAACACTCCCATCGACCGATGCCTCTGGTGCCCACACTAATCTGTCTGCCCACAGCAAGGGGTCCCGCTTGAGCGTCTCCTCCCTGCCAACACCTCCCCAGTGCCGACTCTCCAAAACACCCAGCGCTGAGGGTGAAGCCAGCTTTCCCCAAAGCCTTCGGCAATGCAGAGCGTCCCCATCCAACCTCATCGCTGCTCAACAGCACGGCAGCAGCCCTGTGCTCCGCAGCCGATTCAGCACCCAGGTGCCCATGTGCCACAGGCGAACACACACCAGAACGGGTTCAAACCCTCTCCCGAGTGCCCACCAACTCCTCCAATTTCAATCCCGATCCTGTTATTCCCACATGACACCCACTCCTACCGATCCCACCCGACTCCATCGCTTTTCCTGGTGTTGATCCCCTTCCAACACTTCAGAGGAGATACCATATGCTTCCTTCAGTAATTACCTGACAAGTTGGAGGAGGAAGCTTCTATTTAGTGTAACTTGTTGGGCAACGGGAACTGTTTTGTGGAAACATTTTCCATTTGAAATTATCCTGCCCGTTTCTGCACCTGCCCTGCCTCCGTTCAGCTCTGACTTAATTCCACGTTATTTCCCATGACCGTGTGCTGCGCCCGGGTCCACCTGCAGGTAAAGCCCCGTACATCCGTATCAACCAAACAAGATACAGCCCGCAAGTATCCACGAGAGACTTCAAAGCAACAGGGTTTGTAATTTTAAATAGAAAATCCTGGCATGTAGCCAGTTGTGATCGCGGACGGCAAAGAGGAGGTATTTTCTGTGCCACAGAAGACACTTTGGTTTTCAAACACACAGTTATTAATTTTCATCATCGATAATAACAAGAAGAACAAAATAAACAGCATTTTTTTTTTTAGAAAAGCTGCCAAAAGCCAGGCAGCATTCATTGTTTTTCCTGCAAGAACCACACGCGAGGATGAAACTATAAACACGAAACTGGCTTTGAAAAACTGTCACTTCTCCTAAAAATTCATTTTCTACAAAATAGCTGTTTTCCACTAAGAGAGAAAAATTAAAAGCTCAGCTACAAAACCCTTTGATGGAATATGCCTGGACCAGTCCTCATTAGTTGCATCTTAAACGTTTCCAAGCTCCCTGCTGGAGCTGAGAAGCTTTAGTGTGCGTTAAACATTCGCTGCAAGCGTAAGGAAAAGGTCTCAGAAGACCCAGAAGTTCAAAACTGTTGGGTTTTGGGTGCATTTACCTTGCTGAAATGAACGTCCCTGGGCAGAGCAAACCCAAAAAGGCTGGAGAGGCGCAGCCAGGGCTGTGAACATCCACAGAGACACGGTCTGGCCATGGTTTTGCCAGTTTTTGCAGTTTTAGCATCATTTTGAATGGTTTTTTCTAGTGGTACCTCCTGGAAGGAGGGGGCTGAGTGCCGGTCCAGGTTGTTGCTGCTGTTCTGTTAAACCCGTTTCTTGTAATCACCCATCAATGGGTTAAAAGAAAACCCTGAAAACTCTTTGAATTGGCTCAAATACCAGAAAAACTTTAAAAATAAAGTCCAGTGACTTGGGGTGTGGTTCGTATCTTACGGTTTTTAAACTAATTTCGTGATGTTGCCCGACCATAGACCTTCAGTCAATCTCGAATCCCACTTTTCAGAGGACAGTGCCCGTAAATTCATTTCTTAGTGCATCCCAGGTTGGGAATAGCGCAAAACCTCCCTGATGGCTGCATTTTGAAATACATTAATATATATTACTGTGCACAGGACAGTGTTTTCAAACAAATCCTGAGCTGCTCTTTTCACTGAAGGATTAGAGTAGCGTTAATTAAATTGGGGATTAATTCAGCATGTGCTTCAAGCTGGCTGCAGAGCATTACACGTTGCAGATTGCACGGCTTTCTATTTGTGCTGTTGGCTTTCCATGACTTTGTCGGGGCTTTCTGCTTAGAGCATCGCTCGAAAAATCTTAATAAAGCTTACTGTACGCTCGGGTGCGGGCTACAAAGTTCATCCCTGTGAATATGCAAGAAGCTGCAATTAAAGTAAGAAACGCTGCCAAAGGCACGGCGCTACCCTTCTCCCCCTGCCTTATTATGTCCAAACCGATCCACTTCTCTCTGGCAATTAACATCTGAAGCTGTGCTCAGCACTAATTTATTGGGAATTGAAGATACTACCCGAGTCACGGGTCGTTTCTAGCTGGAGCCATCACCTGCCAGCTCTGCCGGCGGCACCGGCAGCTCCGTGGAAGACACTCCTGCTCAGAGAAAACCAAAATAGATCCCACGTGGCTCCATCTGAGAAAAGTAGATGGTATTTTCTCAGCTGGTTCACTTTATGACTGTATTAGAAGGTGGCCTGAAGGTTTATTTGGGGTAATAAGCCTTCTCCTGTGCTGTGCTGGCTTCTCCCTAGACACTCGGCCTTTGCCTCAGTTTTCCCAGCTGTAAAATGGGAGCAATGTCACTACTGAAATGGGAGCAATGTCACTCATTGGGCTGGAAGAGTCACCCGTGCGTCTCCTACGCTCTGCAAAGCACAATTCAACAGCGCAGTGTATCACTGGGGCACAACGATGGGGACTATCACACGGGGACAGTGTCCTTAAGGGGTACTGGCAGCACCAAGCACAACATCTGGAAGGAAGCGCAGATGTTCATTGCATCAAGGGTATCTTGAGATCACTGTTTCTTGTCTTCCTCAGGCAGGAAGGCTCCCCAGGAGCTGGGGGGTTGCTGTGGCAGCATGGCAGTGCCCAGAAGATGCTGTGAGACGTCCAGGTTCATCTATAGATTTTAGGGCATCCTTTGCTCAGTATCACCACGGAAACGATGCGCATCAGAGCAAGCGCTCCTCCACCTCCCGCATCGTCCCCCGGGGGGGGTTGGCATCCCTGGGACTGGGGCCGAGCACCCCGAATTGCTCTGGGTGTGCAAATTAGCATGGCCACGTCCATGTTCCCACCGACCCAGTGACCCCCTAAGCCCCTCCTGCATCCCTCCCATTCAGCTCAGCAGCATGTGGGACCTGGCTGCGTGTCCCCAAATAACCCGCTGGGGTCTGTGCCCGCAGCTCAGCACCTCCTGAGCACGCCGGGCTCATCACACCAGTGGGGCAGCCGGGACCCGCAGCAACCCAGAGGGCATTCTGCAGGGCCCAGACTCGGGGAAGTCGACTGCCGCCTCAACCAGAACTATATCTGTGCAGAAATCTTAAACAAATGCCTAACATTCACATTTTTTCATAGACAAAAATTTATAGACCAAAAAAACCACTCAAATCGCCATGGAAACGTAACTATAAGAGAGCAGGCCCGGCAAGCCTACCGTGAAACAAACGTGGAATTACAAAGAAACCAGTTTAACGCCAGCGAAACCAGTTTCGCTCCCCTGCGCGTGCTCTCATTTCTACAGAAGCGTCGTGTTTTGCTTCGCTTAAAGTTGCTTGGTAACAGGATTAAGCGAAGCTGAAATAAGAGTATTCGCGACAGGGTTCGGGGAGGTTTGAGAGCAGCCGTTTGACAGGCGACGGAGCCGACGCAACTTTCCCCACTCAAAACCAGTCGCTGCAAATCTGTCCTGCGCATTTTGCCGTTGCGGGCTGCGCTTCGGCTGCTGTTGGGGGAGCAATCAGGGACTACGAATTTCCCCACGGATGAAAATGAGATGTCTACCACCGGCGCTGGCAGCTGCCGGGGGAAATACCACACGTCCCGCTCGGATGCGGCAGGAGTGAGAGTCCCAGCGGGGCTGTGCAGAGCGCGTGTGAACCCAGCCTGGCTACTCCCCTGCATTTAAGAGAGATAAATTAAATGTATAGGAGCCACCATGCAAGGGTGGCCAGGGAAGTGGGGAGCCTGTCATGGTCTCTCGGCCAAGTTTTGGAAGGGTCTGGCTGTTCCCCGGTGTGTGGTAGGGCCAGTGTTGGCCCAAGGGAATGCGTAAGTTGATCCTGGAGAAGACAAAAATGTCCCCAAAGTGTCTGGAGAAGAGCCTCTGTTGTAGAAGAGGGGAAAACCTCACTAACTGCTTTCCAGGAGGTGTATATTGCATTTAGGGTGGGGGTGATAGGATGGAAAGTCCTATAATCTAACAGGTTACAGTCCTATATTGTCCTGGACGGAGACCACCCAGGCCTTTATTCTTAAGGACAGGTCCCTCAGCCTTGTCCCCTTTCTGCTGCGAGCCCCAAAGGCAGGACATCACCTCCAAGGCTGTTCCCCTCTGCAACCTTCTGAGCACACCAAGGAACGCTGTCTTTTCTCTACAACGTGATCTCCTTGCCGTGGTCCATGCTGGGGTCTCACGGCTGCTGCAGCGACACCCCTGGGGTCCCTGCTGCTGCTGGAGGACTCACCGCTGCTGACAGCACCAATACAAGCTCCGAGCAAGCCCTGTGCCCGGCTCTGGACACTGAAATCTATTTTCAGGCATCTCCTGCCACCAAAGGAGCGAGGCAGGCAGCTCCAGAGTGATTCATCCCATCCCAGGGAGATGTCTACAGCAGGATGAGTCACATCCAAGGTGTTGCAACTTCCCTCCACTGAGCCAAGGCAGCTCCTTCATCTCCGTGAGCAGCTACGATAGGATCAGATAAGCACAACCGAGCCCCAACGGGAAATTCAGGCATTCCCTTTTCAGAGCTAAGGAACCGACAAAGGTAACCAGCTTCTCTCTCTACAAACCCTTCCCCGCAGCTATGAAATCAAACCTTGCTGCTTCAAAGCACTGCTGACAACCTGCAACAGGGACTTCATGTTCCCCAGGTCCCTTCGAATAAGCAGTGCTGGGATGAAATGAGGCAAAAAAGGATCATTTCCCAGTGGACCAACTCCTTGTCTCTCACAGAGGTGGGAAGTGATCTGTGATACCCCCCCAAACATCGCCCAGGAGCTGGACAACCCAGGTAGATGTGGTACCAGCACATCAGTGATCTCAAGGCTACTGGAGGCTTTGATGGTGATGGAGAGCGTGTGAAGAGTGGCACAGAAGCACCATGTGACAAACTCATCAGGTACTTCATGTCGCCGTGGTTTAGGCCGTAGCAGTTAGAAGAGGCTCCAGCTAAGAAGCAAAGTTACTGAACAAAATTGGTCCTGTTTCACCTCAAACCAGGACACATGTGCAAGGTTAAAGATTTATTCGGGGAAAACAAACCCAAAAGCCCCGCACCCGAAAGAGCTACCAGCACGGAAGGCCACCAGCTTGTGTTAACGGCAAGAGAGGGAGCGGTATTAGCTACAGGGGTAAACCGATTCTTTCTCTTTATCTCTTGGGATACAGTCAGAATATTTCAGGGGGTTGGTTTGTTTTCCCTTTGCCTTTGCTGTTGTTGTTGTTTTGTTTTGTTTTTTTTTAATGCAAGAATACTTTGAAAAACCTCGTCTCCTCGTATGCAAAAGGTGCAGACCCCTGGTGCCTCCGGCCGCGGCAGGAGTGCGGGGGCTGCCTCCCGGCCTCCGCTGCGCCGCGAAGGGCACTGCTGTCACCCAGGTGTCACCACCCAATGACACCCCTTGCTTGGTGTTTCTCTTTGCTTTGGGGAGGAACAACGGCAAGAAGGGATTTGCACAAAGAGAAGAGGAAGAGGGAGAGGAAGAGGAAGAGGGAGAGGGAGAGGGAGAGGGAGAGGGAGAGGGAGAGGGAGAGGGAGAGGGAGAGGGAGAGGGAGAGGGAGAGGGAGAGGGAGAGGAGAAGAAGGAGGTGGAGGAGGAGGGAAGGGAAGGGAAGGGAAGGGAAGGGAAGGGAAGGGAAGGGAAGGGAAGGGAAGGGAAGGGAGGGAAGGGAAGGGAAAGGGAAGGGAAGGGAAGGGAAGGGAAGGGAAGGGAAGGGAAGGGAAGGAAGGGAAGGGAAGGAAGGGAAGGGAAGGGGAAGGGAAGGGAAGGGAAGGGAAGGGAAGGGAGGAAGGGAAGGGAAGGGAAGGGAAGGGAAGGGAAGGGAAGGGAAGGAAGGGAAGGAAGGGAAGGGAAGGGAAGGGAAGGGAAGGGAAGGGAAGGGAAGGGAAGGGAAGGGAAGGGGAAGGGAGGGAAGGGAAGGGAAGGGAAGGGAAGGAAGGAAGGGAAGCTTCTGCCTGCAGAGCCTGCAAGAGGGTGGCTGAAAGGGGGATTTGGGAAGGGTGGGAGATGGACCTTGTGTCCTTGTCTCTCTTCCATGGCCCAAAGGCTGGAAAAGCAGCAGCGAAGCCTCTGCTGTAACAATCCCAAGGGATGAGGGCAGAGAAGTGATGCTTTCAGCTGGCACCGCTGGGATTTAACCATTGCGCGACTCCTACAGTGTAAACTGGGATAATATATATGGGATATAAACCCCAAAACACAAGCTAACGCTCCGGGGTATAAGGCAACAGCTACACCTAGCTGGGACCCAGAGCTTTCCTACCAGCAATTCATTACTTAATCCCCCATTAAGCATTTATTTGTGTATCTTCTACTGAATTATCCCATCATGGTGCTGGAAGAGGCAGGGGATGGGACATAACTGAGCTCCTTCACTACAAAAAGCAAGCCCGGAGCGGAGGTTTTTGCCTGCTCACTCCATTCCAAGCCCTCTGTAAAGCGCAGCCGCGATTCATTACTCACCAAGTAACAGAAGGTGTTATAACAAACTACATTAAGCATATCCGCTATTTTTAGTTAAGCATATTGCATTTGCATACTAAATCTGAGGGGCCATATGTCTCAACGTATATTATTAAAATGCTTCTTACATAATATACGGGGCAGGAGAAACCGGCAGGTCTCCAGCAAGCCGAGCCCAGAGCTGTTAAAGCGGTTTTGCTGGACGGCGAGGAGCCAGCAAATGAATATTTCAGTTCCTTCCTTCTCTCCTATTAAGCTTAAGCTTTCATCATTAAAGTGGGGGGAAAAAGTGTCAGGAAAAGGTGACCTGTTTTACTGGCGGGGTCACGCCAGGGCAGGGAGGGTGTCTGCTGCCAGGTTATGCTGCTTATACGACTGCTTCTTGGTGGGGAAGGAAAATAGATTCCCTTCCCACCTCAGCATCCTTTGGGAATCCCGTGCAGCAGGGAAGGGTGCCCACAGGAGGGAGGATAGCAAAAAAAAATCTGGGGGATGGTCAGAGCCACCCCCGGTATCTTCCCCATCCCTGGGAGCTGCTGTCAGAAATACGGAGCGAGGAAGGGAGAGAGAGTCCCTCCGGAGGGGACAAATACTCCCCGCATCCAGAGCCGGGGGTGCCGGCCTCCCCGGGCCACCCATCTGCCCGCTTTCGCTTCGGCAAGCTGCTGCCACCGCAGGGACGGAAATGATTCAAAAAAAAATTCAATAAAAAAAAAGAAAGGACATGTTTTAAAGGCGCAGAAGTGGTTCTCTCGCATCCCTCCTCCCCTTCCAGGAGCCCAGCCGCTTCCCCCAGAACATCTTGAAATATTAAAACGGTGAAAGAGCTGCTGCTAATTTTGGCTGGTAGCACAGCCAGATGGAAGCAGATTGCCCAGTGCCGAGGCTGGGTCCTGCTCTGCTGCTGCCCCTTCTGGGGCCAATGGATGGAGGGAGGGGACCGAGACACCTCGGAGGCTGAGCCCAGGGGTCCAGCCAGCTTTTGGCACTGAAGAAAGGGAGATGTCATCTCCATGTACTTGGTAGTGGAATGGGTTCTCAAACTGGAGGTCCAAAGAGGTGCCAGGAAGATCTTCCAGCTCTGAGCATCGCTGGCCCCCAGGAAGTCCCTCTGCATCCCGATACCTCTCTGGGAATGTGGGTCCCATGGGAAGGCACAATAGTCCCAAAGTGGATCAGAAGAAGAAGAATGGGGTGGGTCAACCCCCCAAGATGGTGGGTCACCATCCCAAGTGGTGATCCTGTCACCATCACCACCCTGACCTGTGGTGAGAGCCTCCATTGGACTGCAAGGTCCATGCAGGTGCTCAGACTGGGCTGGGCCAGGTCCAGCTCCTCCACAGGTTCTGTGCTTAATTTTCCAGCCTGGAGGATGCTGTAGAGCTCACACCGGTCCAGCACCACTGGCAGATAACCAGGATTTTGGTCCCACTGGGCCTTTATCCTGCAAGAAGCAGATTTCCCTCTTGAGCCAAGCTTGTGCCTCCCCATCACCTGCCCACCCTTCTCATCCTGCAGCCACTCCGATGAGTAACAACCTCTTACAACTATTTATTTTCTCCTGGTACCTCTCCAGGACGTACCACTGGAGGCTGAAGCACAGAAGTCCCCACAGGCAGGAGGACTCTCCTGCCCAGCAATTTCTCTCTGAACGCAAACCTGGGCTGGATGGGAGAGCTTTGGATTTAGCGTGCAATTAAATAAAATCACTGCCGGCACAAGGACGTTTGAAGACAGGCGGCGGGCAGGGAGGTTTTAAGCATTTCGAGAAACCTTGACTCCGTGCCCTGCCTGAATTGCACTGACAGCTGTGGTTATGTCTATTTAATTTGCATTGCCTATAAATGTCAGTGTTTTGAGTGATGTAATTTGAAAGCACTTTGGTGAACTCGGCAACTAAGTAAACACTTATTTTAATGGAAAAGGATGTGCCTCAGACACAGAACGCCAGGAAAGAGCTAGTCTGTCAGAGTGGGGGGAAAAAAATCAAAGTATTCTAGTTACATCGGTCAGGGAAATGCTTCTCCTGCTCGTGCATTTGTTAGAGATTTCAAACTGTTGTCCAGTGAGGACCAAGACAGACCTGAAATCAATAGGTGATTTTTCTGGAGGTTCAGAAAAAAAAAGGAAAAAATAGAAAAGAAACCTTGCTCAATCTCAGGGACACAAGGGTGTAAGCCCTGGTCTCACATCCAAAGCAATGCTTCAACAACTGGGATACAGGATATTTAGGTTTTTCCACACATTTCCACAAGAAGTTTCAGTTCCTCCATGTCAGAAAACTCCTCACCTCGTGATTTTTACCCCTAGCAGCCAAATAGATTTTAGACCTTAACAGAAGAAAAACTGGGGAGTCAAGAATTTCATAATGCCTATTTGCTACCTTATTTCTGATATCCTATTTTCTAGCAGTTTGTCAGGATTGGGGTTACCAAAGCGGGGAGAGCAGGTGGCCGCGGGAGGTGACACTCCCGCAGGGTCCCTTCTGCTCCTCCAATCTCAGCTTCCCACCCGCAGACCTTCTCAGGTGCCTTCACCACTTCCATCATCCGCACACCAAAACCTCGTTGCACCAGGAAAGGATTTTCCTTCTCTCTACGTGTCCCATCTTCAACCCAAAGCATTGCTGATTCCTCACAGCATCCCCACCTCCTTCCCTTTGTCCCCCCAAAACCTCCGGTGTCCCCCTCATCCCTCTCTCCTCCCGCCATCCCTCAACGCCGCATATGGAGGATGCTATATATAAAAATATTTGCATTGTGTTGTAGTGCGCTGCCCACGGGAAGGCCGGCGGGGCACAGACAGATCTCATATGGCAGCAGGCAGTCTAATATTTTCCTCTGATAAAAATAACCCGTGAAAATTACATCTAGCATGGCCTGCAGTGCTGCAACGAATTTTGCTGGAGGGGGAAAGAAAAGGAAAAAAAAAATAAATCAATCAGCGCTAACCTGGAGATTTCAGCAGAAAACAGTGTTGCTGATACCAGAAGTTGCTTCTGAGTTTTTACAAGGCACGGGGAGAAAACACCAGCATGAGAGCCCGGGCAGGAGGTAAAATACAGCAACAGGATGGAGCACGAGGCATAGCTGGACCCTGCTGAGATTTTGGGGAGATGAGGTGGATTTTGCAAGCGAGACAAAGTCAGGGAAATGCGTGGCTCCTCCTGTTTTGGCCATCTCAAGAGTTGACCATTAAGTCTCAGCTGGTCACTAGGGTCCCTCCACAGCCCATGGCGAGGGGTAGGTAATTAGCCACCCCATCCTTTGAGGGCTGTTTGACTTATTTCGATGAGAAACCTCTTTTTAATGGGTAACGGAGGGTGGGATGGCTCCACTCCAGCTTTCAGAGCTTGGTCACCCTGGTCACCACCCAAATCCACCTTCTCAAGTGCCAACACACAGAAAGAAATGATGCCTGTGAGTGAGGAGACTCCAAGAGAGTCTTGGTAGTGGAACCTCATCTGAAATACCGTCATCGGTTCTGGTGGCTAGAGCCTGATCGATGGAGACAGGGAAAAGAGCACACCAGAGCTGCTGGGATGGGAAGAGGAGCGGGGAACCCGGCATTTGGGAGAAGTCCAACACAGCTTGGGTTGTGTATCGTCTGGCGAGACGAAGGCTACGAATCCTCTCTATAAATACATCAAAGGCAAACACCAGAAGGGAGCAAAGCATTTCCACCGACAGGAAAATATTTGTAAAAAAAAAAAAAAACATATCCAAACTACTATAAGCTGACGGTGAATAAATTTAATCTGGAAATCAAAAGGTCTGGAGCCAACAATACAGGGCTGCACCGAAAGCGTACCGCTAGCACAGTCAGCTTAAATACCACCTTGTTGGCACTGGAGCTAGGATACAATCACCCGTCCTTCAAGGAGAAGCCTTGCTCTTTCAGCGGGATTTTGGCTGCAAAGGTTTACGGGCAGCCCCACAGCTCACTTCCAGGCTGTACGGTTCATGGTGAAAGCCTAAGGTCCTCCATCGTCCTGGTGGGCACCATGCACGGCTGTGCCTGCTCTGCACCTGCTTTTGCATCCAGAAAGCCAAACTATGGGGGGAATTGGCAGGGGAACAAACCCCTGGGGTTAAGAAGACGCAAAGACCACCTCCTGCATCTACCCACAAGAATGAGGCCAAAGACCTGGCCCCAAAGATTCGCATCACAATGTTTTACAGACCACAACTCCAACCCCAAGGAAAGATTTTGCCTTCAGAAACCACAATTCTCGCCCTGTGTCAGGGCACAGTGAGAAGGTCCCTGTGCCCATGGGACCCACTCAGCATCCTTACAGCAACAGCCCTGGGCTCACATGGGCTCCTCTGTGTCAACATCCCATCCTGGGGCAGTAAAACTACCAAATCCAGCCCCCACAGCCTTGGTCCTCTCCTGGCCAAAGCCCAGCCCTGCTCCCTTGGCCGCAGCGGCATGGGATGGAGCCAGGAGCCAGAGATGCAAGTGTTCTTGCTTTTATGAGTTTGCAGCTTTCACGAGTTCAATACTAACTTGTATCGCAGCAATAATGCTTAATTATTGTTTTTATCATTGAAATATTTATGGAAGCCCATGCAACATTATACAAACAACCCCGCGAGAACGTTACTACCATTATAGAAATAAATATCTGCACTGAAGGGCATTGCGATGAGACACTGAAGATAAATTGTTCCTGGCTCCCAGGATGGAGTATAACAAACTGCTGCGTAACGTTAAAATGTGTCAAATTTTCCCTTGGGAACACGCTCAGATAAGAGCTCAGAGCATGAGAAATGCATCTCAATCAGGACATGACTGAAATAAACATTTTTTTTTGCCATTTTTCCCCCCAGAATCAGCTCTGACATCCCTTGTGATGTGGCTACACCACAGAGCTGCTTCAGCCCCAGTCTGGAATTAGATGGGAGTCAAACCTCTGATGTCTCTGAGGAAGAGGTCGGCAAAGTGATGGAGAGAGGCCACCAGTGAAGCAGCCTGGACCATGGGGGAGCAAACTGGGGCACCTTCTGCTCCCCCACGGGGACCAGCAGCCTGGACCAGATTCAGACGTTGTGGCAGGTGCTGAAGTGTCGCAAAATAAATGAGTTTGGGGAGGATGCCGGAAGGCTGAAACGCCAGCGCCGGATGCACAGCACCCCGGTGCTCAGAACTGGTGGAAAATGGGTTTCTCGCCTGAAAGGGAGCCTTCAAAACCAACGTCCCTGGGAGCTGATGGTCTCTTGCCTTGGACCAAAAGTGACCAGATGACAAGGAAAAGCGGAGCTGGCCCAGAGCCCTTTTTCTCCAGGCTGCTGCATGAATCCTTTGCTATCCTTGGCCTTTCCCCGTAAAGAGATGCACTTCTGCCTCCAGCTGCCCGGCACCCTTCGGGATCTGTTCAACACCAGAAACCTCTATCCCATCCCCATTTCCAAAGACACCTGTTTTGCTTTCCTCACGCTGACCTTCCACTGGAAGAAAAGAAATTCCTTCTGCACATCTGTATTTGAGAGAAGGCAGTCGCAATCACTTCCCCTCTCCACTGTTCGCACGCTCCAAAATATATGAGTAATGACATCGTGTAGTATAATTTGTCACTTGGCCAAACTCCGCAGATGGCATTTCCCTCTCTTAATCTTTATAAGCTTCTCCTTAAATAGTAGTAGTGGAAGCAATAAGCCCAACAAAAATATTAAAATTGATAAAAAAACCCACAGGCACAGTCCTCTTTCCTAAAGCTCCCCGGTTTCGCAGGGTGTTTGGTAGCAAAGTATACATCAGTGGTGGCAGCATGCCAAACCCAACCCTAGACAGCCCCGAAATGCTTGGGTCTCTTCCCAGGTAGCGGTGCCTCTGCGCACCACGCAGCTCTAAAACAGCTCGTTTTTTATTGCTACGTGGCTTTGCGATCTCACTCTGCTGCCACTGAGAAGAAAAGTCATCCACCCCTGTCAACAGTTGTGACCTGGCACATCTCACCTCGCCAGAAAATGAAAGCAGCCTCCAAAGCATTAGAAACATGTCTTGAAGAAACAGAATATGTCAACATGCCAGCATTGGTCACCAGGAACATCACCTGACAACACCCTGCAGGGTGGGTGGGGACAGATCCTGCCAGGGTCCCCGTGGGCACTGAGGGACCTGTCTCAACAGCCAATGCTGGAAGAGCCCTGGTGAGACCACCAAACCCAGCCTCCTGCCCCAGAGCTGCATCACGGCAGTCTCAGCCTCATCTGACGGACCATCATCTAACCAGTCCCTAAAGCCTCTGGTGAAGATGGGTTCCCCTCACTCCGGGCACAAGGGCCAACAGGAGGAGAAGACATCTTTCCAAGGCTTCATGCAATGTCCTCCCCACCATTCAAGTCCATTCATCCTTCACCTACCCACCACAGCTTGTTGCTCCCTTTCTCCCCAGCTTAGTATTTCCCATACCTGAAGACTTACCAGTGTTTCTCCTTCCTCCTCTCTAAACCAGACAGTGGTGACTCCTTCCCCATTTCAACCACCTCAAGTGAAGCCCAGCACTGCGGCAACTAAGTCTGCGCAGCAGAAGACCTCACGTGGCAGCAGGTGCCACCGCTGTATCACCGCAGCACAGACACAGTGGAGCTGATAAAGACTTTGCAACACTCAAGCTTTTTCCTCCCTCTCCATCTTTCCTCCACGCACCCAACCATCACAGATCTAGTAAATACAGCCGCAGAAATGCACTGCTCACAGGCTGACGAGAGAGGAGCTTTGACTCTTTCCTGCCCTCATTTTAACCTCAATAAAAGCTGAATAATTAACCACAACTCTTTTTTTTCCCCCCTTCTGCTCTTCTGTTCTGCTGAGACAGTCTTTACCTGCTCTCCAGCCATCCAGAAGCGCACTCTAGATGCTCTTTGCCATCTGTGATTCCTTCAAGCGCTTTGTATTACCGCAACGAGACACGGTACAACCAGAGACAGCTGTGCTCTTCAACAGAGATGCTCAACACAGACTGTTGGCTATTTTGTCTTGTAAACAAGCAAGGAGAGAGCTGTAACTGAAAGGACAATGAAAATTTGCTGATGCTGCCTGATGATGAAATGAGACAAGCTAAGAAGCGGCCACCAAGAGCTGCAGGGCAGGAAACCCTCACGGGCCACTCCTACATGGTGCGTGGGCACTGCGGCTCCTCAAATTCTTTCACCGAGTCCTGCATATATCAGGAAAGACACGTTTTATTTGCTCCGTATCTTGGGAAAGACAGATTATTTGCTCCTTCAGAGCTGGCCAAAGTAATGATGCTTTTAACAGAAGACTGTTGGGCTCTACTCATGCTGCTCAGCACAAGTGAAACGCTTGTTTCCCAAGCACAAATCCCAAGCACAAATCCAGGCTTGGCGGGGAATGGCTGGAGAGCAGCCCTGAGGAGAAGGACCTGCGGGTGCTGACTGACGAGAAGCTCAACATGAGCCGGCAATGTGCAATCGCAGCCCAGAAGGCCAACCGCATCCTGGGCTGCATCAGAAGCGTGGCCAGCAGGGCGAGGGGGGGGATGCTGCCCCTCTACTCCACTCTGGTGAGACCCCACCTGGAGTACCGCCTCCAGCTCTGGAGTCCCCAACATAAGAAGGACATGGACCTATTGGAGCAGGGCCAGAGGAGGGCCCGGAGATGCTGCGAGGGCTGAGCCCCTCTGCGGGGAGGACAGGCTGGGAGAGGGGCGGTGTTCAGCCTGGAGAAGAGAAGGCTCCGGGGAGACCTTATCGTGGCCTTTCAGTATCTGAAGAGGCTCCAGGAGAGCTGGGGAGGGACTTTTTCCAAGGGCATGGAGTGATAGGATGAGGGGGAATGGCTTCAAACTGAAAGAGGGGAGATTTAGATGAGATAATAGGAAGAAATTTTCACTGTGAGGGTGGTGAGCCCCTGGCGCAGGGTGCCCCGAGAAGCTGTGGCTGCCCCATCCCTGGAGGTGTCCAAGGCCGGGTTGGACGGGGCTTGGAGCACCCTGGGCTGGGGGGAGGTGTCCCTGCCCAGGGCAGGGGGTGGAACTGGATGGTCTTTAAGGTCCCTTCCAACCCAAACCATTGTGTGTTTCTGTGATTCCACAGCATCTACAGGAGGGGAAATCTCTTCCACTGTCATCCTCAGCACAGCTTTACACCGCATGGGGACCACAGCAATTTGCCTTAGGAAGCACCTGGGAGGTTTCTAACGTCAACCAGAGCCCATGTCGCTACGGGCTGGACGAAGTCAGAGCAAAACGATAATCCCTGCACCAAAGAGATTAATACAATTACATTTAATTAGCACTTGCAAAAGACTTTTATCTTCAAAGTGCTTTCTAGCCACAAAATCTCCTGGTGCCTCCGTGAGACTGATTAGTATGCGCTGGAGCTCTTCATCTTCCACGAGGGAAACAAAGACACTTGGGGAAGGGTCAAGAACAGAGAGGGGGGTAATGACCTGGATTAGCCTCATGTAAAACTGGTGCATCCAGAGAGCATCCCAAAATCTCACCACAGTCACCGACACCTCACTCCCAGCGCTCAGAACAAAGCACAGTAATAAAAAACCTGGTGCTTGCAGGCACCTTTGCAGCTCCTGGGCCAGCAAAGGCTGAGGCTGCAGACAGCAGCCCCTCATCCCCTCGGTGTGAGCCGCCCGGGCACCGGCCGATAGCCACAACCCTGGCCATGCCAGGCCCTTTCTCATGTCTCCTTACTACCCCACAAATTCTCACTATTTTGAGCACTCGCATTTTGGCCACGGATATTTAACTTTACACACCAGCCACAAAGACTCGAATGAAAGCTGCAGCATGAAATGCATATTTAATTTTAATGTTGCATGGCAGTGCTTTGTAACACGTACCCGTTGATTTTAGGTGCCTTATCTCTGCTTTACCAGATTTCCCAAAGCCACCTTCCAGTTTTTCTTCCTTTGGTTTTGTCTTAGATGAACATTTCCTGACTTCGGGGGCTTTTTTTAAGAAAAGCTTTTGAAGCATCTACGCCCCTTAAAGGATTTGCTCATTAAGTCACTGATACGTATTTACAGCTTCAGTTTAACAACATTATGCAACTGGGGACGTCTGGCTGTGCTTGCTAATACCAGTCCTACAGAGGAGAACGCCTTGCTGTGGTAGCTCCTGCACCTTCTTGAGCAGGACCACAGGAACAGGAGCAGCTTTCCCAGCCACGTCTTAACTGCTCCGCGTATCTGTGTCTGTGGAGAGGACGGGGTGCTGGGAAAGAAGGAGTAGAGATACCTGCAGCAGACAAGCACTGTGGTTTTATTTTCTTTTCTTTTAAATTCTGGGTGTGTTAACTGCCAAACCAGCACAAATTGGACCTAGAGGGCGTTGCATGATGTGCTGATGGCACTAGGATGGGCTGAACCACCAGGACCTCAGCACCAAGCTCACCGTGGGGACCAGAGGGGTTGATAGACAAGATACGGGGATGCTACCGGCTTGCCTGTGCTTCCCAGTGAGGAAATCCCTTGCAAAAAGCCCACAGGTTTCAGGCTCCTGTTTGCTCACCAGCAGCAAAAGCTGCTGAGATGTTCTTTGTGATGGCTGCAAAGCACCAGTTTTGGACTCTTAAATCCAAAAGCCTAAAGGACAGGCTACAAATGAAAATTTCCCCTGTTTATTAAAAACAAACAACCATTTGATTTTAATATCAAATTGAAATCTCCCCCCCCTGTCCCCCCAAGTCCTTTCATTCCACAAGTCGTGTTGGATGGCCAACATCAATCCTGGGGGCGATCCAAGTCTGGATCAGCCCCTGACAAGTTCCTGGGCACGTGGAAACAGCAGTACCTGCTACATCACAGAAGAGAAAAAATAGCTTTTTCAATGACTGCGTTGGCTCTCTCCAGCTCCACGATAACATCGAGAGGCCCCGGAGAGCAATTCACCATGAATGGGAGTCTATCGGTTATGTGACAACCTTAATGACACAGCCCAGACACAAAAACCCGAGTAACCTTTGAGCTGCCTCTCTTCACTCCGGCACTATTGATGAGTGTGTTCTGGCAAACATAATTAATTTTTAGTGGCAGCCTAATTTTGTGGATGCTGTGGTTGTCAGGGGGCTGGTGGAAGGTGGAAATAACGTTGACCTTTTCTCCCCGGGAAACCTGGCTAATTGAATGAATTCTTGCTCTCATTAGGAAAAGGTCCAAGATGCAGCACATTTTACGCCTCCCTTTAGGTGACACTAACCAGCCTCCTAAAGGTCAAGCTGCCTCTTGATGAGTTGATCCGAGATCAGAGTTTCTTATTGCAAAAAAAGCAACGAGTTCTTCTGGCCCAAACCCCTCCATTTTATTTACGCTCAAGGCCACTGCTGCTTTATAGGTACCATTCATCACTTCGGACGTTCAAGTCTCCAGAAGGATGAATCAATCCTGTGCCATTGGGGTTTGGGGTGTTTTTCTATTGCCTTGGCTAATTATTGCTGCCCGGTAATGCCAAACCTTCACATCATTCCAAATAAAGCAGCGTTCTCCCTTTGCAGCACCGACTGTGGTTCAGCAGAAGTGGCAGCACTTAATGGCTCATATTTAGCAAGAGGAGATTTATGCACGGGAAGCTCTACTTCATTTTGCAAAAAAAAGGGATGTAAGCAGCGAGGCTAATTTGACTCTCTAAGGATGAGTCGGATGTCACACAACAAATTACTATACGAGTTCAAACTTCTTCATCGCTTTTACGGGCTCTCACTGCAGACTGCAATCTAAAATGTTTCTGGCACAGAGGTGTCTGCGCAGCGCTCGGAACACACCGATTACCACCAGTCAACCTCCCAGTTTCATAAGCAGCTGATATACGAGGCCTGCACCTGGTGGCGGGGAAAATCAGGTTTATGGCTTGTGAGTCCATTCGTGGCTCTCCCGACTTACTCAGATTTTGATTTTGTGCCTTTCTGAGGCTCTACGCTCCCGCACAAGTTGAAACCCAATGCCAGCCAAGATTCATTTCTCTGCTCTGGCTTGCTGGGAAACAAGGTGTTGGGTGGGAGAGGAGCCAGGGAGAGATGTGTACCACCGCTGCCACAGCTCAACATCACCAAATCTATGCATTGCCCTGCCAACAGCTAGGGGCGGACAGGTAGTGAAGCCCCACGGAAAACTGAGAGCAAGGCAGCACGGCCGTGTCCCCTAAGACCACGACTAAAGCTGCAGTGAAGATGCCAGTGGGTCTTATCCGGCATTCACAGAATCACAGAATGGTTGGAGTTGGAAGGGACCTTAAAGATCTTCAAGTTCCACCCCCTGCCCTGGGTAGGGCCACCTCCCACCAGCCCAGGGTGCTCCCAGCCCCGTCCAACCTGGCCTTGAACACCTCCAGGGATGGGGCAGCCACAGCTTCTCGGGGCAGCCTGCACCAGGGGCTCACCACCCACACAGGAGAGAATTTCTTCCTCATATCTCATCTCAGTCTCCCCTCTTCAGTGTAAAACCCCCTCGTCCCATGGCTCCCCTCCCTGACCCAGAGTCCCCCCCAGCTCTCCTGGAGCCCCTTTAGGCACTGGAAGCGGCTCTGAGGTCTCCGCGGAGCCTTCTCCTCTCCAGGCTGAACCCCCCCTCTCCCAGCCTGTCCTCCCCGCAGAGGGGCTCAGCCCTCGCAGCATCTCCGGGCCCTCCTCCGGCCCCGCTCCAACAGCTCCGTGTCCTTCTGCTGTTGGGCCCCCCCCGAGCTGGAGGCAGCGCTGCAGGGGGGGCTCCCCAGAGCGCAGCAGAGGGGCACAATCCCCCCCTCACCCTGCTGGCCATTCCTTAATAGAAGATTAGCGGAAGCTAATCAAGAGGGACAGTTGTTAACTCAGGATCCCGGGATGCTGCTTTTGTAGTAACAGAGGCCATTAACCATTGACGCCTCAGTTAAACGCCAAGCAAAGCCGTTCCCCTCCGGCTCCACAGGTCTCTGCTGCTGTTTCCAGCTGGATTCAGGATCATTTGCTCCATCTTAAACCACCAGGTATCCTTACTGAGATTATTAAAAGCCTTTTTGGTCTCTCCTCCTTCCAGAGGGAGCAGCATTTCATCCGCCTGCGCTGTTACAGGTACACACACAGTTTGTGAATCAGCCGGTGAAAATGCAAATGCTCTGGGCTGAAAAGTGCTGGAGAAGACGAGTTACTCTTACACACACCTTGCCTTGCCTTTCTTCTTCTTTTTTTTTTTCCAATTTTTCTTTCCTTTCTTGTTTTAATTGACAAATGAAATTGAGAACCAACCTTTCCGCGGCAAACAAGAGTTTCATCCGCAAAACAAGCTGCCCTAAGGCAGCCGCCGCTGCACGCAGGAGGCAACTGCTCGCAACATCCCCGTAATGGAAAAGAAATTGCCAGAGCTCCAAGGAGCCCTGGAGTCAGCACTAACGCACGGACTTTTAGGAAGCGTAGTCCTGTCGAAAACGTGCTCGGGGTTTTGCATGCAGATGTGTATGGGGTGTCCCCATCGCCGTAGCCCACCATCCCGCCACGGTGCGTACCTGCTGCTGCCCATCACTTCTCCCATTCCCAGGTCATTTCCTACTTATTTTATATTTACGGATAAGCTTTATTTTAATTGTCATTATCCCACTTCAAACTCCACATGCTGTGAATGAAGCAGATGCGCAAAGCAGTGCCTTTTTTCCTTTTTCCCAAACTCTGCAGTTAACACTGGCGGCTCAAAGCCTCAAAGATAATGAAACCCAAAACACCCCCTCCCGGGTCACGCCAGGAGCCCGGAGGATTTGCAGCCGCGACCCTGGGGGAGGTCAGCTTGAATTCAGATCTCTTGTAAGCAAAAAGAGGCCTGAATGTATGAAGAACCGCTACTAATCATATTAATATGCAGAAGTAAACGACAGTGAGCGCTTTGTGCCTCTCCACAGCTGGCAAACCAAATGCTCCAGGGCTTGGGGTTATTAATGCGCCGTGCGCAGAGGCTGCACAGCTAGAGACCCAGTGCCGGGGCTGGGGAGGCTTTGGGGAAAGCAGGGGGGGACATCTGATCCCTGAGCCGAACCGACGGTCCCTCCTTGCTGTAAAAACCCTTGCAATACGCCGCCGTGGTGCGGCAGGAGCCACGCTCCGCAGACCCCGTCTCAGCGGCACGGAGACGCTGTTTCAATCTGTTTTGCCTGGCACGAAATGTAGGAGGGCAGAGGTGGGGGGTGGGGGGGGGAATCAAAGGAACCATGGAAACGCTCTCGATTTGTGCCCGCATTGGTAAACTTTTGCGAGACGAATTTTCAAGGTTGGCAGCGTTGGCTCCCAGCCGCCCGCACCTGCCAGGCGGCACCCTCGCCCCCTCCGAGTCCTCGCTGCAGCGGCTCGGCTGCGGGATCCCAAAATTCATGGGGGCTTTTGCGAGCAATGAGGAGGAACAGCCCTGGCTCGAGCCACAGGCATCGCCGCGGTGCTGGTTGTGAGGAGTGACTGTGGATGATTTGTGCTGTAAATCCCTTTGAACTGATGCCTGGAGCATCCCAAACCTCGGGTGAGTCCTGGAGATGCTCCACTACAGATGCCAAAAACCCAAAATATGCAGTAGATCCCTCAACACAGCCCTGACCACCTATTCTTCACCGGAAAGAAAGCCACCAGAGAGACACCTTCTCTGAAATCTGATCTACCCCAAGATAAGCCATGCACAAAGCGAGGCAGTGAGGCTCGTGCTGGTGCCGGCACGATGTCCCAGCACACGTCTCTGCTCTGCAGCATCCCACCGCGAGACAGTCCCTGGGGAGACGCAGCCGGGGGAAGGTGAGGGCTGGCTGGGAAATGCTGCTCCTCACAGCGCGGATGGCACCACCGTCACTTTTGCCCCCCCTCTGCAGACTCAAGGAGACCCGAAGGGCCCTTCCCAGAAGAGCCAGCAGCCGCAAACAAACCGCAACTAACTTCTACAGCGTCAGGGCTCGCGTGAAGACCCCGGTTCAAAATTAAAGCCACGCTAATTCAATTTATCTAAATTCAATTTGGAAATGGAAAGATATCAGCGGACTTAAGGCAGCTTTAATGAGGAAGAAAAGCAGCAGCATGGAAATTCAATGCCACCGAAACCACCTGCACCTCTGGTTCATTTGGATTAACGCTACAGACATGCCTCAGCTCCCCCGGCCGCAATGCCCAGAGCGAGGACGAGCATCCAGTGCCTTGGGCACGGCAGAGGTTGGTCCTCGAGCTCCCACCACATCCCATCGGCTTTTCCTTTTCCCAAACCACAACCCCCTGGAGAAGGGCTCCCTCCAATCACCAACAGATGGTTTACTCTTGTATCCACCGTTTGATGGAAGGGTTGGTACCCACCACCTTGTAACAGCACAGAAAAACCCCGCTGAGAAGAAAAAAAACAAATTGTAATCCAAACGGGTTGGGCGTGAAGGAAACAGGCTTGAGACCCTTCTCTGCATGACCAAGATCAAAAGTCTTGCTTGTAGCCTGTGTTTTTTATTGAGTTAAATAATAGAAGCCCGTAATACTATGTGATAGTCTCCTAAGTGGATTGAAGCCTCAAGCTTTATAGATTTCATGCTGCTGCTTAGCGCAATTTTACAGTGCGTTTCTCATCCCCCCCTTTTTTTTTTATTCAGCGTGTTACTTGATTAATTGGTATGAAATGTTCATCTTTATCCAACAATTCCTGAAACACAAACGCAGAACTCTCCGATTGTATTTCTTATTTACAGCCCTGTAGCCTGAGTGATTTCCAATTTACTGTGCCGCTGTATTAGGTCAATATATAATACCTTGGGCCACTCCAGAAAGATTAACCAGAAGTGGATTCCCTTTCCAATCAAATAGTCACCACTATAAATTGAGAATTTCTTTTCCTATACTTGATTGCGGTTCTGCCACTTTCCCTATCAAGTGCAATAAAACAAACACCCTCCGCAGCCCCTAATCTTGTGAGACAAAGCTGCGTAACCGCAGAATTTGGGAGATTCCCTGCCATATGTACGACTGGCTGCAGCTTCCACCTACGCTGCTTCGACTCTGCGGTTTGCTGTCTCCCCCTCGGTTACTGGAAAGACTTTTTTTCTCTGGTATCAATTTTTTTCCATCTTGCATTTTACCTCCACGCAGCATCGCTATTTTTTTTTGTTGTTTCTTTGCATCATGATTCCCAACTGGAATATTTAAGGGTTTTTTTAAAGCACAAAGGTGATGTGAAGACTTCAGCCACAAATTATTTTCCCAGTCGTTTCATATCTAGTACGCTCATGGTTAAAGTAAAACGCAGAAGATACAAACTCTAGAAGTGCAAAATTCAAAAGACAGAGATTTCCAGTTCTTTTTCTTTTTATCATCTTTTTTTTTTCCACATGCCTCATGATTTTGACAGTCCTGACACAATATTTTTGCACACCCAAAGATGGCAAGGCAGCCTGATGCCGCGACACCCAGACACAGTCAAAATACCCTTTTCTTTGCACTTGAAAATCAAGACTGAAGCAGTCTGTGTACACTCGCTATGCCAAAATTAGACTGCACATAAATTTAACGTGTTCAAATAATGGGCTTGCATATGCAGACAGTCAAGCAAAAGGTATATTTTTCTATTACAAGTGACTTGTCAGACAAGATATTTCAGCTTCCCCAGATATTAATGGATACTCAGCAAAGGTCTTTTTAGAATGACAACACACTTCATTTTGTTTGCTGAGTCAGTAACAATTAAATCACTTTTTGTATTACAAAGCATACGCCACTGTGACACGGTGGCGGCAGCTCCTGGAGCAGCCCTATCCCAAAGCTATGAACCAATATTTTCCTTTTCGCTTCTTATTTGAATTGCAAAGAACAGTTTAAAAAAGAAAGCCGAGATCCTGAGGCATGCAGCCAGCAGCAAAATGAGGATTTTTTGAGTCCACGCGCCAACTATTTTCACGTGGGGCTGTGAAGGAGACCGCGCTTTTATGGCATCTCCAAATCTGGAGCAAAAACCAAAGCAGCTACGGGACTAAATACAGAATAAGATGCCACCGTTTGAACTTGGCATTGATAAAAATCACACCTGCATCCAACAGAATCACAACTGCTCTCGGCCACCAACAAGGGTCTCAGGGACCCACGGTGCAGGAAGAAAGGTCCCATGGGGTGTCCTGGCCATGGCTGGGATGGAGAGACAACGAACTGGGGACTGAAGGGTTCTTTGAGTGGTTGTTTTTTTATGGGACAGACCCTTGCAGGAAGCATGAGCCAAGGCCACCATGATGGGCCAGAGAAACGCATTATTTTTCCACGTGAAGAGCTCTCTGTGGTGATGGAGGTTGGTCCACCTTCAGCATCTGTGAAGCCCTAATGGGGTGCAAACGCCACGTCTGAGACAGCAGCGCCGTGGGGGCAGCTCCAGATAGCTCTGGGAAAACCTGGGTTAAAGTGGGACAACCAGCTGGAAAGGAAATGGTTTGAGCAGCCACATTTGAGGGACACCGTGGAAGTTGGAGACTTGAAAAAAAAGGCCAAGTAACTCAACCACGCAAAAATATCATTGCCTAAGAGGCAAGTAAAAGAGCAGCTGCTGGGTACAGGATAGCTACTGAAGAAATGAAGCAGCAAAATGAGTCTGTAGAAGTGTCTGAAGAGTTAAAGATAAGGAGAGAACAGAACAGCTCAGGTTATAACAGAGATATGAACTCACTGGGAAGAAAAAACTCAACTCCTTCCATCCTGGAGGTATCCCCGTGGCTGGACTTCCCCATGCCTATGTGTGGCTTTGGCACTGCAACGTGAAGACCTCACCCCATGTGTGTCCGCAACCCTCTCCATGGCCAGGGTTGAAGTTCACCACTAAGAGCTGCGTGCCCTTGACAAAGCTGTTCATTGGAGCCAAGTTTGTGCAGTCCCAGCGGTAGCAGCTGAGGAGATTTAATTCCAAACACATTTACATTATTATGCAAATATTTGGAAATCATCAACTCCTTCACTTACCTACTAAGAGCTGAGTTAAGTGTTTCCATGGGAACAGCAACTATTAACTACTATAGTTAATATTTTTATTCTGGCAGTGTCCAGAGAGCTCAATGAAGATTGAAGACAGCTTGTACAAGGCACTGTACGAACGCGGAGGATAAAAAAGTCCCTTGTTGAAAGGCAAAGATTAATGTTTTATGAGCTTCAAAGACAAAGTCAAGTACCAGTTCTATCTGGACCTGTAAGAACATGGTCAAATTTGCTTGCAACGAGTCCAGGAGCCTCTCCTACATTGTTTAACTAAATCAATTTATATAGTTTTGCCTTGAATCCTATAGCATTTCACAGGCAAATAGACCTTAATAACTATCCCAGCGCAATCCAGCCCCATATCGGCCCAGTTCTAGGGACATTAGAATCCCTCCCCATGCCTCTAATCTTTAGCTGAGTACAAATTTATGTTAAATAGGGATGAGATTAGCAGCGGTGAGGTCACGGGGGGGCAGGACATTGTCACGGGTATCTTGAAAATCAAAGGGGTACATTGCTCCCTTCCACATGTAGTCAAAAGTCAAGTCTGGACTCAAAAGACCCTAAAAGCCATAAGATTTTGGAAAAAAATGAATGCACTTGGGCTTGGGTTTTTTTCCTCCTCAGGTTTCAAGTCCACAGCCATGGCCAGGTTTCAAGCACCTTTGCCACACGCAGGGTTTAAAAGCTGTCTGCAGAGAGTGACGAGAGCAGAAGCTGCCATCCCACCTAACCTCTGGATGATGGTGATGCTCATTGACATGACGGTACCAGACCAGAAACCTCCTCCCCACTGCCACAGGTTCTCCTGCCCAGCTTCCCTGGCAGACTGCAAGAACAAGACCTGGTTGATCCTCCTCCCTCATCTTGCACCGCCCAATTTATTTCTCCACTTGCTTCTTTCTTTTTTTTTTTTGCCTCCTGTGTAATGAGAGTCTGGTTTATCCAGCCAAGACTGATCCACCTTTCCCATCATCACAGCTCTAAAGGCAGCGCATTTCTGGATGGGTTCCTCCTAAAGATTCTCCAAAAGGCAGCTCCAAAAAGCAAGCCTAAAGTGAGAATGGTGTGACACAAGATCTGTGTCTCCATGGGGAACCACAGAGGGGTCCAAAACCCAATAAAGCTGAACATACAGAGCTGGCGGTGGGGCTGTCCAAGCCTGCTCTATCTCCAAGCCATCGATGTGGTGGTCTCCTGCCCACACGGGCTCCCCCAAGGCAGTCTGTAAGCGACAAAGCATCAGAAGTAGAAGATGCGCTTCATCTTCCCACTCTGTATTGTGAACCTGTTTTGCCTTTAAAAGGACAAGACTTCAAACAAATGCCACAAGTCAGAAATGATTATTTCAAATCACCGTCTCCGCCCCCTCACCTGGGGCAGATCAGGCTGACTTTGAGTACGAGATAAAAACTGGAAGGCAAAGCTCTCGCTATAAAAGCCTGTGCAATTTTAAATGATTGACGGGACCGTGGGAATCTGTTTAAACTGTAAGAATCAAACACCACACAAATACATTTCAAGTTTTGAATGAATGCAACCAACTCTCCTCTTTGCTATTGAGCAGAAGTTTGAAAGGTGCTCGAAGGGGCTCATTTGCACAGGATGACGGAGCGATGGCGACACAAAACCTTAAGTGATACTGGCTCCTCTCCCTTTCCCGATACCCAAAAATAAACACAACCTCATCCTGAAAAACTCCCCCCGCAACGCTCTGCCGGAGAAACAGAGCGGCTGGCAATTTTTCCAATGTTTTTTTTTGGATGTTTTGTTTCAAATATCAACATGGGTTCATGAAAACTGCATCCGCCACTGCTGAAGAACTGATTAGGCTTGCTCTAAATGGGCGGCTTTGGTGGCACGAGTCACTTGTCATGCTGTCCCCTGCCTGTGCCACCCCTCTGGCATTGTCCAGCCTCCTACCCGCCATTTTTGCGGCAGGGTTCGTTGAAGAAACTGGCACCAGCATTGCCAGCAACTTCACCATGACAGCTTGGTCGGGATGATGGGAGCTGCTGAGCTGCTCTTGCAGGAGGCAGCGTTTCCACGTCCACTCCGAGTGCTGCCATCCCAAGCCATGAGACCTGCGAGACAGCGCACAGCCCCAGCCCTTCTGGTCACCCCTTCTCTGTGCCAGGACTAGAGCGCTGCGGTGCAGCACCCTGGCTCTTCAGAAGATGCCTGTCCCAGCTTGGTTCCTTGGGGGACAGACGCCATCCATCCCAAATGCTCTGAGTTCAATGACCCGAGCCCTTGGTCCACCCAGGCAGCGCTAACCCATACACAGACAACAATTAGGGCAACGGATGTCCCCAAATTTCAAGGAGGAGGAAAAGACAGACAGCAGCTGGAGGTCCACCTTGAATGGGGCCTCCCAGAAATACCTTTCTAGGGAAGAGGGACGTGCTGGAGCATCTGAAGGAGACACAACACCTCTTGTCACCCACAAATGCCCACCCCAGGACAGGTGATGACACTCCTGTTTGGTGTCCCAACCAAAGCACTCACTGATGACCTGAACTATGGACATGCTGGTCCCAACCGGCAGCCACAGAAATGGAGAAGAGAAGCACCCATTTCCATACAGACTGGGCTCCTCTTGCTTTCAAGAGCTGTTAGGTTTAGACATTGGTTGGGGAGGATGAGATGGGATGGTCTTTCCAAAAAATTACCAGCACATGCATGTTTGCAGGAGGAAAAATAACGTCTTACCTGTTTCTCCCCATATTGGCAAATATTCATCCTGCTGTATGTCTAGCATGATTTCCAGTCCATTGCCCGTCCCACCCTTAACTGTGGTAAGAAGAGGCCGTCCTTCTTCTCCTGAGTTAAACATGTAGCATTTCCCATATTTTGTAAACACCTGTGAGGAGAGAAGAGAGAAATAATATAATATTTCCCATATAATCAATGCCTCTTCGCACCCGAACATGGGCAGAGGGATGAGAAACGGCCACGCGCCGTAGCTCGAAGGGAAATGTCTTCAGATAAATCTAATCCAGTTTAATCACTTAGCGTATTGTGTTCTCCTTACAGAAAATAAAAGATGGAAGAGAGGAAGGCAAAGCCGTTTTAGAGCAGTGAACAAATGTCTGCAGCAGCTCACCAGAGTCATATCATGTTAAGTCGCCGGGAAACGTACGTACATGCTGTGTTTGAACTTGTACTAAAATTACTAACGCAATTCCTCGGTTTTGTGTGAGGCCCACCAGTCCACCACCGCTGCGTGCTCACGGCTGCAGACCTAGAGGTGGGCTCTTCCCCAAAGGATGGAAACGCTAGCATTGAAGCCCCAGCTTACTCCATGCTCATCCAGCTGCTGAATATCAAAGCCTGGAGGCACAGCTCATGCCCACTGCTTTCCACCCAAAGGGAACAATGTCAATGATGCCTTTGCTCTTCCGACACAAAAAAAAATTGCAATATCCCATTAATTCCTCAGTCTACCACTACTTGGCAAAAAGGAAGAGTTAAAAACATTTGGACAAATGAGGAAAGATTTCCTCCATAGTTTTTGCTCTTATTTAGTCCCATTTTGGCCTGTGTCTTGAAAGAAACTCTGGGCAAAGCCCAGGCAGTGGCTGCCAGCCCATCAGCAGCTCTGAAATGTGGGGTGGACATGGGTTTCTGAGTGGGGGGGCATGGGTTCCCAAGTGGGGTGGCTCTTGGTGGGGCAGCAGAGGTGTGACATCTTTGATCACGGTGGCATTGATGATCTTGGGCATTGACCAGTCCTGCACTCAGCCTTCCCCCAAACCGAGAGAACATAGGGAAAACCAAAGATGAAAACACAACAAGTCCCTCCCATGCCTTGCACTGACAGACTGCGGGACACACCGACATGAAGAACTTCTCCCTATAGTAAAAGAGCTCAGAGCCATTTAGAAATCCCCCAACCACGGCACATGGTGATTCCTAACAAGCGCCAGTGTGAAATGGGGAACATAAGTCATCTTTGAGTCAGTCTGCTGCTTCACAGCTCTGGAAAGTCCAGATTTTGGAATCAGTAAGCAACCAGCAAACACCGGAGATGAATATTCAGAGCAAAGGGAGCCCAACACCAAGCGGTACGCTGGCTGCAGTCCCGTCAGAAATCACAAGTCGCTAACGTGGTTGCTGAGATCATATGACCCCAAGATGATTCATAAAACTAAACAGAAGCTGGAGTCATCAGCAATTTATTCCCCTCAAATATTGACATATGCCTTATAATCACAGCATCAGGAAACCAGGTGAAGAAAGAGAAATATGAAATCATATTCAAGTTTAAAACCTCCAACTGAAGCAAAAAGAACGCAGAGAATATGAAGCGTTTGCAGTAAAAAGAAATATGCCCTTTAAAAAAGATTTTATATCCAAGCGAAAATCCCATTTTAATACTTGACTGACCTATTAAACCATTCAAGCTGGAAAGATAAGCTGAACAACAGTAATCCTGTGTTAGCAGCCTGTGCCCCGTAGATAGGTTTTCCCAGATAGGCTTTGAAGGCAGAAGTCAAAAAATTTCTAATTAGGATAGTTTAAAATACAGCAAGAAGAAAACTTGCATTAGTGAAAATCACGGGCAATCAAGCAAGCTTATATCAGGAGCAACAGCACACCGTAAATGCTGAATAAGGATTTAGATGCTGATGTACCCAGTGCAGTCTTCAGCCAAATAAATCCAGGCAATTTTATGGGGCTTTTTATACGGCCCTTTGCAGCTGTAAAAATTTAAGTGTAAAACCTCCAGTTAGGGCATGTTTATCCAACAAACAAGATCTAAAGTGACAGGGGCCTGCGGCTGACTTCAGCTGCATGTCTGGGACCCCAATCCCAGAAAAAGAAATCAAATGGTGACTTGAAAAGCGGGGACGTTCCTCCATCCCCTCCGCTCCACCCTCAGCAAGCGACTGCCAAAGCCCATGAAAGGCTGCTGGCCATGGCCAAGAGCTCATCTGCCATGACCTTGGCAGACGTTTCTCTTGCACAGTAGGAGAAGATGGGAAAGATGTCCTGCCATACACAACCCGAGATGTGTATGGCACACACATATGGAAGAAATGCAACTGCTTCCCAGCCCCCCATCTGCTCCTGAGCAGTGACAAGCCCAGGGGACAATTTGAGACACAGCTTAAATCTGGGTGCTCCTGGCATCATCTACATCGCTCCTAGGACCCTGCAAGGAAACGTGCCTGAAGAAGCCTGATGATTTTCTGCTGCTCTTTAGGGCCACCAGCAAGCACAGATCCTCAATGAGGCTCCCGGTGAGTATCCACCCTTTCATCTCTGCAAAGAAGACAGTTACTTACGGCTTTCTACGGCCAAATATCACACCAGAGCCATGACTGTGATATGAGGGAGAACAAGAACATTTGTCTTAATGAGGAATCAGGCACCTTTGCTGAAGTACCACAAACAGCCTGAAAACTTTGGGGTAGGGTCACCACCAGACTTAATCACTAAGCAAAGAACTGGTGCTCAAGAGCCCCCAACAGAAGAAGGACACGGAGCTGTTGGAGCAGGGCCAGAGGAGAGCCCGGAGATGCTGCGAGGGCTGAGCCCCCCTGCTGGGAGGACAGGCTGGGAGAGGGGGGGTGTTCAGCCTGGAGAAGAGAAGGCTCCGGGGAGACCTCAGAGCCCCTTCCAGTGCCTAAAGGGGCTCCAGGAGAGCTGGGGAGGGCCTCTGGATCAGGGAGGGGAGCAATAGGATGAGGAGAAACAGTTTTAAACTGGAAGAGGGGAGATTTAGATATTAGGAAGGAATCTTTCACTTTGAGGGTGGTGAGCCCCTGGCCCAGGTTGCCCCGAGAAGCTGTGGCTACCCCATCCCTGGAGGTGTTCAAGGCCAGGTTGGATGGGGCTTGGAGCACCCTGGGCTGGTGGGAGGTGTCCCTGCCCAGGGCAGGGGGGATGGAATTGGATGATCTTCAAGGTCCCTTCCAACTCCAACTATTCTATTAAGAGGAGACCAACAAGGGATACATCAGCGAACAGCATGGATCGGGAGAAGACCTGTAGAGCAAAACAGCTGGAGAGGAGGACCAAATACTGGAGTCAGGTCTTTGTATTCGTTTGGACCAACTCGAGCCCAGTTCCATGCACTGGGTGCCCATTTGAGCTGAAGCACATCTTCCCATTAAGTTTCATCCACAAGGAGTTGAGGCCAAGTGCTCCAAGGTGACTCCTCAATGCAAATCAAAGCACAGTAAGTGGGGACAGTTGGGGCACTCACTCCCAAAGCACACTCCTGATCCAACTAAACCCCACGGAGATGCTTCCACTTGGAGTTTGAGCTGGCTGCGCACTGCTCCCACTGCCCACCTCCAGCAGCCCTCACTGGCAGAGCACCACCAGGGCTATGAGGACTGAGGCTTGAAAGCACAGAGAATTGAAAATCAAAGAGAATAAGCTGAGGATGAAGAAATGAGCCTTTCCCTGCAGGACAAGGTTGCTTGCAGGGACTCTATGGGAAAGGCAGCCCTGAGACATGAGCAGCATTAATGCTCCAGCAGTGACCAGGGATGCCTTCAGGCGATCTTCTGCGAGGGTTAGCTCTGCTCCCAGGCAGAAAGGCGTCACAAATACATCAAACAAACAAACAAGAAAGACCAAAAAAAAGGAAAGGAAGAGAAGAAAGTCACCCTGCTCACTGCAGCTGGAGAACCTCCCTAGAAGCCCCTGAAGAAGCCTGCTAGAAGACCTCCGGCTAGGTCCTGCACTACAGTCCCAGCAGTCACCACCCTACTGTATACAACATGCCACACACAACAGCAGCTTCACCTCTATGTACCGCCTCTCCCCATCCCACACCCCACCCATCCTGCTCTCCACCGGCACCGCATGGAGCAAGTCCCTTTCTGAGCATGCACGTGGTGTTGAAACCACCAGCGGCCATTTCACAGCGATGAAGGCTTTGAGACCAACAGACTTGCTTAGGAGGGAGTTGTGGAGAGACAGCGGGCAGCAAGGAAAACCCCATAGGGTTCATTTTTCCTCCTCGGCACAGCTCCCATGGGATGTCCATGTCCCACCGCCAGCTATCTTCTGCCTCAAACCCTGGGCAGGCTCCTTCCACCTCCTCTACTGGGAGAAACCCTGGTGCCTACGTGGACAATCCCCTACCAAACCATATATAAATGCCATATATATATATGGCATCCCCATATATAAAACTTCCCTGCATGCAGCTGAGCCGTGCACAGCAGGACTGAGCCATGGTGCTCCGTGCCCAACTGCGGTGGCAGGCTACGGCACTGAACAACCGCACGTACGTCTCTCAAGACCCTCAACCACAAAGTTTTCCATCTTTCCCCAAGAAGCTATAAAAGACTTTTTATAACGGTATTTAAAAAGACATTGCCAAGTTCAAAAATCCATAGGCGTTCATTTCAGCTCACATTAAACAAGGTTGTGCTGTTCCTCACCTTCTCACCTTCGCTAGGAACGATTATTTGGGAAGATACAACTTTTTTTCAGGGGATTCTCTCGGTTTCAGGCTCTTTTGGGCTCCCTGATAACAGAGAAGGATTCAGAGCATTATCAGATCATCAAGATAAAAGGATAGAGCTGTTTGGAAAGGGCAACATCAGTAGATACTAACTGCTGCGCTACATCTGAGACAGTAAGCACGAAGCAAAGCAGAATGATTTAACCTCAGTTTATTTGTCTTGGGGGAAAACAGCACTACTTGCTGTTAGTAATGTTTTAACTTGCAATAAAAAGAAGGTCCAGCACAAGCCAGAAACAAAGATACAAACAGGTACCTTGAGAATAGTTTATAAAAATACCAATTTTTTTCTTTGATGGATCACTGGTTACTTTTGACAGCTCCTCTAAAAATCCCCATTGAAGTACAAAGGTAAACATGTTCAAAATCTGTGAAACCGTATTTGAGTGACACAATGAGCCCTTCTTTAGGGAAAAATGTGCATCCTGTGAAATTACACAGTAGAGCATGGGTATCTCAAACAAATTCTATGGACAAAACGGAAGACGCCGCCATCAAAAGCTCCGAGACACCAATGTATATCCTGCTGTGTGTCAAACCAACAGGGCAAAAAAGACTGATATTCAAAACGCAAGCGAGCCTGACCGGAGTAACAGAGAAAGAGGTATTTCACAGTTTATAACCAGCATACACAGGACAAGCACATCTGCTGATAAATTATCCTTTCAATATGGAGCAAAATGATGGTAAAAGCAAGTAATTTGAAGTCTGTAAATTACTTCTCTAAATCCAGACAAAGATGCAGGGTAGAGCTCACTGACAAGGCAAGACATTATTTGTCAGATTAAGGTCCTAACCGTTGAAAAGAGACCAAATTAGCATCCTTCACAATCATTTTCTCCACAATTGCAGTACACAAAGGTTCAGAGAAACGCATCCTATCAAGCCACTTCCAACAGCATCATGGACAACAGAGCAAAAAGGAAAACGGAGGGACTTTCCAGACAGGTCCAGAAGGGGACCATGAAGCTGAAACGGCCTGGGGAGAACGGAGGTGGGTTTGGGCAGGAACTCACATGAGATGATGGGAAAAAGATCCTGTTTAGGAGGAAAGAAGACCTTATTTCTGAGTTTTTGGCAGAACAATACATTCCCATAGCTACCAGGTCTCCCGCGGCACCTGCTGAGCCAACGGTGGCATTGAGCCATGTCATTATTTCACTCGAGGTGCGAGGAACAGCACGGCCTGCTTGGCTCCATGCGAGCACATCGCGATGGTCCATTTGTTCCCACCCTGGCAGGAGGTAGCGGTACATTATTTAAAATGAAATGATGGCTGCGAAGAGCAAATCGCAACGGATGCCTACAATAAACAGGTTTCTGAAGCGTCAAATCCCAAAGAGATCTCTTTCCAAAGGAGAACAAGACTGCAACGACAGCTTGGTAAGGAGGGAATTCACACCTAATGGGCAAAAAGGACTTCATCTCCCTTCCAAACTGAAGTGCAGAAGGAAAGAAAGAATCAAGTCCCTATCCCACGCAGAGGGGGATGCAGGCCTAATGTTATGGTTTGAAGAACCCACAACAATTTATTGTCCTTTACATGATTATTCTCTCACCCAGTGACCCCTCCCCACCTGGGAAGGGGAATTGGGAAGAAACAAGGAAACCCGAGGGTTGAAACAGAAACAGATTTAACAGAATAAGACTAAATTTGGAGACCAGTAACTAGTGGTGTCCCTCAGGGGTCAGTACTGGGTCCAGTCCTGTTCAATATATTCATCAATGACCTGGATGAAGAGACAGAGTGTACCATCAGCCAGTTTGCTGATGACACCAAACTGGGAGGGGTGGCTGACACGCCGGAAGGCTGTGCCGCCATACAGCGTGACCTGGACAGGCTGGAGAGTTGGGCAGAGAGGAACCTGATGAAATTCAACAAGGCCGAGTGTAGGGTACTGCATCTGGGGAGGAATAACCCCATGTATCAGTACAGGTTGGGGGTTCACCTCCTGGAGAGCAGCTCTGTGGAAAGGGACCTGGGAGTCCTGGGGGCCAACAGGGTGACCATGAGCCAGCAATGTGCCCTGGTGGCCAAGAAGGCCAATGGCACCCTGGGGTGCACCCAGCAGAGTGTGGCCAGCAGGGCGAGGGAGGGCATCCTCCCCCTCTGCTCTGCCCTGGGGAGGCCGCAGCCGGAGCACTGTGTGCAGTTCTGGGCTCCCCGGGTCAGGAAGGACAGGGAACTGCTGGAGAGGGCCCAGCAAAGGGCTACGGAGATGATGAGGGGACTGGAGCATCTTTCTTATGAGGAAAGGCTCAGGGACTTGGGGCTTTTTAGTCTAGAAAAAAGAAGACTCAGGGGGGATCTTATCAATACTTATAAGTACTTAAGGGGAGGGTGCCAGGGAGATGGGAACAGTCTTTTTTCAGTTGTGCCCAGTGATAGGACAAGAGGTAACGGGCACAAACTGGAGCACAGGAAGTTCCATCTTAACGTGAGGAGGAACTTCTTTACTCTGAGGGTGGCGGAGCACTGGAACAGGCTGCCCAGAGAGGTGGGGGAGTCTCCCACACTGGAGCCATCCCAAACCCGCCTGGATGCCGTCCTGTGCAACGTGCTGTAGGTGTCCCTGCTGTGGCAGGGGGGTTGGACTTAGATGATCTCCAGAGGTCCCTTCCAACCCTGACAATACTGTGATACTGTAAATAATTAACATTATTAACACTAAAGAACCAATATTGATCCCGATACCAATATAACATACCCAAGGATCACCCTCAGCCCATTCTATCTGTAGAAGCTGTGCACTCCCAGCAGGGACAGCCAATGTGGGACCCTGCGAGCGCTGCGGCTTCGGGAGGAAGGGAAGGGCTCAGGGCTCCGGCACCGGGGCGAGGAGTTCTCAGGGTGGCAGCCATCATGGGGGAGAGAGAACTCCCCAGCAAACTCTCTAATTTATATTGACTGTGCCGTTCATGGTATGAACTAACCCTGCTGGCAGCTTGGGTCAAGTGCCCGGGTCTCGCTCCTCCTCATCCCCGCACCCGGCGTGCTTGAAAACACTGAGGCCTTGAAACTCGCACACCATAGCTGGCTGTAAAGGAAATAGTTTCACCAATTCAGACACCAGAGTCTTCTAAAAGTGCAGTGTTCCCTAGCAGTAGAAGAGACCTTACTGCAAAGTAAAATTACTGAAAGAAATCGATCCCGTGTAGCTCAAACCAGGACACCTAACCAGGGCATCCTCCTCCTTGGAGAGGATTATGTATCTCAGCCCTACAAAAACACTGGGGGAACACGAAAAACTCACAGACCCATGCATTCAAAAGGCTACCTGGTCAGTCAGCCTCAAGAGACCGTAAGGCAAGGCATGGCTCTGTCAAACGTTAACATAAACCAGGAGGGAAAACACATATAGATGACATCCTTTGGTATCTTCTCCCCCTCAAAGGGTAGCCAGGGATTTCTCTTTAAATTTGTGTTTGTTTTGTATTATCGGAAACCTGGCACAGAAGCATGTCAGACAAACAAAATATTATCCATCCTTCATGGTGTCAGGTTGAATCTCGCAACGGAGAAGAGTAATGGGGATGGCGCTCTGGAAAGCAGAGCCATAAAAGTTGTCAGAGCCGTGTTTACAAGGATGGGGTTTTCCTCTCGGCCTCCAAGACTGCGCTATCCCAGTGGGGCTTGTCAAGCAGCCCAGCAAGGCAAGGCAGGGAGATGCTTCACTGAAATCAGTTCCACGTCTGCCTGCACCCCCCCTGGGCACCGCTGTCGCACAACTGTATGGGAACAGCAGGGATGTCAGCTCTGGTTTTACACAAGTCTGCTGCTTTTAAACAAGAAGTTATCGAGGTCCTAGGTACCGCCTGAGGCTGAGAGACTCTTGCGCTGGCATTAATGTTATTTCTTTTACAAACTAGCCGCGGCCAACATCCCACACGTAATAGTCTACCATTGCAGGCAAGCTGCTACGTAACACATAACGCTCCTTATACATCGACTTCCACCTTCAAAACCAGTTTTTGCCACCGGACAGGACCAGCTTTATTTGTAATTTGTTTATTTTATAGGATGGCGTTAAACGTCACCCAGTAGATCACAATTCACACCCCTATATTCCACCCTTCAAGAACAGTTAAACAGTAGCAGCACTATGGCAGAGGCAGGACAGGTTAGCACATTTAATTCACTAAGAGATACTGCCATTTTCTTCTTACTTGTGCAATCAGCCACTCCCTGTAACGGCATATTGGTGCAAGCATTTGTTTGAACGGTGAGTACTTATGGAGGGTCCTTATAGCTGGCATAAATCACCTCCGCAGCCATCACTGCAATTTAGCACTGGTTGAGTGGATATTTAAAAAGAAATATAGCACTAATATTCTGGCAGCAAATGAATAAACTATAATGGTGAAGCTCCAAATATTTAAGAATTATGTTGGTCTATAAACTAAGAAAACTGCTACCCTCTCTCTGATCGTCATCAAGCCCTAATTACTTCCACACATAAGAAACTGGTGCAGAACGATGCGACAGGAGCTGTGTCCCACCAGACCGTCATTTATTAGTCATAGGAAACAATATCTGCATGCTCCCACAAAGGTTCATTGCCCACAGGAACACAAATTAACCCATGCTCATATCTTAATTTCCCAGGACTTGGTTTGCTGAACACCATCCACCGGTCCTTCAGTAACCCAATGCAGAACACCATCCTCTGCTTTTTACTGGTTTGGGGTTTTTTTGAGGGGGAGAGGGTGGGGTTTTTTTCAACAAAAAGTTTCTCATCTTATGAAAATCAATTCCCCAGCACAAGCGTGAGGCCACTTGGCATGTAAAAATGTGCATTGCACATGGGTGAAATGAGGTCACCGACCTGAGACACATCAGGCTGGGACCATGATATCACCAGACTCACGTTGGACGAGGTCAGACAAGACAAAAACCTGGACGATGCCCTCAGGAAGCAGCAGATGGTGAGGAAAGAGGAGAAAGGCTGGAGACGGTGTATTGCATTCCTCCTTCGTGACCACCGAGGCTGTCCCTCCACCAGCAGCAACCCATGGATGAGCTCTGCGCATCCCGGCTGCCATAGGAGCCCTGGAGCCTTTTAACAGGTGCCAGCATACGGCTGGAAGGCCAGGATTCATTTGGATAATAATTACAATCTGTCTTCCTAACCTCTCCCCACTGATTCATTTAATGAATTGTTCTTCATTACCCTTGCTGAACTCCCTCCCGAATAGCAGCACAGCGCTGTCTCCAGCCCAGGAGCTGCAGCTCTGGGACTGACAAAGGCAATGTACGGCCCTGCCAAAAATACCTCATGAGTGTGCCACGGGAGCCACGGATCCCCCCGGCACTCATCCACAGGAAGACAGAATCACAGAATCATAGAATGTTTTAGGTTGGAAGAGAGCTTGAAGATCACCTAGTTCCCACCCCCTGCCCTGGGCAGGGACACCTCCCACCAGCCCAGGGTGCTCCCAGCCCCGTCCAACCTGGCCTTGAACACCTCCAGGGATGGGGCAGCCACAGCTTCTCGGGGCAGCCTGCGCCAGGGGCTCACCACCCTCACAGTCAACAATTTCTTCCTCATATCTCATCTAAACCTCCCCTTTTCCAGTTTGAAGCTGTTCCACCTCATCCTACCACTCCATGCCCTTGAAAAAAGTCCCTCCCCAGCTCTCCTGTAGGCCCCCCACTGGAAGGCCGCAATAAGGTGTCCCCAAAGCCTTCTCTTCTCCAGGCTGAACACCCCCAACTCTCTCACAGCCTCTCCTTATAGGAGAGGTGCTGCAGCTCTCTGATCATCTTTGTGGCCTCCTCTGGGCACACTCCATGTCTTTCCTATGTTGGGGGCTCCAACAAGATGCTCATGCAAGCGCTATGGATAAGCAAAGAGGGTACATAAAACATTTGGACTTGAAACATCAGTGTCAAACCCAAACCCCTCCAGCTGAGGATAATAAGTTCTCCAGAAAACTGCTGATTGCCCATCTTCTGACCTCACGTATGTTAAAACCATCAAGCAGCACCCCAAAGCCAAAGGGGTGATGGGGAAACGCTCGTGAGCTGGGCCATCCTGGTCATCTAGGGTGAGATTGGCTGAAGACTCCTCAGCCATGGCCTTCAGCCCCTCCACAACCCTCCTGAGATACCGAGAACCTGCAGGATGGTTCCTCTCCAGCCAACACCAGAAGTGTTTGCTCCTCGCTATAAAATTGTTCTCACGTCTGGAGCTTTTTAGGCCATTCCCTGCCTAGAAAGCCCAGCCTTTCTGCAGAGCCGGCGTGGGAGGGAGGCGTCAGCCTCATGAAAAGGACAAACAGCTCCAAATACTCCCAGTGGGACAACTTCATCTCATGCCTTTTCCGAAGGAAAAGCAGCAACCGCTCCCTTGTCCTTACACAGAGGAGATAAGCACTAAACGTCGTACTGAAAAGAGCATTTCTCTGTAGCCAGCGAAGCTTAAAACCCCAGGAGGCTTTTACTACTTGCAGCCCTGAGTGTTACAACTTCTGCCTGAAGTGAAATATTTGGGGCACAAGAAAAAGCAAAGCCAGTCTCCACCCAGCACAGGGCTTGGGCTGGAGCTCAGGACCCGCCTGTCCACCACAGCCAGCATGAACGGCCACGGCCGTATGGTCGGCTGATGGTTTTATGCCCTTTGCACACCAAGGAATTTGTACTGCAGGTTTTGCGCTGGCGTATAACCAAGCTATAATTCAGAGCACCACCATTTACGCTTTTAAATTTTCTCTACAGTCAATTGAAAAGGATTATTTCCATAATGCACTTCCAGGCACTTTGGTTAGAGATGCTCAAAAGTTAGCACAGAGCGCTCTTTTTGACCTTCTTGTGATGGCTACATCATTTGGAAGAGTGAACTTCGGAGAGGCTGCATGCACGGTGTCTTTCTTCTTTCACCCGTTGGCTGCACACAGACCTCCCAGTAACACCCCACTGCTCTCCAGTGCAGAAAATCCCAGCGAGCAAAGCTGTTCTCCATTGCTCGTGCACACAAAGCAACTCCCCATCGCTCATGCATGCGCAACCATGCCCCACCACCCGTGTATGTGCAACCAGCGTGGTGGTGAGGCATCTCAACGACTCCCTTTAGGTGCAAGGCAGGACAGGCAGCCGTCACGCTCCTCACCGCCTGTGGGGAAAACGGCGTGTAGATTGGTAAAACAGGGATATCGGCAGTGCCTGACTCCACAGGAGCATGTGAGGACAGCTGCGTTCACACCTGCGAGGTGCTTGGAAATCACGGTAATATGAGGAGCGTAGACATCGTAGCCATGGTTATACCATGCCGCGCCAAATGCAGACAGTGGGAGTTTCGCTACAGATGGGAGTGAGCCGAATCAGGCCTCTAATTAGGTAAAATGCTATCACTTTCGACACACCATTTATGCAACCGCTATCTTGTGGAGCAAGACAACCACCATGCACCGGCTCACAGGAGGCAGCTGCTGCTCTCATGGGGCAACCGGTGGACCAGCGCCATCTCTGTGCGCTCGCTCCCGGGACCCAGCACGTCTGATCCCATCACACTTTGCCTCTCTGCTCCCCACCACGCGGACACGTTATGGTAATACAGTGTTTCATCATCTGGAGATACGACAAACAAAGCAGCATTACCTACAGTAAGATGTTGGCAGGTCTATCCCGAGCCGTAACTAAATTATATCCAATGACAGCTGCAGAACTAATGGTCCCCTCATGGCAGGGAAAATATGAAAATAGCAGCTAAAGCAGGTTTTATCCCACCTGAAGCTGGAGGGGAAGGATGTCATCCAGAGAGACCTGGACAGGCTGGAGAGGTGGGCCCAAGCCAACCTCATGAAGATCAACAAGGCCAAGTGCAAGGTCCAGCAATGTGCGCTGGCAGCCCAGAGAGCCCCCGGCACCCCGGGCTGCATCCCCAGCAGCGTGGCCAGTGGGTGAGGGGAGATTGTGCCCCTCTGCTGCGCTCTGGGGAGCCCCCCCTGCAGCGCTGCCTCCAGCTCGGGGGGGCCCAACAGCAGAAGGACACGGAGCTGTTGGAGCGGGGCCAGAGGAGGGCCCGGAGATGCTGCGAGGGCTGAGCCCCTCTGCGGGGAGGACAGGCTGGGAGAGGGGGGGTTCAGCCTGGAGAGGAGAAGGCTCCGCGGAGACCTCAGAGCCCCTTCCAGTGCCTAAAGGGGCTCCCGGAGAGCTGGGGGGACTCTGGGTCAGGGAGGGGAGCAATGGGACGAGGGGAAACGGTTTTACGCTGAAAAAGCCGAGATTTAGATGGGATATGAGGAAGAAATTCTCTCCTGTGAGGGTGGTGAGCCCCTGGCGCAGGCTGCCCCGAGAAGCTGTGGCTGCCCCATCCCTGGAGGTGTTCAAGGCCGGGTTGGACGGGGCTGGGAGCACCCTGGGCTGGTGGGAGGTGTCCCTGCCCAGGGCAGGGGGGTGGAACTCGAAGATCTTTAAGGCCCCTTCCAACTCCAAACATTCTATGATTCTAAACTCAGGCCTCCGCAGTAAAATGTGGACCCAAACCCTGCACCCAGTGGAGAAGGGCAAAGCAGGGAGAGAGGTACATATGACGGTACATATATAGGCACGGATAGATGTAAACTGAGATAAAGTTTAAGGCTACGGGCAAGATTCATCACACCCGAGCATCTGCTTCCTGGGGATGGATCCATCCCCACGGGATGATGCAGGGGAGCGGAGAGGCATAGCTCTGCACAGCCACGACCCTATGCTTGAAATTTAGAGTGGAATATACTGCAAAAACAGAATTAGTAACCATAGCTCCTTCTCGCTCAGGTGACCCTCTATAGGAAGTTAAATCTTTTTGCTCTTTCCCCCTCCTTTTAGCTGGGCAGAGCCAGCACAGCCCGGGGCGGTGGCAGCTCTGCTTTCTGCCCCACATTTCAGCCACAAACGCTTGCGCAGGGATGCAGCTGAAATTTTATACTATCATCACTGCTGAGGCCACGACAAACTTAACTTTCCGATTCCAGAGTAAATTAGTACCGCCAGGCAGGGGAAAAAGAATAAAAATAAAAATCATGCTTGTAAACGGGACAGATTGGATCTCAAAATCAGTGAGTGGCAGTAAACCAGGCGCGACACATTGGTATTTTTACAGTCGCTTTTTCGAGCAGAGCAGGGCTGGAGGAGGGCACGGGATGCTGCACCCCTGCAGCGCCGTCCCCGCCGAAGGCCGTGCGCAGGGAGGTCTCCAGCCACGACCGCAGCGGGGCAAAGACGATGCTCTCAGCAAATCCACTCGCTCTCGCTGGGTTAATATAAATCATTCCTGATAACTTTCTATGTGGGATTGAATCAGAGTTGGGGTGTATATACTGATATAACCAGGCAAACAGCACCAGCCAGGCTCTGCTCTTCCCAACAAACGTACGTGTCACACGATCAATGCAGGACAGCTTTTTGGACACAGCCCTCCAAAGACTGTATGAAAAGGCCTGCAATATTTTCTGGGGGGAAACTAAAAGGGGAAAAAAAAAATAGCACAGCAAGGAAATTATTTTACATTCTGTATTCCCAAACCTCACACGAGCACCCGACCCACAGCCTCTGCAGCCAGTCCAGCGCAGACACTCTGTAAGCATCCTTTGGCTACAGGATTAACCTCAGTTAGCCTTTTAATTTAAATTACTGCTGAAGTAGCCGATTCAGCGAGAGATTTTATAGCCGCTATTTATTATTTGTACAGCCACAGCTCCAAGCAGCCCTTTGCCATTCCAGAAAGGCGGTGGGACACACCACCCTGCGGCGCAGAGCCAGCGCTTGCAGTTACATGGTGGGGTTTAGGAACCACGTCCTAACAACTCAATCGAAGCTCCAGGACTAGACACAGGCAGCAAAACCCTGGCTCTTGCCACGAGCTGGGGTGTGTTAAAGGATTTGCTGTACACAACCCGCAGCTGAGCAGCAGCAACTCTGCATTTAGGGCAAGACATGAAGCACCGGCCAGGCACGAGCATCCCTCCAGGGCTGCATCCCTCCTCCATGGCGGGGGCAATCCTGTCCATCACCGATGATGGATCATGGATGATGGATGAAAGCCCAATTAGTCCAAAGAACAGATTTGTTTTAACCCTTAACTCTATATTCAACACAAAACCTTTCTGAAAGACCCTGATAATTTCAGGTTAACTATAACAACACTCATGATGCCGCGGGGAGCGGCGTTGCCCCGGGACAGGGACATTTTGCTTTGTAAATGCAAGTGTGAAACACAGCAAGGCAAGAGAAAGAAAGGGAGATTCATTCACTGCAGCGAATACACAGTGTAAGAGGACACAAGGGAGCTGGGCAGCTTGTCCGCACTCCTCTTTAAAACCACCACCCAGGTATTTTTGGCAGAGACCTCCAAAGAGTCTATTTACGGTCTCCTATGATCTAAAGTCTATTCACTTGCCACCAAAGGGCTCAGGTATCCACCAGCTCCTTTTTGACATTTTTAAAGCACGTTTCACACTCGAGGGGGACTCAAAGCTCTTTATGGGCAAAGGTAGTTTCCCAGACCATCCCAAATGTTTTGGGTTTTTTTACTTTAAAAAAATATATAGCCATATTCCAACTATGCACCGCCTGCTACTCGGTGCAGATGAGACACAGACCCGACAGCCTGAACTACAGACAGACCCCGAGCTGTGGGAAGTAAGAAAATGTGCAATTAAACTTTTGCTTGATAAACACCATCCCTCGGCTCTCTGGAGCATCCCTGAGCCAGAGATCTGGTACCTGGAGCTGAGCACACGTGGAAACAAAGCCAACATGGTCCATTTCATTGCTTTCAGTGGCTTCTACCTCGTAATAACCTCAGAAGATATTCATAACCCAGGCAAGGAAATTAGTTTGTTCAGAGCGCATAGCATGGTTTTCAATCAGAAAAACATCCTTTTAATTAGCTTGCTGAATACGTATATACACACATACATATATATTTCTCGACCAGAACATGCCAGTCCCTGAAATGTGCAGCCTCTTCCAGTCTCGAGGCTGAGATGAGGATTTTTTTCCCCGTGCTGCAAAGACCCTTTTGGCACCAATCCTTGGTCCAATCACCTGTGCCCTGCCCAAGCTACATAGTTTGGTATCCAAGCACCTACAGAGAGACTTCTCTTTTTAATATAAGGGCAGAAGCACATTGCCTCTGGCCAGCCCTATGCTGGGAGGGAATGGCATTTGTTGGCCAACCCCATCACCCTGCTGTAAGAGCTGTCAGCTGCTGCTGCAGAGGAAGGAGATTGCAATAATGCAAAATTTTGAGTATCTGCACTCAAAACGAATCATAGAATCACAGAATGGTTTAGGTTGGAAGGGTCCTTGAAGACCATCCAGTTCCAACCCCCTGCCCTGGGCAGGGACACCCCCCACCAGCCCAGGTTGCTCCAAGCCCCGTCCAACCCGGCCTTGAACACCTCCAGGGATGGGGCAGCCACAGCTTCTCGGGGCAGCCTGCGCCAGGGGCTCACTGCCCGCACAGTCAACAATTTCTTCCTCATAACTCATCTAAATCTCCCCTCTTTCAGTTTAAAACCATTCCCCCTCATCCTATGGCTCCCCTCCCTGACCCAGAGTCCCTCCCCAGCTCTCCTGGAGCCCCTTTAGGCACTGGAAGGGGCTCTGAGGTCTCCGCGGAGCCTTCTCCTCTCCAGGCTGAACCCCCCCTCTCCCAGCCTGTCCTCCCCGCAGAGGGGCTCAGCCCTCGCAGCATCTCCGGGCTCTCCTCTGGCCCCGCTCCAACAGCTCCGTGTCCTTCTGCTGTTGGGGGCTCCAGAACTGGACGCAGTGCTCCAGGTGGGGTCTCACAAGAGTGGAGTAGAGGAGCAGAATCACCTCCTTAAATACGTATCACCTCCCTAAATATGTAATTTTATTTCCCAGCACTCCCTGGGATGCTGCTTACCAGTATCGCTTCGTCCCCGCTCCCATTTGCTGCAGCGTAAGGTCATGGAACAGCAGCCAAAGTTGCTCCGAAGAAGCCCAGATGCCACCAATGGCGGGAGCATCCTCTGATCAAAACGTAACTGACCCTAAAAGCACACTGCAAAGCCTTCTGAAAGCAACTGCATAAAATCTCTTTATACCTCCCCTCTTTTTGCCTTTTCTTTTAAATTTTCTGTAAGCAGCATGCATTGGTTCCTGCTCTCCTAAATAATGAAAGCATCAGAAAAAACTTTCTCAAGGAGAAAATACTTACTATGAAAAAACCCAGGACCAAAATCCCTGAACCCTCAGCGTGTGCACTCCAGTCAGGCCCTGAAATTACAGATATCATGACTCCTTTAACTACTTTCCCCTGGTCTTATTTTATGGTTCGCTTCGCAGGAGTAAGCCTACAGTAATCATGAACAAAATTCAACTCTAAAAATGTAAAAAACAGCTGTTCCGAATTGTAAAGCTTTATTTTGTAATTAATTTGACACTAGCTCCTAAAAGGCTCGGGTCTTTAGCACTCCGTTTGAGCAGCTCACTGAATAAAGATTTTCCTTCTCTCCATTTCAAGGAATTTATTTGATGTAATTTCTATTCCTGACGATACCCCGCACATCCAGCACATAAACGCACGCAGCTCTATTTGCTTAGCGGCACCAATAAGGAAGACTAGTCCATAAATTCTTTCAAGTGGCCTTTAGAGAGATTTTGACACCAAACCTACCTGTAAGAAAAAGGGGATTTTAGGTTGAGCTGTACAATTCCTATGCAGGAAAACCATCCCGGCGCGCTGGGGACGCAAAGCTGCTGCAGCAAGGGACCTGCCTGCAGAAGGATGCAAACGGGGAGTGATGCTCAGCTGCAGCACAAACTCTTTTTGTGGCCAAAACGGGCTGTGTTTGAAACGAGGGCTCCAAGGGATGCTGCACTTGGAAGCAAAAAGCTATACCATGACTCGAATGCCAGACAGATCAATTAAATGACATCAATGGAGAATTATCTCTGGGTAAATAATGGGAAACTTTTAAAATGCAACTTCAACAGAAAATCTTTTATGAACACCCCGCCACTGGCAAAGTAAATCCGCAAGTCTTTGGGGGCATACAGTCTGTCCCAACAGGCCGGGAAAAACAAGAAGCGCGAAAAAAATGAGCATCATTGACGTGGTCTCAGCCCAAAACCCTTCCCCTGGGTGCTTCGGCAGAGGGGGGATGGAGCATTTCTCGCTGGAGCAGAATCTACCATAAACAACATTTCTTTTTTCCTTCCAAAACCATTCATATTTATAACTCCAGATATTCACAGTTATCTGCAGAGCCTCCTTACATCCCATAGAAGTTTTAGCCTCACCAGGGAAATATGTGACAGCTTCATCAGGGCTCTGCATTTTTAATACAGTCAGTTTTCCTTTTTTTTCCCCCCACTGAATTTGCCACCCTGCAGCTGCCCTGAGCAGTCCCTCGGCCGTGGGCGAGCAGACACGGTCTCACCATCACCATCCTTCGCAATGAAATAAGAAATACAGAAGGAGCGCGGCTGGAAGCTCTCTGCACTTTCATGTCTCCCCGGTGACTTCTTAAAAGCATCGCTGGATCCTGGAAAGCCTCACATGCTCTGTCGAGGGCTTTTGCAGCTACTTGTTCCCAACCAAGTCAGCTATACAGAGGCAGCCTCGGAGATATTATTTCTCTGAACTAACTTAGCCTGAGCTGGTGCATTTTGGATCATGGCACCTTTCACAGCTGACCTGTCCGAGACGCCAACTCAATATAGAAAGTAGTGAAGGGAGTCGATGGAGGAAAAAAATAGCTCACAGGGGAGAGCAGGGAGGGTTTTATTGCCTGGAGATGGTCCTGCTTTTATGGAAAAGGCTCTTTTCCTTTCTTAGCTTTAGCTGCCAGAAGGGAAAACGGCAACGCATCCTGGAAGACCATTTTATGATGTTCTCCCTGTGATCACTTGCCCTGCTTCTGCCTTCGCCCTTATTGACAGTAATCCCTTTCTCCACGCTTAGATCTACACCAGGAAGAAATAAAGGCTCAGACTGACCCTGCTACGACACTGATGCTCCAACATGAGCTGGATGCAAACTCCTGGGGCAGGGACTGTCCCCGTGTACCTCCTGCTCCAGCACTGTGGTCCAACGCTGGACTTGGAGCCATAGTTTCACGAGGCAAAATAATCAAGTCCTGCAGCCCCAGTCCTGGCCACCAGAGTGGTGTGCATCATGGATAAACCCCATTTCCCAGCCTTCTGGGTTTCAACAAGAGGGAACACAACAAGCGTCCTCCGTGTTGAGCGATGCAGCATGGCATTGCACACAGACGAGCTACTCACTCCCCTTGGTCTTCATGGATCTCAACAGCTTAGCGGGTCTTGGCCAACCTGCCTCATACCCTCTGGGAAGGCGCTTAGCTCCTACACCAGTTTGGTGCCGTTAGAAGATAAGCTGCCCCATATACAGTATAGGCATACAGATATATACCTCAAACACAACACACAGTTATGGGAACCATTTACCAAGAAGGTCTGAAATAACAACAAGGAGGGAAAGGAGCAGCTCAAGGGACAGAAGAATGAGTGTTTCCTTCATCTACAACAATATGAGCTAAAAGCAACTCAATAGAGATGGATTATCAGATGTGAAACCAAAATGGGACCTCCCCTGACTATTCAACCAGCGAGGAAATGCCCCATGTCCCTACCGACAGCCATCTTCAGGGACTAGCAATTATTAGTCAATTAAAAGGAAAGCGGCTTTAGGTTACAGCAACCGTAGCTGTCCGAAACGCTAAAAGCTTCTGTAAAGCAATGTAATAACTCGGGTCATTATTCCCTCCACACCTTATAATTTTGTTAGTCATCGCATCGGGTTATTTCCCTTTGCGCCTGGGCTACTCGCCTGCCCTGCAAAGCCGCGGTATTCGCAACGTATTTTATTATCAGCAAAGCAGGGGCTGACAGCTTGAAAGCTTATTGTTGTACACGGAATAACAGACCTGGCGTAGAAGCAAATTACAAGTTGCAGAGGCAACCGGTTGACCCCACGCAAGCAAAACTGAACCAGAAAACGAACAGAATTAAACAAATCCCTCCAACCTTCTCCATTTGACACGCGCTGGGACGAGCCCCGACCAAATCCACAAAGGGCTGAAACTGAAATGGAAGGAGGAAAGCGAAGCATGGATTTCTCTCCTGAAGCTGAGGGCTCCGTGTTAGGGTTATTCCACTAGCATTTGTCGATCTGCAGGACCTGGCAGGGTGGGGATGGATTTTGCTCAGGCTGCGCTGCCCAGGGAGATGTTAAGGCTGAGCCTAGAGATGGTCCTGACGCAAGGTGCAGCGGCAGGTTGTGGCACGGTGGGATGCTGTTGGGTTTCATCCCAGAAAGCCACACAAAAAAAGAGGTTTGGGCACCCCAAGAGATGGGGATGTTAAGGTGAGCATCCAGGGAAGAAAAAAAATTGAAGACAGTGGGGATATCTCCAGTTTTACTAGAAGCCACGGAGGAAGAAAGACGCAACAAGCAAACACAAACTTATTTTCAGTTTCTGTATTACCAAAAGCAACAGGGTCAGCAATACCACCGTCGTGGGCAAGTCCATACTTTAGGGACATGACGCACATCAGCTTCAAACACAGCTCAGTTACGCAGCTGAACTGAGCTACGCTTGGAAATTACAGATACAATTTAATTTAACACAGGACACAACACAGACCCGGCTCAAACAATGTTTGCTTCTCCATAATTTCTTCTGCTTTTTAAAAAAAAAAAACAAAAACAAAACCAAAACATCTGTGTTTACTAAAAAAAGGGAATATAAAATGAAGGAGAACTCCAGTCTACCATATATATCTCCCCGGGTCAAGAAGGACAGGGAACTGCTGGAGAGGGTCCAGCAAAGGGCTATAGAGATGATGAGGGCATTGGAGCATCTCTCTGATGAGGAAAGGCTGAGGGCCTTGGGGCTTTTCAGTCTGGAGAAGGGAAGACGGAGGGGGGATCTTATCAATGCTGATAAATCCTTAAAGGGAGGGTGCCGGGGGATGGGAACAGTCTTTTTCCAGTGGTGCCCCGTGACAGGACAAGAGGGAACGGGCACAAACTGACCATAGGAAGTTCCATCTCAGCCTGAGGAGGGACTTCTCTCCTGTGCGGGTGGCAGAGCAGTGGCACAGCTGCCCAGAGAGGGGGGGAGTCTCCCACTCTGGAGCCATCCCAAACCCGCCTGGACGCCGTCCTGTGCCACTGCTGGAGGGGACCCTGCTCTGGCAGGGGGTTGGGCTGGGGGAGCTCCAGAGGGCCCTTCCCACCCCGGCCACTCTGGGATTCTGGGATTCTATGATATAAGAGACCTCATCTCCAAAGGACTCAGACTGCCAGTTTCTGCCACAATGCAATGAAGTAAAAGCAAAACACAAGCAGAGAACAACTGCCTGGAGTTGAACTTGGAGGGTATAAAATGAGACACCAACCCCAAGTGTTTGCAGAGCAGGAGATGTCAGAGGGGACATTGGCTGCTGGCCTCTGCGGGCCAGGCACAGAGAGGGTGGCAGTTCACAGGGCAGCGAGCCTGAGACAGGGCATGCAGAAAAATTGCAATATGCCATAAAAAGCAATATATTTTCTGAAGGCTTTTATTTCAGTAGCCTGTGGGGTTGTGTGTTGCAGTCCCCAGGGATGCTTTTGAGCTGTATTTGACACCTCTGCCTTGTCAGCTGTGGGATTAGGGATCGCAGAATCCCAGACTGGTGGGGGTTGGAGGGGCCCTCTGGAGCTCCCCCAGCCCAACCCCCTGCCAGAGCAGGGTCCCCTCCAGCAGTGGCACAGGACGGCGTCCAGGCGGGTTTGGGATGGCTCCAGAGTGGGAGACTCCCCCCCCCTCTCTGGGCAGCTGTGCCACTGCTCTGCCACCCGCTCAGGAGAGAAGTCCCTCCTCAGGTTGAGATGGAACTGCCTATGGTCAGTTTGTGCCCGTTCCCTCTTGTCCTGTCACTGGGCACCGCTGAAAAAAAGACTGTTCCCACCCTCTTACCACCCGTCCTGCAGATACTGATCAGCATTGATGAGATCCCCTCTCAGCCTTCTCCTCTCCGGGCTGAACAGCCCTGGGGCTCTCAGCCTTTCCTCATCAGAGAGATGCCCCAGTCCCTGAGCATCACTGCAGCCTCCGCTGGACCCTCTCCAGCAGTTCCCTGTCCTTCCTGACCCGGGGAGCCCAGAACTGCACACAGTGCTCCGGCTGCGGCCTCCCCAGGGCAGAGCAGATGGGGAGGATGCCCTCCCTCGCCCTGCTGGCCACACTCTGCTGGGTGCACCCCAGGGTGCCATTGGCCCTCTTGGCCACAAGGACAAGGGGTGGTTTGGGGGCTCTGTAAAACGCTTCCGTCCTGATCGCTGGAGTTATTGCTGGGCCATGAGGGTTCATTGGTGGTCCGTGACCGCCTGCTTTGGAAGGAGATCCCAGGATGAAGAGTGGCTGAGATGCAGCGCCCAAGAGTGGCACCTCCCTGCCCGGTCTCTCAGTGATGCTGGGGATGGAGGCACTTTGAAGAGCTCCTTTGCCTGTGAACACAGCCAGCCACAGACAATCCCCCAGCACAAATCCGCTCCATACTTGGAGGTTTAAAAAAAGGTTATTACTTTGAAGACTTTCTGTCCAGAAAGTTTTATTTAAGGTTTCATTTTAATAGCTCGAGCTCTCGATGCCAACCAGTGCTCGCTGCCAGAGGGCTGCGGCGGTGGCACCTCCGCCTCCCCGCCCGGGATGCCTTCACCGTGCCGCTCTCTTTTATGTCGCTATTACATTACCCATCATTTCACGACATTTATGAGCTCGGATGGATCCCATTAGCTAATCGGTGTTAACGGCTACCTTGTCTATCTTATCCAGGTCAATGGATTTTGAGGAAAGTAGATTAATGTTTAAAGACCTCCAGGTCTAATAAGTCTTTTAATAATCCTCATATGCATGTAGTGGATATGCATGCCCTGGATCAAATAGTTCATTTTGATATGACCAAGCATCACAACTAGCCGCCTTTGGGGTCCATCTCCCTCAGTCTCCTCTTGGCCCCATGGGTCCCCCACAGCCACCGCTCCCCCCTGCATATGGTAGCCATATGAAATGACACTTTTTATCCAGAAACAAGGGCTAGAAGCAAGAAAACCATGGTAAGCCCCCCTGAGTGAGGCTTCTAGGTGCTTTAGACATCTTGAAGAGCGATGGGTGTTAGACAGCAAGAACACAATTAATCTCACTTAATGTTATTTATCAGCAACGTGCCAGGTCCAACAACAGATGCTGCGAGGACACCAGGCACGCGCTCCCTTCCACGTGCACCTTAGGATAAGCTGAATTCCGGCCGCGTGGGTCTAACTCTCTTCGCTAACCATGAGGGAAACCTGTGGCTCAGATATTCTCTCCTTGAGGGCTGCTAACACCCCAGGAGCATCGCTTTGCTTTTATCAGATTTTGCAGATTTTATACACCCAAAAAAAAATCGAAAATCCCTTGCAGACGTTAAAACCTTCCCCGAGGAAGCAGCAGGCATTTGGGGCTCCTGCTGTGATGATGCCTTTGGTGCACAGCGATGCTCCACACCGCTTTCCACTGCCCTGTGCCTAAATCAACCCCCCGGGGCTGTGCCATGGGTGGCTACGACGGAGCCGGGTCCTCTGCCCATCTTTTCTCCGCCAACTTGTTCTCGATGAGCACTAGGAATGAGTCACCTCCTTCGTAACTTGTTGCTCAAATTCCAACTCCTGCGCTAACCCCAACCACCCGCTGCCCACGCATTAACCACCATCGAGTTAATTCAAGGAGGATAACGTCCCCGGCTCCCCAACCTCCCAAACGCATTGATCGTTATTTACTTTGGAAGCGATTTTTGCAAATCACGAGCACGCAAGGTCTGCAGGAGCAATATCGAGGCACGGAAAAAATGGCCAGGTTGCTTTTGCTTTAGAGCACAGGGAATTAATTTACCTTCCATGCAAGGAAATACCATAGCTGGGGTACAACTGTGCTCCTAACGCGGGTATCTGAGACGCAGAAAAGCCTTGCTTGCACTTTAACAAACCACATATTATAGCCCTATTACATATATTATAGCTAGAAAAAAATATATATGGAGCAATATCTTAAACAGCCATCGCTTCTGCGCTGCACCCATCCCCTCGCCTCCCACCAGCTGCTGGTGCGGCTGCTCCAAGCCCGGTCCCACATCACTGCCGCTCCGCCGGGAGCCGCAGGTCTCTCCCCAAAGGGCTCTGAGCCGATTTCCCCGCAGGTCTCGACAGCGACTCTGAGTTAAAACTCTCGTCTTCTCCATGGCGAGCTGCTGTGCCGCAGGGGAGAGCGTGAGCCCTCTGCCCCACGCTGCTGCTCAGCCGAGGGATAAATGGATTCTTCTGGTACCGCTGTGATTAACGCCCGAGATGACCAATTTTCCTACTTCTCCCCTTTTCTCATCTGAGATTTTTCTAACCAAGGCGACAGGCAACACTGCTGATGTTTAATATACCTGCTTGCTGTAAAACACTTCCAAAATGAAGTCTTAAACTCAGGAACAGAGCAGCCTCCTCGCTATCTCCCCTGTCCCCACACAAGCAGGGGCTTTGCAAGGCTTTTCCAGCCCAAACCTTTGAAGGCAGCTCTGCTCGGGGATGTTTCCTTTGCCAAATTTCGGGGCACTCGTTTAAGCACTTCAAAACCAGACCCTGGTTCTGTGTGTGTCTCCTACTAGGCAAAAAAAGGTATTTTGCTTCTTTTTCATGCATTCCCCTCCTTCAACGCAATGGGTGAGACAGCCCAGTGCCACCTTCCACTTGGAGCAGTGGCCAAGAAGAGCTTCAGCCCATGAAAAACAGCCTTAAAAGTTGAAACCAACCGACATAAAGACCCTTTACACCACCCCGATACATCTGAGCGTGAGTCTAAATGCCACGAGGCTGCCATCCACCTCCATGCTCTGCCACAGGCTCCCCGTGGGACCTCGGTCATGTCACTTGTCTTACATGGTCCCCACCACACCAGCGAAGCCCCGAGAGCACCCACGCGCCTGCTGCTCTCACGCTGGAACTCAGCCCATCCTACTCCCATCTGCTATTGCCTGGACGTCCACAGAACAAAGCTCTAATCCCAAATCCCTTTTGAATGTATGCTAAAAATAAAACAACTACAAGCACGGACCAAATCTGTTTCTACACATCAGTTACGCTTGCTGCGGCGTGAGGGATGCTCTCTGCAGTACAGCTGCTATTTAGGCCTTTGCATCACACCGTACCAGAAGCTGGGGAAGGATCATTCCACAACAGCCAGGCAAGCTTTGTACATAAAAAAACATAGAATCACAGAATGGTTTGGGTGGAAGGGACCTTAAAGATCATCCAGTTCCATCCTCCTGCCCTGGGCAGGGACACCTCCCAGGATACGGTTGGCTTTCTGGGCTGCCAGCGCACATTGCTGGCTCATGGTGAGCTTCTCACCCACCAATACCCCCAGGTCCTTCTCCTCAGGGCTGCTCTCCATCCATTCTCCACCCAGCCTGGATCTGTGCTTGGGATCGCCCCAACCCATGTGCAGGACCTGGCACTTGACCTTGTTGAACTTGATGAGGTTGGCATGGGCCCACCTCTCCAGCCTGTCCAGACCCCTCTGGATGCCATCCCTTCCCTCCAGCGTGTCGACCACTCCACACAGCTTGGTGTTGTTGGCAAACTTGCTGGGGGTGCACTCGATCCCACTGTCCATGTCTCCAACAAAGATGTTAAACAGCACTGGCCCCGGTACCGACCCCTGAGGAACGCCACTCATCACTGGCGCCATGTGTTCATTGAGCTGTTGACTGCAACTCTTTCAGTGCGACCATCCTGCCGATTCCTTATCCACCAAGTCCTTCATCCATCAAATCCATGTCTCTCCAATCCATCCCTCTCCTCCATGAAGGAAAGGGACCGTGTGGCAGTGGGCGAAAAAATTTGGACGGGACTGAAGGCAGCTTGCAAGGATGCAGGGATCATCGCTGCACTCCAGCAAGGTCCATCTGCAGGTGCTTCAAAGGAAACAGGGTCTTCGTTCAAGGATGGGGTTAGCAGGTGCTACATGAACAATAAGGAAAAGCTCCAACACCCTAAAGCCAAAATGGAGCTGGAAATAACCAGAAAATTAGACGTGCCAGAGACCATGATGTTACCTGGGGCCAGGGGAGTTAGGCTTCAAAGAGACTGAAGGATGGACTCGGGTGGCTCAGCTCTCCCAACCCACTTTTCACCCCTGCCCAGGATCAACAGCCGGTGACAGCACCAGATCTGGGATAAAACAATTTTTTTGCTCAACTCTTTGCCAAAACCTACCAAAATCTGCACGAACGGCCCTGGCCCACTGCGGCTTTCCGAAGCACCGCGCTTGTTTTATCCCAAGACTCGGCACACACTTGCCTGGATGAGCGCGCTGCATCAGCCGGTGAAACGGCGGAGGGAATTTAAAGTGGCTACAGAAAATGCATTAACCTCGGGTTGAACCACCCCTTCCAGTCCTGCCATGGCCAGACTTGGCTCTGAATTTTAACTAAACAAGGTTAAAGCCTCTAATTCCGGAGAACCATCTCACAGAGAGCTTTAATGTGCTCTAATGAGCTTCCCTGAATCCTAACATAATTTTCCACTTGCAGCGTAAACTAAAACACTGAAATCATAATAAAGCACGAAATTGGCCTGTGGATGGGGAGAGAATATGGTGCAAAATATGAAGCTTATTATTATTATCTTGAGTTGTCAACAGTCCCTGCAAAATACCCACTACAAGCGACCGATGCCCGTGCACAACTCTGGGCATGTGCCCCAGGTCTCCTCCTCTGACCAGGTCGGTGCCACGTACGGGCTCTGCGACATCTCTGTGTTTAATCTCCGGTTTAAAAGCACAAATGGGGAAAGCGGAGAGAAACGTAGTTACTCAGCCAAGAGACGCGAACCCACGAAGGCAGCGAGGAGAAACGTCCGGCAGCAGCATCCCCCAGCCTCGCCGGAGAGCTGCTCCGCTCTGCCCGGGGGACGGACGGGGAAACCACCGCTGGGGAAAGCCAGTGCTCTAATGGCTTTTCCAGCAGGAAAACAAGCTGGGTAAAGCACGCAGGGCTATAAAGGCAGAGATCATGTTTAATCAAGCCCAACTATGACATAGGTTTCAGTGTGAGGCTTTCTATATGCTCTTCTTCGCTCACCGTAGGGACAGAGTCACGTTGCAAGCCGAGCCACCCGCAGGTAAATCCAGCCAAACGCGACGCCAATTAAACACAGCTCAAAACGAGCTCGCAGAAACGAATTGCAGGCAGAGGGCTGTTTACCGGGCGGCAGCGGGCTTTTCATTACCCGCTCGCGGCAGGAGGGGCTGTAAGGCGATGTATTAACAAGGAGGACGACGGTGTGAGAGGCACACGTGCTTTGCTCTTAGTCACCCCGAACCAAGGACACGGGCCATAAATTGGGTAACAAATTGGCTACGGGGATGGAGGTGGGAGGTCACCCCGAGCAGATGTGGGTCAGCGAGGCCCCGTTAGCTGTTGGCTTTGCTTATTAATGACCGAGCTCAGTCTGTCGAGTGGAAATATTAATACCGCCTGTGCCACAGATTGTCTTTGGGATGATTGAAAGCACCATGATGAGCAGGCATGGGGGAAAAAAAAAATAAAAAAAAAGGCGACAGATTTTTGCATGAGTAAGTCAAGAAAGATGCATTTGAGGGGAGAAAAATAAAAACAACATCAAACCACACCAAGCAAGAAACAGCCTCCCCCGCGAGCGGGTAGCGCGGGGAGGAGAGAGGACTGGGAGCACCTGGGGACAAGGGATTTTTCTCCTGGGGATTGCAGCTGTTGTGGCGAGCTGGAGGAGAAATCCACTGGACACATCAGGACACCTCTGGCTAAAGGCAAGGACTAGTTTTTCTCCTATTTTCTTAATTCTACACAAAAACCCTGGACCCTATAGCCCTTACAGGACAGGGCGGCTGCTCAGGTCCCTGTTTCAGAGCTGTCTCTGGCAACAAGGCTGAGAAGCGGCACTGAACATCAGTGATTTTCCATGATGGTTTGCTCTCCTGTGAGGAGAGGAGCATGGAGGGACCTTCAGAGTGGTCCCCGCCACCCTTCCCCGTAACACATCCATCATCCCCCCGGCAGCTGGCACCACCGTTTGCATCGGGCTGTGGAGGTCGCTCCCCACTCAGTCCCTGGGATGCAAAGAGCTCCCGAATTCCTTCTCGAAGCCAAACCCACCTCCCAGGGCAAGGATGGGCCAAGGGACATCACAGCAACCCAAAGCCTCCTGCTCCCCTCCATGGATGGACACGAACCACCTGTGCCTGGCCAGCAGAGGATGAAGCTTTATTTAAAGAGCAGAGGACCTCCCAAATTCAAACTGTTTCCACTGACACTGGTAAAGTCAGCCCAGACTATGGGCAGGGGCAGCACCTCTCCGGCTGCAACGCTGCAGTCTAGACAGAGCCTGGAGCAGTGGCCGTCCCCTTCTTGTCACTGATGTGTCCAGATAGTCACCAAAAGAAGCATGTGCTGTCTTTGATCCACAGGTCTTGGACTCCAGCTCCCTTTCCTAGTTCCTCTGCAATTTAATCCACTTTCTGGAAGCTTGGTTTTAAAGAACAGTGGGAGGAGATACCTAAAAATGTTAATTTAGAGACAGCACATTTCCAGCTCCTTTGAACAGAAGACCTAAAGCAAGCAGAAGTCAGGCCACTGCCACTCAGAAGCAAAGATCGGGGTGCCTTAAAAGAAAAGCAACTCTAAGACTCCAATAAGGATTTTACATGAGAAAAGAAAAAAAGAAAAAAAAAAAAGATGTACAAGGCTTATTTTGCTTTGCTCCACAATTGCTACAAAACACCAAGAACTGTGCAACCTGCCACTGAAATAATGTTTTGTAAAGAGGAGAAGAAAAGCCACATGAAGGTGAACTTCTCCCTCACCCACCCTAGAGTCACGTTTATCGGATCCACGCTCTGGCTCCAACCCCGTGCACGCCTCGGGAGAGCCGTCCTCCCCGGCAATGCACTTCGGCAACAACGGAAAAGCAGAGGAGAAACCAGTTCTGGCCTCCACAAGCCCAGGCAGATGGGACAGGCTTCCCCTGCACAACAGCATCTCCAGCTCCACAACCAACATCGCATCGTACGGCAGCCTGGGGAGCATCCTACGAACCCTTGATTTGAAATTACAGTCTCCACATAGGGTTTTTCTCAAATTCCATGCTTTTCTTCCAACTTTTTCAGATAAAAATTCCAAGAGGCGGTGACTCAAGAAGCTAGGAGCGGGTGTTTTTTCACGGTACCACTCCACGTAAGCAAGAATTCCCTTGGGCAACGGCGGCGGCTGAGGTGAAAACCCAACCAGACCATCGGGGCAGGCAAAGAGCTCAGCAAGCGCCGCTCAGGTGGGGACTGTCACCGCGCACAAGGGCTGAGGACGGGCAAGTGTGACACACCGGCAATGATGGGGGGACCTTCGGTCTGCCGAGGCAAAGCGCAAGGTGGAGCAGCCCATGGCGGGTAAGAGGCTGGAACCCAGGAGCTTTCGGAGCAGAACAGCCACCCATCACGAGTTATTGAGACTTCCAGTGAGATAAATCAGATGCTGAGCACGTTTTAGAGCCTCGAGCAAAGCATCGCGTCCCGGCTGCACAGGATTCTTGCAGAGGTAAGTGTAAATCCAGATTTTCCCCGGACCGATGCTCCCCAGAGGCAGCATTAAACTACCTGGAGGTGGTTTAGGGCTGCAGGAGGGTCTAAGGCAGCTGGACTACACAATTTGAGGCCAAAGAATAAGCTATCACATCACATTTGAAATTAAAACTGAAGCCCAACAGGGTTTGCACCTTGCCTTAGCACAGGCACAGAGGCATCCACCTCCCTGAGGCTTTCTCTGCCTTCCCCGCAGAAACCCCAGGTACCCAGCAGCATCTCAAATAATGAGGTTTAAATATGAAGATCTTGTTGTCATTAACATGTCTAAGGAGTTGCTGGGACGCACAGCTACACAAACCAAGACAGGCAGGACAGATCTCCCCTCCGGAGCTTCCTGGCAGTATAATTTGCCATCTGAAACAGCTTATTCAGTGCCTCTTTTAATGACTATACGCTGGTGCTTTGTGCTGGCAGGCTGTTCGCATGGCTCTGCAAGGGTCTTTCTCATTTCGGAGACCGTATCTGCCTTGTACATTTTGCATTTTATTCGAAATACATCTATCATGCCGGTGACATTTATGGATAAACTACAGCTCCCGTAACACGAGAGCACAGTAAAATCCTTGAGACCGATGCACTTTCCTTTGCCTTCCAAGCTAAGCGAGAAATGCTGGTACAGCTAAAGGTAAATAACACGCTTTGACGGGTTTTGTGGGCAAACAAACAAATCATCTGATGAAACATCGCTTCTATTTCTGGGCTCCAGTCCTGGGGAACTGTTTTGCTCCTTACAGGCTCCGAGAGGAGAGCATCACCAGCACTCTCATTAATCAACTTCTAATTGAAAGCAGACAAAAAACCCCTCGCACCTTAATGAGGAGGTGAGGGAGCCTGGCAGAGACGCACGCTTCCCATTGCCCCTTGGGAATAGGAAGGGTGGATTTCATTTTGAGAAGAAACCGGAATGCCCTATCAGCTCAGTATTACGGATATACCCTGCTGCTGCCATCAGCGCAGAGTTCAGTGCAGATGCCCTCGGGGTTTTTGCATCGCAAAGGATTCGCCTTCTTTGCATTAATACTTTGGGCTTCAGTGACCATCCCTACTCACATGAAGGCATCTTGCACATCACGAGGCAACCAAAGGCAGCAAGCCAGGCAGATAACCATATATCACAGAATCAGAGAATGGTTGGATTTGGAAGGGACCTTAAAGGCTGCCCAGTGCCACCCCCCTGCCGTGGGCAGGGACACCTCCCACCAGCCCAGGGTGCTCCAAGCCCCGTCCAACCCGGCCTTGAACACCTCCAGGGATGGGGCAGCCACAGCTTCTCGGGGCAGCCTGCGCCAGGGGCTCACCGCCCTCACAGTCACAGAATCCCCAAGTGGTGGGGGTGGGAAGGGCCCTCTGGAGCTCCCCCAGCCCAACCCCCTGCCAGAGCAGGGTCCCCTCCAGCAGTGGCACAGGACGGCGTCCAGGCGGGTTTGGGATGGCTCCAGAGTGGGAGACTCCCCCCCCTCTCTGGGCAGCTGTGCCACTGCTCTGCCACCCGCACAGGAGAGAAGTCCCTCCTCAGGCTGAGATGGAACTGCCTATGGTCAGTTTGTGCCCGTTCCCTCTTGTCCTGTCACCGGGCACCGCTGGAAAAAGACTGTTCCCATCCCCATGGCACCCTCCCTTTAAGGATTTATCAGCATTGATAAGATCCCCCCTCAGTCTTCTCTCCTCCAGACTAAAAAGCCCCAAGGCCCTCAGCCTTTCCTCATCAGAGAGATGCTCCAATCCCCTCATCATCTCTGCAGCCAAGAATTTCTTCCTAATATCTAATCTAAATCTCCACTCTTCCATTTAAAATCACCCCCCCTCGTCCTATCGCTCCCCTCCCTGATCAAGAGTCCCTCCCCAGCTTTCCTGTAGGTATCTGCAATATTTTGAGGCCACACAACAAAAGGCACATAGAGAAAAAGTTTTCCCGCAGCTCCGTAAAGCCCTATAGTTATTGCCTCAGGCTGAGCATATACATCCCAACACAGAGCCCCTCTGAGTCCCCGGTGCTGCCGATGTCCCAGGGGATTGGTTTTACAGACCCTTTACATATCTGCAAAGCCATTCCAGGCAGGCAGATCACTTCACGTGCGCTGGCTTTAAATGCCGGTGGTGTTTCGGAGGGAGCCAGGTCTGCCCCTGTGCCACACAGGACAGCATCGCCTTATTGTGGAGCATTATGGTAATTCCTGCAGCAAAACCTCGTATAACTCACGCAAGCACAAGCAACACCTCTGCCCAAGCAGCTCCAATTCCCGCTTTTTCATTGTAAGAACGTCTCCGTTTTCAACAAGTCTCCCATACTTTGAGGCAGAGTCCCAATTTCTGCCACAACCCCCTTTTTTTTTTCTGAAAAACAGGGACAAAAATTAAAGCGAGCTGCAGAAGAGGGAGAAGGAACAATCGAGCATGGACATCACCCTCCTTCCCAAAACTTACTGCTGTAGACATTTAATAACAGCCCAGGCAAAGAGACTGTCCCGGTTTAACCCCAGCCAGCAAGTAGGACCACATAGTTGCTGGCTCATCACCCCCCAACGGGGCAGGGAGAAGAGGGAGAAAAGGAGGGGAAGGGGAAAAAACTCCTGGGCTGAAATAAAAACAGTTTAATAGAACAATAATGGAAAAGGAAAATAAGAATAATAATACTAATAATGGGAAAAGAATACAGATACAACACAAGTCGCTCTCACCACCCGATGATCAGTTGCCCAGCCTGTCCCAAGCAGTGATTGAGGATTCCTGCCCCCCGGCCAAACCCCGTTTATATACTGAGCACAACGTCCAGAACCGGACACAGTGCTCCGGCTGCGGCCTCCCCAGGGCAGAGCAGAGGGGGAGGATGACCTCCCTTGACCTGCTGGCCACACTCTGCTGGGTGCACCCCAGGGTGCCATTGGCCTTCTTGGCCACCAGGGCACATTGCTGGCTCATGGTCACCCTGTGGGCCCCCAGGACTCCCAGGTCCCTTTCCACAGAGCTGCTCTCCAGGAGGTGAACCCCCAACCTGTACTGATGCATGGGGTTATTCCTCCCCAGATGCAGTACCCTACGCTTGCCTTTGTTGAACCTCATCAGGTTTTTCTCTGCCCAACTCTCCAGCCTGTCCAGGTCACGCTGTATGGCGGCACAGCCTTCCAGCGTGTCAGCCACCCCTCCCAGTTTGGTGTCACCAGCAAACTTGCTGATGGTTCACTCTGTCTCTTCATCCAGGTCATTGATGAATATATTGAACAGGACTGGACCCAGTACTGACCCCTGAGGGACCCCACTTGTTACTGGTCTCCAGCTGGACTCTGCACCACTGACCACAACCCTCTGAGCTCTATCGTTCAGCCACTGTTCAATCCACCCCACTGTCCAAGCATCAGCGTGAAACCCTTGTACAGTCTTTGGGGTGTAGCAGAGCCTGAGTTTGCTAGGAAAAATATGTCTTTATTAAGGAAAAAATGGAGGAAAATGACAATTTGCACATCACTTGTCTCTAATGGCAGCATCTTTAATTAAAACATCCTCGGAGCTGGCAACGCTGATTGTTGCTCTCAAGGTTTTGAATGCTATTACAGCACAAAGCCCTCTAAGATGCTGACAGCTTTCAGCAAAATGCTTAATATTCTCCATTTCACCTCTGGTCCGTGCAAGTCCGTGCCCGGTATTTAATCTGATTGGTCTCACCATCAAATAATAAAATAAAATAATAAAAGCTGGCAGCGAAGCCAAGCTCCTTCTCTCCAGCTTGGAGAATAAAACCAAAATGTTTCGGCACCATGAGGGTCTTTGGGGGGAAGGCCAAGATTTTTCTTTCTCTTTTCACAAAGGAATTTTAAAAGACATAATCACGATTCTAATTTCCTGATTCTCTGCTCCTAAAATCATCAGGCTCAAGTACCAAGAGCTGCAGCAAGGACGCAAAAATCTCATTGTACAGCCAGAGCGGTTTCAGGTCAGGTATCTTAGCAGAAAAGAGACAAACTGCAGCTTTCTAAAGGACAGAACATCATCCCAAAAATTTAAGTCCAGCATTCAACAAGTGCAAAACATCGAGCCCTTACATTCAAGATCAGCCACAGGAATCAGCTCAAATTAAAACGTGTGGCTGCGAAGGGAGAGGAGACACGTCCTGCGGCACAGAAACGCCTCGGGAGGTCGCCCGGAGACGTCCCCATGCTGTTCAAAATGTAATTTTGGGATAAAAACCTGAAAGTGTTCAAAAAACCCAGCAACTTTTTAGAAAAAAGGTACTTATTTTAACTTCTGGTTGTCCATGCACAGCATCTCCCCTGGGCTGGGGCTAGGGCCAGGGAAACAAGGCAGTGTTTCCGTTCCTTCCATGCAAAAATACTTACCAGTTAATCCCAAACCACCCAGCGACCCCAAAATGCAACACTTAAGTTTGCCATGAAGGTTTTCACACTGAAGAAAGTTTTGCTTTTTGTTTTTGTTTAACCTAAATGCAAAGGATTAACAAACTTCAACAGTTCTTGACACCCAATCTTGGTGTCTGCGGCTCAAAATGCGAGCAGTCCTCCATCCCTGAATGGCTTGAGTTTTAACTCAAAACCTCTCCACACTGCTCTGAAAAACACCATAAAACGAGGGTATCCTCTTTTGAGCCCTGCGATGGGAAGCAAACACATCTCTCATGAGCGCTGCGGGTCCCCCGTGCTGGTTGAGACCTCACGGAGATGTTCAGCGAAGGAGGTGCCGTTCCCAGCCCGCTGAGTTTAAGCATCTCCCTCCTCTGGGTCAGTAGGTGACACCAGCTCTGCACATGTAGAAGGAAAAGAGCCCCCAGGGTTCAAAAATCTGACTCTGGGGCAGTATCCAAGCAAGGCACGGATCCGCAACCCCCTTCCCTCTCTCCCAAGCCAGGAACACCCCTGGGTGTGGGCCATATAAGGTACCCGTCACCTCCTCACCCAAGAGGAGCCCGGTGAAACGCATCAAAAGCAGATGCTGGACCAGATCTGTGCTGGAAATCAACTCCCCGTAATAACTCACAACCCACCAAGTACCAAAAAACCAAGGTGTGGAGCTACCCTACCGCCAGCTCCTGTGCCACAACACAGAGCTGTCCTCTACAGCGAAATAACGCTCTAGTATTTCTAAAGCACGATGATGCTAAAGGATGCATATGGGACAGAACAAAGGTTGGTGCTGGGATGGTTAATGAAGCCTCAGTTGGGATCTCCATCGCCGAACACGCTTGACAGTGTTATTTTTGTTTAGGGAGTGCTTTAAGGCTATATCTTCTGAACAGCACTTAGCAGCTTTAACTGTAACTTAATTATCACCGGTAGTAATACGAAGCTGATATTACGAAGGCTAACAAGTCATATTAGCATAGCTATTATGTGATCCAGCCCAATCATCTTATTCAAAAATTCTCCACCTGAAAATTGCCTCTGAATATATATCTTATTTAACGTAGGAAGGTGAAGAAAGCCTTGTTGGTAAACCACCGCTAGAGAGGCCGGATGGGAAACCCATGATTAATTGAATCGCTTAGCCATGTCCGTGCTTTCATTTTCTTCTCTAAGTGCTCATGATTATATGATACACAAGGAAATGAAAATTAATAAGTATCTCAAAACCAACACAAACACTCCGGAAAAAAAGATGTGCTGCAGCACAGCCTGTCTGCCGTGACAAAGTTCCTTAAATATACAATGCAGAGCCGTTTTTTTTTTTTTAATGTTGTTCAACGTGATTAAGTAAGAAATCAAACTCTCAAAGCCAACTCGGCTCAACGTGGTGCTCGCTGTCCCCCGAGCTGGCATCTCCTCCCACCGGCCATCGCTCCCCGCTCCCGAAAAGCAAATCGGTTCATTCCAGAGGTTACTGCGGCCGAGCAGGGCTGGAAACCTGCGATACTGCGGGATTCCCAAAACCGCCTGGCATTTGGGATAACGCCCTGGGGCAGCCCAGCCCGGCAGGGAGCTTTGCCTTCGCTGCTCCGATGGAGCCCCAGGTTTTGCCATCCGGCTTCTGGGCTGCGTGAGGAATGAGCCCACGACATCCCCGCTGCCACAGCCCCAGCAGCACCTCAGCTCTGCTATCGAAACGAAAAGGCTCCTACGTTCCCCTCTGCACCCGTAACCCCGACACGACAACCCCGGCAGCACCATTCCTTCCCTGCCATGCCCAGACCCTCTTCAAGAGCCCCAAATGTCCCACCTCCATGCCCCGCCAATGCCTTTATCGGTCTACAATTAAAAATCTCCCGCCCTACGCTCACACCGTAATTTTTCTCTGCTTCACTCTTTCCCCCCAATTTGTTATTTTTACTTTTTTTTTTTTTTTTGGCACAAATGCAAAATTCCCCTCCACGTTCACCCCAGGGGATTCGCAGCCCTCTTCTCCTGGGCTTAATTCACCGGCCCAAAAGCCGAGCGCTCCATTGCTCTTATTCCAGGCGCTGAGAACATCTCAGCATCCCTACAACAATACCCGAAAATGGAAATGACTTTCCAGAAGAGCCAGAAATGACAGGAATTAATTTGCCTCTAATCTTTCAGCATGCTTTTTATTTTGTATGGCGATGCCGATTTACAGTCTCCTCAGGCACCCACCTGGCGGGTTTAAATTAACTCGCTAAACAGGCGGAAAAGAAACGCAACGAAAAATGTTCAACCTTTCCAAAAGGCAGCTAAGACCTTCTGAACCAAAGCGCAACAGCAGGCAGAGAAGATGAAACCGGGACTCGCTCAAAGAAGAGAAAACACACCAAATAACTGGAGGAATTCCTTCCTTTATCGCTGCGGCTCCTCATTACGTGGCAGGTTCGGGCCACGGCTGCCGACAACACAGCCACAACTTAACGGAGATTTTTACGCATCTCTGGGGACTGATAAAAGACCGGAGGGTTATTATCACTATTTTTACTTTAATAGTGGCCAGAATAATTTAAGGGCAGGACACGAAGCCCTTTCAAGCGCTGGGGTGCCAGGGATGCCCTTCTGTCCATGGATACTTCATCTGAAGCTCCTCGCAAACCGCAGCTCGTGGCATGTTGGTGCCGGCAATAGGTACTGACAGCCCAGACCCAACCGCAGGCTCTCCTCCCCCATCAAAATATATCTACTTTTTTCACGGAATCGCAGAATCACAGAATTTTCAGAGTTGGAAGGGACCTCGAGAGACCATCCAGTCCAACTCCCCTGCCAAAGCAGGATTGCCCGGAGCACGTTACTCAGGACTGCACCCAGGTGGGTCTTGAAAGTCTCCAGCGAAGGGGACTCCATCACCACCCTGGGCAGCCCGTGCCAGTGCTCTGGCACCCCAACCGTAAAGAAGTTTTTTCTTGTGTTTGGACGGAACTTCCTATGTTCCAACTTACACCCGTTGCCCCTTCTCCTGTCGCTGGGAACCACTGAAAAGAGCCTGGCTCCATCCTCCTTCAACCCACCCTTTAGATACTTGTACGCCAAGTACAAGTTCCTTTCTCAAATATTTCTCTCTGGAATATTTCTCTATTTTATCATACAGTAAAGTTTGGATCTCATCTAGCCACTGCCTGCGGTCCTCTCAGCCGGGCTCCTCACCCGCCCCACTCCTGCACTGAGCGTCAAAGTGCTCAGCCCCACGCTGGAGCTTAAAACCGTAAAAAATCCCCAACCTCAGCTGCAGCCAAAAAGCTGCTCTGAGTGACCTTCAGGGAACGACCTCCCTGACCCGTCCCCAGCACACGCCTGCACACCCCATTAGTGTTAGCCGGGCTTAACGAAGGCGCTGCAAGGAGAAGGGTCCCGATGGCTTCATGCTGCAGCCGAGCTCGTATCGACCGGTGCATCGTATCGACGAGAAGAAATCTTGCACCACGCAGTCAGATTATTAATTACAGCCCCAGGGCTCACACAGAGCCGCTCTCGGCGAAATAACCTGCTTTACACTCGGTCCCCGCTGCTACCCACGGGCAGCAGCCAGACCTTATCTTAGACGTATGGATGCCACCGGGGCGTTCGCGGCCCCGCGGGTTGGTAGCATCAGACGGGGAGGACACACAGAGTTATCTCCAGCTGGCAGAAATCCGGGTGAGACCAAAGGGTGAATTTTTCCCACTTTGATGGCGAGGAAGCAATGATCTCAGCCTTCCCGGCAGGCAGGGCCGAGCCACGAGCTCCTTGCCGTGATGCTCTATTTCCCTGCCGCCGTAGCGGGAAGCGCGGAGCTGGCAGCACGGCCGAGCGGCTGCCCGGGCAGAGCTGGCATTAAAGTCTGCTATAAAGCAGCTGGTCAGGTCAGGGTTTCTATGACTCAGAAATGCACTTGCTGCTGTGCTTTTTAATCAGCCAAATAAACTGCAGTGAGCCCTTAAAGGACATGGCAGTAGGAAATGAGAAATTCCACAGCGGGTGTCAAGAGAGGTTGGCCGGCGGTGCTTTATTTGTCCCTTCCCTGCATCAACCACCCCCCTTCTGCCCGTCAGCCCGGAGCTGCGGCTTCCTTCTCCCTCCCTGGCAATCCCAGGAGAGCAGCTTCTCGTTGCCGTCAATTCACAGAATCCCCGAGTGGTGAGGGTTGGAAGGGCCCCCTGGAGCTCCCCCAGCCCAACCCCCTGCCACAGCAGGGTCCCCTCCAGCAGTGGCACAGGACGGCGTCCAGGCGGGTTTGGGATGGCTCCAGAGTGGGAGACTCCCCCACCTCTCTGGGCAGCTGTGCCACTGCTCTGCCACCCGCACAGGAGAGAAGTCCCTCCTCAGGCTGAGATGGAACTTCCTATGGTCAGTTTGTGCCCATTCCCTCTTGTCCTGTCACTGGGCACCGCTGGAAAAAGACTGTTCCCATCCCCCCGGCACCCTCCCTTTAAGGATTTATCAGCGTTGATAAGATCCCCCCTCAGTCTTTTCTTCTCCAGACTAAAAAGCCCCACGGCCCTCAGCCTTTCCTCATCAGAGAGATGCTCCAATCCCCTCATCATCTCCATAGCCCTTTGCTGGACCCTCTCCAGCAGTTCCCTGTCCTTCCTGACCCGGGGAGCCCAGAACTGCACACAGTGCTCCGGCTGCGGCCTCCCCAGGGCAGAGCAGAGGGGGAGGATGCCCTCCCTCGCCCTGCTGGCCACGCTCTGCTGGGTGCCCCCCAGGGTGCCATTGGCCTTCTTGGCCACCAGGGCACATTGCTGGCTCATGGGCACTCTCTTGGCCCCCAGGACTCCCAGGTCCCTTTCCACAGAGCTGCTCTCCAGGAGGTCAGCCCCCAACCTGTACTGATGCATGGGGTTATTCCTCCCCAGGTGCAGTACCCTACACTGCCTTTGTTGAACTTCATCAGGTTTTTCTCTGCCCAACTCTCCAGCCTGTCCAGGTCACGCTGTATGGCGGCACAGCCTTCCGGCGTGTCAGCCACCCCTCCCAGTTTTGCATCACCAGCAAACTGGCTGATGATGCACTCTGTCCCTTCATCCAGGACATTGATGAATGTATTGAACAGGACTGGACCCAGTACTGACCCCTGGGGAACACGGGAGGTACATGAAAGCAAGATGCCTCCATCCCACCAACAAGGGCAAGGGCAGGCTTTCGTTAAGAGACTTGAAGCAGCGTTTTGACTCCACATGTGACATTAAATAGGTCCGGCTCCCGGGCCTCCCTCCTCCCGCTGCCCACTACACAGCCTGAACTCACCACGGCATAAAATAACTGCACAGGTGATCTATTAGCATACGTCTCAAAACCTTCCTTCCAAATCTACAACTCCGGGAACTCAGGGAAAAAAAAAAAAGTGCCATTACATCTGGGGCTTATCACAAACACACACCAAGAAAATAGGTCAAGGGAAAACGTGCCTGAACAGCACAAACAGGGAGTGGAAGTCGGAAGGGCTGCAGCAAAACACAGTCCGTTGTAGGTCGATGCCTTGCACCCTCACTCTGTAACAGCCTGAAGTAATGCCACTATTTATAAACCGCCCTTTAAAAATAGAAATGTCACTCTTCTTTGCTAGGAAATCGCCTGATTTTTTTCCTTGAATACAGGTGAGAGGGAAGGGGAAAAATAAAGTTCTGCATTATACACAGCAAGATTCCAATTTTATTAGACTTCTTGCAGCTACATCATCGCCGCATCATTGCGGAGTTAAGAAGGAACGGCGCAACATCTCTGGAGCGAGCAGCCTCCCGCAAACCCCGCGGCTCGGGGGCCCTCCGCCACACAGCAGCCCCTGTGCATCACACGCAGACATGGAGCCATCAGCCCCCGCAACAATCACAGCCGCCCTACCGCTGTCACAGCGGCGACTTACCCGTCACCAACTCCACACAGGCACTCGCTGCCAAGTTTCCACAACGTCTTTATGTCCTTATGCCACCAGTCTCTGCCTTCCCTTGCAGCGGGCGCCTGGTTTATAGATGCCGGACCCAAAGCTGGGGGCAGTCCGTACCCAGCACAGCGTAAGCACCCGAGCAGCCCCCAGGCAGCGGGCAGGACCACAGGGGGCTGCCACCACCTTCTCTGCTTCCAGCCACGAGTGGCGTTCCTCAGGGGTTGGTACTGGGACCAGTGCTGTTTAACACCTTTGTTGGTGACACGAACAGTAGGATCGAGGGCACCCTCAGCAAGTTTGTCGATGACACCAAAGTGTGTGGAGCAGTCGACACACTGGAGGGAAGGGATGGCATCCAGAGGGACCTGGACAGGCTGGAAAGGTGGGCCTGTGCCAACCTCATGAAGTTCAACATGGCCAAGTGCAAGGTCCTGTAGGTGGCTTGGGGCAATCCCAGCACAAATCCAGGCTCGGGGATGAAGGGATGGAGAGCAGCCCTGAGGAGAAGGACTTAGGGGTGGTGGTGGATGAGAAGCTCAACATGATCCGGCAATGTGCGCTGGCAGCCCAGAAAGCCCCCGGCACCCCGGGCTGCATCCCCAGCAGCGTGGCCAGCGGGCGAGGGGGGGATTGTGCCCCTCTGCTGCGCTCTGGGGAGCCCCCCCTGCAGCGCTGCCTCCAGCTCGGGGGGGCCCAACAGCAGAAGGACACGGAGCTGTTGGAGCGGGGCCAGAGGAGGGCCCGGAGATGCTGCGAGGGCTGAGCCCCTCTGCGGGGAGGACAGGCTGGGAGAGGGGGGGTTCAGCCTGGAGAGGAGAAGGCTCCGGGGAGACCTCAGAGCCCCTTCCAGTGCCTAAAGGGGCTCCAGGAGAGCTGGGGAGGGACTTTTTCCAAGGGCATGGAGTGATAGGATGAGGGGGAGTGGCTTCAAACTGGAAGGGAGATTTAGATGGGATATGAGGAAGAAATTCTCTCCTGTGTGGGTGGTGAGCCCCTGGCGCAGGGTGCCCCGAGAAGCTGTGGCTGCCCCATCCCTGGAGGTGTTCAAGGCCAGGTTGGACGGGGCTTGGAGCACCCTGGGCTGGTGGGAGGTGTCCCTGCCCAGGGCAGGGGGTGGGAACTAGACAATTTTTAAGGTCCCTTGCAACCCAAACCATTCTATGACCCTGTGATTCCAAGCCAGGTAGTGTAAAACACCGTCAGAGCCGCCTACAGCACATGGTAGTCCCTGTAGGCTGAGCGTTACCATGTCTAACCCCTGCCATCACTGCCACTTCCACCCTCCGTTTGACCATGTTAAGGGTTTACCGAAAGCCAGGCAAGAGGAGCCTTGAGGAGCTCATTAGGGGTTCCGGCACTTGGCATCAGTAATCACCAATGTGCGAGATGATGCGCGTAAGGGTTTGTTTTGAAACACAAAAAGTCATGTAAGCTTTGTGTTAACAGAGAAAGAGCGACCGACCTTATGGCAACTGGGGAACAGACAGAAAAAGCGTAACGGGTTGTTGGATTGCTTCTAGATGCATCGCGTTGGTACGAGGCAGTCAGACGCCAGGCCGGGATATCACACCATCCCGACAGAGCAGGAGAGCAAATGTGCGAACAAGAGGGATAGCATAAAGGATTGTAGGGAGCCAATGTGCAAAGCAGATGAATAAGGACATAAAATGACACGTTTAACTGGAAGAGCCTGGAGCTTTATTCCCAGAGACGATATTTTCTGCTCCCGTTAGTCACCGGGTGCAGAAGGGGCAGCAGCCAGCGATGGGTTTTTCTGCTGCAAGGCTTCGCTTTGACGGTAGCAGCCCAGAGAAACCACTCGCAGCTTGTTTGGGGTAAGCATATACATCCCTGTACTATGAACACCTCTGTGGCCATAAACAGAGAAGCCGGTGACTTTGCTTTCCCTTAACAAACAGCTTTCAGCCAAAAGACCACAAGTTTCCATTAGCAGCTCCTCTGCACGTGTCCACGCACATGTGAACGCCCGCACAGCCCCGGCGCTCCCCGGCACAGGGCTGGAGGCAAACTTTAACCCTCATTAACCCCCAGCTGCAGCTCGCGGAGAGCAGAGCCCCTGGGAGAACACTGCTCTGGTCCGAAGGCACAACTTCGGTTATGTGTGTCATGAGCAAATCTCAGTGGGGTCCTTTATTTATTGCTAAATAAATAGAGTAAATCCTCCTTTGCATGCAAACTCGGCTGTCAATACAAGCCTTCAGCTTCATTTACTGCTTATTAACTTCCTATGTCCGAGAGCCACGTGAGCCCAGAAAGAAAAGAGCAATCCCTTGCTGCGAACGGCGACGGTGGCGAAGAAACCGGGCACGCACGTGCGTGGCATCTGCAAAGCCCGGGTGAACCCTGCCAGTCCCCTCGCAACGCATCTGCGGAGCGGGAGGGCCACAGTCGTTAAGGTTAAATTAAAGCAGCTTGCAAAATAAGCGTCATTTATTTCTTGATTTGTTCTTTCCTCAGCTAATTTCTTTTTTAATTATTATTTATCCCCCCCCCCCCCGCCCCCAACTTGTGAGCCTTTCCAAGGATCAATTTGCCTGGAGTACGTGCGTCATTGCAGTTTGGTGATTTTTTGGAAAGGAAGACGAATGAAACACAAGAGCAGGAGAGAGCAACAGAAACTCTGTGCAAAAGCAACAGTCCCATCTCCATTTTCCTTTTCTTTTTTTTTTTTTTTTTTAAATAAAAGGACACTTTTCAGAAAGGTTCTTGGGGCAGAACAGCTCAGCTTTGAAACGTGTAGTTCGGCCCAGCAAGAGGTTATTTAAACCCAGACGCCCGGCTTCGCTCGGGAAGAAGCTGGGTCTGCTTTCGCCAGGCCGTGGGGGTTCAAACCTCACGGTGACCCGCAGCAGAGCAGAGCTTGCCGCTCGGGGCCCTGCGAGGCGCAGAACCACAGCCGGGTCCCCTGTCCACCCGGGGAAGGGCTACACCAACCCAGCCCTGGGGCGGCCCAAGCGTGCGCACTGCGGTGCAGTGATTTCCCCCTCGGCTCCCTCCCACCCCAACGCCAAAGGAGGGCACACACGGAATCACAGAATCATCTGGGTTGGAAGGGACCTTGAAGATCATAGAGTCCAACCATCAACCCAACACTGCCCAAACCACCACTAACCCACGTCCCTCAGCACCACGTCTGCCCGTCTGTTAAACACCTCCAGGAACGGTAACTCCACCACTGCCGTGGGCAGTCTGTTCCAGTGCTTCACAACCCTTTCAGTGAAGAAATTTGTTCCTAATATCCATTCTAAACCTCCTCTGGCACAACCTGAGGCCATTTCCCCTTGTCCTATCACCTGTTACTTGGGAGGAGAGACCGACCTGCCATTGCTACCCCCTCCTTTCAGGGAGCTGTAGAGAGCGATGAGGTCTCCCCTGAGCCTCCTTTTCTCCAGGCTGAACACCCCCAGTTCCCTCAGCCGCTCCTCATCAGCCGTGTGCTCCACACCCCTCACAGCTCCGCTGCCCTTCTCTGGACACGCTCCAGCACCACAATGTCTGTCTTGTTGTGAGAGGCTCAAAACTGAACACAGCACTCGAGGTGGGGCCTCACCAGTGCCGAGTACAGGGGAACCATCACCGCCGCAGTCCTGCTGGCCACACTGTTCCTGATACAGGCCAGGATGCTGTTGGCCTTTTGGCCACTTGGGCACACTGCTGGCTCACGTTCAGCCAGCTGCTGACCAACACAGGGGCTTGTGGCCATCAGAGCTGCTCCGCGTGGGCTTGTTTTCCCCTGCCAGCCCCCGGCAAGGAGAGTATTTGTGCTTCATAACGTGCCAGTCCAGCCCAGCCACACGCAGGGGCGCAAATCCTACCAGGAAGGTCGGTGGGACTATGAGCAACTCACACAACAGCATCTGTATTAACACTTTCATAACCAAGCCTCACAGACAGATAGCCTTCAAGACACGCTCCAAACACCTGAGTACAATGTTTGTCCCAGTGTTTTCCCGCAGCTCAGATTTATTAATCCAGCAAGAAAAAAAATGGGGCAGGAACCCAAAGCTCTGGGATGTCACCTGGGGCCAGGCACCCCAGTGCAAGGAAAAGCTCAGCCATCTCCCCACCGCAATTCTTTCAAAAATATAAATAAAAATGCACGGCAAGTATTCTGCAAGTTTGAAAATCAGATGCGCGAACTCCCAAGATCCTCACTCAGCCCTTCAACGCGTCTGCCGTTCAGGGGCTTAGACCCTACCCCAGATTCATTTCCACCCGGCGAGGCTGGCAGAAATCCAGGCTCTGAAGAACTGGGACAAGCCCCATGCTGTAAAAACCCTCCTTTTCCCCCAGAAAGCATCCTCACCTCTGCCGGTCCAAAACTGGCACCTGAAGTCCCTGCCCACCCCCTTCTCCCCAAGATGTGCTGGGACATCCACGTCTCCTTGCAGATCTGGGGCTGGGTTAGGAAAAGACTTTAAAGAGACTTAAGCTCTCCACTGAATTCCCCAGCCTGCCCATTAGGTGAGAAAGGAAAATTTCAAGGCTAAAAGTGTTAAAAAAAAAAAAAAATCCCCAAATTATATCTATAAATTATAATCCCAAACTATCCACAAAAGGACAAGGAAATAGAGCCACTTGCACTGATGCGGCCTGCCCACCAGCCTTGAACCTGTTTATTCCAACCCCTCTCCGCCCAGTTCCCATTAAAAAGCAACTTTTCAGGCGCCGAGCTCATTGCGTTACCGCTCCGCACCTCAGCAGCCTGTTCCAATAGCAACTAATTGCTAACAAGCTCATTACAAGACGAAAGCAGCAGGAGTGTAATGCTGGAATATTTTTTTTTTTGCCTGTCTGCAAAGTGAACAGCTGGCCACCAAACCTAGAGGACTAATCTAATTAAACAGTAACAAAAATACCTACATCAATGGCAAAAAAAAACCCCACAACCCTTTCACTCAGGCATAAATGTTCCCTCCTCAAAGTTCATCAGAATTTTATCAATTCTGAGACCGTTTCCGACTTTGGCACTCACAGGGAGCCCGAAGATTCACGAGCTGAGCCCAGCTGGGTGCTGGGAGGAAGAAAAAATAATATGAGGAGGCAAAGCAGATGTTGGCAAGGTAACCTTGCTGTAAGAACAAGGAGTCACGGAGGGGCTGGTGGAAGGCTGCTGCTCTGGAGCCACAGCGTCCAAGCGAGGCTCGCTCCAGAGCTACACCAGTTTTGCCAGAAAACTGAGAAATTGCATGATCTGATCTGGTGTCTGACACGTCGGTATTTCTTTTTGCAAATTCTCTTACTCGGTCATTGCTGTTTGGTTTCGCTCTGCGTCATGCTGGACATCAGGGGTTCTACCAACCCCAAACACCGTTGGCCACGGACAACAGCGGAGGAGCAGGAGGGACGTGGGACAGCACCCATCCAAGCACAGCCTGGTCCGTCCCCGTTTGGGGGAAACGTGTCCTCAAGCGCAGGGTAAGGACGTTAGAGCAGTTTTGCGCCCACCGGCCCTGCAGCTCGTCACTCTGCTGCAACGTGGTCCCCGGGGGCTTTGACTCCGAGCCCACGCTCCCATGCAGGATGGACGTAGAGCGAGGCGGAGCCCAAGACCAGCTCCTCCATCTCATAGCATAACAGAAAATCGGGGCAGAGATAATGAAAGAAAATTATGAGCAAATCTACAACTGATCACCCCAAGCTTGTGCCGACGCCTGCAATCCCACCGCCTGCTTCACCATGGGAGACATGCCGAAGCTCTCGCTGATCTATCATTAAAGTTCATGAGCAGCTTCATCACATCACGAGCAATTTGTTTTGCAACGTTTATGAGTCTTCCCTCCAGGGCCCGCGCGTCGCAGCATTTGTTTAACCAGGATTTTGCAGGCCTGCGTGGTTTGAGCCGGGGTTTGCTCAGCTTTTCAACCAAATCCTCCAACCATCGGCGCCTCCCTGCCCTGCCAGTCCACGCAACAAGGACAGCCAAACATCCTCCTTCAAGGCTTTTGAGAGCGAAATGTCCTCCTCCAAGGCCGTCCATGCCAGTGTTGGTACTGACACCAAGCTGAAGCATGTACGGTTCCCTCCCTAGAGCAATACAGCCAAATTCTGGGATGTTTTACGAGCAGATAGGTCAAACAGGTGCTATGCTTGGCTAGATAAAAGGAAGTTTTGAGACACAGTAGCCTTGAATAGAGTAGATAAGGAGCATATGCTAGAATGAGCTAGTTTTGTGTAATGAAGTGTCGTCTAATTACACCAAAGCCAAACTGAGCATGCACGAAGACCAAGTTCAATCAGCAACACAGTGAGGAAGACTATCGACAACCACCAGAGAGCCCTGGAAGCCCACCAATAGACATAAATGCGCATGTGTCAAGGACATTTACATATATTAATGAGTTATGGCAATAGTATGAATATGTTAATCATTTCTCAGAAATCTAATGAATATGTATATTTTGATTGCACATAATGTTTGTAGTTGAGCAAGTGGACGCACACACAAGGTGGAGTGATCCCAATGCACTGCAATAAAGAACGCCTGTTTTCGAAAACTCCAAACTGAGTCTTAGGGAGTTATCTTTTTGCTGACTTACCGTAACAGTACAACACTAAATAAAGCAATTTTTAAAGCACTAAAGACGCACTAATTCCTGCGCCATGGACACCCAGAGCTTCCAAACAACTCGCTCTAGAGGTAGAGCATAAACTAACCCATGGCATATCCCAGCCCATCGCTGATCGTCTTCCAAAGCGCCAACGCGTCTTCATCACGATGAGCTTTAGCCTTATTATACACCAGCTCTTCTTCCACCCGTTATTTAGTTGTGTTTTATATTTAAAAGATAAGGAAGTATGAATTAGCAAACAAACTCTGTGCATAATGTAATCAGCTTTGCTGCAGGCGGGCTGTATCCCCCCCGCTCCGGCTGGGAGCCCCAAATCGGCAGGCAGGAGCCGGTTTTCTTGATGTTTAACATCAAAAGGGCATTGCCTTTCCGAACCCAGAGGAGAGCAAGATGAAAACCGAGCAAGTGTCAGACTAATGCTAACAAGCACTGATGTCTCAGGAACAGTTTCTAAAACAAACAGGTTGCCAGATATCAAGTATTTTGTCTGGGTTTTTCTCGCTCCTGTTTAGTTGCTGGGAAACCATCTCTTCTGAGGCGTCTCAGACCCTTTTGCACTTACTCCTTGTTCCCCGACAGAAGTCAAAACTCTCGGCGTGAGTCCATCCAACACCAGCGGGGAGGTGAGAAGGGACTATGATCCTTCGGATGGGAAAATTAGAGGTGAAGACCCAACTACAGCACTGCCGTCCCTCTCGGCGCTGGGCTTTTTAAGACCAAAAAAGTCAGCAGTCCCACTAATAACTTGTCTTAACGCAGCAGAAGGGCTCGCACGGTTGGCACCGATGGTTCACTCTTCCCTTCATCTCCACTGGAGCTCATCTTTAACAAGACGGGCAGGAAATGGAGGCCAAAGAAGCAAAACCACTTCAAAAAAGTGGAGGGGAACCAAAACAAAATGCAGTTATTTTCCACGGAAAGTTGTTTGGGCTCGTGTGCCTGGCTGTACAGAAGGAGATCGCACTGCGTTGGTGCTGCTCGAGAAGGCTGGTTTCTCCAGAGGTACCCAGTGAGGATATCTAGTTCTTATTTCTTTTCCATTTATTCATTTAACCCATGTGGTAGCTCCAGCTGCCCTCCTGGAGAGCATCCCCATTCAGCCCTCACTGGGGAGCATCCCTCGCGACCGCACTGCAGCCAGGCTCGCTGCCCTTAATAACATATTTAAAAGAAAGAACAGCCGTCCTAGCACTTTTATTTCACCTTCTTAAAATTCTCCTCTTAGAAACGAGCCCTTTCAATGTTTTGGGTTAGTAGGCCACAAAAACCTCTGAGCATTGTGATGATCATACAGATGAAAATGCTTTCGAGCGCCTTTCCTCTCCCCTTGCATGAGCCGCCCAGAGCCACTCAAGGGCATGTGCACGTTTCAAAGTGGCTCCTGTGATTTATTTCTCTCTTTCTTCCCCTTACATACTCTTTTCCCCCAATCCATCCTCCTTTCGCATCGTCCTGGGAGACACAGCTTGGGGCTGAGACCTCCATCCGCTGCAGGAGGTGAACATGGACCAGGTGAGGTGAACCTGGACCAGCTGAGGTGAACATTGGACTAGATGATCGTTGCAGGTCCCTCCCAACTGAACTATTCTCTTCTAACATCTCTAAAGCATCTAAAGCAGCCAACAGTGCCCTCAATTCTGACCTTTTCCCTACCAAGCCGGATAATTACTGAATCAAACGTTTCCATTAACCCTACGCAACCACCAGCTCCAGAAGCTCATATAGATACCCATTTCCCCACACCATGTACTCCGGATTGCGGCAGGAACTGTCTGTGCCAACCTGTGGTTTTAAGCAATGAGCTGAAACAGGGAGGGAAAGGGAAAAGAGACAAAAGGAGACAAGCGGGAAAGAACGGGGCTCGTGAGAGCTCAGCCAGAATGTAACAGCCATCACAGAGATGCAGGCAAGGAGGAGCCCCAGGTGGCTGTCGGAGGTAGCGAGGACCCTCAGCCCTCATCCTAGCACGAATTTTAGGATGAGACTTTCTGTAGGAACCCATCTCTCTTTTGTTTTTTCCTTATCACACAAAGTTTAATTTTCTCTTTGAAGCAGAGGGTTGTTTTCCATTTCCCTTACATATATGAACAGTTATGTTTGTGTTGGGTGCTGTACAGGAGAATCCGCCCCGTTTTCCGAGTCTCCTCTCCACCGCTCGCTCCGGGAGCGCACTCAGCAGCACGGGGACTCGGGCACATCCCACCACCACCTTCCCTGAGAGGCAATCACCGCCCAAGACAGGCTGACAAGCCAACAAGGAAGATCCCCAAAACAGCGGCGCCCACAATGCTAATAAAAAGGTAGAGCGATGACTCAGCCAGGCTACGAAACACAGAGAGGAGTGCATCATGCGCTATTTTTAATGTTTGGATAGCACAAATTCCACCACCCACCTACCACAAACTCAAAGCTCTTCCCCAGCACTTGGCATCTCTCTGCCTGTCTTGCCTGACCGTCTGCAAACCTCTCCAGATGTTTCCAGCACCAGAAGAGTTGTCCTAACAGATCGGAGCAGCTTATCAAACCCACACCGCTTCTCTCCGTGCGAGGCAAAAAATAAGAGAAGTCACCTTGGCAGATCCTATCGGGATAATAAAAAGAATCGACTATTTCCTGCTAACTCCCACATCTCTCATCTCCAGCCCTGAAGCTGATAACTTTTCTTAGGTGCATATCATTAACACCACGTGCAAACATCACGAAGTTACCGCGGGCCTTCGTTGCACCCAGCCAAACCCCTGGACCATGTAATTCCACAGTACTCCATGTTTAAAGGCCAGCACGAAGGACACACGTGAAAACCTCTATTTTGGGGTGGATTTTTTTTAAAATCTAAGTGCCTAATCCTTACAATTGTAAAGGAAAGCTTGGAAATCTCATCTCTAGCAATGCCCAAGCCACAAGGCAAAACACAAATACCCAAGAAAATCTTTAACCCTCTTAAAACAATATTTTGATTAACCTTCAGCCAACTATCAGGATTCACTCCTGCTAAGCCATTTGGTGAACCCTCCCATGTAACAACACCCTCTCCTGTGCTGATATAAAGAAACTGCAACCGAGTGGCTTCTACCCGGCGCACCAGCCTGCGCAAAGCTACAAAACCTGCAATCTCTTTTAGATCTCATTCCCACGTACATATTATCTTTCCCAAGAGGTGGCAGATCTCAAATCCAGAAGTCCCTCTAATATATAACCTCCCCAGCCTTGGGAAGGATGAGACGTGGCAGGGAAAAGGGACCTGTAATCTCACCTTATCGCCAACACGACAGCCAATTACTTGATAACGATGGTTTAATTTGGTGGGAGTAGCAGGGCACCGGATCAAATCCTGTTGAAAAGGAACACCCTCTTGTGCAAAGTTGCACAGTTTGACTGGGTGAGCGAAAGGCCTTTTGAAAAGGAGGAGATATTTACGCAAATACAAGAACACGGGGGTTACAAAACACTTGCACAGCCATAAATCCCCAGCAGCCAACATCGAGAGACACCAGGAGTTGGGATGAAGCTCGTCCAAGCAGCGAGTCACGCTGTCACGGGACACTAATGGATTTATTGCCCTTCCCTACCCAGCCAAGAACATTATTTATACCTGCCTCCTCCAATGGCTTTGCTACGCAAGTGCCTTGGACACACCGGCACATGCAATTAATTCATTCAGCACAAAAAGTTAAGCCAGGTGCATCGATGCAAGGAGTAAAGTGACAGTGAATTGTCCACCACTTGGAAAAAACTCAAAGGCAGAGGACTGTCTAGAGCGTGGTAGCGCTCGGTCAATAGGTTTGTGTTCAGTATTATGGGGAAAATACTGCTGACCCATCACGGCAGCGCGGGCTGCGCTCAGGGCACCGCGCAGCACCGCAGCCCGTGCCCGAGAGCCCACCCGCAGCCAAAAACTGGGGACGGCAACGGGAACAGTGCGATGGGAGACGCAGCAAGAGCGGCAGGGAGGTGATGGAAAGCAGAGGAAGGACCGGGGAAAGCCACCCGGAGCGACGCAGAGCAGCAAGGGGAAGCCTTCCCCAAAGGCAGTGCCGCCTCAGGGGCACCCACGGGGCTCAGGAGCTTTGAGAGCAGGAGGGGAAAAAAAACAGCCAAGAGAGGAGCATCCATCTGTCCGGTGTCTCTCCTCACTCTGCTTGCCTGGCAAAAAAGTCACGACGAAGCCTCTGCCCCCCAGCGTCACGAAAGCATATGATCTTAGAGTCAGGAAGATCATACTTTTAATGCCTGGAAACTGCATTATAATTATTTAATGAGAGAGCAGCGAGCGGAAACCGTGACACCGAAATAGCCTCCTATGACCGCAAACCCAGCCCTGTGAAGCAAGGGGCCATTATCTTGTCAAAAGGTTGGGGACTTTTGTGTCCCCCAACCCCAGCAGGGAGGGGAAAGGAGGGAGGGTGAGAGCAGCGAGGGCAGGAAGGGTGGAGGATTGATGCTTCTGACCACATTTGGAGACTGACCAACCTGGAGGGAGGGAAGGGATGAGGGAAATCAGAGCATTGGCAACGCAGGGACAGAGAAGAGGAGGCAAAGTTGGTAAAGATAAAAAAGCAAATGCGCTTTTGCGGAAGAAAACCATCAGCCAGCTTTGCATGCATCCTTGGGTGGCTGCTCAGCTGAAATATGTCGGTGGATGCCCGAGAGCGCGTGTCGATAACCGCTAATAAAACGCACGGCGCAGAATCCAGCCGCAGCCCCAGGTGCAATAAGTCATCCCAGACTGGTAGGAGGTTGCGACAGAGAGACTATATGGATGCAGACATTATTAGAAACAGAGTGATTGATGTGTTTGATACTACGGAGCGTGTTGATTTTATGATGGTTTTAGGTAGCTGGGATTATGTGCGTGCAACGTCGGGATTTGTCACCTTATGCAGTAAATATTTTAAGTATTGTTTCACAGTGAATAACTCCGGGCTGGGCGATGCCTTATGTTGAAAATACACTCTCTGGGAGGAATGCATTTTTGCATTCAGCTAGGCATAAAGTGGTTTAGAGACCAGGAGATGCTTAATTATCATCCAATGCAGAGAATTATGCTGGTTATCCTGACTGGCACACTGCGAGCTGCTGCTGCAGCCACAAAGAACCCCAACCTCAACGCTCCCACCCCCCGCCGTGAGCAGCACACGCATTTCCATGCGTTATGCCAGGAGGAGGGAGCACAGAGGGGAAGAACATAGAGGGTAAAGACTATTAATCCCTTAGAGAAGCCACTGCTATTGCAAAATATTTGTTATAAAGTTACATGCACCTGGGGGGAACCGTATGATACATATTGGTGTGTTTTAAGGACCCTTGGTCCTTAAGTACAGCAAAAAAACCTCACCTTTTGGAGGCATTTCATAGTTTCTACTAAATTTAGCAGGGAAGGATGGTCTGAGAGAGACGAAGCCCCACAACACGAGCCCCGGGGGAGCAGGCTGGCGACGTGGCAGCGGGTGTCCCTGCTCTCTGCCCCGGGGCTGTGCAGGGAGAAGCAGCCTCAAGGGTTCATTCCCATTCTCCGTGGTGCTACGGAGATGTGCGAGCACAACCCTCAGCATCTCCATCCCTCTCCCCAACCCTCTCCCCTAGCTCTTGAAGGTGATGGAGGGGCAATTCCCGAGACAAGGTGCAGACCGAGACAGGCACACGGCAGGAGAGCCCGCAGGGAGGAGAAGGCATTCCTTCCAACGCTCAGCAAGGCCCCAGCTTCAAAAAAACACAATACAACAGTGAAGACACACTCACAAGCCACATCGCTTTGTAGACTGCAAGAGGAAGGGACCATGAGAGCTTCCCACCAGCCACCACCGTTACACAGCCCGTTAAATCCCTGTGTAAGTGGGCACTTCCCTCCCAGCACCTTGAGAAAGGGCTGGTGAGAAAGTCCGCTTAAATTTCACTTGCAGTTTTGCAAGAGATTTCATACCCGTTTCCCTGGGTATTTTGGCCACTGTGTTTGCCCTCGGGCAGAGCTGGCGATAACTCCATCTCTTCCCACCGCCTGGTTAAAGGACCTGAAGGGAAGAGGGAGGTTTTCCTCTCTCTCACAGGCACAAGCAGAAGGAACTTTTCAAACATCCCATTCAAAACCAAGAGGCACAAAACACCTCGGTTCTACAGGAAATACCTCTCATTGATGTTGCCACCTGGATGGAGAAAAGCCAAAGACTCCTGGTTGGAATTACAAAGCTTTAAGGAGCACAAGTCCAGGTCCCAGCCCAAAGGACCTCATGCACCAACTCTACAGGATTTTGGATGAAGACTGAAGCGTCCTCCCACAAGAAACACAGCTTAGGGTCCACAGCCCCAAGCAACAAGTCCTCTAAGAGACCACAAAAATCCAACACAGCCCCGAGCAGACTGACAGCACTCTTCTTGCATCCAGCAGAGTGTGGCCAGCAGGGCGAGGGAGGGCATCCTCCCCCTCTGCTCTGCCCTGGGGAGGCCGCAGCCGGAGCACTGTGTGCAGTTCTGGGCTGCCCGGGTCAGGAAGGACAGGGAACTGCTGGAGAGGGTCCAGCAAAGGGCTGCGGAGATGATGAGGGGATTGGAGCATCTCTCTGATGAGGAAAGGCTGAGGGAATTGGGGCTTTTTAGTCCGGAGAAGAAAAGACTGAGGGGGGGAATCTTATCAATGCTGATAAATCCTTAAAGGGAGGGTGCCAGGGGGATGGGAACAGTCTTTTTCCAGCGGTGCCCCGTGACAGGACAAGAGGGAACGGGCACAAACTGACCATAGGCAGTTCCATCTCAGCCTGAGGAGGGACTTCTCTCCTGTGCGGGTGGCAGAGCAGTGGCACAGCTGCCCAGAGAGGGGGGGAGTCTCCCACTCTGGAGCCATCCCAAACCCGCCTGGACGCCGTCCTGTGCCACTGCTGGAGGTGACCCTGCTCTGGCAGGGGGTTGGGCTGGGGGAGCTCCAGAGGGCCCTTCCAACCCCCACCACTCGGGGATTCTGAGATGGTTCCAGCAAGCCATCAAGCCAGAGGGAGACGCTACTCAGCTTCACCCTTTCTTCAACAGCTTGCAAAAAAAAAAAAAAAAAAAAAAATCGACATCCCTGAAATCAATGCTGGTTTTGAAGCAGTTCGTAGCTAAAGGAACACGGCGCTAAGGTCAAGCTGCCGATGCTTCTGCTCCTGCCCACTGCTCAGACAGATTGGGGTCCTTCCGCAAGAGCGGGTTGGGAAGCACTGATGCATTAAGTCTAATAAAGCTACGGGATGAGGTTATTTATTTTTGTCAGTAACATATGTTGGGAGCCTATAAAGATTTCCATGCCCACAATGAGACACTTTCAATCATTACGTAAATTTATTACAAAATACGGAGTGAATTCCCTCTCACGGGTTTTCCTTGGTTCCAGCTGCTGGAGCGTTTTTAAAAAGGCAAAAAGGAAAGAAAAAAAAAAAACCCAAACCACAAAGGTTTCAGTCTTTTCCAATCGTGTTATGCAACTTTTCCCTCACACTGGCAACAGAAATTCCTGCCTGTGAATCACAGCTAATTGTATTATAATAGGCCATTCTTCTTGATTTAATATACCATATGAAAATCAGTATGTGAGCGAGTGTGGTCATAAGATTAGTAACAGCTCTAGTTCTTAATTTATGCTCACACTTTATTATTGAAAAATTTAAAGCTCAAGGGTGTTGAGGAGGATGTTTTGCTGGAGTTTGTTTTATTCCAGAAGTAAATTACAAAATTGGGGGAGAGGGGAGGAGTGAACAATCGAAAAACAAATTACAAATACCTGCTCCCACTCCCATGAAATTACAAGCACTCAGGGTGAGGGGAAACGGGGGAAAAAAAAAAAAAGAAAAAACAAAAGAAGAATCCCAGAACTGCCTGAGAGCAAAATGAATCAGCCTGCGTTATCACGGAGGTTTGCAACAACAGGGTTCCCCATTTTCAGAGAGAGAGAAGAAAAGTGTAAAGACCATCCTCCAAAACAGATCCAGATTCACGGGCTGACTTCTGGGCTGGGTTAACAGAGTAGCAGGGGAAAGAGGACTGGAAAAGGGAAAGGAAATTAAGGAAGGGGGTGAAAGTGGTGGAAACCGCGAAGAAGGTGAGACAGAGCAGAAACACTGGGGAAAAAAAAAAGACCTGCAATCAAGCTGAAGCAGAAGAAATAGCCCCCGCTGCTAAACCCTGGCCAAGACTGCCTACGTGCTTTTAAGCCCTTTGGGGCCTGCATGTGGCTTTTTGAATTTAATTTTTATTTTTTAAGGGGGCACAGACAATCCATTACAGGCAGGATTTCCCAGCCAGCTTCAGGCCCAGCTGTGCCCAGGGCAACCGCTGTCCCTGCCGCAAGTAAATAAGGCCTCGGCAGCATCCCTGCCCGGGGACCGGTGCTCCCCGCCGCGGGCGGGTCACCTCCAGGACGGCCTCCTGCCTGCACGGTCAGGGAACGGAAAACCTGACCATGGATGGCATCAAGAGGAAAAAACTTATGGACAAGCAACAGCCCCGCACGCAGGCTTAGCCCTAACCAGGCCAGGAGGAGAGCCCGGAGATGCTGCGAGGGCTGAGCCCCTCTGCGGGAGAGGACAGGCGGGGAGAGGGGGGGTTCAGCCTGGAGAGTAGGAAGGCTCTCGCGGAGACCTCAGAAGCCCCTTCCAGTGCCTAAAGGGGCTCCAGGGAGAGCTGGGGAGGGGCCTCTGGGTCAGGGGAGGGGAGCGATGGACAAGGGGGAATGGTTTGACACTGACAGAGGGGAGATGTAAGGTGGAGATATGAGGAAGAAATTCTCTCCTGTGAGGGGCGGTGAGCCCCCTGGCGCAGGCTTGCCCCGAGAAGCTGTGGCTGCCCCCATCCCCGGAGGTGTTCAAGGCCGGGGTTGGACGGGGGCCTTGGAGCACCCTGGGCTGGTGGGAGGGGTCCCTACCCAGGGCAGGGGGAGTGGCACTGGATGGGTCTTCAAGGTCCCTTCCAACCCAAACATTTTGTGCTTCTATGATAAATGTATTTTCAGTAACACCCCACAACCCCAACTCGAGCAGTTCTCCTCTCATCCCGGCTCAGGAGGAGGCAAGCGGGGGTAAAAAAGCAAGTCCAGAAGAAAACAAAGCTCATCCCAGGTCTAATTTCAGCCATCCTGCTGGGAAAAGCGGCTGTTTCTGGAGCCAGGCTGGGATGCTGCAAAGTCCTTACAAGCCCCTTGCAAACGCTGCAGCGGGAACAAGCTCCGGCAGCTCGGGGGATTTCGGGATAAATGACATTACCCTGACCTACACCCAGAGGAAAGGGCAAACCCCAGCAGCCTCCAGGGGATAACAGGCTCCCCACCGGCATTCTCATTAAACAAACGCATCTCAAGTGCGCAGGGCAGTGGGAAGCCCCACGCCTGACTTATCCCCATCCTCCAGAAGACACAGATTTCCGTGGGGTTTCTTCAACCTCCCCACACCGGTTTCCTTTGGTACCCACACAACAATACGAGAATTACTATTCTTTGCGTTTGGTACGTATTAGTAGATGGTCTGCGGATCCTGAAGCAATTTGCAAATATTAATTAAGCCTTAGCAGAATCCCTGAGTGGTAGGTAACTGTAATTACGTCCCTAATTATATTAATTCTGCTGTAGGGCGGCAAGTAATTATTTGGAATCTATTCTATAACTAAAACAAACCTATGTTGATGATTACATGTTTAGCATGCGACTAATCCGTATTTTGTTTCCTGACTGATGGCTTTGGCATAAATGAAAAAAAAAAACAAAAAAAACCCAAACAAAAATGCAAAGAAACGGCAAGCATGTAGAAAAAAAAAACCACAGCAGAGTCCGGCTAAAAAATCCCTCCTCTCTTTCCGCAGGCTGATTCCCCTCTCCCAACCACACTCATCCCTCCTCTCCACAAACAGCATCTGCACACCCCTACACAAGGCAAGGGGTTTGATCCTGTGCTCCAACCTGGGGACAAGAGGGGACCAGAAACTGGGAGAAGCTCCAAAGTTATGTGGTGGTAGTGGGAAAGCCTTCCTTGAACCATTTCCGCGCTGAACAGATTTTTTTTTTTCCCCTTCCTGCCTGAAATAAGAGTCCCCAGAGTTTTCACCCCAAATAGTTGTCCAGATTTTGTTAAAACCTACAACGGTGCAAAGTTATCTGGGCCCAGGTCAAGTGGGCCGCAAAGCACTCCAGAGCACGTATCAGCACAGGCACAACCCAGCCCTGTTCTCCCCAAATTCAGCAAGCCAAGAAGCTGCAATCCTATCTCCCTTTGCAGCCTCACAATCCATAGCACATCTACTCTGCACCCGTCCAGCAAGAAGCCCCAGTGCAAAGGTCTCCTCCTGCTGCAGACCAGTTTCTGGCCAAACCTAGAGGAAAAACGATGCAAGTGCAGCCTCCCACAGCAGGACGACATTTAGTCTTCCCAAGATACCCTCCACACCAAGCACTTGCAGTGCAGTGCCACCAAGAAATAAAGACCAAGGGCTGTAAAACCATAAAATATAAAGAACCTTCCATTTCTTTTTCCTAAATTAGCAAGGCAGAGCAGGTCTCCCTGAACACCCTCGTCCTACACAGCCTGAAGAGTTCACGGCAAGAGCCCGGGCCGCACATCTCCACGGCAGCTTGAAAAATTTCACCGTGCCTTCCCGGCGCAGCGTATTGATGGAGCTCGGAGACGTTAGATGCTGACCCCAGCAGCGAGGCGCGTTCCCTCAGATCAGTTTTATGCCAGCCTTTTAAAACCCAATGTCCATTTTTCAAATTAAAAAAAAAAAAAAAAAAAAAAAGAGGCAAAAGTCAGAGAAGCTTTGCTGGACCAAATTGATTATCTGCAAGACAGTAAAAGATTGTTCCCTGCAGCCTGCTCTCGACAGCCCGTCTCCAGTAGAAGGCCAATTAGGCAAGTTTCTACCCACCCTCACCCTTGAAATCTCTCGGTCCATATCTCTCTGCTCCATCCCAGGACACATCCTCATTAGAGACCACCCCACTCCGAGAGCCACATCCAGCTCCTACAGCCACCCCTGGCACGGACAACCTACACAGCGCCTCTGGTCCTGCCTCATAAATCAATCCCCATTCGTACCTCTTTTATTGCCGCTATGCTGTACGCTCTCCTCAATTTGTCAATATATTTTTTTTTTCTTTCAAGGAGATGCTCCCAACATAGAGCGGAAAAATACAGTTTTGTTGCAATTTCATACTATCTTCTTCATGTCTGGAAGGATACTGATTTGCACTGTGTTGAAAGGTACCAGGAATGTCTCTATCTAAAACACGTTCAAGTAAAAATTGGCTAAAAATGTTCCAACAGAAGAGTTTTCAAAAGCATCTCCATTTTCCAATGGAAAATTATCAAAGGGTTCAGCTTTTGACGATATGGTCAAAGGAGAAGATGAAAAGTCAGGAAGATGCCTCCAAACCGAAACATTTTCAGAGAGTTTTTACACCACCGAAAGTTCTAATATCATACTTATTAAAAAAAAAAAAAAAAAAAAAATCAAACTCAGTCCCCCCAGGAGATGGGAGGTCTGAATTTCAACCAGACCTAATCCACCTCCTGAAAGCCAGAACTGGGACGGAGAACCAGTCCTTTCGGAAACAACACGTCCACCTTCTCCACACCGGATGCCAAGAAGTGTGAAGTGATGAACCGCTTTGGCATCCGGCCACGCCGATGAAGATCAGCACATCAAAAGGGCCAATTCCAACTCCGAGGAACCATAAATAGCGATGAAAATAGCAACCCCTTCGCACCAATTCCTGTCACTGACAGGCCAGCTTTAATTCCCTGCCAGTCCCTGGCCTGTCCTGCTCCCAGCACTGCTCCCACCTCCTCTCTCAGCTGACCCCTTCCTGTCCCTCCACCCAAATGTCGCAGCAAACAGCCCCTACAAATTCAGTGGCAGTACCAAGGCGACGTCTGTCTGCTGGCGCTCTGCTGATGTGGTCCAGCAATCCCGTGAGACAAGATAAATCAGGCTACCTGCTGCAAAAAAATACCATCATAAAGAGGACTGAGGCATCCACATTCCAGCCCCATCCCATTTCAGACTCCTAAATCAAGAAGATGTGATAATAAAAACCCCTGCAGAGCTGCTGGCGACCGCCGAAGGAACCGGTTCTCCACAGGCATTAACCTCCCAAATTCAGTAAGGTGAGAGAAGAAGCCCATGACCCCCAACCACGCACGCTGCCCAGCTTCTCTTGCTCTGTGGATTTATTTGGGATCTCTCAAACTCCTTTGTCCTTTAGGACAAGAGGTAACGGGCACAAACGTGACCATAGGCAGTTCCATCTCAGCCTGAGGAGGGACTTCTCTCCTGTGCGGGTGGCAGAGCAGTGGCACAGCTGCCCAGAGAGGGGGGGGAGTCTCCCACTCTGGAGCCATCCCAAACCCGCCTGGACGCCGTCCTGTGCCACTGCTGGAGGGGACCCTGCTCTGGCAGGGGGTTGGGCTGGGGGAGCTCCAGAGGGGCCCTTCCAGCCCCCACCAGTCTGGGATTCTGTGAACTCCAGAGCAAAGCTGCTGTGGAAGAGCCGGTGCGGCACCGGCCCAGCGATGCCCCCTGGTCCCTGCTCTCCTCCTTTCGCAGCTCCATGTCCAGCCACCATCCGGCAATTAACTGGCAATCACCAAGCCAGCTCATCTCCAGTTTTATTCCCCAGCCTAATTACAGTCACCATCACCTCAACAACCAGCTCTGCAGGAAAACAAGAACATCAAACTTCAGTGCAGGGACCGATTGACCCAAACACACACGAAATCGCCCCAAACCGCTCTCGGGAGCCAGCCCACCTTTCACAGCGAGCATCACTTTGGGCAGGACTGCCTACAGTTCAGTCCTCATTTCTCCTCAGATTCTCGGACCGCTAAACTAACAGCAAATTAGTAATATGACTTAATGCCGCTGCAGCCTGGGGAGGAGAGCGCGGATTTGGCACTGCTGCTTTAACGAGCAAGACCGAATCCAACTGGCTCCGCTCGCAGTTCCCTTAAACGGCACTTGTACAAAGCCGGAGCATATTTAAAGCTTCAGCCCCACATCAGCATAATGAAACGCAGCCCGCTTCCCTTCCAAAAGCAAGAGCAACGGCAAGCCAGATTTACGTTATGTTTGGAGCTGGCGCTAAAAAAAAAAATAATTAAAATAGAAATAGAACAGAATAGGGGTCTAAAAAGGAATTGGGTAAAACACTTCGCTTGTAGTTGAGCGAGCAAAATTCCCCAAACAAACAAAACCACACACACACACGCACTGAAATTACTGTGCAATTAGTTTATGTGGTGCCCCAAAATACGGTGCTCACAGCTATGCCGAGCATCGGTGCGTCCGAGCTGGCGCAGCGCTTCCCGGCCACCGTCACAACCAAACGCCCCCCGCGAACCCAGGCTGCAAATGTCTCGTTAATTTAGTTTGATGAGTGTCAGCTTCACACTGGACCCGGTTTATTATCTGGTGGGGAAACAGCAAAATAACCACCACCCCCCCCCCCCCCCCAAAAAATATTCAGGAATATTTTTACAAATGCACTTTTTCCGCAGCACCCAGGTTTCTACGCAAGTGCTACCCACTAAAGTCCCTGTTCTGGGAATAATTAAAAGTTATTTTTTTGTTTAAATAAATGGTGAACAAATGCGAACACTGGCAGGTCTCCAGCACGGAGCCTTCAAAGCAGCCCCGTGTCACCGCCTTCACCGGGGCTCGTTCCACCGCGGTGCCACCGGGATGGAGCCGGGAACATGCCAGCCCTGCGTGCAAAGCGCGGCTCTTCCCCTTGCGACGGGCAGGTCACCGGCCACCGTCTCCCAGGCAGAGCCCCCAGGCAACGAGTTTTATTCAGGAAGTTATTAAATCAGGACGAGGTAATTAGCCCACAAATCCCAACCCGTGGGATGTGTTAATAACTTTCTCAGAAAGAAAAAAAAAAATAATTTAAAAAAAAGAAATCAATAAGCACAGGAGAAGGCAACCAAGATAAATATTTTGGAAACAGAGCTCAGCTGAATAAATTGACACCTGAATTCAAGCGATGCAGAGCAAAGCAACCGTCCACTTAATCCCGATACTCAGTCACAGAATGATGGGGCCGCTCCTGCGAGGGAAAGCAAACGCCATCTGTAACCATCAAACTGCCCGGTTCTGACAGGTCTGTATTACAAACGGGAAGAAGTTTCTGAAGGACACCAACCGCTGAGCAGCTGCTCCCCTCTGAGCAAGGCGACAGTCCGGCACGTGCCCAACCACGGCCCCAGCAGCGGCCGCGCGTTTAGGGCCACCTCATGGAAACAGGGCCACACACACAGACTGAGGGGTACGAGACTCCGTCTCGCCCCGTCTCTGTCCTCGCCCTGAGGAGAACGACCTGGGGGTGCGGATGGATGAGAAGCTCAACATGAGCCGGCGATGTGCGATCACAGCCCAGAAGGCCAACCGTGTCCCAGGCTGCATCCCCAGCAGCGTGGCCAGCGGGCGAGGGGGGGACTGTGCCCCTCTGCTGCGCTCTGGGGAGCCCCCCCTGCAGCGCTGCCTCCAGCTCGGGGGGGCCCAACAGCAGAAGGACACGGAGCTGTTGGAGCGGGGCCAGAGGAGGGCCCGGAGATGCTGCGAGGGCTGAGCCCCTCTTGCGGGGAGGACAGGCTGGGAGAGGGGGGGTTCAGCCTGGAGAGGAGAAGGCTCCGCGGAGACCTCAGAGCCCCTTCCAGTGCCTAAAGGGGCTCCAGGAGAGCTGGGGAGGGACTTTTTCCAAGGGCATGGAGTGATAGGACGAGAGGGAATGGCTTCAAACTGGAAGAAGGGAGATTTTGATGGGATATGAGGAAGAAATTCTCTCCTGTGGGGGCGGTGAGCCCCTGGCGCAGGCTGCCCCGAGAAGCTGTGGCTGCCCCATCCCTGGAGGTGTTCAAGGCCGGGTTGGACGGGGCTGGGAGCACCCTGGGCTGGGGGGAGGGGTCCCTGCCCAGGGCAGGGGGGTTGGGACTTGAAGATCTTTAAGGTCCCTTCCAACCCAAACCATTCTATGATATACAACCGTCCTCATCCCACTGGAGAACGCCGCACACAGCCGACAAAACCTGCCCTGCACAGGCAAGAGACTAAATTGAAAAGTGCGTGCTGATAAATAAGCCGAACGCCCAATTAAATCAGTTTAGTCCTGCAGCACCCAGTTCCCCAAATCAGTGCAAACCCCCTATCTTTACATAGATTGGGGAATAAAAAAAAGCAACGCTAGCGACGCGTGTTGGTTTTGCTGTGCTTATTCTCAAGCAGCTTTTTCACGTCGCAGAAGTGCCATTGCCACCGTACCCTAATGGTACAAACAAAGCGGGGTTGAAAGGAGAGGCAATCTCTTGTACGAGATACACTAACAGGGTCAGAAAGAACAAAAAGAGACCAGCTCTCTCATCCAGAGCCTTTTCTTCTACTTCAGATCTAAGGAAGGACTTGTTTGCTCAAAACCACATCTGGTTGTCTTTTGTTTTGTATCCAATGAAAGACGTAACCCTCCAAGCATTACCTCCCTCTTGCCTTTTGAGACAGAAGATGCTTTTTGAGCATCTGAGCAGGTATAAAAACTGCGAAATACTCTTTACACTATCATTTATTCCGTTTGCATTTGATCTTTTTCACCTGCTTTGCTTCCCATCTGTGCCCAGTTCAAACCGCACAATTTTCTCGCCCCTCCTCGGTGTTATTTCCTCCCAACTCAGAAGAAAAGCAGACGCTTCGAGTAACCCGGACCCAAAGGGATGCCTGGGGCTGCCCAATTCTCAACCCTCCCAGCAAACCCCAAGCCCTGAGTTTGGTACCTCCATCCCAGCCCAGGCGTCCCGGGGAGCGAGGTCCCCCCCCCGGCAGTGACCTCTCCGGACACACACCAGACCCCAGAGATGTTTCCAGCGTCTCCCCCAGGAAACATCTCCTCCTTTCTAGGGATTCACAGGTGGAAAAGCTCCTCAGCCTTTCCTCAAGGACAATGCAGAGGTCACTCTCTTTCGCTTTAACACCGAGAGGAGGAAGGACGTGCGGTGACGGAGGCAGTTGGCACCAACCCCCCCTCTCACCCCACTTCACGCGGCAGCCTGGTGCGGGGAAGGCAGATCCAGCACTGCCCCTGGCACAGAGGGCTCCCATCTCCCTCCACCCCGGTGTGTTCCCTGCCAGGGCCACCCACCCCTTGGGATGGGAAGAAGGGGAAAAAAATTCCCCTGTATTTTTCCCGTTTCCCCCGCCCAGGGCACAGGGCTGACAGGAGAGATGGGGAGCGCTCCCCCGCGCCAGGTCCCGGCGTGCTGCGGGCTCCCGGCAAGACTCTGAGGGCTCACACGTGCCCGTCTCCTTCCCGCCCATCCTCGAGGGACAGCTTTTCAGATCTGTGCAGGGTGGTTGGAGAGGACCATGTTCATTAGCACGACCCAGCTGCTGCAGAGCATTTCGGAACCAGTTCCATCAAACAGGGTCTGCCTGTGACTCCCGCATCGCTCCCCGCAGCATCCTCCACCCGTGTCAAACCAAAGCGGCACTCCAGGCTTTGTGTTTCTTGGGAAAAGGTGAATCATGTCGCTTTGCTCGCCGCAACTTGAAACAAGAGTTCCTTAAAACCCGCAGTCAGGCCCAACTGACGACTAGCAAACATCGTCACACCTGTAAACCGGGGAACTGAAGAGGGAGGCGGCTTTCCACAGCCCAGAGCCTGAGTGCCTGTTTCTGCCCGTTACTCCCAAATCTCCTTATGCCACTGTACCCCGGTTCGCAGACTTGTCCTGCTAGAAAGGGCCTGTCTCAATACACTATTTACTTACTTATTTTTTTAAGAGTGTGCCATTTCTGCTCACCTTTGCAACAGCATATGCAAACTCAACAGTCCCAGGCCGCTCGGTCAGCCCGCAGGGATTTTCTCTCTCCTCCCTTTTACAATTTAGCAGCCAGCCAGGCTGATGTGACAAGTCCAAAGAGACAATTTCTTTTGATTTTAGGTATGCATCTCAGGCAGCGCTTACAGAACAGGGAATTCAACTCCTTTCCTGCGCGCGGAGCAGCAACAGCTCAAAGTAGTTATCTCTCCCTACAGACACCGACACCACTAACAGCAGCAAGAGGATTTAATCAGTGTGTACCTCTCTCCCCCGGATATCTGCAGAGATTAGAGGAGCGGAATATTCCAGCACAATAAACACCCAGCTGCTATCAATGAAGTACGAAAGGGTCATTCAAAAGAGTCCGGCTGCGGCTCTCATTTCGAGCTCTTACGATTCAGTATCTCCTCGTACCGCGCTGTAGCTTGCCAACAGTCCCACAGGATTTTTTTATTCCAGCGGAGATACTCTGGGTGGTTCGCAAAACAGTGCCCTAAGTTTAGGGGTTGGATCCCATCGCAGAGCCCCCCCTCGGGCAAACTCCTGCCCGGCGCATCAGCGCTCCCACGAAGTGGGGTTGGGGGCCTTCGAGAAGGTAAAGGCGGCAGCTCCAATTAGCGGAGCTTGTCATTTGCGAACCAAATCACGCTGCACAACGCCACGCAGCTGCGCAGGGTGCAGCTCAACGAACCCCCGAGGAATTCACCGGGCGGCAAAGCGGGTGGCCCAGGCCGGGCCATGGCGGGCAGCCGGGGGGGCTCAGCTCCATCGCCACGGAGCGGCGCGGGGGGGCTCAGCCCGCATCTCCCGCCCGAGCCCACCCGGGGAAACTTTTGCTTCCGAGCCGGAGATGGAAAAAGTCGAGATGCAACTATGCCAAGAGCAACAGGGAAAATAGGACAGAAGTAGCCAGGATGACTGCAGGACTCATTGTTATTATATTTTTTTTAAACTAAAAATAAAGGGGCAGCGCCCCCCCCCCACTGCTGCCGGCCCGAGTTAACCGCACCACAGAAAGCGTCAGTCCGGAGAAGGAATAAGCGTTCAGGGGAGAGCTTCAGGGGCAGGGAAATGCCGGGGGAGTTTGAGGGGGGGGGGCTGCAGTAAGGACCCCCCACTGCTGGGGGGGGGGGGGGGTTGGGGGTTCGCCCGGCCCGGCCCCCCCCCAGGTCCCCAACCGGCCCCGACCGCCACCGTGGGAAAAACGCGCACCGGGAGGCGGCGGGGGAGGACCGGGGAGGGGGGAGCCCGGGGCGACGGGGAGGGGAGAGCCCGGACCGGGTCAGGGGGAGAGCCCAGGGGGAGGCGAGGGAGGGGGGAGCCCGGACCGGGTCGGGGGGAGAGCCCGGACCGGGTGAGAGCCCGCAGCGGGTCAGGGGGAGCCCGGGGGGCGGCGGGCGGGAGAGCTCCAACCGGGGGAGAGCCCGGACCGGGTCGGGAGGAACGCGGAGGGCGGCGGCGGGGGGGAGCGCCCGGACCGGGGGAGAGCCCCGGGGGGGGCGGCAGGGGGGAGAGCTCCGACCGGGGCAGAGCCCCGGGAGCTGCAAGGGGGGAGAGCCCGGACCGGGTCGGGGGAGGAGGGGGGGTCGAGCCGAGGGTAACCGGGGACTTCACCGGGCGCACTCACCGCGGAGAAGTTGTGGGGCCCGCAGAGCTCGCCGCGGTACTTGCAGGAGAGCAGCATGTCCTCCAGCTGGTGACCCAAACGGTCCATGAAATCGGCGCTGATGCCCTCGTAATGCCGGGGGGGCAAAAAAAGGCGAAAATCGGCCAGTTTGGCGAACCAGCGCAACCTCGCCTCGTCTCCCCGCAGCAGCTCGGTGAGGAGCGGCCGGGCGGTGCGGTTGGGCAGCAGTAACCCCAACCAGTGCCCGGCGTAGTAGAGATCCCCCTTGGAGAGGCGGGGGAAGCGCAGGGGGTTGTTGTTGCAGAGGGTGACGGCGGGGAAGGGCAGCTGCCGGCTCCAGCGGGTGCGCACCTGGGTGTGCGAGGGGAAGGCGAGCCAGTGCAGCAGGCGGTTGGAGGACCAGGAGAGCAGCAAGCCCAGCGCCGTGCAGAAGGCCAGCACCCACAGCGCCCGCCGCCCCGCCGCCGCCCGCCGCGAGCACATGTGCCGCAGCCCGTGCAGCCGCGTGCGCAGCGGCGGCAACCCGCGCCCCCGCGCCATGGGCGCTCCCCGCCGCCGCCACCGCCGCCACCACCACCGCCACCGCCCCGGGATCAGCGCCCCGCCATGCCGGGCCCCCGCCGGGCCCCGCCGAGCGGTCGGCAGCGGCACCGAGCGGCGGGGAGACCCGATACCGGTACCGCCACCGCCACGGCGGGTAACGCGCCGCTTCGGTACCGAGCTCACCGCCGGGCAGCAGTTCCGGCAGCGCGGCATGCCGGGCCCCCGGGTGCTTGGTGGTGGTGGTGGTGGTGGTGCTGCTGCTGCTGCCGCCGGTGATGCCGCCGCCGCCCCCACCGCCGCGCCGCGGGGCGGCCGCACCCCGCGGGGGGCAGCGGGGCGGCCCTGCCCGTCAGCCGCCGGACGAGGCTCCCGCCTCACATGCTGCGGTGCCCCCCCCCGCCTCCTCCCGTAGCCCCCCCTTCCCCTCCCGTACCCCTCCTCCTCCCTCCTCCTCCCGTACCCCCGCTCCTTCTCCTCCCGTACCCCTCCTTCTCCTCCCGTACCCCCCCCCCGTCTCCTCCCTGTACCGGCCCCCCCCCCGCGCCGCTCCCGCTTCCCCTCCTTCCTCCCCGCCGGTACCGGGAACCGCCGGGCTCCCCCCCCCCCCCAACCCCGCGCCCCCGCGGGTTTCCCCCTCCCCCCGCCCGGTACCACCGGGATCGCTCTCGGGACCTCCCCGACACCAACCGAGCCCCGGAGGTCGCTCCGGGGACACCCCCCCCCCCCCCCCCAACTCCGGTGCCGCTCGGCGCGGTGAGCGCTGCGGGACCCCCCCCGCCTCAGCCCCGACCCGCGCCCCCTCTCATACTGCCGCGCCCGGGGCGCCGCTGCCCCTCCGTTCCCCCGGGGAAAGCCCCCGTCCGCGGGCGAGGAGGAGGAGGCGGCGGCGGCGGCGGAGGAAGAGCGGGGCGAAGCTTCCGCGAGGGGCGAGCGGCGCCGGCCGCGCCGGGGAGGCGGAGGGAGGGATGCTCGGCCCCGAGCGCGCCGGGGCTTGGCTGGAGCAGCCCCCTCCTTCCCCCGCTATTTATCCCCCGCCTCTCCTTTCCCTTCCCCCGGCAGAGCAGCCCCTGCTCGCAGCTCCCGGGCCCGCCGCTGGCCGGGGCCGGGGTTTGGGGCCCCCCCCCCCCCCCCCCCCTTCTCCAGCCGGAGTTTGTTTTTCTGCTTTTCAGCATCCCCGAGGGAAAACATGCTATCACAGACACGAGCAAAGCCTCTAGAAAGCCAGGCGAGGTTTGCAGCCTGCTGTTCGTTTCTGGGGAAAGCAGTTGATTATTTTTTTTCTTTTTTTTTTTGGGGGGGGGGTGGTTCTTTGCTTTCCAGAGCGAAGCTGCTCTATGGTCCTCCGCTTCCATGAAAGGCGAGTGGAAGCACGGAGAAACACATTCCCTGAAGCATCAACACCCCGACCCTCGCTACGCGCTTGCCTGTGGCACGCCGGAGCCCTGAGAGCCCTTTGGGGGGCAGAGGGCTCATTTCACCCTCCATCGGACACACACAAAAAAAAAAAGCCCCTTTTCCCCAACACCTTAAGGAGACGGCAATAACTTGTGCTACGTGTTGGCATCTCCCCGCGTTCGCTTAGCTCTGATCTCTGAAAAGCAGCTCGCTGCTACCTTCATTTTGATTTCGAATAGTACCAAGAAGCATTTCTGTAATTGTGTCCAATTAAGCTGTAAGTGGCGATAACCGCTTTGAATCCCCTCTGATATTTTTTTTTTCCCCCCTCTGAATTCATTTTCCATGTGCGTATCGATCCGTTGTGTGTTTTTACCCAATAGATGGAGCCGTTACAGCCTGGTTATCTCCAGCCTCTTTCAGAGAGTTTCTTTTTTACTGTGGCGAAGCTGCAAACGTGCAGCAAAGCCCAGCAAACCCCCAAATCCCACTCCTGGCCCTGGGGCCGCAGCGAAAAACATATCCGTGGGGCCCTGAGGTTGCGTCCCCGCCCCCAGCGCTGGAGCCGGTGGCCGCAGCGATGTGCCCAAGCGCGTCGATGTGGGCTCGGCTCAAATCGCTTCGATGATTTGCGGTGCCCCTGCTCGCTGCGCGCTTGTGTCCGCGCTCCGCAGGAGTCTTACCATTTTTTAACACTGCTCATAAGTGTTAAATCCTTTTCAAAGCCAGAGAGATGGCTGTGACCTTTCTTAAACCGAATGGGAAAAGGCCAGAAGTTACTCCACGCGTTACAACGTGCCGCCTGGTAGCTCCCGGGAGCCTCCCAACCCGCTTTCGAAGCGGAGCGCAGCTTTTTTTCCTGCCGCCTGTTGAAATCAGTGGGAGTTTTTTTCCCCTCGGCTTGCTCGCAGGATAATAAGCATCCAAACCGCTTCGCCACGAGGCGGTCTGAGATTGTTATACCCACGATATATTGACACAAACCCACGGAAATAAAAGGTGCCTGACTGTAAACATCCTCCGATATTCCCTCCCCCGCAAACCTCATCGCTACCTCGCGGCAAAGCCAGGCTCGGCCGGTGCCAGGTTCTCTGGTGGTGCCGGGGCCGTGGGTTGTGCCCGGCTGGAGAGACACAGCGCAGCCCTGCGCTTTCTCCACTTGCTTATTTTCAGCCCCTTCCCTTTCTCTAAAAGGTTTTTCCACTCGGTGGCTGGTTGGTTTTTTTGTCTTTTTGGGCGGGGGGAGCTTGGCAAAAGGGGACCGTAAAGGAAAGTTTGCGTGGAAAGCTGCTTTTTTCCTTTAAACGCACCTACTCCAAATTATCTGCTCAAATCTCCAGTCTGGTTAATCACAGGGAAGGAGCTTTTCTTAATTTCAAAAAAAAAAAAAAGAAAGAAAAAAAAAAGAAAAAAGAAAAGCTGATGCTAAACAGGAATAAGGCCAACTTCATCCTGAGCTAAAATTCAGACGCTTCCCCCCGCAAACTTTATGAAGACAAACCAGACAAAACCTGACCCTAAAATCCCAAGCCTGCAGCAGCCGGTGTGACATCTCCCCCTCCTCGGCCACCCACCCTTTGGAAACCATCATCATTTTCCAAGTTATTAGGGAAAGCAGCTCCCATTACCCACTCACCCCATACACGTGCTTCATCAGAGTCCCACTTAATTCTTTACACAGCTGGAGCAGCTTAAAAGCTTATTGGGCTTAATGCATGGGAGGAATAATACAGCTGGAATCAATAAATATTGCTTATTAATCAACAAGTCACTTTTAAAATTATCCCTTGGGGTGGGGGAGTTTGCTGCTTCTGTTGGGGAGCAGTTTGGATGGAAAGAAAACAATACGGGTGAAATTCAGTGAATTTTTCAGGTGAATCCTGCTGTTCTCCCCCCCCAAGACGTAACCTGCGCGCCCCTGAAAGGTACGGGAAAGACAAATATTCTGAAGTTCTTCTAAACCAAAAGCGTTGCCTTCTTTGAAACTTCATTTTCACTTCAAACATCGACTCAGGTTAAGACAAAAAGGATTAAATAAAAGCTTTAAAACCCCTGGAAAGTAAATCGTCATACTTTGTTCCAGCTGGACCCTTTTATTATTATTATTTAATTCATACCATATGGGAGCAAAGGGAGTGAAAGCTCAACCCCAAATGCTTTCCCCTCTGGGCTCTCAGCGTGACCGGCAAGCCGAAAAACCCACAAACCCCTTGTTTGCCAGAGCCCTGCAGCCCCGTGAGAGCGAGATGCCGAATTAAAAGCTCAGCTCCAGAAACGTGCGAGGTCCTGCACATGCGTTGGGGCGATTCCAGCACAGATCCAGGCTGGGTGGAGAATGGATAGAGAGCAGCCCTGAAGAGAAGGACTTAGGGATGGTGGTGGATGAGAAGCTCAACATGAGCCGGCAATGTGCGCTGGCAGCCCAGAAAGCCCCCGGCACCCCGGGCTGCATCCCCAGCAGCGTGGCCAGCGGGCGAGGGGGGGATTGTGCCCCTCTGCTGCGCTCTGGGTGAGCCCCCCCTGCAGCGCTGCCTCCAGCTCGGGGGGGCCCAACAGCAGAAGGACACGGAGCTGTTGGAGCGGGGCCAGAGGAGGGCCCGGAGATGCTGCGAGGGCTGAGCCCCTCTGCGGGGAGGACAGGCTGGGAGAGGGGGGGTTCAGCCTGGAGAGGAGAAGGCTCCATGGAGACCTCAGAGCCCCTTCCAGTGCCTAAAGGGGCTCCAGGAGAGCTGGGGGGGACTCTGGGTCAAGGAGGGGAGCGATGGGATGAGGGGGAATGGTTTTAAACTGCAAGAGAGGAGATTTAGACTAGATATAAGGAAGAAATTCTCTCCTGTGAGGGCGGTGAGCCCCTGGCGCAGGCTGCCCCGAGAAGCTGTGGCTGCCCCATCCCTGGAGGTGTTCAAGGCCGGGTTGGACGGGGCTGGGAGCACCCTGGGCTGGTGGGAGGTGTCCCTGCCCAGGGCAGGGGGTGGGAACTCAATGATCTTTAAGGTCCCTTCCAACTCCAACCATTCTATGATTCTACAAAACGTGAATTTGGCAAAAGAGTTTCCGAGGTTTCAGGGCTTGGCTTGCAGTGCTGCAGCTTCACTCCACCCCTGTGAACGGGATCAGGTGCATCCCAGGGGATTTATGGGATTTATTTCACTGCTCAGTTCTGCAGAGCAATTCCTGATGAGTGAGTGGGCAGCAGATTTATCCCCAGCTTGGTGCCATGACAAGTTACGGGTCGGTAGTAACAGCGTGATTGTACCCATGACGTGGATCAGCTTCGCAAAAGCTGCAGTATCACCTGGTTTATAGCAAGGTTAGTCCCTAAAATCCCAGAATCCCACAGTGGTCAGGGCTGGAAGGGCCCTCTGGAGCTCCCCCAGCCCAACCCCCTGCCAGAGCAGGGTCCCCTCCAGCAGTGGCACAGGACGGCGTCCAGGCGGGTTTGGGATGGCTCCAGAGCGGGAGACTCCCCCCCCTCTCTGGGCAGCTGTGCCACTGCTCTGCCACCCGCACAGGAGAGAAGTCCCTCCTCAGGTTGAGATGGAACTGCCTATGTTCCAGTTTGTGCCCGTTCCCTCTTGTCCTGTCACTGGGCACCGCTGGAAAAAGACTGTTCCCATCCCCCTGGCACCCTCCCTTTAAGGATTTATAAGCGTTGATAAGATCCCCCCTCAGTCTTCTCTCCTCCAGACTGAAAAGCCCCAAGGCCCTCAGCCTTTCCGAAAAGCAGGAGGTGAGATTATGGGGATGAGATCAAAGGATGCAGGACAACCTTGCAGCGTTGGGTTCTGTGCCGTCAAAGCCCCTGGCAAACAAAGGGTTTGACTTTAGCTCTCGAGAGCTCATGGAGAACAAGGCCGGCTGTCCCCAGGCTGGAGGCTGAGGTCCCCGTTGAGCTGGGAAAGGGACTGTCACGCCCTGCACAGAAGCATCTCCCGGTGCCACTGGAGATGCTGGTGCGGCAAGCAAAGGCTGAGCACAGCCGGGCAGCCCACAGAGACACCGCCTCGGCTGGGGCATGATCCGGGTACCAACACCCGACGAGCATCCCCGGTGCGGCAGATCGGGTGTTGTGGGTCGGTGCAGCTCAGAGCGCACCCAGCGCGCTCCTCCGTCGCGTCCTGCAAGCACCAGGCGTGCCAGAATTCTCTGCTTTGCCTGACTGCTGCAAAAACAGTTCCTGCTGAAGCCACCATGTTATGAGAAAGTCATAAACCACTTGGAAATGGGGGTTTCCATGGAAGCTACCATTCCGCCTTAATCCTGTCACTGCTGCCTCAAATCCCATCGTATGTGACAAACCTGCCCCAGTGCCGTCCGAGACCAGCGCAGCTTTGGGGAACCTGAAGCCACCCCGCAAACACCACCTTTATTCCAAAGGGGGGTTCATATTATTTTTTTTTGGTTTTATTTTCCTTGAAAGTAAATTATTGAGCTTCCAGCTGTGAAATTCTCCGAATTAATTGAGGCTCCTCAGAGCAGAACCCCCCCAGGTCCAGCCCTGCACCACATCTGTTACAGGGATTTTTCTGGGTCTGCAGTGTTTCGGAGCTGTGTGTTTTTAACGTAGGGAGGTGAAATACTTGATCCCTAATAAAATATTGAAGGCGCATAAATAATATGTCAGTAGCCTATTTCTTAATCTGCTGCAAACAGTAAACTGTAAAAACAGCCAACTGTAAAACAGTTTGCATCTTACAACTCTGCTTTCAGATCCAGAAATAGGGAAACTTTTGATATCTCATTTTCCGTGCCTCATGTGTGTATAAGAGAAAAAAGAAACCAACCCCGAGAGAGATCAAACAAATGCCCAAGTGAGTAAAGATGCTGCTCCTCTTCTGGGGATTATGCCGGGACTCACAGTGCGTGAAAAGCAAATAAAAATGGGGTTTTGTAGGGTTAGGCAGGAGGCTGCTAGGGATTAATTCAAAAGACTTTAGGAGGAGCCCCATCTCAGCCGGGGTGGGGGCTGTCACTGCCCTGGGGAGGTGTCGCGTTTGCCTTGACATCAGCCGGGATGCACGTGCGGGGAGTCCCCCACCCCTGCGCACCCAAAAGGATTTACTCCTCCTTCCTCCCAGTTTTTTTGGAGGGGACGCTGAGACACGTGGCTGGAAAGCGCTAGTCCATGGGCTTAAAATACATTTGAAAACCAGCCATAGATTTTCAAAGGGCCTATGCAGTGCCACGCGTGGCAGGGCTGTCCCATGTCCCATTAGCAAAGCCCAGTTCAAATGGCATTTTCTGACATAACCATTATTCTCCAACTTTCTTTAAAGGAACAAAATGGTAATATTGTCCTGGTTTAAGGTAAAACAGAACCAATACGCCTGTGTGTATATATATATTTATTTTTTTTCTTCTGCAGGTAGAAGAGAGGAATGATTTTAATCTATTTTAAACTTCTCAGCTGGCATCCTCCCAATTATCTCCTTTTTTTTTTTTTTTTTTTTTCCTGTTTTCCATTTCGCCACTGAAGAAAAGAGGAGAGGGAGTGAAACAAATGAATATACCTCCGGATTTCTTAAGAACTAATTTTAACATGAATTCTTTTGAGCAAATTAAAAAGCAAAGTTTTCACAGCCTCTTAATATCAGTAAGCTCCTTTTCTGTTGCACCTGATAAATCTGCACCATCGAGCATGGAGCATCTTGTACCTACCGGTACCATGCTCACAAGGGGACAAGGGGACAACCCGCCTCCTGCTGCAATGCTCTCCGTGCATTTTGGTGGCCCTGTGGCCGCCATCCTGCTGGCCAGAGCTGTGAGGGCTGACCAAGAGCCTCCATCCCTGGCTAGCCCCAACGCTCGGCCAGCTGCGAAGTTTTAGCTCGGCCACGGTGACGTATCGCGCGGCCGTGCTGGGCAGGAGAGGGTGACGCGGCACCCTGCGAGCTGGAGCAAATCACTGCCGCTCTCTCGGGGGGACTGGAAGGAGATGGAGAGAGACGGGCAGACGAGGAGGCTGGTACCCGACACCCGAGCTTTGGGTACACTTCTGCCCCGTTAACTGCCCCTGCCGGAGTGATCCTGCACCCATCCGGCCCACCACGAAGCGCAGCGATGAGACAAGAGACAGCAACGCCTTTAAAAAGGAGCCCTGCGAGACTGCAGGAAGGCGGCGGGGCGGGGGGGATGCATGAGGCATGGCCAGAGGCTGGAGAAATTATTCCATCTTCAGGAGGGAAAAAAAGAAAATGGAATATTATGTCCTTTTTTGGAGAGAGAGCCTGTGTCTCTGAACGCCGGAGCCTTGGGGCAGCTCTTCACAGAGCACCGCTGCAGCTGTGGTTTTATGTTGTCATTTCTTTCTCTTCGTTTTTGGTTTGGTTTTTTTTTTTTTTCCCTCTGTATATAAAGGGCTGAAGTTTGCTTAGAGTCGCCTGGCATTTTGCTGGGTGAGCTCCTGCTATTTTAGCTCACGTCTTTATTTCTGATGGGCTGTGCAGCGCGGGAGCAGGAGCGATGTTGTCGCTGCTTCACTTGGGTGTTTAATCACGCTCCAAAGCTTTTTACCGCTTTGTGTACACCGCCACGGGAGACGTTCTGGCTTAATTAAAAAAGAATCTAATGAAAGAAAAAAAAAAAAAACCACAACAAAATTCTAAGCTTGCTTTACTGTTCAAATCTGTGCAATTCAGTGCTTTGGTCCTGGGCTGCGTGGCCGTGAGCTGATCCACGTGGGGGTCAGACGTCACCCGCACCTTCACGCGTGGTAGAGGGATGCAGTGGTGGGAAGCGGAGATCCCGGCTCCCCTGTCTTGGGGTGAGGATAATTCTGGATACTACATGGGCATAAGCCTGGACTGCGAAAGTGGGTCTGGAGGCTCTTCTGGACCTGACCTCAAATGTCATATTCCAAGGAAATTCCTGGAAAATGGGAGCCTGGATCTTCCCGGCGGACATTTAGGGCTGAACGTGGCACTGGCACACCAGCCCCTGCCGTCGCACTAGGACACATCGGAGCAGTCCTGATGAATATTTCATGTCATCTCCTCTGTCTGGAGAGAAGATTCCCCCGCTGTCTTAATTCCACCCTTCCCGCCTCTGCTGAGCCCTTTTCTCACAGGTTACATTTACCGGACCTGGCAAATACAGAGGAAAGCTGCGCCGTGCTTAGATGCTGAAGGGGACCGAAAATTATATCTCTCCCAGGGAGGTTTGCTTCTAAATCAAGTTAAGGCAGCAATTTCTTAAGTTAATATTTATTCTTTGTCTTTCCTGGTTATTTGAAGGCTCTTCTGGGAGCCAGGTGGGCAATAGCCCTTTCTCCTCTGAAACCTGTTGCTATTATTTCAAACGCAAGCGAAGGCGAAGAGGCTGCCACAGCCCTGTTCTTTATAGCAGCAGGGAGGGAAGCAGGGAAAGGCACGATTCAAACGCTGAGATACGAGCGCAGCTCAGCTGGGATAAAAGGGGACGGTCACCTCCTGCGTGAAGCACCATCAGCCTTTCATCCCGCAGCACCAGGGCCACGTTTAGAGGCTCCTTTATTTGCTGCGTGAGGGTCCTCTGTTGGAAAGCAAATATTTCACTCCCTGGGCCAGTCTGAGGTCCCCCCGCAGAGGCTTTGGCCGGAGTTGTAAGGATTAAGCAGCCTGGGAGAGGTCCCGCCGCCAGGATCTGCCCCCAAAGCCACCGCTGAAACCTCCCCATCCCCAAATCTCTTTGCTGCTGGGAACGATTTGCGGCACAAAGAATTGCACGATAATTTGCTGCTGCAAAAATTCTAGTTTAGGGTGGTTTTTTTCTTTGTTTGTGAGCAATCGGCTCTGCATGGCGAGCAGGTATCAGGGGACCCCAGCACGAACCGTCACCCGGGGACAGACGTCTCGAGGACCGGGAGAGGCACATGCGTGGGCTGGTGTTTGGGAAGGGCGCGCGTCTCATAGGTGTGCACAGCCGCAGGCTTGCGCGCACCCCCCTGTGCTCCGCCTGAGCGCAGAGGTCACATTGGAAGAAATCAATAAATGCAATTATTATAAAAATTGCCGTTGTACCCGAGGGATGCGGCTGGAAGCGTAGGAGGGCAAGTCTCCAGCAGACTCAGCGCCGACATAACGCCGCTCCTGGCGCGGTCACCCTGCGGCGCGGCAGAGCGAAGGCGCGCGGAGACTCCCGGGGCGACAGCGGGGGATTTTCAGTGATAGTTCCCAAGGGTAACAAGCCCTTCCTGCACAAGGGGAAGACTCCCCCCTCTCTGTCAAAAAACCCTGAATTCCCCTCAAAAACTATTTCAAAGGAAATAATTTGGACAGCCCCAAAGTTGCTCCGATTCCTTTCAAATTCGGTGGGAATATGGCCGGTTATTTCAGCACGGGTTCACTGAGGCGATTCCCATCCGTGGAAATCCCAGGTCGCTGCAAACTCTCCCGACCCCAGCAATGGCCACAGAAAGAGTTTGGGAGCTTTTCCCTCCTTTATGTGATTTGGCCGGGATTAGGGGACACAGGGTCGGCATTAAAAGAGTGTTCCCGCTAATATTCCCGCTGTCCTTGGCAGGGGCAAAGCCCGTCCGCAGGGATGCTGGGCAGGACGGGAGCGGGGCAGGTAAGTGCTACCTGCCGAGCTGCCAAACAGAAAGGCTCCATCTAACGCGCCTTTGGCAGGCTAATGGGTGACAGCAGTTGTGTGGGAAGACTAATGGAGAAAAAGGTTTGATAAAATAGAAGCACCATCCCTAAGTTTTTCTGATGCTTTTTTGCAGTTATATAATTTTAAAATGACATTGATTTGAAAAAAAAAAAAAAACCATAAAAAAAAAAAAACAACAAAGCCCAATGCTAGGAAACTTTGAACGCTTCAGGCTGGATTCTGCTTTCGCTGTCAGCAGAGAAAGTTTCGGTCCCTCCCCATGAACTTCAGGGGAGGCTCAGCACGATTTCCCGGGAAGGGGAATGAGAAACTGGATTTGGCCCTGCACCCTTAAATGCCTCTAAATGCCACCGGTGCTCCCCAGTGAAAAGGGGCTGAGCTGTCACTCTCAGGGAAGGGTCGGCAGTTTGCATCCAGCCAATATCCCCCGTGCGTGTCGTTACTGTGCCGAGCGGCAGCAGCGCAGACCGGGATGCACGAGGGCTTTGCACCTCGCAGGGATGCGGCACCGCCGTCCCCGCGGTGGCGTCTCCTTATGGGCACTGTCCCGGTCCCGCACGGACCCTCATGCAAAGCCACCTCGGCATTTCCCGAGGGGCTTTGGAGGATGCCTGGGGGGATTTTAGCTCGAATCCCGCCTGGATCTGGCCTCGGGGCTTGCTTCCAAGGGAGAGTTGGTGGCAGAGGTTAAAAACAAGGCTGATGGCATGGGGAGAAAGAGCCTAGGCAAATGGCTGGGTGGCCAGCGGAGCCCTGAGCTCAACGTGCCACCCGCGTCCCTGGTTCACCACAGCCTGGCTGTGCTCAAGGCCGGGTGGCAGCTGGTGGGGGGGGGGGGAAGCCGGGAGAGCACCCCCAAAACCCCGCCGGGCTCCCAAGGGCTCCGCTGCAACCCTTCGCTGGGCTGCGCGCTGCCCCCGGGCACGCGGGAAGGACACTGGGGGCGTCACGCCTGCGCTGAGATGTGAAGCCGCACACCTCGCGCCGTGCCTCAGTCTCCCTGCGCAGCTCTCCCCTCCTGCCCACAGCCCAGCAGGTTTCCAGGCCCAGGCTGGCACAGCACGAAGGACGCTGGGACCCGGCTCAGCTCAAGCCTGGCTTCTCTCCTGGCCAGGGTCCAGCCCCTGGCAACCCGTCCCCTCTCCCGTCCTACCCACTCGGGACTTTTTGGTTAATGCTTCCCTGTAGGCTCCAGCATTTGGCTCATCTGATGGCTGATGACTGGGGTTTGGGGTTGGTTTTTTTTTTCCATTAAAAATACCTGCTGTCTTCTTTAATATAATCCCATGGGAAGACAAAGGGAAGGGAGCTCTTCGATGGAAAAAGCCGCAAAGAAATGAAACTGCAGCAGAGAGAAGGTTCCTCCAGAAGGGACTGACTCTGCCTTAACGCAAAGGAGGATGTCAGAATTTATTTCCCTGAAGAAATGTCCTCAGTGCTTTTTGGGAAGGTTTGAATCGATTCTCTTACCCCTCCAAGAGAAGCGGGTTTGCTCCAGGTGTATAATAAGGCACAAAGGTTAAGATTCCGGGTCTTTTTTATTTTTTATGTAGCAGTGCCCATAAATATTGCATACATTGATAGACATAATTCCCCTCTCCCACTCTCTCCTGCTCTTAAAGTCGTCGGCTGTGGCTGGGCGAGTGCCAGGCGGGCGCACGTGGTGCTTCGGTGCTTCTCTGAGCAATGGTTAATGGACCGAATGATTCCCCGAGATGGCATGTCAATGGTTTTGTTTTTTTTTTTTTTCTTGACGAGGCTTTTTTTGTCTCTGGGTTGATATTTTAAAACAACATACCTGAAGGTATAAAACCTCCGTGGAGAATTGAGGAAAGTTGTTTGGAAATGCACCTTCCAAACGCTTTCTGATCTCCTCTGCGTCCTCCTTTTGAGCAGCCCCCTCTGCTTTCTCCTTTATATCTGCGAGAACGTGAGTTGTTTTAACAACATCACAGGAGTTGTTTGAATTTTGCCACTAATCTTGTAAACAAGACGCTCCAAGGGAGCAATTTCTCTTGTGCCCGTGTAGCAGGCTTTAAAATCTGGGGAACGAACACGTCCCCATCTTCTTTCCCCCCTTTGCCAGGACCAATTTCAAGAAGGTTCAAGAAGGACATGGAACTGCTGGAGAGGGTCCAGCAAAGGGCTACGGAGATGATGAGGGGATTGGAGCATCTCTCTGATGAGGAAAGGCTGAGGGCCGTGGGGCTTTTTAGTCTGGAGAAGAGAAGACTGAGGGGGGATCTTATCAACGCTGATAAATCCTTAAAGGGAGGGTGCCAGGGGGATGGGAACAGTCTTTTTCCAGCGGTGCCCAGGGACAGGACAAGAGGGAACGGGCACAAACTGACCATAGGCAGTTCCATCTCAACCTGAGGAGGGACTTCTCTCCTGTGCGGGTGGCAGAGCAGTGGCACAGCTGCCCAGAGAGGGGGGGGAGTCTCCCACTCTGGAGCCATCCCAAACCCGCCTGGACGCCGTCCTGTGCCACTGCTGGAGGTGACCCTGCTCTGGCAGGGGGTTGGGCTGGGGCAGCTCCAGAGGGCCCTTCCGACCCCCACCACTCTGGGATTCTGTAATTTCTTGGTGCAGTGGAACGCGATGGCACTCAGGGGTCTTCAAAAAAGGGGGAATCAGCAGCTGGAAGTCTACCAGTTTGCATGTCGTGCTCCCAAAAAAAAGCCTCAAACCTTCCACGAAACAGAGGAAAAGCAGGACTGTTTATTTTCCTTCCAGCTACTCCTAAACATTAGTGCAGCATCCTCCCATGTTCCCCATTTAGCCCCTGGAGATAGTGACACATTAGCTTTATCGCATCTCTGAGATGGACAGAAAGGGACTGAGATGAGACATTGCCATGTGGACACTAAAAAACCTTGAATATGTTCCTCACAGTGGGTGTTTTTCATGACAATAGAGGTTTTTTTCTCACGTTCACTGACATCACATTATGCAGTAAGTCCCCAGGGAACTGTTCCCAGAATAATTGCACAAGACAAATAATCAGTATTTCCAATTTATTTTCTTCTGCTCTTCCGGATGAAGTAATGTGGCGCTTCTTTGTGATAATTGGAAACACCTGATGCTGACCTTAGAAAACGAAGGAAGAATTCAAAATATTGATCTTTGAGCCAACTTAAAGGGAAAATTGGCATCTTGAGTTTGGGAATCTCAGCCTGGGACAGCCTGCATAGCTCTCCGCAAGCTCTCGTGCAGAGACACAGCTTTTGGGCAGCAAATAGCTGCTGCGGCGCAATCCATTTCTTGGCCATCAGACTGGCCAGCACCCTGGCTGCGAGTCCGGGGGCTGCAGGTCTCCCTGCCAGTCCGGCTCAGCTAATCCCCCCCCCTCCCTTTGCTTCTCCAGGGAAGTTTATCATGATATTGTGTTCTCGTTTCTCGGCGCTCAGCAAAAGGTTGTTTTGGATACCAGTATCACCAGTGCCAGGATCCTCTCTGGCCGGTACAAACTAGCGTCCCTCCTGAGAGCACCCAGGGCCTGAGGCGCACCCAGAAACATCAAATAAAATGAGCAGATAGGGATGGCAGCGAGCAGAACAGTGTGCTGCTCCACACCAGGCGCTGTGAAAGATCGGCTGAGGGCTGTTCGTACCAGGATCCGCCTCTGGCCTCGAGAGACCGACCCCAGGCAGCTGGAGATCAGCAGAGTATTTTGGGGGAACAGTGTTACACGCTGTCCTTCTTCTTATCCTCTTCTCCAAGTGCATGTTTTTATCAGAGACAGGATATTGGAGCGGGCAGACTCTCAATCTGATTTAATACAGCTGCTCGCATAGTCTTACCTTACCGCTCCTGACAATCGCCACACTTCGCAAAGGGAGACGTGCCTGAACCCAACAGGTCCCCATTGCACTGCTGGAAAGCAATCGGATTTCAGCTCAATGACAACCCGGTAAAAGCAAAACGAACCGGCATTTCTCCGCACTGCAAACTACGTGCGCAGGGACCTTGTCCCCACCTCTCCAAGCGCGACCCACGGCGTTCGCCGCGGGCTGCTGCTTCGCTTGCAGCAGAGCACAGAGGCCCCCGCAGGGCTCGGGCGCCTCTTGGGAAGGAGCAGAGGGTGGGCACAGCTCCCGACACCGCCCGCAGCAACCACGGTCCTGCGCAGTATCAATCACACTGCTTAAGCATGATAAAGATTTGTGTAATTTTCAATTGATATCGTATAAAGATACATAATAATGACTTTTTTTTTTTGGAAAATGCCATGAATCGGCTGCTTGCTATCTGCTTATATCTCTGCCAGCACTCAGACTAAATCACCCACTGCAGCCCAGTGAAAGCTATCAGATTTACTGGATTTAATGGACTAAGGAGCTGGAGGACCGATGCTGCTCCGCCAAGTGGAGCGCAGCGCTGGGGCAGCCTAGGGAACACCGGGGCGAGGAGTCAGAAATTGCTATTCGGAGCACAAGCTGCACTCAGCCAAACTTCCCAGCGCGATCGGTGCCGGCGGCAGACAGGATCGCGGCCACAGCTCTGTCGGGGAGTCTCTCCTCGGACCCCCGGAGGGTTTGCAGCCCCTCAACCTTCAGCGTGCAGCAGCTCAGGTGCTGCGGATGCTGTGCTCTGCCCAGTCTGGTACGGCTGGATCTCCTCACGTAGGTCCCTTTAGACTTCTCTGGCAGCGTAAAAAGAGACTTTAAAGGTAATAGATGCCCAAAGCTATGTGAAGTGGCCCCAGGATGGTCTCATCTCCCATAGGTTTCTCTGGATGAGGACCAGATTCCCTTCTTGCTGGGGTAAACCTAATGCACCCACACGAGCTCGGTGGTGAAATTCCGATGAGCACATGGCCCGGAGCTACTATCATGAGTAACAGCTTTCTGCGTCTTAAAAGGGACTGAATCAGCTACCAGAATAACTCCGGGCTTCTATATCCAGGCAGCGGCACATCCGCCCCAGATTCATCCACGCTTCCTGAGAGTTAGGGTTGTGTACACACGCTGCGCTTGCTTTTACAATTATAATCGCTCAGTTGTTTTACAAACAGTAGTCGCCTTAAGGGTGATAGTCTGAGCAAATTCCCCCGTTTGTTAAGAAAACGACACGGGCCTGATTATGAGCTGAGGTCCACCTATTGCTAAGCCGGATAAATGCGCTGAATTCGGGAGGGTTAGACACATGCCCAGCCGGCGGGGAGAGCGCTCAGAAGAAAGGTTGGTGAGCAAAGATTTAGCTTTAAGCATAACCTTTGAAAAAGGAGAGGTGATTTCTGGAGAACTACTCGTTGCTTCCCAGCGCGCCGGGCTGGAGGGCTCTGGGGGGCTGGGGGAACCCAGGCGGTGGTGCAAAAGCCTCGAGAAATGCAGATGGTCTGAGCAAAGGAGGGCAGAAATGGGGATTTCCCCACCAACCTGGAACTGCTCTCCCAGAGAACCGAAGCCCTGAAACGCAAAGGGACGAGCCCAGTGTACTGCAGGGCGTGTGTTCAAATAATTCGGAATTAAGCCCCTTTTTTTTCGGTTGCGCGGTGCAGGGAGGATTGCCAGGTCGCTCCTTTGGAGGAGTGCTCAGCATCACCCCGCGGCCGTGCTGAGGCAGCCGTCACACTCCCTTTTGCTTTCCCGGTATCAGGGTTTCACTCTCTTAAAAGACGGACACTAAACCACAGCTCAGCACCGTCCTAAGAACCCCGAGAGCATTTGGCATCAGCAAGTAATTTGGTGGCTCAGCCTTTCCGAAATCAGGAGTTACAGCCTCGCATTAGGCTGCTTTACAAGAAGGTCTGGCACCGCTAGGGATGGAGAGGAGCAGGCAGGGCTGGATGGGAAATCACCTCCCGGGCTACGAATATAGCACCTATTTTTAAAAATACTTCTAGTTTGGGAGAAGTGTCTTTGCGTGCGCCTACGGATGGACACACACGCGCCGCTCCTTGCTTTTGTGGAGCCCGGGTTTGGGAGAACTGCACACCTTCGTGGCATCACATTTGTGTGCCACCATAACTCAGGCTATAATTGCTGCTGCCTCCCCAACCTGCCACTGCTCCTGCTCCTGCCACCGCTCCTGCCATCACTCCTGCACCTGCCACTGCTCCTTCTCCTGCCACCACTCCCGCTCCTGCCACCGCTCCTGCTCCTGCCACCACTCCCGCTCCTGCCACCGCTCCTGCGCCTGCCCCGTGTGACTCCCTGTGACGCCCGGTCCCCATCGCTGCGGGGGTTGCCGCAGCCCCTCCATCACGGATTGTTTGATTGCCCACCGGAGCGGCTCTTAATTACACCTTGCCTTGCATCGCACACGCACCCGTGCGCAGCGGCTGGGGGAAACCCGTTGCGTTTTTCCAGCCCGTTCGCAGAGGAGAACCAACAGCTCCGGGGAAGGAGGTGGTGTGTGGGGCTGGCGTCCGGGCTCAGTCCTGTCAGCGGGGCTGCCGGGAGCGGGGATGTCTCCCCCAGCCACTTCTCACACTGACAGACATCTGCCATCGGCATAGCGGCTTTCAGGAGCAGTTTGCTGCTGAGCCCCAGGAGGCTGGAGGTGGAAATGAGATGGATCGAAATCAAAGATTTCCTTTACTTTTGGACTCTTTGTCATTTTCTTGTTTGCCTGATGTTTCCTCTGTGTTCGGCTAGAGCCCCTCAGCACTTGAAGAAGGTGTGACTTGTGGCCATAAATAACCATTAGCTCCGCAAGTACCTTCTAGTTTAAACATTTTAAATAAATAGACGTACGTCTGCCGAAATGCAAACTTTTCTATAACTGTATCACATTTACACGCATGCTGCCTCCAACACGAAACCCCTGCTGAGAAACAGGACTGGCACGGGCTACACTGGTATCTCCTGATCCGCAATGGGAAGCGCGACTGCTCTGTCACCGGGAAACAAAACAGCAAGATCAAATACCAGAATATTTCGTCTTGCTTGAAAGTGAGTCGCTTCAGAACGTGCACTGCTTTTTCAGCTAATAAAACCAGCTGCCGACTCACAGAGCCGCGTACCATTAGACAAGGCGGTGCTCTCAAAGAAATACGAATGGGTTTTGGCAGTGGGATTGAATGGGGAGGGGGATGCAGAGATGAGACCCCTCTGAAACACTCGGCAGGATGCCCTGCCCTGCCTGGGAGCACACGGAGCTCCCTGGAAAAGGGGGATGAGCCACAGAGGGTGAAACTAGCAGTTAATTTGAAGAGTCCAACCAGGAGCTGGTTGTGGTGTTACCAGCCAGCTCTGCCGATCCCGACTGAAGCAGCCCCAGCAGTGCCCTGATTTTAGAGGTGTGCCCGCTGACGGAGTTTGCCGCGGGGTTGGACTTGCTGAGTCACTTCCACAGACAGCATCACTCCTCTCCTCTCGTGACGAGCCTTTTTACCCTCCCTCCTTATCACCAGCAAGTCTATGCGCCGTCAGTGGCATCAACGTTTGCATTTATTGAGGTGAAGTTTTCGAGACCGGGGCACTGAAGGAAAACCAGTGGTGAGAGATGGCTTTTGCTTTGGGCATGGCCCAAGCAGGACCAGCTTGCAGCTTTGCTGATGTTGGCATAGCTGAGTTTTCTGGGCTTGGTCCTGCCGTGACACTGGGGACTGGCCAGGACACAGCACGGACCACGGATACCTTTGCAAAAAAGGCAGGGAGCATGCCTAGGTGAGCTTGTGTCCGGCTCTGGGCTGCCCGGGTCAGGAAGGACAGGGAACTGCTGGAGAGGGTCCAGCAAAGGGCTACAGAGATGATGAGGGGATTGGAGCATCTCTCTGATGAGGAAAGGCTGAGGGAATTGGGGCTTTTTAGTCTGGAGAGGAGAAGACTGAGGGGGATCTTATCAATGCTGATAAATACCCAAAGGGAGGGTGCCAGGGGGGTGGGAACAGTCTTTTTCCAGCGGTGCCCAGTGACAGGACAAGAGGGAACGGGCACAAACTTGACCATAGGCAGTTCCATCTCAACCTGAGGAGGGACTTCTCTCCTGTGCGGGTGGCAGAGCAGTGGCACAGCTGCCCAGAGAGGTGGGGGAGTCTCCCACTCTGGAGCCATCCCAAACCCGCCTGGACGCCGTCCTGTGCCACTGCTGGAGGGGACCCTGCTCTGGCAGGGGGTTGGGCTGGGGCAGCTCCAGAGGGCCCTTCCCACCCCCACCACTCGGGGATTCTGTGATCTTTAAGGTCCCTTCCAACCTAAACAATTCTCTGATCCTATGCTGCTAACCCAATTACATCGAGGTGAGAACCTCAAGGGTGCCATGGCTAAATTGTTCACGCCACGCGCGGCAAAGTGCTGCAGCCACTCTCCTCTGCAGCACGGCCGAGCCGGAGCTGGGTGTTATGTCGGAGCAGACACAATTAGCCAAGAGAAGCACGTGCAATTAGCAGGGAGCTGCTGGGTCATTCTGGTTGAGCTGTTTAACAACCGCAGCAAAGCCCTCTCTGCAGACAGCGAGGTGAAGCCCAGTGAAAAAGCGATGCTCACCTGGCACCCAGGGGAACTCACAACGAACCAGAAAACGCTGATGAAGAAAACCGGGCAGTGGTGATGCAAGAGGCCACATCCCACCAGCGACGGGCAAAACCAGGCATGTGGCAAGCAGGCAGAGCCCAGACTGTGCCCACGGGGCTCTCGGATGCCACCCATGTCCCCAGACTTCTCCAGGCACCGGCAAAGCGCAGGCGCCAGGGGTTGCAGGCAGAGCATCAGCCCTCTGCCTGCGCGTCCAAGGCCATCACGCGCCTTCGGAGCTGGAGTGCGTGGGCTCCAGCCGTGGGTAGTGGATCAGCATCTCTTAGCTCTTGGTAAAGCATAACCAGGGGACTCTAGCAAGAAAACTAGCAGTCGCAATAAAAACATGAAGCTAAGAGATGCCCTGCAACGGTGTGCCCAGAGCTGGCCTCTGCCCTGCGTGGCAAAAACCAGTTTGGCTGGGAAGCAACCCAGATGCCACTGAAACAAGTGAGCGGGAGGCTCAGGAAGGAGTTTCGCTACGAACCCCATGTTTTTTCAGCGTGACCAGGGCTTTTAGAGCAGCTCAGAGAAACAGCCCTTTATTTCAGCCACCGTCACTGCAGGACAAAGCAGCGGCGATGGCATCAGCAAAGTCCGCGCTGGTACAATAAAAATGTCGGTGGCCTAAAGAAAGACAGTGACAAAGCAATCTCTGCAGGAGACGGAGCTCAGTCTCTCAGCCACTTTGGTAAAGGCTTGTTTAATTTAGTGCACGGTGGTTGAATTAAATACTTATTGGCCTTATTAAAATAAGGATTTACTTCCCATTCTATTATTCATGGGGCTGTACAATAAGTACCAGCCAGCCGGAGCGTAATTAGCAAGGAATTATTGACGGAGATGAGAAACCGTTACTAAAAGCAAGGAAATAGTGTGTCCGTGCTCTCCCGGAGTGGCCCGGCAGCAGGACGGCTGCATGACACGACGCACCGGGGCAGCACCTCTGCAAGCGAGAGTAATGATGCCTTCAGCAGCAGGCAGGGGAGTAACTCAGGGAAACAGCAAACATGCAAACTGTCAGCGTGATTCACTGAGTAATTATAGAATAATACAGTGTAAACTATTAGGAGATAATAACAATAAGTCAGGATTGACTCGTCTCCTTTAAAACTTCAGGCTGCCTCCGAGTTATTCGTTATCTCCGGACGGCTGCTGCACGCGTGAGAGGAGAGCTGAAGGGTGCTGCTGCGCGGGGGCCAGCGCAGGCGCCTTCTGGGGGCTCCGACAGCAGCCCGCTTCGGCAGATGGAGCCCGTAAATCACCCGGGCTGATGCCTTCGCCAAAGGCAGACGTCTGCTGGAGGCGTCCGGGGGAAACTGGTTGGGGAAAGGACAGCACTGGGGCACGTCTGGCAGGGCAGGGAGCGATGGGGGTTATTGGTTCTCGCGCTTCGGCACAGAGGCAGGTGGGGGGCAGGGAGGAGTTTCAGCTGACTTTTTTTACAAAGGCACCTGTAACGGTCCCAGCGTGCTGGTACTTGCTAAGATTCGCCCAAGCTGAACTGGTTTTTAAACTGAACCCAGAAACCAGCTAAGGAGGCAGCTGGACTCAGCTCCCATCAATCCCAGTGCTGCATTTTCATAACATCGACGTGTTTGGCTTCAATTTTGAACTTTAGCCCTTTTTCCTTCCCAAAGAGTTACTGGGTTCATTTAAATAATTTATTATTTTTTTTTAAAAAAAGCACTTCAGACTGCAGCTTTCTACTCTGAAAATGGCGAATTGGGCATTGAAATAACTGCGAGCTCTGTTGCTGCCTCTCTTCTCTCTGCACCAGCTGTCCTCGGGGTGGGATAGCTGTCAGCTCCAGCCCTTCCCTACAAGCCACTTTAGTTAGAGAAATGACATTTTTAGTGAAAAACTTAATCCAAATAGCCTTGGTTGGCAGGTCTTGGTATCGCAGTGCCGAATCTCACGTACTATGGAAAATCCTGTGTTCCAGAAATCATAGAATCACAGAATGGTTTAGGTTGGAAGGGACCTTGAAGATCATTGCGTTCCAACCCCCTGCCCTGGGCAGGGACACCTCCCACCAGCCCAGGTTGCCCAAGGCCACGTCCAGCCTGGCCTTGAACACCTTTTTTATGTTTTTATATGTTTTTATAATGGCCAGTGCCTAAACAGCCTTTGGAGCGTGGGTGCCAAGTGCAGCTTCTGGGGAGCACTCAATCTGCTAATAAGTAGAGTTTTGGACATGAATGTGGGGTGCGAATGTGCACGCGTGTGCAGACACACATGCACGTGCACACACGTGTGCAGAGCCACGAGCTTCTGCAGGGTGTAAGGCCAGGCGGCCCCCAGGCTCCCGCAGCTCATTCTGCCTGCCCAGCACCAGCAGAAACGCTCATGCATGGCATTTGGTGACAGGTCTCTGGGACGGGATGGCGTATGTTAAATTCTGTTGCAAGGAATGACCGAAATCTTACATTGCTTGGTAAATCAGGCCACAAAAAAGCCCCTGGTTTGGGTCTGCTGAGCGAAAAAATAGCAGGCAACTCAAGATATATCCCCAAAGATGTCTCCAAAGCTGTGCCAGCAGAGCAAAGGTGGTGACCGAGACCAACGTTTTGTTGGTTAATAGTTGTAGACGATGCTTGGCGGGTGGTACAAGGACATTTTGGGTACCACACATCCCCTCTGGGAGAAGCTCAGCTGGCAAAAGACGGGGGCTGTCGCAGGACGGCTCGCCCCCACCGGCAGCGCAGTGTTGCTGTGCCGGAGAGCCCTGTGTCAACACTCAATCCATCACTCGCGTTTCTTTATTAGGGCAGGAGAGCAAGCGGCAGGCGTAACCATGCTTCGCCGCTGATCAGAAGGCGACACAGCGGGAACAGCTGTCCATCAGCTTGAAACTCAATTATCCAAGCTACAGCTCTCCTCTGTATAGGTGTAATCAGCTCCTTATACAATATATCATGCATTCACCTACGGGTTATCATCCTCTGTCATGCACTTTCTAGACAGTTCATTGCTTATGCATACAGTAAGCAGAGATCCTTCCCCTTGGTGGGACCTGCATTGCTCCTGATGGATGCCAAACCCTTTTCCCACGCTGAAGGGCATCCAATGGACAGGGAAGCAGCTGGCGGCACTGCTTGCAAGGACCTGGAAAGAAGGTGGCAGCATGGACTTGGGAGAAACCCTACAACCCTCCCAACTCTTTGGTTATACGAGCCTGTGGGGTCTGTGATGGAGACCTGGCGGCTCTGCTCTGTGCTTAACAGCAGTTCTAAACTGGGGAAAAATTAGGCACGGCCCGTTCATTTTTTTCACTCTGTCATGATATTTCCAGGAATATGACTCTAGGCGAGTGTGCCGCTTGTATTCACAGTTGAATTCTTTGGTGGCAAGAGCAATGAGCAATGATTTTTGTTCTCTGGGCTTCAATACTCATAACATTTCCATTTTTATGGCATTTGATTATGTATTAGACATTTAAGATGCATTTATAATATTAACCTCTGAAAAGAGGCCACTCCTAAAACAGCTCTGTTTGCCTAGTTAAAATGCAACTCTCGCTGTTGCCTGTACCTCAAGTGGTCTGAGTCGATGAATCAAAGATCTGAAATGCTAAACCAAAATATATATATATATAAAAACCCCACGGGGGGGGGGAAAGCCTTCCTTCCTAACAAATGACCTGCGCTGTAACATCAGCCACTTACTCATTTGTCAAAGCGGCGCGGTTCTGCTCAGCTGCACCAAAAGTTGTAATTTGCAAATCTGAATCCAATTTGATGCTTTGTCATCTTGTGACACCGCGGGGGGGAGGGGAGGAAAGAAGGTGACTCAGTACCGCTCGCGCCGCGCGGCTGGTGGGAGCTGTGCTGCCCTTCCCCGGTGTCCCACGGCAGGGATGGGGCCATGCAGGGGTCATGCGCCCAGCACCCCAGTTTGGGGGGCTTTCTTGGGATCTGGCAAGGAGAGGAAAGCACCAAGCAGGTTTTGCTGCAACTGAAAGGTTCAAAAGAGGTGAAGGGAGTTGCTCAAGGTCCTAGTGTGAGTCCAACTAAATACGGAGCCAGATGTTCGGTGACAAGTGGTGTCCCTCAGGTGTCCGTATTGGGACAAGTACTGTTCAGTATCTTCATAAATCACATGGACAGTGGAATTGAGGGCACTCTCAGCAAGATTTCGGACAACACCAAGCTGTGTGGTGCATTTGACATGCCTGAGGGATGGGATGCCATTCAGAGGGAACTGGACAAGCTCAAGAAGTGGGTCCATGTGAACCTCATGAGGTTCAACCAGGCCAAGTGCAAGGTCCTTCCCGTTGAGCTGGGGTAACCCCCGGTACCAAAACAGGCTGGGGGATGGAGGGATGGAGAGCAGCCCTGCCGAGAGGACTTGGGGATGGTGGTTGGTGAAAAGCTGGACATGAGCCAGCAATGTGCGCTGGCACAGGGTAAGGGGGGACTGTGCCCCTCTGCTGCGCTCTGGGGAGCCCCCCCTGCAGCGCTGCCTCCAGCTCGGGGGCGCCCAACAGCAGAAGGACACGGAGCTGTTGGAGCGGGGCCGGAGGAGGGCCCGGAGATGCTGCGAGGGCTGAGCCCCTCTGCGGGGAGGACAGGCTGGGAGAGGGGGGGGGTTCAGCCTGGAGAGGAGAAGGCTTCGGGGAGACCTTATTGCGGCCTTCCAGTGCCTAAAGGGGCTCCAGGAGAGCTGGGGACAAACTTTTCAGCAGGGACTGTTACAATAGGACAAGGGGTAATGGCTTTAAAAGAGGGAAGATTTACATTTTATATAAGGAAACAATTTGTAACTCTGAGGGTGGTGAGCCCCTGGCGCAGGTTGCCCCGAGAAGCTGTGGCTGCTCCATCCCTGGAGGTGTTCAAGGCCGGGTTGGACGGGGCTGGGAGCACCCTGGGTTGGTGGGAGGTGTCCCTGTTCATGGCAGGGGACTATATGGCCTTTAAAGGTCCCTTCCAACCCAAACTATTCTATAATTCTATGATTTTCCTCATGCCCATCCCATGGATGAGCCATTTGGTCATGCTGCCCTTCTCCTGCCCTCCAACCCGGTTTGGGCTTTCAGTAATTGCTCAGTCTCTGTAAGTTATTATTTCGTTTGTGTTCTAGAAGCAGCTCAAGATCCTACTGGAGAAGTCAGATGGCTGTGACAAACACAGGGGAGAGAGAATGCCCATCATGCAATATAACACAAAACTGTCCCAAAATCAAGAGTTAAAAATCTCAGCTTGTTCTGAACCGCTCCCTGCCTCCTTCTCTCATCTCCCATTATCCATTACAGGAATAAGGATGTCATCTCATTGCACAGTATTTCCTCGTGTTTGTTAACTGCTTGACACAACCACGGTGAGAACTGTTGAAAAAACTCAGGAGATAACAATAACTGTCTTTTTCCCCCGCCTAATAAGCACATAAGGCCAGAGAACCAACACAGCATAATGACAGAGCCAAGGTAGTAAATCCGCTCGCTCTAAATGAGCTCTGTCCATCCTTGCCTGGTACAGGCAGGAGTCTTCCTGAAAGCAGTGTGAAATCATGAAAATAAAGACAGTATCATAACTCACATGAAAGGTGAAGAGTGGAAATGATGAATGAAGAGTGCAAAGCGCATCTTCTATTCCCCATATCCGAAGCATTTCACTCTGCAGCTTTAATGAAATACTTTTTTTTCCCCCCCAGCTTTGTACTACGCGTGTGTACCGTACTCAGGTTTATATTCAACAGTACAAACAGTACCGAAGATGAGACGCACAAGCCGTACGACCCCAGCAGTGATGCCAGAGGAACCTCTAGGTTGCTCCTACCCCACTGTTTGTGCTGTTACCCGCAGGTTGAAGGCAGCGTAGTTATCTCAATACACATGTGTTATTTTGCTAGGCGGTGCGGGATCTTAATGTATGTACACTATAATTACTTTTAGTTGCTCCCTTCTCTTTTATTGTAATTTGCTTGCTAATTATCGTTACAGAATCTTAACTCAGTTGTTCCCATTAATCTTAAATTAATTATAAGGTAGTCCATACTAATTTAACACCGGGGTTGTTTTTTTTCTTTTAATCACATGGCTTTAGGCTTGTCGCTGACGTGCTCAAAACAGTCACGTTGGAAAAGCAGCGCTGTTCTGGAAAGTCGTGTTGCAGAAAACACGGCTGCAACCCGGGAGTGTCCTCTCCTGTTTGAAGGATTCAGGACTAAACAGCCTTCAGCTGAGATGACAAAAGAGCTGCTTTCTCATCTGCTTCCCCGTCCATGCAGAGACCACACTCATTTCTTTAATTTTCAGGTGCCGTAAGTGTTTTGACACACGTCTTTCAGATGACTGTCCCCAGTAGGTGAGGACCAAACCCTGCGAGAGTTGGGCTCCCACCTCCCACAGGTTCCCTTGCAATTCTCCATCTCACTTAAGTGTCATCTTAACGGTGCAGGAACTGTAGGGACCTCATCAGCCTGCTGGCCTCGAGGTGCTAATGGGAGAAAAAAGCCATCCTCTAACGGACCGACACCCCGGAGGACAGGATATTTACCGAGCCTCCAGCAAGACGCTTTCCTATTCCTGGTTAGCTGTTAGCGGACCAATATTTCTGGATGAAGGATTTATACAAACGTCTGTTTTTGGTAACACTGAAGGTTTAAGCTGTATTATTGCACTGATTATATCCCAGCTGGGTAACAAGCTTTGGCTGAAACCTTCTTTGGTAAAGATGGTGACCTGGTGACACCAAGGTTTTTAGTGAATTCATGTCAGTCAGTAGTTTTTCTCCCTCAAAAAAATATAAACCCCAAACCATCCTCTGAGTCGAGGCACCTTCCTTGGGGTATCATCAGAATAGTTGGCTCCATGGGGAGCCTCCACAGGGAGGTGATTCTGCCCCTCTGCTCTACTCTGGTGAGACCCCACCTGGAGTACTGTGTCCATCTCTGGAGCCCCCAACATAAGGACACGGAGCTGTTGGAAGGGGTCCAGAGGAGGGCCACGAAGATGCTGCAAGGGCTGGAGCCCCTCTGCTGGGAGGACAGGCTGGGACGACAGGCTGATTAGCCTGGAGAAGAGAAGGCTCCGGGGAGACATTAGAGCCCCCTTCTGGTCCCTAAAGGGGCTCCAGGAGAGCTGGGGAGGGACTCTGGATCAGGGAGGGGAGCCATAGGATGAGGGGAAACAGTTTTAAACTGGAAGAGGGGAGATTTAGATGAGATATGAGGAAGAAATTGTTGACTGTGAGGGTGGTGAGCCCCTGGCCCAGGTTGCCCCAAGAAGCTGTGGCTGCCCCATCCCTGGAGGTGTTCAAGGCCAGGTTGGACGGGGCTTGGAGCACCCTGGGCTGGGGGGAGGTGTCCCTGCCCAGGGCAGGGGGGTGGGAACTGGATGGCCTTTAAGGTCCCTTCCAACCTAAACCATTCTATGATGCTATGATTCTGTGATTCTGTGTGACCCCACTGCTCTGGTCTCCCAGCCAGGCATCAATGGGGCAGTGGGCTTCAGGGTAGGACACCCAGTCTCCCTCCGCAGTCAGCACAGCTCAGCCCATGCTCCAGGGAGATGAGGAAGCCACTATGACTCGCCCACTTGAAATTGTGCACCTCAAATTACATGGCTAAATGTTTATGATCAAGTATTTTGGCCTTTTCAAAATGTCATGCAAAAGATTCTCAAAACTGGAGGGAACTGTTTTAAGTCTGCAATTCTGCAGCCATTGCAAAATCATTTCCCCCATTTATTTTTTTTTCGGAATTGTCTGTGAGTTGGACAAAATACTGCATTTTTCCAGAGCTCCAGTCCTGCTTCATGTCCCCCCCGCCCGGTGTTTCAGTGCATTCGGAATAAAGCACTGCCTAAAGTTTCCTGGAAATGCTGATGAAATCAGTAAGGTCCTGCAAAACGCTTTCTATTTTAGAGCACCCATGTTTGTCTTTGCCATACAATTGTGTCAGATAAATGTTGACAAATTCTGCTGTCCTTCACATCATGGCTAGTTTTTACATACCTGGACTCTGCCCCAAGCATTTGCTGGGTACTACCAGAACACCAAAGAGGAGACAGTGCTGGAGCTGAGAGCCCACATGTCCCACAAAGCGAGAGGAGCTCCAGCGCCAGGTCAGACACCGCAGCACGAGATGCTCCGTAAACACGTAGAAGTGGGACAGTCCTCTGTCACAGTGTACAGTGACAGAAAATAACAGCTACCTAAAGCCGGCTAAAGAGAGAGGCTACTAAAGAAACAGCGAAGCAGCTCTGATCTATAATAGATATATAAACCCATGGGATACCTAAGGATTAAATAATATTGATTTATTTATAGACTAAGCAGGAGTATGAAAGGATTGGGAGAGGATGGGGCTTTGTCAGTGGGGTTAAATTGTATGTTTTCTAATGCCATTATAAATTTTGTTTTGGTTTGGTTTTTTCTCCTAATTTTGAAGCGCTGCTGCTCTCACGCGCCCCTGGTGAGGGTAAGCGCGGGAGCAGGACGGCGGCGTGCGAGGAGCAGCGTGCCCCAGGAACACCTCTTCGCTGAGAGCTGGCACGCGCTTTGATCGCAGCCACGCATTGCAGTTTTGTGTCTCATGGAAGAAAATTACTTTGGTTTTTGGAGGGGATGCCAAGGACGGCCCGCCCAGCAGTGTCCTTGTCCCCAAAAGCCGGGTGCGTGGCACACCAGGCACCGCTGGTGGCTCGCAGCAGCACACCGAGGCAGGCAAGCAGCAGGGTGGTATTTTGAGGAGCTCACTTTGCTGACAGCCGAGGGACTGAGCCATGGAGACTCGATTGCAGCATAGTATGAAGTCTGAGTACTTCCCTCTTTAAATCTCTTCTGGCTCCAGTGAAATGTTTTATTATGAAGACGCCCCAGTAACAAATTCAGAGGGCAATTGTATTTCCTCTGGAGTTTTCTGAGAGAAATAAATATATCAGAGGAAACACCATATATATCATCTATGATATTTTTCTCCTTTTCCCTGAAGTCCTCAGCGTTCCTCTGTGCCTTTGGGACCATGCAGGACTCGCTGTTGCCGATAATTTCTCAGCATCCTCCTCTGAAGGTTGGAATGGGACACGAGAGAGTTAGACACAAAGCTCAGCTTTTAAAAATACTCATCCAGACTCCACTGGGAAACGGCCTTACCCTGTGTGAACGGTTGGTTATAAGTGCAGGGATACTCGCCCCTCTCCTTAGCAGAGCCAGCTGGGATCTATCTAGCACTTCATTTAGAAGACACGGAGGGTCATGGCAACACTGCTTGCGGGGGGTGTGCACAGGAGCCCCGAGCGCCGGGGAAGGCAGACTGCGGCGATGCCGGGGCTGGAGGGTTAATAAACACGACGAGCAGCCCATAAAATCCCCCTTGCTTCCCCCGGCTGCAAATGCACAGAATGCAAATCAACCCACCTGTTAATGTTGCAGCATAAATAGAGGCTGAAGGATATTCATGCCGCTTACCGCGAGCTAAAATGTCCCTCAGGAAGCTCTCAATTAGCCTCCTGTCACCGAGGCTTCGCTTGATACAGTCCTTGTTAAAAGATACTCCCAGAGCATTGTGGTTTTGGATGCTTAGAAAGAAATAAAGGGTAAATAATAATAAAAAAATAGGCCTGCTCGCTAAACTGTGCTGCTGGGGGGAAGGAGAGAGGCTGAGCAGGCAGGGAGAGGGCTGGGCTCCGGTGTCACCCGTGCTCCTCACTCCTGCATCCCCTCGACGTTTCCACCTTTGCGTTTCTTTCCAGAAATGTTCCTCTGGGCTGCAAGTTCATTTCAGAGCTAATCAATAGAGCAGACGACATGTCACTGGGGAGCTGCGTCCAAGGGAAGCCCATCCCCTGCCTGCCGCGGGGCTGCTGGGCGCGGGTTGGCACCACCATGGCTGGTGGGCGAGGACGTTGCCTTGGCCAAGCCAGGGCTGGAGAACCCCTCCATGAACGGCAGCATCTGGATGAGTTGATCCAGGTGAGGTCCTTCCCACACACATACGAAAAGACGCACTTTGTGCCCCTTCTGTTTTCTGCATCACTTTTCCAAGCACCTACTCTCCTCAGCCTGCCTTGGTGGTTGGGCACCAACGTAGGTCCCATGACCTTTGCATTAAAACCCCAGGTGAGGTTAGGGGGCAAATGAGCACAAGCTTTCAGGATCATGGTTTTGAGCTCAGATTCTTACCATCCCCACAAAAAAACATTTCGAAGCCCGTTTTAGTACTTTCTCTTCATTCCCACTACTACCTGTGTTTATGTTTTAGGCACTGAAAGCGCTCTGCATGTGTTTGTGCCCATCTCTGTGTTGTGCTGTGGTGTGCGGGGGTGTATTTGACTCAGGCGGTGTCTCTGGATACTATTCTAAAGCAAGCAGTAATAAATAAGTCTACACCATGCTGTGCTAATTAGGGAGCACGGCTGACAGCATATTGGACGTCCTCATTTCAAGACAGCCTGAGATGAGGGCCTTCCACAGCTCTTGTCTATAATGGGAATCCACCAGGCCATGAGTCTGAGCTAAAAATAGCCACCATAATTAAAAACAGAATTCAAGGCACAAGCAGAGGTATCGCAGGCAGATGTATCTCCTTGTAAATACAATATTTAAACACCTAATAAGCATTCAGCATGTCACCAAGAAAGAAGAAGTTAGGAGAAGGTCAGTCCTCCTTCTGTTAGTCATGCAGAGAAACCAAATGTATTTGATTCGTTCAATGTATGTCAGATCTTTAATGGGGCTTTCATTTACCTGTAATATTTATCATAAACTGCTTTGCAAGGGAAAGGCTGGCTGGAGGGCGCTGGCAATACATCCGCAGCAGAAATGCCTTTGTGCCTCCTTTACTCAGAATTTCTCTTTGAGATGTTCCTTGGAGGAGCTCTGCCAGGAGGAGAGCAATGAGGTTCGAGGCCAATCACCAAGAGAGGGGCTAAGGACTCTCCGTAAATGGGTGGACGCAAATGTGAAGGCTCGAGCCAGCAGGGCAGAGTGTCACTAGCTGCAGCTGTGTGCCATCGAGCGGAGAGGCACGTCGCGGCCTCAGTCCTACCCAGGCTGTGCTAAGAAAGAAGTTGCTTTCACCGAACATTTCTCTGGGACTGAAGTTCTAGCTGCTGCACAAAGTTCCCTCTGAGGGGACACGCCATGAGGCTTTTGGGGACAGAAATCACCTTTTTCTCCTGTTGATCTCTTGCCTTTGAGGAATCTGAGCTGCCTGGCTCTGTGTCAGTGCTTTTCTCACCCTCAGGTACACAGACATTACAGCGTTTGCTCCTGTGTGCGGTTCGCAATCCCACACGGATCTAAACCGCTCCGCTGTCATTGTCCGGACAGAGCTAAGGACCACGGGCTCCCTCCAGCCCAGGGTGACAGATTTGGTACCATGTGCTCGGAGACTGCTTTGCGCCGTGGTGGATTTTCCAGCCAGTAAATTCATCCGGACAGGACCCTGCGCTCTTTTTAGTGGCTTCTCTCCATCCCAGCGTCGCATGAACCTGGGCTGCAAGCAACAAAGCAGCACTGCTGCCTTTATAGCCATGACCCCAGGAGCAAGAGAAGCATTTTGAGGTTCTTCTGTGAGCTCACCTGGGGCAGGACTAACGGCTCAAAAGCCAACACGTTGGGCTGTTTTCTTACTGAATCCCCGCTGTGTCAAGGTCACCCTCTGCTTCTTTAATTGGGGACTAGGAAAAATGGGAAGACTCCACATCCAAAAGGTACAACCTCCTCGCTGCCTGCCCAGAGCCCTGCAGATACGAAGCCAGCTTCTTCGCAGGGCAGCCTGGCGCATAGTGATTAGACCACAGCACAAACGAGTCTGGAAATGATGAGTATCGACTTGGGAGAAGTCCAGGAGCAGAGAGACTTCTAGTAAATATTACCCTGAACCTCAGGACTTGGCTCCATTTTCATGTCTTGTCCTTGGTGTAGCAGCCCGGGGCACCGTGCCTGGTGGATGCGTTGGATCGGTGTTATTCCCAGGCTGTAACTGTTTCATCGCTTGGGGGAGTGGGCTGGATACAGGATTGGGGTGCAACGGCTGAGGGCCGGGAAAGGGGATGCTTTGCTTAACCCTATTACTCTGCTGATGCTCTCAGTTTGGGTTCCCCAGCTCTGTTACTACTCATTAACAATTCGCTCCGGGTGGATTTAGGACTCATTTAAAGCCAATAAGAAAGGGGAGATGCACTGTAGTCGGTGGAGTTACACCGTGAAGAGCGCAGCAGAGATGCTGGTCCTGGCCCACTGTGCCCATGGTTACACGTCTTCATCAAAGTGACATTTCTCGCCGCTCGCGGAGGGAACAGCCATTATCTCGCTGTCTGCTGCTAATGAACTTCACCGCAGTGAGCAAAGTCCTTTGGTGGGCATGACTGGCGCTGCTCGTTCCAATTAAAAATGCACAATTAACATCTCGCGCCATCCTCTCCAGCAGAACGACTGTTGGAAAATGTCCCTGATCCTTTCTGTCGTGGGGTGGCCCTTGTGCTGTCACTAACCCCCGTGCCTGGCATGCTGTTAAATACCCAGGGGTTAGCACTGGGCGGCTCGGCCACCCCCCACCTCCCCGCAGGCTGGGTGACACGCTTGTCACACGCCACGAAGCACAGGGCAATCGGAGTCAGAAATGTTTCGGCTGAGAGTAGAGAAACAGCTTCCAAAAACCATCATGAGAAATTATTGGGAGTCACTGCGGAGATGAACAGCAGCGGGTCAGAGGGACACCGTACGCACTTAGTAGATCTTGTAACCAGCATCGCTCAGAGATGGCTTCATCCTCAGAGGGTTTGTCCTTTTCTCTCTTTTTTGTTCCCCTCCGGAAATAAGAATTGATATTCCGTCATTTCGTCTGGATGTTTTCACACCCTGACAAGGGCCGGGAAGGCTCAGGAAAGAAATAACAATTGCTGTTTTTTCTCCAACTGGGCTTGAGCAGGAGGGGGTCTGTGTGTGCACGGACGTCTGTCCGCGGGGCTGCAGACAGACAGGGTGGGCTTCAGCTGCCCAAACGTGGTACCTAATGATGTTCAGCACGCCCCAAGGCATCCCAGGCAGGCACGGGACTGCCTGATCACACACAGGACCTACGGATGCTGGAGGCCAGGAGGGATCTGAAAGGGACGCTGGACATCCGCAAGGGCATCAAACATCTATGTGAGGGCTACTGAATCCTGCCCAGCTGACTAAGGAGCACCGACACTCCTAAGGATGATACAGGAGAAGGAAATCTCCACTAGGCTTGCTGGAAGAATTGCTACTTTCCCTTGAATCTCCCTCTCATCTGTTAAGAGATGCAACTACCAAAGCACCCTCAGAAAGCAGAGCCTGCAGAGAGGGCGGTGACACTGCCCGGGGCGGGGAAGGAGGAAGGGAGCCGCTACTGGATGCTGTGGGCCTGTTACTGCTAACTCTGAGAATTAAAGAACTTGCGAAGAATCAGACCCAGAATGGCAGATGAATTAATAATATATAGAGATAAAGAGGGAACAGGGTCTCTGCTGCAGAGGGAACACACACACATAACCCGCACACACAAGGAAGAGGGAACAAAGGTTCAGAGTCCTTGAGAAACGTGTTTCCTCTGTAAAACCAGGCATGGGAGACTGCTGCTGCTGCTGTTTCACTCTCTATATAACCCAAAATAAAATGTCTTCTTAAATAAAAATCACCTGGAGTTGCGTGTGTGTTTCTGTGTGTCCCGAGAGGCAGAAGAGGAACATTATCCTCTCCAGGGTGGGAAGAAGGAGGCAATTAATTTTCTGCAAATGTTGATTCATCTTTCCAAATGAATTTGCTTTGTCTGGGCAAGGGTCCATTTTGGATGTCCATTGACTAGCTGTTCTAACAAAGGGATTTTAACAGCCCAAAAACCGCTGCCACTGCTTCTACCCGGCAGGCGGGATCTCCACGGTTTGTGTTGGAGCATTTCTAGCCTGGAGTTGAGGATAGTGTTGGTCAGATGAGAAGCCAATTTATTGAGTCTGAAATACTTAATTTGATGTATCTTAGCTAAGACTCCCTCCAATCGTATTCACAGCAAGTCACTACCAATAGCATTTGGCTGACCTGACTCGTATCGAGGGACTGGGATTTTCAAAGACACATGGTCCCCCTACTTTTTTTCTGCAGGTCGGACACGCTGCCGTTTTAAAGCCTTACAAAAACATGGAAATCTTTGAAATTGGTGAAATTCCCAAACCCGAGAGCAACTGCATCATCAGGGCTTACGGAGCACTAGACACAGGAGCTACACACAGCCCTCGAAGCCAGTGCAGATTATGTCGGGGAGGATTTGGTTCCTGGTGATGGTGACGCAGCCAGAGCAAGCCCCGACTGTGCGTGCAGGCGAAGAGCTCGCCCTTAGATTTCCTGCTAGAAAGCTCAAGATGCAGCAGTAGGCATAACCCTTCTCCTCCGACGTCTGAAGGCAGACTTTTTAAGCTTAAAGGGAGAAAAAGAGGTAAAAGGAGTATTTCCTTGGGAGTTACTGTCTGTTATCATGTACTATTCCCTGAGGGCTGGAAACAGAAGGTACCACTTCATTAGCCAAAGATCTTCCCTGTGCTCCCTTTATTTCTTCACACTTGGCCCCAGCAGTGAAGCGCAAGAAGGAGTTTCCTTCTCCATCGGTTCACCCCTCACTCGCACAGGTATTCAATCACACACCTGCACACACATGCAGCTCTTCCATCTCTCATCCATAGCCCATGATTTATTCATTCACAGGTACTCCTGTGGAATGTTTATGGGAAAGGTGCAGTTCAGTACTTTGGCCGTTTTAGCAGAAAGGTGAGTTTATTTAGGCTGGTAAGCTGCAACTAAATGTTCACCCTGTGCTCTAGGCCCCTCGACACAACTTAATGTCTTTAGGAAGATGGTGCTGAGGAAGCCCACAAGAAGAGGTTGCTCCTCCTGAGTAAAGTTACTTGGCTGAGCATGAGGCAAGCGTGGCACCAGCGCATCGGGTACATGCTGTCCATCCACCGGGGAGACAACTGAGCTCCTTATAACAACACAACAGCCTCCAACCACCTCCGTAGGTGCAGGACTGGGGGCTTCCAGGGTGCAGTAGACATGTAACGGCGAATGCCAACGCTAGATTGGTACATGGCTCCATGTAAACCACTGGAGACCTTCCCACACCAGTGTTATGGACCTCTCTACGCCCAAGGAAAGCAATGCCTGGAAATGCACTGCCGGATCTCATTGCCACCACGCTGCCGTCCCCGGGGGTGGAGGGAAATAGAGAATCACACTCCCAGGGTGTCGCTAAATCGCACCCTTCTCCTTGCCGGGGGGACGGGATTCACTTGCCGTTCTTTACTCCTACCAAGAGGTGGCAATAGGCAATTCTGTATTGGCCTCAGTGAGGAAGAAACCCTGAATTTTAATTTCCACCAGTCAGTGACACATGTAGTCTCTCCACTGGGTATAGCGTGAGCAAAGTTCCTGGGCTGGAAGGGGGAAAGGGAGGGGTGCGGCAATAAAAGCAAAAAAGGACACTTGCAAAGCGAAAATGACATTGATTTTAAAGAGCAAGAGCAAAACTGCCATTTGCAAAGGGCAAAGCATCTCTAGGGAAAACTGGAGAACATTATCAATAGATGGATAGTTTGGAAGGAGCACAAATTGAGAAGATTGTTTAATAATGAGGCAAGGAATGCTCAATTAGTGCATGCTAAAAAAACCTCCCATAAGCAACTGCAGCTGATCCAGACATGGTAAAGCCAAACACGAGAGTTAAAAGATTGTAAGTCAGCTCCCTTTTGCCCCTGGGTAGTCATACTGGCCAAACATTACAATACTATCATCAGATGTGCATATATATGTGCAAACATTCATTTCTTTTTCATTTGGCTTCTGAACCTTGGAGGACAGATGCAGGTCACATTTGCACAATACAGAGGGTCAGAAGCTTAATACAGATGAAAAATAAAAAGCAAGAGGTCCTCTCCCACCACATGGCTCCAGCAGGCAGGGATGGACAAAGCCAACAGACTCTGCGAGTGACGCAATGACATGGAGGGGGTGAGCAGGGAGCACTGGAGATCCTGGGGGATGCCTCCATCGCTTGCCTACTCAATCACTGCTCTTTCCAGCCAGCTGGGGCCCTTTCTGGTTTGTGTCATGGATATTATCAAAGCTGACGTCTGTATTGCTTTGGTTCCTGGAGCAGCAGCACATCATGGCCTCCCTGCAGAAGGCCTACCGGCAGTCTACGAGGGCAGTGGGTGACCCCCACTTGGGCACGTGGGTGCTGAGTGCTCCAGGGAAGACGCTGTAACCCTGCCTCTGTCCCTGGCTTTGTGCTCACCGTCAGCCTAGGAGGTATCTCAGAGGAGAGGAGTCTTGCCCTTTCCACTTACTGACCCTTCAATCTGCCGCTTTGGGTTATGAAAAAGACCCCCGTTCTCCTGGAGACGATGCTGATGTACCAAGTGGCTTTATGGGACCGGTAATCAATTCCCCATCCCTCTGCAGAAACAGCTTTCACATTGTGGACTCTACCCGGCAATTACACGCCTGTGCTGACCTTTAAATCACATCTGCTTTCTCTGGAGAGCACTGAGCTGAGAGGTCACAGCCACACCGTGTGTATGTACTGAGGTGCCTGACATTTTGGGAGGAAACATAAAGGCGATTTCAATCTTCTTGTAGCTCCAAGGTGCTATTGAAATAATACAACATGAAATAACATCCCTTCAAGGCCCAGCTGCAGCTGCTTGGTAATGGAAGTATGGGAGAGAGATTGTTCCAAGGGATGGCCCAAGACCTTCGGTGAAAGGCTTGTTAAGTCCAATCTTAACAAGTTTGTCCCCTTGGGCAGAGCCCTTTCTTGCCTGCAGACAGCGGAGACGTGGGGTGGATGCAGGATGCTGCAGAGGTGGCATGGGCTGTCTGCTCACCAAACAGCGCCAACGTGTAAGCCCAGCGTTGGAGAAGACAATCCAGGACACCCTGGCCTCTGGCAAGGTCAGGACAGGGCGGATCTGCCCTGAGAAAGCTCCAAAGTGACATATAGGCAAAGTGCTGAATCTATTTTGAGTGGGATTTTTTGGTACAGCCAGAGCCCATGGTTGGGGTTCAGCCCCCAACGCTTGGCTGTGGGGCTCAGCAAGGCCAACACACTCCTCCTGCACAGACCCGCACCTCCAAGGAGTCACTCAACCCACCCAAAAGCAGCCACATGGGAAGGGGGAGCTGAAGCTCCCTGGGAGGGCTAATTGCTCAGCTTAGCTGCTTAGCCGCCATCACGTACCGACGCTTCAGGTGACTGAAGTGCTGGGGAGGGCCCTCCCTTCCAGTCTGAGGTGCCCACGCAGCACACAGCATCCCAGCCGCGGATGTGGCTTCACAGAAACCCACGTTTCCAAGCTCTGTTTGCAAAGGGGAAAATCCCGCGTACGAACTGTGTCCCTGAGAGCTAAGTCAAAACCACCTTGGGGACACGGTGTTTTAAAGCAAAGCTTGGGTCACTTGTGAGACCGCAGAGATCTTGGGCTCTCTGTTTTAACGAAAGGTGTTTTTTTCTGCCTAGAATCCTGAATTTCTTCCTTTCCTACTTACGTTCAGCATGCTGAAAACCCCTAAAGCGTTCATAAGCGAGGAGCTAACCAAATACAGATCGGAGCAGATTAGGAAAGCAAAGAGGATTTGTTGGGCTTTGAGGTTACAGGTGTTCTCACTGGGCAACTGCGTGCTCCTCACTGCTTGTGGCTGGAAGTCATTGGAGAGGAACGGCTTTGGCTGTTGGTTATAGCACACGAAACCTGCCCGCTGGGGACTCCCTTTGCAATCAGTGGAGATCTGCTCCAGACCAGCAACGCACCCAAGGTGTGATTCCTCCAGGGGAGCTGATGATCCTTCCTCAGATGAATCCCAGCTCCGTAGCTGGGGGAGATACCTCCACCCAAGGTGCCCTACCCAAATGGGATCTTTTTTGTGTGTCGGTGCCTTAAGTATCTGTGTAGACATTTAAGAGAAAAGAAGGGCATATATATTTGTGTTCTGAACTGAAAAGATATAAAAAATTAGTGCCCTAGGTTGCTTTTTACTGCCCTCGGTTATGGGAAACCTCAAGCACCACTGAACAAGACGTGTGCATTTTCCTGATGTGTTTCAGTGCAGAATCAAGCAGATTAGTTAAATCTCGGCTGAAGGTGATCAAAACTGCCCTACCTTATTTTGTGCTGACCTCCGCCACCTCCATAACCTTTGGCTCAGAAAGTCTTTGAGCGGCATATGCCGAGGGAGGGAGATATTAGCATTTTTATACACCTGACCTGTATGTACACACTTCCCTTAAGCGTCCTCCACAAGCCATTATCAGAGATGGGATCCAGGTTTTCGATACACAAAGCTTATTACAGTCTTGACTGAATCTGACTTATTACACTTACTTGTATTGGAATGGGAAACTGAGGGCAGTTACAAGACCACAATTAGGGAATGATGACTTCCAGATGAGGTCTCATCCAGAAGAGCTGCAGCTTCTAGCTTCTTCAGCCCCACCAGCAACGCTCCCGTCACACACTCTTTGCAGGAGGGTTTTGCGTTCCCTGGCAGCAGCTAGTCACGCAAATTGTTTATCGCGCACTTTAGGCAGGTACATCATAGGTCAAGCAGTGTAAATAATTGATTTTTTTGCTTCACTGGCAATTTCAAACAAAGAAATAAGCAAACAAAATATTGCTTTGGGTCAACTCGAAATTCAAATCCCTGAATTTTTTTTGGTCAGTCAGAAAGTTGGAAGAAACAAAGTTTGGGTTACGTGGAACATTTTGTTTGCCCTAATATGAAATGTTCCATTTTGAAGCCAAGTAGTTTCTTTAATTAAGGTGTAAATATGACTTAAGGAGGTTTCTAACCAAAGGCTGTTTATTTGTTACATTTTTACTTTTTCTGATGTTTTGCTTGTGTGTGTCACAGGCAATTCTGCAAAGCTGAAATCCATCCAGGGAGCAGTTTGCTGCTGCTGAATCTCTATTCTTCCTGAAACAAAAACATTTGGCAAAATATCGCACCCAGGTGAAGCTGTAGCTCTTTAAGAACCTTTTCTCTTATGTTCTCAAATCACCTTTTACCCAGTAGACCTGGGATGTATTGAAATGGCTGGTTTACCTGTGAGCAAAGTAGGTGAAACCTACCCTGGGCAGAAAGCCAGCCCAGGAGCTATTTGTGGAGAAGCCGGGACAGAAGTAACAGGGAACCTCATTGTCCTCTTGCAGGAAAGGCCTTAGAGTGTAATACAGAGATTTTGTGCAGTTTCAGCTTCACTAAAAGGACTCCTGAAGGACCTGAACTGAATGATTTACTTCAACAATGCTGTAAAACCGAAGATAATACCCAGATCCTTACGATCTATCTGGTCTCTGTGATCTCTGTAACTCTGTTTTTGGGGCGGAAAGAGTGCCTTATGCGGTGACGGTGCTGATCCTTCCACTCCTTCCCCAACCTTATGATGCCAAGATAAAGAACTTGGGCTGGGCTCACTGAAGGTCATGCAAAGAGCCACTGGTGGAGTTGATAACTGAACCCAAGAGACCTGACTGGTTGCATTTTTCTTAGAAATAATGTTTACTGTGATATCTGAGTGCCATTACATCAGCCCTCGTTTCTAAGCACTAGATATAAATCTTCCCCACAGGGACAAATAGCAGACATTAGAAGAAACAGAAAATTCAGATGTAAGAGAGCAGCTGACAGTTTAAAATTAACTAAATCCTCACTCTTTTCATGTTTGTATCATTCCAAACTGAGTCTATGTAAGCCTGAAATGAGCAGATCCTATCAAAGCATTTGGAGATATCTCATCCAACGCTACGTGAACAGCGGAGTCACCACCCAACAAAATCACTTTTGAACTCTGTGCGCCAGCAGCCCGACTAATTGCATTTCAGATTAATGAGTCTTTCACTAAAGCCCTAATTGCATAATGAGAACCTTATAGTTCACTTTTAACTACTGAACTGTTTCCAAATTAACCAGGCGATGCACACGCACCCAGTGCAACCTGTAGTTGGGCTGATTTGCATACGATAATTACAAGTGTTTCGCTTTGTAAGTGGCTCTCTGCTTTCTCTTACAGAGCATTTGTTTCTGCTCCAGCAAACTGTGTTCTTGGACATGCGTATTATGGTTGAATCGTGAGTGGTGAAAAGACTGTTAGTGTTGTTTTGAACTACCTTCCAGCGAGAGCACACAGCTATAATCGCGCTGTAATTGTTCCCTGCCAGCTGTCTGTGTGGGATGAGCCCATGCTCTCTTCGTGCTTATTTAAAAGCAGCAAGTCCCATTCTCCAAGCTGGAAAAGCTTCTTCCTTGTCCCTCGTTCCCCCTTAGGTTCCCCAAAGGTTTAGTGATTATGCCCCGTCCTGCTAGTCCAGGTCTTATCGAGGCCCTGGGATTGACTGGGGAAGGAGGGCTGAGCACGAACTGGGGTGGGTGAAACGCCGCGTGGCAGGGGAAGGGGCGTGGGATGAGGCCGTGGGGTTGGATGGGGAAACAACGGGGGGGTTATACGCCTCATTGAGTCTTTTTTCATGCGTGATAGCGTGGGAAAGAGAAACCATGAGAAAGACGAAGAGGACGCGGCACCTCTCTCCTCACGCTCCTCTTGCCCGCCGCTCTTCCCAGTTCAGTGGGAAAAGCAGAGGGCATAAGATATTAATTTTCTGAGTACAGCAAAATAAGCATTTCAGTTCCAAACATCCTTTTCTTTCCAAATTAGTTTGATTTTGTTTGTTTTCAGTAGTAAACAATGCATTGGTAAAATTTGTGTTATGACAACAGCATCTTCCCTAGAAGAAAACCTGTCCTTTCCGGGCTGGAAAAGCCCTTTATTCTCAAGAGTAATATTTCAAGATTTCTGCATTTTGCTGTAATAATGGTCATTTATAGAGAACATTGCCCAGCTTCTTCACGCTCCCTAACCCAGACAACACGTTACAAACCCCACATGCTCTCTGCCAGCCCTTCTGCGGTGCGGGCCAGGCACTGAGGTCCACCATGAGACCCTGAACTTCTCTACCACGGCTGGCGGAGCGACTCGTTTCTCTATTCCACCACACTTATTCTTTCTTCATTCACTAGGAAGTCCTGCGGGGAGAGAAACACGTAACCTTTTTCTGAGGGCCATCAAGGTATCTGTCATTGCTTCTGCATTTCCTCCACGGCTGTTACTTGGATGTCAAGCAGAGCCAAACCATCACGGTCCCTTTGCTTTCCCCAGATCTCAGCCCAGCTGGCAGCAGAGCAAATTTCCCTCTCTTGTCCTTCAACATCACAGCCCTTTCCTCATTCCAGAATAATTATTTTGGCTTGTCTCAGCCGCTCCTCTCCACTGCCTGGTGCTATGGCTGATTGATTGCTGTTTTCCTCTTGGTCTGCCTTGTCAACACCGGGAAGTCATTTTATGTCATACATAAAGAGCTCAGGTTTGGTCCCTATACTGTTGTCTTGGCTATAACGCGAAGGACTCCCTGCTTTAAAAAGAAACAAATGACAAATCTTTTCAGAGACATTGCAACTGCAGGTAGCCTTGCAGGTGACCACTCCACCTCCTTGTTGTGCAGCCTCAGCTCCTCCTTGTGCGCCGGCGTCTCATCCTGCTCCTGCGGTAGTTTCTCATCTTTAACACCACATTTTTCTGCCTTCCTCCATCTGCACTAAAGCTCAGCCTGAAAGGGCTCTCATGAATCCTGTTCATCCCTTATGTCATTTCCTTTCTCTTCTTCTCAGCCCTGTTTGCATAACGAGTGACATTGTGTCCTGGATATAGTAAGTCACCCTAGAGCAGTCCTGTGTCCCATCCGACCGCAGCTCTTCCCCTGTGCCCGGCCCGGCAAAGCCTCTCCCCTGCCCCTCTACAGCCTCTCTGCCGGCGGCAGAATAAGCCTCATCGCCCCACCGTGCCGAGCTCCTGCCCCACCATCTGTTTAGCATCGCCTGGGAGAACGCAGCCTCCTTCAAACCAGCAGGACAGCCTCTTTGTGCCACCCCACCCCACGTCCTCTCCATCCCGACCCGTCCCACGGGCAGGGGAGAGGTACAAACTGCCCCATTTGGTCTCCTTATGGAAAAGACTGAGAGTCTTTGAGGATACAACTTTTTCCTGAGATACAAAGGGATACCTGCCAGCACGATAACGAACGGACCTTTCATAACATATGCATAACAACAATAATAAAAATAACAAGAATGACACAAGGAACAATGGTAGAGAAAGGGGGATTTTGTTATCGATAACTTTACAGAGGAAGAGTGACGTTCCTGGATAATAGCATATTATAGCACAATTCTTCCTGGCCGGGAAGCAGATTGCCTCGCACGTCCGTGTGTTTAGATGGGACAAAGGCTCTGGTTTCTATTCAGTACAAAGAAAATAGAACGTTTCCTGCGGCCAGACAGACATCTAGTTGAGCTCGCTCGCTGCTGTTTGGGATTGCAGGAATTCTTTGTTTCTCATTAGTGTTAAATGTTGCCCGCACCGCATATGACACAAGCACACGCACTCACAAGCATCAGCACGCACGGCAGACTGTGCTGCCTCAGAGGTTAAAAAAAATAATCTCACAAATGCTGCAAATAAGAATCCCATTTCCAATGTTCAGGGTTTGTTTTGCATTCCGTAATGATGGGCTTTGCCTTTTGTGGGGGTCCTTTGTCTTCTTCTTTCCTTGACAAAACAACGATGGTAAATAATCTTACACCCAGGATGTGAAGCACATTTTTGCAAGGGGACAAAAGAATGACTTGATTAGCCACAGGCGTTTTTTCCTTCCTCTCGTGGTACAGGAGCCACATTCCTCCTCCGCCATTAGGAATGAAGACAGATTGTATGGTAGCAAAACCAAAGAAACTTAAATCAGTTTACCCTCTTTCCAAGGTGGGGTATATCTCACTGTAGGTATATATGCGCACATTCATATACTTTCATATGTATTAAATAAATATATATATACACGCATATTTGGATGCATGCATTTGTGCGTGGTGCATGCTCACCGTTGTGCACGCGCACAGGACTTTCATTAGATTTTACAGCTCAGCCTAACGAAGATGAATCTCCCCTCGCTGAGCAGGAGCCGGTGAAGAGGAAAAAGGGGAAAGCTACTCAGGTAACTCAGAGCTTCAAGGTGACCAAACACCTCCGGGGACTTAGTGCTGCCTAAACATGGCAAAACGTTCCTTTCTTCCCCGCTCCGGGGGCTGCCCCTTCCTTTGGAGACGTGGGGGACGCTGACGATGCTCTCCTCCTCCTGCCCACTTTACTACGGCCGCGGTGGGTTTAAAGGAAGAGTCTGGTCTGCCACCGGGGTCAGATCGCTCAGCCTTTGCAGCGAGAGTTCGGCGTGCAGGAACCCCACCACAGCGCTGCAAGTGTTTTGTGTTACCTCTCCCGCCATCTGCCTCTCCCTCTGTCCCAAAGGGGAATTTCCTCTCCTCCTAAGCAAAGCTCCAGCAAGATTACAGAGAATAAAACCTTTCATTTATTCTTTACAGACACAGCTTGGCACTCATATCCCATGGGAGGCGTATTTGGCTTTGTATACCTCGAGACAAAACTCAAACACCTTTGGATTTCAGTCTGTTGAAAATCTGTATTTTGTTTGCTTTGTGAGAATAACTAGCAGGATAAAATTCATCTCCATTCAAGAAGGACTTTATAGCACTAAAGTCTTTCCAGCAAAGAACATATTTACCCTGTAGAGAGCATTTAAGCCTACGAGCCCCAGAGCCATCAAACACTCACAAGTTGGCTTTCGCAGTTCAATCTCACAGCACCGTTTCCCAGCGCGTTGGGGAAACTGAGTCACGGCACCGCAGAGGGATGAGCCAAGCAGAAAGGGCTGATGTGCCGGGGGAGACGCTCAGCTGGACAGCAGGACCGAGGGACAGCAGGACCGAGGGACAGCCTGACCGAGGGACAGCCCGACCAAGGGACAGCCCAATCGAGGGACAGCCCAATCGAGGGACAGCCCGACCGAGGGACAGCCCGACCGAGGGACAGCCTGATTAAGGGACAGCCTGACCAAGGGACAGCCTGACCGAGAGACAGCCCAACCCAGGGACAGCCCAGTTGAAGGACAGCTCAACCAAGGGAAAGCCTGATTAAGGGACAGCCCAACCAAGGGACAGCCCAATTGAGGGACAGCCCGACTGAGGGACAGCCCGACCGAGGAGTCAGCCCGACCAAGGGACAGCCTGACTGAGGACAGCCCGATTGAGGGACAGCCTGACTGAGGGTCAGCCCGACCGAGGGACAGCCCGACCGAGGGACAGCAGCGGGAGCACAGGCTGGTCAGACCCCAGCCCTTATAAGGCAGCATGGCGCCTTTTTGAAGGAATTATTTTACCCATCTGCAACATTTCAGCTTTGGCTGTTTTGTCCCCATATCCTTCAAATTACATTTTTGCGAGACATTTCAAGAAAAAGTCCCGGGTTTTCCTTGTTTGAATGTCATGGTTTACCTCTCAAGCCTGCGCAGCCTTTGTTGCAGTTGAAGGAAAACAGCTGCCAGGTGAAAGAATAAAACACCGATTTCTGCAAGAGCGAGCACAGTGCGTTTGTCGCATTAAAATGACAGCTGCCCCTTGGACACAAAACTGGCTTTGGAAATGTAATACAAGAATGATCGCAAAATCTGAAGCAAGTTTCACAGATGTGTACATTCTTGGATGATTTTTGTGGGGACTTTGCACTATCTCAATGACAATTCTTTTCTTCAAACCAGTTGCTTCTTTGGGCACCATTAACCCAAACATCACACCCTGCCTTACATCTCCCCACCTTGGGACGGCACCTGGGTTTTATCTGGGGCTCGTGGCATTTCTCAGTGGGTGCCTTGGATGCAGTAACCACGGAAAAGATTTTTCCAGAGGAAAAAGAAATGCTGTGCAGAGCTAGCAAGGAAACCAGAAGCACGGACTCACATCAAATCAGCCACAACATGGCCCGAGAAACTCTTTGCTTCAAGTTAGTCCTCACCTGAAGCTGAATTTTGGGTACCACAACACGGTCCTGGGGGGCTCTCTAGCTACTGACACAGCCCCAGCAATGCTGGCGCCAGCCTGTCCCCTGGCTGCGCTGTGTCTGCCACCTCCTGTCCCCAGTTCTGTTGCAGGGCCCATGTTATGTGCACTCACCAGCCGGCTCCGAATGGACTCCACAAGCCTGCGAAGCCGCAGCCCTGCATGTCCGCATCTCTTGGACCCTGTGGCAACGCTACACGGCACAGCAGCTCTCCAAGGAACAAGAAGCAGCGCCCTGGGAGGTGTCTTCCCAGGCCTCTCATCCCCGCTGGGTTTATTTATCTTGCTTGGGCCAGGCTGAGCTGGTCCAAAAGTGCCTTGACAAATACATGAGGCACTCCCGAAGTTCTCAGCCACCACCCATGGGGCAGCGAGTCCCTTTTACGCCAGTAAAAGCCTATGGATGGGAATAGCCGTCTCCGCAGCAGCAGAATGAGATTCCTGACTCCGTCTCCCATGCATGGCTGCAACCCGTCAGGCTGCACTCTTACATACGTATTTTTATTCTCTTGCTCGGCACCTCTCTTCCATTGCAGATTCTCCCCAACTTGTGCAGCGCTGACAAAAGGGAATCCACTTCTCAGAAATGTCTTTGTCACGTTTTCAATGCTCCTCGGGCATTTCTGAAACGTTGCTGCATCACGTTATCCTCTGTGTCTCAGTCTAGCCAGTTTGCTGGCGCAGTAAATTTTCCCCAAATTGAATTGCGTTATTTTTTGTCCACGGCTTAAAATTAGAACTCTTGAAAATACAAGAGTGTATAATGTTTTGCTTACTTTGCTTAATACAAGTACCTTCCACATTGAAAGATATCTAAGTAGGTAATTGACTACACAAATGACCTTCTAACAAGAGTTGAAACTGTCTGAGTATTTGGGGATTCTCAGGACAACCTTTAAACCAGCTCATGGGTGAATTTTCCTGTAAAAGTTGGAACACCCCTAGTTTGCTGCACATTGCTATAAATTATCTCTGATAAGTTATCTTTGCTTTACATGCACAAATCCCAGCACCTACAGCCCCCGTGTGAAGCTGTCCTTCCCATGGCAGGGGGCACGCAGCCCGTGTTATCTACCACGAGCCAAGGCACGGGATTTACAACAAAGATTTGGGGGAAAAATTCCATCTGTGCGTAGACAATAGTAACATACTTCTAATAAGCACAGCAATGAGGAAAACAAACACTTTCATTAATAATAATAAGAATTTTGCAATCAGCGTGTCAGCATGTATCTAATGGTCTGTCCCCCTTAAACTGAGATGAATTGCCGGTATGTGACTGAAATATGGTTTAAGCTTTGCTTTGTAGATTGCCATAGAGCATCTCGGTGGAGCACAGAATCAGCACATGGGATCGCTTCGTGCTGCGTCCCACGTCTGAAGTTGCACGAAAAGGTGCTGTTGACTCAGTGGAACTGAGTGGAACTGAAAAAAACTAACATTTCTGTGGTTGTTTCCAGCCTGTTTGGCAGAAAACATGATGCAAGATTTTCCTTGCAGGAGGATGCTTTATCAGCAGCTGTTGAAGTCAGAAGCATTGCTTCCAACATCATCAGTTTCGTTTTTAATAGCCATAGGTGATGGCATTTTTATAGCATGTTGGAGCCCAGTCACAGACTAAGATCTTACTGTAAAAGTTACTGTGCAAGCGCCAAGCAAAAGACAACCTCAGCTACAAGAAAGATGAAGTCCTGTAATTAATCTGTGCTCAAATCAAGCCACTATTCAGCGCTAACTGATTGAGCACTCCTGGGGCTCTGCGGGGCTTGGGGTACTTTTCTTTTCATTGAATTTCAGAAGTCCTCAGATCAAAGGAGACAGGCCAGGGTAATCTCTCTAATCCACTTATCGATTAGTCATTCAGTGGAATTCAGAAGCAAAATGCAGTTCAAAGGCGCCTTGTCCCCGCGGCAGCTCAGTGTGCGTGACCCACCTGGGATGGAGTCCACAGCTGCCCAGGGACAGCCACCGCGTGGGTCCTTGCTCTGCTTCAGCTTCATCTCAAGCTTTTCTCTACATGAGTTGCTCTGGATGTTGGAAAACTGGTGTAAATCTAAGCTGGCTGCGAATTCCCCGCATAGATCGATGTCGGAATCAGGATCTCTGAGTAAAACATAGCAGCATGAGCTGAAAAGCCTGAGCTACCTAATGCACATGTCCCTGGGGCAGCAGGTGGCTTGGTGACCCACTGCTGAGCACAGTCTTGTGTCACCGAGGGATGTTTATCCTGAGCATCAGGGCTCAGAGCAGATACACCCTCACCCAGGTCCAGCCGGGGGCACGGCGGCTCTGTCAGTATGAAAAGTTGACATTTGCATTTCCCTTTCACAAAGCAGTTACCCAAAAGTGAAGTGTCTCAGTCGAGCAGCCATCCCGTCCGCCAGGAGTGTGAAATGGGATGCTCTGGCTATTTGGAGACTTCTCAAGAAGCTTCACTTCCAGAGATCCAAAAACTCAACACACTAAATTTCTACAAAATGATAATCCCTCGCCAGGAAACGTTTCGCTGGAAACTGCGCAGCTCTCTAGTGAATAAGAGACATGCTAAATGCGTAGCGGGTCACTAACAGCGTGCAACAATTTGATTGCCTGACATGTCCCCATATTCACATGACTCTGGGAAATGGGGATTTAAAGTGAAAGAAAACATACTGCGATATAATCCAGTGCTAAGAAACAATGAAACCATGGGTAACGCGGCGCGTATTTTATAGCTTCTGGACAGCTACAGAGAACTGAAAACAATGTCATTCTTTTTCCCTACTCACCCACATCTCCCATATGGTGCTTTCCCTCCTCCACGCTTCCTGCTCTCGGCTTGGCACCATCTGTCCCGCCCGTGCCTTCCCTGCGAGCGCCCTCCCCTCCTCCTCCGCCTGGCACCCTTCCTGGCATCCCCTTCCACCAGGTTCCCTCCGGCAGGAGATCCTTCCCGAGGCTCCGCTCCGGCTTCGCTCCCTCTCTGCTGGCATTTCTGTCACCTGAGCTGGGACTGAAGTGGGCCATCGCCTCTCTGCTTATCCGATCGCCTCTTTGCTGCTTTGCAAGACATCAGGGAGGAAATGGGAGGCAAGAATTGCTGGATATATTCACATTTTCATGTGGGGCTTGACGTGGGGCTCAATCCCCAGCCAGCCTCAGCAAGCGTGCCGTGCAGAACGAGTCGATGCGCCGCGCGCCCCGCGAGGTTCGGGATTTACGCCGGTGCTGGCGTCCTTGGCGGAGGCTGGAAAGGTCTCAGCAAAAGGCACTACAGCATCGTGCAGGTTCCTGCTGGCCCCGGGACCTCGCTGACCTCCAAAGGCAGAGCCTGGGGCAAGTTGGTGAAAACTGAGCCATGGATTACCTCCCCCTCTCCTCAAAGCTCCTCAATGAGTCAACGCCTTGCAATAATCTTGAGGAGGAAAAATCAGACTCAAATTCTTGTAATTTCTGCCAGATATTACTGCCGTTCCCTCCCTGACCCCTCTCCTCACCCAGGCTTCCAGCAGTGTTCAAATCATGTTAATGCCCAAAGCAGCTTTCTGCTGCACTAGGCAGCAGGGGAACGGGGAAAGGAATCAAATCTCTGCCATGGAAAAATGATTTCTTTATATTCACTCACTTTTTACCTTGACAGGAGCTTCAGCTTACAAAATCAGAAGACTGTATGGCAACACATATCTCCTTTAATGCAGTTTTTTAATGTAGCCCAACTCTTCTCCCTCTAAGAGAAAGACCTGGAAATAAAATCCCTGGGGAGGCAAGAAGGAGCCGGGACGAGGGCCCAGGGATGCTTGCTGGCCACACTGCCGCCTTCCCCCTTCATCAGGCACTTTCTATTCTTTTCTTTTCTGTTGTTTTGGGTTTTTTTTCTTTCTCTTTGCTAATACAACTCATCTCTCTCCTCCCTTTAATATAGCCATGGAGGGCACTTGAGAAAGCCAACAGCTGGAGTCCATCGCTGTGATTTCTCTGCCTGTAATTACTGCCCGAGGCTCGGCGGGCTGCTGGGCTGCCGGCGGCTGACTGAGCCGGGCACAGCTCTCCGGTGGCACCGCGGCTGACGCTGTCCCCATTGTCAAACCGGTGTGTGATCCTCACCCTCGTCTACAGGGCGGATGCTGAAAGTCACTGAAAGTCACTGGTCCCTTTGGAAACAGCAGTAGCTCCTTTGGATGGTCAGAGCATATCAACTGAAGAACAGGTTTGGAAATACAGATGTTTTCCAACACACCAAATGTTTCATTGGAAAACGTGAGGATTTTGTGCTGGAAGGTATATTATTTTCCTCTTCATGCTGTTTGCATATCATATTGTGATGCCAAGAGCAGTCACAGCAGTCACACAGCGCTAGTGTATAACCACAACAGAGCCCGACAAAGTGCCCCCAGCCAAGGTCACCACGTGGCAGGGGGCTGGGGCTGAAACGTTCCACCGTCTCGCCCCTGCCTCACAGCCAGCGCTTCTCGGCATCCTCCCCGCGGCTTTTGCTCCTGCAAGCTGCTGCCTGGAATTCTGCAAACACCGTGCCTATGTCTCGCCATCCCTTGGCAGCCAAGCGAAGGCTGAGAGGTGTAAAACGTCCATGGAGCGCAGACACGCAGTGATGGGGCTCGCGGGGACGGGGCTGAGCCCTGAGCTTTGCAGGATCCTGAGCCTGGTCCCCATCAGCAGCCAAGGGATGCTCAGCAGACGGGAACACTTGTCTGAGAGATCCTAATGGGAGAAGGCTCTGATTGCATTAATCATCGTTTTCTAAGAGGACACGATTCCCCAGTACAGCGCGCACTTTGCTATATTAAGAATATTGTTTATTCAGATGATAAACTTCCATCAGCATCAGCAGCCTTAGTGGGTTGAAACAGCCAAGAGCTGAGCGAGCTTCGTCAAAAGAAAAGGGTGAGGGCAAACTTATCCACCACACTGAACACCTAGACATCATGGGCTTTGATTTAAGGGGGAAAAGGAAGATTTTAAGATTGGTAGTGTTACCTGCAAACCCTGAATTCAGACCGTTCCTCCAAATGCGGCCGCACGGTGTATTGAAATGTGGTACTCCCAGCACAAGCCCTGACCACAGAGAAAATTTCTGGTTGGAGATTTTCTCTCCGAATGGCATGCAGGACTTGAGGATATTTTTTAGCGAAACCAACATAGCAAATGTTTAGCAAAACACAGCCTCAGCAGGGAATGGCTGGAGAGCAGCCCTGAGGAGAAGGACCTGGGGGTGCGGATGGATGAGAAGCTCAACATGAGCCGGCAATGTGCGATCACAGCCCGGAAGGTCAACCATACCCTGGGCTGCATCCCCAGCAGCGTGGCCAGCGGGCGAGGGGGGACTGTGCCCCTCTGCTGCGCTCTGGGGAGCCCCCCCTGCAGCGCTGCCTCCAGCTCGGGGGGGCCCAACAGCAGAAGGACACGGAGCTGTTGGAGCGGGGCCAGAGGAGGGCCCGGAGATGCTGCGAGGGCTGAGCCCCTCTGCGGGGAGGACAGGCTGGGAGAGGGGGGGGTTCAGCCTGGAGAGGAGAAGGCTCCGCGGAGACCTCAGAGCCCCTTCCAGTGCCTAAAGGGGCTCCAGGAGAGCTGGGGGGGACTCTGGATCAGGGAGGGGAGTGATGGGATGAGGGGGAACGGTTTTAAACTGGAAGAGGGGAGATTTAGATGAGATGTGAGGAAGAAATTGTTGACTGTGCGGGCGGTGAGCCCCTGGCGCAGGCTGCCCCGAGAAGCTGTGGCTGCCCCATCCCTGGAGGTGTTCAAGGCCGGGTTGGACGGGGCTTGGGGCACCCTGGGCTGGGGGGGAGGTGTCCCTGCCCAGGGCAGGGCGGGGACTGGATGGTCTTCAAGGTCCCTTCCAACCTAAGCCATTCTATGATTCTATGATTCTATATTCCCAGTTGACAAGAAAAAAGAAAGTCAAAGTTCTGCTTTTGGTGAATCAGCATTTCCTGATGAAGAAAACACTGTCCCAATCCCCCGTGGGCAGCACCCGCCAGGGCCCCCGTCCCCATCGCTGGCACCGCAGACCTGCGTTCAACACAGCGCGGCTCGCTTGGTATCGCCTCGTTCTCAGCACCTCAGGTAATGGAGTTCCTGCAGTTTCCTGTGAAAAATTAATTTATGGAAATACAGTTCACTGTCAAGCAATTCTCCCTGGCGCTCGGTGAAGACGCTCCCTTTCTCAGCATTATTGCATTATTCCTACTTAGAGCTCCTTGAATTAGCTTTCCTTTCCCTCCTTGCAGTGTACATACTTTGCATACTTATTAAAAAATTAGTATTGTAATTTAGTCATAACTGAACGTGTCTCTTAAGCACCCGACTCCATTTCTCTGTTGGTTTTTTTTCAATTAATCAACACTTATTGTGGTTTCTAGGACTGCAAACACCAGGTTAGGTGGAGCCTCACTGATACTGCAAACAGTATTACCGCAGGGATCTTCTGGAGGTTAATTCTAACCATTTCTGTCGCCCTGGCTTGATATCATGGAAACCTGAAAGACGAGGGATTGCCCAACCAGTTTGGTTTTACAGAGAGATGAGGGTACCTTCCACCCGTCACAGCCCTGGCACCGTCGGCGCCAGCGTCACTTCTCCTGTAACCTCCTTTAAAAGCTCCTCTCTTCCAAAAATAAACAGCTGAAACTGTCATTTTGCTACTGTCATTTAAAAATAATAAAAAACATAATCCGATGCCAATATAGCCCTACTTAAAGAAAAGAGTTAGTAATTACTATGACTCGGAGCTTTTTAGGGCTGAAAATATGTCACATTTCAGAGCTGTTACCCATTCGAACCCTCAGAAATGTTGGAAACGCCCTGAGGGGAACCCAGTCTGTTATGCACATACTATTCAAATATATTTTTATAAGAGCAGATTGTGGTTTTGTTTATTTAGAGCTTTTTCTCCCTTGCATATGCTTTACTATTTTGGGTTAGTCGATGAAATATTACTGCCTCTAGACTTTGGCTACTGTATTTTTGTTACCTCCACTAAACGTACGTGTTTCAGGAGCATTATGAAACAGGAGCTAATCTAATTTAGTGGGAGAAGAGGTGGTAGTCACATTTGTCAGCGTTAGAGCCACAGAGGGACAGTGTCCCGGGGGGGACCAGCAGCATCCCCAGACCTCATTTTTCCTACAGTTTCAGGCGCGGGTGCAGATGCGATGCAGATTTAGCCTGGGAAGTCCATCAGCTGCAAACGCTTCTCCATGCTTTATAACAAACTTAAACCCTTCAGCGGAAGACCAAAAGCCAGACATATAACATCCCACTGCAGGAGAGATGAGTTATACTGTATCTGAAGCAAGTGGTTTACCAGCCACGGGGGTGCTAATTAGAAGGGGTTTTCCCAACCAGTTCAGGACACCAACGGAATGGGACGGCTCCGGTCCCAGTGGGTGCCTGTCCGCCAAGGAGGGTCACGGCAAGGACGGGTCTCTGAGGCTGGAGAACTGCTGGGGGTGGACGCCGTGGCGTGAGCCACACGGGGCACTACTTAGGGAGAGCTTTGTTAGAACGAGAGAGAAATTTTAGCTGAAAAAAAAAGAAATAAACGGTCTGGGACAGTCGCATCAGGGCTGATTTCTGGGACGAGGTTTGGAAAACTCACCTGGCAGGATCCCGGAGGAACAGCGGTGGGGCAGGTCAGGACAGGGGGCGGTTTGGAAAACCTGTTCTTGTTCGGTGTGGAAGTGCGTGGGTATTTCTGACCTTGGCTCAGGACACAGCTAAAAGCCACCACTTTGCTGCCCCGGCAGCCTGCTCCTCCTCGCGATAGTCACTGGGGGGCTTTCGGGAGTCCCTGCCTCCTGCGCGCAGCTCTGCATCGCAAAGGAGCCGAATTCTGGTCTGGCTTAGGGGGATCGCAGATAACTCCCCGTAAGGAAATGAAATAACTCAGGTACTAAACTGGTGATAAAAAGGTAGTTGGTCTCCAGGGGCTCTCTAGAACAGGTATTCCCCATAAAACAAGGAAATGTTTTATAGAAGGGTGGAAGACAATTAATTAACGGAAGAAAACAAGTTTAAGTATAAATACAGGATGTTACTTGGCTCCAGAACTTTGCCAAAATAAATCCTAATTAAATCAATTTTGTGAATGTGCCTGTATCTAAACCCCAACTCTTTTTGTTATGCATCCATCTATATAATGAATAATGTTATAAAAGCCTTTGCTCACGCAACACTTGAAAAGACTCCTTTGGAAATGGAGAACCGATTTAAAGCAAACAAGGAAACCTGCCAAGCGAGGCCGTCCCCAGCACGCGACAATAATCACTGCCACCCAGTCACAAAGCACTTGTCTCTGAACGATCAACAGGAGCTGCTGCCGGTAACTTGTCTAATTACCACTTTCAAAACTGATATATTATTTTTAATGAGAAGGCATTTCTCCCTTCTCTCCCGCTTGTTTGCAAAAGGTCAGCAAGACGCTTTCATGTTCCGGCTGCTTCAGCCTGGAGACGCTGGTGCTGCCTTAAAAACCGCCAAAGCAGCCTCCTCAGAAATGCCTTCAGAGACATCCATGGGACTTAGAAACAGCGTTCTCGGAGTTATTCCTGCAGGTTTCTTAGATGTAGCTGTCACTGAGTTTCACAGAGAGGAATTATTAAAATCAACTTTTTTTTTTTTCCTGAATAGCAAATTTGGATCTGGAGAGTAATCCTCCCTCCCCAGTCCTGCAGCGCGATGGGTGTCAGCACAGCCCCTCTGCAGGAGCCTCCGCTGCTGCCGGGAGCGAGTCAAACCCCTTCCCGAGAGCTGTTCAGTTCTTATTAAAATTGTGGGGATTTTTAGCTGCAGCTGTCTGCCTTGCCTCATGCTTTTAACCCCACAGTCAGGGTGGGTTTTAAAGAGTCTGTTCAGTCATTTCTTCCAATGAAGAATTTTTTTCCCAGGGAAATAAAGTTTCGAAAGGGAACCACCCACAAATAGGGTCCTGCTTTTCACAGAATCACAGAATCACAGCATGGTCAGGGTCAGAAGGGCCCTCTGGAACTGCCCCAGCCCAACCCCCTGCCAGAGCAGGGTCCCCTCCAGCAGTGGCACAGGACGGCGTCCAGGCGGGTTTGGGATGGCTCCAGAGTGGGAGACTCCCCCCCCTCTCTGGGCAGCTGTGCCACCGCTCTGCCACCCGCACAGGAGAGAAGTCCCTCCTCAGGTTGAGATGGAACTGCCTATGGTCAGTTTGTGCCCGTTCCCTCTTGTCCTGTCACGGGGCACCGCTGGAAAAAGACTGTTCCCATCCCCCTGGCACCCTCCCTTTGGGTATTTATCAGCATTGATAAGATCCCCCCTCAGTCTTCTCTTCTCCAGACTGAAAAGCCCCACGGCCCTCAGCCTTTCCTCATCAGAGAGATGCTCCAATCCCCTCATCATCTCCGTAGCCCTTTGCTGGACCCTCTCCAGCAGTTCCCTGTCCTTCCTGACCCGGGGAGCCCAGAACTGCACACAGTGCTCCGGCTGCGGCCTCCCCAGGGCAGAGCAGAGGGGGAGGATGCCCTCCCTCGCCCTGCTGGCCACACTCTGCTGGGTGCACCCCAGGGTGCCATTGGCCTTCTTGGCCACCAGGGCACATTGCTGGCTCATGGTCACCCTGTTGGCCCCCAGGACTCCCAGGTCCCTTTCCACAGAGCTGCTCTCCAGGAGGTCAGCCCCCAACCTGTGCTGATGCATGGGGTTATTCCTCCCCAGGTGCAGGACCCTACGCTTGCCCTTGTTGAATTTCATCAGGTCTTTTTCTGCCCAACTCTCCAGCCTGTCCAGATCACGTTGTATGGTGGCACAGCCATTTCTGTTCATTTTTACAACTTATTTCTCCACCACAGATGGAGATTCATAGCCAAGAAGCATCTTCCCACCTGTCTGTCCTAAAGCCAGATGACAAAAGATGTGCAGGGCCACCTCAAGAGCTTGCAGGGATGTCCCTGATGATGACAGTGATCCCCTTCCTGATTTTATCCCACAACAAATTATACTCAAATAAGGAATCGATGCTCTGCCTTGCAGCTCGGAGAGCACAGAGGATGGTCTCTACCCCCGGGGAAAGCATGTCTTTGGGTGGGCTCTAGGGCACGGGCTGAGCGCGGTGCTTGCCTGAGGAGCACCTGCAACGGAGGCAGAACATGGGCACGTGGCATCAGCAAATGCTGCTCCTCGCATTAAAGCTTGGAAGAGAAGAGATTTGCTGCTAAGAGGGGATTAATTTTATGAGTCATCAAAATCTCAATTGAGATGCAGGGAAAAGGATTGAAGAGAGAACATTGCAGTGAATGAGATTATAAAACAAGGAAATCTATCACAAACTCCCTCAAAGGTAGGGAGCACATTCTTAATTCTTATTTAATGGCACCATTCCTTGTGTCAATAGCTCAGTTAAAGATTAACTAGAGGCCTTGTCCATCTGCATACTGAAAAAGAAGCTGTCAATGCTCTTAGGGTAACTCACAGAGAGAAATAAACAATTGCTCGTTTAATTTCACCTGCAACAATTTTAGGAAAAGAAACCGTGTCCTACTTTTTGGAAAACTCTGCAGGTAACTAATCACTTCATCTGCAAAATAATCCATCCCGACTTCTGGGAACGGGGAAAATCCTCTAAAGTAGAAGTTTTGCTTTCTCCAAAGCATGAAAAGCCTCAGACGTACAGGAGAAAAACAGCCACCGTGTCACACCAGGCTTGAATCACAATAAGTGCTCCCATTTTTCAAGTCAAATGCCCTTGGAAGTGTTAAATTTCCTGACAAATGAAGCTCGGGGTCTCTCAGCATGAACTTCAGAACTGCTTGATTTAAGCTTTGCCGGAGCAGACTACTTGTGAAAGACACTTCATCACCGTGTCCTGAAGCTGGCTTCCCAATATGCCTACACTGAAGTCTTCACTTGTGTTTCTACATATGTTTTACCATTTCCCTTCTCTCTCTGCCAAGTCCACTTATTCAAAGCCCTCCAAACTAGACTGCTTTGCTTTGAACCTGTGCCTCTCTATAAGCTTAGGGATGTGGAAAGAAACCGAAGTAAAAACCCACCTATTCTGGACTGAGGTGACATTAAGGTCCTTCCCATGAAACCTTCTGAAGCCTTGATGCCATCTCTCTGTTGATACCATCAGGAAAGGACCCTGGAGCATCCCATCACATGGAAGCAGAAGAGATTTGTGGACACATCTGGCAACAAGGAGCTTCAGCTCGGGGCTCCAACTCCCATGCAACTGTCCGGTGTGGACAAACTTGGGTGCAAAGTTTTGCCAGATCATAAAAACCTAAATGTTAGAGGTGGAAAAGACCTGAAAGACCAGTCTGCGCTCCCCCATATGTCAACAAGTTCTATGTTCCCAGCTGATTTTAATCTTTTTCAAGTCCCCAGGCTCCTGCCCACTCCTTCTGGGAGATAACTCCACAATCTGGGAGCTTTTGCTGCTGGATGGATGGCTCCCAGCTTGCTGCAACACTGTAAGATCCCACCTGGGATTTTACAGCTTGATTATTCCAAGCTGAGAGCATGCAAATTCTGTCGCTGAAGTCCCTGGATGCTCAAAAGCTCTGAAAACAATTACTTTACTGCAAAAAAAGTCGAGTGATCTGTTCTAGGAACACTTTCACACCCCTTGGACACCCACATCCTTCCAGGCAATAAAGCCAAGAGCATCTCTGCGTGCCCAGGCTGGACGCAGGCACGCTCTGGAGCATGAGGTTGTGCGGCTGATACCCCTCCACGTGACAAAAACACTCTGTGCCTGATGATATTGGGGTGGAGACGTCACCTCCTTAGTGTTTGCAACCAATCCATCCCCAGAACTAGCTAAATACTGGAAGTAGGTAAGAACCGTGCAGGCTGACTGTTTAGATGTTGAAAACTGTATTTCACTGAAATGCTTTGGGGAAAGGTATCATTATATACTACATGTTGGGGTTTTTTCAGGAGGGAAGGCAATGCGTTTTGATGGTGTCGAAACATTATGACAATATCATAATGGAACATTTCAGTTTCTTATTTTGGAATACTCTTATTTTTCTATGCCATTTTGCAAATATACACCAGTAAAAGAATATGATTAACCGTAAATATCAGCATCAGCAGGAAATTTTTAGATTTTATAAGAATGGACTGTTCAGATCAATCCTACTATGAAACTGTCTTCAAAATAGGTATTTTCTTAACATTGTCTTTGCTTTGCAATTTCTTTAAATCTGAATATTATTCATGCTGGGTTTTTCCACACGTTTTTTCATGAAATGAAACTGTCCTGGACTTGTCCTTCTCTGAGTGTTTTGACACCCCCAGGCCTTCCCTCTCCTGACTCTTAAGTTTCACATCCCCCATTCCCGCAGGTTCGGCACGAGCTCTTTGGCTGTTCGCACCATTTGGATGCAGTAGCTGAGGGCATTACCGCCCTGACCAGCTGCGCTCCGTGTCGCCTCTTTGCCTTCAGACAGCTGAGTCTGAGTCTCACCAGGACTCATCAGCCTCTTCCTTTGTCATCAACTGCCTGTCCAAGCCCTGGCAATAGAAATTCTCTGCAGAATTCATAACTGTTACCCAGCAGCTGGAAATTAGCAGTAATTTTCTTAATATTGGCTATATAGAAGACAATGCGAATGAACATTTCCACTGATTGCTGTGAATGTTTAGCTAAATTTGCCCATCCTTCTGGCCCTCCCATTCCCCAGACCTTCTCTGCCTAGAAAGCCGCGGCCGGGGTCATGATCTCTGAAGCCAGCGGTGGTCTTTTAGCACAGTGATTTGCAGAAGAGCCGCTATGAGCCAACAGCATTTTGTAGCAGCACTTATCACCTACATGTGAATGGCTAGCGGGGCCTAGAAACATTTTAGCCGCATGACTGTGCTATGTTCAGTTTGAACGCAGAGATCCAGCTAGGAATGTAATTTTGGACACAAAGATGCCTGGACACACCAAACTCAACAGTGTGAAGTTAGGGGGAAACTGCAGCTTTGGGATATATTTGGCTGTGGGAATGAGGTCAGGTCAAGGAGTTGCTGCCCATTCCCATTCCCATTCCCATTCCCATTCCCATTCCCATTCCCACTCAAGCCACTCATTCATCTACCCACTCCAGATCACCAACATCCTCAACATGTTGGGATACCTCTTTGTGTAGCCATGGTGTAACACACATTAAACTGCTCTGTGCTAACTCAACCCTCCCGTCAACGCATCGCATCAATGTCTATCCATAGCGCTCACATCTCCTAACACCGTAAGAGTATTCAGCTCCTAAAATGCAGAAGATGCACCTCCAGAATCCAGAAATTAGGAGCTACCTGCATGAAGTCAGCAGGGCAACTTCATTGTTGCCTCCTTGTGCATGTCCATTAGTGTACAACTGGATATTAATGGTTTTGCAAAAGCCCTGTCCCAGTCAGTGCCCAGGATGGAGCTCCTTTAGGGAAGCAATTGTGGCCGCACAGAGAACATGGGTTTTTGAAGGCCTGGAGGGAAGGAGAAGGTCTTGCTCTGATGGGACACCCAGGTACACACCAGTGCAGCCCTTTATTTCTTTGCCTTTAGATGGAATACCTGTACAAAGTGACAGTTTCTCCTCACGCATTCCTCCTGGCCCTTTCCTGGCTTTGAGCAGTCCAGGCTTTCTGCAAGAAGCCAGTTCCATGGCTGGTTTGGGCTGTGCCTTGTTTTTAGTCTGTCATAGGGTACTGATTTCTGAAATGATCTCTTCACAAGCTCTTGATTAAAGGGTATCTAAGATGCAAGTAACATTTTGATGAGCAGAGATCGCTAGACTGCATGTAGATGTTGAGGGCACTTCTTACTGCAGCAGAATCACTGAAGTGAACATTTTAGATACTTGTACTTCTCACGTGCTGCTGTTCTCAGAGATTTAATCTTGTGCTTGTCACAAGAATTGCGGGTTTGTCCCTCTGCAGCGGCGTCAGAGTCACTCATAGACCATGCTCTGTTCTCCACTTGATGGATGGAAAATATATAAACCCAAAAACTTTCTTAATACAAGAGTTAAGCACTTGTGGATTTCCGCCCAGGGATGAATTTAGACATTTCAGTATTGGGTTTTATCCCAAATGGTGGGAAGGGGAATTGGAATTGTAATGTTCTATTTTCCTTTGTGGAACAGAGTATCAAAATGATTTCAATTTGGAAATGTCAAATGTCACTTATCAGATGAAATATTTTGTCACTTCTGAAGCTCATGAGAAGGCATCTTTGGTTTCCAGCCGCTATGGCTCGTACAGTTTAACAGACGATGCCTTCCTTGGGAAAGAGTGGCTGGTCCCTGGAGCAGGGCCCAGCGCGTAGCACGCTCTGCACAAATGCCTGTGAGGGTGGTCAGGCCCCTGTGCGTGCTGGCCCCAGAAATCTTGCATTTCTCCTGTACAGTAATGCCCACGCTGCCCAGAGCGTGGGGAAGGGCAGAGCCACGCGGCCGAGCCCTCTCGGGTAGGGGCAGGTATCAGGCAGCTATGGGCAGCAGTGGCCCTGGAGATGCTTTAGCTCAGGCCAAGTGGAAGAGCTCTAGGTATCCCAGTGGGATTTCTGGCACATCGTGCCTCACACAGAAGACCCCCAGGTGCTCCTAGGGCACTGAGTACCCCTAAAGCAGCTCTCTTCTCTCTATTTTCTGTTCATCAAAGTCCCTAAGATAGAAAACTACGGAGAAAGATACAATATCTTTCCCAGTTGGAGTTGCAACTCCAAAGTCTGCCGTTGCTCTGCTCACGGAAGATCTTCCCCCCCTTCCTCCTTCTCCAACTACACGTTCCCGGGAGACGGCGTGTCTGCAGCGAGTTGGTCTGGTCTTGGGACCTTTGGGTAGCTCATGTAATGCCCAGCATAAAACCATCACAGCAATAAATCTTCCCTGGCGATGTCCTGTCCCTGGGAGCACGCTCTCCGCTTGTGAGCTGGACGCTTCATCCTAATAGGCCAAGAAAATAATTCCGCGCTAGTAGGAGCCTGGATTTGCAGACTCTTCTGGTTATCTGATAAAATAACTCAGGCACAGAGAACAGGCTTCTAAGCAACAGGACGGCATGGGGGGCTGATAACACTTTCTTTTATGTCCAGGAGCATCTGAATCTCACTTGTGTTATCTAGACGGGAATTATAATGACAACGATCGTGTCCAACTGAGACCAGGGGAACACAAAATGATCTTAAAGCACTATTAGTAGCAGGACACTTAGAGGAAAATGTCAATACTTTTACTTCCCCTTTCTAATGCGTTTTTCACCAAAAGCTCTCACAGCTCTTTTTAGTCATTAGCTAAGCAAATCTCACAACCCTCCTGCAAGAAAGGCATTAAACTCTTTTACTTTTTAGTAGTGTGAAAGGGAGGTCAATAAGAATGGGGACTGGCAACCCTGAGCTTAAAGACAAGGTTGCTGTGAAATGACCATGGAATATCTGTAAGGAAATGTAGCCCTGCTGTTCTCCTCCGTGACCACATCTACTAATTTTTCACTCTATCTTAGACAAATCCTTCCTCTAGTGACTGCTTGACTGGAGTTCAGCCTTTTTTATGCCAAAATTATCCCTGTGGAGGAACCTATTACTTGTCAGAGCCCTTGTGGTGGCTGTCTCGGCTGTGATGCTTACAGGTAATTCACAGGCTGAACATTTTTACCCTCCAGAAGTGTGTCATGGTGTGTCCCTCCCCCCCAGAGGACATTCAGAGTGTGACAATGGCAGTAGCCAGAACATCACAGCCACCTCCTACGTACCAGCATCATGCTGAGACATCCTCCAGATGCTCATGACTTACAGCGGCTATGGCAGACAGTAGAGCCCTGGAGCATCTGGCTCTGTATATCTGATCTTAGCTCATCTGCTGGGCAACCGCCAGCCTGTTCTTGGCTGCTTAAAGGTCCCCAGAGAGGAGAAGGAATACAAAAAGAGAGGTCGGATGAGTGCAGAACGGGAAGATAAGGAATCAGGCAGGAAGAAAGGTACTAAGTGAAGAAGAGTCTTGCTGTCCCTCGCAAATTAATTCGTGGCAGTGTGAGTCTCTGGTTTTCCACAGGTTTAGTCCTTACTGAGGCTGTTACCGCACGTTCTGATGGAGACCGTTCCAACAAAGCTAATATTTGCCTTTGTAACCGGCCCTGTTCTCATCTCAGGTGCTGAGATTCTCCCTGTGCCCGCGCACATGCCCACTCCCATGGATGACTATTAACTCTGACCCCAACCTGAGTGTATTTGTACAAAAAAATGTATAAAGGCAAACCCAAATTCTACAGAAAAATCCAACTTTGCAATTTTCTTCCCACCTTCATTAAGCTTACCGATTTATGCCTTGTAATTGCCACAAATGGGCAAGAATCCCTGAATCTTAATAATTCTAAGTATGCCAGAAGTAAATTTTAAAATCCTAAGCAAAAATTAAATGACCATAAAATGTGTGTTCGCCTCCCAAGAGGCAGTTCTGTTTCAACATGACAGCTTAATTAAAAGCTCGGTAAATTGGTCACAACATTTTTTAATAAACAGTCTTTCTCAACAGCGTGCAGGAGATAGATGGTGTTTGTAATGCGGCAGAAGTAATTGAAGTGATCAAAGGTCCCCGTTCCTTTGATGACCTCCTGCAGTAGCTAAAATCAGCTTGAACTGCTGCTAGAGGGACGCTGAGGCAGGTGAAGAGTTGGAAACCACATTTATATTCCACGACATCCACTCAATGCAAATTAACATCGCCCAGATTTAGCTACATGGGAAGGCATTTAAAACTTTTAAGGTGTGGTTGTATCTTTGAAGCTTCACTGCCAGGTGTGTGACCTGTTCCAGATGTTCGCGTGAGGCGCTGATTTGTCACGCTGGGAAATATTTGTGCTATGTCCCATTGGTTACAGCACCTGGAGACATAGAGGTCGGCATTCCTTGTTCCCAGGGCAGCTCCCTCATCCTTAAAGAGTGTGTAACAACTGGGCTGTCGGTGAGGTTGGACGGGTGGGACCTGGGGTCAGGAATGGCATTTGTGAGGAATTCCCACACATCCAGGAGCCTCCTGGTCGTCCTCACTAACCTCAAGTCCCTTTTCAATTTCAGGATGCAAAAAAAAATAATCATTTGGTTTCAAACTCACCTGTTTTATTTATTTTTGAACACAAAACACCCCTCGGCCACTCAAATGAAATGTTTCATTTCAGGAAAAATGCAACACTTCATTCAACCTGAAATGACTTTTTCTTTCCCATCCAGAAGAGTCAGCGAACCAAAAAATTGGTGACTCCCTCACCTCTACTTGTTCCCCATCTCCTAAGCCAGATGGTCCTTTCATAATTTCATGTGAAAACACACATCCCAGGTCCCTTTCCCACACATTTAGTCTACGCAGTCACCTGCGCAGTCAGCTCATGCTCCGATCCCATCCCACCAGCCACTTCGCATTCAATCTCTACCACAGCACTGAACCGTCTTTCCATTATTTATTTATCCGCTGTTTCCTTTCCCTTAGTTTAGGGTTGCGCCGGGAGGTCAGGCACTTCAGAGCTGCGAAAAGAAAGCGAGAGCTGCCCCTGGGATGCTCCTTCCCCGCGGCGTTACGGGACTCACTGTAACCCTGGTGGCTGAGTCCTTTGCTCATCTCCAAACTCAAAACTCCCTGAGTCGAGGGCTGGGACAGAACCCTGTGAAGCGGGGCTGTCCCCTCTCTCTCACACATATGAGATGTGGTGGGAAACCCCGCTAAGATATTTGCCGTGAGCTGACTTCCACCCGTTGCAGAGTCACTCGCCTTTGAGTCGTCTCTTCTTGAGGTTTGTTGTTTTTTTTTCTGAGAGCAACACTCTGATCACAAGTCCTCAAAAAATGAAAGACAAAACTTTTTTCAAATCTATTCTACAAATGGGGTCACTCTTCCTAACGCTCTGGCAAGACATCAAACTAAGGAGCTGGTGGCTTTCCAACCTCCTGATTTTTTTTTTTTTTTTTTTTTTTTTTTTTTTCCAAAAGTGATGGAAATTAACTTTTCCATCCGGGCCAATTTCATTTGGACTGAAATTTGTGCAGTTTTTGCATTTCCCAACTACTTTCACCTTAGTGTCCTGAAAACCTTTGTTTGTGGTCACACTAGATATAAATCAACCCACCACACTGTTCCGCATCTGATGTCTTTACCCGTCTGACGCCTTCACGCACAGGAGAATCCATCTTTAGGGCTAATTCACAAAGACATCAAACAACGACTGATGAGAAAAATTCAAATATAACATCCCCAAAGACACCTGAGAGAGGGTTTGAGGGTGGTAAGGCACAGGCGCAGGGTGCCCCGAGAAGCTGTGGCTGCCCCATCCCTGGAGGTGTTCAAGGCCGGGTTGGCCGGGGCTTGGGGCAACCTGGGCTGGGGGGAGGTGTCCCTGCCCAGGGCAGGGGGTGGCACTGGATGGTCTTCAAGATCCCTTCCAACCCAAACCATTCTATGATTCTATGAATCTATGATTTTTGAAAAACATTACCCAATTAATTATGAAATCTGTGAATACACCCCAAAATAGTCCAGTTTAAAGGCATTTTGCTACCCCGTGCACCTCCACCTTTTCTTACGATTCACATTGGACCTGTGATGCACAAGTGAAAAGAATTTACCCATAACACTGTGTTTAACTAAAAGGTAGACAATATTTTCTTAATATCCTGTTGAGGACCAATGCTCTGGAGCTGCATATGTTTGTGAACTCACACATGGAACGGTTAACATGGTTACCACTGGATTTTCAGTAGAGTATAATTCAAGTTAGAGAATTTTTTCCTCTGTTGAGTCTACCAATATGTAAATATGAAGATGAAGTTTCTTGCAAAAGCTGACTATCTGGAAAGAAGCTGTTCGGCTAAGATTTATGAATCATATACAATGCCGTCAGGATTGGCTTGCAAATGATTTACTAAACAAAATGGGTCTGAGTTCATAATGGATGTTACTCAAAACAAGAAATTTGACTGGCGCAATATATTTCATCTATTGGACATAAAATGCATTTGCTGTAATAAAGCGAAGACATAAACATTAAATATATTCTTTTTTTTCTTTTTCCCCACATGTGGATTTGTGCTTAAGAATTCTTCTCGGCTGCTGGAACTGTGATTGATAACAGACTTGCTGACAGCTTCACTAACACCAGTTCAGTGTTGGGCAAATTTACTTTGGAGTATACTTGCCTCGAACAAATATACTTTGGAGTCCATTAAAACTGTTTGTGAATTTGGGTTTGAAGCCTTCAGCAATTTCAGCAGCTCCAGAGCTTTCGGGAAGATGGATTGTAGCATCTGCTGGTTCATAGCTCCTAAACCACTGATTGCTCGGAGCTGGGAGGGGATAACTGGGAAAAGGATTTTATCCTGCTCATGGCCACTGCTGGAGACGGGGTGCTGGGTTTGAATAGCTCGTCCTACAGCTTATTGCTTAGAGTGAAGAGACTAGGCTTTGCCTGTGCAGAGTTCAAAAACACTCTATAAAAATGATGATGGCAAACTTGTCTTCCTCCCATCCCCAGCATGAACATCCCAGGGGCACTGCACAAACGCAACCCCACTCTGATATCCAAAACAAAAGCCAGTGAGATATTGCCATCATATTTCTGCTCAAAGTCTTCATTTAGGCCGTTGTGCCCACAGCCGCAGATGCTGCGCCCCTTCAGGACGCAGTTTCACAGCCAGGCTAAGTCTCGAGAGGTGCCGGGTCCTGACAAAACACAGCTCCCCACCGTCCCAGTGGCTGGGAGACGCTTCTCTTCCATCCGTGCCTCGCTCATACATCCTCACGGGCAAATCAGAAATCATTGTGCTTTAAATATTTTGTTAGAGAGATGATGGACACATCATCTCCACCTTTCCGACCATCTCAGCCTCTTGGGGGGAGAATATGAAAAGGCATCCAGCGCTTTTGATGCTGTGGACACAGCTGTATTATTCGTCACATTGGTACAGAGAGGACTGTACCAGGAATGCTACCCGCTGCAGAAATGACACCTCAATCCCAGAATCCCAGAGTGGTCGGGGTCGGAAGGGCCCTCTGGAGCTCCCCCAGTCCCACCCCCTGCCAGAGCAGGGTCCCCTCCAGCAGTGGCACAGGACGGCGTCCAGGCGGGTTTGGGATGGCTCCAGAGTGGGAGACTCCCCCCCCTCTCTGGGCAGCTGTGCCACTGCTCTGCCACCCGCACAGGAGAGAAGTCCCTCCTCAGGCTGAGATGGAACTGCCTATGGTCACGTTTGTGCCCATTACCTCCTGTCCTAATGGACAAGAAATGGCCTTACACCCAGATGGACCCGCTCCAGCTGCCTGCACAATGCCTACGAGCTGTCTTGCTGGGATATTTTGATGTACACATCCCAGAACTGGCATAGGTTGAGGGAGAAAACATCTGTCCCATGAGGGACAATCATTGCAGCCTGCGGACCACAGCTCATCAGCAGGAACAGGGCCTCCAAGCACCTCTCCACGCTGCACCACAGTGCCTTGCGTAGTCCCTGTTTAACCTCACACGGCGTTATTTCATGGGGGTTTGCAGGACGGCTTCCAGCCAGCCCAGGGTCTGGAAGTGACCAGAGCTCAATCTGAGCTCCCGGGCTCAGACATTAATTTTAATCACAACAGAACTTCAGATTGTTCTTCAAAGAAAATTCTTTAATGTTTCCTTTTTGTGGGATTCAGAAGACTTCTCCTAAAATTTCTGTATTTCCACCAGGACAGAAATTACAAATTCTGTCCAGCTAGTTGGAGAAAAGAACCCCTCCAGCCCCGCCACCCCAGCGGCACCCCCCTGCCAGCGTCCCTCCCGCGGGAGACACAGGACTGCCTCCTTCCCCAGGGGCCGCACGGAAACCTGCTCCCAAATCCCTGATCCCACCGGCTTCAGTCCTCATGCTGTTTCACTAAAGGGAGCAACGTTTTCAAAGACCATGCACGATATCACATCTCCGGGTTTGGCCCCAGACCTCTGGAATCAAAAAAAGGAGGCTGTGCTGCATGAGAATGAGATACTAATTAGCTAATAATCTCTAACGGTCAAAGGAAAATGAATATGACTAGCTGTCATTAAGATGGTTTTGAAAGCCTTTCTTTAGTGTATAAAGCGCATTAAAAATGATTTCATGATCCATCATGCCGTATGGTTTCTCCAGCATAAAAGAGGAATTATCGGCAATCATAAAGCATACAATGACCATCATTTAGCCTCGTCGTTAACCGCAGCAGCGAGCGAATCAAACTGCGGCTGCAAATAAAGAACAACTTGCTTGTCTTTTCAGTCCCTGGGGGTTTGCTTTGTCCAGCCCTCGGGACCACATTTCACAGCGACCTCCTTTCACGGGTGACAGCTAAATGGGACTCCTTCCGTGCTCCGCGGGCCGCCTCCTCAGTCCTCGCCGGGACGGGGCAGCGGCGCGCGGGGCAGCCGGGCTCGGGCGGGAGTCTGCTGCCCATCCTGACGAGATGGGGGCTGCACCGCCACATCAAACCGAAAGCTTCACAAGCGTCTTCTGCCGAGCGACAGCCGGCTTCTTCCTTGCGAGTGAAGGAACGGGCGTCCTTCGGTTTAGCCTCAGTCTGTCTCCAGCCCCTCTCAGCGCGGCTCCTGCCAGACAGCTACCACACAGGTTACCCGACTCCGGTTTGCATCCAAGTTCACGAAGGAATTGAGAGCGTGCCAGGCTTTGGAGCCTACTGTCTTTGATAACTCAGGGCCAAGAACCGTCAATGAAAGTGTTTCATTTTAGACTGAATATCAAAATGTCTCAACGGGCAAGAAACAAAAGAAAAACAAGAAAGAAAAAAAGAAAAAAGAAAGGTCAATGTTTCCCGCAAAAATCCTTCAGGTGACACCGGTCCCCTCTGCTTTCAGGCGCCATCTGTAAACTGACACTCAGGAGGCTCCGAACAGCACGAGAAGATCCCTCTGCAAAGAGCGGTCAGTTTAAATAAATCACGCCTCTCCCCGACCCAGGGCAGCTGCGGGTGCAGTGCACAGCCAGAGAGAGCAGCCCTGCTCCCCGCTACAGCAAACCACCCAAACACAAATGATTTGGTGGGCTCTGACAGCTGCTTTTCCAGGTGAAACAAGTTAGAAATACATCCTATTAACTCAAGGGTTTGGCCTAAAGAGCCTTGTTATTCTTCCTACAGCACAGGCAAAGGGATGACACCAATTGCTGGTGTGGCTCCTTGGTTCTTTCGGACTGATGAATGGTAAATATTGCTCAGGTCTCAGCGGCAGCACAGCCACAGTGACCCGGGGAAGTACCTCCACCAGGTTTTTAGGAGCACAGCTTCAAGGAATGGCTTCCAGGAGCCACACACCTCTTGCAATGGTGGCTATAAATCACCTCTACAGCCCCGTCCCTGGGGTCGGGCACGGCAGCTCTCCTGCCCGCTGTCCCCCAGGTTATACTGGGAGGGGAAGACTGGTTCCCACAGCAATGCTGGCTGCAGTCCCCAAGCTGTTCCTGTTACCCAGGGGTTTCCCTCGACCAGAGACTCCCCAGAAACGCAGCTGGCACGGGTAACAGATGCACTGCCTAAGTCCTTGCTCGAACTGTCACCTTCCAGAGGCTGATTTAGTGCTAAATCTTGAAGTGAGAGATAAATCCTCATCAGCATGGAAAAACCCACGGACCGGCCCAGCCAGCCTTCCACTACACACACGCAGCTGACAGACCTAAGAAAAGCACTGCAAACATCTCAAGGTCAGAAATGCTTTTCTGCAGCCTTATTTTCTTTTATTAGGTCTTTCAGCCCTATTAAAATGTACTAGAGAGGCTTTTATGCAGGTACTAGCAAAATTTTAAGTCCAGTCTTTTTCTATTACTGCAACTCTAATGACTTCTTTGGAATTCTCGCTAAGCGGAAAGCAGGTTGGTCTACTGCTCCCTTACAAACAAAATAAACCCCAAAGCCATCATTATGCAAACGAAAGAGGAAAGGGGAAATTTAGCTGCGTTAAAGAGGGGACAGTCTCGGAAGACAGGTCGGGAGCTTGAGAAAGATCGCCTCGCCCTGCCAGCAGTCACCGCTGCAATGCTTCGGATGCCATTAAGCAGGGAGGGACTGGGGCTGGGACAGCGATGGGGACGCAGGTTCAGGTGCTGATCCCGGCTCGCAGAGGAGGGGGCAGATAGGTAACACCGGGGCACCTGGAGCGGGCAGGGCTTCATATCACACTGCTGGGAAAGAAACTGGTGGGTTTGGGTCTTGCAGTTGCAAAATTAAAGTATTTTCACAGATCCGTTCAAAAGTCTGCATAAATGTTTCTCTACATCACCTCCCTTTTCTCTCCGAGCCCCCAAACACAAAGAAATCCCCCTGAAACACCATTTCTCTGCACTAACAGTTTAGATAACCATTTCTTTTGCACGGGGCCCACTGTTGCCCCATACGGGGCTGCTCCCGGTGGATTTTGGGACCTGGGAACATGCAGAGCCCATGGGAAGGCTTGAACCGAAACCTCTACTGAGGCACAGCGGTTTGTGTTTCTAGGAAACAATTCTCTCCTGGCAGGAGAGGACAACGGGCGCTGAATCCGGGCCCGCGGGGGGAAGGGGCGGCGGTGCCAGGCTGCAGAGGCGGTATAAGCAGGAGGCAGAGGCTGGAAGGGGTTTCACTTCCACGCTTGTGCCCAAGCCCATGAGCACGGTGCTGCACAACCACTTCAGCTGCAATAAAGCTTAAAGGAGTGAGACTTACAACCGCTCTGGTGCCTGCCAGAGGTCGTCTTTTTTGCCTCTTGCATTCTTTCTGGGGGGTACACCTCCCTTCCCAAACCTTAAGGACCAGACTTTCAAAGGTGTTCTGGTTCCACAACTTTGAAGATCTGGCCCAAAGCCTTCAATCAGAGGCTACTGGAGGCAAGAGAGGAAAATATGTTCTTTCTGCGGGGGATGAAACAAAAAATAAATCACCTTGTGTTTGCTCCGCTCTTCTGAGCAAATGAAGTGGTGTCTGTTGAAGCAGCAGTGTGGAAGGAGGCAGGGCTGGGCCGGGCACAGGGGTGCAAAGGGAGGAGCGGGATGTCACGGCGAGGTCACAGATCTGATGGCGCTGGCAGCACGCCCCCAGCCCAGCTCTGACACATGAAAGAGGATTTTATCCAGCTTGAACACGTTGCCTGCAGCCTCAGCGCAGATCACGCGGATTAATGGCTTGAAATTAAACCTCTGCTCATGCAAAAGAGCAGTGTGAGTTTCCAGCAGAATATTTCTCTCCTGGCGGGAGAAAGCAACTGCCGTGTGGCATTTGCACAGGGGGCTGCTGGTGGGCAGGCATCTACGGAAAAGCAACTAAATCATTCCTTTCCCAGCTGCAGTAATATTTCTCCCACTGCACGCTGCAGCCGAGCTCCTCCGACTCCCACTACAATGGCTGAAACTCAATGAAGTCGAACAAATCAAGAAGTGCCTGCTCTGTGCTGCCACCCCGACGCCAGATCAGCTCTACCCAAAGCCGGATTAAACGAGATGAATCTTCAAAGACCGGTTCTACATACCGAGATGTTCAAGAGCTTCCCCTCTTTCTGCTCTGCTAAGGCCAATGCCTCCTGGAGCAGTAAGGCCACAGGAGAAAGAGAACCATATAACTGTGATCAGTCTTGAGTTGGAGAAACCCAGTTGCGTCCTCGTGCTAGTACATGTCAGCTTTTTCTCCCCGGTATCCTCAGGGAAAAACGCCTACAGCTCTCTGGGTGCACCAAAGGTTGGTAGGGTGATGGCTCAGCAAACGCTGCCTCAACAGCTCAAAAGGGTGTGCGTCTACCGCAGGTACACCTCCAGGGAACAGCGTGTTCGCAGCACTAACACCCGTCTATGCCATAGCTCATCTCTCCTGGTCTGCAGGGCCCAGGTCAGAGTAGAAGCCAAGAGACGGGGAGGAAGGGAGGGTAACACTCACTTTTTCCAGCCCAGAGAGAGATGCGCCTACCTGGAAATACATCTTCGTGCCTATTGAACCCTGAAAGGGTCTCCAGGCACCACAGACTGTAACGCAAAGCTCTTATCAGCTATTCTGTGGTTAAAGTAGAAGGTGAGGAGTAGCAGAGAGAGGAGAAGGCGCAAACCCAACCCACCGAAGCAGTGGCATGGACCTTTCCACACGCTCATCATCCCAGAGAGGCTGCCCCCAGCAAGAGAGGAATCTGACGGTGTTTCTCAGCTCGTCCAAAGCCGCCCTAAGCCCCAGCAATAAGCACAACCCGCCACGCAGAGGCCCGAGCACCGTAAGCACGAGCCCCATCTCTCTCTCACTTACATGAAGATTCAAAAGCAGAAGCCCATGGTGGGAAGCCAGACACAGACCTCTGCATCTCCTCAGCCACCCCTGCCACTGTCAGGCCCCAGAACAAGCCCGGCTGGGGTATTTAAAAATAACTGCAGGGTAGTTAAAAACAACTTTTGGGGGGTTGGAACTCAATGATCTTCAAGGTCCTTTTCAACCTAAACCATTCTATGATTCTATGACTCTATGATTAATAAATTGTGAGGTGGAAGCGCCTGCGACCAGCACTCATCGCAGAACAAACGAGAAGCTCTTGCTGTTGGAGAGCTGAGCCCCAAAGGCAAGGAGCAACGGCGGGCTCTACTTACCGGGAAGCGATGTCTGATAAGGAATAACACGTGTGATCATTTGGATGCAGTTAAAAATGTTTTAACAGCTTTCCCCAAAATACCATTTTTGCCCAAGGCTGACAGATTTTCTCTTCTTGTCAGACACAGGAACAACAAAGTAGCCCAAGAGAGAGGAGACTCCAACTCCATGAACCCACAGACACGACACTCCTCTGGCTTACGCCAGCCAAAACCAGGAGTAACTCTGCTTTTGCAGACTTGGAGATTCCGCTTCTCCGTTACAGTAAAACTGCAAATGTGGTTTTGCCTTTTCATGGTAGAAGAATAACCACATTTCTGCCTAATATCTTACATTTTCTGCTAGCACATACCATCCTAGGTGCCCGTCAAGAAGAGCCACGCAGCCAGCGCGGCTCAGGGAGCACCAGCACAGGGCTCTTCTCCACTCCCGCCCCCTCTCCGCTGGCTGGGATGCAGTCAGATACGGTTTTGTTATGATTACTTTAATTTTGTTTTCATCAAAACCAGATGAAAACCCTTCCCCAGAGGCTATTGGCAAGGACAGAAATGGGAAATGCAGATGAGTGGTAGCTACTAATAATTACATCGCATTTCCCAGCTAGTGGTTCCCAGTTGCACCACGGAGCCGCACAGCCAAGATCAGTTTTCGGGATGATGCCTGGGCCGGGCAGTTGCTGTTTAATGCCTGGCAATCTCCTCTCTGCTTGCAGTGGTTTGTTTGGCTTTTTGATTATTCATTGGTTTCAAACTCCAGGGGTGAGCTGGGAGGGGCCGGGGGGGGGGGGGGGGATTTGGGTTTTTTGTTTGTGCTGGGGGGGTTGTTTGGGTTTTATTTTACAGGTTTCATCTCTGGGGTTTAGTGTTTTCCCCAGAGACAGGCCTCTCTTACATCAAAAGAGATTTTTCTGCCACTCTGAATTTATATACTCTGAATCTACTGACTCAACACAGCTGGACCAAGGAGGTCAGCCTAAATATTTTTCACCTTTTCCACTTGCAGAGGGAGAATGCAATAGCAATCAAATATTTATTTTAGATCCCAGCGATCTAACACAGATGCCTTGGGTTTACCGGGGCTTTCAAAGCCCTTCTAAATAAACTCCCAGATATTTTCTTTTTTTTCCCCCTCGTATTTGGAAAAACACAGGCATACACAGTCCTTTTACTGTGGCGCTTCCCAAGCTGTTTCTGACTGTTTACTCTCCCTGTAAAGTTTCTTAGCAATGAGGGCATCATAAAACCTCCCTCCATCACCTCCCCCTCTTCCTTTCCTCCTCCCCTCATCCCACCTTCCCTTCTTTTGCAGATGCTTCAGAACAAACCGCCCGTCATGCATTTAGTGGCTCTGGGCCATTAAAACCCAGATCTGGTATTAGTGCTGTGGAAATGGAGAGCTTTCATCGGCGCTCCAGAATGGTTTTTTATGGGTAATTGATGGGAAGCCACAGACGGCTGTTGACAGCGCAGAGAGATTAAGCAGTTTGCTGCGCAGGGGAAGCCTGGCCAGTCCATCCGCCCTGCTTCAGTGGCCAATCTCTAAAGGAATAAATGATGCTCATAAACACATCATTTTTCTCCAAATCATTAGGCACTGCCTCGCTACAGCGTGGTCTTGCAGGCAGGGCCTGATCCAACACCCAGGAAGCCCACGGGAGTCATTCCTGCCAACCTGGCACAGATGCACAAACCGTTTAGAGTCAGAATTACCGAAGAGTGGAGGTGCCCAGGGAGGAGCTCGGTGAAATTTAGACCCTCGAATGCAAAATTGCAATTAGAAAATGCCAGGTGTTCAGCTTAATCCTCAATGTGCTGGACCACAATGTTCCCTGGGCATCTGAAGTTGTATCTCTGTGCTCCCAGTCCCAGTTTCAAGCTCACTTCAGCCCCTTCTCGGTACAGACAGGAAAACAAAGCTGGAGGGACAGTTATCTTCTTTCTCCGGGGTGCCCTACTGCTACGAACACCTGCAGAACCACATCCAAGCTCATCTCCTGTTCAGTGAAATTCATACCGCATTTGCTACCAGAAATACAGAGGATGTTTTCCCACCTCCCCTGTTGCTAAAGTCCTGCCATCGTGCAGAAAAGCTTTTAACATCAGCAGACCGGAGGAAGACGGAGCAGCAGCAGAAGCAGGACTCCGGTGCTGGGCCATTGGGGCACGCAGGAAAGCAGCCCTGTTCTCCGCAGTTTTACTTTACTGACTTTACTGCTGCTGCTCATTTAAAGTCATGTTAGAAACCAAAATAATAATAAGAAAAAAATAACAGTTACAGATGAAGGCTCTCAAGTGCCAGAGCAGATTTGATGGGAAGCTGGCTGGTAACAGCTCTGCAGCATTTGGTGCCTGATTTATCTGTGCAGGATGGGGTTCACTGGGGGCTTCTGGAGTTAGGACGTGGTAGAGGTTTAATGAACAAAGGAGACAAATTCAATCTCTACAATCCTTTTTTGTCCTCTGGTAAATATTGCCCTTGAATTTCATGCTATGCACTGGGCCAGAAAAAAGCTAATGATCCAAGATGTAAACATTTTATTTCCTGTCTCCAAAGCTGAACACAACTTTAACCCTTGCCCAGCAAGCATCAGCAGCTGTCAAGAAAGCTTTTATGGACCTTAAGGGCAAGATCCTCCTGAAGTAAACGGGACTTTTGTCATTGCCTTGTGGCATTTGGGGACAAAAGGAATGGGGAAACCACCAAGGGCAGAAACAGAAGTGTCATTAGACACTGCCCCCCCAGTTAGATGCAGGCTGGCTGCGAGGAGAGACCTGCGCGTCAGGGCGCCCAGACATTCAACCTGCACCTACGCCAAGACACGACATCCAAATTGGAATAATCCATTCCTCAGGCATTTTGTCCTCCAAAAGTGGGCAACCCAAGCGGAAGGAGATGCTTTGGATGGAACTGGGAGGGTGTTTAGAGGAGAGATGCCCTGCCTGAGCCGGGCTTCTTTTAAGGTCAGCAGAAATCAGTGCAAAGACGACGCTATTAACAGGGGACGGTGCAATTCATCTCAGCCTACAGTAGATGCCTTCAGTTGGCCCGAGGATTCCCACCGAAACTCTGCTGCCTATAAAGGCATGTGAGGGCGACCAGCTGAGGTAGCCTGACACGTCTGTAAGGGACGGGCTGTGATGTGAGATAAATCTGACCCTTGCGGGGGGGGAGAATTAAACCTGACGTTCAATAGAGGAATTACAACCACTGGAATTTGTCACTCCCTTTTTTCTCTGTAACCACCTGTGGACCTCCCAGGGATGAAGGGGCTGTGCCTGTGATCATGCAACCAACTGCCTGGAAAAACATGCTCTGGGCTTGGCCAGAAGCCACAGCACTTCGTTTAACCCCGAATCCAGGATGATGCTGTTGCTTTCACCTTTTCCCAGGCTTTCGAGGATTTGCAGCACGTTGGAGGTTTCAGCAGCTCGCGTCTGTACACATTATGGCCATCTTCCCTCCGTCTGCTGTTCTATTCTCAGAGACGTCTGGGATCATGAAGGATAAAAAATGAGCAGCCAAGCCATTTAATTCAGTCCCAATCATCATTAATAGAGGAACGGGGGGAAAATGCCCTTGTGTAATTTAAGCAACTGTTTGCTTAATGTTTCTGGTCGTGACATGAAAGCGTACGGTTGATTATTCTTAGTAGGTGCAGGATTATTTTTGACCTGAAGGATTTCTTGCTTATTGTGCAACCTCTGTCTCAAGCACTGAGTCCTCCTCTGTCTGTCTCATCCAGATTCCTTTAAGAGACGCAGCCCAAGTCAAGACTGAGCAGCAATTTGTTTTTGTTTACTTGGCCAATTAGGGTCAAGTTAATGAAGCATCGGGTGGAAAACAGCATCTCTTGTTATGTTGCCACAGCAGCAATTAAAGTTCTCTTGAAAGAAGGTTAAGGAACTAATTGCAGTGCTTCTTTAGATACAAAAAATAAGCAGAGGTTCTGTCTTAGCTGGTTTGCGGAACTCGCTAACCGTCTGGTTTTGTGGGCAACATTTATTGACAGCACAGTGGAATGAGTTCATTCTTTATTCAGACCATGCTGGTGTCTGAGGGAGGACATGTTTTGGAAAAGCAGGCAGCAGCCCTCAGAAAGACAAGTACCAGTAAAGTGATGGACGTGTTTTCTGGAGCTGGTGGCCCTTGGCTGCTGCAATCTCAACAAGAGTGACGGCCTGCTGAGTAAGAAACGCCTCAAGAACAGGCTGAACAATTTAGAGAGCAAACCCAGGATGATCACGTCCTGGCCCTTCAGTGACGGTCAACTGACCAAGGGCAGCAAAGAGGAGGAGCAACTCAGAGAGCTCGGCTCCATCCTCTCTCTCACCTCCTCTAGAAACCCGGGCTGCTTCTGCTACGCCACTGGAATGAAATCAGGGCAATCTTTACGCTCCCACTCTGGGTGCGTTTTAACTCTGACGCCGGTGGCTGACGGAAGAAGTGTAACCCTGCCTGATCAGCTCAGCTGCTGCTGGCGAGAGCCCATGGCTCTTATTGTGCTGCCAGAACAAAATGCTCTGTTAAACTGGACGCCGAGCTAAGAGTCCATGTCAGGCGCCTCCAGGTGAACCAGTCTTATGGGATCATCTTAATTAGCAAAAAAATGAGGCATCCTGTAAACCCGAGAAATTAAAAGAGAAAAGAAAAGGCATCGCCTGCAGAGGGAGAAGTAACGGAGGAGCCAGGCCAAGGGCCTAGGGCAGGAGTCTGGCACGCTGGGTTGCGATGCCTGGAGGAAAGGGACCAGCTGTATCACAGGAGATTCCCTAAAAGTTGTTGGAAGTACCAGAATTATGGAGTACAAGTTTATCCTCTACCCACAGAACTTCTCCGCTCATCTGCTGCTTTGGCTCTTGGTGCCGGATTTGAAGGAGAGGACCCAGGAGCGGGTGAGCCCCTCTAACCTGGGGAGCTTTTACAGGCAGCAGTGAGAGGTCTTCAGGAGAATCCCCCAAAATGCTGAGTGAGACAGTGAGAGGATCAAGCTGTCTCATTTTAAACATTAAAAGTGCATTGCCTAACCAGGAACATTTGCAAAATTCTTTGTAGAGATTGGCACCAGAAAATTTTCCCCTGCAGGTAGCTTTAGAACAGATGAAAAAGCTACACTGTCAGCCCGAAAGTATATTTTTCCTCTTCCATCAGCGAAGTCACACCGCAGCAGTCTTCCAGGGTCACTTAAAGCACGCTGGACATTTTCTTCACAGAGAAAAAGTAACAAAACCGGCTTGGTTTGATTTTGGATTTCTCTGCTCTAACTCAAGAATGATGGAAAGGGGTATTTAGAAAGCACTAAGGATTCACCATCTTAAAAGTAGGCTTTTTTAAAGTATTTTTAGGTAGATGCCCCAAATTGCTAAATCGCTAGCTACTTGATATAAAAAACAGCATTGTTGCTAATGCTGAGGTTCAGTCCAAAGCCCTTGAACTTTCTGTCCTTGCCACCACAGCGCCAGAGATGGGATTATCCCTTTGCTCTTTGCAGTAGCCTGTTTGATATTTAAGGATTGTCAGAAAGCCCCTCCTGAGACTCCTGCAGCCAAACAGCCCCGCTTCGGAGCGGGTACGAAAGGAACCAGGGAGAGGCCGTATTTCCACCCGTCGTAAAATACTGCATTAAACAAAACAGGCTCAGAGAAGCAAACGAGCAAGGGGAGTGCCACTGGGGCCAGTGACTTCATCCAAGGCCCTCTGCACCTATTCCCGAAGACAGTCATTAATTATATCATCACACGCTATTATTTACCTCCTGGTCTCTGACTCAGTGCACAAGATGAACGTGCCCCGGGCAGTGACGGAGGCTGTCGCCTGCAGGAGTCTCTTGCATTAGGGGGGAAAAAAAATAAAAAAAAAAAGAAACAACAAGAAAAGAAATCAAAAAGGCCTGTTTGAAATGGAGGAGATATTTTTGAGCAACTGCAGACGATGTTCTCCCCTGCTTCCTCCTGCCACTCAGTACATTCTAAATGCGCTTTCTCTGCTGAACGGATGGGGAAAGCAGCCTAAGTCCTGCTGAAATTAATGGCCTGTGTGGTTTATTTTTATCTGGCAGGTTTTGTTTTTCCGAGATGGGTAGAAAGCAATTCATTTTTAAATTAAATAGATAAAAAGACATTTCTGAGTTTGGATCAAAAGCTGTGAAAAAGAAGATTTGCACAGCACGGCCACAGAGATGACCTCCATCATTTCTTATGTCCACTCCATTTGTTGCTTATCTGACTTCATAGTGTGTTAAACATCCGTAGGTATTTCTGCAGTGACCTTCACGGCCTAAGCTGTATCAGTCATCTGCGACAGGGACCGACGTTTGCAAGCTAAAGAGGTGAATCCTTGCTTTCAGCTTTCCTCCTCTCTCCCCAAGGAGTAAACCTTCTGGGTAATTTTCATAATCATTATATTCTGCGGGAAAATGGTATGTAAATAAAATTTCAACATGCTTCACAAAGCGTTTATTGATGTTGATGAATTTCTTGGGGAGGGTAATACTTCCTGAACCAAATATTCATTTTTTTGTTTCTGTTGTGCATTTTCGTTCTGATACTGAAGGAAAACCTTCCTCGGGATGGAAGCTCCAAGCTTAAACCAGCACCATGTGCAGACCCTGCTCCCTGCTCTGAATCTCCCCTCCAGGTGAGACCCCACCTGGAGTACCGCCTCCAGCTCTGGAGCCCCCAACAGCAGAAGGACACGGAGCTGCTGGACCAGGGCCAGAGGAGGGCCCGGAGATGCTGCGAGGGCTGAGCCCCTCTGCGGGGAGGACAGGCTGGGAGAGGGGGGGTTCAGCCTGGAGAGGAGAAGGCTCCGGGGAGACCTCAGAGCCCCTTCCAGTGCCTAAAGGGGCTCCAGGAGAGCTGGGGAGGGACTTTTTCCAAGGGCATGGAGTGATGGGACGAGGGGGAATGGCTTCAAACTGGAAGAGGGGAGATTGAGATGAGATATTAGGATGAAATTTTTCACTCTGAGGGTGATGAGCCCCTGGCCCAGGTTGCCCCAAGAAGCTGTGGCTGCCCCATCCCTGGAGGTGTCCAAGGCCAGGTTGGACGGGGCTTGGGGCAACCTGGGCTGGTGGGGGGTGTCCCTGCCCAGGGCAGGGGGGTTGGAACTGGATGATCTTCAAGGTCCCTTCCAAACTAAACCATTCTATGATTCTATGATTCTCCCATGAAAGCATCCCTCAACAACTGGCCTCCTCGTCTCCCTGGAGTATGACTTTGCTGGCCCCACCTGAATCCCTCCCAGCCCATGGCCTGATCCCACAACTGGTCCACTCTCACCTCACCCCTACTCTACATCCTCCTTTTTACTATAGAAAATCCCATTGCTCCAAATTGCCTCCTGCCACTTGGCTCACGCCAGCACCATCAAGAGCCTCTTGGTCGGTTTTAAACACGCCAGATGCCTCCTTCCAGAGCGCTCTGAGCAACTTGGAAATAAGATGTCTCTCCTGCTGGATTTTATTTCTTTGTCAGAAATCGATCCTCTCTTTCCTTTCCCTCACTGTTCTTAACAGAGCTTGAAATTACTGCACTTCTCTGCCAGCTGGCGGCTTTTCCCTCCCTGCTCCATGCCATGCTGCAGCTGCAGAGGGACCAGATCTCCTCCTGGTTCCTCAGGGTGCCCAGCACAGGATTCTCCATACACTGTGGTTGTCCCAGCTCCTGGAGGACACCTCACCCTTCCCATGGGATGGGAGATCCTATGACCTGGAGCTTCCAGACCAGCCAAGATGTGTCTTGAGGATACATTCTCTACCCTAAAAGCCCTTGAGAACAGCGAGGCTGCTGCCTTGCCAGCAGTGTGGTCCCAGCTCTCTTTCATGGCCTCAAGGTGCTCTTTGAGGAGTTGTGGTTGAGGTGGCTCTCAAGTTGGGGTTGAGGTGCTCTTTTTGGCAGTGTCCAAAGCCATTCCTTCCTCTCAGAGGGACACCGCCAAAAAGTGTCACCCTTAGTAGATCCCACTTTAGCACACAGGGTGCACGTGGTGCAGTGAAGGGACCGTGGCCAGGAGGCACCTCGTCTCAGGCACTGAACCTGCCCGGGGAAACACGCTGGCCCCAAGCTTTCACTGCGAGCCCAGCTGAGCAGGGATCCCTCAGGCGGGATAAACTAAACGCAGAAGAGCAAAGATCAGTGATAGAAGGAGAATATTTGAGTAAAACTCCCCAGGAACTGCTGGAGCAGATCAGGATAATACCAAAAAACGCAATTTTCCCAGCAGGAATGACTCCCCGTAGAGTGCAATACACCCTGGTGCATGGTTTCCTCTGCAGCAGTCTTTGAGCGAAAGCACCAGCGTCTGCCCGAGTCGCAGAGCCGGGGAACACACTACCTTCCTTTGGCCTCCCCAAAATATTACGAAATCAGAGGGAAGAAAAGCAATTTTCTTTCTTATGACAGGGAACATTTCTCAGTGACTTTCCCTTCCCATAAGCCAGGTTTCCCCAGCTGGGCTGCAGGTGCCACCGCTGTGGTGGGGCACTGCCCCCCGGCACGGCCGGCCGTGGGGCTGGCGGCGCAGCAGTCGCCCCTGTGGCTCCCGGCGCTGGCTGGCATTCTAGCTGCAAAGACTGAAAAGCCACCTCAACCAAACAGTGCTCTTTACCATTTTAAAAACCAAATTAAAACCAGGAATAAATTGGCTGGCAATACAAAGTAGAAATATTCAGTTTTCAAGGAAAAAACATTTAATCTTTTGCTTAAAAAAAACCTTGAAAATTGAAACATTTAGCTGAAAACACAAAAAGGAAGCCAAAAGATTGTTTTTCAATCTTTTTTTCTTTTTTTTTTACACAGAACAAATTAAAATACAAAGAATTCTGGGATAGTGTCTGAAAATAATGGCTTTGCAGAGCTCGTACACCAATTAGGCCAAGAATGTTATTTAGAGCACAGGAAAACATGAAAAATTTCCCTCTGAAATGCTTCACTTTGCCTTCCCGAGACCTGACCGCTGCTGGTCTGGGTTTTTTTTTTCCACATCCTTTGCTATCTGGTTGGGTTGGTGTCGTCCTTTGGGGGAAATCATCACCTGACAAGGTGGCAGCCCGCTGGTGCTCTGTCCCTGGCCGGGCAGGTGGCCGAGCGCTCCGTGGTGCGCGGGGTGACGCAGGGGACGTGGCGCAGCAGTGTCGCGGGAGATGGGGTTCACCGAATGGAAATACGAAACAACCCAAACCCACCTGCGCAACGCCGCAGCACACGAAGCACGATTAGCGAAATTAAACATTTCAGTTGAGGGTTTGGTGTCCGCGGACTCGCATGGCTTTCCGCAGCCCGGGGAGCAGGAGGTGTGTTGGCAGGGAGCATCCTTCCCTCCGTCCTTCACTCCTGCGGGGCGTTTGGCTGCCTTGCCACGCTCCCATGCCTCTTGCCCCGCCACTTGTCACAGGCTTGTGATGGACAAGCTCCTTCCTACCTCTCCCCATTTCCTTTTTCCCCTTCACAATCTATTTTCCTTCGCGAGGCTGCAGCCAAGAATTTAATGCACTGACATTTTTCTGTTTGTCTGAGTTTACTGTTCCAATCTGTTTACACTTCTCATTGAACATAATGGCTTGAGAGATTAGGAGAGGAGTTAATCAGACCTAGGTCCCCAAAAAAATCTGCTGAAATGCTCCAGTGAGTTCGTCGAGTTTGAAGTATGGATTTGAAAGGACCACGCCAAGCTGTTCGCTTGAAACGTGTTTGTGATGCCGAGCTGAGTTCAAAGCGAGCCCGTCTGAAATCGCTGGATGCACTCAGCGGGGGACATGTGAAACCAGTGGGGAACTGATGCTCAACAGAGCCTCTCTCAGAAACGTCTGCAGGCTGGATGGACGGGTTCAATCGTCTCCATCAAAACACAGATCAGATTTAAGGGTGTAAAAGCGGACGCGGAGGAGCTGGGATCTGAGGAAAGCGGAGAGGTTAGAAATGTAACTGCATCACGTTAGCCAGGATGTGTAACAGATTGCACGCTATTAATTTGAAGAATGAATGGAAAAGCAACAAAACCCTTAAAATTCCTCCCCTATAGCCCTCAAATTAGCCCATACCTGAAAAACACTGACTTTCACAATCTGCTCTAATATAAGCAGCTTCTATTAGGAGACAGAGCGCGGCTCGGACACTGACATCAAGCCATGCCAGTTCCCCCCGCTTTGCTTTATCTAAAAAAGATTGTTTGTTTTAGATACTTTTTATGCAGACTCTTTTCTTGGCTTCAAGAAGCAGCAAGTTGAAAAGCAAGCATTCACAAACCCAGCACGTCCTTGAGCAGAGAGACACTAGCTGGTGATGGCCAAAAAGCAAATTTGTAAGAAACTCCTTTTTTATTTTTTTTTTTCCTTTCGCTTGTTGATTTTGGTCCAAATTGAACTGAAACCAACACTTTTTTTTTTTTTTTTTTTTTTTTAAATTTATCACAGAGTAGAAACTCCCACGGTTTTGCAGCTGCTCCCGTGAAACTACCATCCCCGTCAGCTTCGCTGAGGATAGGAAGGGGAAAGGCTGTGAATGGCGCTGAACCGCTGGTGGGGCAGATCCTGCACACCCCCGGAAGCCCTGGCCCTGCCGCAGACCTGCCCGGCCCGGCGGCTACCAGCCCACACCTCCCTGTACTCCCGGCCCTTGAGCCACCTGGAAAGAAATTTCACAGAACCCGGCCTTGGCCAAACAAATTTGAAGCTCAGAAGTGTTAAATGAGATAATTGGTGCTGCATGAAATGGTGTTTTTCAGGAGGATGCTTGGTCTCGCTGGAGAGTTTTTGACCGGCTCTAACGCGAGCCCTGCCATTGCCAGCTGGGCTGAGACTAAACTGGGCTTTTACAAGCAGCTCAAAGCACCTCGTTATGAGAAAGATTGGCATGAGATCAGAAAAATGGGAAGGAAAACCTAATTAAAGCATTGGTGGGACTGAGTTGGGAGGGAAGATGAAACGAGTGGAATACCTATAGCATGGCCAAGCAGCAGGTAGTTTGGAAAGGCGAGAAGAGAGAAACCGGTGTGTTTGAGGGCTGCAAGTACGCAGAGGGGAAGATTGATTTGGCAGATGCTCCAGATCCTGAGGGTATCCAGGAAGAGGCAGGACATCTAGAAATGGGGGGCAGAGGGTCAGCTACCAAGCAGCTCTGGAAAGAACAGACACCATCTCCAGGCAGCACCTCTCCCTCTGGATGCATCTTGGGTGATGCGGCAGTGTCCACCCTCCTGTGCCAGAGGAAGGATTGCTGCCCCAGCAGCTCTTCCTCACGGCTTCAAAACTCAGGATTTATGGAGAGATTCATTAACTGGTCTGGTTTACACCTGCTTGAACACCTGGACTTGCAGTTCCCTGTGCTGCAGGGATTTTGCAGCAGCATAACTCCCCTGCTAGCTGCGCCCTGTCTGCTGCGGGGAACCCGCTCCCCATCCGCCTTTTCCAGGGCCACCTTAAGGCTCCACCACCTCCCACTTCTCCATAATAATCTCCTGATATTTCCTAGTTAAATGGCAAGCTTGACTTTCAATTTGACAGCAGTACGTTTGCTTTTGGGTCACTTGTACCTCAGCGGAGTCACCAGTGGCCAGCATAAGCCCCCCTTTAGAGGAGGCGTGCGGGAGAAGCCACGTGCCCTGCTCATCCTCCCAACAGGGCTGCAATGCCTGCGCTCATTAAACTGCAATAGATCCAAACACAAAGAGAGTGTGTGCATCATTACAGCTAAAGATGTTTTCCTCTCTGGTTTTGTTTTCTAAGGGATCTGTTTGGGGACTTGTATAATGAGGAGCTCGTTGGCAGGGCAGTTAGAGAGCTGAAGGCAATGAGGCAAAGAGATATGAAAAGAGCATGGATCAACAAGCAACATCCTTGCTGTACAGGAGCGCGGTGATGTCCCCTCACACCTGTACACTGACAACGATAGTCACAAGAGGTCACAACAATCTGTTTTGCTTAACTGGCCCCGTTACTGCGGTGCCTGAGCGGCTCCTGATGCTTCCCGTGCTCCCTGGGGCTCCTGGGGAAGGCAGCGCCATTCCCTTGAGCCAAAGGAGAAACTGAGCTTTGGCCCAGGGAGATCTCCAGAACCGTGAAACATTTTTCTCTCTTAAGCTGTGGCAAAAATGGTTGTGATTAAATAAATCCAATGGAATTCCTCTTCCTGTGGTGCACGGGGAGGGATTCAAACAAGAATCAATCAAAATGTTGCAGTTTGTTTCAGTTTCAATTTCTTTTTCTTAGTCTGAACAAACTACAACTTGTGACCAGAAAGCCCCCGATTCAATGCCCAGAGGCTCCTTATTTAAAAACTGAAATGTTTGGACTATGGCAGCATTCTTCTCAAAACAAGTTTCAAGTCAAGCAAGATGTCCAGTCTGCCTCTTCTGCATGTCACACTCCGGCATTTTTCAGCATCGACAAAGGAAAATTCTCTGAAAAATTCCTGGTGGCCACAGCCTTCATTTCCAGTCTGCGACTGTTGAACATCTCGCAGTCATGCAGAAAGGGCATTGCAGCGCAAATGTAGAAGCCCTGGCGTTTAAATGACTAAAGACACGCTAAACATAGATTTAAAAAAAAAGTCCTAAACACTGCCATAGCTTCCCCTTTTCCCCCAGTGTCCTCTTCACGCTGAGGTGCTGGTAGACACCTTTGGTCATTTGTAACTAAAACTCATTTTTGGAAAGATGGAAGCCGGTGCGTGACAATCCGGAGCAATGTCAGCAGTTCCCGCGAGCCGAAGTTTATACCATGTGCAAGTGGAAGTCTCCAGAACAAGCAGTGATAACAAAAAATTGGATTGAGGCATCACACTGTAAAACTTAATCTCCCATATAGAGACTTAGTCTACCATAAAAGAAACAGTGCTGGAGGATGTAAGAAAACACGAGACCCTAGGGATGATTTAATGTCCTAAAGACATAAAGACATAAGCCACAGCAATGCAAAAATGAGCTCAGTAACATAGAGGCTATTACATTTCAATTGGTTATGTGTACTCTACATAAAACACAATCAAAACACTTGTTTTTAAAGGATGTAAATGCCTTTCTCAGGCTGAGCAAAAGTAGCGCTACTGATCTGGAATCTTAAATATCATTTTAGGCTTTAAACTTGAGCGATGCTACCTCCATTCCGCCAAACTGCCCAGTGAATTGGGAAAGGACCGTGCAAACTTCGTTTCGGCAGCGGTAATGTGAGACCTGGCAGCTAACTCAGGAAAACCAGGTTCATTTTCTGTTACAGACTTTGTGCAGAGATTGAAAAAAAAAAATGCTATTTAATCCCTGGCTGCACATTTATGGGCTTTGCTGGCTGGGCTCTGAGTAACTCCTGGCTGTCCTGCTCGGAGGCAGGTCCTGCATGGTTATCCCACCCAGGTAGAAGGTTTCTCCAGGCATTGAGATGACCACCCTCAGGACTGCCTTCCTAAACTGAGTGAGTAGCTCATTCAGCAACTTTGAACCCCTCAGCCTGAGACCTTTTCAGGGGAGAGTTTGCAAAATTTTCCCCTTTATTGTGTTTTTGTGCACCCCTATAAACAGCGGTCTTCTGGTTTTATGGTGGGAAAGGTCTCCTCAAGGAAAACAGGGGACAGAGTCTCCATGGAGGGCCTCCAAGCAAGGAAGTCTAAAAGGTAGTTATTGAAGTTAGGAGAGAGTACAGCCTCTGCCCTCTTCTCCTCCTCTCTTTGACCGCCCCATACCTAAAAATTGTAAAAACAAACCTCCCATCCCCGGTGAGCACCTCTGAGGCCTCTTGCTGGGAGCACTGAGAAGAACCGTACCTATTGTGACAACACAGTATCACAGTATCACAGTATCGTCAGGGTTGGAAGGGACCTCTGGAGATCATCTAAGTCCAACCTCCCTGCCACAGCAGGGACACCTCCAGCAGTGGCACAGGACGGCGTCCAGGCGGGTTTTGAATGTCTCCAGTGAGGGAGAGTCTCCCACCTCTCTGGGCAGCTGTGCCACTGCTCTGCTACCCTCAGAGTAAAGAAATTCCTCCTCAGGTTGAGATGGAACTTCCTGTGCTCCAGTTTGTACAATCTGGGAGGGATGTGTAATGAAACAGTATTTCAGGAGAAAAAAATATCCTTTTTCCAAAATGGGAAGATCTAATGAGGATGAGTCACCCTTGGAAATGGAAATAATCTGTAGTCAAAATGGGGCACTTAACTTCCAGTTTCTTGTTTGATTTAACTCTGGTTTTACGCTATTGTTTCAATGTAACACAGTGAAGTGTAATAAGAATTTAAATAATATAGAATGTGATAAATATTTAATATGTGTTTAATATTTATATATTACATTTGCTTTTTTCAAATCATCCAGCTTCAGTAGTACAGAATGAAGCATTTCCAGAAGGGGGTTCTGACGTTTCCAAAATGAAATTTCCGCTTGGTGAAACATTTCTAAATTTCCCCTTTCATTCTGATGTGAAGGGAAAATGAATTTCAAAATGTTGAACCTCCCCAAAGACGGGAGTTGTATTTTGTCTCTCATTTGGTAACGCTGCCCTTTTCCAGCAGGTTTTGAGAGAGGCCGTTCTCTGTAGGGTGAAGGCTTCACGAACACCTTTGGAGGGCTAAGGCAGTGCTGCGAGGGCTTTTTAGTTATTTAATTGCCATAGATTTCAGTGGGAGAGGCTGTGTGGGCACCTCTGTGGCTACAGCACTATGAGAGTACTCATCCCTCTGTTTCTACCTTTTGGTGAGGCATCGGGTTTGCATTTTAGCTCCTCCGCCTTCCTACGTGACCGGGCTCACTTGAACACCACGAATCCAGCAACATTTTGGGCCACGTTAGCATAGGGCAAAAAGGTCGGCACCGACTATATTGGTCTCCCGACCAGAGGGTTTCTGCTCCTGCGGCTGCGGGGAAGCAGGATGGGTGTGCGACCTCTGGCTGCTCAGCACGGAGCTCTGCCACCCTCTGCCGGGGACCCGGTCAGCCCTGGGTCCCGGCCACCCCTGGGCCAGCAGCTCTTCCAGCACAGCGGCGCAGCCTCCTCTCCCAAACCAGCTGGTGTCCTTCGGACCTGGGCCAGGCTAAACCACAGAATCATAGAACCGTTTGGGTTGGAAGGGACCTTAAAGATCACCCAGTTCCATCCCCCCCGCCCTGGGCAGGGACACCTCCCGCCAGCCCGGGGTGCTCAGATCCCCCCGTGCGCTGCCTTTTGCTCACCCGCGGCGGCTCCGCAGGGCCACGCTTGCTCGTGCCTTACCAGAGCGCTATGAGTTCTGGTGTTGTAGCTGCTTTGTGCCACACCATGAATAATTGTACCAAAAGCAGCAGAACTGCCACGGCGTTGGGGCTGACAGCTCAGGGAGACGGCGGTCATGCTCAGCACGGGAGGTTCAAGCTCGCACCCTTGAGCAAGCGGGGAAGGCAGACCACAGCGCATACGCGTTATCCCCAGCCCTGCCCCACGGGAGTACCGGCTCCCTTCCGCCTCCTTTGCTCTGCTGCGCCTTCCAAGCAGCCCCCCCACTTTCTTTCCCTGCACCCGCCATCCAGAGCCGGTGCCAGCTCCGCCTGGAGAAGAGGAGGCTGAGGGGAGACCTCATCGCTCTCTACAGCTCCCTGAAAGGAGGGGGTAGTGAGGGGGGGTCGGGCTCTTCTCCCAAGGAACAGGTGATAGGACAAGGGGAAACGGCCTCAGGTTGTGCCAGGGGAGGTTTAGATTGGATATTGGGAAAAATTCCTTCACCCAAAGGGTTGTGAAGCACTGGCACAGTCTGCCCAGGGAAGGGGTGGAGTCGCCGTCCCTGGAGGGATTCAGAAGATGGGCAGACGCGGTGCTGAGGGACGTGGGTTAGTGGTAACTTGGCAGTGCTGGGTTGATGGCTGGACTTGATGATCTTAAAGGTCTCTGCCAACCAAAACGATTCTGTGATTCTCATCACTGAGACATATTCATTTCATCTTCTGGAGCTGGCTTTAGTCAGAGGAGAATAGAGATAGACGGGCTTGGGGCGCTGAGCAGCACCGTGTGCCCCTGAGTTATTGCTCAGTCCCTAATTTTAACAGCCTCAGCATCCACCTCTACCTGCTACTCCCAAACACATGGAAAAGACAGAGAAAACATTGGGCAAGGAGGAAATCTGGAAGAAAAAGAATGATTAACCCCCACAGGGGGGCTGTACCCCACAAATCCAAACCGTCAGCAGAGACCCCAGGGAGCAGATGGGGCAGGGAGAGGTGGCGAATCTGAGCCCTGGTCTTGGCAAAAATTATTCCTGAATAACTAAACAGCTAGGAAACGCCTTCAGAGTCAGAGGAATGACCCAAACCTTGTCGTGACTGTCTGCTTTTTTTAACATAACCCCATCCTGAACTTGGCAACCCCTTCAGACACAGCGCGCATCATTTCACCCGTCAGCAGCACTGCAGACGGGGACAGGAACCAGCTGCCAGCCCCGGCCACGCCACCGAAGCTCCGCACATGCGGAACAGGCAGTGATTCACCGCTGACGAGCGTAAAAACCTGCCGCTGCAGATTTCTGCCTAGGGAGAACTTCTTCCCTCCAGATTTTTGCCTTCTGGAGGATTTTGTTTTCGAATCAAAATGCAATAAGCTTAAGCTGAAAGATTAGCCAGGCTCTGAAGGGATTGCTGACGCTCTGGGAAGTTCATGGAGGTTAAAATCACAGCAAACCTCCTGCTTCTGACTGCTCCAGGACCGGGCTTGTGCTCCCAGTGGGTCACATCCATCACACATCTCGTTCTCCATCATTTTTATTATTTGAACCTTCTGTACAAAGACCAGCTCCTGGATGCTTGTTCTGACGACACCACAATCTCCAGGGAGGTCAAGGTCCTCTCCACCCATGGCCTCAAGGGATTTCCCCAGCCACTGTCCAAACTGGATTTATTTACGCGGAAAGAATTAAAATTAACAGGAATTAGCTGCGTCTGGGGTCCAGTGATGGAAGTGGCTGGGCCGTAACAGAGGATGCTCTTAGCTGCTTCACAATCCTTCCCAAACAGATGGGTTAGCTGAATTACAGGTTATTTCCATGATTGAAATTACACATCTGTGTGCAGGAACCGCTCGCTCTGTTCTGCAATACCCAGCTCATGATTTCCGGAAGGAAACGCGCTCTTTGTAAATCACTCCTTTATCCTGATTTACGTCAGGCAAATATTTGATTTTCTTCTTTTCAGAAGTAACAAAATGCATTAGCGCATGTGGGAGAAGATACAGGATGACTACAATGGCGCAGTAAATAGATGTGCAGCGCTCCGAGAATGGGAATGACAGAACTGCACTCAGGAGCTCATACAGAGCCCAGTTGTGCTGGAAGGGAGCTCATTTGTGTTTATCTATTTTCTGGAGGTTTTGTGGGATTTTGGAGAGGTTTATATTCATGGATTTCCCTTTGTATTCCAAAACCTGGCAAGCAAATGAGAAACGTGAAGAAAGAGAGAATAATAAGTCAACCACGAATTTGGGATTTCAGCTTTTCATACTCCTAAGAAAAGTGCAGAAAGCAGAAACAAATCCTTCTCTTTTCAAGCCTGAGGGCAGTCTCTGCTTGAGGATATTTTCTATGGTTTTTCTTGATAGAAAAAGGGACATTTCATCATTTCTGAGCCCAAGAATCCACTGCTGCATATTGTCAGCTCGTGGCTGCCTGTTTGCCTACAACTAGCCACAATCTGTACCCTGATTCTCCGAGAGCTTCAAAATCTTTTCATTGCTGTGCTTTGACTTATTTTTTGCCAGAGGAAAGCAACAAATGGAATTTGTTATCTTGTTATTAATCATGTTTATTACAAGAATGCCTAAGGAACAACCAGGATTAAGTCCCTGTTGTGTTCAATACTGTACCAGCACAGAGCTGTAGGAAAAGGTATTGCACAAAGAGCAATCTTCCTGCTTTTGCCTTGATGAAGCAATTACAGCAGTTGGCTTAATTTCTATCAAGGGACATTTTGGTTAGACGTTGGGGAAAACTTTTTTGCAATGAGGCCAATTAAATTCTGAGATAAATTGCCTGGCAAAGGTGGAGCAACATGTCACAGTCTCAGTTGGGATAGAGTTAACTGTCTTACTGGCAGCTGGTACAGTGCCCTGTTTCGGATTTGGGATGGGAGATAGTGTTGATAGCGCACTGGTGGGTTTGGTTGTTGCTGAGCTCTCAAGACCTCTTCTGCTCCTCACCCCCCCACCAGTGAGGGCTGGGGGGCACAAGGAGTTGGGAGGGGACACAGCCGGGAGAGCTGGCCCCAACCGGCCACAGGGATGCTCATACCCTACAGCATCACGCTCAGCATATAAAGCTGGGGAAGAAGAAGGAAGGGGGCACGTTCAGAGTGACGGCATTTGTCCTCCCAAGTCACCGTTACGGTGATGGAGCGCCGCTGTCCTGGGGATGGCTGACCACCCGCCTGCCCATGGGGAGCAGGGAATGGACTCCTTGGTTCGCTTTGCTTGCGCGCGCGGCTTTTGCTTTACTTATTAAACTGAGCTTCTCTCAACCCATGAGTTTTCTCACTTTTACTCTTCCGATTCTCTCCCCCATCCCACTGGGATGCGTGGTCCCAGCTGCCGGCTGGGGTTAAACCACGACACAACGCCATTACTGGAGTTGTGCAGAATGGTGAGACATGGATGTCTCGGGAAGGAGTAACCTGGGTGCTCCTCCTGCCAAGGCAGGTCCCTCCCAGCCAAGATTTTATACAATTTTAATGGCTGTTATGATCAACTTTAACCTTCATCCCACCCGTGGCTTCCCAACGTCATGAAACCGTCCTGGCTGAGCCAAGCTTAGCAGGGCCATCTCCAACCTTCTCAGTGCATTTCCCCACAGAGCAACACACCACTAAACTCACATTTTTGCTCTGTCTATGCAATTTATTAAGCAGATCTTGGTCTGTACTCATGTCCTGCTTCCTTACGCCCAGGCTCCAGGAGAAAGAGCTTAGCCCCAACCCCTGGCCCTCCTCACTGGGTATTTATGGGCAAGGACAGATCTACATGGCAGCACAACACACATCTCCACATTTTTGTTAAAATAATCAGTTTTGGCACCTCTCATTTGTGTTCCTCTACAGGGATGCTCCATTATTTGCACCACAGGCAAAGGAAGGGTATTCATCCTCCAGAACTGCAATAAGGATCAGGGTGGTTTTCAAATGCCCGTTTCTGAGCTTGGGTCAAAGAAACAAGAAATTACTGGGTCAGAATTTATTACAGTTAATGGGCTGATGAATTTGCAGGATTGATGAACGTCTGGATTCAGCAACCGCCTAACGGCAAGCAAGTAAAAACAATCCCCAAGGAATATGAACCTGCGGATCACAACGTCAGCACGGCCATTTGAAGAGACTGACCTTGCTTTTCAATAGCAGAGAGCCGTTTCTGTGCCAGCGTCTGTGCAAAAGAGGGACCCTACATGCGAACCCAACTGGTCACGCTCCGAGCTAACACTTCAGGCCAAGCCAGCGTGTCTTGCAGACATCCACAGGAGCTGTGCTTTCCACACAGGCTTGGCTGTTGGCAGCGTTTTGTTGGAAGCAACGAGCAGGTGGAAAACATCTCTGCCAAAGCTGCTGTTCTGCTCCCGAGAGGCCGTTATTGAAATTCAGAAGACAAAATCTGTATTTCAGCCCTGAGATGCAAAATGTTGAGAAGTGGCCTCCAGTGGCTGAGCTCTCAAAACCTCATCTCTGCGATCCCGACTGCAGCAAATGCTGGTGGTTTGTTATTCCAAAGCCTGATGCTGTCAAAGAGTTTATCCTCCCCCTCCTCTCTCTGTGCGGGAAGCAAAGCACTTAGCACTCTGAGAGGCTGATCTGGAAAACCAGAAGGTGCGATCAAACAGAGCTTGGTCCAAGAGGGAAAAGCAACTCCCTCGGGAGGGATGTGTCCAGCTTTGCACGGATTCTAAAGGTCTCTGATCTCATACATATTAATGTATGGATCCCTCTCCATCCCAGCACTGTAGCATGACTGGGCTGGGCTTTGAGGACATGGAGAAACACTTTATCCAGAAGGCCAAAATATTCACTTGAAAAGTCACCTAATCAAAGGTAACCCTCTATTTTAAGATGAGATGACTTCTGCCTCTGAAGTATGTAACCCACGCTGATAAACTGGGGGACAGCAGTGGATCAAGGACGAAAAGTCATAGAACACAGCTGGAGATATGATGTGACCACAACCTTTAAAACATTTTTAAATTAAAATAAAGGAAGAAAACAATGATAAGTCGAAACAGAGCATCCCCTCCCTCCACGCCTTCCCGAGAAACAGCTAATTAGCACTTCCTACCTGCGCTGCAAGAAGCGTGTATTCAAACTCTGCTTTTACTTAGATCCTAATTTCACATCTGCATTAGTGGAGTTCAAATATTTCTAGGGACTGCCAAACCGTCTGAAGCTTTGCAAGCTTTGGGCCCGTGGCTACTGGCACTCTCCCAAGAAATCCAGAGGCAGGGATCAGCAGGCGGTTCAGCCCGGGACGATGCTCGCAGGGCAATTTGCATTCAGCCTCCCTGACGGGAGGGCTGTGATGTCTCCTGACATACTGACCTCGTAACGCCCTGTCTCAACGCCGGAGAATCTTCCAGGCATGGCCAAGGTACCGACACAGGCAGAGCCTGGATGTGCCCAGCAGAAAGCAAAGCGTCTAACCACCACGTTAGTTCAGATGTTTTATTTTGGATCCAGAAATGGCAGTCTGGCTGTGAGAAGTGGTTATGTAAAATGCTGCATTTGAAGGAGATAGAAAGAAAAAAAAAAAGTGTTTTCAAAGAGTTAACATTTTTGGATTGAAAAACTTCCTTTTTTCAAAAATGCCTGACTTCTTCCCCTGCGCTCATCGGCTGCTCCAAAGGGTGCCCTCCAGGCAGCAAGCTAAGATGTAGCTTTCAGAAAGATGTCCCATTCTCACGGAGCAATTTCAGGAGAGCGTTTCGCAGTCCAGGCTAAGCTTCGGAGCTGGCCGAGAGCGAGCAGCCGGGCGGCGTCTGCTGCAGCTGTGTCTGCTCGCCCTGGGCCAGCCTCGAGCAGGATGTTTGCTGAGCACAGCTCTTGCACAAACAAGAAATCCTGTTGACTCGGGTCGGATTGCTTGTGTACACATGAAGATTTGTATCAGGAGAAAGGAGAAAACTGCTTACTTCTCCACTGGGTGATGTTAGTATTTTTTTCTCCTACTCCCCAAATTAAAACTCCCCTGATTCTAGGTAGTTCAATTACTTCTCCTTCTGGCGTCTCAGGTAGGGAAATACGCGTGTCCAAACGACTCACAGTCATGGAAAAAGCAGCTAACTAGTTATTGTCTTTTAATATTTCCCCTGCCTTGTCAATGTGGTGATGCATCGCACCACCGAGACAGCGTTTCTGTGCTAAACCTTTGTTGTCAGTTGCTTAAAACAGTCACACCAGAAATACCTTTATTGGTTTGACATTTCTCAGATGTTTTCTGCGTTTCAGAAGAACTTAATCAGCTCCTCTTGAGTTATGTGATCATAAAAAATATCTACAGCCCTTAATTTTTTTTCACATCTTTTTTGTGATCAAGTAGCTAAAAAACCTCTTTGTTTTGAGTAGAGCTGCTTGTAAAATGTTCACTCCTACCCCTTCTTTCACTGTAGAATCTTGCCTTTTTGTTAAGAGTTATTTGGGTTTTGACTTCAGGGTTTTCTGGTGAATATCGAAGAGCAGAAGAGAAGCAGGTGCCTTTTCCAGAAATATACAGGGAAATCTGAAACCCGATTTTCCATTTCAAAAGTTTCAGTTGGGGTCTTTCTAGTCTGTCTTGGGTTTGAACTCAAACTCACTTTAACAATAAGTACAACTTTAGTGTCTTAAGCTATAAATCATTTCTTCCCAAAAAAATCAAAGCCTCCCCCCTCAGACAGCCTATTTGCACATGGAGATATTTGAAACCAGACCTTTGTATGTGGTATGTTCTGCAAATGGACTAAAAGCCCCCAAATCGAGTAGGCTTTCTCTGAGGATGACCATCCGCTGAAGAGTACACGTTCTTGTCCCACTAACGACAGTGCCAAACTACCAAAGACTGCCGTGTTGGGAGACTGGATTTTGTGGGATGTCAGCATGTGCTAACGACATCCCTGTGAGGACGAGCACGTTTCGGTACCCAAAAACGTTCCCTGGCACAGTGTTATTTACCGATATAGACTTAGCCAAAGAAACCGTGTGGTGCCTATAAATTCCCCTAGTTTCTATGGCTACGAGGATGTTATAAGTACATCGTAGAGAGAGAGAGATTCGATTGCCCCAGTAGAAAACCTACAAGACAATCCCCGTGATTCTTGCTGGCTCTAAAATCAATTAATCTGTTGTAGCAGGAGGTCTGTAGGTCAGACCTTAGCAAGCTGCCCGCAGGCATGAGACCGAAGCAAACGGCTCCACATGCGGCCCCGGCAGATGAGCTGACTCTGGCTCGTAGGTCAGACTCTCCCACAGCAGCGCTGGCTCCACAGGTCTCCTCCGAGAAAGTAATACGGGAGCTGCTCTTGCTGTTGAAATTGAGGAGCTCTGATTCGGCTGCAGCCACCAGGGAGGAGAAGGGAGAGGACCGCGCTGGGGAGGACAGGGACTGAGCAGAGCCGCTGGCCGGTGGCCGCTCCATCGTGAAGCCCTACTTCACCTGCAGCCTGTCGCTAAATGTCAGTCGAGTACCATCACAGTGGACGTCAAAAATCGTTCTCTTTACAATAGGGGGAAAAAAAAAAAGAAAAATAAAAAGCAAAGAAAGTGCTCAGGATCCCCTGCCAGGAGTTGCAGAGCAGTCATATGCTGTTTGGAGACTTTTATGATCAAAGAGTCCTTCCAGCCTCTTTCTTCTGCCATCACAAAGTCAAGCCCTTTTACAAGACTAACAATATGTAGACATTAAAACTGCGATACAAAGGAAACAGCAAGGATTATGCATTTGATTAATCTTTACATTATAAACCTAAAGGGTAGGCTATGCTGTTCTCCCTGCCTGGAAAGCCCTGGCTACTGTGGGCTCTGAAAACTATAGAATTTTTCCACTCGTTAAATCTCCATTAGTAAGAAAGTACAATAGACTCTGCAAACATTGCTGCTTTTTCATGCTCTCAATCTCCCTGTGTGATTGTTTCAAAATCCCCTGATCTTGATAGTGCTACTTAAGGCGTTTTCCGTACCAAATGGAAGACGAAGCTCAGACCAAGAAAGAGACTGCCAGGTTTCTGATGACCTTTTATTATCTTTAATACAAATATGCTGGTCATGTAAAACCAGCTTTCTGGCAAACAAGAACTGCATGTAAAATAACCCTGGATCCAATTTCTCATTCCAAGACTCCTCAGCACAGAAGTCTCCCTGCACGACAGCTACAGATGATAAATGTACTGACTCAGACGAGGCTGAGCTGTACTGAAACAGCCTGGTCTCGTTTAGTCCTCTCCTATTAGGACAAGTTAAATTCAAGCTTAAAACTAACCTGAAAAAAGATCTTAGCAATCTAAACATGAACCACACCTCTCGAATAACTGATCTCAAAGTCAGCAGAAATAGGTTCTGCTTTTTTGCTGATTTAGCAAGAAAGTCCAGTTTTATTTTAAGGGCTCTTCCAGGGTAGAGTTTGAAAAATGAGGCCCTGTCTACCTTGCCAGCACCTCGGGGAAGCTGTGTGGCCGGTTTATGCGAGCAAACGGAGTTTTATTTCCCCTGTTCTATCCAAACTCCCATTTGGTCTCCCTCAAGCAATAAGCACAGGCGTGGTAATTCCACCCAGCAAGCAGCTGCCTCTCTGGTTCAGCATCTGAGCTTTGCCGAATTTCGTAGTCAGGATCCTCACATTTGAGCCCATACAAATACCGATATTAATACAACAGTCTCGACTTTTTCAAGCAACCGCCCGAGCCTTCACCAGAAATCCCAGAGATTGCTTTGGAGGAGATGAGGTTTGCGCAAGGAATTAGCAGTGCCGCTGGTGAATTTACCATCACACCAAGGCTCCATCCACGGTCAAGGCACGACATCTGTCTGTCTCCGAATAAGACCGGACTGTTCCTAGCTCCCCTTTATTCCCTTTCTTTTTTTATTACTGGGTTATTTTTCTGCCCATTCGATGAGCTCAGTCAAGAAATACCCAAGGAATAAGAGCTTGTACGAACGGGACCACTTCTTTGTGCAACGAGAAGATGGTAGATTTTGCCAGCCTAGCTCAGGAAATCTCACATTTTAGTTTTTCTGCGCTGGTGCTGGTCAAATCATACTCGAGACCCAACCCGTATTTTCCCTATTATGAGCTTAACTGGATTGATCTATGGAAATGATTGGGGGGGGGGCTGCAGAAAAAAAAAATCACAGGATGTCCAATGAAATCTTTGCAACCAATGGTTCCTGTCTTTGTCTCAGCCGTCATCTGCCCCTCCCATGGTCCATTCATGATTCAGTATCTTAAACTTTTTAAGGAGGCAAGAAATAAAAAAGAAAAGGCATTTCCAATACTCCTCCAAATATAAAATCTACACACAACAAAAACTCAGCTGCATTTATTTATATCGATCGGGAAGGTATTTACTTCAAGCACTGAACAAATGTCTCTGCAAACATCAATATTGGTATTAGACTCATAAATGTCGTCTATATTTCATAATGCGAGAAGCAATGACTTTTGGGAATGCTCAGGCCCTTCATTCATTCCATCTTCTTATTTATTTTTTTTCCTCCCTGCTCTGGAAGGAGGCCACAGGGCTGCGATATATTTAGTCCCGTACTTCTGAGTTTGCTGCCACGGCTGCCAGTGAATATAGATTTAGCCAGTTGGCTCAACCCTGAGCAGAGTCTGTTTCAGGAAATGGATGGTGATTTTAAAGGTTTCAGTGCAGTTTCCCTTGGCTTTAGGTACATAGTCCCCGGAGGAAATGTAATAGTCATGATACTGGGTTCTTCCTAACTTTCGGCTTTGGGACGATGCCCGGGCACCTTTGCTCCGGCATCCCAAAGCAAAGGGCTCATGCGTTATTTCCAGTCAACAAAAGAAAAAGAGGCTCTAAAATTTAAGCTGCTAAATTTGTCGTCAAGAAATTAAACAGGCACTTCAGTAGCTGCACCAGTTCCAACAGCTTCTATCTTTAGACCAGCGTCCCTCCAAGACCCCATTACTTTTTCCCCCATTCCTTCCTAATGTACTAAATCGCTCCTTGTCTCACAGCCCCAGGCCTGAAGAAATACTGACGCAGTTGAGGTGAGGCTTGGGCAGACAGCTTAAGCAGAAGGAACAAACACTGTCATCCTCAAAGCTGTGCTGGGAAGCTGTGTCTGTTGGGGGTGTCCCAAGCTTTCCCGACCCAGCCGGTTGAGACAGACTCTTTGCCACCACTCTTCTTCAGACACTTGAGAAAAGCAGACAGAGCACCATCCCTTTTTCAGAAATAACTCCCAATCTGTTGTTTTAAGAGCTGGATAAATCTCGTCTTCCTAAATGCCCACCACTAAAGCTGCCACTGCTGTTTTCCCAGCCTTATTTTTGAGTTCAACTGCCCGAAGCAGCGTGGGGAAATGCTTGGGACCACAGTGCAGGAGCCCTGCCGCAGCCCGCGCTTCGGTGCCAGTCATGCATCCGGTATCAAAGCGCTGGAGCTGAAAGGAAGAGCTCCCCTGCACACTTCAGAAGCTGTCAGCCAGAAATGAAGGAGTATATTATATTTTTTTGGGCACAAAACCATCTTCTAGGCCAAGAAAGGAAACAAATATGTTAATTCAAAAAAAAGGGCGGGAGGGGTAGGGGGGAAGGAGGAGGACTCTGTTTTCTTTCTTGCATTGCCTCAAGAGAGAAATGCCACCTTTCATCTTCTTTCTCTCTTTCTTTTCTTGGTATTTCCTTGCCCTGCTTTCCTCTCAGTTTCTGAAGAATTCGGAACAGTCATGCATGTATCAGCCTGGCTGTGATGTGTCCCGGGGAACAGGGGTGACATGTGGCCATCCAGACCTGAGCCGCGCAGGCCACATCAGGCCACACGCAGGGCTAATCCAGTCTGCGTCTATCTCAGAAGACACCCGATATGATAACCGCAGCTGCCCTTACCCTTCACCCAGGCATTGAGAGTCCACGCGCTGACTTCTCCAGGCTCAGAAGGGGCTCAGCTTATTAATGATAGTCAAAAAACACGGGCAAGAGCCAGTTTCAGTCTCTGAGATGCAAGAGAGGGAGCCTAGGGAGGCTTTGCCCCACCAGAAGGTCCTGCAGAGCTCAAGATGCCATGGGATATCGCTCAAGTCAGACCGTTCCCTCGCCAGGGGAGAAAGCAAAAGCCTCTCTGCCTAGCTGAGATTCTCCTCTAGAGCAGTCATGCTCACCAGCTGCAGAGTGGGCCGGTAAGGTGCGTTTGATGTCTGCAAAGTGCTTTGAAATCCTCAGATGAAAGGAGCTTGGGAAGCACAAGGTATTGTTTTGACGAGGCGTTTCAACAGCTAGCACCAAGCGCGGCAATCGGATGGGCCATGCTCCGACAATGCCGCACACACGAACCCCTCGGGCGCTGCAGCTCGGTCTGCGTTCTGGCTGATGCCCGAGGATTTCTGGGCTGGGAAATCTGGGATGTCTGTGGCCATGGAAGAGAGGAAGGCCCTGGAAAGGCATGGGAAGGCACGTGCCTCAGTTTCTTTAAAGTAAAATGAAAATGATACCATCTTCCTTTGGAATCTACTTTATACTCCAGCCAAGAATTTTTTAAGCCTCATGACTGCCCTCACCTCCTCTCATCTCTGTCTCCTCAATTGTCCATATGAGCGTATCAGGACACTGAGCTTATTGCATACCCCTCATGTTTAGAGTTGGAGAATGACAGCTTTCCAAGACTATATTACAGTCCTTATACTCCTTATACCCTTTACATTCCTTGTCAAAGGAGTGGATTAAATGACTAACAAACAAAACTGAAAGCTCAGTATTATTTTATAGGATTGTCCCTGATATGCAGAGAAATTTAAAGCTGGCAGAAAACATAACATTTAAGAATTTAGGAGAAGGCTTCCTGAGCTGATTCATGCAGTCAGAGATCACCTCTCCAAGTTTCGCTGGGAGTTGTGGAGTAGCTGTGATTTTATTAAAGTTTCAAGACTCAAAGGCATGTGATGAGATTCAGCTTTCAGTTCAGTAACTTCCAGCGCTGCTGATAAAAACCGGCAACTTAAAAATAACACCTCCCCTCCAGCTTCAAATCTCACAAAATAAGTTAAAAATGAGAATCTGACAAATTTTCCATTTAAAAAGTCACATGCTTCAAAAGACAACCTCCAGATTCTTTAGAAAGTGACTTCTGAAGTTTTGGAGACTGTAATACTTTGCAGGTGGCTCTCGGATGGGTGGTTTCAGGCTGTTTCCCTGAGTGGAGGCCAGCACAGGGGCAAAGTGCTTCCAGGAACCCCGGCTGCTGGCGGGTGATGCTCCTGGGAAATAGTTGTGTGATGTAGGCAGAGCTGACTGAGGAGTTCTGGATGTTTGGACTCAATAATACTGAAGAAAAAGCAGTATTATCACATCATTGCTTCCTTCAGCTCGGGCCTGCCTTCCCCCACTCCCTGGTGTTTCAACAGCCCTTCCACTCCCCATCGCTGAAGAATGGAGACAGTCAAACTCCCCAGAAGATCATAAGAAGGACACCTAAGAAGATCTCGGGTCCAGCTCTGGATCTCCAATACATCAGAAAGCAGCGGAGGTTCCTGGAGGAAATAGCTCCTCCGGCACTGCGCGGTAGCTTGGAGAAAGGGACGTCGTAGGTTCTCAGTCCCATGAAAAGACACGTCTTCAACGCCTCACGGGGAAGCCTACGCTGCAGTAGCCCATGATGCTTATCCCTGCAGTGGGACCAAGGAGTTTCCTGGTCAGGGAGGTTTGCCAGCTGTGGGTTTGCCCCTATCCTATGGGTTCTCCTCCTCATGCTCCCAACATGTCCAGGGGCTGCGCCTGAACGCTGGCGGATCTTCGAGGGCAGTGAGAAGTATCTGCGTGTTGCCATTATATGAGCAGATATTGGTATCACAACTCGTAGAGGACAAAGGGACAAAGCAGAACTCCTCTCTCTTGAGACAGGAGCATGCTTTGTCCTGAGGAGAGATGAGAAATGCTCAGCACTTAGCTAATAAAATAAAATGGAATGGAAAACCCACAGCCCTGCACGTCATTAGGCTGCAATTCAAAACCCAAACACAAATAAAACAATTTCCCTGTTAAGTGAAGCTTGCAGAATGAAAGTCCTGAACAGGTTTGTGTATGCTGTGGTTTCAGATGGAAAAGAGAAGAAAAAAGCCACCTGCTTCTAAATGGGTGAAGTAATTTTTCTTTGTAATTTCTGTAATTTACATAGCGACAGAATGCGCAGCGAGGCTGGCATAGACTGCAGCGCGAGGAGCAAGGCCAGCTACATCAGGGCATCTCGTGGCCCGAAAGATGATTTTTAGCCCTGCAAACCTCCCCACCAGCCCGGTCTCGTCAGCCTGTATCCCCTGGGAGGAGGCCATGGCAGGGAGACCGCTTCGAGGATGCTCGAGGAGATGCCCCCAGCAAGCGGCTGCGTGGTCCTGCCAGAGCTGGCGTCAAGAGCCGGGGCGGGGGTGAGACCGCGCTGGGACGGCGGCGAACCCCCCGCAACCACTGCTGGGCTCGGGGGCTGGGAAGGGCCCTGTCCCCACCCCCAGCCCTCAGAATTCATTAAGCAGGGCAACTAGAGAGTCACAAGTTTTTGGCGTGAAAAGCCCACTTCAACAAACACAATATTTGGCCTTTTTTTTATAAATTATAGCAATAATTATAATCTAATGATCACTCCTATAATTATGAATCACTGCAGATTTCCAACCTTTTATCTAAATAAAATAACAATAATATTAATATCCGATTGCCACGAGGATGATCCGAGGGCTGGAGCACCTCTGCTATGAGGAGAGGCTGAGAGAGTTGGGGCTGTTCAGCCTGGAGAAGAGAAGGCTCCGGGGAGATCTTATTGCGGCCTTCCAGTGCCTAAAGGGGCTCCAGGAGAGCTGGGGAGGGACTTTTTCCAAGGGCACGGAGTGATAGGACGAGGGGGAATGGCTTTAAGCTGGAAGAGGGCAGGTTTAGATTAAACATCAGGAAGAAGTTTTTCACTTTAAGGGTGGTGAGGCACTGGAACAGGTTGCCCAGAGAGGTTGTTGAAGCCCCGTCCCTGGAGGTGTTCAAGGCCAGGCTGGACGTGGCCTTGGGCACCCTGGGCTGGTGGGAGGTGTCCCTGCCCAGGGCAGGGGGTTGGAACTCGATGATCTTCAAGGTCCCTTCCAACCTAAACCATTCTATGATTCTATGATTGTTAGAGCCAATGGCAAATACATGTGCAATGCAATAACAAGCAATTAACCCAATCTGTAGGTTATTAACGCCTCTTGTTTTCACTGACGTTATTATCAGCTGAAGAACATTTCAGGAACGTCCATTTTTCAGAATGACCCATGGCCTCATCTAGGGAATTTTGTTGGTTTTAAGCTGAAAACAAGTTACAGTTTCCATTTCCAGTACCGACTCTGGGTTTTCTGAGATGGGCAAAACTTTTAGGGTTCTCAGGCTCCGACTTTGCACGGAGCCAGGGTCTCCGCAGCTTTTCCGTGTAACCGGGCGGCTCTGCATGACGCAGGAGAGAATAATTTGACCTCTTGGTCTGCTGAAAAATCCATTTGTTCTGACTGCAAAGCAAAAGATGGTGATCAATGTGATTTGGTGAAACTTTTTTAATTAAAATAAAAACCTCCCTGACCGATTGCAGCAGCGAGGGAGGGTGGAAAACACCAGCTGTGAGAGAAGCTCGCCCGTGATGCCGGGCTCGAGGAGGGCAGGGGAAGGGGCACGGCTGGGGCACGTTTTTCTCTGGCATTATCCAAAGGGGATGGCCTCAACCAGCTGCTCCGTCAGCTCCGACCCGGAGCAGCCCTCGGGCCGCTGCACTGAAGAGCTCAGGTTCCGGCAGCCACTGCATGCGCAGATGAGGCTGAGCTCTGCCTCCTCCGTGTTTCTGAGGCTCTGAACCTTGCAGCTCGGTGGCACGGCATCCTGACCAGCGCTCGAGGGTCTGAACGAAGATGGTACCCAAAATTTGTCACATGGCTACGCTCACAGCCCAGTAACCCTTTCCAGATGAAGATGAGAAGCTCAACATGAGCCGGCAATGTGCGCTGGCAGCCCAGAAAGCCCCCGGCACCCTGGGCTGCATCCCCAGCAGCGTGGCCAGCGGGCGAGGGGGGATTGTGCCCCTCTGCTGCGCTCTGGGGAGCCCCCCCCTGCAGCGCTGCCTCCAGCTCGGGGGGGGCCCAACAGCAGAAGGACACGGAGCTGTTGGAGCGGGGCCAGAGGAGGGCCCGGAGATGCTGCGAGGGCTGAGCCCCTCTGCGGGGAGGACAGGCTGGGAGAGGGGGGGTTCAGCCTGGAGAGGAGAAGGCTCCGCGGAGACCTCAGAGCCCCTTCCAGTGCCTAAAGGGGCTCCAGGAGAGCTGGGGGGGACTCTGGGTCAGGGAGGGGAGTGATGGGATGAGGGGGAGTGGTTTGACACTGAAAGAGGGGAGATTGAGATGAGATATGAGGAAGAAATTCTCTCCTGTGCGGGCGGTGAGCCCCTGGCGCAGGCTGCCCCGAGAAGCTGTGGCTGCCCCATCCCTGGAGGTGTTCAAGGCCGGGTTGGACGGGGCTGGGAGCACCCTGGGCTGGTGGGAGGTGTCCCTGCCCAGGGCAGGGGGGTGGGAACTCGATCATCTTTAAGGTCCCTTCCAACTCTACCCATTCTGTGATTCTCTGAGTCTAAGTATCTGCAACCTCATTCCCATCCAGGGCTGCTCTCCTTTTCCAACATGGCCATGTCCTTTAACCGAAAGATCTGTGAACGTGATTGTCACTGGAGAAAAAAGGATGTGGTGCCTGCTCCGAACAATTAATCCACCTTGTTTCTGATCATTTAACTTGTTCTTTCTCTCCCACTGGGAAAAGAAAGAGCTGATTATACACGGTTTATCTGTGCAAACATAGGGCATCAACTGGAGTACATCAACTAGGCATGAAGGAGACACAAATTCCTGGGCACTGGAAGGCTTTCAGTCAATGTAACAGAGGAGATGGAGGAGGAAGCTGCTAGATAAATTGTCAACGGCAAGTAGTTGGTGCAACTCTGCTCCTCTTTGCAGTACATATTCTTCTTCATTTCCATTCACACTTGCAGCTTAAAAATAGCAGAGTCTCTGTCCCTGGCAAAGTGGTGTCACCCTCAGGTGCTAGCTTCACTCAGATAACACAGCCTCTTCCTGTGGAAAAAGTCCTCTCGTTGTGTTTGGAAATGATGAGCCCTCCCAAGGCGTCTGTCTGAGCTAGGGGATCCTCTCGAGAGGCCCAAAACCCACTGCGGGGCCCCAGATATCCTTCGGGAACCTGACTGCTCCCGTCCCTGCTCAACTCCAGGGCTCTACTCTCTGCTACCATGCCTGCTTCCTTAGAGGCAGGATGAAATGGACCCAAACCTGTCCATAACAGGGAAGATCCACCCGCAGATTCAGTGTCTGAGCCCTTGCTCTGTTTTCCATAAGAAGCTGAAATGCCACCGGCTCATTGAGGCAGCTCTTGGTGTTTGCAAGAGTCCCTCCTTGTCGCTGGCATCAGCGTTCCTGTCCTGGGGGTCTGTGTGCTCCTTTCTGTCACTGTCCCACACGGCACTGCCCTGCCAAAGAGCCTGGGCTGGTTTGGCCCTGAAGCACCTTTCTGGCAGCATCAGGGGCTGGGATGGCAGTTGTGCAAGACAGGACGGCAGCAGGCTGGGAGGCAGAGAGCTCCTGCCAGATGCAATCGCATTGTAATGAAAAATGAAGCATGAAGCTAGCTGGGAGGGATGTTGGCTTCTGGCACTCCCGTCCAGCGCCAGATCTGCCGGCAGAGGCTGAGGAAGGCATAAAAGCACCTGAAGGTGTCACACAACGAGCAGCTCGGCACCCAGACTAAAGGAGAGCTTGGCTGGCTGTAAGAAGAAAATTAGACAGGGAGAATGAAAAAAAGACATCAGGTTTTGCTGCAGGTTAATTAACCTGGGAGGTCATCAGTACCTTGGCTGAGCTGTCTTCAACAACTCATTAAGAGGTTTTTGACAAATTGATTCCTTCTTTGTCCTCTCTTTCTTTTCAGAATGGCAGAAAACAGCTCCTGTCCAGAGATCGAGATGTGCCCCGGAGGTCTGGCCAGCCCCTGGCCTGCCTGGTGCTGCCCAAAAGGCCACGGAAGATCGGGGGAGCAGCGTACAGCAAGCGCCTCTCGTCACCAGCAATGGGAAGAAAGCCCTCCATTTAGATGAAAGTAAATGGACTCTTCATTAACAGCTCTACATCTTGATGAAGAGCTGAGAGAGGGACTCCTGCCAGCTAAATGCACATCGACTGCCCCGCGTCTCTCCCAGCCTCGTCTTGCAACTTTTCCTCCACGCTCCACCTCTCAAACCGGCTGCAGGAAGAGGATCCGGGCGCTACGACGGGCCTGAGCTTGGCTCATCGCTCTGCTCGCCTCAGGGCTCGACTGTCCCCTCTCTTTGCTTTCTATCCACTGCTGAAGTTCAAGTTGATACCACCGTCTTCCTCATCAGAAGGGATCCTGACTTTGGCGTTCGTGTCTGCTGGTGCAGCCCTACTCAGACGGTTCCCAGGCACAATGCCAGTTTGCTTATTTTATGTATCATTTGATGAGCGGCTCTGAGGGTTTTTTCCTTTAATCTCTGTAATTAAAGCCCCCAGCTGCCACAGCTATAGAAGCAATACAAGTAACAGCAATCTAATAATACTCCATAATTCACACCCCGCCACCTTCTCCCTCTCTCCCTGCCTCTCTCTGTTGATGCTCTCAGGTGCGACACTCCATCTGGGCGGTGGGACTTGTGAGGGAAACAACAGACCTTTTGCTGGTCTAGCCCGATTCCAGGAAAGCCACCGATAGAGTGGAGAAACTCTCTGAGCCCAGAGAGAGAAGATCTAAAGGCAGAGTAATTTCATTTTTGTGTCTGCTGAGTTCATTTGTGCCAGGATGTATCATATCTCCAACAGTAAAACCCCTTCTTTCCCAAACCTCATCAACAGCCACAGATCCAGCACTACGGTAAGGAAAAGAAGTGATGAAGAACCAGAGCCGAAATTATACTGACACAGGAGACAGCAATTTAATGAAATTGGTTCATATGGCTTTGGAGCCCTTCAAATTCTGCTGGTCCAAATGAGATCACTCACTCTCCCATCCTTTTACTTTACTTCTTCTTAATGAACTCGGTGTTAATCAATGGAATGATGTGAGCAGAGTATTACTTCTCTATGGTTCAAGTAATACAGCATGTTCACTCTGTTCAGACGTTATCTGACCGCCAGGGCTCTGGCTCAGAAAATACGAAGAAACCTAAACTCTTCACAGGAACGCAGTGGGGCCAAAGGCACACAATAATTTCCCTGTAATTTCAGCATGAAGCTGTTCCTTTGTCTTGTGCCAGCACGGAGGAACACGGCATTCATCTTGCAGGCAGCGGAATGCCAAGCAGAGATTGAACCCGTGTCTCCCATGGCCCAGATAATGTGGGAATGGAGCGGGCCGCAGGGAACAGGAGTGTGTGATGCTACGGCGGGGTCCGGAGGGACAGCAAGGTTATTAGACAACATTGCTCAGCGGTGTCAGCACTGTCCTGCGACAGGCACCGCCGCACTGCCGCGGCCGCCTGCTGCGGGCTGCTCCCGGGACACGCAGCACTTTGCAGAGCCACACGACGCAGCTCTCACTGCAGGGCTGCAGTCTGACAAAATCCAATTTCCCCAACCCCAGTTCATAACCTTCCTGCCTTAATGCAGCCCACGGTCCCCTGAAGGCTTTTTCCCTTTCCCTCTGCTGTGAGATCTGACATTTCTCTCCTGTCTCTCTCATAAGAACGAAAGGATGAGAACATCTCCTTAGCTGGAGCAGGAGTCCCGCGGGGGCTGGGATATGCGAAGACCAGAAACAGAGGAAAATCTGGGGCCTTCACTTGTGTGCTGTCATATACTTTACTTCTTTCAAAATTTAAAGGATTATTTCTCCTCTAATCCTCTGGGTGAAGAGCTGAATGCAGACTTGGGAATGCTGATAAGGATCCGGCTCTTCCAGGTGTTCCCACACAAGCAGCTCACGAGCGGTTTCTGCCCCTCGGAGGCATTTTACACAATTCGGATGATTTTCTGTTCAGCCTCCACATCTCAGTGAGCAGAAAAGTCTGCTGCGTACTGTGGTCTCGGAGGTCTGGCCGGCTGGATGAGTTTGAACATCTTTTTTAAAATACGCTGTTAACCGGGACCGGGAGACACGGCACAGCATCACCCTCAGCCGGGCGGCTCCTGCCGCTGCCGTTGAGCAGCGGAGAGGACGAGGAGGAACATAGGGGTGTGTGATAGAGAAATATGTCTGGAGATAAGGCTTTAATGGGGTTTTATAGCACTATTAAAATGCCCGAACATCGCCTATATTATAATCCTCTCACTGCCCAAGATAAGATTTCTCTAGAACTGAATTATAGGGGTTAAGTTTTACTAGAGCAGGTCTTTATATCATGGAGAGAAATGGGTCCCGGGGCGAATGTGTCAAGGAGGAGAGCTCCTCTCCCAGGAACGCACTCTCGGAGCAGGGGCTGATCCTCGCTCCGAGTTTGGGCCATCAGCGCGAGCCCGGGAGCCCCATCACAGCCGAGGAGCCCAAAGCATCAACCGTTTTTTGTGATAAACACAGCCAAACCAAACCAAGTCATCTCCATTTTCAGATGCACCTTTTCTGTCTTCTGTTTTCTGTATTTCTGTATTGAAAAGCACACATTTTCAGCAAAGGAGAAAGTTGTTCTGATAAACACATAATTCACACACACCCCCCCTCCCTCAATTAGCCTTGAATCAGCCTTGAAACACTCGAACATTCTGAATATTTCTTCCTCCCGATCAGCTCCAAACCTTTCTGCTAATGCCTGCTTTGGTCTGAAACCACCAACACCCAGAGAAGTTCTTCCTCTGGTGTCATTTATCATCTCTGCTTACTGTTTCTCTTCTCTTTCCATCTTTTTATTACACATATGGCTCTGCAGATTACACAGGGACACGCTAGGAAACGTGTCACAAGGGAGACAAACCTTTTTGTTTCATCCCAGAGCAGCTCAGCCAGCAGAAAGTGGCTGATAATATCGGCTGCTGGAAGAAACTTTAGCGGTTTTCCTTCCTGGAGAGAGGCATCACTGCAGTTATCTCTAGGTTTGATATAAATACGCGGTGTCGCATGTGTGACTGGCTGAAGTCCTACAGCTTTATTTACAGAAATAATCTTATTTCAAGCTCAGGGTTTCCTTTAGGGTAGGGAAAAAAAAAAAGGAAATGTTTCTATTTTTTAGTAACAACCACCAAATAAATAAACAAATAAGTAAATCACAGAGTTTTCATTCCAACCTTCAAAAAAATCCAGAGCGTTGGAATTTTCTGCTTCAAACTTCTTCAAGTATTTATTGACTCTGCGCTGGCTTAAACTTCTAGCTCCTCGTTGGCACAATAATTTTGGATTTCTAAATCCGATCATCTTCATAAAGGCAGCCACATCCCGCTCTCTCTGGTAGTGCTTTTTTATTTAAGTAACAAAATTTCAAACCAATTTAATTGAATGTGTAACGAGCAAAATAATTGTGCCAAACTATGCATACAAGTCATAAGCTATACGTGCGTCAGATGACATTTCCAAATATTTCTCAAGTTCTTTAAAAGCATCATCAGCCACCAGCGTTGAAACCCGTGTGTTCGCTTTATCCAGCTCGGCTCTGGCAAGACCAAGCTCATGACTTTGGGGCAGGCGGTCCACGGAATGCATGGGCACGGTAACCACGTGGCCTCCATACCCAAGCAGCCACGGAAAGAGGCAGGTTTGTCCGCGGCTGCCACCCGTTTCTGAAAAGCTCCACCCTGCGGGTGAGGGGTCCTGACACCGAGCACGGTGCCGGCAGGGATGGGCACAGGGTGCAGTCACAGGGCAGGCCGGCGGATTCGATGGCAGCGCCCCAAAGAGAGCTGGAAAACGCCTCAAACACCACAGCAGTGGTTGCCGGCATGGAAATGCTTCCCTGGACTCTACACCCCCCCATAGCTGAACAGATGAAGGGACCTCCTCTCTTCTCCTCAGCCTTCACACACATGATCTGTTATCCATTGCCAGCTGCAAATTTGGCTTCCTCCACTCTGATTTCTCCACTGGTTTCCCCTTTCTCTCCACTCCAGCTATCCTTCTTTCCACCCCAACCTCCAGATCTCCCACAGGCACCCGCACCTACCCAAACCGCAGGGGAGGAATGAGCGCAGTAATTCAGCCTCCATACAGGGCACAGAAACTCTCAACAAGAGCCAGGATACGTGCAGAGAGCATCCAAGAAAGCCAGTGCTCTCCCTCAGTGAATCAAGGCTTCCAATTATTTTTCAATAAAGGTTTCTACGAGCTGCAAAGAGCTTTACATGCGAGAATGTCTTTACAACATCAAAAACTAGTTAAATGCTGGGAGGAAAAAATAAAACCACCTCACCCAGACAGAGTCTTCTATAACTCAGCGCTGACTTTATGCCTATAATCCTTACATATATACATATATCTTAATTTACTGCCACTAAAAGCCTTTTAGGAAAAAGAAAAGTCATTACAGTCTCTTTGTCTGTTTTTGATAACTGCATGAGTATATACATTAGCAAAATTACCAAAAAAAAAAAAAGAAACGTTTTAAAATTATTTTAATTAAAATGTGATTGTACAATTGTTTAAAGAGATAAAAATAATTCTTATTCATTTTAATTAGTCTTCATTTTTGCATGCCTGGAGCGTCTTCTCCTATGCTGGGGCCCTTGAACGCTCCTTTAACTCCTCCCGCCTCTCCCGTCCCCACAGCTCCTTCCCTCCCGCTGCCCCTTCGCAAGGGGCCGGGATGGGACGCTGGGGCATGGGCAATATAGGCAGCACAAAAAGAGAGAAGAATTCCTCTGCCATCGAGAGTAAAACGGCTCAGTCTATCTGCCACACTTAGAACTGCACAAAGACGGCTGCAGGTGCGTGTGCTGCAAGAAACAAAAGAAGAAAATGGGAGATCCGCCTCTGGACATGGAGGGTTGTGTTGTTGCTGTGGGATCTCTTTCTTTACTGGGATTGGGATGTCTGGAAAGAAGAGCCGCAACCTCAGGGTGGGAGTGGGGATCCGAAGGGAGCAAACTGGGCAGCTCTCCCCCCAGGAGCGAGGCTGACGGCTCCAGTCTGCCTCCGTGCCCTCCGCGCGTGCCCAAGCGCTCTTCCAGCTCCATGGCTGTCCCCTCCGTGCTGGGCAGTACGGACTGAGGGTCGGGGTGCGGGGGGCCCTGTCTGAGGAGCCTGGCCCTAAACAGTCACGGTCCCAGCGTGTGCCATTCAAAGGCTTTGACCCACTTAGTTCCAAGGCAAAATCCACCATTGTAAGGCATAATTTTGATTAAAGACACAGAAGAATAGAAACATGCACAGGCATAAAAAAAGCAGAGCATTATGGCTTCATTATGAACAATAACCCTTAATGCCTCTCCCTTTCACGACTGAGTTTTTAAGATAAGAAAGCATTCAGCTTTGTCAGTCTGTTAGCTGAGATGAGCAATTACTGCTCTTTTTACCGGACAAAACTAGAGAGCTGAGAGAGCTGTCAGGTCTGCTGTCTGTTGTTATTACTATCTGCTCCTGCTTCACAGAAAACATATCAGGGAGAAGAAAGAATTTGCCAGACCGGACAACACAGCCCGTTCAGGAGGACAAGAGTCACTGGGAACATCTCAATACCCTGAGTGCAGCACTGCTGCAGCCAACTGGTGCAGGTACTGGAACGGAGGATGCGTGGGGCGGTGCAGAGCAGCCCGTCCATAGGACTGTTATATCGGTGATCACAGCATCACAGAATGGTTTGGGTTGGAAGGGACCTTAAAGACCATCCAGTCCCACCCCCCTGCCCTGGGCAGGGACACCTCCCCCCAGCCCAGGGTGCTCCCAGCCCCGTCCAACCCGGCCTTGGACACCTCCAGGGATGGGGCAGCCACAGCTTCTCGGGGCAGCCTGCGCCAGGGGCTCACCATCCTCACAGGAGAGAATTTCTTCCTCATATCTCATCTCAATCTCCCCTCTTCCAGTTTGAAGCCATTCCCCCTCGTCCCATCACTCCATGCCCTTGGAAAAAGTCCCTCCCCAGCTCTCCTGGAGCCCCTTTAGGCACTGGAAGGGGCTCTGAGGTCTCCCCGGAGCCTTCTCCTCCCCAGGCTGAACCCCCCCCTCTCCCCGCCTGTCCTCCCCGCAGAGGGGCTCAGCCCTCGCGGCATCTCCGGGCCCTCCTCTGGCCCCGCTCCAACAGCTCCGTGTCCTTCTGCTGTTGGGGGCTCCAAAGTTGGACACAGTATTCCAGGTGGGGTCTCACTACTTTTTTAACGGCACAGCACTGTTCAAGGAGGGGACAAAAATGCAGTTCTTTGTGGTTGCCCAAAAGAGATGCTCCACAGTCTGGAATTTGCCATCCTCCTGTCGCCATCTTTCACACTTCCTCAGATGGCTTTGTTTGGCTTTGTGCGCGGGATCTGCATGTACCTCAGATAATTTAGCAAGTTGCCAAGTGCGTTATGTAGTAGCCACATGATGGGTCCACTTCACTGATGAACTTAGTGCCAAGAGGATATTGCTTTTGCTGGGGTTGAAACTGGAGTAGGTCCGCTGAGATAGAAAAAGTGATGCCCAAATAGCACAACCCTCCCGGGGTGCAATCTGGGGAGCCCAGGCTGGGACTTCCGTTTAAAAAACCCTCTCAGCGTTTCCAACTAGGAATTAAATACTTGCTTTTAGGTGGTGAGGACTGTACCAGTGGAGGGTCTTAAGTCTAAACACTCCCACTGTGAACAAGGACTCCTGGACCGTAAGGTGCCGATGCCACAAAAGCAAACCAGGCGTCTTGCTCAAAGTTCCCGTGCCTGAGCAACGCCTGCCTGGGCTGAAGGCTGCCTGAGGCATCCGTGCCTGCAGCGAGACGGGCGGCAGCAGCGGCCACAGCATCACTGGAGTGGGACGGAGGAGCCAAGGCCATCTTTCCCAACAACTCACTCCAATGTTCAACTCAAATTGGACGCAGCGATAATAACGCCGCCCCCATTCCTGGTTACGGTGGTTGATTTTGTAGCTCATATTGCCCTTTCCCAGTGGGCACGTTAGAAGCGTTGTAGGAGACAATGAAGCAATAATTTTTTTCTCCAGGTGCTGTCCTCCTGTGGAATTCTCATTCCTTTCCTGTTCTGAGCACCGCTTTCCACGGCCGACACAAAACACCGACAGGCTTTGCTAATATCAGGAAAATGGCAGTACTGCAGACTCCCCCTCCCACTCCGATTTAATTTCTCAAATCATTCTCCCCACTGCAAATATTTTCTGGTTTGTAACAGCTGAGGTTTGAAAACAATGCTATGTGCACAGATACAACGGCTTTCTCTTGTTTGCTTTTCTTCCACTGGAGAAAATAGAACTGATTCATTTATTCATTGCATATAAATTAACCAACTGTTTGACTCTTCTTTTTTTAATTATTGTGTCGCAAAACAACCCACAGTTTGATTTTTACAAGTTTACTCATTACTCATACTTGTTAACCGGGATACGTGAACACTAAGGTGCGATTCATTTATTTAGTAATCATTAGTCTTCACCAGAATTTCTCATGCATTTCTCGTGGCATTATTTCCGCTTCTCAATTTGATGTCTCAAACTTTAACTGGAGAAGGACAGATCATTAGTGGTAAATAATAAACAATTAAAGATAATTGTCCTTGTTTTCAAAAGTAACTTTGTTCTTTACCCGGAGCCTTTATTTGGCTTTTCTTTCCCTGCAGAACAGCCGCTCCCTTGATACAGAGACGTACCCATTTTTATTCTCCGCCCGGGGTGGTGGGGTGACCCTCCCCAGGGTACTCCAGACGACCACCTTGAACCACTGTCCCATCCGTAGCTATCCCGCTCACCTCACACCAACATTTTCCATCAGATTCCCCCCATTCTCCTTTCCTTCAAAAGCTTCAAGCCTGCGCTCACCGTAAATCGCTCCCCGCCGTGATCCCAGGAAAGCCATTGCCCCGCAGCGCTGCCCACCGGCGGTGGCTCGGGCAGGGGGGAGCGCGGCAGAGGCGGCTCCGGCACACAGATACGCCGCTCTCCTCCTCCGCACGGGGAGGACCTCCGAGCCACCGCAGCGGGGAACGGCTGGGAAACGAGAATTGCCTTTTGCAAAGTATTGTCAGGATTTACACTTTCATTTTTCACTCCCCACTGATGTGCAAACAGGACCCTTCAAAATTTTGATCAAAAAGCTCCAAAGAAAGAAGCTGTTCACCTGCCCGAGGAGAGCCCAGCGGGCAGATCGTTTCACCAGGACACAGGAGAGTCTCCATTGAGGTTCATCCCCTGCCTCTACAGCAGCACAGCTTCAAACAAATACCCCCGGCGGCTGCCCACACTGCCTCCTGACCATTGCAAAGTCAGTCCGTAGCTATCTACCCACAAGTTCAATCCAAATCCCAAAAGCTTCACTGAAAGAGACTTATTTCTATTTTTTTAAAAATGGTCTCACTTATCAAAGCACCATTTATTGCTGTTTCAGAAAAAAAAAAAAAAAAAAGGGTTGGCTGAAAAAGCTGCCAACTAGCTCTAAGGGGGATTGCTGAGAAAGTCCCGGCAGGATGGTCCGACAGGGAATGCGTTGTCTTGGGGATGCTCCCTAAACTGCAGCAGTCACTGACTCAACCAAGGGGAAGGGAATAGTTTCCCCGGACCGCGACGCAGCAGAGGGGTGACCAGTCAGGGGCTCTCGTGGTAGAGCAGGGCACGCCACCAGGGCTAGGTACAAAAATAATGTCAGCCTTTAAACCAAATGGGCGGGAACAGCAGCCATCCCCACGGGCGAAAATCAGCGCAGCACTGGGAAACCAGCAGTGGCTGTAACTGTTGGCCCTGGGTTGTGTAGCACAGAGTGTGTCCTCCTGGAAAACTGCTCCAGCAGGAGCTAGAGATGGATTTCTGGAGGCAGATGAGGACTAAAAGGAACTCTTCTGGGGTTCTTTTGGATGCTCTTGTGCATCCAAAATGAGTGGGGCACCTCTTACAGGTTGCACAGGCTGCAGGGAGTCAGTGGAAGTGCTTCACCGATCAGACAGTATGGGATTTTGGGGTATTTGCAACATGGTTGGTTAGATAAGCCAAAAGCAGAGCTTCCTCTCATCTCCTATCACGGACTCCATCACAACCCTTTTCTACCTGTGCTTTGCAAGTCAGGGATTGGCACAAGTCTCTCGCACGAGGTAACACTGAGTTCATCATTGAACAAGGAAAAAAAACCCTTGAGTTCTGCATCACTGCCCAGAGCTGCACCCCCAAACCCTTCCTCACGCGGAGCTGTCGGCAGTCTCCTATTTTCCCTTTCTCATTCAGAAGTTAATATCCACACAGAAGCAAAGAAGTGCTATTTCACAAAAAACCCTCTTGTGTTTTATGAGATGACAGTTCCCTCTTCCTTGGCGGCGAGGAGCATTCAGAAACACCCCAGGGTTGTAATTTCCTAGATGACCCCACGTTTAAATGTCTCCATTGCTCACTGTCCTCAAGCACAATTATCGCCACCCATCCGCAGTCACCGGAGGCACTTCTGGCTATAGGTTTTCATCATTGCAGCGAAATCAGAGGGAGATCAGCACTGCTGTCACCCTCTGTGTGGAAGTGATGAGAAGGGAGAGACATCTCTGGGTGCCTCCCCGCAGTGCTGGGATCGTTAGTGCTTCCTTGCTAGCTAGACCATCGCATTCACCTGCCTAAAAAGCGCAAATGCATTACTGTGGCATATTCAGGAAGATACGTGACTCACTGATGGCTATTACAGTGATTATTGCAGAGCGTTCTGAAGTTCCGTTTCTCCGGGAACAATGGCTGGGACCGGCCCCACCTCCCACAGCAGCCAGGAAGCCCTGAAGATCTCCCGGGAGCGATGCATTAAGCGCGCTGCGAGGAAAAGGCCCGTTAGCACTTTTTGTGTGGCGGTCTGCAGCAAGTTCCGGCTTCTCTCAGTGAGGCCGGGATCGGTGCTGGATGAGGTTTCCACGCACGAGGGTCTTGCTGGCCGACTGCCACTGAGACGGGGACTCTGGTGGGAGTCAGGAACTGGTTAGTGAAATTGTTAGCTGGGTCTGGGAGCCTTTGCATACCAGGAACTTATGCACCATACTTGGGCTGGTGAGTCCCACCTTTGGCTCCAGGGACCACCAACCGTGAAGGCGACCTTGCCGTCGAGGTACAGCACCGATGTACATTGCCCACGCAGGCGACGTGGAAGCTTGCAGTGCTGCACGGTGCAGGGTACCTCCGTGGGGCTGGGCAAAGGTGGTAAGCAGGATCAGGAAAGCACCTCGCTTCAGAGACGCGGCGAAGAGGAATTCAACAGATGATACCACATCCAAGGACTGTAGAGCGAGCCAGAGAACGCCTTGCAACAGCATATTTTCTGATTACATTAATGAGAGCGTGTGACGCAAGAACTAGTCTCGCTTCATGAAGCTAATGTTTGTTTCCACGCCACTTGCTATTGAAGGCGATGTCTGAAAGACATGAATGTATCATGTCCCATCACGCCCCCTTCCCCCTCATGTGCCATGGAGACAGAGTTAGATCATGTCTCTCCCGGATGCGTGAGCTCTGTGACTCCTCCCAGAGCAGACCAAGACACTTCCTCACGGCACTGGAGTGGCTCGTGCTGCTCATTTTCACCGATTCATCATCTCTGTTTCCTCCCCAGAGCAGGGGGCAAATGCAAGCTGGTGGATGGAGCCAGACCACAGAGACCCTGATACACCACGAAAAGGGAATACGGTTTGCTCTGAACTCAGATCAGCTCAGGGCAAGATAGGTGGGATGGAAATGAATGGCTCAGGAGAAGACAGAAGGCAGAACTAAGTCATTTCTTTTGTATTTTTATTTCACTGCATCCCTTGCCTTTGCCCCCCACCTGAGAAAGGCAGCCGCCGTGGGCCTGAAGAGTCTGGACCAGCACTGGCTAGAGACTTCAGTTGAAGAAGAAGAAAAAAAAAACATGCAGAAAGGGAAATTCATTCTGCTGTTTCAGTTAATGAAATTCTCCAGGGTTGGTTTTGAAATGACCCAACATGAAGCTCAAACATCCAAACAGAATATCAGTTATAACGTCTCTGTTCAAGGGACATTTTAATTCTGTGCCTACCATAGTGCTTCCGAGGATTAATGGGTAAAGGGAACAAGGTAGGAAAGAAACCTGCCTTAATTAGAGGACCCAGAGTGTCATGTGAAAAAGGAACTGAAGGTCTTTATCTCGATTACCTGCCTTGTGCCGTTAGATTTACAGGGATGGGGCAGGACAACGGTTGAGAACTGGTGGAAGGTACAGGGGGACGTGGCGAGAGGCGCTGCGGGCTGGCTGCCTCTGCCATCTCCACACACACGCACAATGGTGTTAAATGTAACGCTGGGGATTACTGGCTGGAAGAAACGAGAGAAGAGCAGACCAACAAGGAGGGCAGAAGGACAGAGAATTGTGCCCATTCGCCTCTTTTCCTGAGCTCCCATTGTGCCCGTGATGAAGCCCTACGAAAACAATTTCCCAGGGAAATATCTACCTTGTCCAAAGATTTTCAAAAGCAGAAAAATACTCAAAGGCAGTTTTCCAGCTAGTTTTGTTACTGGATAATGAGACTGTCTCGACAACAGGATGTAAGGGCAGAATTTCTTTGGAGGCTGTGTATCAGGAAGCCCTTTTCTTTTCTGCTTGGATCAAAGGAAACCTGTGTATGAGGGAAGGAGCAGCTCTTTCCCTCCCCAGTGCAGGCTGTGTACGTGTTCACCGCACACACACAGCATGGCTCTGCCTCGCTGGAAAACTCCAGCTTGCCACCAAATGGAAAAATCAATAATGACAGAAAGAAAGGGGAAGAGGAGGTGGAGCAGAGGATGGGGAGGAGCGCAGGGCTCCAGCAGATAAGAAGCCAGCCCTGGTATTTCGTACGTGTGTAGGGAATTCAGTGTGGAAGGTGTAGCACACAGGTAGTGTCCGCCGCTGCTCAGCTAACCGTTTAGTGACGGGGTAAACCGAGGCACAGAGCGAGCCAGAGGTGTACCCTGACTTACAGGGAGTCACAGCCAGTCCTCATCGGGGACGATGGGAATACGAGCCGGTGCCCCCAGCCCCATGCCAACCTCACACAACGTTATTAAACCCCAGGGGGTTCAGCCCCGTCCGTCCCCTGGCCACCGCCAGCGTGCGGGTGTACATCACCTCCTGCAAGCGCCCCCAGAGCACCTCGGGCTCGCTAGCGCGCTGGCGACATCCCTTTTGGAAAGTTTCTTAGCAGGGAAGTAACACAGAAATGCCAATCACCTCCCCTGTTGGAACACACATTGAAATGTTTTTCCAATCTGTCAAATTATTCAGTGCTTTTTAATTATACATATCAGAATCTGCTCTCCATCACATGGTCAGGCCACTGAGCTGAGAAGACCGTCCTTGCCAGGTCTGGACTAATGAAGCCTTAAAAATCCTGTCTGCCTACATCTTTTGTCGGAAAATAATTCACCTTCATATTTTGACTAATTGCAGGAGTTCAGAATGGCTGGGCTGGCTCAGATCCAAGGCCCGTCTGCAACGGAAACCCCCTCTCCAGCTCTAGGCCATAACCGAGACGTTGGAGAAGGGACTCAACCCTGCTTTACATCGAGTTGCCTTGGGGTGAGACCCTCGGGAGGGAGAACATCTTTGGGGCTGACGCTGTGTCCCTGACACCAGGCAGATGGCTCACAGCTCAGGCTCCAATCACATATAAATTAATCAATCACGTAAATCTTTAGGGAATCTCAACCCCATCTAATTTCCAAGCTCTCCCCATTCAATGTCTACCTGGGAGTGGGGCTGAGCGCTCACTTCTCTCCCCGTGGACACGCGCACCCCTGGCTGGGACACGGCACTCACGGGTTTGAAGGGGGGAACTGAAATCAGGACAAGGTGCTGTAAAATTTATGAGTCCAACGCATCAGCTGGTAACTTCACTGATGCAAGCAGCACCTCCTATGTAAAATACGAGCATGGAGGTAGCCAGGCTTTTAACAGGGAAATGTCTCTTTAAATGCCTTCTCAACTCGTCCCAGGATTTATCATCTGACAGAAAGTACACTCACTCACTAGCAATTTTCAACTATAAAAGTGAAAATAAAGAACAGGCAGCTTGTAAATAAACATCTACCTGAAATTTAAAAATTACTTAAATAGAGAAAATCATGACTCAAATCAAAACCATTATTTTTTTCCCAGCTCAGTAGCCGGCCTATTCAGCTTCACAGTCTATAGACTTTTGTATAGGAGCGCGCCAGTCACCGAGGAGAAACAATATCATATCGACTGAAGAGATCAATCACACCGTGCGAACGGCGGAGAGATGAACAGGGAGAACTGGAAGCCTCAGGAAAGAAGTTGTGAGCAAAACTACAGCCTGCAATACATACCCACTGGCCACACTTCAAAACAAGAGAAGCTTGCAAGCGCGTCCGTGAAAAGGAGAAGTCATTTGCCACGATCAGAGAAAGTGGCAGAAAGGACTCAGTAAATGCTTTGCTTCAGAGAGCTCATCTCACTCTATTAAAGAGAAAAAACAATTTACAGGATCCCTCTCTATCCTTTCCGTTTCGGCAGGGCGAGGCGGCCCGGCCAGGCAGAGCAAAGCTGGCGTCTGTCGTCCCCTGTGAGACCCTCACACGCAGCTCAGCGCCGACCCACGCAGTCCCTGCCCGCGCCAGTCTCCATCAGCCATCCACAGCTACCTCCGGCGGCTCCGAAGCCCTCCCAAGAGCTAAAGGCAAATTCAAACCCACATCCCCACGCGGGGCTTCTGCTGCAGCACACAGACAGAAGGTTGTGAGCAATTATTGGGTCTCGGTGGGTTACCGGCTCCCGCTGAACTGCTGCGAGTGAACGGCTTCGCTGCGAAGGCAAGCGAAACCTCAGCCAGCCCGAAACCTCAGCCAGCCCGCAGGGGCGCACGCCGATGGCTTCTGCCGGGCAAGCGAGTTGCCATGAATCCTAGTCCAGGAATCTGAGTCTTCTGCAGTTAACTCTTTTGAGATTTAGGCATCAAACTCAGTCCCGTGCATTTCGGTTGGTTAAATCACGCAGAAGGTTGCACTGGGCACCGGGGAAACGAGCCCCAGTCCCTCAATCCCCACTCCAGCCACCACCTACCAGGGTGGCCTTACTAGCTGCCAGTTCGGACCAAATCTATTCCCCATTTCAAGCACGAAAGGCGCAGCCAGCCGAGCTAGCCAGCTCCCAAAGGCACGTCTGGCGAACGCCGCGAGCCTGGCTCAGCATTCGGGAGAGGCAAAGAGCACCAAGTGCCTTTACGCTGGCTGCACGGGTTTCCCAGTTCCCTGGCCAAGGGGCCTGGGAGGATGCTGCAGGGCCATGTGCACTTGTCACCTCTGCCATCCCTGGGTAATTCAGGCTTTGACTGACAGCGGTGGGGACGTGCGGACCTCTGCCCGTATGTGCCCAGACAGCGCAGTCCCCTTAGCCTTGCGAGAGCCAGGCAGGAGGGAGGAAAGTGCTTTGTTTAGCAAAGAGCCATGATAAATGACCCTGGCTCCGCAGCTTGATTATCCGAGTGACAATGATTTGTCACCGCAGGATCCGGGGTGGGATCTCTGTGTTGACAAATGAAAGCGTTCACGCCTCTGATGGGGCAATGGGGGCACATCTCGCTTCTCCCCTCCCTCGCCCAGCCCTGGCTCTGCCATTACCTAAGGATACGGTGTCTTGGTGGGAGGGAAGGAGACGCTGCCTTCTTTCATGAAAAGCTAATTTTACAAGTGGAAAAAAAAAAAAAAGGAGGAAAGCAAACCTTCACTAAGCCTTTTCTCGTGATTGCCATGGTGGTTCAAAGCAGCAAAGGCCTTCAGGGCTGTGTCTTCGGGCTGGTGGGACGCAGGAGAGAGAGCCTCCTGCTCTTGGAGACACGTGGGAGCTTGTGGGACCCCAAGGAGGAGGCAGGGCAGCCTCACGCATAGCACATCGGGGTGATGTTTGTGTTCCGCTAGCCCCAGTTCTCCCTAAATCTGCTGGATTTCCAGCACATCACTCCGTGTCCCAGTTTCCCCTCTGCAAACCAAGGCTTGGTGACATTCCGTTCCTCCCTGGTGCCGCGGGAGGAGGGCGAGGAGCCGCCTGAAGGGGTGGCCAGAGCCGAGCCTGCTGAGAACCGCAGCCTGGGAAGGTTTGCCCCAAAGCGGAGCTGCTTTTGCTTTAGTCGAGAGCTGAAATTTTTAGCTGAAGGAGCCGGTTCTGCTGGAAATCAGTGTGTGCGAACGACGCATTGCACATTTTTGCAGGCAAATATTCACTCTGGAAATGGATAATATGCACTCCCAGCCACGGATCACAAATGATACCTCGGGCTTATCAGAGCAATCATAGCTCAGCAGCAGAGCTCAGGTTTTGAATACTGCAGACTACAAACATGATTCAAACACAAGGAAGGAATGAACTGGAAGAAATTGCAGTCCGGAGCAAATTTCAGCTACCAGAGAAATGATTGTTGTGAATTATGCGCCATCCCCGGGGCTGACAGATCGACAAAGCCCCGAGTGGTCTGTGCCGGCTGGGGAGAAAGTACCCAACCAGTATTTCTGCTCTGCGTTTGGAACATTTGGCTTTCCCTTCCTGTTTTTGTCACCTGCCAGCTGAGTTATTGCAAGAAAGGGGTTTAGTGTTTTAGATGAGGGCCACAGACCTCTGGAAATACGTGGAGCAGCAATGCAGAGGCAAACATCTGTACCCTCACAGCCCCGGAGCACGCACAGCTGCAATCCCTCCTCGTCACTTTGGCAAATCCTCCCCTACCTTGCCCCTCGAACCTCGAGAGTTCAGCCGCCACTTTAATAAGAAAAATGTTTTAGCATGACAGAGGAGACCTTTTCAGCAGATTTGGGTGGGTTTTTTTTTTTGATGGAGGTAAAGAAAAAAACCAAGTAAGTTTTGACAGAGTGTGTTAGTCTTCCTCTGGACCAGTGGGAATTTCTTTCTGTTGGAAAACTGACTTCTCTGCTCCCACTGCTCATCAAAATCATTCATATTCAACCCAACACATACATGGCTTGTGGGTTTGTTTTTTTGTTGTTGTTGTTGTTATTGGAAAAGTCTGTGTCTCCACACAAATTCAGCTGCAAATGTCCAAGGAAATATTATGAAGGGGAGAGTGGGGAAGTGTTTTGGGGCTTGTTTTCCACAGAGGCACCCAAAAATTCCAGCCTTTTGTAATACTTCCGTACACTCAACTCTCCTCTGGCTCTCAAGCTGCTCCCTAATGTAATTCAAAGTGCCAGCATCCACCTCGGCACCGAGAGTAGCGGACTGGCCCCAATTCAGCAAGTTCTCAGCCACACGTGCCACCGTCATATTGGTTTTCACGGCTTGACAGCACAGGTTAAATTCTCTGCTGAACCGAGGTCTCTGTACCTTACCACTTATTTAGTCTCAGGCAAGTCCCTTCCTCTCAGTCTCAAGATTCACAATCCACTGGGAAATTTTACTTGAATAAAGACTTTGGGTTTTGAGTCCGTTAGTCCCTTGGAGCATTCATTACTTCTGCCGGTCTCTGGAAAGGTCACCGCTCCCCCCTGCGCACCCCTGAGCCTCTCCGCGTTTCCTTCTGAAGACGAGGAGCCTGGAGGAAACCCCTGGCCGGTAACAAGCAGCGAGCGAGCTCAGCAGAGGTAGGAGCAATGGAGAATTTGCAGGGACCTGGCTCGAAAGCAGAGCAGGGGTTGTTGAGAAGAGACAGGAGAGGAGGTAGGAGAGGTGGGGTGCGCTGTAGGGCAGTATTTTTGGGATCGTGGTTGAATATGGGCAGAGGTTGCATTTGTTGCAGGCAATGGGCAGAGCGGTGGTAAAACATTTTGCAATAAGCTTTTTCCAGTGCCTCCCTCCATCACCTGAGGGCTGTTCCCTTCCCGGCTCCTTCATCTTCCTCACGGTGGCATTGCCCCCCTTGCACACCTCGTATGATCACTGCTTTCTGTGCGACACGTCTGTAAGGTCCGCATATGGCCAGACTGAGCTTTCCCGAATTTCAGCAGCTCCTCAGCACATTGTCAGCAGGCCCAGCCACATTCCCTTATCTGCAAACAATCTAGCTACGTGCATGTTTCCCTGTCTCCTTATCAATAGCTCCAAAATACATCGTTAATGAGATCTGGAAGAATAAATGCCAAACATGTGTCAATAATTATCTTATTTTTCCAGCCTTACATTGCTTTATCCCCTTTTTGCTTCCAGAAGGGTGACATGCAAGACACCGCACATTGTGTCCTACTAGATGAAAGGCATGTCAGACTTAACCTTGTGCACTTTCAAAATTGTACTGAATTAATTTCCCGTAGGATGGCTGGGTGCAGTACGAGCCTGGCTGGAATGCAAAGCAGCCCCGAGTTTGCGCGGAGGACTAAGAATTCTGGGCAGAAAGTGATGATCAATTGAATTTCCTCTTAAATCAGATTGAAAAAATATTATGCACTGCAGAGTGATGATTAGCTTGAGTGATCAGGGAGAGAAGCGCAAGGAGCCAATTTTCCATGCCCAAGCCACGCTGTTTTGTTAAGCCTTCCCTGGGACAGGAGCGGGTACGGCGCATACATGCAGTAGGGATTGATACTGAAGCCAAAGACTGCAGCACGGCTCCTCGGCCAGAGCCCGAGAGGCTTTCCCACCCCGGAGGTTTTATGTGTTGCTACAGAAATGATACAACGCTCTCCCCGTGCCTTGCATGACCCACTGCCCCCGGTGCTCAGACATTTCGGGGTAGGGTGCGATGAACGGGAGCCTCACGCCGGCCCTGCCGGCCTCTGCCCTCCCCCCGCCGGCGCTGCCCGGCCACAGACAGCCCCAAATACACCACAGCAACTCCTGCCTCCCTCACCCCGGGAGGAAACCCTCCAGGAGCACTGGTCTGCAGGACATGGTAGGCATTATTCAGCCCTGCTTAGCGACATATTTAAGGTCCTATTATTATTATTTATTATTGGATCTTGCAAACACTCCCCGTGCGGAGCCAGTGCTTTATGTGCCTGGGATCGGGGGTGAGTGCTCCCTTTCCAATGGTGCATGCAATCGACATCCAAATCTTGCAGAATATGAGATACCTGACCTGAAAAATGCATTATAATGTGACAGCAACTTTAGATCACTTTTAATTCCCAGCATTTATCATTTCCAATTTTCTCTCTCCTCTCCAGACCCACGGAGTTGCACGCAGCTCTGGGAACCCTTGCTTAGCTTGCAGGAAGGAAAAGAAGTAGTTCTATTAAAAAGAATAAGCCCCAAACTCCCGACAACCCTAAAACATTTGATGCATTTCCTACATCACTTCAGAATATGTAATGTAAATAAGTTATGAACCAGAGAGAGTCTATTATCCCCGACTGGGAACTGATTTTTAGCAAGCAGTACTGTGGCTTTAGCTGTTGCAAGGAGGAAGGGATCCCAAAATCAGGTGAATGAACCATCTCACCCGACTCCATGCGTGCGCTGTGTGTCCTGTGAGCACGTCCGCACCCTGGGGAACGTGCAACACGGATTTGGCAGTGGGCCGCATTGCCTTGGGAAGTTGTATGAAGCCAGAGAGGGACTGGTCTTTACAGGAACAGTGAGAATAACCTAAATTGTAATAGTTAATGATAAACAAGATATCAGGAGTCAGAGTAACTCCACATCTCAAATCAGTCATCGATTATTTAGGATTTAGAAAGTGGAAACCAGATTATTTTCCATCCATTTGTTGATGATGAAGCATAGCCTCTCTGAGATGCAGTAATGGTCTAGACGGATCCTAGGTCTAATCTAATTTGACAGTTCCTATGGTCTCAAGTGAAATCTCCAGAAAGTTTGGGAAAATATTTTCTCACGCCTTGTGAATTCTTCCACTGTCTCACGCTGCGGCTGGGGAAGGTTGCTGCTTCCCTTTGATCCTGGGCAATTGCTTGGAGTCACAGCTAACAAATATTCAATACGACTTTACCATCCGCTTTGACTCTCATTATATTATAATTGAAGTTCTTCATCTGTGCTTTGCCCTGAAGTGAGTGAGTCACTAAGCAGTTAATAAGCTTCTCCAAAACTTAATTAATGGTCAGCTTAGACGATCCTTTCTTGTCTTCTTTGGTTTTTCCCTTGCTGGAACCAGAAACACTTGCTCATGGGATTTTTTTAAATAGTTGCTCCTACTACAGCTTCACCTTCTTGTTTATAAAATGGTATCTCACACAGGCAGGAACACATGCATTATTGAAATGAACTATTCATTAGAAACACATTTAAAAGCTGTGCGTTAAACACATGAATCATGGGAGCTCCCAGGATATTTGATGTGGACGAGGAGCCAGATATCTCCCTGGCCATGTGTCAGCTTGAGACTTCAATAAATCCATCTGGAGTCCCTGCTCCAGCTGGAGGAATCTGGGTGATGTGTGCTCAGTGCCTCAGCTTCCCCATTTGTAATGCTAAACTTACAAGAACATTAGTGTTCCCTTAATGCTAAATTTACAAGAGTAGGTTTATAATTAGGACTTCTGCTAAATCCCATGAAAAGCAACTTGCAGGTGTTGAACGGTGGCTTGGAGCAGTACAAAGAATGGCAATGTAACACAGGGATTTCTTTTCTTATGAAGAATAAAATCGATCCAGATTCAGAAAGCAGTGGTAGCTAAACACTGAATGATTGAGCAATAGCAAAGGAATACTGTGTGCAAAATGAGCATAATTACTGGATAGGAAGCAGTATGTTATTTATTAAAACACAATATTTCTACCAATTCTGCACCTGACAAGAGGGGACAAGAGGATTTGATGCTGGGGATTTCAAAAAAGAATTGACAAAAGTATTACTTCAAACAATTCATTTTCTTCTGTTATGAATAAGTCAGTGGCTTAATGTGCAACTTAATTTCCCCAGAGATAAAGGGAAAAAAGTCTTACAAACACTTCTGTTCTTTTTAAGCTTTAAAATAAAAATCTGGTCCTGTTCGAACTGCTCTTTGTTTTATGGCTTCCCATCATAGCCAAAAACCATCTGTGCAGTCTCCAGCTACATCACTTGCTCCTGCATCTAGTTAAACCCTGCCCTTCAGAAAACCAGCAGCCGTATTACATGTCCGTGTTTGCTGTAACTCTCCACTGCACAATTTAAAAACCGATTAATGGACTTTCTTCCAATGGGATCTATTGAATGCTCTAATTAAAAAAGAAATTGCTATCGCAGGAGCTCCCCCTCAATCAATTGCCCTTGGTAATGTTGGTTACTATTGCTCTGGCCAAAATGAAAAGAAAAGGAGACCAAAAGGAAAAAAAAAATTATATCTAATTATTGTAAGATAAATACAGGCAGTTGGGAAATGCAAAAAGTTCAGCAGAACTTTTTTAAGAAGACATTAAAAGAGCTGGAGGCGCGTGATGTAGTGAGAGCAGTATCTCACTGATGCGTGAACCATACGTCTTCCTCCAGAACATCCCTCTGCTCCTGGGGTGTCTCAGCTCCATGCGGGTCTGGGTCCACACTAAAATGCAGACAAACTCTCAGGCACAACGTTTACACGCTGGCTTGGCTCAGACCCTGGGGCCAGATGTGTGACTGCCCTGCTCTAGGGTCTAGGCACCCAAAAACTATTCTGCTCTGACTCTAAAGGGTGCCCAGCTCACATCTGGATGCCTTCAGCTGGGACAGAAAGTCCTTGAGGCTTCAGATTTCCTGTGTTGTGTGGACGGACTCACGGAAGGATGGATGTTACCGCCTCAAACACACCCAGAGTTCAGCTCTTCGCGCAGAGCAGACGCCGAGTGCGATGTCCAGCCAGCACGGACAGACAACAGGGTCGCCCCAAGGCACCTGGGCTTGGGCTTAACGGACTTCTCTCTCCTCTGGAGCCTGCACTAGATTTAATCACGGTGACAGTATACGATGATGTCCAGTTTCACCCCGTCTCGCAAGCCCTGTGTTCCTACAGAGGCAAAATGAGAGCAGGTCACCAGAGGACACAAGCCATAGCTCGGGGGAGGGAGACCGTGCTGGCGCAGGGCTTAGGTGATGCAGCGGAACCAGGCACTTCCTCGCTTATTAGAGCTTCTTTGAAGGGTTTCACGCTTATCCTGCTATAATCCTTTGCAAAGAACTTCTTTGCTTTGGGATTTTTGCTGAAATCTGTTAACCTGGGCTTTCGTGTGCTTTCCTGTGGTCGGGGCTATTTGGAAATGCTGAGGGGGGGACGGGGGGGGGGACGTTTCGTGAGCAGGGAGGCAGACTGGGGAACATAACGCCTTAGCAGCTACGCCGGAGAGCATGCGCTGCTTTGCCAGCCCTTCCCCAGCCGCCGCTGGACGGGACGGGGAGACGGCCGTTGTGCTCTCTGAGAGCTGCAGCTGCTCAAGCACTGAGACAGAGCCCGCTGGGAAATGGGCTCCCTACTCACGACTTTGATAAACTTCTTTTAATGCAACCGACCCAGCAGAGTTACTCCAGACCAAGGTGCGCATAGCCGAGAGGACAACCCGTGCTTCATCACCGCCACCACAGGTGTTTTTTAATTAGGTGATGACCCCATATTGTGTTCAGGACTTTGCAAGACAGCCTGTGGGACGAGACAGGCCGCTGAAGCCCTGCTCTGTCTCTCGGGTTCGGGGTGTACACCGTTATTTATTTGACTCCAGCTGAGACGCTCCCACAAAGATGCATCGTCCCGAGGCACTGAGGTCCCGATTCCTTTTCCTGGGCAGTCTCAGCGACTGCAGTGCTGTCACTACTGATTTACACCACTGTGAAATGAAAAAGATTCTGGCTCGAGACTCGATAAATATACATGTCTCTGGAAAGACTAAGGACCAATTAACTCTTGAAAGGAAAATCTGTTTTGGAAATGAACCTAACCGCCTCTAGCCTTGAGGGGAAGAGGTTTTTGAAAGGATCTCTTTCTTAATTTTTCCTTGAGCATCCAGGGAATCAGAGCTTCCAATAAAACACTCTCCGGAGTATTCGGCCCATCAATCGATTCAGTATTCACCATTCTAAGTGCTATTTAGACTTAATTAAATTGTGCTGGTCTCTGAATAAGGGAGAATTGACTGTTCAATGTGCTTCCCTGATTCATTTATTTCTACAGTAATCAGGCAACAAATATATAGAGTGCTCGTGCGTTCCTTCTTCATTAGCAGAGTGAGTGGGAATCTCCCCGCACCCTCCGGGGTCTTTCAGCAGTGGTAGCTGAGAAGGTATCAGCAAATGCAGAAGTTCCTCCCCTGCGAGGCTCAGGGATGGTTCTGGGAGCAGTCGGCATTCCTCATCAGCAAGCGTTTGTCAGGCAAGACTTTTCCAGGCTGCTGTCTCTGAATAAGTAACACAGCTTCCTGGGAACTGTGCAAACCTGGAGCATCTCTGCTCCCATTAAGACCTTCTTAGCTATAATGACGCAGTGCCTTGTGTCACTAAGAGAAGACACACAGCATCAAATACAGTGGGCTTTATACTGAAATCCTTTTTTTTTGTTAAAAAGGAAACAAAGGAGAAGGCTTCGATCAAGCCCAATAACAGGACAGACTTTGAGCACATGTGCTGAATCCGGGGTAGCCACGCACCATCAGTGGGCTGAAATTTAACAAGTCCAAATGTCGAATTCTACACCAAGGACGGAGTAACGCTGGGTACAGGTATAAATGGGGAGAGGAACGGCTGGAGAGCCGCCACCTGCTGAGGGTGAGTCTGAGGGGCGACCTCATGGCTCTCTGCAGGTTTCTGAGGAGGGGACGCGGAGAGGGAGGCGCTGAGCTCCTCTCCCTGGGATCCCCTGATAGGACGCGTGGGAACGGTTCAACGCTGCACCAGGGGAGGTTCAGACGGGGCATTAGGAAGCATTTCTTTACTGAGAGGGTGGACAAACCCTGGAACAGCCTTCCCAGAGAGGTGGTCTGCCCCAGGCCTGGCAGCGTTTAAGAGGCATTTGGACAATGCCCTGAACAACATGCTTTAACTTTTGGTCAGCCCTGAAGTGGCCGGGCAGTTGGACTAGATGGTCGTTGTAGGTCTCTTCCAACTGAGCTATTCTATTCTATTCTATTCTATTCTATTCTATTCTATTCTATTCTATTCTATTCTATTCTATTCTATTCTATTCTATTCTATTCTATTCTATTCCATTCCATTCCATTCCATTCCATTCCATTCCATTCCATTCTGTTGTGTCCTGTCCTCTCCTCTCCTCTTCACCAGCATTCTCAACCCTCTCTCTAGCCAGGCCAACAACCTACAGAACCCCATGTCCGCAGCGTCACAAGATAGCCCCTCATCCCATAGTGTTCTGCAATGCTAAGGCCTTCGGTGAAAAGATCAAAAGTCTTAAAAACTCCAGTATCCCAATGGGGGAGCAAAAGCCATGCAAGCTGGTCACGAGCGTGCAGAGGACCTGGCGAGGTGGAGATGCCCAGGTGGAGAAATGTTTCCAAGCTCTCAGCTGCATGGGGGGAATGAGAGCAGCTCAGGGATCCAGGTCCAGCCCTGCTAGTGTGAGAACCCCTGTCTGCACACACACGTACAATAAGATATATTTTCTTTTTTCACTTTAGCTGAACAAGAGTGAAAGTGAAGGCTCCATTCACACCTTCCCTCCGAACAGAAAGCTACAGCCTGTAACCAGGACATAAACCCTTGGGGGAAATTCCCTCTTCTCTTACGCTGTTTTTGCCCTTGGAAACTGTACCCTTCTCAGGGCCATGCTGAGGTCAAAGCCAAATGAAACAGCTTTTTTTTTTTTTTCCTTTTAAGTATAAAAGAGGGCCAAATTAATCCTAAAAAGGCTACAGCCTTCATTCTGGGAAGACTCATTTACTCATGGAGTACAACCCTTCCAGAATCAGGGCAATGGTGCAGCATAGGGCAAGAATTTTCCACTGGATGGCTTTGCTTCGGGAAAGAGCTCATTTTAAGCAATCAACATTTTCCATGGAGCCTGGAGAAGAGAAGGCTCCGGGGAGACCTTATTGCAGCCTATCAGTATCTGAAGGGGCTCCAGGAGAGCTGGGGAGGGACTTTTTCCAAGGGCATGTAGTGATAGGATGAGGGGGAATGGCTTCAGACTGGAAGAGGGGAGATTTAGATGAGATATGAGGAAGAAATTCTTGACTGTGAGGGTGCTGAGCCCGTGGCACAGGCTGCCCCGAGAAGCTGTGGCTGCCCCATCCCTGGAGGTGTCCAAGGCCGGGTTGGACGGGGCTGGGAGCACCCTGGGCTGGTGGGAGGTGTCCCTGCCCAGGGCAGGGGGTGGCACTGGATGAGCTTTAAGGTCCCTTCCAACCCAAACCATTCTATGACTCTATGATTTCTCGGAGGAGTTTTTAAGGGGATGTGACTCTGGGGAAAGTTTCTGGAAAACAGGAGAAAATTGTTTCCAAGCTGGAAGGAGAAAAAGACAGACAAAAATCCAGCATTTCAATGTGGCTTAATTTTTAATGATCTCCTTCCTCAAGGACACATTAATGAATTTTCTTCACGCGTTACAGAAACACGCTGAATAAAACTCACAATCCAGCCCAGTTTCCAAGACAAAATAAGAGGAGACACAAAGACATGTAAAAGGTTTGATTTGAAAAAAAAAAAGGTCCAAATTTAGCTGTACCTGCTTGGTTCCAACTGCGAGACTGCAATGAAAAGACAAAAAAAAAAAAGTCCCAAGCCAGGCTAGATCCGTGCCCCTTGTCTGCAGCTTTGGCAGAAGCTCATCCCCCAGGAGCCTTGTCGCTCCGCAGACGGAGATGTATTAGCCCCTTCAGAAATCAATTCCTCCTCCTTCATGCAGCCACTTCCAGCCAGACTCTGCCCTTTGACTGTGAATCAGGTTTTAATCCCCGCGCAAGGGCACTACATACAATGCTGATAATTCTGATTGTATAAAAAGGTTTTGTCATGTGGTATCGTGCTATTCTGCAGAAGATTTCCCTTTTGCCCCTCTTTGTTTGCTCGTCCTTGCAAACTCGAAAAAAAAAACATTCAAACCAGAAGATTCCCCGGCCTTTCCATGCGGGGGGAAATTCAGCATCAGCCACACACACGCACAAAAAGCCCCAACCATAAAACTGACACTGGGCACATGTGGGGTTTTTTTTTTGCAAAATGAGAAATGTGGTGATGGCATTTCTAGGCTGCAAATGGACATCAGGTGATGGAGTATTTTTAACTACACGTTGAGGCACTAAAGAAGCCAGTGCTGCGACGCGGAATCCAGTCACACAGCAAATTGGACCACGGATTAAATTTGAATCTTGCTTTGGAAGCAGGAGGGATCTGAGCAGCGCATTGCAGTTCTATCGTATATTTGTTGTAGGCTCGTTATGAAAAGAGTCAGCGCCTGTGAAAACAGACGGCCCAGAACCTCCAAAAGGAAAAGTTAAGAAACATATTTCCCCATTAAAAAAAAAAAAATTCAAAAACAAACTTCAAAACTGAACCAAAAATGAGAAAAATCTCTGCTCGTTAAAAGTTTACCACTGTTGAAAAAGTTGTGAAAAACAGAAATAAAGGCCCTTTGATGTACGCCGCCTGAGAACCGCCTTTCCCCCACATTCACATTAACATGTGGCTCTTTGGATGCCAGACAAAAAAGGATATTTTGAGTCCCGGGAAAAGTGGTATTTTGGACCAGCGGCTGTTTTCTGAGAAATCTTCCTGATTCTCGGCTACTTTACCGGGACAGTTTGAACCCAAAGGCACGTGGGTTGCTGGGGACCCGGCCCCCGCAGGCACACAGCGCGCCCCGCTCTGCGCGCGCGGGGGAAGGCTCACAGGTAAACTTTGCGTTCTTTCACCAGCACTGTGCCGATTACGAAGGGAAAACTTTCACAGCGATGGAGTCTGTGTGGCTGCAAAGAAATCTTCCAAAATCTTCCAGTGTAGGGGGCAAAAAAACCCCTTCAGTTGTTTAGACCGTTACAGATAAACTTGGCTTTTGGGTGTTATTTAGACTTATGCCTTTGGGATTCAGGGATAGCAGTAGTAAGGTTTCAGTTAAAACAGGAATTAGAAGTGGCTGAACCTCCCTGCTGCCCTCAAATCACACAACGAAACTGTGATTTTCCTTGTGCGGAGACATCTCTTATGCTGCATTTCTAACAGGTCTGCTACAACGGGTACTGAGTTTGATTAGTGCTTCTTTAGGAGAATTGATTATGATTATTAACCATATTTCATAGTGACATTTTCCCTACTATTATGTCACTTATGATATTTACTTTGCTTAGAGAAAATTAATGGCGTATGAGATCTTGACAACAGAATAAGACCTACATATTTCAAACCGCTTCCAGGTACAGAACATGTTGTCACAGTCTTTTTGCGACCCATCTCCCCTCCCAGCAACACAATTGCCTTGTTCTACAAAGAGAGGTCATATAGTTTCCCTCAGACAGCTTCAGCAGCGACTTACAAATCTAGATTAAACTCCTCTAGCTTCTTTTAATGCCTCAAAGTAACGGGAGCAGTACCATGTGTCCAGAGAGAGCCCTACAACAGTTGCTCAAAATCTCTAGATTCACCCTCAAGATCATAGAATCATAGAATCATAGAATGGTTTAGGTTGGAAAGGACCTTGAAGATCATCGAGTTCCAACCCCCCTGCCCTGGGCAGGGACTCCTCCCACCAGCCCAGGGTGCCCCAGGCCCCATCCAGCCTGGCCTGGAACACCTCCAGGGACGGGGCTTCAACAACCTCTCTGGGCAACCTGCGCCAGTGCCTTACCAGATGCTTTGATAGAGTTGGGAAGACAGTTTTAGACACATCCCACATATTTTTCCTGGTCCAAAGATGCTCTTTTGCTAAGGTCAAGAGGTGAAGATGTTGTCTGGATGAGGGAGATACTGCACCATGGTGTAAGTCTCCCATAATACGGCTATCAATGTTGCCACTTCTCACCACACAGTCTTCAGGCCACCCTTTGTTGACATTTGTGGCATTTGTTTGCCAACATCCCACTGCATGACTCACAAGACAGATGAAATATCGATCCTGACAGTGTGCAAAGGACTAGAATGAGGACTCTAATTCAGAGCCTATGGTAGTGGGAGAAGAAACTTTAGGACCTGACGTTATCAAAAGTTGTACTAGTGAGACGTCCCGCAGCGAGCACCGACTCCTGCGCCACTCTCCCAGCACAAATTCTGCGCTATCCCACTGCATCCGTTATTGCCATGCCGCCCTCACCGCTGACTCCCGGCACTCCCACGCTGCGGCCTTCAGCAACACAACTCACATCTGTCTGCAAATGATCTGACATGCGGCCTTGAAGAGCTCTGCTTTGGTGAATACCAAATACCTCCGACCCTTGCCAGTTGAGAATGCAGGAAAAAAAAAAGGAGTTTAACACGGAGTTTGAGCTCTTTAAAACTGGGCAAACCAGGTGAGGCAACGATCTGAATGTGACCAGTGGGTCGAAGAGGAGTTTGCTGCATTCAGCTATGGAAAGCACACCCGAAGGGGCGCCCCAGCTCCTGGGGGAAAGAGAACAGCCCTGACTCGTCTCAGTTCGCACAGTGCGGAGGGCTGCCTGGCTCTGCATGTAAAGCGGCTGCAGCAACGTTTACCGAGCTGGAAAAGCTGATGTTTCCCAGTGCTGTGCATCCCCCACCACCCCGGGGTCTTTGGGCAGCTCGGCAGATAGGAGCCGCCGGCGGCGCGTAGGGAGCAGAGCCGGCAGCCAGCTAAAGGCAGCGTGGGAATCCGGCGGGCACTGCCAGCCCTAATTGAATAGTTTCTAATAACTTTTTTTTTGGCAGAAACTTGGTCTTATGATTAAATATTTGGGGGGGGGAGGGGGGCAGTTTCTCCAGAAAATATGACGTTTATTGTTTGTTGCAGAACAGCACAATGCCAGCAATCAAAGCCATTCCAGTAGACACCAGAGTGGTCCAGTTTGGAAAGACCTGGCAGGAGCGTATGGAAGGTGCAGCCGGGCTGTCCCTTGACCCCAGTCTCTGCTGCAGGGAGGTTCCCAGCCCCCGTGGTGTTTGCCATCATGCAGCAAGATGAGGAAATCCCACGATCCCCCTCCTTTTTCCAAGGCAGGAGGCGGTGGTGTATCGTGGCAGACGCGAGATGCAAAGGCAAAGGGATGAATGTGGCATCATAACTATAATTTGTGTGTGGACTGAGGAAATAGTTTTTAAAGGGAAATATTTCAGCAGATCTATTTTGTCCCTGCAAGAGGACAGGAAAGAGGCCATTTCTGCATGCCAGGGTAAACCTGGGCCCTCGATAACTTACTGCCCTTCAAGGTCCAGATGGACCTTTGTTCTTTTTCTGAGGTTGCAGAGAGATAAGAGTCGACCTGTTCTGTCAAGTAACAGGGGATAGACCAAGAGGAAATGGCTTCAAGTTGCACCAGGGGAAGTTTAGATCGGATATTAGGAAGAATTTCTTTACTGAAAGGGCCATCAGGCATTGGAACGCGTTCCCCAGGGCAGTGGTGGGGTCCCCATCCCTGGAGGTATTTAAGGGTGGTGTAGATACAGTGCTGAGGGCCATGGTTTAGTGGTGGGCTGTCAGTGTGAGGGTAATGACTGGACTAGATGAGCTTACAGGGCTTTTCCAGTCTAGGAGATTCTGGGATTCTGTGATTCAGAGCTGCACAGCCGACGTGGGTGTCTGTCCTCCGGCAGATGCCAACACCGCCCTTTCCCATAACAGCGCTGCTCGCACCAGCCGAGGCTGCCGACGCTCCTCCAAACCCCCAGACGAAAGCTCGAGAAGCGACCAATTACTCTAATGGAGGGCGTGATAATTAGCACAGAGGTGGAAGAGGCTAGCAGGCTGTCTGCAGCAAAGCAGCAAAATGCCTGTGTCCGCAGCGAGACTCGGTGATTGATACCGTGACTGCCGATAGCGCCGTCACGAAGGCGAAGACTGTGAAATGACTGATGCTGCTTCCTACCGTAAATCTCCCAGATATATTTTACCCAGAGCCAGGCCTGCTTTTGCCAGCATAACCAGTAGCAATTTCCCTGATAGATAGCAAGGCCATACAGTGAATGTCTAAAATCCGTCCGACAAAGAGACGAATGCTAATTAATGCTGCTTCTCAAGAGCTCAGACAGCCCCGACCTGGAGGTAACCTTGTGCCAGGAGCACGTTCAGCCACAGAAGGGAGATGGGACTTACCAGGGCAAACACTGGGATTTATTTACGTGCCCACGATGCAGAAACCACACCGTGGCGAGATCTTTAAGTAGGGAGTCAACCTGCTACAGAATATTTTAACAAATGTAAATAAAAGTGACTATTTTTGCAGAAGACGGTCTCTGGAAGGCTAATTAAAATATTGCTGGCCCATGCTTAACTTCCTCAGCTCTCTTTTAAGAGCTAATGAAATGCAAAGTATTGCTCCCTGTTTTCATCTGTAAGAGTTCATTAATGTACCTTTCTGCACTGGATTAAGCCGAGTGCTCAGAAAGAGAATAAATTGAATCTCAGTAATTGAAGACCAACACTTTTTGGCTGCTATCCGATATTGGAAATGAAATCCTAGAAAAATGGAAAAATGGGAGGTTCATGTGTAAAAAGAAATGTTGTGACTTTGGTTCCACTAAGAAAAAATGAGCATTCTAGAGGCAAGCAGATACCTTCCTCAAATTTTATCTAAAAAACTAAGAGAAGTTTCATACAAAAATGTTTAGGGAGTCCTTCAATGGGCACTTTGGGTAGAGAAACCCTCTGAGAAAAGATTTTCTTTGTTTCGGCTTTAGACCTGAGGCTACGTAACATCACACACTGTGGGAGTGGATGCTCCCTGAGCTGAACAGTTAATTCTCAAGCTAAAAATATAACCTATTCATATGAGCAGGTAATTTCTTTTATTTATTTTTTTTTTTTTGCTGTGCCAGTGGTTTCTAGGAAGTTGCTGCACTCGTCGAGCCTTGCACTGCAATTCAGATTTGCAGCTGGGTTTTGCTCTGGATTAGAAAGCACGTAGTTCCTAGAAGAGCAGAAGAAAGCCTGGTTTTCAAAGCTCTTTCTTGCGTGGACTCTTTGGTGTCGATGAGGAGGTGAGCTAAGGATATTTTTTCTTCTACGACTGCATAACTAGCCCATCTTCTTGAATGCTGTTTCCATTAAACTATAACAGCTTTTTGTCCTTAACCATGAGGTCAAATTCTACAGAGAGTGGCCAATTCAGGAGAGAATGAGGACTGACAGACACGTGCGCACACTCGTTAGGCAAACCCTGTTCCTTCGGAAAGCAGGCTACGGACAAACCCACCCCCCGCCGACATCCAGCTACATTCGAACCCTGGAGAAACTTCCTGAAATTGGTAAAAGATTCCAAAAAAGCTTTTGATAGTCAAGCTGCCATCTGTAAAAGCCCAGGTCTCTCATGTTTGGTGAAAGTGGTATGTGTTAATATATGCACAGGCGGTATACACGTCCACGCCTCTGCTGTGCCGCTTCTTGGCACAAACAAAGAGACTTTGCTCTTATTAGCAGCATCTTATATCACATTCCGAGCTTCTGTTGCAGCTTTATCTGGGATTTTTTTTTTCTTCATTATTTTCTCTATAAGGCCACAATCTGCAACTGATAGCACAGATTTTTGCAATGATTCCAATTAATGACAAATAAAACCAGCCAAACAGATCACAACTAGCTCTGGAGTCTGTATATTAATCCCTTTTCCTTGGAAATAAATGTTCAGGGAAAAAAAAAAATGATAAAATTCTAAATTTGTTGCTCAAAACCAGTGTTGCTCAACAAATATTTCTGTTTCAGTGTAACTCTTGAACTGGGCACCAGGAGTTCTCTATATTCATGAGACAGTATGTCTCCGTAGTCATCTGCTGTTATTTTTCTCTCTCATTGTGTGGTCTCACCAGACTTCAAAATATATGGAAATATGAATGCGATTGCGCTAAAGGAACAAATATGGAAAGCCTAGAGACTGTCAGATTTGCAAGGGCAGAAATAAGGTTGTAGGAGGTCTTAAATTTTATTTCCATACTCTCTCTTGTTAGTTTTCCTGTAAATCTAACCAAACTCTGAATTTCCTGGAGTATTACATGTTAGCTCAAATCATTCCTGCAGCTTTCTCCCAAACCATTTTTGACTAGGTTATTGCATTTTGCATTCAACCTTACCTCCAATTCAATAATTTTAGTCTCGTTTTGGATAGGGACTTTAAAAGATTGTCAACCTAATTTTATTTCCAGCTAAAATAAATCTCAACTTGTGATTAAATGAAGCTTGTCTCACAGGGCGTAGGTCACATCCTGCAAAAACCACCAACCAGAAAAAAACATCCGCTGCTGCCAATGTTTCTGCAAAAGTGAATGAAAAGATCCTGCAAAAGCAGCTGAGCAGAACGTAGCCCGGGAGCCACTAAGGTATTTACACACCATTTTTCTCATTGTGCTGGAAATGTTAACTTGGATAAATAATTCATGCAGTGAGTTTGATGTTCAGATCACTCCTGTAAGCTTAACTAATTACCCCCACAGCACCTGCCTGCACTCAGCTTTCCTTACCCACTTAATGAATCAGGAAACTGAGGCACGGCTGCCAGGAGAGTATAGTAGGTTGGAGCTGAAGAGCTTCTTAATCTTTGGAGAGCCTTTTAGAAAATAATTCCTAGTTAATGGTACTTATTAGTTCCTTTTTGACATGCAACAGGTTGGATGGTGCTTTACGATCTCAGGCATGCTGTCCAACCCTTCCTGTTCCTGCTCCCCTTTGTGTGCACCGATACCAAGCTCTTCTGCACAGAAGAGGCAACGGCAGTTGCTGGCACCTTTTGACTTAGAGAGAAGGGGAAAACATTTTTGGTGCCAGAAGTTGGCAGGGAGCAAAGGATCCCTTTGCCTTTTCCTTCTGGAGGTGATGCTGCTGGACAGTCACAGCCCTGTTCAGGCTGGAGGGGCGGTATTGGGTTTTCTGATAAATCATATGTGACACTCCTGATTTTCTCTGACACGCTTCAGTTTATGCACGTCTCAACTTCAGAGTTAGGGGAAATTCTGAAGATAGATAATTTACATGCCCAAAAATACCAGCGGAATTCGAAATGGACTGGAAGTAGCTGCATATTTGTGCTTATTCCAGGAAAACATTACAGAAACCCAGGAAAAGGCAAGAAAGAGGAAAGCTTTGGGGCTGGAAGGCGGGATTGAGCTGGGAGAGACTCCTGCAGCCCTTGGTGGGCTGCCATGTTCCTCTGGTGGCTATGTGAAGACAAAAACCATACAAGGGGACTTGGGCTGGGGACCATCATTTTGCACACAGGGCCAGGATGAGGCCAGCGGAGAGCAGCGAGGAACAACGCAGATGAAGCCTTGAAATCGGTAGGGCCCTACAGGGAAAAGCCTCCACGGCGCTGTCTCCGAGCTCGCCGGCTGAAAGCCTGTCATGTGTAAGATGCATCATCACTTCCTCAGAGATAGAAAAAGCCCCTGTCAGCTATAAACCACCCCTCATCCTTCAGCAACAGCCTAACTCACTCAGCATTATGCAGAGCTGTGGTTTCAGCTCATGACTTATGTCTCCCCCGCTGAGGGTGAAGATCCATAATGGGGTCAAGACCAATTATCCTTCAGCTCCTTGCGGAGGGCCACCGATGGGAGTCAGTTGCCAGAGGAAGGGAGAGCGCAGGCATATCCAAAGACTAACTGCCCCGGGAGGTGACTAACCCTCTGCGGCAGGGCCGTGCAAAGCTCCTAGCAGAACCCCCTGCAAGGTCTTGGCCAAAGGATGGCCCTCAGCCTGGTGCCTGGGGCTTCGCAAAGATGTTGCAAAAGGTCTAACACGGGTGGAAGCGACCGCGATTTGGCACTTGTGGGCACGGGCATCTGGGGAACCAGTCAGCCTTTCACCAAAGCCTCTGCCGGCTGCTAGGATGGAAAACAGGTTGCAACAGCCCCTGGTGAGCTGCAAACATGATCCATGCAGCTGGGGCTGGCTCCCCAGCACTCCTGTCGCCCCAGCTCCTTCTCATCTCACAGGGAGCTGGCACGAGGCAGTGAATTACAAACAAGGGCAATTAGTCAGACAGGCTGCCATTTACTCCGCATCCCCCTTCTCTTGTATGCGTGTCTCTCTGCCAAGCACAGCCGGGCTCATGAAAGCAAATGAAAAGGAAGATGAGACAACGTTCCTCTGATGGATTCTTCTCCCTTTCTCCAAATGCTACCCGAGTCATTTTTCAGCCATCGGAAGGGATCACGATGACGACGTCTCCTTTAAATGTACTAATGATTTCTAGCTTGGGTGGGAAACTTGTAATTGTCATCAAGGACAGACAGACAGCAAGGAACAAACTGCCCAGAATTGTCCCAATCCCAGTCTCCGAAATGTCTTGCTTTTGGCGGAGTGCAGCAGTCCTCAAAGCCTTTCAGTGTAACTTTGTAGTTCTTGCCTGACTGAGCAGGAAACTACTGAGCACGTTAAGTGCTTCAGAGCCAGAAACCAGGCTCCTGCCTACCTGCCTGCCTTTTTGTTGGCATCCAGCGTTCGCAGAGAGGGAAAGAGGAGCTGTTTCAACGTCTGCCAGTGGTCTTCCACGTACTTGGGGAGCTTTAATGCTGGCAGAGGTCTGTTGTTCTCCTCGGGGTATTTTCTGAGGTCCAATTTATTCCTTCAGCCATATGGCGATCAAGTATCTCTCGGCGCCTGCAGTGCTTTCAAGAACTTGGCTTTGTTCTGTGACTGGTTCTGGCCAGCTTTGCCTAAAAACCTCTCCACGGCTGCTCAGCTGGATGCCTGCAGATGGTGTGACACTGTCTGGCTAATGAAGACGCATCACGTAACCACTCTCGTGCCCAGGACAGGTACACAGCCCCGGCACCGGCTTCTCAGAGCCCGTGCTGCCCCCGCGTTCGCAGAACATGCTTCCTCCCTGGTGACTTTCCACCACAGTGCTGTGTCGGTACAGAAAGACACCGATTTGTAATGCTGAATATGACTTTGCTTCATCTTTCCATGCCTCTAAGGTATTTCCAAGCTTTTATCCTCAGCTCTGATTATTTCTCTAGCAGTTCCCATTTCCGAAGATGTTCGTTCTTGCTCCTGCTCTTCAGCTCAGCTGTCATCGCTGTCAGCCCATCTCCAATCTACTTGCTTTTGCTTGTAGCGAAAACAACACTCTGGAATCACACAGCAAACAAGAACCCATTTTCCCCTGGGAGACCCATCCTCGCTGGCTGGAACCGCAGAACATCAGTCACGCGCCACCAAGCCGGGAGGAGGAGACGGGAGGGCTTTGCCTGTCACCACTGGCTGCTTCCCCTCCCTTCATTTTCGGTGAAGGGCTCTGGTCACTGCGGGACAGTGTGGGACGATGGCCAGCGGGGCAGAGGGCAGGGTCCTTGGTCATATTTCCCTTGCGTGCTGTCTGCCTCTGTCGAAGGGACTGCTGAAATGCAACCTGGCTCCCAAGCAACACAGCACCCGCTCCTAAGGACTCGGAGAGACCGTAACGTCTCACCGGGCTGAGCTCCTGCCCGTCAGGGGCCCTCGTGCTCCTCTCCTGACCGTTTCCCCCTCACAGCTCTCCTGCCGTGTGACCTGACATCCACACGCATGTCTATCCCACGCCAGACGTGTCCCGTCACTTGATGGGAGCTGTGTGCAGCTTTTGGCCTAAGAACACTGTACTCCAGGTCAGGGAATGACGCAGGGAGGCAGCTAAACAGCCCTGGAAAGAGGGTGAGGGAAAATGGCTACCAGGTCAGGCGCGATGTTCTGCTGATCCAGGGGTGGTCTGTGAGGTGTAGGTTAAGCACCCTCACTCCAAATTGTCTGTTGCTGCCCACTCTTGGAGACGGCATCCTAAATCAGCCAGCTTATCGCCTGATCTGGTGTTTCTTCTGGTCCACAACTGTGACAACAGCGGAGTAAATCTCTGCACCTCAGCCTCTGGGCAATACGGACCTGCTAAGTTACCACACGCTGGCAAAGTACAGTGGAAATAGAGGGCTACAATACACCACTGGGGCTCGCTGGCTCCCAGCCTGCTCCTGAAATCATTCCAGAGGTCCGCTTATTCGTTTGTATATATATACACTTAAGTGTGTTTGGGGGTGTGAATGCGTGTGTATGGGACGGGAAACGAACAAGTGTAGTGAATAATGCATGAGAGAAATGGCAGATTACAATGCTTTTTCTAAAATAACTAATAGCAGCAATAAAGCAAACGCCTGAAAGGGCTGTCATCCCATTTGTCAGGCTTGAGACAGATTTTTCAGGCCTCTACCCGAAGCTCCCTCATTGCAGCCCACAAATAAATCACTGCCTCGCCTCATCCCCCCCCTCTCTAACTCCCTCCCCACTCCTGCCTGTTCGTGCTTTGCTGTCCTGCACCCCGTGGCTGCCTCTCCTGCTCCAGCCAGCCGGGTCCTGCGTTTAAGAGCAGGATTTCAGTCCACGTCTCTGCTGTGAAAGGGGAGGTCGGATGCAACGCAGTTTTCTCACCCAGTGAGCTCAGTCTCCTGCGCTGGCTGCACCAAAAACCCACGCTCTGCTCAGGGACCTACTTACAAACACGGATCAGCAGCTAGATCCCATGGAAATGGATAGGAGTGGTGAGAAAACCGATGTGGTGAGTTAAAACACACTGTTAGAAGAAAAAGAAAACAAATTTCTTGAATGCGCCCAAAATACAGACACACACATGGAAAGATTCTGTAACCAGCCAGTGTAAAGAGGAGGGATGGAAAGACAAGGACCAGAGAGGGAAAAAAGGTGGGTTTAAGAGGTGATTCAGACAAAAGAGAAATCCCTCCAAATTTAGAAAATTCAACCCAAGAAGTGGGCATGTAAACTCTTAGGCTTACATGTGTTACCCGCCTCAGCCTGGAAGGCTGGGTCCCCTGGGGACCGTGCGCCGGGACGCCTGCGCCGTTCCAAAGGCCCCCAAAGCAGAACGAGACGAGAAGGGGCTCTCAAGCAACACGTGCAAAGCCAATAGGGCAGACCAGTAGATGGAGGGATGGGAATCGGTCCAGAGTACAAATTAGGATTCTACTCATGCACGTTTTATAAAAAATTAATTACTGATTAATGGCTAAAGCTGCAGTCACAGAAATTTAGGAGGAAATGTGTCAGTAATGCATTAGTGTCAACAGATGGAGCCTGGGAGAGCGAGAAGAAAATGTGCTCTAATGTGCAGATGGCTCTCGCATGCACAGCAGTGCCCCCAGGTCTCCACATCAACGCAGGGAGATGGATGGGGAGCACTACACAATTAGGATAATTTAGTGACCTATTGATAAGAGGTAACAATTTAAACGGCATTAAGCCAGCGCTTCCTGCCCAGATTGATGGAGGATTCATCGCAGAGGCGGCACTCCCGTCCTCTGCGGTCACCTGCCCTTTCTGTTACTCCGTCCAACAAATCAGCCACACGTGGTTGTTCCTAAAACTCCCGGTCTAGCTTTCGCGCAAGCAAAATGTCTCTTCCCCAGACAATGCCAATTTGTTGAAGCCAAAAATATCTGTGAGAAAGGATCGATGTGATGAATCTCCTGTTGGAGGAAAAAAAATGTTGGAAAACTGTTGAAAGCCCATTTTGTCATTTTCAACAAAACCAATATTTTTTGTTTGGAATAATTTCTAGATTAGAAATGTAACTTAGTTTACACTACAAATGTTTTTTTTAAAGGTCAAATGGAAATAAACAGCTTGAAGACCCAATGTTTTGACTGGTTCAAGTTTTTCCTTCCTCAGTTAGTGATAAAAAAATTGAGATTTTTAATTCTTCCTTCCAGTCCAAAACAGGAGAGTTATTTAAAGATTCTTTCAAGATGAAACGACCATTCTCATGCAGCTCAAATTCCACCTGAATTTTGTTTTAGGGCAAAGCAAAGCACAAATAAGAAAGGATGATAATCGTTCAGCTGAGAAATGTGGCGTTGCGGGTTTCCTTCCGAGAGACCTGTCTTATCAGGAGGACCAAATCCTTCATTTCAAGATATCCGTGTCTGTGCAGAAAGAAGTTTCCCAGAAATTTCAGTGTTACTGAAGAAGCAAAAGAATCAAAGCCAAACACGTGCTCTCAACCAGTCTGCTAGAAGCTACGAGCCCCCACCGACACAGGGCCGGCCCATGCCTGTGCCACCCCCACCACCCATACTGTGTGGGTCACCCCCGTGGGGTGTTCCCTCCGCCCACACCCACAGAGGGGGGAGCAGCTCCATCTCAGGGGTGAGATGCTCCTATAGCACAGGGGGCCATGTGCATCGCTCCTGTGTGCACTAAGTCCGTGGCCCCATATGAATGAGTACCAGTCTCCCGTTCAGTACGGCCTTGGGGACCACCAGGCATTAAAAATCTTTTCCCTGGGAATATATGTTCCTGTGCGACGTGGCATTTGCCTGGTTTTTGTAGAAGAAGGGGTGGGAATGTCAGCAAGGGGATGAGCACAACAGCATGTCTAGGGAAAGCGCATGCCCTGGGAATTACGCTCTGCTTCCTCTAAGTCCTCATCTCACTGTGTGCATGTACGCATTTCACACGTCTATGTATATGTTTCATATGTGTATGAGGTTCTTTTACTATCTTCAGGTCAGGATTTTCCTCTGCAATGTCTTCCACAAGCCACAGGGGATGCAACAGTGAGCGGTGAATAGGGAGGGCTCGGGGGAGTCAGTGTCACGATAACGTTTTCTTGGTGCCCTGTGTCTGCGCTGCCGACCTCTTCTCATGCTCTGGTCTTTGTTCCACGGAAGGCACAGGCTTCTCCCCTCCAAAGAGCATTGCCTGGGAGACATCATTTTTACAAAGCATGTTTGTCTTTTCCAAAGAGCATTGCTACGGAGACGCAGCCTTTCCAGAGGAATATGTCACGCAGTATTGTCTGGAGAAGAAGAGTCTCTCCTGCCTGAGGGGGGGCAGGGGGCGGGTGGGACATTTCCCAAGCCCTCTTACGAACTGCAGTTTCCTCTCGGCAGCCCACGTACGTGCATGCACGTATCCCGAATAAGCAGCTGAAAGACTGGGGGACATGGTCGACTGCCACCGACCATGGCAGTACTTCCAAGGCTTCCAAGTTTCTGCTCAGTTTACCATGGCAGAAGGAACAAGACACACAGCCACAACCTGACGTTCATCCCTCGCCCGTATCTCCTGGAGCCTTCAGCGGTGGAGGCATTTTGCTTAACACAATGAAGTCTTCCTAAACAACATCTTCTGTTTCCCTTTTTCCCTTTCAATCAGCCCATCCCTCTGCAGGTCTGCCACGCAGGCAATTATTTCTTGCCTCAACGAAGGGAGAATTCAGCCTGATCTCTGAGAGCACAGCCCCTTTATGATGGCAAAAAGCCATATAGAGAATAGAAGATACTTTAAATATTAACGACAAGGAAACAAATGGAGATTCATTAAACACTGCCGCTATCACAGCAAAGCCTTGGTTGCAAAGCTTTGCAATAATTAGCTGTCAGGAGACAGAAATACAGTTGTATTAGGATTTGTCCTAATTACTTATAGACCACTTCTCTTTCAGCCGCCTGCGAAGCTCAGCTTCCTAGAGTTGGGGGATTTTTCTGACTCGTCCCGAAACACTCTCGGCGGGCGACGCTTCGCCCCGAGCCGGCTGCCGAGCCCTTCAGTGCTGTAGCAGGACAGGCAGCTCAGCGCTCCGCTCCCTGGCGGGACCCCTGCGCCGTGGCCCCTCACGCCCGCAGCGCAGGGACCGGCCGGCCCACTCCTACGCCACAGCCACTGCCTACTTTTTTGGTTGCTTTTTTCCCTCGTTTATAACCTGGCTAAAGGAAATCCAGGAGGTTTGTGCAGATCTTCCAGGGGCAGCTGTGCTCACCCCTGCAAAGCCTCTAAGTCCCTCTTGTGTTCTGTAAAGTTACTGCTTTGTTTTAGCTGCTCTTATTACCCCCAGCCCAAAGCAATCTGCTTCCACCCTGCCTGGAACACAAGAAGATGCTTTACCTGCTTGGCATGTTGTTGGATCTTTCCTTTTGGGAAAATGAAAGTCTTTACCAGGCTGCTGAGAAAAGCCAAAAAGGCAGTGGGAAGGAGCCTGTTTCCCTTGAGGGAGTCTGGCAGCTTAATCCCCACTGAGAAGGAACTCGTTGAATGGCTGATAAGAATTCACAGGGGTACCACCAAAGCCCATGTCTGATTTTGCTATTTAGGAATAAGGGGTTTTGACATTTCAGTGGACAGCAAAGTATTTTTTGACAACTGACAAAGGAAAAGGTGCAGTGAAAGATCAAACTGCAGACGTTTGGTTTTAGTTGTTTGAAACCTACTCCTTTGCCTGGGTGAGAAAAGAAATTTTTTTCATTCCAGATTTCAGTAGGAATATTTTCCTCAGAAAATAGCTGCACAGAAAATTCTGCTTTCTCTTGCAAGGTCTTCACTAGCGGAGAAAAAATGAACTTCACTGTGATGAAAGACAAGCCATGGGAGTCACAGACTGTGAGCTTTCCAGCACGAGGTTGGCGAGGGATCCTGCCCTGCATTGCACCAGTATTTGGACTGAAATTTCTCTTCCAGATCAGCCCAGGCTTTCGTCTTGCACCCATCAGTAGAACTGGGAGGTTGTGGCTGCTGTAGCCATTTCAGTTCACTTTCTTGATAGAAAAGAAAGGCACTGTGGTTCAGGGTTACCTTTCCTTCTGCTGGGGGAAGGGTTGGAGCTGAAAAAACCGTGCTCCAAAGTATCCTGGTGGGGAGTCACAACGCACACACCGGCCGCCAGCTGCTGCACTACTGGGGAGCACCTTACCTGCGCTGGTACATTAACCCTTCTCCAGTCCTCACATGTGCAAAGAAAAGGACGTGTTCTATGGTTACACCGACTGGTTTTCCTTCCTTCCTATTTGCTGCCTTCTGCCTGAGATCACCTTGAAAGTAAGCGCTGTGTCGGGACTGCGCGGCACGTGCACGTGTCCCCTGAACGTCCGGTGGCAGCCGTCATTTTCTACTCCACTGTCCCACAGCCAAAACGGCCCAGACTCCTTTGTCCGCTCTGCAACAGACCTTCCACACACGCGAGTAGGTTGAGGTGGAGTGCCCATACCACGCTGGAGGAAAGCCTCTCCCACCACCCTCCCGTGCCTCAGCTTCCCAACTTGGGAAACTTCCAGACTCCAGTCTGAGAGTGGACCCACGGTGTGAAACCAGTATGTGACTGGGAACTCTGGGTTTGAACATGACCTCAAGCCTTGGGCACGGTAAAACAGCCAGCCCAGGAGAGGAGCTTTCCTGCATAAACCAGGGTCACTCCTGTGATTAATGAACACAAGTTTCAGCAGCCTCAATGAAAAGAATATAAATACAAGATGAAAATAAAGGCCACTGCTTCCAAAACCAATCCAGTACTTTTGTTTTTTTAAATAAGCACAAAAGATTCACAGTTTTGTTTGCTTGCTACAAAACAACAGAGAAAGATCTCTGCCCAGATAGAGTCTATTTGCTGCTGGGCTCCGCTGTTTTGATAGAGAATCTAATTCATTTGTTTGCCTGGAGAGAAATTCAATAGAAAGAGACTCGTGATCAATACCTGAGCGGGTGTTGGCCCAGCCCGCTGCAGTCTACGCTCAGAAAGAACGAGGCCCAAAGCAGCGGGACTCTGAGCTTCCAGAGAGCCAGGAAAAACAGCTTGTAGGTTGTAGCCGTGGTTATTATAGTTACTAGTTATTTATACGATCAAGATCTGCGAGTCCAGGACCCAATTGTGCCAGGTGCAGTACAAAACACAGAAGAAGGATGAAAAGATGGAAAGGCTTTGCACCGAGGCCAACAGCTGGCTACGGCGAGGGGAGACCAGCGAGCGAGCAAAGCGGCAGAGCCGTTCAGCACGGCAGCGATTGCTCTCTGCTGAGTAGTAACTGCTGTCAAGTTATTTCACAGATGCCAGGAAAAGGATTTCAGGAAAGAAGGGTTTGGGGAAGGCCCTGAAGGCTCTGAGTTTGTCTGCACAGAGTTCCTATCAGGTGTAAGGAGCAGCACGGGAGGCAGCACGAACACTCTTGGCTGAAAACCTAACGGACGGGTGCTGGGGCATCGCGGACACGTCTCCCGAGGGCACTGAGGTTGTCTAAAGGCGATGAGAGATGATGGTAAAGATCCCCAGGTAGGTCTTGCAGGACTATAAAGCCAAGACAAGTAACTTATTCTTGACACAAGAGAGGAGGAGCCCGCACATACACGTGCAGACACTGGGGAGAAAAGCCTCGGGACAGCCCAGCCCTGCCAAGCGAAGGCAAAACACCCATTTACCCCACTCACTGCAGGCCCTCATTACCCGCGACAAGCACTGATTACACGAGAGACCATCCTCTGTTACAACAGAGTCAATCGTTTCTTCGTTAGGCTAGCACGGATCAGACTGGGCCTTGCAGTTATGTACCCAGCTCTCAAACGTGTTTGCAATGGGAAAGCGACCGCGGGCGCGAGCCCTTGGTTTCAAGGCAGCTGCCTCTGCTCCGAGCCTCCGACAAACAGACACCTCTGCCTGAAAGGATCCCGCCGCACAACACAGCTCTAGCACCAAAAGAAGCTTGCAGGGAAGTCTGCTTGAAGAAAAGAGTTAACCTCGTTTAGAAGGCAATGGCTGAATAAACCTGGAGACCCATTTTGCTGAAAGTCTGTAGTAAAAAAAAAGGACTAGAACAGAACAGGACACTCCATCTTCTTCCTATACCCACTCCCCCACTCGCCTTTCTTATGCTGCCTTTGTTTGTAGATGATTTTATTCAACTAGAGCTGAAAACCTATGGGGATGTCTGTCTTTCAGTACAAATTTATTAATACATAAATACCTCCAGCAATTTCTTTTTAAAAACCTAAGAAAATGCTCACACTCTCCCTCCTTCCCAAAGCTTTCATATTCAGTACAGACCAAAAACAGAGCACAAGAGAAAATCCATACAACCTTCAAAGAAATCACTTTGCTGACACACAGAGGAGAAGGCAATAAATAAATAAATTCGAGGCACACATAAGCAGATATTGTAGAAGTACCGGGAGCACTATCTCAAGATTAACAAACAACCTGGCAATACTTGTGAATGCACGGCAGTGCGGTTGTGAGTATGTGGCAGAAGCTACCTCGGGGCAAGACAAGAGTTTGTGGGGTGTGCAAGGGTATGGAAGTCTGTATTTCTGTGAGAAAATTAAGTTGGTGAAATTCTTCATGTCCTAAGGTCAGTGCTTATACCAAACTGGAATGCAGATCCCTGGTGTGTAGGTACCCGAGGTTAGAAGGGAGGAATCCCGCGCCGGCCAGCTGTGGTCTTGCCTGAAGGCCTCCTCCCTCCTGTCTCTCTGGCATCTTCATCAGAAGACACTGGACTTGGGTGGTTCCTACGTATCCCTACTCCTAGCCAGCCCTGATGAGCCGGTCCATGGGACGGCAGCGCTGCCTGGGGCTTGGCCAAGAGCAGCCCAGGGATGGAAGTGCACCGGTGTGTGCAAAATCAGAAAGGAGAAGAACACACGCACATCCCACCCACCTTCCGCTGGTAACTGGAGCAGTGACTGGAGGAAGCTGCATGCTTTCTCCAAGGCTCTTGATTTGTTATCATTCCTTCGCTTTCTCTTGCTTCCAGGAGAATTCACTCACACTCTTCAGAAAGGGAAGGAGGGAGACGACTTGCATTAAGTTGCATGGAAATTCTATCTGTGCTGCCTTTAATATTTATCTGCAACATCAGAATAGCCGAATCTATAAATTGCTTTCTGCAGCAATTTGCAAGACACTGAAAAGACTTCACAGGGGACAGGAACCTTCCCTGAGATGAGGAGAGCAGGTAGTTTGTAGGCAAGGGGAAGAGGAGGCTCCACTCCCCGTAATATCCGCCCCTTCTCCTTGGACTGCATTCAGGGCTGCTGTTCCGCGAGCGGTGGAGAAGCCCAACTGTATTGCCATCTCAACTGCTCCCATCACCCTTGAACCTCCCTCTGTTAAATGCAATGCTGATTTCATTTATAACACTTCCAAAGCAAAATCTTGGGGATTTTAGAGCACATTAAAAATTGATCTTGAGGCACGCTTCCTAAAGGAGTCTTTACAAAATCCAATAAACACACTCCAAAACAAACTTCCGAAAATGCCCTCACTCTTACTCCACATGCACCTCCTCGACTGCTATTGCGCCGCATTACCAGGCCTGCTCTGAAACGGGAAACACGCTCCTCTCGACATGGCATTTTACAGCTCTCTGCTTCAGCTCCTGCATTTGTGTAACTGGGTATAAAACTACAGACGCATCCACGTCCTATCTTTCATTTCTTACTTTCCCTAACACTAAATACCAATCAAGATCCTGCAGAGAGCTTTGGGCAATATTGCACTGCTAAATATTCACCTATTCCTTCTATTTCTCTTTGCCCTGATTGCTGCGCTCCTTGCTAGCTATATTTGCATGAAAATAAGGTCTTTATTGCTTATGTCCCCGGCGTGCTATTGCATTTAGAAGCTACAAAGATTATAAAAACTGCAGGTGACGAATAAGCCACTGGAACAGATGTCCATAGTAACTAAAAATGTGGGAATATTTTCATCTGTTAAATATAGTGCGATGGACAGTATTGTTTCTGAGCAGAACCTTTCCTGTGAGCGGCTCACAGAGATCACATGCGTCATAAGGCTGTAGTTTCTCATGGAAGTAAAACCTGCCCGGCTTTAAGCCGGCAGAGATGGATGCTCTGATTTCCCACCCCTCTGCCCCATGTCAGCTTCTCGGGAGCTCGGTACCCATTCCTGCGTACGCAGGTTCAGCACGGCCAGTGCTGTGCGTGAGACTCTCATTTTTAAGCACCATGAACTCGGTCCGGCTCCTACATTTTGCCTCCCTTGCTCTGCTCGCCACCGGCCTCCTACTTCATCCCTCTGTCCTCACGGCAAGAGCCTCCCCTGCGGCTCCCTGGGCATGCTCTTTTCAGGTTGGCTTCTCGTACCTTTTCGCCAAGCTTCAGGCTCGGAGGGCCTCGGCTGTTAAATCCCAATGCCTAAAATCAACGGGCTTGCGATCCTGCCTGTAAAACACCTACTTGGACTGTCGATTGTTCAGGAAGCAGTATGTCTGCCTGCATATGAATCCTGTGCCCAGGTAGTACACGGATGTGACTGACTGGGCCCTTAGGCAGAGCCGTAGTGTGATTAATGACACTCTCCTCGTTTCCTTTCTCTGCTAGTGATGAGCATATTGGAAATGCCTTGATCAATATAGATTACAGGGATCAAGTCTTCATCTCCTTTCAAATCTGGTCTATAATGTGTTTCCTCTACTTTTGTTGAGCCTTTAAATGCCTGCCTTTTCCTTCTGCTTTAATTATTTATCTCACTAACATCATTAGCTCCCAAGTAGGTTTTGGATGGCATTTGTTTGTGTTGCAAGACACAGGCTAAACTAGCATTGATTTGGAACGCTACTTCTTCACTTGGATGTAACTGTAGACAAATTACACGGTCTAAAAGATACAGAATTTGACTCTGATCTTCTCTACATAGACACAGCTCTTCTATTCTTCATTATCGGCGGTTTTGGTGGAAAGGGAATTGGCCTATGAAACTTTTGTCCCACTTCTCCATTTGAGGCCTTTTATATGCTCTACTTTTGAGACAAATCTGAGAGAGGCATTGGGTACAGGACTTATTAGCACTAATTGCCTCCCAGGGTAAAATCAAACATCCAGATCACTAAAATGTCCTGCTCTGTTTTCATAATAGCCATTTAATTCAATGGGCAGAAGTGCAGGGAACTTTCCCAGGGAAAGGTAATACATGTAAATTGAAAATGTAATGGGATATTGGGACACATTATACCCAGCAGGTCCGCCAGATGTGATTAAACTCAGTTCCTTTACAAAAGGATAATAGTTCTCATTGTAGATCAGCAAAATAAAATCCTCAATTGTTCTTACGTTAACACTAAACCAACCCTATATGATGGTACTGTCCAAATTAAAATTAACTTTTCCATCTCTTGTTTCTAATGCAGGAAGATCCAAGGCAAGAGAATGTGATTGCTCTCAGTTCCCAATGATCCATCCTGACTGAAAGCCTCATTTTTGTTTGCTTTTGTTTTATTCCTGATAACCGTCATCGGAAATTAGTTACACTGGTTCTACCCACTCAGAAAACATCTGGACAAGTGCTGGATTGGAGTTATGCTGGTTCTGGATCATTGTATAGTTAGAAAATGCTAATAAATTCTGTGAAGAGAGAGGTCATTTGTTTTATACTTCTCTTCTGTGCCAGCTTCTTCTGAAAGCCCAAGCAAAGTCCCAGTATATCACAGTTTGCTATCCTGCCCAAATGAACAATTTAGTGGCAATGCCAACTTAGGCACAAGACCAAAACTGAAACACAGCCACTGCTTAAAATGGTAACCTGAAAGCTTCTTTCTCCTCAAGGAGGTCAGTCTGGACCTTATCTTAGAGGTCAGCAAGAAGCTGCCTTGGGAAACATCACAGCACTGGAAGACAGAGCAGGGACGGAGCCCAGAATGTTTTTCATTTTCAATTGCCTTCAGAGGATGACCAAGGCTGGGCTGGCACAGCAGAAGGCTGCAGCCTGGGGTAGGAAACACCAACCAACATTGCAGCTGGGGAGCCAGATCAGCAAGTGAGCCGTGGGGTGAGCTGAGAGCAGGAGGGAATAGCCAGGAATCCAGGCAGAGCAGAGGTAAAATGCCCACCAGGAGGCTGCTGGGGGGAGAGTGTGGAGAAGTTTGCCAAAGGAGGTGTTCAAACACCAGCAGAAGCACAGCATTCATGCGATCACAGAGCTGTCACAGTGTGGAGTGCCTCCTTGGGAGAGACATTCGCAGTACCTCGAGGGAGTGGGGAAGGGCTGATCAGCTTTCCCTTCCGTCTGCCCCTATTCCCTGTTAGCTCAGCATTATCGACTTCTATACCATGGACACGTGTATTCAGTGCTGCTGGATCCAGCCCTGCTGCTGAAACCAATGTTTCCCACTTGGCTGCTTTTAAACCTTCCACTAAGCACAACACACAAATAATAAAACCAGGAACATCACTAGAAGAATCCCAGTGCCCCTGTGGGCCAATTTCCTCCTGGTTTGTTTCCTTTGCACAGTCTGGTTAGGGCAATCAAACAATCTGGGGCTTGCTAATGACCCAGCCTAATCTCTCCTACCAATGCTGCAGGCATAAAATACCATAAAATTCAGTTCTCCTGAATCTCCTCAGCTTCTTGGCTTTATCCGACACCTTCCAGGCTGGATTCAAAGCCAGTGGCAGAGGCAGCAGAACATCAGTTTGAGATTCTGAACGCTTTATTTCTGTATCTTTGCAGCTTTGACTCTGTGTATTCACCCCAAAGAGCACAGAGATGCAGAGTCCTTAGGAAAGGTATCAGACTGCTTGTCCCGTTAACATGTTACGGGAAACAGCAGAGGAAAGGACTATGTTGGTAAGAAGACAAGAAATACTGGCATGCATTTACAGCAGAAAACTCAGCACAGGTATCCAGCTTTGCAGGTTCTCACTATTTTGTAAGGAATGCAGCAACATTAAAGCCTCAGTTCTTCAACCCTGGGAAATTATCAGGTAGCATTAAAACAAACAAGAAGTCTAAATCTTGCGGCGTCAGAGGAAAGCTCTTACATATAGCCTAAATGAGCCATCAGGTTCCATAAAGCTCGGAGCAAAAGACAAAAGAAATCCTAAAATATCATTAAAAGCAAAAATCTCATTATTCTTTCAGGGCTTGACTCATATTTTCAAATTTGGGCCAGGAAAAGAGTAATTCTCTCCCTTTGGTGCTCTGCAGCAGGTTTGCAAGAGTTTTGAAAACTGCATCTCCAAAGGATGCCTCATCCCTCTTGATACCCTGATTTTAGGCCTGGGAAAACATAACTGAAAATCTCCTCTCAAACCTGAGATCTCGGATTCCCTGCACCAGCCTTCCTGCCTGCAGCAGCGTCTCTCTCCTCCAAGTACACAGCAACTGGCATCGTTTCTGGCCCTGCTGGTTTGGGGGTGTCACTCTTCAGGACTTGATGTAAAAGAGGTGCCTTCTCTGCTGTTTTCCGAGTTGCGTTTCTCCCTATCCAAGGGATGCTCTATGTTTCAGCAACATGGAATAATCAAAGCTCTGATCCCAACAATGACCTTCCCTGCACGGCGGAAAACATCGCTGATCCACAGCCATCATTCAAAAGAGCTCTGAATTGGGCACGTATCACTCCTGTGGCTATTTATGGGATGATATCTTTAACTGCGGACACTTTGGGAGGGACCGGGAGAGAGTTGTTTTGCCCCCCAGATTTGGGGCAATTTAAAATAAAGGTAAGATTATTGCCTCCTCTTTTACATCAAGAAACCTTTTATGTTCACAGAATGGGCAAATTCTTCCATTAACAGGTCCTGAGAAAGTCAGTATCTGCAAACACTTTTCATGTGGATACCAAGCAGTGTTAAGCTGCATTTTGTATTCAGTCCAGGGGAAGTGGCTGCTGAAGGGAACTTTTTGATCGGAGCAGCAATGTCGGCTCTGAAGGTGATAATCACACATGAAATTCAGAGCCCTGCAAGGTGCCAGCCCGGCAGATAACATATTCAAGGCTGGAGAAGAGGGAGAGAAAGAAAGAAAGTGCAGGAACCAAATATTTCCAGGAATATCTGAACAGCAACAAGTTTCATCCCAGTCTCCCCCACCCCTCCAGGGGATGGATGTTTGGGGGGATTTTTTTACATTGCTCTCATTTTCTGTGTGTGACTAGCGGTAACGAGGCCGGTGACTGCATGTCCCCAGCTGCAGCAGGAATGTGCGTATTTATCTCCACCGCCTCGTTTGTTCCTCGTGCGCTGAATCGGGTCTTTGTACACAGAGATTATTTTGGTTACAAATGTGATAGTTTGGGATTTTGCAAAAACTGCCTTGCACTCCGGCTGGGCTGGTGCTGGTGTATGTGGCAGGCGCAGCCTTGAATTTCCAGCTGCAGAAATAGGTAACATACCCATTTCCAGGTAAAACTAGAAGAGGTAACAAGGCTTTCCCCAGTCGGAACAGGTGAGGCACTGAGACAAATTCCCTGGAAACTAACTCCTTGAGACAAATTCCCTGGAAACAAGTGCCCAGTCCGTTTGACTTGGTCAAAGCCTGCCACCTGCAAACCCCATGCAAGGATGGACGAAGCTCCAAAGGCATGAAGCTCCAAGCATGAAGCTTCCAAGGCAAGGGATGCACGAGGCTGGTGGTGGTCCACAGTGAGTTTGAGAGTTCCCATGGATGGGGCCAGAGGGGCCTTTTCATAGAGCATACAGTTCAAATAATTTCTAGTATGTAAAGAATGGGCATGATGAGAAAATCCTTTCTAATTGTGTCTCTTTATGGGAGATGGGGAACTAGTCAATGCACTCAAATGAAGGCTAAGATGCTATTTACCTCATTCTACATTGCCTGCACGATCTGAAATGCCTACCAGTCTGCAAATACGAGAAACTGAGAAAACATGCCACGACAAGGCAACTGATCTGACCCTTTTTTTAACACCATTTTCCAGCTTCAGCCCAGATTTCCCAAACAGATTCCCAAAAGAGCATCATCTGAGGCAAGGCCAGGAAAGGAATGAAGAATCACCATGAGCAAGGGGTCAGCTCACCCCCCATACTTCATGCAAGGTGCAGCTGGGGGAGGCAATGATGGACAGAGCTGTGTTGGTAACATGGGTACGGGTTTGAGAACTCCCGAATATCAGACTAATGAAACTGAGCAGCTGTTGGATGAAAAAGTGCATGTAAAGATGCAGTGAAAACCCATGGCAGAGCAGGACATTAGATGCAGACCTCCTGATTCATAGCAGCTTTCAACTGGAAGCTCCATCTGGACAACCCCTGCACGAGATTAATCCTGGAAGATGGTCTAAAAACCAATTTCGGCACATGCCTAAAAGAAGCACAAGCTGCTCTACAAAGGCTCTATCCTTTCCTCATCACTGCAGCACCCCAGCATCTCTCAGCAGTGTATTAAACAGCGCGATTACCATTTATCATGTGACATTTTTCCTGTAGCTGAAGGGAAAAGTAGTATCTGGTAGAAAATACCCTTTTGTTAAGTGGTATTTTTCTTCTCAATATAGAGCAGCATTGCTTGCACTTCGAACAGCAGAGCTTACAACGGCCCTTAGCTGCTTGAGGCCAAGGGTGTATTGATATTGCTTATAAGGAGGGATCTTGGGAGCAGCCGTGAGCACAGCATGTCCCCTGATATGGCCATGTCCTGGTCACACAAGGGCCTGGCAGACGCCCCGCGGAGTGCTGGCACCGCGGCCGCGGACAGCCTGGCCAGCAGCGTCTGGCAGCCGCACAGACCCACAGAACAGCAGAGCTTGCTGTGGGGAGCGGGTGGACACCCTGAGCGCCACATGCTCCTGATGGTGTCCCCAGCTGCGTCTCTACCCGTGCTTGCAGCTGGAACCTGGGCAGCCAGACACTGTGCTTCTTCCACGGGAAGCTCAGAAAAAAACACCTAAAATATATTGCCTGAGTCTGGTTTTGGAGCTATGTTTCTGAGCACCATGCTCAGGACTGGGGCTTCACAGGCCAAGCTTCCTAGTCCAGTGGAAGCAGAGGGATTTTTTGGGAAGCCTTTTATTTGTTGCTCACTCAAGGATGACAGCAGGCAACCAGCGAGAAGTGTGCTGTGTGTTCAGTGCCCTAAAGCTATTGCTTTGTTCTCAGGAGAAGGGAATAGTGACTCGAGGTTGAAGTTCACCTTCAGGCTATGTTGGTTTGTCATTCTCTTTTCAAAGGAAGGCTCCTGGGAAGAGCTAATATCCTTTATTAGACCAACAACCCTCTTTTCAGCCTTTCCCTGGACAATGGGACTGCTGTGCTACTGTAAAGCCGCCTCATGCAAACCAGACAAGAGGGCTCCCCCCTCTGCCTCTGCCTTCTTTCTAATGTGGCTTCAAGAGCAAAAATGCCTGAACACAGAAGAAAAGAGGAAACAAGATAAACTGTATAATCCCACTTCAAAGGCTCTTTAGCTGGGTTGCACTGGACGGGAAGAGCAGGCTGCATAGATGCATTTTAACTGTTTGTAGGGTGTGTTGCACCCCGTCTGCATGCCATGGGCCAGGCAGCCATGGTGCAGGGGTGGAGGGAGCAGAGCTGTAGCGTGTCCTTACACCCAAAGTCATCTCGTGAAGCAGCCATGCTCACAGAATTCCTCCTTCTTTCCTTGACTGCATGTTAACGATACCATCTTTAGTCCCCTGCCGAAAGCAGCATCCTCTCTCTGGCCTATAACCTATAAGTTGACACGGGTCTAACCAAAAAAATCACGTGTAGCACCAGAGCTGGAGCTTCCTAGAGGATGACTGTCACACTCACAGGGAAGGTGTGAGCCAGGACAAGTCAGGGATCTGGGCCTGGAGATGACTCACGTCTACCATTGGCTTTAGTTTAATTTCCCCAGTTCTCGGCTTCATTATCTGGAAAATAGGAATAGTGTTACATTTCACTCTGGGAGATACAAGAGGAGAAAGCTATGTAGGAATTAACAGCTTTTCCAAATATGATGTTGCTAAAAGCTTTTGAAGAGACATAGGAAAAGATGTATATTTCAGTGTCTGACAAACGTAAGAAAGGATGTGTCTGATATAACCGTGCTTCCACCATGCTTTCATTTAAGCTGTAAGAAAAATAAATGGTGCTTTCCAAAGAAAAATCGTATCCAAAGGAGGAGGTTAGGCACTACGAGCTTGATGCTCCCAATGAGACTGGTCAAAGATTATCCATCAAAATGATTGTTTTGTGTACAAGTGGGGCTTTTTACGCTAAAAAAAAGTTCACAAAATGTGAGTTGTACCCAAGCAAAGGTTTTTTCTGAAAATGAAAAGCCATTTCTTGGCTGAAAAGTGGTGTTTGGGGGCCAAAAAGCTGTTGAATTTTTGATGAGGAATCAATATTTTCAGTGAATAAACCATAACAAGAAAAGCAAAACTCCACAACAAAAACACCCCAAATCCTCATCAGAGCAAAGGTGCGATGTAGAAAGAACAGGTAGGGAAAAAAAATCCAAAAACCACACAAATACCCTCAAATTCTAGATAAGTTCCTTCCACAAGGAACTAATTTAGCAGAAAGCAATGATAGAAACCAACCTGGCAAAAAGGCAGGAACACAGCCTTCAACCCCCCCGCACCCTCTCTGCACTGCCTGACCCACCTCTGCACCCCCACCTTCTCTTGACGAGAGCCATCAGCCGTCTCTGCTGCTTCTGCAAAACTTGCAGACCATCTACACCAGAAGGATATCCCCCCCTTTCCACCACGTTCTCTTCAAAGGGAGACAGATGCCAAGACAAATGGCCTTCACCTTGCCTTGGCTAGGGGCAGAGTCCAGATTCTCACCAAGGAAGAGGAGCTCTGCGGCGGAGGCGGGGGTCTGGCATGGAGTGTCATGTCACGGTGAGGGGGACTATGGCCAGGGGCTGTTTTGCATCCTCTTTCGTTGCTATCTTAAGCAAAGCTGTGCTGAGATATGTCTGATGTGTCACAGTTTTGCCTCTGTGATGCAAAGCCAAAATGGCCTAAAGTAAAATTTGCTGAGCATGATGGAAACTAATTCTCCAGCCTCGCTGATCAGGACTGCACTGACACCAACCAGGAACCACGATACAGGAGGTAAATTGCTAACTAATAAAGGGCAGCTAAAAGGGTATGAGGGAGGCAGTCACGGCTGTTGCTATTATTTATCACTTGTATTGCAGCACCACCTACATGTCCCTGACACAGAGCACAACTCTGTGGCATCGGGCCCTGAAGAACCGCAAAATACAAAGGGCGTTTGGGGTGTGTTGTAGTTCAAGATTAAAACATTTAAATACAAATGCACACATGTGAGCTAGGAGCTTGGCTGAATCGCTGAACCTGAGCATCATGCCATTGGAAATGTATCACTCTTGACTTCCACCATCCACGCAGGTCTCCCCTAGGTCTCAGGTCACGACTGACAGCCTTCTGCAGATCTCTCCATCTCCAATGGCACCGTTCGGGCCACTCAACCAAGGCCTAGATTCTCTTTGGCCGTGGTGTTAGCTTAGACACCAGATACGCCTCTTGACTCTTACATGTGGTCAACATATATTTGAGGGTCACCTTTGGGTGCTGAACCCATTTGTTCTGCCCCAACAAGTTTCTAAAAGGAAATACAAAAGCAGATATGTGAAGTTTCAATTCTGCTTATCCAGATTTGGGGATGGGGATCATCTGAACAATGTCAGACAGACACACACAGAGCAGAGTGCATTTAATCTCTTTCCAAAAATGACACCTATATTTAGACAGATGGATCATGTTCTGTCATCCATTGCCTGAATTCCAGGGAAACCAGGGAACTCAGGACAACTCACTCATTTGGAGACGTGCTGTAGATACACTAAGTCCCTGAGATAATGCCATCCCTTGCAAATTCAGAGGGATGGAAAGGATCAAAGCCACAATGGAATCTGACTTGTCAACTCAGTATGAGCAGCCTTAGCCTTCCTCACTCCTTTTCATTCAGATTTTCTAACTTCCTTGGGGAAGACAAGTTTTTTTAGAAAGGAACTGGACAAATACATCAGCCCAAAAGACCTGGATCTATCCATTAAAAAGAAAAGAAAGAGTCAATTCAGTCAGTTCTCCATAAAGAAGAAGAGGAAACTTTGACAGTTAAGTACTAGCCCAATCACGATGTTCTAAGCCTTATCCCGGAGATGCTATTAATTGTAATTCAATTGCTGTAGCGCTGGGTAGCAGCCAATGCTGTAATGGATTTTAAAGACAAAGTAGCTGCTATGTTGTGTAAGCGATACTGGCGATGCAAATTGTCCTAATGGTATAGTGGTTAACCAGGATGCTGGAAACCTCAAGGAATGACTTTACCCTTACAGGGAGTTTTAACATTAAAGAAGCTGTTTAGAAGGTAGCAGCACTGGGAAGAAGGTGCCTCGACTGAGGCAGCTTTGAAAGGTCAGCAGTAAAGCCAAGGCACTCATGGGAGAAGAAGGGAGAAGGACAGGGGAAGGAAGACTGTTTAACAGCATATCAAGGCAGAGAAACAAAGACACCTCTAAGTACACAGAGAATTGTTTGGATAGAGTTCTTCCAGCTCACCAGTATTCCCATTCAGGAAAAGAAGTAGCATAACCATCTTGCATGGTCAACCTGCTTCTGGTGCGTCAGCGAGGGCAGGGGAGCACTGGAAGCACTGCCTCCTCTGAACAGCCCTTAGGACTCAGCTGGGGAGTGGCTTGGAGGCATTGCACAGAGGGACGCATCTTCAGCCCCGTCTCCGGGTGTCCAGGGCTGGGAGAGGTCAAAGAACACCCTGAAAGTTGAACGCAGTGAGAGATGTGCCAGAGGGAGGAGAAACCTGCAGCCAAGAGTGTGGAGAAAGCATTGATCCTGTTCCATTCAAATAAAAATGCGTTTGGAGGTGGATAAGGCATCTAGCATTGCTTCATCGCAACCACGCTTCTATTCTTTGGAAAATAAAGCCCTTAAAGGGCAATGATGGAACAAACTGTGCTCCAAGGGCAAGTAATATTAAATGCGAGCCTGATCATGGCTCAAACTAGAAGTCTCTACCCGTGCCTGGGAAACATTCAGCTTTAGCTAACAAGCTGTTTGCAAGACACCCGAAACAAAGGCAAACAAATGTAAATAATGGCCTCAAGCTACAGCTTGTAGTGACACATTTTGTATCTGCACTCCCAGACTACGAAAGATAGATCTGCGGTTATAAGTAGATCACTATAAACTTAAAGCATTAGTCCCAAAGTTAAGTTTTCTCGTCTCTCCATACAGCCTGCCAGTTTAAGGCTTTTTTACAGCTTCTGCTTGATCTGTGCTTCAGCTATGCTCTCTCTGAGGTTTTTTCATTACTTGGGATTACTTATTAAATTCTTTGTGTGAGCAAAATTCCAACTGGAACTGAACTGTGATTCCCTGACTGCCGGGTATTGTGCTTGGTTATAAACTGTAAAAGGAGGCACATTGAATAAACGCCTGTGATTCTGAAATTCTACAAATAGAAAGGAGGAAGACGGGGCAGAGCAGACCTATGAGATGTGATGATTCTTTCCTCGAGGTTTTTCCAATAGCTCCATGAACAGAGCATAGGATTAGGACATGAAAGCCCTAAAGAAATCACCACTCTGTCCTGGGAAGAATAGGGACTTGAACTAAACTCTGTCATTGCAGGTGAAAGATAAAGCGTTGACAAGTTATCTCCCTGCCCTGAATCACTAGTCAGGTGCTTCTCTAAGCAAAAGTCCATCTGGAGCCATTAAATATGAAACTCCAAGGCCAGTGGTCTCGAATCCGGTATCGTATGCTCCCATTACAGCCATGATGACACTGATTCAAAACCTCTTCCCAGGTACCCTACAGCTGATTTTATTGCCAATTTGACCATGACCAAAGAACATATTTTTTAACTAAGTGTATACTGCCTATAGTGCTATTCCCTCCATACAGTCCAGAGGAGCTGATTTCTCCCTGCTTTCCCTGGCACAAGGTAGGTAGGAACTGATCTGAGCTGGTGAAGCTAATCATGAACCACAGGAGCACAATAAGGACGAAGGTGACTAGAACTGTCAGAGGACGGGTGATACTTCTGCAAGAAGCAGCCCCTGGAGCTCAAACAGAGGACAGGGCAGATGTTGCAGTGGGCAGATGGGTCACCTAAGTCCACAGGTTGTTGAGAGGGACCATACGATTGGGCCAGACCTCATCACCTCTGTTTTTCACAGTCCCTGGGCTTTGATTAGAAACAGTTATAAAGCAGATGGAAAATTGTAAGCATCTCCACTGGAGTCAATCATCTTAAAATGGCTTAGGCTCTTCAAATGCCATCTATTTGCACAGGACTGGTCTAAATGTACAGCGTGAGGGGAAACAGGATTTGCTCCGCTAACACTGGTGCTTGGGCCTGTTTGGGGGAGATGTGATGGAAATCAGTAATCCCCTTGGACTCCAAAATCTCCAAACTAACTGAGCAGCTCACCTCTTCAAAGGACATTCACCGGGTTCTGTGCCAGTGGCTTTCCTCCCGCAGTGTAATGGACAGACGCCTGAAGCAAAGCGGGTGTCCGTATTCCGGTCACCAGGCACTGGGAGAATCAGCCTGGGCGGCTCCTGCGGGCTCTGAAGCGACCAGGGAATTCTGATTTTCTTTGAGAGGTTAGAAGAGGTAAATACTATATATTATTATAGATGGATATAAATAACAAACGAAGCATGCAAAAATAGGGATTTGTTAGTCACGAAGCAGAAAGGAATACACATTTCATGGAAACAGTTGCAATTTTTCTGCCTTCTGTTTTGGTTTTTTTTTTTTCATTTGATTATTTCTGCTGATTAGCCCTTTCCGTGGGAGTCGGAGAATGACTGGGCGTGAAGGCTGAACTCCTGTTCATCTCAGCAGAAGCACTGCATCCACCCAGACTGGGCAAGAGGCTGGAAACTGGTCTTGTCCCTTCTTGACCTATTGTGTAAGCACAGGACATAAACCTGCAGATCTCTTCTTGGTATTCTTAATTACCCCAAAGGATTCCAGATTAGAAAGAGAGGGCTTTGTTTTATTTCACCCTGCTGAGAAACCCTCCTTCCCGTAGTATTTATCAATCAGTTTGCTCCTGGAAGTGCTTTGGCCCAAAGTCAGGCCCAGAAGACACAAGGTAGAGGAACAAGCTGCAAGTTTAGTGGTGGGTACGGCATCACTTGAGGGAGACCTTCACTGCAAACAGCTACACTGAGGGATGTGAAATTCTTCCTCAACTTTTATGTTTGTAATCTAAAATTATGTTGCTGAAGAGAGTCTGATTTATGTGTCTAGAAGGGAACATGATTATTATTTTCCAGTGCCTTTCAGAAGCACCTGAGATGAAGCAAGGACCAAACAACACCGCTACATCAGAAGAATTAAATTGTCTCTTTATTTTAAAGCGTCACAGTAAAATTAGCAGGCTTTGAAATTCCACTGCTGCAAAGAGATTGGTTTCTTTCTTTAAATCTCCCCAAAGATAATCTGGATAATACATTTTTTAAGGATACAAAGTCATCTAGTTTCATTTCCTACTCACTGGGGGGAAAAAATATGTTTTTAAATGGAAAATTATCCATTTTGAATGGAATCTGGGTATAAAGGCCAGTTAAGCCCCTTCAGAAATAATCAAACCCATATTATTGTCAACTCCTTTAAAGAGACACATTCCTACAATAATTTCTGACTGATATTCTTTTCCCCTTTCGTGTTGCAAAGCCTTTCTTTCTATTGCTAAAACCCATGAGTTTTGTGAGTTATGACGGTTCTTTGCGGGGTGTTTTATGAGATAAATGCATAGTCCTGTGCATGCGGCAATATTTCAGTTGAATCATTTCTATACAGGCGGCACAGTCAGCATTGTGTAATGTCTTTCAAACCAACCTCACACCGATGAAGCTGTCATAAATCACGGTTTGGGTTATTACCCTGGTTCCATTTATAAGGTAGTTCAACCACTCCACATGACACAGAGCCTACAAAATCACCTTAGCTCATCCTCTCTGCTTTCCAAGGCACTCCCCTTCCCACAGCAGTACACAACAGACAGAACTGGAGACATCTGAGCTCCCTGTGGATTTGGGATGCTTGGGGAACAAGGCTAACAGAAGGAGAGAAAGCCAATTCTCCTACTAGGAGAGAATTAAAGCTGGGGTAGGTCTCTGTGCTGGGGCTGGTAATGGATGCAGAAATCCAGACCTGACCCGGAAAACTCAGCTGCTCGACAAACTAATAATAACTTCCAAGACAGGAAGGCAGAGTCCTCCAAAAACCTCCTCGGCTTTCCCCATCCTCCTCAAAGCTCCCTCCTCCTACAACGCCCGCGAGGCTCAGCAGTCGCTCAGGGCTAAGGAGCGTGGAGGAAGTCCCACTCATTAGTATCTGAGCTCTGACTGAGTAGGATAGCAAAAAATGAGTCTCCAGATGACAAAACGATTGATTCCAAGTGCCCCTAACATCTCTTAAAGGCCTAGCTCCTCACATCATCTTCTCCCACACAGAAATAACAACTGTCAATCAGTATTAACATGATACCTACTGTCAAGAAAAAACAGTGTAGTAAATGAATAAGTTACCCATCTCCGAGGTGCTCTGAGCTGCCGTGCAGAAGGACAGGTCTTTGGTGCGACATCAGCACTATTATTGCCAGGCAAAGCTAAACCCAGTAATTCTGACTGGGACATGCCCTGGGAGTCGGTGGTTCAGCTGCTGTTATTGCAATCACATCGAGACTTCATCAGGAGGAGCGAGCTCTTCCGTTTTGCTCTTCTCACCCCCCTCGTCAGAGATGGAGAGAAGGTTCCCTTTTTCCCTGGAGGAACTGTCTCCAAGGTACCTGTCTCGTCTTGCTGGAGCAGCTTGTCTTGCAAAATCCCTGCTGTTTGCAACCACTCTTTCCCACAGAAGGGATTCTCGTCTGTATTTTTCTGAAGTGTAGGGTAACCCCTAGACCCTCAAATCTTCCTGACATATTTGTTCTCCCATAGCTGTCTCCTTAAACATCTGCAGGCCTCCAGCATCGGTTTCCAGGGATTCTCATCAAAGAACATCAGACCTTCTTGTTTTACAGGTTTCTCCTAAATAAAAAGCCATCAGGTAGCAACTAATGTGTCAGTGATGATGCCCTTAAATATATTAATACAAAATCCAGACCAGCATCTGATTCAATGCCTTTCGCTTTTGATAGGAAACGGGTATTATGTTAAGTGGAGGTAAATTCACTTGGTCTACTCTTTATCTTGGACAAAATGAGGAGCCACCCATGTAGATTTCTACAGTGTAGGCATCTCCACTGGAGCCAGCCTGGTTAAAAGTGCTACATAGTCATCGGAGATCTAGTCAATGCGGTCAGCTGTACCTACAAAAGCAAAGTCAGATAACCCCATGCACCGGGCTCTCTATGAGGAACTCAGGCCCTTAAAACTCCAAGGTTAGTTCTTCAGCTTCATAGATTTCTGACTTTTGTTCCCTGTTTCCCCCATCTTTTTTCACTCAGTCTGAGCCATGCTTTTCATTCTACCAAAAGTGCAAAATTCCTCAAATTTCTTCACTGCAGTTTCTCTATTAATTCTCCTGCTTGAAACAGCAGAAACCTATTGCAAAGACAAAGTGCTTCAAAATGATCTGATGTCAGGAAGAAAGCTTCCTCCTACCATCTTCCTTCCCAAGAGAGCTTAAGTAGAGCAGCTCTTTTGAAGGATGCAGAAGGGATCTCATCCTCCACGTAGTCAATGCATGGACAGCGGTTGAGGGAAGGCAGACTCAATTAGCAAACCACACCAGTTCCTAGGCCCATCAGTCCCAACTGCAGTGGTGTATGCTGGGGCAGCACCCTGCTATGCCCTTACACCATACTGGGACACAACTGACCTTCTACCACTCTGCCGCGCTATACTGACTGCCACATCACATGGGATTTGCTGGGCCAAGGAATGGGAAGAAAGAAGGCAATATTACTCTGCTTCCTGAATTGACCCAATTAGAGCCTGATCTGGACGCCTTCATTCTGTGCTAAATACACCCTGCGGCACTGCTGAGATGGGAGCAATGCCTTCCCCAGGGCACGCACCACCTGAATGGGGAAAGAGCCCAGACGGTTTCTAATCAGTGACCATTACATTGGCTTGATTACCTACGGATAAACACTCTTCAGTCCCTGGCCTCTGAGCTGAAAGAAAAGTCAGAGATGACCTTTAAAAGCTGAGCTGAGATTACGGTAATTGGGCAATAATATGAAACAGCAAATACGAGTCAAAATGATCCCTTTGACTTCAGTGAGAGGAGCAGCTAATGCATTTGGGAGTGTTCTCGTTATTTCCACTTGGCATCAAGATTTTAACTACATCTGCTCAACACGTTAGGCTGTTAAGTGGATCACTCTTTCATACAAGGGAGTAACATCACCTGTGAACAAGAGCGAATCAGCGTGATTGAGGCAACCAGATGTCTGGAGTTCTGTGATTAGAGCTGCATAAATAACTGATGTTTCAGGTCACTGACCAAAGCCCCCAGAATGGGAAAAAATATTCTTTTTTTTTTTTTTCTTCCTTTCTTTTTTTTCCTGGCATAAGCTCTTCAGCAAAATTTCTTTCAGGTCAGATGAAATATCCTGTATTGTCTGCAAAGAATTATTGCATTTGGCTTTCACATTGGCAGCTTCACTGCTTGCTTTTTGTTTTCTCATGTATGAATGAGAGGACCTTGAACACCACCCACTCAAAATATTGTTTAGAAGAGGCTGAAATGGGAAGTTTCAACTCTTAAGTTTCGTTTTCACTGAAATAGTCAAATGAATTCAACACAAATGTGCAAATGCATTTAATCATTCCAATTCCTGAATTGTTACCAAACAAAACACTTGAGCTATACATTTCTCTTTGTTCTTTGCCTTCATTTTTGTCTGATCTCTGTTAAATTTCCAAATTAGTTATATTTCTAGATGAAGGGTTTCACCTCAGGACATATTGTCATGCTGAACATCCCGAAGGAGTGATACAAACCAGACAAACACCAGGTCCCCATCCCACGGTGCCTGGAATCCAGACATCTTTGCTTCATCCCTGCTTGTCCTGCAGCTTAACCTGACCCCAAGAGCCTCAGCATTTAGACCCTCCCAACTAACCCACCTACCCCTTGCCACTGACAGGCATCCGGAACACATCAGCTACCAACCCTTAAAGCGTTCCTTCGACTCCAAATCTTACTAGAGTCTCTTCCGTGCAGAGACACGACAGCACCAGCAATAACGTTTTCAGGCCCAGTCTCAGTGAGGAGCGTTCGGGGTTGTGACACCCACATGTGCACGGAATTTCTACATGTTTGCTTCAGATATTGATAGGCTTCACGCATGCTCGATCCTATTTACTCTTGCCCTTTGAAAGTACATGTACCCTTTGCCTCATTTCTTGTCCACCAAACCATTTAGAGGGAGAATTTTGAATGAGTGACTGCAATGCCAAATGACTGTAGCTTTTTAAGGACAATGCAGTCATTACTGAGGCCATTTCTCTTCATTTCTTAAGGGTAATCCATATTCAATCAAGATTTATGACCTTGTATGTGCAAATATGTAATCTAATCATCATATACCTTTAGTCTCCAGTGAACGCATCTCTTCAGCTCTGAGCAGACAGACAGGTAACCGAAAATGTTGCAAAGTTCTGCCTTGTAGGACTGAAAGGATATTATTCCAGTCAAGGACCACTGTGTTTTATTACCATAAAGGCCCCTGGTTCATTGGGTGACCTTAAACAAATTGTTTAACTTCTTATGTGTTTGTGAACCCAGCTGGAAAACTTCACACAAAACCATCCAGCAGGCAACTTATAGCAAGCCACATGCAGTGCTTGCATTTGAGCTTTCCTCGGGGAAATAAAGCACAAATGAAAATTGCAAACTATCATCAACCCATAATAAATGTTTAAAACACATGCTGGAGTCAAGAGAAAGGACTGAAATTTAAACATGAAGCAAGCCAGACTATCGGTTACTTCTTTAAAATGTGGTTGGGGTTTTTTTTCCCGTAATTTAGCCCTGCTTAACTCTTCTTGAATCTCAGTTTCTGCACGCCCGCTTGGTACTTTTTATATTATGACCATATGGGTTGGATGAACTAATTGATGAGCTGACAGCAAGCTGCACCGTGTTCCCCATCTTAATGATTTTACCCTGATATATCTGTCACCTTGAGGCTTAACCGAAACAACCTAGTCCTTCCTTTACCGAAACAGGAGAGAAGCGCGCACGCCTCAGCACGCTCACCGACCTGCCCCAGCCCTGGCGCTGCTCTGGTGGGACCCGGCAGGCTGGGTAGAGAGGCAGGGTTCATCAGCTTTGCTTGGCTTCGTGGTTTGGTTGGCTCCATGGATCATGTCAGCCTGGAATATACAACGTGGACATAAGCATAGGACGGCAGATGTTCCCAAAGCGCTACTACTTTGAAGAGACCTCAGGATACCCAGTCCTGTTTGATTACTCTTAATCTTTAGCATTTCATTACATGGCAGAACTAAAGACAACGCTAGAGTAGGCAGCAGGATTGATTGCACAGGGAGAGGCAAGAGCAAAGGACCATCCAAGGATGGGTAAGAACCATATGATAGTACTGAAATGCCAACGAGCTGGAAGTTAGCCCAGTAGTGGACATCTGGTATTCCCCCTCAACGCCTTAAGCGGCGACTTGAGGCATGTGTTAGTCCCAGGCTGGTGTCTGGCCCGGGAGATTCACAGTCGAGCTACAGCTCACTGCGAGTTTGGGAGGCAAAAAAGTGAAAAGATATAGAAGAAGAAAAAAAGCTTTTATGATCAGAGATGAAGTTAAATACCAGAAATAGTCTGAAAATACATGTTAAAGGTTGTCAAGCTGGGGAAAGTGCTCACAAGGTAATGAAAGAATAGTACAAAATGCAAACTAATAATGAGACATTTTCCCCAGAACCTGCCCTGATAAAGAGCTGGTGAAGTGGAGTTGTACTTTGTCTTCCCGGGATAAACTCAGAATCAGATTTCGGGTTCAGGGCAGATCAAGAGGTAACGCAGAGAAGAATTCATCAGGGAGCTCAGCTCCCAGGGAGGTAGATTACCTGCTGAAGAGGCAATGGAAGAGAAATCAGAGAACAAAAGGTGAGGCAGCTTGCTGAAAATCAGGGACAAAATGATGAATAAAAAAACATTAGCAAAATACATGCTATTCTTATTATGTGCCAGGCAGGAGGGAAGCCAGTAACCTAGGAGTCACTTTTAATTTAGCACAAGATACTAAATTGTGCTAAAAATGCATCAGAATTCTTTGATTTTTCAGAGCAGATCCAGAAGCCTTGTGCAAAAAATAAGAAAGCAAACCTAATCTGAAGCGAATAGCTCATGGCCAGTAAATGTTGGGCCTTATTCAAACAAAAATTCTTTTAGATGTGCGAGGCTTGCTTGAAACGCACGTGGGGTTCTTCCCTCATTATTACTCCCGGGAGTCAGTGGATTTGAGGCGGTTATTTGAAGGAAAGGGATTGGAAATGTACGCAAAGCTGTGCTTGTCTCAGACCTGCGAGTCCAGGGAGACACATCACCCAACCATCATGAGTGCAGAAGCACACGTGAATGTTAACCGGGCAAGTCTTGCTGAAGAGTTCAGAATGAATCTTTTCCTTTTTTTTTAACTAAAAAATGAACTTTTGGAGACTTGTGTGTAAAATACCTCCTCTTCCTATAAGAAAAACTTTCCACATAAGTCATAAAATGGTGTACGCAGATAAGTGTGGGTTTTTTTCTGAGGAATATTAACAACAATCACTGTGCGGTAGTTTGAACAGAACATTTGGGAATTCTTATGAAACGTTTTGGAGGATCTAAGGATATGTCACTCTTTCTACAGGCAGTCCATCATTTCCTGCTCAGTTCTGCGGTACATATTCCCAAAATAAGCACTGCTGAAACACAGGCAGTGGGAAGGTTATTGTCTTCACTGGCAAGCTGATAAACGAAGAGGCGAGGTTGTGAAACTGTGCATGGATAAAACAGTATTTAAGGCAGCATGAAGACAGCGGTGAAATTGTTTCCTGCAAAGCAGCAACATGATATAAAACAGGATACAAGCATGTGAGTTACCCAGTGACACACAGTGCAGAAAATGGGTTTCCCCTTTCTCCAAAGCATTCGAAGAATGGGAAATGAAGTTTCCAGCCCCTACCAGCAGCAGGAAATCGGACTAAACATGGATCAAATGGAAATATTGATTTGCAGCATGCCAATCCTCACCAATAACATTTCTGTGCTACACGGACTATAAGCTATCTCCATTCTTCTCCTAGGAGATAAGCATGCCTTCACATCTCTCCCTACAACTAACATCCGCTCTACTGCATACGTACCACCTACCTTTTCTTTCAGAGATGAACTGATATATCTCTAATTAAACTCTGAGCAATCATCCTCAACTTGTATTTAGCTTTTAAATCTGATGCTTCTATTCCAGACCTGAATAATGGCAAGCGTGCCTGAAAGCTTCTCTGCCTTCTCCAACTGTACTTGATCTAATAAAAGATAACACTCCTACCTAAAAGCCTGGTCTCCCTGTAGAAAATCAAACCCTTCATAAAAAGCATTGTAGTTGTCCCTGTGGTTTTGGTTAGCGTGCTTGTACCTATTCACATCCACACGGCAATGGGACAGCAGCTGTATGGCCACTGAAGACAGAAACGGGGGGACCAATGTCTCACGTCTGGGGTCTCAGGAGTTAACGGGCTTTGCTCCTCCAGGGGATTTTATCAAAGGCATCAGACCTCAAGGAGGACCTCAGATCAAAGATCAGCTCAGGTTAGACAAAGCTAATCTGTTCCGGGCCACGCATGTGGTCCAAGTACTGCCACTTCCCGCTGTCCAAGGACGCACTAGCCTCTGCCCCGTTTGCCCAGTAAATCCCCACAGATGCCCGAAGGCTGCTCAGAGCTGCTCGGTTTTCTGACCTTGTCCAGGGTGAAGCAGTCTAGCAACTGCTCTAAGCCGAAGCTGACAGGAGTATTCAAGGGGGCCATATATCAGATGGCTGATTTAGAAGCTTCTGTGCATCAGTACCCCTCCCCCTCTGCCATACAGCACCCGAGAAGGGGCACTGGGAAGCAATTCGTAAGCAGGTCAGGGCCCGCAGCACGGCAGGTACGCCCAACACGCCTGGCGCCGTCTGAACTGCAGCCAAAGGGGTACCGATCTGAAACGGAGATCTGACCACAGAAACAGCGACAGGGGAAATAATCAAAATGAGGAAACTCTTGGGAGAAAGCTCTCAGCGAGGCGAGACAGAGGACTTCAAACTGTCCCATTGTCCCCGAGGGCCTTTGCTTCCCAACTGTGGGAAATGTCCCTGTGCCAAAGGCAAAGCTCAGTCTTGGTGCTACAGAAGAGAAGAGTGGAAACAGGCTGGGAAGATCCGATTTAGGAAGCTCGTGCCCCTGTTCTCTCCCTCATGGCGCACTTACAGCTGTCAGTACACCGCACGCCCTTGGGGTCCAGAATCATTCCGGTGAACAGAGGCTGCTCTAAAGACAGAGTCCCCAGAAGACCAGAAATCTGCTTGCCTTGATGACGTTATCGTTAAGTCTGCCACATGGTGAACTTGCCCCTGCTCACCCTGAGCACTGCCAGCATTCAACTGCATCCACCCTTGACACCCTGTCATAATTACTATGATGGATTCCATGCCTGGGCAATGCAACAATGGAATGCATTTTGTAAATTAACTCGATTAACGTGCTTCTGATCGGGGCTGCATCTCACTAGGCTGTTGGCCAAAGGGCTTCCTCTGCAGCCTCCTCTGTAGGAATGGCAGGAAAGACAGTCCTCGCACCAACTGCTGCAGGATGGCTCCGCAAGGCTCGTTCTGCAGAGCTCCAAGCCCAACGTGGAGCAATACAGCTCCTGCATTTTGTCTGTTAGACTAACACACAGTGTAATTGCTCTCCCAGTGAAGTTATTTTCCTTCCAATTATACTCCGCAAAGTTTCTCCCGTTAAGTCTTTCTTGTCTCACTTCAATCAGTGACTCCTCCACCCCTCTGTACTCAGTATATCACCCTTTGAATATAAGGGATGCCCTGTGAAACATAATGAGACTGTTATTCCCACGTACTCCATAGCAGGGCTATCAGTTTCATTCAAACTCTATTAGCCACTTACAATTGCTCTCAGAAGATTTTCTGTAATGAATTCACCCACCTATTGAGAAAGATTCTACAGAACTCAATTTCTTTCCACATACCTTCCCATCAGCCTATGAATTCCTCTCCCTGCCCGTTTCTGCGTTGCCTCATTCATTTCCGCAGGAGGGCAATTGGGAAACCTGCAGCCAAACTCCCATTAAGCACAGGGACTAAAGGATTCGCAGCCTTCTCTGGTGCTCAGCTCACTAAAGGAGGATTCCCATTGACTCCAGTGAGCCCTGGATCTCTGCTGCCGAGTGCCTGCTCAGTAATATCCCGCGCCTCGACACTCAGCACCCTGCACTCACAGCTCCCAGCACAGCACCAGTAGGCAGCGACTCCTCCAGAGAGCCGTCCAAGCACTGCCAGGGACGCGGGAGCGGCAGGCGTGGAAGAGGAGTTTGCTGTCCAGGGTTAATCATTCCTTGTTCTCTCTGCCGTGCGTCTGAACACGGCCTAGCGTGGGGGCTGCTCCGATTCAGCTCATCAAGAACCACGGTAGGGCCGGTGCTCTCTCCGGCTGCCTCCCCAGAGCCGGCATCAGATAGAAATAACTAACAGCCATTTATCGCAGCAAGTCACCTTCAAACCAGTGAGCTGAAGAAAAGCCCTCCCCGACCAATATCCTTGCCTTGAGTCGTCCAGGCTCTGTTCATTGTATTAATTTCCTTTAGAAATACAGTAATGTCACCTGACATCTCTTAGGGCAAACAGTGGGAAACAATTTGAAGTTTCAGTCCTAACGAGAAGCAAATTGCTGTCTCCAGCCTGGGTTCTGGACTAATGATACGATCACATCAGGCACGATTCATAATTCGGGGGAGGAACAGACAGACAGCTAGAGAAAGAGCCACTGAGAAGCCAAGCGTGGTGAACTGTACATCACTGCACCCATTACGGGGTGAAACTGGAGTTAGTGAGTGTAAATCACAATGTCAGCTTTTCCTGACAGATGAGGAATGCAATTATCCCTTCACTAAACCGATACAATTTATTCAGCGTGGGTTTACCTCCCTTTTTTCAATTTAAAACTAATTTGTTGAACGGATTTGATTACAGGCACAAAGATTAGGGCAGAGCTGTCGAGAAGCAGCTGCTCCAGGTGAATATTTCCTTCCACGCAGGAAGGGGAATTGGGCTCTCGTAACACCAGGGCCCTCCGCCGCTCCAAGGCCCAGCGATGTTTGACAGGCGGGGAAGCAGGGACAGACAGAAAGCCAACCCTAACCCCTTGTAATCCCGTACTAATGAGCACTGGTTCTCATCAACCCTCAGCTCCTGATGCTTTTTTCAAGACAAGTGGGGAGCCCTGTCTCCTCTCATAAGAGCGGGACATCCAGGCATGCAGCAGGGGAAAGGCTTGCCTGTGGCCAGACAGGAGCAGGGAGGGATTAGGAACAGAAGCCAGGTCTCCTGAATTTAGCTATTGGAAATTGCTTCCTTGTTACTAACATTTCTGATTAATTGTGTGGTGCCACCTATGAGAGAGAGAGGGTTCATTCCAGATGCCTGCAGCAGTTTATGTATCGAAGCATGAGATTTGCTTGTCTTTAGTTCAGCTACCAATTCTAATAACGAGAAAATCCGAAGGCTATATTTAACACACTGCTTCTGGTGAAACGTGCCACGGCTTCTTCCTTTTTGCTGCATTCCTTTGTTCGCCGTTCTTTCGCTCAGCATTGCTCAACAAGATAGTCTTTGGATTTGGTCTCTTTGTTTCCACGATGCCTTTGTTCTCTGCCTGCCCTCAGCCTGCTCCTGTTCTGGCCGAAGCAGATATACTTCAGGTACAGTGTATCTTCCTTTGGAGGGCTCACCTTCTGGATCACACTGCCCTGGCCCAACAAGCGACCGTGAATCAGCACAGAGCTGCTATAGCGTGCACTCAGCCTGCAGGATTTTAGGGTTACGTGAAGTTGAATTCCACCACGATCACTCTGAAATAAATATACCGTGTGAAAAATGATGTGCTTGGAGTGAGAGGGTGCCTGACTAATTAAGAAAAAGCAGTTTGTTTAATGTATTGCAAGGAAAATTCAGAACCACCTGAATTTTGGGAATATTCCAAGCAAACGTTTCATGAGAAATTTTGTATGTTGGGGGGCGCTGAAGGAGAAGAAGCTGCTCGCGGTGAGGTTAGGATCATCCTTCTTCTACACAGTCATGCCCCCACGGAGCAGCAGACCTGTTCCCTTGGAAGATGAGATCTCAGGCGAGAAAGGCATTTGGAGCCCATCTAGTTCCTCTTTATGAAGACAATTATTTTATGATTGCTTCCAGATGTTTCTTGCCGTATCACTACTGCCAGCAATGAAGCTTTGGGCATACCCTGTGGGAAACGATTGCACTCCTCCAATGCCATTTTACTGTTAGGGGACAGTAATAGAGACGCATCCATCCCTCCTCCAAACCAGCCCTGTAAGCGAACATCGAGCGCGCGGGCTGTAGAAGAGCATGCGGCGGGGGTGGAAGGAAAGGAAGACCAGCTGCACTGCCAGCATCCACACCATTCATGCTGAAACCACGTTGGCCTCGGAGCCGCTCTCTTGCTGCCAAGAGCAGCATCAGAAAAAAGGTGGTTTGGTGGCAGATACGAGTGCATCCCCTCCTAGAAACAAAAGCCCTGATCTTAGGGCCTGTGGGCACTGTGAAAATGAAAAAGAACTCACTTAAAATTAGACCACTGGTTGTTCTGAGATACAGGGAATGGCTCCTCTCCAACAGCTCACAGTCTTCTCTGTTTTCTCTACTCCAGCTTATTTATTTTGCTTCAGCCACAGCCGCTAAGTAAACCACTAAACCAACCAGAGCTGAACAACCAATTAAAAATGGCAGCTCCAGGCCACAAGCAGCTTTTCAATTATTCGTTTGTTTACACCCCTCCTCTCCGACCCTCTGGTATTGCTTTATAATGGATAATTTGTTGAAAACAACCTCCCAGACTTCAAATCCTTAACAGCAAGTCGGCTGGAAAAGCAGACCTTGCCCCAGCAGCTGGTGCACCTGCAGCCGCTGTGAGCCCTGCGCTGGCAAAGAGGGTTTGGGGACTCTCCTGTAAAGCTCAAGGACCTGGGGAGACGGTGGGGGTCACTCCTTGAAGGAAATATTTGCTTTTTCTCTGTTTAATGAGTATTGTTGCAACCAATATCCCTGCTTCATCTTCTGGGTAAACTGGGACCATTTACGTAGGATGGCTACCATACTATCTTGGTTGCCATGCAGCCCGCGACGGGGCCCATCTAAAGCATGATGCCCGCAGCGTGCAGAAGGTGGCTGACTCATAGTCTGTCACAAGAAGGCGGTTTCTCCTTTCCCACATTTGAACCAAGCCAACAGTATTTGCTTTCAGTCTTCTCTTATCAGTAAGGCAAAAAGTTAAGGGTCCACCTCTCAGTGGTGGATATTGCACAAACTTCCAGCAGCTGCAGCCCAAGAAAATCTCAGAGCTCCCCCAAGCCATGGCTTTGGAGAAGAGGTGGCTTATGAGCCACTTCGGGGATGTCATGAAGCCCCAAGCAAAGTGTGTGGATATCACATCAGTGATGAGATATCCCAAATTATGGCAGCTTCTCAAAAATCACACCAGATAGCCAGAGCCAGGACGCAACAACAGGACAGAGGGAAACCATGTGCCAACGACCACGCACCTTCAGTTACATCGGGGCAAACGCTTGTGGGGCTGTGCTGTGACCCACGGCTGGGAACGGACCTAACTTTCAACCAAAGAGAAAACTGGGGATCCAGTGGACTAAAGCACAGGGAGAGGTAAAGCAAGTAGAGGAGGCAGGGATGAGGAAAGAGCAGAAATAAATTGTTGCATGTTGGGATGGTGCAACCATGGCTTTAGAGCCATAGAAAGTCCAGGAAAGGCAACGCACAGCTGCAAACTGACGGACTGCCCAGAGCCCGGTATGATCAGTCACGCAGGCAATCAGAGGAAGAAACTGTCTAAGTCTGAAATACAATTTAAATTACTATCAGCTTAAATGTTACCCTGTTGAGGGCTCACTGGCAGCAAAATGTGATTGTGCATTCTGGGTACTATGATCAATTGGCCAACACTTCCATTTTAAAATCATTTGATCTGTTAAGCTAATTTAGAGCCAACATTCTTATGAACAGGTTGGCAGGGAGGCTCTCCTCTGAGCAAAGCTGGGACTCCAAACTTAGCTCTGTGACAGTTCACATGTCATGAAAGTTCCTTTTTTTTACTTTTTTCTTTTGACATGATATGTGTGTGTGTGTGTGTGTGTGTGTGTGTGTTCAAATAAAAAGTCTGAACTGATGCTATCAAAGTGATTGGAGGTCCATAGACTTAAGCTCCGTTTCATAATGTCTCAAGATTTCTCTACTGATTTGGAGCTGTAACATGTTAATTATTGCCAGGGACTTTGGCAGGAATGTCCAGTTGAGATTTCAGGAGCTTTTGTGATTCCATTAATGGCTTTCTTTTATGGGACATTAATTAATTTGGAACATAGCACAAGAAAAAAAAAAAAAGCAGCAGCATCATTTCAACTTTGCATCATAAGCTAATTTGATCATTATTTCTTTTTAAAGTTACAGCCCAAGCACTTTGGAAATTACTCATGAAATACCATTTCTCACTTCTATTTCTAGATTCTCTGCTGATGTAACCCCATTGACTTCAAAGCACTTTACACTAACAGTGAATTCGGCCACGTGGTGAACTGAAGAAAAAACCCAATAGCCCACTATGGACATTTTGCTGTATTATGGGATGCCTGGGGATCATGCCCCTTGCATATAGCATGCCTTTGGTGCCGCGGAACCCTGAACGAGAAGGCTTTCCCAGAATTAATTTCTGATATGCCTTCCCAGATGTCATAAGCAAGCTATAGAAAGTGGTGTAGGACAAACCAAGATAGCCGGGTGAAAACATGATTATACTCATACTTAAGCTACAGTTTTCAATGACTATCAAAATGAAAGGATGCATTGACTGCGTTTCCATGTGCGTCTCTGCTGGGCACCATATTTAGTATTTCTCACATAACCAGGGGACAGAGCAGAGAAGAGGCTTGTGAAACTGATAGCAAGTTGAGAAACAAAAGGAGATGGTTCTTCATACAACAGGTAACAGCTCTGAAGCTTCTTGCCAGAGGTGTAGACACAAATCACAGCAGGCTCAGGAGATACTCAAGCAGCCAGGGGCTGGGAAGGCACCTATGGAAAGTTTCACATACGCTTTTCCTGTTCTCACACCGCCGCAGTGCGTGGCCACTTTTGGGGGCAGGATATTGGGCTGGAGTGACCCTCAATCCGAAGCAGAAGAGCATTTCTGATATTTTCAGGGGAATATAGGCACTCTAGGAGGATGGTTTTGAAAAACTGGAAAAATTAACTTAAAAAAATCAGGATGACATTCAATAAGAAGTTGTCCTAGGTATTACTTATGCTTACACTGGAGTATCAACTGCATACATATGTGCTAGATAAAACTTGTCAGGCTGAAGTTCTGCACAGAAGAATCTGAATCATTTAATGCATCCCTAAGGGAACATAAATGAGCAACGCAACGCTGTTGTACCAAAGGCAATAACCCTCCTGGGAGGCACCAACAGCAGAACAAGACAGAGAGAAATCTGTCTGTCCTGCTGCTGCATCAGCACCAGCTAGGTGGCCGCCAGAGTCCCAGGTGTGGTGTGCTGGGCTCTACCCCCATGAAAGCTGCGGACTGGCTGGAGGATCCAGAAGAGAATTGCGTCATTATCAGGACCCTACGAACCAGCCTACAATAAAAAAATGGAATGAGATTCTTTAACATAATAAAAAGAGGAGGGCAGAGATAATAACAGTCTGCAAATATATAGGGCGCTGCTGCAGAGAGGACAGGAACAAGCTGTACTACGTGGCCAGTGAACAGGACAAAAAGTTGCAGCTAGAAATATTAGGTTAAATGTTAGGAAAGCATTAAATAATTTTACCAGTAAGCACTGCAGTAGATTGCCTGGGGAGAGGGTTGGAGTCTCCATCATCGGAGGCATAAGCATAGACCAGACACACACATAATGATTCAGCACAGTCAGTCCTGTCTTGAGTAGGAAAAAAGAACTGCACAACCTCTATAGGTTCCCTGCAAACCTTTGAACACTCACAATTTTCCAAAGCCTCGTGCTGACCCTTTCTCTAAACGCTCTCCATGCACCACAACCCACCATTTTCACGGGCAGGTATCTCATGCCCTGCCATTTTCACGGGCAAGCATCTCTGCATAAAAAACTTCATACAGTCAACTCACAATTAGTTCCGGTAATGAGGGGGTGGGTTAAAACACCCAAAGCAAAATACTTCTGCTATGCAAAACACATGTAAATTAGGCTGCAGCAACAGATTGAGCACATTCACCTTTGAAAAACTTCTGAAGATATTAACATGGCAAGTGGGAACAGCTTTAAACACCAGTCAGCAGACCAAGAGCTGGAGTAAATTAAATGTGCTCTACATCACAGCTGCTTTGAAGCTAAACTGTAACCATGAGCGCTGGAGGAAAACAGGGCACAAAGGGACCACCGCATGGATGCTCCACCTGAGGATGAAGGATATTTTGATCTAGATGCATCGCACAGAGGATTAGACCCTTAACTGAAGTGTTTAAATAAGGAGCCCTGTTTAGATTTGGTGTCTGAGCTCTGTCCATAGACAGCAGAAGGAGTGAAGTCCTTCCAGAGCGGTTTCAGCCCAGACGGAGAGGGCCACCCTCTGTCCTGGTTGTACAGTGATTTGTTGCTCCTCGTTTCTCCCAGGCTTCTCACTTAGGTGCTTCAGTTACAATCATTAAGTTAGGTGGGATGTGTCCAGACCTTTGTGACTTCTCCTTGGCTCACAGCCTAGAGTTTTCAAGACTATGACATTATTCTAGCACAATAAAAAATAATAACTAAACCACCTGTTCTAGGGACCATCTGTCTCAGGGGAGTAGTACAAAATATGATTAATGTAGGACTGGAAAGGACATTCCAGCCGACTGCACCCTGAGAACCATTACCACCATTTTATGAGTCTCCCAAAATTCATTTTTAAATTACATATATTTCTTAATCTCTGCTGCTTTGGTTGGGTAGCTGTTCCACAGCCTCCGTCCCATTCGAGGTGCTGGAGCGAGTGCAGAGGAGGGCAGCGAAGCTGGTGAAGGGCCTAGAAAACAAATCATATGAAGAGCAGTTGAAGGAGCTGGGACTGTTTAGTTTGAGGAAGAAGAGGCTGAGGGGAGACCTCATCACTCTCTACAACTACTTGAAAGGACACTGTAGAGAGGTTGGTGCTGGTCTCTTCTCACAGGTAATTAATGACAGAACGAGAGGGAATGGCTTCAAGCTCCAACAGGGTAGATTTAGCCTGAACATGAGGAAAGAATTTTTCACAGAAAGAGTGGTCGGGCACTGGAATAGGCTGCCCAGGGAGGGGGTTGAGTCACCATCCCTGGATGTGTTTAAGAGCCATTTAGATGTGGTGTGGGGGGATATGGTGTAGGGGAGAACTTTGTAGAGTAGCGTACATGGTTGGACTCGATCATCCCAAGGGTCTCTTCCAACCTACACAATTCTATGATTCTATGATTCTATGATTTTATGATTCTATGTTTTTCTAGTCTATTTGATTTTTTTTGGTGCAAAGTCTGTCCCGTAACAGTTCTGGGGCCTGCCCTGCAGCGTATTTATGGCATTGAGCTTATCTCCCTCAGCCGGAAACAGCTGGACTCACTCTTGCTTCTTCCTGCTAAGAGGTTTAAGAGAAGCCAGATGCTGGAAAGGCTGCAGGTCTTTATCTCTTGGTCTTAGTTGTGTCACCTTGCAGCCAAACAGCGGTGAGATCTGGAGGTGACACTTTCATGGCACCCAGCATTCAGCAGCCCGCAGTCCTGCCTTGCCCGCTCTTGATCTCCACCCTACAGCAGGTACAGCATGGGCTGGTCGTGAGCTGCATCCGGCAGCTACGCTGACATAAACAAAAAACGAACATAACCCAAGAGAATCATTTCACCAGCCGGTCTGCGACGGCTGGGGCCGCACGCGCAGCACAACGCGGGGCAGCGAATGAGCGCTGAGCAGGCGCGAAGGCTGAGCACCGGGGGGAAACACCTGGACTGGGATTGAGTTGAATACTTCACAGAGCGAAACCACAGCCTGAGATGTGTTAGTGGCTCCGTTACCCAGATACTACCACGGTTTGCATATCTCAATCCACCCAGCAGGAGCCAAAGTGGGCGTAATAGAAAGCAAATTATAGACAGACTAGCAAAGAGATTAAGGTTAAAGATAATTGTTGTATATCGATCTGATTAATGACTTGGAAATAGAAGTTTAGAGACACATGAACAGTTTTCTGCACAAAACCAGTGTTGAATGTAATAGTTGAATCCTGGAGATGACGTGGTCCTTAGCAGGCAGGCCTTCCCGCGGGGGAGCTAACTGCTGGCGACAGCAAGGAGCGCTGGGAGCCTGCCCCGCGTTTCACGGGTGACACAATCACTACAGGATCATTACGCCTGTTCCCCACTTTGCTCCCAAAGCTGGTTCTGCGCCTGATCTAGACCTTGTGCTGGGACTGAGGCCATGCTCTGGCACTGTCTCATAGTTTGGCTGTTCCTGCCTCCCCTGCACTCTTTCTGGAACGGGGAGCTGGCTCTGCTGGGGTGGCGACTGCATTCATGCCTGGGATGAGCTGTCAGTGAACACTGGGAGATAACCAAAGGAAGGAAACCGCAGCGGCGAAGGCTGGCGTTGACATGCCTGTTCCCATCCAAAGTTTTTCTGGGTTCATGTTGTAGCAAGACAGGAGGGAGAGCTGAGGTGCTCTGCTTTGGGTACAGAGGCAGTGGGGCTGCTCCGAGGGCTCTGTGCCAAGAGACAGTTACAGGTAACCCCAGCGGCTGTCTCTTTGAGGCCGACCGAAGTTCTCCCCGCTGTGAAGAAACTTCCAGCTAGTTCCGATCAAAGGGAGTGGATTTGGGCTGAGCTGCCTCAGTGCCCTGGAGCAGGAGCACTCTGCGGCTGACCATAAGACGGAGACGACCGATTCAGCGTCAGGATCCACGCACACTGTCGCCTGCGCCTTGGACTCCCTCCTAACCAGAAGAGCTGAAATCAGCCCCCCAGCCCCTCTCCCAGGTCTATGTCATGCGCTCTCCTCTGCTCTCCTATGCCTCTGTCATCACAGGGTTAATTCACTAAACCCGAATTTCCAGTTGGTAGAAAAATTCACAGTTTCTGTCTGTTCACTGAGTTTGTCACTGTGTGATATAAGCTTAATATTACAGAGCAGTCTTGGAGCTGGGCAGCACTGGTAAAGCAGCAGAAGGCTCTGATTTGATGGTGGAGCGCGTTGGGCTCATCAGGATCATGCGGCATTTTGCAGCATTGAGTATCCATCACCCACATTATTTCATCTCTGCCAAAACAGCCTCTATGAAATGCAAAAGTCACCCAGTGAAAAGCCACACCATACAGAAGGCTTTTTTTTCTGCTTGGTCTTTTCCTAACCTACAGTTAATTGATTGCCAATTAACTTGCAAACCTGGTCACTCCCTGCACATTAATAGCAGAATATAAATGCATGCACTGTGCCCTGCAGAGACATGAAATGTTCCTTGCCTGGAACAAAAGTTAGGGGGAGGATGGTGCTCAAACTAACCTTTACAAATGTGTTATTAACCATCTTGAGTTAATTGGTTACAAATTAACTCAAGGGCAAAACCCTGCACCTGAAGGCCTTAAGACAACTTTTTTGAACATTATTCCAAACTCACCTGGGGATTTACTGCCTGGGCTGCGTCCCCAGCAGCGTGGCCAGCGGGCGAGGGGGGATTGTGCCCCTCTGCTGCGCTCTGGGGAGCCCCCCCTGCAGCGCTGCCTCCAGCTCGGGGGGGCCCAACAGCAGAAGGACACGGAGCTGTTGGAGCGGGGCCAGAGGAGGGCCCGGAGATGCTGCGAGGGCTGAGCCCCTCTGCGGGGAGGACAGGCTGGGAGAGGGGGGGTTCAGCCTGGAGAGGAGAAGGCTCCGCGGAGACCTCAGAGCCCCTTCCAGTGCCTAAAGGGGCTCCAGGAGAGCTGGGGGGGACTCTGGGTCAGGGAGGGGAGCCATAGGACGAGGGGGAACAGTTTTAAACTGGAAGAGGGGAGATTGAGATGAGATATGAGGAAGAAATACTTGACTGTGAGGGTGCTGAGCCCCTGGCACAGGCTGCCCCGAGAAGCTGTGGCTGCCCCATCCCTGGAGGTGTTCAAGGCCGGGTTGGACGGGGCTGGGAGCACCCTGGGCTGGTGGGAGGTGTCCCTGCCCAGGGCAGGGGGTGGGACTGGATGGTCTTTAAGGTCCCTTCCAACCCAAACCATTCTGTGATTCTATGAAGAAAGATAAAATGCAATGTCACCAGTATGGCTGCTCTGGCATTGGGACAAGCAAGGAAATGCACCTACTATCCAGCCAACTAGGGGATCCTGTTCCCTGTTTCTGTCTTTGTACCCAAATTCCTGTGCCCTCTTTCGCCATGCCCCGCAGTCATGCGTGTGCCTTACACACGCAATAGGCAGCTGCACGCTCAGGGTACTGGGCAGACATCAAGGAAACACAAGAAAATCAATGGGCTCACCACCTTGCATAATTGCCAGATAGAAAGAGCAGCTTCTTCAGGTGGGAGAGTGGGTGTGCTGCGAGTTCTTCTATTCTCACAATGAAAATGGTGTGAAGAAATTATGTGGGCAAAGGTAGGATGGCAATAATAATAGGGTTATGACGTCTGCAGAGCCTGCCTAGTTTTATAGACACATATGCACACACACTTGGCAGTTTTGGCTTGTTTCTGAATCCTGGAGTACAGTAAACACCTCTGGAGAGTTCATAAACTTTTTAAGAAACCATGTGTTAGTAAGCATGCGATTCACTTAATTCCATAGACAAATAAAACCTAAATTAGGACGGCCTCTTCAAGATTTCTCTGGAAGAGTGCCTTGTAAGATTTCAAGCCGTGTTGGCCCTCAACGTGGTCTTGAGGACTGCTGGGCATCCCCTTCAGCATACCTTTGTTTGGGAAAAATTCAATGTGGTTCTGCAAACCACTTACAACGATTTCTCAAACTATTCATGGGAGGACTATGGTTTAGGAACCACCACTTTGAAGACATCGTCAGGCTCCCCCAACCCAGGATCACAGCACTACTGAGCAGGTCTGGAGGAAGCAGAAGAAGGAATGCCTTGCCACCTTCCCCACAGAGCATGAGAGCTGGCCAGAAGTCCTTCTTATACTTTTTATAAAATTGTATCTGTTCCAAATTAGAACTCCAGGGTAAGTAGTTTACAAAAGTGACCTTTCAGAGGTTTTGTGGGCAAAAGTTTCTTCAGCCCAGCCTCTAAATGATGCTATTCATGTAGGACTGCACAACCAAAAAGGAGCTGCTCTCAAGCGTGTGGGCGCCTGGCTCAGCGCCCAGGTAGTCCTCAGGGAGGGGAACCGGCAGGCTTTTTAGAAGCCACTATATCGGACCACTTGTACTTCACATACTGTGAAACTATTTATGCGTTCTTGAGATGGACTTGCCTGCGCTGCCAAGTCGATAATAACCAGTGAGACACAAGAGTTAACCAAGTTTCCTTCCATCACCAGCAACATCACAGGTGGAGGAATGAGAAAAGAACAGATTTGCGAGTAACACATTTGGCAAGCAGAAGATACATGCCTTGGCTGAGCTAAACAGTGGCTGTTATTTGACCACTGGTAGGGTTGAAAACAACTTTAACGTTACTGTGTATGAACAAAAATGTCCAAATAGTTCCAATAATTCATCTAAGAGATAACAGAAATGGGGCCAAGTCTTCTCAGGAGAGACGACAGTGCTCTGCAGAAAACTAAATTGGATAAAATTAGCTGCGAACATAATGGTAAACAAACTCTAGCACAGCCGTCCTGTTGCTTAATACTGTTATAACTTCTGTCTAGGAGCGCTGCAGCTGGACCAGAATCCCACTGCACTAGATGAGCCACTTTCACCCCTAGCCAAAGAGTTTTGAATCGAAGACAACCGACCCCAAGAAAGCGGCTAGCAACACCGGTCAGCAAAGCAGACTGCAACCCGGTCCCCTGGGGTTACAACTGCACACCTTTTAACTCTGCGCCACCAGAGACCCTGTTATACAGAGGCAGCCACTTTTTGCGGTAATCACTGCCGTGGGAATGAGCCAGTCTCCTCCAACTTACACCTAATGGCTCCCCAGAGCTATAATTTACCTCCTGCTCACCCCCGGCTTGCGCCCTCCCACTGCTGTAATAAGGCTGCTAGAGCCAGCAGAGGAACCTCGCTACAACACGCTGCTCAGGCGGCACGGCTTGTGTTTGCCGGCAGCTCGCGGGTGGCGCTGGCTGCCAGGGGAATGAGCGGGGTAGGGAGGAAAGGAGGCTCACAAGGAGGAACGCGTACCTGCACAACCCCGAGTTGTTTTGTTGATGGCTTCTTCAATGAGGAGAGCTATTCTTGTAAAGGGATTGTTTCATTTGCAGATGCAACACGTTTTGAAGAACCTATTGGGTCAAGATTTTTTTAACAAAGAAAGCTAGAATAACACCTGTTTTGGTTTGGGTTGGGTTTTTTTCCCACAAGAAAATCAGACACAAAATTGTTGGTTGTGGGCGAGGGGACACAACTTACAATAGAAACTATTTTCAGAAGTTTCTGAGCTATCCAGTATAGAAAAGAAAGAAAAAAAACAACAGCATAACACAAAAGAGAAGACTCCAATTTCACATGGTACAAAATGAAATGTTTCATTTGGGGTTTCACCTTTTCAATACTTTTTTTTTTTATCTTTTTACAAATTCAGAGTGTATTTTGAACGGAAATAGAAAAAGTGAAGCTTGCTGTTTTGCAAATGTCAACAGAAAATATTGTAACTTCTTCAATCTTTTTTATTTCATTCTTGAGGATTTTTTTAACCAGATGATCCATTACTGACTTTTTAGTTGACAGTATTATTTAAAATGCTTTGCTCAACCTAAATATGAGCCTCCCAGGGGAAAATAAGTTAATCTAAAAATATCATCTACCTCTAAAAATAAAATCATTCTTCCCTCATTCTTTCCCTTGCAAAATGTGTTTCAGCCTCCTACAACCTGCCTTTGGGCACTGCGTCCAGTCACACGCCAGGTCCACGTGGACACACAGCAGAGCACACCCCTCCGTTTCTGGGACGTTGGCAATCCAACCTCCCTACCTCGGTGCGGGGAGCCGCTGTGTTGGTGGGGCTCCAGTCACTTCCCCTTCAGTGTTTACAGAGCAGATGTCCTCGGTTGTCACTCTCGACTCCCTTCATGCTCAGGAGAAACAAACAGGCAGGATTCATCTAAGCGAGTTTAGAGGTCTGCTTAAGGAGGAACAGAACGTGCCCTGGAAGTGCTTGCGTCTCTCCGCTGACCATGAAGGGTGGTTGGCACAGGAGAGCCCCGTGTGTCCCAGGTCACCTTGGCCACCCATCGAGCTGGCCAAACGCAAGCCAGCTCCCGTACAGGAGCACTTTATACACACTATCAGAGCAGGCTGGCAAAGCCCGGGGCAGTACAGTTCCAGTACCCTGAGCGCGGCCCCGTGCTGGTACACGGCTTTCACACCAGAGCATGCAGCACCTCAGCCGAACAAGCCTCTATCTGCCTGCCCACGCTGATGCGGCACAGACCCACTGAAAACCTTGTGGCACAATGTGTTACGTGGATGAAAATGTCCATATTGCTTAAATAAATTAAATAAAAAATTTAAAAATCTTTAAAACTCCAGCTCCCACCTCTTTCTCTTTCGCTTTCTCCTTCACATACTTGAGATAATAAATTGCCATTTCCAGAGGATGGGAGTTAAAGATCTCGGAGAACAGTGATTTTGGTATATAGTGAATGTTAATCTATTCCTTTCCTAACACATCAGTGTCTGTGAATTTTAAATGAACTGTATTAAATATTGATTTCCTATAGCTGTAACTGTGCCTGAAGGAGGCTATGTCCTGAGGTGATTCACAAATGTGACAGCGCGTTGCTCAGACACCCCTTCCCCGCACCCGCGGTGCCTTCTCTCCATCAGGCGTAGGGAAGAGGGCATGCTACAGCAGTGAGAGGGTCTCCCGCGGAATTCAAGGTGTCCTGGTTTCTAACCCATAATTGCCGCCACCTTAAGCAGTTCAGCTCACTTGTCTGTGCCACAAACTATTTCCATCTGTACAATGAGAATACAAATAATGAATTAGACATAACTTCTGTTTGCAGAGTTGCTAGCGTCAACAGCAAAGGGTGGTTAACATTATTCCAGGATATTTCACATTGTGAGCAGAATAATTTCTCTAGAATGAAGTCCTGAACAGTCTATATATAAGCAGAGCGTTCACTGGAGGACATCCTCCGCCAGACCCATGCTGGTCAAATGCCCCGTGCAACGAGGGGGCTGTGCTCCAGGCTGCCTAGAAACGGGCAGCGCGCGTGTCATCACCTCAGCAGTGAGTCTCAAAGTGTATCTAATCTAATGGAAGTGAAGGCAGGATGGGACGTTGCACTTTATTTATTGACTAATTTCAGCCTCTTTCTGTGATCATTACCCGAACTGTTCCTTCCTTTAAATCAATTGAAATTGCTCTCTCATTGCAAACTGGAACCAATGCAATTCACTTTTCCTATTAATCTAGCCTTCAAGATAGAAAAAAAAAAAAAAAAGACAAAGTAAAGCAGAAAAAAAGAAAATGTGAGAAAAAAATGGTAAGCGTTTTCTTTGTGCGCACATAGGAAATAACCTGCCTTTGGTTTAGCCCCCGAGAGTCACCATCCTGCGTGCAGAGGTGGCATCTGCCTCTAGCTCACGCAACAGCTCGTGCAAGCAGAGAGTGTGCAAGCAGAGAGTGTGCAAGCAGAGAGTGTGCAAGCAGAGTGTGCAAACAGAGAGCGTGCAAGCAGAGAGTGTGTAAGCAGAGAGCGTGCAAGCAGCGTGCTGCCAGAGCAGGGACTTTCTGCATGCCTGTGTGCAACCTGGTCGGGAGAGCTGCTCTAGCTAGAAAGTCACTTCCCACTGGTTCTTCCCTGCATGAAAATTAAATTGAAAATGATGTCTGAGGAAGAATTTCTGCTGCTGAAAGGTTACTGTCACCTTCAAAAGGAGAAGGGAGGAACTGAAGAGCGTGACGCTTCTCTGGCTCAGGGTACGAGGCTTTCTATTCTGACCATACAGCGCAAGTTCTGGAAGTCTCTTATCATCAGAGAAATTAGAAATGGAATTTTTTGGCTGGGAATGAAAACAAGATTATTCCCAAAGACCTGTTCTCCAGGGCCTTCTGCATTCCAACTTAATGCAAAGCAAGCAACAAAACTTCCCCACCTACTGTCCACGTACAGAATTAACTCGTTCCTGCAGTCACCGTGAAAGGGTACCATCACTAGAGCTGGGACTGAGAAAATGCGTTTTTCGTTTCCTTTCCTTCTGCAACATGCTGGGCCCACCCTGCGTGTTTCCACTGTGGGCATCCACTAGGATTTTGGGATGTATGGAAGGCTCTGGTGAAACACCTAACTTTTTTGCCTACCATCACTTTGCATCAGCCTAAAGGTACATCTAGAAAACTTCAAATCTACTTGGCAGTTTCATGCTGCTGTTTCTCCTTTCAGCAGCGTTTCAAGTCCTGCTGCATTGCTCAGTCAGCTCCTAGGACGGGGACCGAGATCACTGCCTTGTGTTGGTATTGGTATCTGATATTCATGGCAAGAGAAAGGAGCTGCCATAAAGCATACATATAGCTTTGTCAGGTAGCTTTTGCCCGATTTACTGCAGCGCGTGCTCTACTTTCCTTGGGCACTCAGCACAGAGTGCCTCCCTTCGGAGGGCTTCTCAGGTATCAGTGCAGAAAACACCTTCAGTGTAAGAGCAGGGGGAAAACATTTAAGCCCATGGACATAGTGAAATGCCCACCATCCTGCCCCGCTTCTTCCAGGCATCAACACAGGGCACGACGTAGTTCTCAGAAAATTTCATTCAAAACATTCTGAAGTGCAAACGCTCATAGATAAGCTTTATATTATCAGGCTTCACGTCAGATGAGCTACTGTCTGTCCTTCTGCCGTTGCTCTATAGAAGCCTAACAATGCACGCGTGGATCTGAGCTCCTCGGTGCTTCAGCACGTGCAGTGTGTGGCCGCAGACAGAACCCCCCGTCCCTCGCACCGCTGGGCAGCGGGGAAGCCGCTCCCTTCAGCCCAGACCACGACGCTGGTTTTTGAACAAATTCACTCTGCAGATCTTCACCCAACTCTTTCCATTTTTCCTGTCTATTAGCTCAAATTCCCACACAGATTTGGGAAAGACTTTTTCATACGTTATTTTCTCACTGTTAGAACCACAGAGAGAGGCAGAGTTGGAACTGAAGCATCTGAGATGATGTCTGCTTCCCATTCACTCAGTATGGTATAAATTAGAAACAATTAATTTCCTCAATTTTCTTTAAAAATTAACCCAGTTAAAGTGTATTATTCTGAATTTTTATTTTAAAAACCTGATTTTAGATTGTCTCTAAAGCAAATCATGTGCTTGTTCCTGGCAGACTGCCAGGGCTAAATTAGCTCGATACATTTAATGCAACTGCCAGCTAATAGGCAGTCTGGTCTTCTGTCGAACCTATGCAATCTTTTAAATGTTTAATCAAGAAGCAAAATTAGGACTTAAAAAACCATTGCTTTCAGCATTGTTTTTCTTCTAAGTAAGCATGTAAAAATTTAAAATCCCCTCTGCCAGGGCAGCACTTTCTGCGATGCTGAAGGCATCTTTCTTTGGTCAACAGAATACAGCGCTGGAGAATCAAACACCCTGAGAGAGAGAGGCAAAACTGTGCTGCCCCCTGGGGATGCAGGGTCTGGGAGAAGATGGCAGCAAAGAACCTGTTATACGTACATAAACACACACACGCATACATACACACTCACACATGCAGCTCTGTGCGCTCTGCAGCCTCCTGATACACCGGACACAGTCTCCAGCCCAACCCTGCTGCGTCCCGTGGGAACCGTAACCCCCGTCACTCCCAGCTCTGAGTTTCCCCCTGCATCCTTAAAATGTTGGGCTCCCACGAACATGCTGCATAGCTCCAACACTACAGGAGGATTAAAATGATAGAGATATAGGAGCCTATATGCACTGCCATGCCTTCACTCTCTGGCCCTGGGTCTCTACAGTGTAGCCAGAGAAGGGATTTCTCTCGACTAAGAGGTATCATTACAGTATTTTCTTTTCCCTCTCACACATGACGAGAAGAGTCTTGCCTCCTGCAGCAGCAATATAACAAAGCAATAACATAGCTAATATTATACTCCCAGTCCTCCTCTAACTCATCTCAAATGTTTGCTGAAGCCCAAGGGAAGCTTTGCCTTTTTAGAAAACATATTAACTACATGTGAGCCTTGCTACGTCCTGTGTGGAACCCCGAGAGAGTGGCATAAATGTTTCTTAGTCATCTTTCAACGAGAAAACACAGTAATATCTCCGAGTAAAAACAGCAGCACAGGAAGAATATATATCCAATAAACTGCATTTGGACTACTGCGGAGAATGTTGGAGTAAGAGTGAGCAGGCAAGAAGTCTGCAGGGGTCTCCCAGGCCGCGTTCCCCGCTTTGCTGTTGTAACAGCCACATCTCGGGCTTCACTGTAAAAGCTGCACCACGAGGCTTCAGCATACACCTACAAACCAATTTCTTTCTGCTCTTCGTTCAGGGGTGGGATGTCCATCCTTGCAGCATGCTGTGCAGACTCTCTTACCTGAAGTTCTCCAAACCTGAGAGGGAAAGCAGCATCGTCACCCTTTACAAGGCTGCGGTAACCTGCCAGCAAACAGGCCGGGCTCCCACAGCCCCGAGGTTAACAACTCTGTCCTTGGCCGCAGCTGAAAAAGAGCTCTTCAGTTTGGAGCCAGTGCTCTCCAGTTCCCATGGCCATGGGCACAGCTGCCGAACACAGGATAAAAACCACCCCCCCACCGAGCAGCAGTGAAACGTGGTGGCTTTTCACTGCGCAGGAACCTCGTCCTCTCCCACCGTCATGCCTCCTGAGCAGAGAGCTGCTGTGTGGCTTTCTCTAACCTGGGGATCTTCCTCCCTCTTTAAACGGCAACATGCTCACAAGAGCGTACCATGGGGAGACACGAGCCTGTGCATGAACATGCCCTTGGGAAGGATTCACTAGAGCTTTATTGCAAACAAGTTCTGGGAGGCACTTACAGAGAAGGATGTTATCTCCTGAGATCTATTACAGAGAGGATGCCAGGCAGCCTTCAGGAGGCAGATGCTCTCTCTTCCCTTTTCACAATGGGTAAAAAATCCCCGAATCCTGCCATGTCACACCTAAAAGCTTCCTCTGGCATTATTAAAGCGGTATTACTTTTCTGGGAAGGTGCTGGAGATGGATTGTTCATACTGCAGATTTGGATTTGACAAGCAATAGTTGTATATGGACTGTGCGCAGAGCTCTCCCGTGGACTGGCACGGAGCTTCCCTCTCTAAGACTAAGCACAAAGTTTCCCATTTGGGAAATACCTTGGGCCCTCACTTTGCAAAAAGCCAATTCTGAACAAGCAGTGCGATGTAAACTCTGAAAATTACCTGAATTTCCTACGATGACTTAGTTCAAAAGAGGACTGAATTCAGACCAGATATGTAAAGAAAGTTATGCCTTAAAAAAATTTCTGTATTCCTTCACGTTTCCTTACCACTCTGGCAGGGGAGGGGAAGAATTTGGCATCCAAAGCTGATTTGATAGAACCATCTGCCCTGGCTAATGTGACACTGGCAAAGGGGGATTCCTCACAGTTAATTTGTGGGGGTTTTACCATAGCAACTGAAATGAAATGTGTCAACGCAAACCTGCTATGGTTAGCAGGAATAATGTCATAAAGAGCAGACACTCCGACAATCTATGGAAAATCCTTTTTACCCCAGGGCAGACTTAAGCATTATGTATTGTCCCAACAGCATCTGCAGAAGTAGTATTATGGCTATAATTTCAGAGAAAATACAACTAACAGTCAAAGGAATTGTTTCATGCCAGAAGGCAAATAGATTTTCTAAGTCTCGCAGCAAACCTCCATGGTTCTGAGTCGCTTGCGTTAGAAAACAACCTTAGTCGAAGCATCAGTATGCCTTTGCTTTACTCAAGTTTTCTCTGATTTCACTTAGTCATGGGATATTTCCAAGAGCTTCCTGAGGTAAACGCAATTCCTGCTTCACCACTTACAGTTTCCACTGATTGCAAGGAAATGTCTCCTCCTTAATGTGGGAGAAGAAATGATTCAATGGGTCTCAAAATGCTGCATTTGACACTGGGGAGGATGGTGCAGAGACAGGTCAGGGTAGCGGGGATTTACTCCAAACCCTCGGAGCCTCAAAGTTCCACCTCGAAGTAAAAAACTCATCTGAAAGCCATAGCTCAGACCATGCTTCCAAACAAGCATCATACAAGACATGCAGGTTTTAAAGAGTTTGCATGATAAATTAAGACAAGAGAGTTTATTCACGCCTTTTTGGAGATGACGTGCAGGGACACAAAGGGTGGGATTCACCTCACTTAACATTAGACACCCAATTGTTAAATGTCTCCATCTATGCAAGTCACCCGTCCTCCACCACACACACACACTTTTAAGCCTGTATACACAGAGCCGTGGGAGCACCAGGCGGCAGCTCATCTCCAGGTGTCTCAGATGTCTGTCTTGAGAGGGGCTGTACCACCCCTGGGGTCTGCTTGTCTGTCCTGACTAGAGAGGAGCTGAAATTATTGTCTTAGACACCTGCTCAGCATCTAGATCTAAGGTGACTCCAGCTTGGAGCAACTTGCACCTGGACCTATTGCAGGCCAATGCAACAGTCAAGTTTTGAAGCATTTCTCCAGCATACCGTGCCTTAAACGTGGCAGCAGCCTTCCTCCACAGGCGGGGAGATCAACCCGTTCGCTGCTGGGGCGCTGTGACTCAGCAGTGGGGGATGTGCCAAACCATCTTTAAAGGTCAATCAGCTCCTCTGCCAAGGCTGAAAGCAGCAGCTTGGCCCTTTCATCTGCCAGCTCTGTTTTATATCATCTGTCAATTGCTGGCATCCCGTCCTAAAATAACTCGCTTCACCTCCGTTTCCAGCCTCGCAGCCCATCAGGCTGTTCCTACCCTGTCACCCCCTATTCCCCCGTGTCACGTCATGGGCTTGGTATGACATGACAGGCTGAGGCACACTGAGCCAGGGAAGCCATAATCATGGTTCAACAGAGAGAAAGAGAGAGGACGGGATGGGTCAGAGTGCAATTAAACAGACCGCATTTGATCAGCACTCTAAACCCACAATAGATGTGTTTCCTTTCAGCCTTGGGCAAAGTATTCTACAATACTTTATCTCTGAATCATGCTGGTTTCTTACAACTCCCAAAGGCATCTTGTTGTACTCTTGCATTGATCATCAAAAGTCAAAGCGAACCGATTCCCTCGGCCAGTCTGTGTGGACAGAGCTGAAAGGAACAGGATCCCTCTCAGCCCTCCAGAATGTTTGTATCACCAGAGACTTCAAGAACGAAGAAACAACTTTATTCTGTAAGGACTCTTTTGTGCCCAATTGGAATAACAGAGCAAAATGGACAGCCACTTTAGCATCATAAGAAAAGACTTGTAACAGTGAAGGAATATTAGGGCATGCCTTAACCCCTTCCCTAAATAGCCAGTGGGGTAGGAGTACAGAGAGGTGGTGAAACTCCTGAACAGATATATCCTGCTTTACTGCAGGCTGAAAGGAGGAGTTTACATGTCTTGGGCTAATCAAGAGACCTCAAGTTTGTAGCTAAATAACAGTGTGGATGGACCCAAAAGATACAGAACCCTCTTCCCCCGCCTCCAGAGACACGCTGTTAGCCTTCACTACAGAGTGCTATTAATAATTAGTAGCTATGGCAATATCATGTGTGTGTGGAAGTCCAAAAGCTCATAAATTTCATGAGGAACTCTAAACTGGATGAGGTTCTTGGATACACTCATACGGTAACAGTTACGCTGATGCAGAGAGCCTGAAAGAGAAAGGTCTGTTACTCGCCTTGCAGACATGTTACACGGGGATGGATTTATGTGATGCCCACAAGGCAGATACTCGGCTGATGCAAGGAGACAGCTACCTGAAAGCCAGGTGATCATCTGCCCTTCAGGGTCCAAAGGAAGAACGTATCATGCCCTTGGTTTGGAAATGCCAGATGTAGAGGAGAAAAGAGTGGGGAAAAATGTGTATCTCTACAGTTTCTGTGAGGCCAGATGGCTTTGCATGCTGCTGAAATTATCTTCCTTATCTTCCCAATTTTACTTTTTGAAATATCTCCTCTCTGGCAGCAGGTGAGACTCACTGGACTGACAGAGGGGGCATGGTGCCGCAGCGTGGTGCTGCCTCCAGGGGACGGCCACTGGGAGCGGGGGAGGACCGACCCCCTGCGCGGTACACGATGCCTCCCTGTAGAGCGCAGCCTTCCTCCGGCAGGTGGCAGCCAGGACATGGGCACGCTGGCGTGGGCAAGAACTGACCCTCCATAAGGATGGCACCTCCATCTTCAGCTTCCTGCCCTGCAATCGGCTTCTCTTAGGGTGGAGCTCCCCATCTCAAAGCGGCACCTTAGGGATTTTCCCACCTCTCCCGTTTCAGCTACGGGCTCTGCTCTGTGCCGTGGTGCAGCTCTCCTTCCATCGTACTGTGAGCTTGTACGTTCAGCCACAGCGGGGAGAAAAGGTGCACGAAGGTACGCAGGCACTTCATTTGCCTGCTGTGATGTGGGACTGACAGCACTGTTCAGCTTCGCAGAGCTGTTATGAGTACCAGCATAAAAGAGATTAAATTGACGGAGGACTTACAGGGATTGGAGATAGGCAGAGATGCTCTCCTTTAAGCCTCTCGCTACTGGAATAGCCGGTCTCGTGCTGTGCAACGACGTCTCCCTTCTGCGTGATGAGAGATTGCAACCAGGAGATGTCTGTGCCTCTTGTCATCTGCTCTGATAGGCCTTAGCAGGAAGAGAACATCAATCTGTTTCTTCAGGTTAATGGCTTTGTCTGTTCTACCTTATCAGGTGCCTTCTACCACCTTCTCTTTGAACGAATGATAGATTTCCAGCCAGCGCTCACGTGTTCATGAGACCAGGGACTGAATGAAAGCATACGCGCCCCTGCACGCCCCCCCCGCCCCTGCAGGCACTGTGCCATATCATCCCATTTTTATCGACCCCTAGCTTCAATGTTTGGTTTCCAAACGCGCTCACCCTGGGCCAAGAGCCACACCCCGCAGCAGATCAGAGGACACGTTGAGTCATTTTTAAAAGGACATTCATTTCAGAGCTGTGGCTGCCTACGAACCACAAGAGTCCTACACCAAGCCTTGCTGGTGGAAGGTGTCTCGCTAAAGGTGGCCGAGCTCTGCTCGACCCTGACGAGCTCTGCCCCGAGCTCTGCTCCAACCCTGACGGCAATGGACACGGCACTCAACAGCCAGGTGAGCTCGTGACACAAGTAAGCTGTGCACACATCAGGCATGCAAGCCCTCAGCCCAGGCCCCAGCTGGCTGCCCAGCGCTGAGAGCAAGCTGCAGTTAGCCCAGAGTAAAACCAGCGCAGTTCGCTGGGGTCACTGGGGTTACACCAGCCTGTGAGAGCACAGTCCGTAAAGACAGTGAGATACCTCCAACATCCTCTTTTAGTCTTTCTGGACCCTGGTACACGCAGGCATCGTGTTTGAGCTCGAGTGCTTCTTACAAGCGTGGTTCCATGCCCAGGGCTGCTACTGGCTGACTCTGGATATGATTCTATGAATAACGCTGTACATTAATCCCCAGGCCTGTGGCCCGGATGAGAAGGGAGTGTGGGCTGAAGCGTAATCAAGGCCCAGAGAGATGGTGACAACAGGGACAGAACCTCCATGTTCCCAGCGGGCAGTGGAAAAGCTGAATTAAGCTAGCAGTGGGATAAGTCAGGGTTGTAGGAGGGAAAGTGCCCAGAGAAGCCGAGTGGACTGGGACGGCCTGGTGCAGACACAGAGCGCCTTTTCACTCTGTTCTAGCTCGTTCATTTAGTGGTTTGGAGAAATTGCTGTTATTAGCCAAGTATTGCTTCTAATTCTGGACTCCACTTCCTCTTATAAAAAAGCTTTAAAAAAAATCCTTACTGAAACAATTACCTAAAGTAAAAAGCTATTAAATAATCGGGCAGCATTTAGAAAAGAGAATTTGATGTTCAAAATGTCCACAACTGCCAGACACTGGCTGCTAGCGCAGCCTCCCCACTGAGAGCAGGACCTCCACCAGAGCAGAGATGCAAACTCTGATGCAGGCTGGTAAAATAGATCTCCGTCCGTTCAAACACCTGTGTTTGTCCCATCACTTTCTTGCTCTCTTGAAGCAACATCTGGAGCATGTCCTCTCTGCTGGATGACCACACCACAGTTGATTTAGCCCCACAGCAGAGGAAAACGTGGATCCAAAGAGAGGTGGCACTGCTGAACCGTTTAACTTCTGTACAATAACCCTTTATGTCAACTGAGAGGGATTTTGCCCCAGGGCTTAGGAAAACTTCAACTTTCAGAGGGCAACACAGCAATTTCTGCATGCATGCTTTTCCTTTGGGGAAAATGCACAAAGCTTCAGCATTGCGTGGCCATTTCCATACATTCTCTTGGCCACATCACAGCAGAAGAGCACGCACAGGGCAGGGCCCAGAGGAACAGCTTCCTTGTGGGGATTCACTGATCGCACGGGCTGGAGAGGCAAGCGTTTCCAGTGTTAGCAGAAAAGGAAAATACTTCAGATCTCTGCTTTCCTCTTAGTGCAGAGAGGATTTACTGCGTGCTTAGGCGACACGCATGCTCTGAGATCACAAAACATCATTGAGCGAAGTGCAGACGCTCCTTCCAAAGCGCCTTGCAAAATTGCTGAGGTTGGAAGGAACCTCTGGGTATCGTCGAGTTGCACCCGCCTGCTCAAAGCAGGGTCAAGTACAGCTGGTTGCTCAGAGCCGTGTCCGGCCGGGTTCTGAGTATCTCCAAGGATGGAGACTCCACAACCTGTCTGGACAGCCTGGCCCAGTGCTCAGCCACCCTCGCAACAGAAAAGGTCCTTCTCATGTTTAAATGGAATTTCTTGTGTTTTAATTTCTGCCCGTTGTCTCTTCTTTCACTGGGCACTCCTGAGAAGCATCTGGATCTGTCTTCTTTACTCCCTCCCATCAAGCATTTATACCCACTGATAGATCCCCTGAGCCATCTCTTCTCCACACTGAACAATCCCAGCGCTCAGCCCCTCCTCCTATGTCAGACGCTCCAGTCCCTTAAACATCTTTTTGGCCCTTTGCTGGACTCGTTCCAGCATGCCCATGTCTCTCTTGTACTAGGGAGCCCAGATTCGAATGCAGCACTCCAGATGTGTCTCACCAGTGCTGGCAAGAGGGGACGGGTTATCTCCTTTGACCCGCTGGCACCACTCTTCATAATGCAGCCCAGGAGGCTCTTGGCCTCCTTGCAAGGGCAGATGCTGGTTCATCTTCTGTCGTTGTCCACCAGGACTGCAGAACTCTTCCCACTGGGCACTTGGACAAATGCCCCCATACTGATGTCTCAGAAATGCAACTTTGATGTAACTTCCACATTTACACTTCAAAAAGCACAAGCTCAGCACAGTACAAAAGGGTATAATTACCATTTCAGAAAAAAATAAATGTTAATTTGACGTTGTGCGTTATGGCTCTGACAGCTCCCAGGCTCTTGTGAAATGAGTGTCGAAGAGACATTACGAACAAATACAGAAGTGTTTGTTTTTCCTCTTCCTATGCTGAAGAGAAGGACAGGGGCCAAGCTGAAGCAATGAGTGGAAAAATCAACTATTAAAGGAGGAGGGAAAGTCATTACAAAGCAGTTTGTGATTTTCAGAGCAGGCAAGTGTGGGAACAGGTCTTGTTTTGCAGGCAAACGGGAGCTAAAGCCCTTGCCCAACAGAAGCGATCACACATACACAGAGATGCCTCCCACTGGCAGGAGCGGAGTGCCTCACTTGTTCCTTAAAACCCTCTCATATGAACAACCAAAGTCTGCCCTCAGAAACAACTCTCCTCTGCTTCTTCCCCCCCTCAGTTAGATGGGAGTGACGCGTGCTCAGGGTCTGCAGAACAGCATCAGAAGAAAAATGTAGGAGTGATTCTTGGAGTATCCTATTCAAAGCGGCATCCTTTGTGTCTATTTACAAGAGAAAACTTCTTGTTAAGGCTGGGTTAAATGTTTCCCTTTAAACATTTCCATCTGAAAATTGTTTTTAGAAAAAAAAAAAGGAGCGTGTTTTTCTTTCTTTCCCCAGAAACTGCACGCTTTCCACGAACACGGAGTGCAATCCCCGCCTAGGAAGCAGCCAGACAAGCACTGTCAGGAGCGGTGCATGTGGAGCTCTTCTCTCCTTAACAGACAATCCCGGGGTCCCTCTCACCCTCAAGCCTATGATTTTTCTTTATTCACTTTTTGTCATAAAATCTCCTTAAGCTTGTTTTTTTCTTTTATTCTTCTAGACCCCCTCTAAGAAAACAGAATAATTTAGAGTTTAGGATTTTCAGCAAAAAGATAAAAAATATCCATAAGGGGAATCCTTGGGTTTTCCCACCTGATCTTCTTCCTAGGGAAGAAAGTGCATGGCACAAAAAGCAAACACATTTGTTTTGCTGCTGAGAGCACACCGACGGTTGAACTCAAGGATCTTAGAGGTCCCTTCCAACCTAGACAATTCTATGATTCTATGACTTGATCCTAAACATTTCAGACTGAATCAGTTCCAACGGGTCCAGTACTAGACAGGATGGAAAATTAGCCTTGCGACACAGAACAAGCAGAAGCAGTCAATAAATATTTCAGTCTGCACTTGGAAAGAATTTGGATGATGTATTCATATCCTACAAGGATAATGAAATACTCCACTTTCCAATGGCCCTAAGCAATGTTTGATTGCACAGAAAGAATTCAATATAATTAAGGAGGATGTTAAACAACAGCTATTCAAGTCAAACATTCGAAAACCTGCAGCTCCAGATCATTTATATGTAGGAGTACTAAGAGGAGCATTACAGGAACATTCCAGAACTTGTAACCATTTTTGAGAAATTTTATATGCAGGATACCTGATTCAGGCACAAGATGGCTTTAAACCGGGATTTTTAGTCTCCTAAGGGAATGCCCTAATCAGCAGAGGCTTTGCTCTCCTAGCGTGACTCAGTCTTTCTACCTCTCTCCTCCTCTCCTCTGTCACCCAAACAGATTTCTAAAGAACTGGACTCTGTCTCAGACAGAAAAGACATCAGTTATCAAAACCTGCTCCTCTTCCCTTCAGTGGCCAAGTCCTTGCACCAACCAGGCCTCCTAGAGGGAAGAGCCAGGGCTGCTGCGGGCACGGGCAGCACATCTCAGCCAAAGAGCGAGAGCGGGAGAAAACCTGCATGGGCAGGACTGGGCTGAGCTGCGTCCTCCCACCTCATACCAGCGCAGGCGCTGGCTGGAAGGGCTGGAGGTACAACACGTCTAGGTCCGGTACCTGAGCCATGCCAAGAAAGCCACAGACAGGCTATCGCTGGAAGGAGGCATATCCAGATGGGGAAGCACTTGGAGCCTCAACCATGACCCCAGCAATACCCAGAGACATTCACAATATGCTTTACTCTTCTCTACTCAAGGGCTCATCTCATGAGCTAGGCTGTCACGCCACCCCCCTGTATCCTTCTCCAGACACTCCTGCCCTATATCTGATCTCCAGAGTCCCCGCCGTCCTGCCCACAGACACCCCCAGCTCTCTCGCGTCCTCCCGACCGCTTGTTTCCGATTGCATAGAATTTTTCTTTCTTGGATATCAGTCAGTCACCAGCACATTTAAATAATCTCTCACCTTTGTTCAATTCAGCCCCTCAGTGAGTAATTTATTAAACAACTGAGAGACAGTTTAGGTGACCTAGATGAACTTTATTAACATAGTACAAATAATTCAAGATTTCTAACAAACGAAATGGGCCTTGGAAACACTCATTTTGATTCTCAGCCAGCTTTGGTGTAGCTGCCACGTGGGGTCACACAATGACCTTTTAGGAGAATTGTAGACCAGGGCAGAGGTGTCCCAGATTTCTTCTGAGACCGCCCCTGAAAGGACAGAAACGTGCCTGATGAGGCTCGGATGGCTGTGGGGTCACTGCTCCTCAACTGCTTGTCACTCAGCTGCCGAACAGAGGCACAGCACAAGCAGTGGTAATTCACTGTAAAACACTGTGCTTTAAACTACACCCGCTCCGGACACAACTGAAGAGGCGCTTGGGCATCTCAGCAGAGGAGAAAGGCAAGCAGGGGGTTGCCGCCTTCTCAGGTCTAAGATAATACTCAGTCAAAGTCCCAAATGTCACAGGTTTGGCTCCTGAAGGGGAGCCTGCCTTTTCCGTCCTTAGGGCACAGACTGTCCGGATGGAGGACAGTCAGAAGATGTACTCAAGCAAGACTGAACGGGAAGCCAGACCCTTATGCCCACGTCAAGGTCAGAGCAGGGTGTTGTTTGGGGAATTTAGTCTTGACGTTTGATTTAAACATGCAACTAATAAAGCAAGGCTTACCCCAGGATCATCCCAGGCTGCATCCACTGAATGAGCCCCTTCCGCACTAGAAAACCTAAGTAAGCAGATAAAGAAATACTAATAGTTTTGTTGGGAGCTACCACCTTACTCCTGGAGGGAAGAATGTGAGGCTGATCATGCTGCAGAGCAGCTGACAAGCTGGTGTCAGCTGTACAGCCCAGAGATAAGGAACAAAGAAGGAGCCCGGCCATTACAGACGGATGCTGTCACCGACGAGTGAGCCTGCGATGACAGAGGGACTTTGATGTTCCAACGCACCAGCAGCCCATCAATAAGTAATTAGAATGATTCAGTGAATTTACTACACAGAGCAATTGATAAAATGAATTAAAAAATGAATATATAAAGTCCATAGGACAAGTTAACCCTTGTTGGCTCCCGTACTCCAACTCTCACTACTTGATGTTTCCCACATTTATAGATTTTTAATGTCCCTATAGCAGGGACTTCTGCTCCACTCAGGCTCTGAATGCAGCTAGTAACTCCAGCATTGAGCCTGATACCATGAAGCCAAAGATTAAAGCATTTCTTCTAGTCTTTACTTTAAGTTCAACTTAAAATTAAGATTAAGATTTTTTTTTCTTTAATTCCAGGGAAAAAAATCAAGTTTAAAAAGAAAAGAAAAATCCATCTTCAAAACAGAAAGGAAAATGAAGAATTCATAGGTTAATAGGAGAAACTATAAAATATCCCTCCCAAATATACTAATATTACTTAGGTATAAATTAAATATTTTATACCAATGATTTTGAAAAGCTTAATTTCACTTTTGATCATTCTGAAAAGGTTTAGCCTACTTATGTGACATACATGCCAAAGCAAAAAGCTCTTTTGAATGGAAAACCTGAACTTTGTTTTGAGAACACTGTAGATTTTTTTTTTACTCATCCCTCTCACAAAAGAGAAAAATGATCTCTTACTTTGAAAAGCGATAATTGTAATGCATTTTTATTTTCAGTGCACAAAGTTCTAATTGAGAAACTTAAGGGCACCCTAACTACATCTACCTTGTTAGTTTGTTCCAGCTAGGTTAATCAGCCTGACTTTTAGAAATGTGTGATTTAATTCTCTTAGGACTTTGGCTGGCTCTCAGTAACAGGGCTAATGAGAATATCACACCGCAAGCTGCATAAGAGAAAGGTTATCTTCTCTGACATATCAAATCCAGCACATGTAATAACACATTCTCTATTCCACTGATCTGGAGGTTCAGCACTGCAAAAGCCTGAAAAAATACTAATATTGGGTACGGCGAGGAGGAGGCGCTGGAAAAAGCACGATCTGGGTAGAGCTGGGTGGAACAATAGGTGTTTTTAGCGATGACTATCAGAATAACTTCTCTGATCTGGAATGGCAGTAAATGGCTTCAAAAGCTCCATCTGAGCCTCGTTAGGAACATCATTACCTTCCAGGGCTCGGTCAGCGTGAACAGCTCGTCTCTTTTCCAAGCAGCTGTCCACCAGCAACACCTTCAGCCTGGCTGGCTGTGAAGCAGGAGTTTGGGTTCGGGTTTGGGTTCGGGTTTTTCCCCCAGAGACAAACTTCAATGGTAATCCGAAAGGAGGATATTTGAACACTTATTTCAGAAACTATTCCAGTCCCTTTGCAAGCCAACCCCCCGTTTTACTCCCCTTTGCTGTGAGGTTTCTCTGAACTGCTTGAGGAGGATGCTACTCATATTACTTGGATTATTAAAGATTAGATATCCTTTTACCATTCTGGAAAAGTGACCTAGGTTTCCAAAATGATACAGGTGATCTCTACTGACTCCAAGTCAGCTACTACTCATAAATATTTGTGGAGTTCAGAGCTATGGAAGCGGGTATCAACTATTACTTCTGCTATGTTTATGATCTGCTAAGCACTGTAGCTATCGGAATTCCTTAAGTATTTATGATACACATTTAAAATCTTTTAGAGGAGCCATTATGGCAAAACTGAACTTTCCACAGACTTTTTTCCTAGGATAAAGTTTCTCAAGCTCCATGTGGATTTCTTGGTTAAAACTAAAAAAAGACACAGCCTTGAACACCCAATTAAAAACTTCAGTGGGTTCACACCGGGGATGAGATTGCCCCTGGCAGTGTGTTAATCTGTTCTTAAAATTCTCCTGATCATTTGAGGTTTGTAGGAAGGGGCAGGACAGCTCTCCAGGACGGTGTGAGAACAGTTAATCCCCCCACCCGAGCAGATCATCCAGAGAACACATTTGGTGTCTTTCTGCTTTTATGCTTTCAGCAACCTTGGGTCTCTCGCGACACCGCGGAGCTCTTTGGCTCAAAGACTATCAGCACTTGCAGACTCCTGTTGCTCCTATTTGGAGCAGCAAGTTCAAGGTCTAGGTGCCATTTTCCATGCGAGTGCCCTAAATCATCAGAAGATCGGGTGCTTCTCTATCTTTGTTCTTACAGCACTTTGTGAAAGGCATTAACTGTTCCTTGGGGTAGAAGGTGTAACTTTGTCAGGCTGTGAAAACCACTTCTCACCCAATTCCTGTGAAGTCTTTCTCCAGAGGTCACAGGATGTGACCCTACAGACAGCGCACAGTAACGAGCCTGAAGCTCAGGCTCGGCCTCACCAGGAAGGTGAAGGTCTCCAACCTTTTTTGAAAGGGTTCTGTCGCAGATGCAGAGGCTTTTCTTTGTCTTTTACTCCAAGCAAAAATTAGGTATCTTGTAAACTACACAAATTAATTTATTAATTCCCCATAACATTTCCTTTCGCAGGAAGGCTGGAATATAATCAGAAATATGTTAATGTGCCATTTGCTAATTTCACTCTTTTTCCATCTGGGGACAGTAAGATCTTCTCCTCTGATATGTTTTCAATGTACTTGTCAGAATTATTAGATCTGGAAGAAGAAATAAAGTTTCCTGCTCTTTGCAAGCATTTTTTCATTCTTATCCCTGAGTCCTCACATGAGGCAAATCAAGATAAACTGGGGGTTTTTCCCCAATTAAGCCAAGACTGTTTCAGCTGCTGCTCATGCTCTATCTTCCCTAGATATCTGGAGCAATTTTTATTGTTATTTTTCTTTCAAGATCTTTTCTTGATCATAATTGGATTCTAAAATTAGCCCGAGAGAGGGGCAAATTCAATTTTGTGACTTTAAAGATTGGTCTTTCTAACCACAGCTTGCATTACTGCTGCTTACAGAAATAATATCAGACCATTACCAAACAAGAAAGAAATTAAGGGGTGAAAGATACTGGTCTATGACCATTCAGTCCTTCTACTGCTCACGTGCAGAGAAACCAATTCTCGCCTAGGACAAATTCAGGTCTTTCAGGCTGCCAAGGCCACGCGAGCATGAAACCCCTACTCAGAAAACAATCACCTTGGTCTCCCGGAGAGCTGCGACTTACCCTCTCTGAAACCCTGGCAGAGTGCTCACACCATCTGCCGTGGATAATGCAAGGGGTTACTTTTCCCTGATTCCTCCTAGGGTCACTAAGGAGAGACTGCCTCCCCCAGATGAAGATTCAGAGCACCTGAGTCAGGCTCCCACTCTAAACCAGTCCAGGGAAGCTGTCTCTCTGCACTGGCTACAGACAGGGATAGGGAGTTGTCGTGGTTTAGGCCAAATTGGCCACTGGGGGCCTAGGGGACCCCAGATGGGACCGACAGATGCTCCCCTCTACCCCTCTTCAAAGAGAGAGGCAGAGGAGGAAAAAGAGACTTACGAGTTTAGAAAGATCTAAACTACTTTAATGAAGTATTAATAATAAAATAAAAGAAATAATGAGAAATATACAAAACCGTATCAAGCTCCCAAGATGACAATCACGACACCGGCTGGCACTGGGGCAGTCCCAGGCTGGACTCAGTGACGGACGGGAACTGGATTCCGGATCTGGATTCAGGATCGGGTCCAAAGGCAGACGAACAGACAGAGTCCTCCTCAGACGTCAGCCGTTGAAGCAAGAAGGGAAAAAGAAGGGCGAAAAAAGAAAGAGCGAAAAAGAAGGCCTGACCCTTTGCTCCGTCAGCTTTTATACTGAGCATGAGGCAGATGGGATGGAATACGCTGTTGGTCAGTTTTGGGTCACCTGCCCTGTCCGCTCCTCCCCGCAGGTGGGACCCCATTATGCTTTTTCGCTTCCGACCCTCCAACGTGGCAAATAACACAGCCGGTTGGCCTTGGGTGTTAGAACAATAAGTGTAAGCAAGAGCCTCCCTGCATACCATGTCTGGACATCAGCTATAAACATCGGTCTTATCACTCTGAGAGGGTGAACATTGTCTGCACAATATGCTGTTAATTTCAGTAGTTAAAAGAGGCCCAGCTAAGAAGCGAAGCCACTGAACAAAATTGGTCCTGTTTTACCTCAAACCAGGACAGGAGTGAAGTCAGCTGGCAAAGCATCTACAGCCTCCCACACTTCTTCACTACCAGCTAGTATTCAACTAATACTCGCAATCTGAGACTGTCAAAGTCCCAAAATTTGGGCAGTATGTCTGTCACAATGTTTTCAGAGATTTACATGTGCCTCTGGCTCCTGTCCTCCAGGCAACCAGATTACTTTGATAAATTCATACGCATTAATTCATAGCCCGGACCATGCTCCCTTTTCAAGCAAGATGGAGTAGCTAATTAAATGCTCTTCTAAATCATGAGACATCTCCCTGGCTGCAGAGAAGGAGACAATGGAGAGATGCTTCTGATTATAATTTTTCCCTTTCTCGCTGATGATTAGATACGTGGAGGCCTGCCCCCCGCTCCTGACCCGCTTTGTTAAATTCTCCAGGAGTTTGTAAGTGACGCGCGTGCTACACGCAGGCGACACTGCCTGGGGACGGGATGCGGATCCAACAGTCGGCTCAGCCCCTGACTTTCCACGTGACTTTGGGAAAGCCATGACGCTTTTCTGTTCCTCATCTCTAGAACAGGGATAATGCTGTTGGTCTCCTTTCAAAGTGCCCGTCATCAATGAAAGGAAGACTTCAGTGTTCTTCCTATTTTAATACTTCAGCATTTATTTATTTTTCTACTTTTTTCTGTTCACAATACATTTTTGAGCTTGCTATCAGCAGAGTTATATAATACAGGCTTTATTATTAGAGGGAATTGATACCGATGGGAGCCCTGTTATGATTTGTTAGGTTTTTATGTTCCATGTAAAAAAAAAATTGATGTGCTCAGAATTGGTGAAGTTATTTTTCAAGGGTTTAGTGGAGCTTAAATTATGCTTTGGCCTTATTCTTCTCAGGGGTGCATTTCACCTGGGGTGAAACAGAATGGCCTGGTTAGTTAGGACATAGATTTCAAATAGTAACTCCTACTGTTTAATGATCGCTTAAACTTGTGCTATCATGATGCGTAACGGCCATTTTCCTTGAAGGTTTCCAGCACAGAATTCAGGTTACCTATTACAGAATTGGGAGGGAGCATAGACGCTGAGAGTGCTTAAAGGTAGAAAGGAAATAGAAGCTCATATCACATATTACCACGTATGAACAGCCCTCACACCCCCCCATATTACACTCAGATATCAGCATTTGCTTTGACTGTGAAATGATGGGGGGAGCACGTCCAACCGTACGTCACTATTGTGTTGATTTTTGCCTTGACAGAACCACTAATTAAAGCCACGGGCTTCGCTTTGTCCAACATCATTCTGCTGCACAGACAAAAGGGATTTTTCCCACCAGCTCACAGAATCAGAATCAGCTGGGAGGAAAAGACTCATTTTTCAACAAGACACTTCAAAGGAAGTGAAATTTTGCTCCCCTTTTCCCTCCAAATCCCAGGAACATCAATTTCAAACTTTTTCATGAAATAAAATTTGATCACCTGTCCATCCACTAATCTCCCCATTCTTTTACATCATTACATGATCCACCATATTTCTTAAGAGGAGGGAAGGAGGGGCATAAATAAAGCCAAAATAAAGGGAACTGTTTTGTTTTGACAGAAATCAAAACATCATTTTTCATTTTGATGACCCAATCAATAATCATGAGCAATGTGAAATCTCTTTAAGGAAACTTTTGCTGGCAGACAGTTCTTGCCCACCTCCCCTCCCTCTGCTGCGGCGGGGGAAGGCAGCTTTCCTGGAAGGGAGGCTGACAGACAAGCTGCTTTCGATTTGTCTTTCTATCCTTTCTGTTGCCTTCTTTGTCTCCATCAGATTTACCGGAGTTAACTCACTCACGCAGCTATCAATCTCCCGGAGTGAGTGCAGGGAGCTCTCTTCTCTGGCACACCGTGCTGCAGGGGCTCACCGCTTCCCGTTGGGAAACTTCCCGTTGGAGTACATGGGACAGGCTGTGTACGCTCAAGGGAAAGGAATTTTTGGCTAAATTCAGTCTGTATGAGTCCAGTAAGCCCATTTCACCACTAAGTGATTGGTGACCGTAGCCAGCCTCCTCTGCAGGAGGCTTCAGCCAAGAGAAGTGTGATCAAAGGACTTACCATGGAGGAGGTTGGAAAAAAACCATGCAGAATGTGGGGGCTTTTGTACACAGCACATGAAAATGAGCAGCCCCCAGTGCTGTTGGTCTGGAGTAGTGATTCCTGACTGCTTTAGATTCAAATGATGACGGACATCTATCTGGAGACTAGGAAATTCTCTCTGTTGTTTTTAAAGAAGTTCTATTTTTTTCCCAACTTTTTTTTAAGTGTTCCTGGAAACATTTGCTTGGAAGCATTTAAAGAAAATCTTTACAAAAACTTTCTGCTTCCCACGTGCATTTTTGATATTTTTGTTCCTCCTGCTCTTTGCTGCCAAAAAGCAATCCTCAGCACAAATATGTATCCTATGAAAGAAAATGGAATAATTAAAGAGTAAAATGGAATATTTCTAGTAACAATGCATGGTGTTGCCACACAGAAGGTGTGCCTTGGATGTGAGATGCTGTTTTGGTTTTTTTTTTGACTGGAGACTCTGGCCAAATATCTGTCCTCTGAGCCTTGACCCGGGGACCTTTCTGCTGTATGTCTACCTTCCCACCCCGAGAGGAGGCAGCTGCTTATCACAGCAAGCGTTGGCCCACGGCCCAGCTCATTTTTGTTTAAAGTTGTCTTTGAAAACCAGCTCCTGTTGTCAAAGTAGCCCCAGCTATTTGAAGAGTGTAATCCAGCACAGCCTGCTCCAAGCAGCCCGCCCCACAGCACGGGTGACACCCCGAGCAGGACATCGGAGCCGCCAGTGACAGCCCGCAGCGAAGCCCTGCCCTGCAACACTGTCTTGATTCTCAGCATCATTTTCTGCAGCGTATTTCATGTTTTGTTAGTAAAACTCCCCATTCCAATCAATAGGAATGCATCTGAGGAGCCAGGCAGCCTGCTGAGGCTTGGAGGTAACGCCATTTGGATGGGAGGAGAAGGACAATTTCCACTTTGTGTGCGTCTCTGCAAGGTGTCCTGACGGCCATGGGAGAAGGAGCAGGAAAAAGACACCAATGCCGCTTCATTCTCCTCCAGGACTGAAAGGATCAACAAAAAGCATCGAGGATTAAAGAATTAAAGAGGGGAGGGAAGCTGACATGAAAAGGTAAGAGACTCCTTTTGATTCTCTAACTGAAGAAATAGCACACCTGGCTGCTGCTCCCCCATGCTTCAAACAAAATGCTCCACGCTTCTTACTCTGTGTCCTCCGAATACAAGGAAACCTTTGAATGAAACCGCACTTATATTACATTATCATTTGCTTTGACTCAAAAATGAGGGCAGACACGAGCTCTGTGCTTGAGGCTTCCACCTCAGCAAGAAGTACCCGCAGGTGAGCCCGTGTCCCTCTTGCTCACTGGTAAAACAAGACGAACCAAGCTTCTTTCCTTCTGTTGGCAATACTCTAGATGAGTAACACTCGGCCAAGCAGCAGCACACCTAACGGTGCAACATTTCAGTGCTGAATTGTTTGCTCCACAAATATGAGTCAGAGCCCAGACATAATGCTGAGAGTTGGACTTTGAGCAATTTACAGCATCACCCCCACGAAAGGACTGCCGCCCGCCCAAGATTATGAGGATGACAACTCAGCAGCTGTTGTCAATATTTGTGTTTGCTTGGCTATCATTTCTTTTAAAGGAAGTAACATTTCCCGAGGCATTTTTTTCTGCTCAGTCTTGCTTCTTTCTCCTTCCTCCCAATGCTTGAGTTAAACTAAGCATCTAATTTTCAGCTATTTAAAATCTTTCAAAATCACTATGGAAAGCTAAATTTCTAGACAAAACACTTTCAACAGGAGAATTCAAAATTCATTGCAGAAACATCAAAATAGAGTATTTGCAGCTTCTCAAAACGAAATCCCACACCCACTCCTATACATATTTATAGTGGTCAGAAACATACGAAATTTGAGATGAATTCTTCACTGAGTCAAAACAAATGCATAGGCATATTTGTTTGCTTCGAAATGGGAAATCTGGCAAATAAACTGTTGTGTCCCAGCCCAGTTCCAGGTCACTCAAGCCCTGCAGAGACTTAGGGCTGGTCGGTGGCTGAGCAGATGAAGTGACGAGCTGTGCTCCATCCCCAGCCGGACGGAGGGCTGCGTCCTGTGCGGGTGGATACAGCCCCAGCCATGGTATGCAACGCGTAACTCCAAGGCTGCTCGTTTCAGTACTCAGTACCTAGGAGGGAAGGCCACGTGCTTTGAAAGGCTGTATATTAAGTAGGAAAAAAAATAGGGAATATCCATGCCCCAAAAACTAAATCAAACCTGTACTCAGGATCTTCAACACAAGCTTAACCACCATGCAATACTCTAAAGAGGAAGAAGAGCAATCTCATGATTTGAGTGCAAAAATTTGTGCCAGAAGCAGTAAGAAACCCCTGCCCACGTTGCCCACAGTTATATCCCAGCCCTTCAGCCTGAACTTGTCACATCCTGAAACAAAAGGGTATTACAGCACCCCTGCCTGAAAGCACACTCACCTGGCAACGCTGCTTTCTCTGCCAGTGAGAGGAGTTTAGTTCATTACTATTGCCTGTAACAGAGACGCTCCGATACTACAGCAGCGAAGTGTGTAAGTGCAAATAAGACAGATAGATACATACAACAAAAGAAATAGATAGGTGATAGATAAATGGTAAGTGATAAAATAAAACAAGATGTAGAGTCAAATTGAATGTAGAGAAGAGATAAAGGCATGTTCTTCCAACACCAGCGACAGTGAGCCTCTGACACGGAGCTACAAGGTCAAACCGCTGACAGATGAGCAGAGGAGGAAGATGAGATTAAGAGAAATGAGGTTTTTTCAGATTACTAGATCAACTGCTCAGAAGGAGTGTGGGTGACTCTAAAAATGTTCCCTGCTAGCCCTGAGTGACCCGCAGCCCCGTGCCCAGGTGCTGATAGGAGCCTGCCTCGCTGTCTCGGTCACCTTGTCTTTGCAGGAGGTTCCCGTGGCTGACCCGTCGCTGTTGCTGATAGAAGACTGGAGGAAGACAGTGAGGCCTCTTACTTTTTCCTGTACTTACTTATATATATTTTTCCCTATTAATAAAATCCTACTTAGGTAATAGGCTCCAGAAAGGGGAAAAATGTCCCATTAATGAGGAACCAATAGAGACTTTTCAAAGCACCTGACAAGGCTAAAGCCATAAATTCTCTGAATTAACTAGAGGGGAGTTATGGATGCAAGTAGGAACTCAGCCAGGAATGAATTAAAAGAATTCAGTCTCAAATTCATCAATGTCCTGGTTAATATTTTAGCCTCTCAGTGGTCCAGAAACGATGAGGGAGAGAAGAGAATTGACAGCAATAGCACGGCTGTTGAACACTCTTTGTGAGTCTTATTGGCACGGAGACGGGCGAGAGGTGTACCGGCTCACGCGGTGCCTGCGCCTCCCCGGAGGCTGTGACCACGCAGCTGTCCTCCAGCCACCACCGCTCGCTGTCACGCCTCGGGCTTTGCTGGAAGAGAAGAGCGCTACGCCGTTTTGTTCAGAGCCCATGGGAGAAATACAAGAGCCAAGGAAAACCTACATGTGTCAGACTGCCCAAAAGGCTGTGCTTCTAACGGTTGTTTTTATCCACAGCGAGAACAGGAAACAGATGTAAAACAGTAATGAAGATGTTTCAAAATAGACTGTTAAGAGAAAGGAAAACACTTTGCTGTGAAAGTTGGAAGTTTTTTGTTTACCGTCCAAGCAGGTCAATCATCCCAGCGCAGAATTATTTGACTTCATTTGTGAAATGGTGCTTTGGCAAGGTGGACTGAAATGTTTCGTTTCAATTTTTCATCATGATAAATGACCCTCCGTCATTGTTCCTTACATTTAATTTAAATGCCAGCCCGTGGTTACACATCCAGGTTTCAACAATATATTAACTCATCTGTGTTAAAAATGTATGATATCTTTTACATATTTATTCATGTAACTTAGGAAAAAAATCTCAAACCACTTATGAAAAAATCAAGATTAGGGAATTTTCTTACAGGCAGTTCAAGTGGGATCCTTCACTCATCAGCGTGGAGGTCCAAAAATGTAAATGTTCCCTTCTGAACTAATTTTCTGCAGTCTCTTGAAGAGACAGGCAGCTCTAAAGCATGATTTACTTCACACATTTCGATACTGATCCCAAGAAAAGAAAGAAGACACTCCTATTTCTTTCAGCTTTCAAATAAGCCCAGACAATCGGTGCCGACTGAACTCCTACACTACAGACATCTAAACTTCGATTCAATGAAACCCCTCCTCTCTTGAGACTGTTGCAAATCTTTAGAGGTCACAGGGCTCCCAGCACAAAAAAAAAAGCAAACTCATTGCTTTTTATTCACACAAATATTCTCAGCTACATCATGGGACAATTCAACCAGCTCTAACGAACACTTGCCTTTTTTTCTCAAAGAAAGCATGCTGGGATGTAACACGCAGCTCAGTACGTTCACTCAAAGCTTCTGAGAGAAAATAATTTGGGGTTTTTTTCAAAGTGTTGATAAGAGGTTCATCTACTCTGAAAGCATAACTGATATTAAGGATAGCAGGAGTGGAGGTTGAGGTGGGGGAGATCAGCTACAACCCTTATGTTTTTTTAAAAAGAAGTCACTGTCTTCACTAAAGACGCAGCTGTCCAGTGCCCATCAACAATTCTGCTCGGGCCTCGCCGATTCCTGGCCACAGCCGAGCTACCCATCCACCCCCTGCCACTGCTATCCACCCATATCACAAGTCAGAAGCCTGGAAGGAGTATCTGCACGCTCCCACAAGGCTGTGCGGCCCAGGCTTAGCGCAGTTTTCAGATTTTCATCTGCACTATAAACACCAGCGTTTGTCAGAGGAATCTCACTTTTCAAGAGGTTAAATAGCTATTGAAAATTCCAACTTCCCTTCCGATCCTGCATCTCACGCAGCGTGCAGAACTGGAGCCACAGTAAACACACCCTGACTACCTTTAACAGCCTCAGGCACCACGAACAGCAGGGCAGGCTTCAGCCCTGCCTGCACCAGCCCAGGTAGCACTGTGCAGAGATGCTTGTAGACAATGCTTGTCAAAGTTTGGGTTTATTCACTTTTTGTAGACTTTGTGACATGCTACATCTCATTTCCACCAGTCAAAAATACTTGGGTGTCTTGCCGTGGGATTTAAAACACACGTACGTGCCCACTCCTGTCACTGGAGATGGAGCCGGAGTAGCCAGCGCCTTGCAGGCATGGCTCACCTCACCAAATTCAGCTGTCTAGTCGTGGCTGAGCAACCTGTGGCTCACCACCTTTGCTCTCCAGTGGCTGTGAAGGGGATCTAGACTTTGGCATGGACACTTACACTGCAGACAGCAGAAGCGTGGTGAGATGAACCACAACACCTTTGTCTCCCAGCTGCTTTGCTTACCAAAGTGGTCACCATACCCAGCGCCAGTGTGCCGCCCTCCCCCATTGCCCGGCCTGGCCTGTTCTCACTGCATGCTGCCTGAGCTATTTTAGGTGGGTTTGGATGCCTTGGGCATCCTGAGGGATTACACCCACCCTTGTGCAAGGAGAAGGCCAGGCTTGAAAAGGGGCATACCTGCTTGCCTGGGAATTCAGCTCATGACCGAGAGATCCAGGCTCTGGCGTATGCTGGGACCCATGCAGGTTTCCAGGGCACACAACTCTGCTTTTACTGTCGATGTCATGCAAAGGTATCTGCACACAAATTTCACTCCACTCGCTCCCACAGGCCATTCTTCAGGTTGGCACAGCAGTTTCTGTTTGGATATAATTTTCTTTTCTTTTTTCCCATTCTAATCAATCCTTCAGATTTTGTCCCCAGGCCCCTAGAGCTGGTGGCGCTCTGGTAGGTCTAACACCGTAACGATAAGGTAATGTTAACGTCAGTAATGATGCATAATGTTGGCTCTTCTGCTCTAGGATCCAGGTTTATCTACCTGCTTCCCTGCTCCAAAGAATTATCTATCTAACATCCTCAAATGTGTTTTGTTTTGTGTCCGCTCTTGATAATGCTGACAATGACAGACAATGTAATTTCTTCTGCAGGCTTCAAATACAGACTTACCAGCGCTGGCACCAGGCATCTGCCCAAGCATATGACTTGTCAGAGCTTCACTGCAGGAACAACAAATTGTTTCTCATTGATTTCAGCTCCTTCCCCAGCTGGGGATTTAAAATTGGAGGAGGATATAGCTAGAAAAGATGTTCCTCAGACTCTAAAGGGCAATTACCATTTGGTGGCCAGATCCTGAGGAGCAAATACACACTCGGATATTTCAGAGGTAAATAAGAGGCAAGTACCTAGAGACACAGACTAGATTCTGTTAGAAATAGCTATGGTTGGGTTTGTTTAAGAGCCAGTAGTGTCAAGCATCAGCACTCAGCATCCTGGTCCCTAGCCCCCGTCCAGCGATCAGGAAACTGCCTGAAAAAATCATGAGGGCTTAGGGGATTTTTAGTAATATATTTTAGGCTCCATTCACTAAGAATCTGTTTTCTGGCCATTTGGAGGGTATACATTTCATCTTGTCAACCATTCCTTCACTAGCATTTAGAAACGTATGGACGGGGAGAGTCTCTCTGACTGCTGGAATTAAAAGATATGGACTTTAAAACAAACAAACCAACCATTCCATATTATAAGATGATAACAATAATAAAATTGTAACTGGCAACTGTGAAGAACTCATCTAAACTTATTCTAGGAAATTTAAGCTCAGTGAAACCTAATAAAAATTTAGTGTAAATAATACCTTTCCTCTGGAGAAAATAAATATTAAAAATGTGTCTGCTGATTTCTTTCCTAACATGAAACAAGGACACTTCGAAAGTTTAAGTTGGTCCTTGCAAGTTTTGGGACTCATGTTAGCTACCTTATCCGTTCTTAGTCAAAGCAACATCAGGGTGAGTACTGCTGCCACCAGCGAGGACAGTGTGACTACCACGAATCAAGCAAGCCCTCAAGAAAAGGTACAATAATAACAAAAATTATTACAAAGATTCCATTAATTCTGGGGAGGAAGAGAAGAGAGAAGGGAAGATGTTAGGGATCAAAATTCATATTTAAGTAGATGTGTTATTAGTTGTCCAGATATAGATTTTAGTTATTTGATGTCAGTCTTCCAAGTCTGAAAATATGGCCCTGTAGCACTTTATTTTATGTCTAAGCCAGCTGCGTGGGAATCCATTCTCTCACACACACAGGCCCTGGGTGTCTCAGGCAGAGATGGATTTTTCATTCCCTTCTTTTTTTCTTGCCTTTTTTTTTTTTTAAGAGAACTACATCAGTGCCTCAAAGCTAAAGGAATGTCAAGGGCCATAAAAAAACTTTATTTAAACTCCGCCTGCTTCTCCAGGGAATGTGTCTAATCCCGGCTCTGTGACCTCCCTATGCACGGTAACAAGAGAAACGGTGCCAGCTTACTCTTCTAAGTTTTCATTTCATAATAAGCTTGCACAAAGGATCAAAGAGAGAGCACCCCAGATAGACAGAAAAGCCAACAGATACAGGAAAATTGATACAGTACACTTCTCTGTCCTGCACTGAATCCCTGAAAAAAAATCCTTTTTATTAGATTTTTTTTTTTCCACTAAGCATCTTCTTGGTGATTGATGTTGCTGGCAGCCCTGGGGACAGGAGCTCCCTCTTCTCTTGCAGCAAAAACAACAAGGTGATGTATTTCACTGGTTTTTTGGAGGTAAGGCTCTTCTGTGACTAGGTAAAACAATCATTCACTTTATTTTACTGGGAATAAAGGTCTTAGGCAGAGAGGAGTGGACAGCCCAGGTGAGCAGGCATCTTTCCCTGAGCAAACTCCCTCCGGTGCTGAATTCTGCATCTGCTGAGGACTTTGGCCCTGCAGGAACAAAAGGTGCCACGCTGCTGTGTGGCTTCCTTATTGCTTACAGCATGGCTAAAGAGACCAGACCCTGAGGTTTTAGCAGAGGGGCAATAATTCCCTTGAGCTGTTTGGAAAATGCCACTGAACCTAAGAGCATTCCTTCCTCTACATGACAAAGCAGGCCACAACACTTTTTGGGATGCAGCAGCATCGTACACTGAATGTACTGGATGTGCCTTGTGCACAGAATGGGGAAAACAGGAGACACTTAAACCCCAGGAGGACTCTCAGCCTGTATTTCCACACCAGCAACAGCCAAAGAGATCCTACTGCCTCTCCCTCCTCCCCTTCCAACCCAAAATTTTCATACAAACATAGATGTATATGTGCATTTTTGCCATACCGGAGCGACAGCGCGGCTCTGCTAGCAAAAGCACATTCTGTGCATCCTTGAGTCACAACACGAAGCCGCACGCCGATGCTGAAGAGAAGAATCGAGTTCCCACCTGCCTGTGCCTTCCCGCTGCCACAGCCCTCCCTCGGCCAGCACCACCAGGCCGGTGGCAAACCTACGGTGCAGTAACCCGGGAACACACTCAGTTTAATCATTCATTTCTTTTTTCACTGGGTTAGTTTTAGCCTGGACCCGTTCTCTGTGCATCCTCACCAGTGCCGGCCGGCACAAGGAGAGGGCTGTGCCTGCGGCAGGAACCTCTGTCGTGTGGATAGGGGGTAAGAAGGAGTTTTTGGGGCTGGTGTGAATCTGCATCTATCGGTGGCAGAATTCGTGTAAGAATGCCCGAGTCTAAATAAACAGGTCCCGAGCACCACCCAGCTCATCTGAAGAGCTGAGCTTAAAATCCTGAATGCTCATCTCTCCCACAGTACTGAGTATAGCTCCAGATTTAAATTACACTAGAAAGGCTTTTTTGTAGACATACACTCTCACCCAGAATAAAATACGCTGTGTGTTTGCCATACGCATACACACTAACACCCGTGTACACACACACTCTTGCAGACTCCATCTGTCTTTCATGTTCCCTCCTTTCCTTACCTTTTTAGGTTAAGGCATTAATTTTCTGTAACTAATATGGATGCTTACAGCGCAAAGAGCCAGGCGCTCTCTCTCTCACAGATGATGAAGAAACTAACAACATATGTTTGGATGTTTAGAGATGCAGTGGGTTTGGAGACAGGGGCTTCTTGCCACCTTGCCGGTTTGCTGCTGAAGTGTAAAATGTCTGCGTATGTCCATTTTACAGGCTGTCACACATGCGACGATCTCTTTTCACAGCCATTTACCTCTGTGCTGTGCCTGTCCATCATGGAATCTCCTTCTTAATTAAAACGATGTCTCTCAGATTGCTTTCTAAACAGGGAAACTCAAGCTCGGTTCACTGGAACATGCTTTGGGAGGCCTGGCGAAGATGAGGGGGAGTTGCAGAGATGACTTGTTTTTCTCCTTTACCAGTCCCGGAGGATGAGACTGCAGGATGCCCAGATCTCAGAAAAATTGCTGAGGCACAGGAAAGTCCTGACAGTATATTCTTGAGTTGTGTTAACCTGGATGTGGCTATCCTTCAGTCTGAGCCATCCAGGCAGCACAAAGCAGCCGAAATCACTTAGGAATTTTTAACTTCTAAATTAATGGCTGGGGTAACTCCTCCATGGCTCATCTGTGGATCCAACAGCAGGACTCTGGGAAACATTTCTTTAGATCACCTAACAAGTTCCAAGGGAAAAGTATGACAAATTTTCCTGGTGCCCAATCTCCATAAGATGGAAGGTTTTCCCAGCCAAGAGATTTGCCTGAAAGTAGCTTTTGTCCTCCAGACTCATTCGAGCCATAGTAGCCAAGCCAGCATGGTGGGTGTCACAAATACAAAACAGCTTTGAGTGAAAAGAGAGAGCTTCTCCAGTGAATGCCCGACATTTCTGGCCTTGAAGCTCTCTAATGACATAGAGAAAGGGGACGGATGGCCCCACCAGTCAGTCTGGGGTACCGCGCCTGAGATTAGCCTTAGGCACTGACTCTGCTCCCAGGCTCCCTCATGGGTATTGCACAATACTATGAAAAAGTCCAGCTTTCCAAGACAATTTCCTTCCTAAACAGTAAAAAGGTGCTTTGCCAAAGCCTCCAGAAGGAGGATTTCAGGGGAGGATGAGGAGGGAGAAGGAGGATTTCAGGGGAGGATGAGGAGGGAGAAGGAGGATTTCAGGGGAGGATGAGGAGGGAGAAGGAGGATTTCAGGGGAGGATGAGGAGGGCCTGAGGGAGCAAAAGGCTCTTTCAGTGCAACTGAAACCTTTGTGCAAGGTGAGTTTTCCCGAGAGAGGTAAGAGCACAGTGCCTTTTTGGCTCCTGCGGGTCCCTGTGGTTGCCCGTCCCAGCACGCTCGCAGGGGCCAGGAGCTGCGCAGGGCTCCTGGCACAGGAGGAGGAAGGGAAGACGATGCCTCTGTGCTGTGTCTCAGGACTGGTGGCCTTCCTGCCAGCCAGAGCGGAGACTATGAACGTGATCACCACATCGCCTATTGCCTGGTAAGCGGCACACAATCTGCCTGCAGCAGCAATGGACTGGGGCGTTTTCCAGCGCAGCGGCCAGGTGGGTGTGCGGCCAGGAGTCCAGAATGAGCTGTAGGCTATAGACCAGCTTCATCACCAGATGGCCAAGGCCCTTGGTAGATGTTATAAATTACTGTCTTCACAGGCAATTTGCACTCATCATCGGGTACTGAATGTAGCACAGGAATGTTCTGTGTATCTGACATGAGAGATGCGAAGCAGCATGTTATCTCTACCCCGGAGACCAGCACTGGGAACGTTTTCAATGGAAAGAAATGGAATTATCTCACTTCATGTTTCCTTTTGCTCTTTTAGCATTTTACAATTAAACACTTCATTTTAAAGTCTCTCTCTTTTTCCTTTCTTAATTTTCTTTTCTTTGAACTGCCCTTGCCTCCACCTTGTATTTCCACTTCCTCCTCTTTTCTTAAGGGGAAAAAGAATGAGAGAAAGAAACTGGGGCTGAGAGACAGTCCCACACCTTTCCACTGCGAGTCAGAGGAAATCTTTTCTTTTTCTCCTTCTTCAGATCACATATTTTTTTACTTTTTTCTTTTCTGGATCTGTCCCCAGTGTGATTAGTTCAGAATTGTTTTCTTCTCCTGCCCCTCTCCTTTCAAGGAAACCTTGTTGTACTGGGGCAAGGGGGGAGCAGCTTTTGCCAAAAAACCCCTCAAACGACTCAACCTGTTTGATCATCTGTTCTTTGAAGATTTTGTTCAAGTTTGTTCTACCAGATCTCTCCCAGATTCAAGGAGCAGAAGGAGAACTGACGCTTCTCAGTCTCTAAATTTGGGGCTTCAGAGAAAGAGGAGCTCTTTTGGATGACTCCTAGGGAAGGAAGTTCATCTGTTTTCCAGCTGTTCTCTTCATTCTGTCCAGCTGTGTGTAAAGACCTTGTGAAAAATGAGCACCCACTTTTCTCCAGAGACCTGAAAGAGAATTTCCCATACCCTCAGCAGAACTCTGGTACCCACCAAAGCACCAGGTGTTCCCAGTGGATTGATGCCTGATAGCTTACAAGTGAAACTCAAATTCTGCCTTTCTTCCACCAACTTCTTAATTAGCTAACTGTGCAATTAGGTACTCAACAGCTGCCTTCTAATGTGGCCTAGAGATGGAGTGTATCCCCAGCAGCTGACAATTTTGCCAAGTATTCATCTTCTCTGACAGAGTGATGAATCAAATGAGGAAACTTCTGCACTCCCCTCAACTGACCTGATGTGCTTTGGAGGTGACATGCAGGGGAAAGAGGAAGGCATTCTGCTGGGAATGGCCCACGCATTCCCATGGGGAATTCAAATAAGCTTCTTTTGTTCTTTATGTGAGGGAGAGCAGAATGAAAAGCTTTTCCTTGTGGCGCTCAGAGGCGTGGGGAACTGATGTTTCCAGTGCCAGCTGGGTGTACAGAAGTCCTGACTTCCCATTGAGTCAAAGGCATTTAATGTACAGAGCAGATGATTCATTTTCCCAGGGACTTAAAACTGAGGGTAAAACTCACATTTGCCCTGGGATGACTCTCTGGGGCTGGGCATTCCTGGGGTCCACCAAACACCCTCTGCGTTACAAAAGGGTACAACTTTGGTGAGCGCTGCAGGACCAATAAGTGTCATGACTTCCATTGAGCCAACACAGTCTTATTTCTGCCATCCTTAGCTATTATTCAGATATTTCAGGGGTTTGGGGGTTGGTGGGTTTTTTAAGAGTGATTGTCTTTCAATTTTTGGAGTGGATTTTCTTTCCGGTCCCCTCATACCATCTAGTGGGGGATTTGGGTAAAACATATCAGGAAAAGAATGCTTAGAAAATACCAGCTGGTGCTAGACTACCTGGTATTAACACTTCTGCGCCTCTAATTAAATGCAATGGTGATGAAGGTGCTAAGAAAAAGCCCTCAGGTGATACAAACCGATAATCACCTTGGTCTGGAGAAAGAAGCTGAGGGGAAACCCAAATGTCTGAGGTTTATTCTTTATTTGCAGGAGGAAAAGCAGAAACATGTGCAATGTAAAATGAAATAAAGATTGGAAACAAAACATGAGGATGAAATTGATTTTTGGAAGTGGATGTATTTGATCTGAAAATCATGTGAAAAAAACACAGTCATAAAGGGGTTTTTAATCCTAAAATTGAGCTTCCTTTTTACTCTCTGTGCAGTCCGGAATATTGTTGCTTAAACTGTATGAATACACTGTGAGACATTACCCATATCTACAGAAATCTTCACCATAGATGGAGGAGAACAAAAGGGTCCTGACTTAAAGGCAGAGATAGAAGTTGCGGCACAAACAAAAATAACTAGTAAGCTTCAACTCATGCAGAAATCAATCCAAGACCAGAACAAGAACCTTCAGCTGCTACTTTTACCATCAAATCCCATTTTCCTTTCATTTTCTGCTCTTTGAACGGCTTGCAAAGCAATCAAATCTGGAATTTGCATGGCTACGTCCAAAAACCGTGGCTCTGTCCAGAACTGCCAGAGGAGCCAGACCCTTTCTGAAGGCTTTCGTGAGCTTGTGTTTTGGTGGTTTGAATGATGCTTTCCACGGAGGGCTGCGCAGCTATGAACAACACAGGGAGAACAGTAGATCTGATGGAAATCTTTTGACAAGTTTACATGACAAAACACAGAATATTGTCAAAACGGCTAAAAAGCTTCTGAATCAACATTTTGAAATTTCAATCTGTCAAAAATGACATTTCTCTGAAACTAGGTATTTATTTTGCTCAAAACAGACAACAATTTTCAGGTTGCTGTTTCCAAACCAACATTTTCCTGAATAAGTTTAATGCCACTGAAATGTTGATATTTTGGCTTTTGATCCAGTTAGCAGACAAAAATGAATGCCAAAATAATGGAACTCCTAGCTAAAAAAAAACCATCTTTTTTTTTGTTCTAGAGAGAGAAGGAGTTGCCAGTCTGAGGACAGACTTTCCCTTGGGTGGTCAGAGCTCTGAGCAGGGTAGGTCTTACCGGCTGCTGGGATGGAGGACTAACACAAAATGAAACATTGCCTAAAGAAAATGATGCTGGAAATCCCGTTGTCTGAAAGTGGTGGAGAAAAGATAGTTTTCTGCCTTTAGCAGAAAGTTTTCTGCCTTTAACTCAGTCCTTGGCTAATGAGAGTTTTACTTTAGTTTAAAGGAGTTCAAACAAAAAGGCAAGGGAGAGGCTGGTGTGTCGGAGGGAACGTGCCTCCCATAGTTCACCTCATGCTGTGAGAGGTGCTATGCTGTTTTCATCACAAACCCAAAACATAGCACCATACAAGCCACTATGAAGAACATTAACTCTGTCTCAGCCAAAACCAGTACAGACGGTAACCTCTACTGAGACTTCACGTTCCAGAAATGGCAAGGGCAAACGAGCGCTCAGATCCATCATTGCATGTTGCCCACCCACTAGTCTGAGAAGATAATTCGACAGTTCCTTTCTCTGTGCTTGGGGACCCAACAAAGAGGTTGGGAGTTTACAGCACAGCCACTGTATTGGCAAACACATGAGCTGAAGCCAGAGAGCTCCACAGAGAGACGTGTAGAGCAGATCATCTGTTGCGTTCTTAATGTCTGAGACCCCATTACTCTTTTTAGGTCTCTAAGAACTTTATACAAGCCACCATTAGTCCCATTGCTCACTTGCACACCAGGAGCCATGTTTAGATCATACAAAGAGAGCTGCCCAACGTGTCATCGCAACCGCTCTCCGTCCTCTGTACATAAAGGCCACGGCTGGCAGCTTGGGCGAAGCGGCACTGTGAATCCTTTACCGATCTCACGACCTCAGCTGCCATGAGTACTCATGCCAGTGGGGGCTGCTTCCTAGTAAAGATGGTCAGAGTCTGAGTCTCAGGTGGCTACGCGCTCTGGCTGACGAGCTCCGGCTACAGTTGTTTAAATCTCCTCTCCCACCCCACAGCAGAGCTGACAGCAGGGAATACGTATGTGCACTCACAGGCCTTGCTGTTCTCAGCCCAACGTGTTAGCTTAAACTGCCGAAGAAAGTGAGTTTATGCAAATATTTCAGACAGAGCTAAAGCAATGTCATTTCTGCCAGTTCTGTGATTAAGATAAGGAGGGCGCAATAATTTCTGACTCAGAGTTGGAACAGACAGTGGGGGAAAAGGAAAACCTTAAAAACACCTCAGCTGATTGCTTCAGGGAGGTGAATCAGAGACACCAGAAGTGAAGCTATTAAATGAGATTCTCAAGAGTCCAGATCTCCCTGAAATTGCATCTTCGACTCCTAAGTCACTGTTGGGGACTTTACTCCACACCTTAAACTTTTCAGCATGTTCCATATTGACACAATTTATTCACAAATGTAGCCTAACCACATCGCCAGAGCACGATGTCCTGTGGCCATTTTCCCAGCAGATACTATGAGACCAATTCACAGTGGCAAGCATCAGCAAACATGGGAACAGGGACAAACCAGAGCCACTGAGCACTTTGTTGGCTGGTTTGGGGTCCAGAGTGGTGAAGCCATACGCTGACCCACTTCTTTGGTGACTGAGAAAGTTAACTAAAGACAAACTGTAACTAACGGGTAAATGATTCTATATTGTTGGTCCCTTTCTAAAACAAACCAAAAATCAAGAGCAATCACAGTTCCATATAACAGCTTTTGGCAAGGTCTCTAAAAAGTTCTTTTTGAATCTCATCTCACCTAGCCCACGTGGGCATGCGAGAGCCTTGCTATGCTGGGGACAGCAGAAATTCTCTTCAGAGGAAAACAATCTTTCTTCCAAAGTCTGACACTGGAACATTCTCAGGAGCCCTTCTTCAGATCACATGCAGGACCAGAAATTTTCCAGACAAAATCTTACTATATGTTGCCATGACAGGGTGATTCCAGCAGAATCAAAGGTGATTTTGCTCTTTTTTTTACCCCCTCAGAAACTCACAGCAATCAGACGAACCCAAATGAAAATACTTTATTTTGGCTGCCTGAATACCAGTTTGCCCAGTACCTCACAGACAATTAACTCTGTCATCCCTCAGCCACCCTTTGCACAACCTGGTTTCCCGTTAAGGCAGTTCCTTTACGTGAATAAAACTATATGGGAGAAGCCACCGCTGAAGCTGTGATTTCAGATGCGAGGGAAGAGGCCAATCCACTTCCATTCCTGTAACCCTTTCTAGACACGAGGGAGTTCAAATGGGATCTGGACGTGAACAGATTGCCTTGTTCCTCCATAGAGACAGCAAATCCTCCTGCACAAAGTCCCCAGTCAAAAAGAAAATCAGCCCCCAGCAGATCTCAACAGCATTTTGGGAGTTTGGCACCTAAACGCTTTTAAAGCCACTTATCTGCTGAAAAGTTAGGGCACAGCAAGGAGAAATCCCAGGGAGAGTTGGGAACAGGTAAGGCAGGTGGCGGGAGAGTGCGGAGGGAAGGCTGGAGATGTGTGCAGGCAGAGCGTGAAGTGTGGGATAGACGTGCCTCTGCAGAAGAACAGCCCGTTGGAACTTCTGTCTCCTCTGCGAATGTGCTGTCCCAAAGGATTTCTGGAACACTGCGGTAGTTAAAAGCAATGTTCAGGTGAGCTGATCAAAACCAGACATAAGTATGTGGCGCCTTAAGGTGTCCGGGAGCATCCTTAGGCTTTGATATGTGGAGTCAGTTCTATGTAATGGTTTCTCAAATGCATCCTGACACTTATGTATGGTGTCCTGGAAACAAATGGGATTTATTCAGTGTCTTAAGAAGTGTAACATCGAGGCTGCATTCTAACATGGCTTTCTATATGACAAGCACACAGCTCCTGAATCAGCATTCAGCTCTCGTGCATTTCCAGGCTAGGAGAAAAGTGTGGTTTTCAACTTAATAAATGCAGGGGACTGTTCTGGCTCATCGCAGGAAAATACAGGCCATTGGGGCAGCTGGTGTCACTGTGGAGGGCACAGTTGGCTGCACAGAGATGCTTATCCTGTGTCTATAGGATACAAGAATAAGCAATTCTATAGGAGCAGATCATGTAAACTTGCACAAGCCTGCTGTAAAACAGCCAGCTTGGTAATACCCCGCACCACTGCATTAGCTATCAGGAGGTTTTTTTGCTCAGGCAGTGCCACAGAACAAACCAGTCACAAAGTTACCATGCAAACTGTTTTCCATTAGGAATCAGAGTTTTTAACTGAAGAAGCCTTTCAGTCAAAAGTTGCAAAGATCTTTTGGAAACTATAAACAAAACAACTCCCCAGATGTCAGAAAGCAGAAAGAAATTTTGTTCCTAGCTTAAATACTGTAATTTTAACATGCAACCAGGTTCCCTCACTGGAATCACAGCTTTCTCCATTACTTTTCCATTTCTTCTTCACTGTCCCAGCACAAATGACTAGCCGCAACGCACAGTGAAAGGCGGGTGAGTGGTCAGGCGTAGCCCAGATGCATATCAAAGATAAGCCAGACACAGTACACCCTATTGCCATTTTAACTTCAATCCCTGCCCGAGCTGCTCATCGCCAGACCAGATCAGACCTCTGTGTTACCTAGCCCAAAATGCCAGAAGGCCATCTCTAGCCATGGTCAGGACCAGACACTTCAGAAAAATGCAAGGAATTTCTTCTGAGAGAACTTTCACTTTAAAACAAACTCAAAACACATCATACCCAATTGTAATTTTTTTATCTGCTATTTCACTTACGTGTGTAAAGACTCCTATCTGATCAGAAGGATGTTTTCCTTGCAATTTTACTCCTATTACATCCTGTTTCCTTTATGTGATTCAAAAGTTAGTTTTAAGTAGAATTTCCAACATTCACAATATGCTCCTCTAAGTTTTGTTTTTAATTTCCTGAATTTAATCTTCATTTAATGAATAATTGCTTATTTGGGTAGCAGCTCAGGCACTTGAATCTTAAGATCCATCAGTATTATTGTTCACTGATCCAGTATCTGACAGAGTTAATGGAAGTCTTTCCACTGGAGACTTAGTGACATATTCAAAGGTCTAGTTAGCATCTCTATTGCTGTCTCTATCACTAAAAATACAGCGGAGCTTTGATGTGAGTACAGCAGTGGATTAGTCAGCTTTGACTACCTACATCTGCCTCAGTACCTGCACTTCTACTAGTGCCCTTCACCCTCACAGTGGGGTTTCCTGGTTTTGTTTTGATGTATTTCTTCACCAGAAAATTTCCATTTATTGAAGCCAAAGCTTTTCTTCAGCGAGGTTCCTTGGATCCAAAGGGAATTTCTCATCAACAGCAGGAAACAGAGAGAGAATGAATCAGCAGTTAAAGGCTGCATTTCCCTCTTAAGATTTCTCAGTTCCTGCTATTGTCGCTGGCCACAGTATGCGATGGGAAATGGTCTCGCTACGGAGTCAGCAGCACACAACCGTGGGCTTATTGCACAGACAAGTTACACAGACTCAGTAAGTGATACACATACCAATTTTAAGGTGTGCAGTGTTCAAATGAAAAACATATCTTGTAAAATTCTAGGGCAAAGAGACACTCGGAAATTCAACCAAAATCTCCATTTTATGTCAAAAAGCAGTTGAGGAGGGAGAATACTTACCCAGTTTAGTATAAAATAGGTGACATAGAGTCATTAAGGGTTCTTGGCATAGGCACTACTTATAGCTGCCTAAGGATTTGGGTAGATGAGCCCTGGGCGTACCATTAGCCATTTCTCCAAGCAAACGCAGATAACCACTTAAGACATTTGCATCACGGCAAAACACGCAGGACGGCATTACACAGAGACTGTTTTCCTAAGGCACAGACAAGGCAAACGCGGGATGCAGAGAAGCTGGATTCCCGGGTTCAGCTGCCTGCTGGAAGCACAGCCCAGCGCGGAGCGGGAACTGCCCGGGCCCGCCCGGCGCCGGGGGGCGGCTCCCGCCGCGCAGATCCGCGGGCACAACTGGGGATGCGCCCCGACGGCCCCTGGATGGTGCTGTTGTTTCACAGCTGGGTTTGCTGCCGGGAGAGCAGTTTGCACTTCGCACTCTCAGAGTTTTGTTGTGAGAAAATGAAAAGAGCCTGAAGAGCAGCAGAGGAGGCGAGGCTGTAAGACAGCAAGGGAACAATCTGTCTTGGTGCTGAGATTTATGGATCAGCCAGCGCGGCACCTGAAATTTGAGATTTCTCACCTTGGGGATTTCATGCTGCTAGAAATAGGACTTGCTGGGTCACCAGGCTGGATGAGCTAACAGCTGAGCGTCGAAGACTTCAAGTGCCATATTGTTGGGACTGCCACCCTTGCCTGTCGAAAAGTAGTTATCCAAACTAGAGGTTTGGGGGACCGCAGGAAGGTCTTTTCTCACTTGTATAAGCAAAGAAGAGGCAGTAAGTGGAGCTGGGGAGGAGACAGTTCTCAGTCCAGTAAAAAAATTTTACACATCAAAATGAAATCCTCCTAGAAAACTCAGTCACACATCACAGCCAATTAGAAAATTGGAGACATTTTCACGCAAAAGAAAACAAAACCCACCAAACAACAGAAACCAGGAGTTTTGTAAACCTGAGTAGTCGGACCACCTCCTTGAGAGGTGACCACCCTGCTTCAGATATGGCCTAAGGCAGGAAAATAGGAAATTAAGCTTATCCACGCTAAACTCACCCACAGCTACACGCCGTTACTGCGTCACAGCTACCCCAGAGAATCATTTCCAGGCTTCCCTTTGAAGCTGCTGTGCTTTGTAAGCACCATCAAGACACGGTTATTGGATAAGTGATCAGGGCCCTGGGATGGGCACTGGAAACATGCTTTCTATATGTAGTTTTTATAATTATATATAGATATTTATAAATTTTATATACAGAATTTAAATCCATGATGGAGTAAAGCAACTGTTGCACTGGTAGAAAGTCAGGCAGCCACCGTGTGCCCGATCTCTTTGCAACAGAGCAAATTGTGCACTTGGCATATTTCATTCTCCTTTACAGGGCACGCGGACTCATCCGCACCTTGAGTTCCTTCTCTGGCTACGCATCCCACAGGCAGGAGGCTGCGGGGAGAGCGCCCTGCCACGCAGGCGGGCTACAGCACCCTCTAAGCCTGCAACATCTTCGAAATTCAGCTGAGTCGGCTGCTTGGAAACAGACTCCAAAGAAACTTCTGTTCACCATTCTTCACCCCAAAAGGAGAGGGAAAGGGAGAGAGGAGAAGGATCACTGCAAACCCATCCCATTGCTTGGCTAATATCTGTCAATTCTACCTGGCTAAAGGTTTGTAGTGCCTTGTGGGATGGATGTTTTAATGCAAATTCTGTAATAAGGTAATTTTCCTTGCTGCAAATAACCTGCATTCAAACCTGTCTTTACAAAGAGGGAAGAAACAGGTTATGGATAAAAGACTTTTGCTGATGAAAGGAATCTGGTGTACGCACAGAGAAGCAGACAGAAGGGGAGACTGCTCTCTGCCCTGCACCCCGCACTGCCGCTGTCTGCTCTGACGCTGTCTCTGCCCCGAGCTCAGTCAGGCCGTCTGCCCGACCACGCTGCCCCTTCACCTCCCCCTAAGTTTAGCCAGTCTTGCAAACCTCGTGGAAAACCATGAAACAGGAAATCGAGACGAGCTAAACTCATTCCATGCAAGAGATTCGGCGCATCCATTAAAGGCTGCAAGCTCACATTTTGCCAGCTAACGAATCGGGGGGGTTCTCTTCCAGTTTCACGCCTCACATCACAGAACAGTTGCAGAGCGGCTGCAACACAAGGCTCCTCCGAAAGGAAGGGTCTTTGCCTCGACTCCTTTGAGGGCGATGTCTCCTGGGGGGAGTCCTGGTTTAGGGCACGCACAGTGGACACAGTAACCTGCGAGGCGGATTAGGCGCATGTGAGATGAGCGTTTCCTGGGCCAAAAAGCCCCCATGTTAGCCCCACATAGGATGCACAGCCAGAAACCACGTTCTCCATCAGCAGCTTGAGAAAGAGATATGTGCAACACAGGGCGATTTCTATTAGCAGAACCACAAAGCTCTTTTCTACTTCTGCTCTGTATTAAAGGTCAGGTACCCGCTGCACAGAAATAGAGAAATCACTGGACCCCCAAGGGCTGCTGCAAGAGTAAACGCTGTTCAGAGAGCGTCACGCTGTGCAGGTGCTGGGCAATGCTGCTTGGCGGGCTTGAGAGGTCATTTTGTACAAAACAGATTGTTGGGCTCTACAACTCCTGTGGGAGCGGCAGTCTCGGACTCAGGAGCCCCTGGGTTTATTTTGAGCTGGGAGACTGTGGCCTTCCCTGGCTCCTCATTACCAAAGCTGAGCGAACGGTTTTCACCAGGGCTATATGCAACACGACAGAGACTGGGACAGGCTTTGACCAAGGGGCTCTGCTGCCTCCAGGCCACAACTACACATGGGCAGATATGGTTCATTTGCGTCTCCATCTTTCCTACGGAAGATGCTAACTTCAAACTCCAAACCCACAGAACTGGTGTTTTTCATTTTTCATCACAAAATACCAAGTCTACAAGCAGAATGCCATTTCCTCATTTTGTGAAAAATACAGTTTTCTGTCCAAAATATTTTGTTGGAAAAATGTCATGCAGTACAGCCTGGTTTCCATTGCTGTATGGTCCTTGGATTTTGGTATCAAACAGGAGTGAGTTATGACTGATGTTTTCTCTCCCCGGTTCACTGTACCGTGTAAGGGTTACACTCTATGTTCTCCTACAGGAAACAAGCACAGAACGGTTCTTCCCACAACTGCAGCATGTACGAGGTCTCCGCCTCCTGCTCAACCACTTATTTCTACAGTTGCAGGAATGTAATCATCTTTATGCCTTTATTCTGCAGTGATATTCACCTGGAATTGGCCAATTTGCTGCAAAGGTGGCAGACAGGAGACAGCAGAATTAAAAGTGGAAAAAAAGGAAGACAAATATCCTTAAAATGCAGCCCTGCCTGTACATCTTCCTGCTGCTGAACAGCTCAGAGGTTGTTGCACGCGTGCTCTGGGGTCTCCAAAGCACTGACAGTCCAGCTCCCGGTCTGACCAATTACTGCAGCCCTCTTGTGATTAGTGCCTGCATGTCAGATGCTAATCAGTTGTCAGCAGTTATGCACAACAGGAGAGAGAGAAAGATAGGTGTGTGCTGTTGAGCTTATTAAACTCTTAGATCACAGCTGATTAACTTGGGCGTGAGGGTCTTCCTTCCAATACAGTGAATAATTTAAGCAAGATTGAAAGGAAAGAATCAAGACCCAGACTGCTTATAATTTTTTCAAAGAACTAACTGTGGGGTTCTTTAATTCATTACTGCTGCTGCGTGTTCAGCAGCTGACCAGAGCAAAGACACTGGAGTATGTTTTCTATTCCTCTCACTTTCTCCATCCATCCATCCATCTTAGTTTCCCCAAGGAGCCTGGCAGCCCTGTTCTTGTAATGGAGCGGCAGCTGACGGGACGTCTCCAAGCTGGGGACATCTCCAAGCTGAGCACATCGCAGGGGATGCTTTAAAAATGACTTTGAGAGCTCTGCAAGAAACAGGCCACTGCCTTGCTTTTCTGTGGCATTTTGACAGGGAACTGCGTAAGTGAGATCACATGGATTCAAAGTAATGATCCTCCCAGCACAGCCAAGGACAAACATGTCCTACTTAGCTGGCTCTATTCCCTTTTCCCAGCTCCTTCCCAGGTTTTGGGTTTATTTACTGGCCTTCTGGTCCATTGGCCCTCTGCATAGATTTGCCTGGAAATTCATGCAGGAATTTGGCTCCATCCAATCCAGCTCCCTTCTTGATCATACTGGCTTTCTATCAATTCCATTTTGTTAGGTTTAAAAAAATGGTCTGCTACGTTTAAGTGTTCCAAGCCATAGGGAAGCGAGAAGATAGTGGACTGGATTCATCTCACCTGACTTGATCTGAGAGAGATACAAGCACTGCAGGTATTTAGAGACAGCCAAACTCTAATTTGGAGTCAATGGAGGGAGGGAGACAGATAAATTGCTTAATTCAGGCATTTTGGTATGAAGCAAATCTTGTCATAAAAGTGCCTATTTCTCTCTGCTGCCCATAAAAAGGCTGAAAGGTTTCATCACTCCCTTTTCTTTCCCATAGAAACTTCTTTTCATGTAATTCAAACACTGAGACAGGAAGAGTTGAATTCAGCCAGGATGGTGAATGCAGGAGAACATCCTCCCCCCCAGAGTGAGCAGCCCCACAGAGGAGCTTTCTCCATCAATTCAGGGATGCTAAAATGTTTCCTCAGTTGGAAATCAAATATATTACTGGTCAGTGCATGCTCTACAAGGAGATGCAGATTTAAATCCTTGCTTTAAAAGATCTTTAATCAGCTACACGTACTAGTGGGAAAGCAGGTATCAACCCCAGAGCAGAGCACAGTCCCCAGAAACCTGCAGGAGACAATCACTGGACCGCTTCTCCAAGGCCATGGTGCAGCCCTGACTGAGACAGCAACAGGGATCTAGGAGGTGCAGCTTCTTAGTTCCTACTAACAGAGCAACGCAAAGGTCCTGGGGGAAAAAAAAGAAAGAAAAAGAAACATGCAGGCTGAAGTGATCCTTGTGTCTGACCTGTGTCCTACGGAGTTCAGCCCTGTGACCTCAGTGCACTTGGTGCCTTTGGCTCCCATCTCCCTCTGGCTCAAACCGGGGGAGGACGGGATGTATCTCCACGAGAGCTGGTGTCTGCCAGCTCAGCTTAGATCAGTTCCCATCAACCTTGTCTCAGATCAAAGCAGCCTGCCAGCATGAGAGGAGATGCTCCAACTAGAGATTCTGCTGATTAAACAAAAAATCTCATTCAAACACAAACACCAGGAAGGACAAGCATTCTCACCCAGCGCCTGCAGTTTCATTCCCCGCCTCTTGCTGCAGTGTATCAGGGGAGAGGAATAATGCACACACATGGGATGAGGGCCAAAACTGACCATGCTCTGGGTCGGAGATGCTCAGTTTTGTATCACATGCCTGGCAGTGCACGTGCGAGTAGAGGGCTTTGCTGATGTGGGGGCCTCAAAAGGAGCTGTGGATTAGAAAGCCTGAAGGGCAAGGAGAAACTGCAGAGGCAAGTGAGGGAACGCTGCACATGTACACCTAATTGGTTTAGTCATTGCAGAGATCAGGCAGAGCCCTGTGGTCAGTTAAACCTGATGCTAGTTCCCAGTTTTCCCCGGCATTCATAGCTACTTGGCTTTGAATCTCCAGGCGCAAACAACTGCCTTAAACTCCAATCCTTTAGTATACAGTTGGGGTTTTTTCCAGGCAGATTTCTTGCATCTGCTTTCCTTTTGTCTCCTCCAAATCAGTTGTAGGGGAATATAGTTCTACACTTCTCTTGCGAACCCTCGGTAGTACAATTTAGTTAGAAAGCCTCAAGAGAAGAAACACTGATTACTGGAATCAGAAAGGTTTCTCTGCAAATCAGGTAGGACACGTGGAGAGGCGATGGCAAGAACACATTGGATAACCTGCACCAGGTGCAAGAAGTCACAGCACAGTCAGTAGATGGGCCAGTATGTCCAGGGCTCGACCGCCTCACGTATACCACGCCTGCTGTCCCTCCTGCGTCAGCGTGGCATGTGGAAGTACAGCTCCATGTGTAGAGTTGGTAGCAACTGTTGTTGCTGTACTGTTGTCGGTGCAGCAGCTGAGGGTCTGACGCTCGATGCTAGGGCACAATCTGTACTCTCTCCCTCTGACTTCCTATGGGATGGAAATCCCCATGTGAGCCAAGGTCTAAACTTAAGGACCGACTGGACCTCCAAGCTCCAAAAGTTACAGCTCACTAGGAGTTTATGTTGTGCCAGTAGGAATTCGTAAATAAATAAATAAACAAATAAATAAACCCCACCAGAGCAAATGCAGGCTAAGCATAGCAAAGAGACATAAGAACATGAGCACTGTAAGAAGCCAAAATTACCTCTCCAATAAGCTTTTCATCCTCCCCAGTGTGTCTCTAAAGCCCTAGCTCTGGGACCTCTCTTTATGTTTATTGAGCTTATTTTGTGACTACAAAACACAGAGATGGAAACAAAACAAATTCATTCCCCTTCCCAGTGGAAACAGAGCTGGAAAGTCAAACCCCAACTCTAGCTCATCTTGTTTGGATTACCTGGGGGATATGTTCACAGCGTGTCATCAGGGAACTGGTGCGAATGCCATCACCCACTTGATAATACAGAAGACCATCGAGTCTTCATTTTAAGATCTTTTAAATGACTAAATATCAATTAATATCCTTTGCTGCTGCTATAAATCCTTTCATGGGAGGGGCACATGCCTACCTTTCACCTTTATCCACCCCCCTAAAAAACCCCGCAGCAAGAGAGCAGGCGCTGAAGGGTTGTGGCTCGGGTGACTGCTGCTCAGAGCCTCCTGGCAAGCCCCAAGCTCTACATTTGTGCCAGCTATGAATAGGACTTGAATCCCTCAGTCTCAAAGTGACAAGAGCACAGCTTTGAAACGGTTTTGCAGCATCTCTGGTGCTCCCTTCCCAAGAGTCTGCAAAGGCTGACCGAGGTCTGGCATCAGGAGGTTTAGCCTCAAAGCTGAATCAAACTTTCGATCCAATGCGAAGGACAGGACAGCACCAGCACACATTGCTTGGGGAGGCTGTGGAATTTAACCGGAGTTTAACAATTTAGATATGCTTCCGGTAGAGATAATGTGAATTTAGAGCAAAATAGATTAGATTAAATAAACTCTAGAGATCTCTCCCAGACCCATCTTCTTTCAAGTTTTAAATGAATGGCAACAACCATCTAACATCTGAATTTAATCCATGGGTCTAAACCTGCTTCGGACCTACCAGAGAAAGAATCTGATGCAAGGTTTCAAAAATGTCAGCATTTTTAGGTCTTACTAAAAGAAGAATACCCCATCACCTCAGGGTTTCATGACAGACAACAGCACGGCTAGGCAAGGATCTGTGACCACAGTCAATAGATTTCACCCTAAATAAAGGCAACAGACGCTAACAAGAAGCAAAGGAAGAATATGAACTGCCAGCACAGAGAATGCACAGTCCTTCTTCCCTAATAGATTCTGTCTCAGCACAGCCCCAGCATGCAATAAAGAATAAGCAACCGTAAGAATAGGGGGCAGGCTCTCCGATACAAGAGCATTTAACGCTTCCAATAATATACCATTGTAAATAATTTAATAATAATAAATAAATAGTTAATTACAAGAGCTCTTTAAAATCACTTTTCCGAAGATGAGATATGACATTTTATACAGACATGAATACATCATTTTAAATGCTTACTAAAAACCCATTTCAAGCTACTTGTAAAATGGAGTGCATAACATTAGTTTTATGCACTTCTATAAACATTTTGCCTTTTTTAGTCATTCATACATTCAAATTGCTGTCGTATCCAAGTCACTAAAATTCATACTAAAATAAAGCACAACTCTACATTATTATTAGCATAATTGCTCCACTATACAAACAATAGAGTCTCTTAGCCTGAATGGCTTTTTCAAAAATAGATGGAAACAAGTAACAAAAGTAGTCGCCAGTACAGAGAGCCATGTATGTTTACAACTTCTGACAGCCTGCACTACACGGAACTGGAAGCCGGCTGCCTGTCTCTGCAGAAAGGCATTAAGGGCAAAACCAATTTGCCATTTTAATGATGAGAAAATTCATCAAGTAATCCTTTTCAGTGCACTACTACTCGTAGCATTAGAAAGATTTCACTAGTGTTTAAGTTGAATCTTGGTGCAATTTCGTTTCGCTATATAGCATATCTAGCATATATATATAGCATATATAGCATATATATAGCATATATAGCATATATATATGCTATATATGCTATATATATAGCAGGGGCATGGAGAAGGGACTTTTTCCATCGAAGACCACAAGACTAGATTAGTTAGGCTACAATATACACCAAGAATTACACATAAGGAACGTAGAATAAGGAAGGTGATTTATGCAAGAAAGTGTTAGAAACCGAACTTTTGACACCGAACAGTTTGATCTCCATTAACTACAGGATACACAATTAGATGGCTAGAAGGCAGTGAAACTGGTGCATGGTATGGTAGTGAAGTTGATATATTGCTTGCTAAACTGGCATTTGTGTAGCTGCAATCAGCAGTGAAATTACATTACTCTCTGCCCAGAGCTGCTGTTCCTCTGGCACACAGTTTCTCTTGATATCGGGGTCTCTACCCAGAGGTGTAGGAAGACTCTTGCACCCTTGGGATGCACTTGAGCCATAGTGCTTGGTTAAGATACAACCCCAGCAGTTGCCTTAATTGTTGTCATTGCCTAGAAATGCTAGGTGTTACCATCCTTCTCTTCCCGTTAGGCTTACAGTGATCGGACCATGTGTGTATGCACAGTATTCCCACTGCAGCATTCTTCATTTGCTGTATTCTTGTTTAAGATTTTTTGCAAGGTCTTTTCCAAGCGCCCCTCTGAAACGGTCAGTTCCGCTGGGGTTCCTTGAACTCCTCTCAGTTTTGAAATGAACCTTGGCGGTGCAGAGAACCCCTTCGAACCAGTTTTTCATATGACTGCAGGATTGTCGTACATCCCTCCTGAGCCCTTCCTCACACTAATATCTGTTGTAAACTCAGCTGCTCCGCCCCTCCTATCCCAAATCTGTATTCCTAAACACACACTCGGGCACCTGATGAGTGCTGGCTGTTTTGCTTATCGATAGTTGCTGTATATTTGTATTCTAATGAAACCATTCCCCAGCATGCTATTTGTCAAGATCACACACAGTGTTCCTCCCAGTCTTCTGAAAATGCAATAAATGCATCCACTATCACATGGTTCAGATAGTTAATGGAAGTACTGAGCAGAACTGGACGCAGGACAATTCCTAATGAAACCTGACTCAATTCTTCCAGCCTCCTCTGGCCCACCCTACTGCAGTTTCATCTAGACTAGATTTCTCTAACGTACTTATGAAAATGTCATATTTCTTGCACTTAAGTACATTGCCTCCCATGACATCTGCTTTTCTACTATCCAAAAGGCTTTTCTGTGTTTTAGGAGTAAATTCAATTTATTTGACATGATTTATGCTTTTCTAATCCAGGTTGGCTGCTACTCATCTTCTTTCTATCTTTCATGTGCTCAACAAATGGTTAAGGTTATTTATTCAGTATTTTCCAGATACTGAGGTCAAGCTGAAACCCCTGTCTCTTCTTTGGAGAAGAAAGCCTTTTAGAAAGGCACCCCAGGTTCAGCTAACGTCTCCTTCTACTAACTGCTCGTGCCTCTCTCTCCCCACTGAATGTTGTTCTTTAGCCCTTTGCACCAGACAGCTCGCCCCTGTACACCGGGTCAATGAAAAGGTTTTGGTTTTAATAAAAAACTGGCAGAATTTCAGTGCCAACCAGTGGTATCAGGACAGTGGAACAAAGAAAGAATCTCAGTGGGGAAGCACAGACACAGGGCCAGGTTGGGGGGCTCTTAAACTGGCTGTGCCCAAGCAGGAAAACTGGTGCCAGGCTGTAGAGGTCCCTTTGAGTTCTCCAGCATGTCTTCATCCTGCAGAAATTAACTCTCTCCTCCTCATCACTTGATTAATTTCCTTCTGAGCAGCGGGTTTGACCCAAATTTCTTCTCCGATCTCTCCTTGGTCTGGGCTCTGTTGCCGTATGAGTTACACCAACCACTTCCTCACAGCACTTTAGTGAGCGCCTCTTCAGCATTGCGCGACTCATCTGTGAAAGGTTTTTCCATGGCCCCTCACAGTATTCAACGTATGATTTCATTTAACCTGGGATTTCTCTCACCTCCTGTGTCTTATTTAGCCCTGCCTGTTCTGATTGTGTCGCTCCACACATTGACTATTCTTAAAGTCCAGCTTTTCTGATCTAACCTACTTTTCATTTTCTGCAAACACAGTAAGAAAACAAGAAATCAATGGAAATCTTTTATTTTGTGAAGCTGACTTTTATTGAACTTTCTATTCTTCCTTTAAATTGAGATGATTTGCGTTCATAGTCCTGCTATCAAATGAAAAATGCCTAGCCCTCTTCTTAGTTTCTTCCCCCCGGATCTGCTTCCCGTGAGATCGCATCTCCTGCTTCCAAGTTCACTGAAAGTTACTGTTATTCCATTGTTCGTCCTTCTCCTCCTCATAAGAATCATGCTCATTCTCACCCTACCTGTCCTCCATCCTCACCTTCGCGGGTTCCTTCTCCTATGGGTGAGAAACCAGCTTTCTCTTGGGTTGTTTCTGCCTCCCTGTCCCAAAGCATTTCCACTCGTGTGTTCCAGGAACTTGTTCTTGCATCAGTTTTCTGCTCTTTTCCTTTCCTAAAAGTTTATGTAGATAAAACCTCATGTCTATCCTCCTTACCCATCCTCTCCTTTCCATGAGGGGTAAAGAAGAGTAGGAGGGGAAATCAGAAGGAATGAGGGCAAGAACGGCCCCTGTAGCCCTTAGGGTAGTGACATTAATTGAACAATTCTGCACACCAGATTGAGGACCGAAGGTCGCTGCCACTCTACATAAGCAATGTACAATCCAGCCTGCTGCAGTGCCACGCTTTATTGTTATGGTTCATAGAAAGGTGAGTGCACATTCATTTTTCAAGCTAACCCAAATATTTCAAATAAATACTGCTTCCATTTTTTATTCAGTATTTTCCTTCTGTGGTTTAAGTAAACACTTCCAAAGAAGAAAAGAATTACCAGCAACAAGAAAACCAGAAACCAACTCATCAGATGAGACAAATACAACCGGATCAGACATAAGGGTCTGAAATTAAGGGTCGTGAAGGGAACGCTGAACAGTATTGCTCCTTCCCAAGGGCACACAGGCTCTGCGCACGCTGCCCAGAAGGCTCTTGGGCAGCGTACAAACAACCGTAGCGAATAGGACCGAGCCGGGGAAGCTGCCAGCGCAGTCCTAGAGGTTGATTTTCCTCGTAAGCAGCCGTGCTCGGTTGTCCCAGGCCACAGACTGAATCCCTCCCTTGCACAGCCTGCGCCTGTTCCTTCCTGAACATCCCCTGCGGGGCTGCCAGGTAACCACGAGGACGGTCCTGGGAAGCATGCACTTATGTGTCACACAGCGACATTTCTGTCCACAAATTGTCCTTAGATGTTTTATATGCAATGCCTGTTATCTTCCAGCCATGAGTTTAAATATGCTATAGCAAACTGCTCTCTAATATATCATTGCAATCTATAATCTAATCTTTTAATTAAACTACCTAGGAAGAAGCTCTTACTGGGGCTGCTTCATCCCAGGCAGCAGATTTATTCTCATTTTCAGCTCTCACATCAGGATTAGTTAAAAACGTATCCAGTCCCAGCTCTATTCAAGAGTTTAACACAAGCTCAAAGTCGGAACTGAAATATATACTTCCTGTTTGCTTGTCTTAAGGAAAATTAAGATTTCTTTGGCACGGATAAGGAAGACATTGAAGTGCTTACATGTAAGAAAATAACACTTATCAGCACTGAAGTGTTGAAGAAAAGCATGATTTATGTCAACTTTTTAACTGGAAATTGAATTTTTTTCAGGTTATCAAGACAGCCTTTTCAGTATTTTGGGTCAAATATTTGCTATCAGATTTCTCGTATTTTCAGAAGAAGAATAAAGACCTGAGTCCACTGGATTATTTCATTTACATTCCTTGGGAAGTTCTGACCTTTAGAATAATTTAATTTCAAGTAAAAAACAACAATCCAGATTTAGAAGTTTGACAGAATGAACTTCCCCGCACAGGCAAATAATATATTCCATGATAAAGTCAAGTGTTTTTATTTTGGTGAAAGAACATATTAAAACTGATAGCTTAAGTCCCCCAGACTGAAAACTTATGATTAAAACATGTGAAGTCAGTCATATCTATACTCCCAGGCTCTGAAAAACACTGGGACACAGCTTGTTGTGTCATAAAATGTATTCAGTTTGTGATTTGCAAGGTCTTATAAAGCCAATAAAATTTGTCATGTTATAGGATGGAGTCATAAAGCTATTTCAATTTACTTCCTAAGCAGGAGGATAAATCTAAAGAGGGAAATACCCATATTGAAGGATATTTTTCTATTGATGTGAATCATTTCCAGGCAAATTAGCATTGGTTTATGTGCCTTCTCACAGACAAGGAGAGGTCAAAGCAACCACGCAATAACTCTTCCTTAAGTAGCAGAGAGGGAGGGAAGGTTGTCCTACAGAAGCACTTGGAATATCTATTATTTGCATGCAGCAGCATTTAGACAACCGCCAGGTACAACTGGAGTGGCCAGGAGGCAAAAATGAGCCAGTAAAAGCAGATGTTGCTCAAGAGGTGAAGTGCTGCTGAGCGAGTTCCTTCAAGACTTCCACCCTTGAAAGGGGTGAGAGGAACTCTCGGTGAGGACCTGGGAAAGACTGCAAGTCTTTTATATTTATACTTCTTATGCTTTCTTTGCAACTTAGTAATGAAGACTGTAACCCTGAATTTTGCTAGAGACTTTTTGCTTAATTTTGTTTTCAAAACAGACTCCAAAATTTGGTGTACTCAGAGGTCTGCAGGAGTAACAAAGTGCTTTACTTTCAACTGCTAGCAAGCACTTGGGTTAGGATGCACATGCCACCAAGTTTCAAATCCCAAGACTTGGGAGGAAATTCCCCAATAAATTCCCAGTAGTAAGATAACTGATGGCTACAGCTGAGTGCATTTTGTCAGAGAAACATTTATTTCAAATATTAAAGCAAACACATAGGAACAGTCAAATTAACACAGTACAGTGTAAAAAGTATTAGGAAATATGATAACTGTTTATACCTCTCACAGCAAGTAAAAACTTGTGTTACTGCAAATGTTGCAAATTTTATGTCCTGACCAAAACCTTTTTATAAAATATATCCAGTTGGGTTCAACAAGGACAAAACCCAAGAGCTACAGCAGTCACTCGGGCTGAGCTGCAGGGCTCCAGCAAAGTCACAACATTCATGTTTTTGGGTTACGATAAGGGTGACCTCAAGCTCAGACGTACCTTCATGGACAGACCCCAAAGGAACGGACATACCAGACCTCCAAAAAAGGCATTGGGCATTTGCCGCTGTACATTTGGGGAAGGAATGCAAGTGGTGTGGGGTAGATAAAACATCAATAAGCTGAAATTAAAGAGCGTTCATTATTACTCCCCAGTTTATATGCAACAGACTCTGATCCCAGAGGCTGACGAAGTGAACCATTGTACAAGCAATGAAATGCCAACTTTTGAGATAGAAGACAAATTAATCCCTGGAATAAGCTAATGCAGTTTGGCTTGCAGTTAAAGTGAAATCTATGGAGTCACTTTCTCTGGTTCAGCTGATAAGCAGGAGTAATTTAATCATTTACCACTGTGTACCTGTACTCAGAGTCTGATTAAAAGCTCAAAACTTGTGGTTGAAACCTAAACATCTTCTGATAGGATGTCTGCAGAACCTACATTCATGTAGTGACAAGACTAGAGCGAGCGAGGAACGAGGGTTACATTTATCTAGCACTTGTCATCCCAACGATGGCACATTACAGCAAGGACAGACCATGCTGCAGCCTCAGTACGCAACTGCTCCGGCGGTGTGACCCAGCAGGCAGAAGACAGCAGTGCACAGCCAGAAGGAAGGTGCTTAGCTCTACACGTGCAGAGATCCTGGTATTTGGCACTCAGACCGCTGTGTGCATGGCTGGGCTGAGCAGTTGCAGAGACCAATCCAGTCTTTGCTTCCTATGGTCTCTTTGGAAAAATGACTGATCCTTCTCAGCAAACAATCTCTCCAGTTTTGGAGGCCGAGATCCTCCCTCTCACACTAGCCTGGAGTAATGAAGTTTACTACTCTAGGAAGTGAACAGCACAGCCCTCTGTCCCCATGCTAAAGCAAGTACTTTGCCAGTAACAGTCCCAAAAGCAGACACAACTACGCCTAGCAGAGAGCATTCATGCTACCCGCTTCTCAATAGCATGCTCCCTGCTCGAGGGAACTGCTGTCGGCTGCCGTCCCCACTGCCCTGCTGCTGAAGGAGAGACCCTGATGGTGGAAGCAGGCAGAGCTCTACCCCACACCTCCCCCATTTAGCATGGAAAGGAGTAGAGAGAAGGACAGTTACCCAACAGCTCAGAGAAATGCTGTTCCTTATCTCACTGCATCTTCTGCGCAAAATGCGTAGCTATCTGCTGTCCCTCCTTCTCTTTCTCTTGGCATTGCCTAGCCTGAGAATGGGGCTGAGGCTCTTCTGTAATGCAATTTACCACACATCTTCCTCCTACATCTTCTCAAGATCTACAGGTTTAAGGAGGACCTCATCTACACATCTATGAAGAGAATAACACTGATGTTGGAGTCAGAAGTTCAGTGGAAACTGCAGAGACAGGATTAATTTGGAGGCTGGTGCTGCTCTTTCCCATTGCCTTCAGGTAGCTACAGTTAAAAGAGATTAATTCCACCCAAAGTAACAGATATTTCTCCCAATGAAAGCAAGATCATTCCAACAAAAGAAAAGAGGAATTGAGTTAAAAGATATATGACTACAATGGGGTGGGAAGGAAAGGAAGAGGAAAATGAGAGATCAAATAGAAACAACCCCAAAACTCTTGACTCTAAATTATTCAAGCTTCTCTCAGCTAAAACCTGAGCAGAGACAAAGCAAGCTTTGCAGTAAAGCCACTGAAATGAGTAATTGCTCAGTGAGTTAAATCGCTCAAGAAAAACAGCCTCCTTTTTCTCACTGGAACGGCAGGAAAGGGGGTTTTGCCATTCGCACCAGCGCTGTGCCAAAGAGCTGCTTCCCTGCGCAGGCTGCGGGGGGCCGGTCACTCAGCAGCATGGGCATGGGCAGCTGTGTTCCTGGGCCCTGATTTCATTAAGGCTCACAACCATCACACGAGGCCTGTTCAGGGCTGAGCTCTCAGGTCCCTTCCAGCACAGCTGCTCTGCGCACAGCAGGGCCTGGCAGTCTGTGCTTCTCAAGTGTAGCAGAGGATCACCAGGAAGCTCCTGGCTGAGCTCTCGCTCCCTTTCACGGCCTGAGCTTTAGGCAGCAGGATTCCAGGTACTGTCGAGCCCCCCTGATTACACAGAGTGTCTCAGAGGGGCCAGGGATGAAACACACCTCTGCCCTCATCGGGTTCCTTGAGGCTTCAGGAAAGAATAAAGTCAGTCACAAGTCACTGCTATAAAGCCAGAACACAGAAGCTCCCAATGCTCTCATTATGAGACATCTTTTTCTGCCTGCTGAGGCTTAAATACCCTTCAAAGTAGGAGAAGACTGATGGGACTGGTCAGGAACATAAAGAGCTGTCTAGGTCCTTTCCTTTCTAGACAGCACCAGTGTCCTGGCTTCCCTCCCACGTTAGCTCCTCTCCCTGTCTCAGGTTTTTCTCTAGGCTTGCTGCCAGCTCTCTCTTTCTCTCCCATGCTGAGCTTCTCCATGCAATTCTGTTAGCCCTGGCCCTTGGCAGGAGAAAAAAAGCTTCACAGCACCTTTTCTGGGTCTCTCATGCACTATGTCTCCATCTTCTTGCTCCCTCGCCTTGCTGATTCTTGTCATTCGCTGTAATTCAACAGACACTGGGTGGAGTGCACAGCCGTGAATAAAGGCTGCTCCTTAGATAATGGAAGCTCCTGTGTTGATGGGGAAATTAAGTGGATGGAGCAAGGGATGAGATTCCCTCTCCAGGAGGTGGCTGCTGCTGTTTACCAAGAGGTGAAAGTTTTGAGTCCTGAGCTTGCTCAGCTCCTGAGCAAATGAACACTGTGCATCAGATATATTTACCAGCCAACCAACGCAAAATGGCCTCCTAATATGCTTCAGAAACAGAGAAAGTTCTACTAACTCTCTCCTGATGAAAAACCATCAACATCATGTATCTCTTTCTTGACTTCTAAAAGCACCTTTCTCATAGAGTTCACACATAGGGCAAGCGTGTGGCCAGCCCTTCCGGAAATCCCCTCTTTCCCCAGCTGGAAATTTTCTACCAGCGGATTCTGTGGGTGTTGTGCATTTGGCTGAGGCGGAATGTGTTAAAATGGCCCCTCAAACCAGTAATGGGTGCGGATTTTTCTGCACTGATCAGCAGATTCCAGGGGTCATGACAGGAGTCAAGTGGACAATAAACCAGCCAAGAGTGTTGTGACGATGGAGAACGCTTGATAAAGTCTGTGGGCCTGCGCTAAGGTGGAAGTGCAGCGCGATTCACACCGTGGTTCTTGCACTTGAACTACCTCACCAGTCTTGCGTGACATACAAACTAGCATAAAACTATGTACCAGTTCCTTGTAACTACAGAAATGTGCACACCCCAGGATATTTATGCAGTTTTACACTGGTTATACATTGCTTTTTAATATGCAACTAGGTCTGCCCTGCTAATTACTTCCAAAGGTTTGTCCATTGCAGTTTGACCTGGGTTAGCTCAGCACTGGCTGAAGCACCCACTGCTTGTGTGCCACAGGCTGTGTGACGGCTGCTCTTGACGGAGTTAAGCGGGAGAGCTCTAGAGCTGAAAATATGTGCATCTTGCATAAAAAAGCTAAAACCCCATGTCTGCAGTTCCTAGGCGGTATCCCTGCGGGCTGGCTTCTAACACAGACACGTTGGTGGGAGCCGTAAGCCCTGCCAAGAGCTGCTTACACAGACTACTAAAAGTGACACGATCCTATTCTTAGGCACCCTGAGCCTCCTGACAGGTTTCCTCATGGTGGGCTGCAGACACTTGCAGAGCCTGGGAAATCCCCAGGAGTTTTACTTTGTTGGCATCTTACATTTTACCCCTGAACACCTCAGAGAAATCCCTGATCCCTCTGCTCTGGTACTACTCAACAAGTCATTACCGCAGCAGGTTTCTCCCCCTGCCCCGCATCTCCCGGCGCTCCAGCCCCTGGGCAGCGGGTGCTCTGCTGCTCCCCCACCTCGCACCCCAGCCGGTGGCACCGGCTCTGTTGAGGCAGGTCTGCCAGAATATTTCACCATCAGAAAGTAGCCGGACAGCAGAAAGCACGGAGCGTGCCCCTCCTGCAACCCGCGGGCTGCCTCAGGGCTACCGTCTGGGTCACTTGTGCAAAAGAAACAGCAAGGGCTCCAAACGTAGAGAATCAGTCACTATAACAACACGAGAGTGAGAGAGAACTTGTCAGCACGAGGGCAGAGAGTGGAGAAACCCCAGGCGCACAGATCCTCCTTACACATCCCCTGTTCCTGCCTTGCCTCCCCAGCCACCCTGCCCGCCTGCGCCTTCTGTTCTCGCTAAAGGGTTTTTCTGTTCAGTCTCTCTGTCCAGCTCAGAACACCTTTCCCTTCCATACAGGTGAAGAGGGCACATCAGCATGGAGCTGTGTGAACAATGGCAATTTCAGTTCATTAGCCATATCAAAAATGGATAGACAGAGAGAGAAGGAGAGAGAAAGAAAACTGTTTTTTTTCTGCTCAACCCGAAAAGATGTATTTGGGTTTTTTTTTTGTTTTTGCAAACTGAAAATAAAAATAAATCCTTTTCAGGTTCAACAAAGACTTAATTCCCTTAAAATGCTTTTTTAGCCTATTATTTCCTAATTAAACTGGAATAATTTTTAGAGTGAAAAGTTCTTTTGAACTGAAATAATGAGAAACCCCAGTTCATGAATATCTGAATGAAACATTCTCAGTCTCACTTTTATCGCACATTTCAGAGTTAACCTCTTGGTCACTGTCCCCTTCTCACAGACTGGGACTGCAAGGACCTAGAAAGGTTTTCTGATGTTTGTATACTATACTAATGGGTTTGTCTCCAATAGTTTACCTCTACTAAAACATCTCTGACTACTTTTGGGACAGGATCTGAGGCCAGAGGGGGGTTGATGGGGTGCAGTGCAGTATGCAGGTCTTTGCCAAGGTCTGTCTCTGTACAATCCTCTTTCACTCCACCAGTCCAGGTCTGGTTCCCTTCCACTACTGCCAAACGAGCAGCTGGACAGAGGGGGTAGATGTCTCTACTCTTCCACCCCGACTCTTTATAAATTAGAGTTTTTGTTCTTCACTTCAAACCTTTCAAGCGAAACAGCTGGGAAACTATCCCTCCCCACCAATAAAACACAATTTCCTCCATTTTCCCTCATCCCCTTTCTTGCACCAATTAAAAATTCAAATAACATGCGGCTACAAACCCACAGCTAAATCCCTGGGAACACATTATAATAATTACCTTAAGCAGTATTTCTCTTTCTTTACATCATTCATTAATATTAAAAGACATCATGGGAGCCTTTAAGCGAAGCCGTATGAGCACACAGGTAGCAGCCTTGCCCAGCCAGACGAGATTTCTTTCCACACAAGTAAATGCTGCAGTGCAGTCCAGCAGTCTAAGGAGCTACAGTTCCTGGAAAGAATCTGAAAACCATGACTGGAGTGTATATATGGGTATTTTTTCCCCTTCATCCATTCCAGTAGTAGCAAAGAGCTGTGAGAGATGAAGCGATGTGCCCTGTCACTGCTATTTCTACGTATCAGCAATTGGTGGGGGAAATAAAAATAAGAAAAAGGAAGCCAGGAAAAAAAGCAATGTGTTATCTCATTTCAGTAGCATCTAGATACTGTCCATCTAATAGCTATTATTTATCCAAGCGTTTAATCATGCTGTAAATATAGTGAGTCCTTTGAGCCACAAAACACTTCAGTTAATGAGATTAAAGAAGGATTTACAATTCAGCTCTGCCTTTTCATTCTCTCCCCTGGGCTGTGCCCCAGGTTTTCAGAGTAAACATTAGTCTCTGTTCTGGGGGAAGCTCTGAAACCTATCCCCCAAAATCACTATGACTGACTACAGGAATAAAGATGTTTAGTACTTGCCATTTTGCATTGCAATTGCCTAGTCCCTCTTAGGGAGAGGCTGGGAAGAGGGTAGGAAAAGGTGTTTAAGACAAAGCCCGTTCCCCAGAAGTAATGGGACAACACCTACAGCCTCCCAAAAGGGAAGGAGGATCTTCAGGTCCTGCTGCAAGCAGTTGATGGCACTTGCCCTGCCACGGTGATGGGTAAACTGACACAAACCTGTTGAAAACCACAAGGATAACACAGAAAATGGCCAAATTCTGCTCCTGGTTGTTAGAAATGCATCTAGAATTGTGCTTAAAACCCTCAGAGCTTTTCCCTGCTTACCCCAACACCACTGAGTGACCAGGTTTTGGCCACAGGACTGCGAGGCTGGTGCTTTATCCGGCACTTTTGCTTCCTATGGATGGAACAGTAACAACGCCCTAGCCTCCAGCAGATTTAATCTGCATTTACACCAGTCCAGGAAGGATGAACCCTGCACATGTCCTCATCGTATCTGCTGATATGACGATCCATTTTTACCCCTGTCAGCACCATAAAAGCAACACAGCTCTACAGCCACAGTACCCTCTGCCTCAGGCACCCTCAGCACAAATGTGTCAGCAAGTTTCTAATCTTGGAGCGTTTATTGCTAGAGATGGGGCAGGAGAAGCAGCACAGCTTGATTCATTAGCTAATGTTTGTTCAGTGCTCTGAAGGCTCCAAAGCGCTGTAGAAGGCCTAAGAGTTACTATTATTATTTTTCTGATCTCAGGATGAGTTTTCCTTGCTGGTGGTTAGAAATATTTTGCCATGTAAATTGAACTAATCTGACTGGGAGTAGCAGAGCTGCTCAGAGGAGGCACATGCTGGCAAACATCCTCTGATGTGCTTATGCTCCCAAGACTGCAGGCAGTTACAAAGCCTGCCTGTAAGCAGTTTCTCCCTCCCCAAATCTGTGCTAAGCCAGGAACCCCTTTCCTCTCTGCACATTCCTGGTGGCCTTTCCCCACCATGGTCCTGTGCTGGAGTCCAAATCTACGTACCATCTTCTTAAACAAATGCCTGGAGCAGAACTACACATCAAAGCACTCTCAAGGGACAAGTCGGTGTAGTCACAGCTTTGCCTCCCCAAGTTGTCAGTCATTTTGATGGTGGCTGAACTGACATGTTGTTGCTTCTCAACTTTGGCATCACACAGCCCGGTACAGGAAAAATTGCAAAGGTCCTTCCCAGAGGACATATTACCATGCAGATCCATACCGCTGACAGCAGTACACCAATACCATGGGGACAGCTCAGGTCTAAATGTGGCCTAGTGTACATGACAACCCAACAAGCAGGCACTGATACCACTGCTGTGGCAGTGTGGCATCACTATGAGCTGCTCTCTCCCAGGACAGACCGCAGCATCCTACCAAGCAGCATGGAGGTGAAGAACAGGCTAGAGAGAAGAAAAGGATCTTTCTCCCCCCACTCACCAGCCCTGAAGGCTCACAGCTCCTTTGTCCAAAAGATTAAATGGAATTGAAAAACCTGGTGGCATCATCAAAATTTAAGTAGCTGTGACTCAGACGCGCAGAGCTCAGGGCCCACGTGCTGCTCTGACTTCCCCGAGCCAGCAGGAAGGGCCAGTGGCAATCTTGGGCACAGTGTCACTGTTTCACGTCTGTCTCCTTCAATCAGCGTCCTGCCCGCAGAGTTCAGAGGCAGGTCTGCACACCCCGATGCTCTGGAAGGACTTGGGCTTCCTTTAGGTTTCCTTTTCTTTTCTTCACACAAAGCGCTCTTCTGAGTCCCGGAACGGGACTGTGAATCTCAGCGGCAGCTGCCAGCTTTTGCTGGTTAATGGTAAATCCAGAGATATTTCCTTCTTTCTTCATGCTCCAGTCTGCCGAATTATGATTCAGTGCTTGAATTTATATGAAATTAAAATGAGGAGAGCCAAACACACTTGTGTGCTAAAATGCTTCAAGTTAATTTGATCAGACTTTGGGGTATAGAGTCCCAATAGACCAGCACAGATTGACTGGAGCTCATTTATATTCTTGTACTTCAGATGGAAATGAACAGAAAATAGTAGTTAGGTCCAGTCAAAAGTGCTTTTCAGATCTCTTTGCTGGAGCCAACAAAACTATAATATTTGAAATAGTTCCCATATCTCCACAATAGCCTGCTGAGCCCTCGATTGAGTATAACAGGGCTCTGGGCTGCTGACAACAGGTCGCTTATAAGCTTGCTGCTGCTCTAGAAAGTTGTTTATACAAAGATGGGAGGTTGCAGTCCTCACATAGCTGTTACTCATTTACTTTCACCTGCCACAAACTGATTTTTGGCAGCTAAAGCTGAAAAAGCTTTTGTGAATCTTGGCAGGAATTTTCCTTTGTTGGAAAAGATACCATGAGTCTTCTCCAGCTTTATCGTGCTCCATGGGGTCAACCAATAGGCAGAGTTTGTCCATTTTTTAATAGCTCCTTTTCTTGCTGTTTTAGTCTGCCAGTGACGACCCTGTTCTGGATGACACTCAATCTCTTCTTAAATTTATTTTTTTGAAAAGGACCTGGTTTAACACCCAGCATTTATATTACTACTTTGTAAGTGATGTTTTCCAGGGAGACATCACCGGCCTCTAAAAAGGACCCTACAAATGTTAAAGTGTTTGTTCCTTTGCAGGAAGCACATGGCTGTAAAGGAGTAGCCCTGGCATTGCACGTGACTACCTCCTCTCTTGCGTTTGCATTGTGCTGTCTTGGAGGTTTTCAAGATCCAGCTGCAGCCAACCCTAAGCAACCTGGTCTGAATTCAATGCTGAGCCTGCTTTGGGCAAGGAGGATGGATGAGATGATTTCCTGCGGTCCCTGCCACCTTTCCTTCCCCCCTGTGCCACCCCACAGATTTCACAGTCCCAAGAGGTTCCAATAAGCCTGTGTTTTTATCTGGATTTGCTTTCCAGTGATTTATGGAGAGCTACCCTCACAAACTTTGCAGTAGCCCTTAATGCTCTTCACATCTGAGGCAGAGTTTGTCAGTTTGACAGGGAACATCTGAGCTGGATGTCTTTGTGGTGGTTGAATTCTTAATTCCACAAATAATCTTTTTCTTCTCCTCCTCACACTAGCAGTCCATTAGCACAATGAAGCCAGTCTCTGTGCAGACATGTAACTTGTTCATCCTGCTTACAGTGAGTCAGTGGTGGCACTGGTCATTATTCTCATAGAAAATAATAAAAGAATAAAAAATAGCATACGAAGTTTTGCCTTGAGTTGCCATGAAAAGTAGTTGGGAGTTTTCTTGGCAGAATTTCCAATGTTAAAAGACATATGTGAAATGTTTGGTTTTCAGGAGTTCAAGTTTTCAATAGGAAAAAGAAAAGCTTTTTTTTGTGGAAAGCAGCCACTTTTTCTCAAAGGCATCTGCTCAGCCACAAATCCAGCATACTGTCAAAAAGCCATTTCAGTGAAGTAGTTTCAACTAGTCCTTCTTAATCACCTATTCCCGTAATTGATTGCACACCCCTGCAAAGCAGCTTCTTTTCTTCCTCTACAAGCATTTATATTTTTCCTGTCAGTGCCCACAACTCAGACGCTATTCACATTTCTCTTCAGATCCCTGCTCTGTTTCCTGAGTCTGGTTTTGCCTGCCTTTCCTGTCTGATGCAGATCATCTATCATTTTTTATCTTCTCAGGTTTGGGGCTGTTTATTTCTGTGCTCTTTGCAACAGTGGCTACTAACAGCATGCCCAAGCTCCACCCTTCAGCCTGTCCCACTGCTGGTACCTAACACTGATGATTTCTGAGGGAGTTTGGAGCCGGATCTCCCGATCAACATCTTGGTCAGGGCCAATAGCCCCCAGGGAGTACGCTCCCCAGCTGGCGAGGGGACGTATGTTCACTGAGGGATCTCAGTGCCCAGAGACCTGTTTACGATGCCTGAACTACCACATCTCTAAAACGCTAGGCTCAGTGATAAGCCTGCGTACAGCCTAGCTGCATACGGGTCCCTGATTTCCAGGGTGTTTGATGAGATGTAGCAAGCATTGAATTCCCATGTACTATGTTTCTTTTTAATTTTTTTTTTCCTGAAGCAGCTGTGATTTTACAGCATACTCTGTTCTCCCTCTCATGACACTTTCAGGCCATTTTCCAACCGTGCTGTCCCTAATCTGGCCCTATCTTTCCATTTATTCTAGTCCTTGTATCCTGCCGTATCTGTATCTTCACTTGCTCTCTGCAACTAACTCCAGGTGAGACCACTCTCACCTGATATAGCACTCTTAGGAGAAAGAGACTGAAGCACTGGGATTCACTCCCATTACAGCGCAAGTTTTCAGTGTCACAAGAGTCCTCCTACAATCTCATCCCTCCTTCACATTAAGACAAAATCCCCTTCTAACGGGTCCACCTGCAAGTACGTTAAGAATCACTCAATCTGTCCATCCTCCATCAACTTGCTCTGATGCAGATGCAGTTTCAAGGAGGATTTTCTCCATGCACTGATACTATAACAGAGGGGATTAAAAATGGCTCAACCATGTTGTACAATGGTCAGTGCTGCTCAGACCCAGCACAGCTGCGAAGTTGGGAAGAAACAGGCCAGAACCCATCTATGTGCGTAAGAGTCTCCCCATGATTATACTGTGAAAATCAGCTCCTCTTTCCCCAAACAGGGGACGACTGCTTGAAGAAACAAGGACTCATTTTTTGTTCCAAAATTTTCACTCTGTAACTTAGCAACATTTTTCCTCAGACAAGGAGCTGTTCTCAAATATATTCTGAAATGCAAAAGTCCTTGAATTTTGAGCAGTTCTATGTTTCCCTGCATACAGAAATGCACCGCAGACAGACTGACAGATGCATGGCTGCTATAGACAATTACGGCTTCTTCCTCCAAGATTCAAGAGAGGCCAATTATTTCCAAGCCATTTTGCCTTTCCCTGTCTGCCACTGTTGCTTAATCGATGGTCTGTGTTTAATGAGGCAGAAAAACAGCAGAGAGAATAGCAAAGGCTTCATTCAGTAGAGGAGTATTTCACATTTAAATGTGTCTTGGAGGGAAGATGATGAATTTGCCCTGGAGCTGGGACTGGGAAAGTCCACAGACTGTACAGCACCCGAGGTGGACCCAGGCTCTGTCTGGTAAATGTAAGCCAGGGCTCCACATTACTCTAAAAGGACTCTAACTCCAAATGGGCAAAACTTCTAGCAAATAAAAAAATTAAACAAAAAAAAAATCGCTTGTCACTTTTCCCAAAGCATCTTCATCCCAGGGCAGCCTGAACAGCATGACTGTACAAAGATCCTCACTTTTAGCCCACAGCCATGATTCCTAGCTTCCCCCTCACTTATTATCTCCCTGGAAGTTGTGTCGTTTCTCTGAAGCCGGCTCTCCCTGTTCTAGCCCCCGCACAGCCGGTTCGCCGCCAGCGAGAGCTGTCAGGGCAGCGGTGGTCGGTTTGGGTCTGGAGCCCTGAGTGCGGCCGGTGAGCACAACTCCGAGCGGACTGCAGTGTCTACAGGGGCTTACACAGCAACTGAAAAGCCTTGATGTGCCACTTCAGGGTATGGAGAGAACATGAAAAGGGAAGGAAATACCCGAGATTTCTCAAGTCTTGTGGCATAACAAAGAGGGTGTGAAAAGCCTGGAGACTCTCTCTGCACAGCAACGGGCACAGGACCCAACCGTGCTGTTTCCTCTCCTTCCCAGGAAGGCACTCAGCATCCCTCCCACTGTTTTCTTCCGTCAACTTCCAGCAAGTAACACAGGACTCCTCTTAGCTGGAATTTGAGGAAAGGCTTTAAGGGGAAACAGGAAAAAACTGGGAGAAAGTCATGCCCAGCCCACAGAAGCAGCCATAACTTCCCAACACTCCGATGCTCCCACAACTGAATTTCCATTTTACAGGAACACCAGGGGGCCTTGAGCTGATTCTGTTGGGAAGTTTCCACTGATCTCCTTCTGAATCCCAGTGCTTCAGTGTTGCTGAGAGTCCCACAAACAACATGTTTAGACCAGTGGAAAAGCACCATGTTCCAATTAGCTCACATCTAAATAAAATAAAATGAAATCAAATAATCATAAGAATTGTGATACCTGGGCTAGTCCCGGGTCCAGTTGATAATTCACAGGCTGTAGCTTTGCAGCTGCCATTGCCTCCAGTAAATATGCAGGGATAGCAATCAGCTGGTATTTAATTAAACCACAATTACTGTCTCATTAGCTCTAAACAGAATTCTTATTATGGAGCCTTCTTTTGATCACTGGCACATACTTCCCCAAGAGGCTTTGTTTTATTTCGGATTGGGTGGAGGGAGGGATAAATGAATCCGAGGTACTGCTGATGGAAATGACCCCTGGCAATGCCCAGAGTCCAAGACCACACCAATGTTTGCAGCATCAGTAAGACAGACAATTCAAATAGTTTCACAGATCACCAGATCACGTTTTGTGTGCAATCAGTAGAAGCATTTAAAGCATGCTTGGAGTCAACAGCCCTTTGTTTCTTGAGCAGTTGGGGGGGAGTGTTTTGACTGGGTGTTTTTATTACTGCTGTTGTCATGTGGTTGTTCTAAATACTCCATCCCTAGAAAGACAAAGACAAGGGGATTTGTATTAAACCAAGTACACTGATAAGGCTGTTTGTCTTACACACAAGATAACTAATTGGTGTCAGTCAACTGACAATTCTTTAGCCAGTAGCTTTTCTTTTGGTTTTTTTTTCTTTAAAGCTCTATCATATAAATTACTTTGTGTTTGTAATTTACATTTTTTTCCTTTCTTTTCCTCTACAGCAAAAATAATACCAACAGCCTTCATAAATCACACAAGAAGGTAAAAAATCCAACATCTGTCTATGGAAGTGAAAGCTGGGGGAGGCCCCAACCCAAAAAAAGAGGAAGGTTTGATTCATCTATAAAAGCATCTGGCTAACTGCTAATTCTCAGTACAACATTAGAGAAAACCCATGAGCTTACTAACTGGGGTACTGGCTGCTGACAGGAAAGAGCCCCACGGTAAATTCTGCCACCAGTTGGAGTGGATTTATGTCAGCAGGCGAGAAGTGGGAATCATTGTAAAGGAACCAGCGTAAGAGTTGTTAAAATACTATGTTCCTGGACGTTTACTTTCCACGTCTCAGAGAAACATTCTCTATTTTGGGCTCAGTGAGTGTCTTTCACCATTAAGAGAAAAAGAAACTATGAGATTCAGGTTCATCCCAACATAGAACAAGGTAACTTTTGAGCTCCCAAAATTCCTGCAGGATGGGAAAGCTACTTTCTTCTCTGTTACAAGGCCAGGGGGCGCTGGTGCGTGATTATAGCAAGATTGAGTATTTTGTAACAGCACAGGTATCTCGAAAACTTAGAACTGAATCGTGCCATCATGGCTACTGTTAGGTTTGGGAAGCCTGGATGCATCCAAGGCCATGCTGCTCCACCTACAAATTACATACAGCATCTCTGTCTCCATGAGATACTTGCTCCCTTCTACAGCAGACTCCAAGTCAACTTGTCAACTCCCTGGTCCCCTCTCCAAGATGGATGGGAAGCACATTTGTATGTAGGCAGAAACACAGTTATATGTGTTCTGATATTTTGGCCATATTTAAAGTTTCCCTAGAGATTCCTTATTTTGCTCACTGAAACCTGCGCCAAAGATATTTCTGAGGTTCAACAGCCTGAGTGTTTGGCAAGTTTGGTCTCTAAACCTTTATCTAAAATATATCCTAGATGTGGTCAAACATTCTTCCTGACTTAGAGGTAACCACTGCTCTTAATTGAAAATCTTTCACTAAAACTGGTATGCTTCTGGGAAAAGTTGATTTTCTGACAACTCAAGATTTCACTGAAAAGTCCTAAACCTGTCTGTAGGTGGAACCTGGACAAAATGCCCTCTATTGAGAATCTCAGCTAGTGTTTTTCTTAATACCCTGGCTCCTAGAGATATAAAATTAAAACTAAATCCTCTGCATTTCACTTTAAATGCTTAATTTTTATACTTAACTATTTTGAAAGAAATGCAACCCTTCACCAAATAGTAAGAAAGATTCCAACAGTTTATCTTCTAAAATATTTCTTGATTGTTCAATCTATGTCATGAATGATAGGGGAACATAGGCTCCAGATTTCTGAGTGACTGAGTCTGGCAAATCTCAAACAACACATCAAGAAACCATTCCCAAGACAATGCCAAAGCTGCAATTTGTTATTTCAGAAGCTGTTCTATAAAGAACAAAGGCCCCAATTCAGCACATTACATATGGTTATGTCTGTCTTTAAAGATATTTGTAGTAAATCCCCTTGAAAGCACTGGAACTACTCATACACTAAAAACCAGGCACACGCTTAGGTATCTTGCTGAGCTGATGCCTAAGGATCATGATAAGCTTAATAAGCATTCATCCTAAACACTGTGAAAATATAAGCTGTGAAATTCTCATCAAAAATAAGAGGCCTCAAGACATTCAGAGATGAATCATGAAAAACAAATTGCCAAGCCTCTTATTAAAGCATGAGAAAACACAACATCATGCAATCAGAGCAATAAAGAATCTCTAGCTCCACATTGGCTGGAATAATCAAATCAAAGCAACATAAAAGAAATAATGGCAGACAATCAAAACCAAAGGAGCGCAGCACCTAATGACTCCTGCTTGGAATAGTGCGCATCTGCTTTGGAAACAAATTCTTCCCCAACTCATCAGAAAAACTAAAAACTGCTCACTCTAATCCATGAATGACAATATCTGAAGGAGCTGTACATCTTGAAACCATGCGGGTGGCCCTCCCAAGCCGGGCAGGGCTCCATCCCCACCAGCAGCAAATCTCTAGACTTTGATCCAGAATATGCGTGAGCAAGAGGGTTCCATTTCTCTGAATTTGCCAAAGCATGCAGAATTTCCATACACAAATTCAATTATCCATGGGTTTCTAGGTCATGTTCCTAGGCTGGAGTGTCGCTTGGGGGAGGTTGCATATTTCCAACGGAATCAAGACAATTTGAATAATACCAAAGAAATTTGTCAACTTTCCCATTATGGGCTTTACTAACTAGTTCAAAGTAAGAAAACAACAGTTTTCCTTAGAAAAGGGTCTGTCTGCATGAAAACTCCATACCACATGACAACTCTGCATAACCCAGCCTTACCTGAAATGGGAGAGGTGGAGAGTAAGAGTTAAACTCCAACATGAAACAAAAACAAACAAACAAACAAAAAAATCACAGCTCTGGAGGAGTGGCTGGTAATGCAGTGGTGGAGGATTAAAAAGGAGAGACCCTTGGCTAAGAAGGGTACATTGCAGCAGCTCTTAGTGAGTGACAGTGTACTTCATGAAAGGGAATCTATCGGCTTTGCACTTCTTTGCAAGATCATGCAGTGAGGTTCAGTAGCTCCTATAATACAATTACTCTTTCCAAAATACCAATTCAGAAAGCAATTACACACCATTAGCAACGTATTTCCAAAGGCCTCAGCTCACCCAAGAGAGCCAGCCGCACAGCTTGACTAAGCTACTGTTCAGTGCCATTTATACCTGTTGTTCCTGAGTCAGGAAGATACTACCGAGAGCTCAGCTCTGATGATTTTACACAGAGAGGTTCAGGCGATTAGAAAATGCAATAAAATCAAGAGGGACAAGGCTATTTAAACCCCAGCAGTTTAAATATATCACTTAGAGACCTGTGCAAGGCCATTTTTAAGGTTTGCCTACACCAGAGGCAAAATAAAGGGACAGAGGATGTTTAGGTGTTAGCTCTAACTTCCTTCACAGATGAGCTCTGCTACTGCCTTTCTCCACACTAGTTCTGTTTATTAAGCTTCACTTTTAAACAGAATTAAAACTTTTTAAAAAGACATTTGAAATACGGGAGTTCACATGTGGCTGGTCCAAAATAGCTGACCGAGAACGGCTTTACCTGTAGAGAAGCCCTTTGCAGCTGAAAGCATGATTACAGTTAGCTAACCACAGATTAGCTTCCATCCAGACCCCTTGGGCAGTGTTGGCAAGGAAGGCACGGCAGCACGCTTTTCATCATGGACTGCATAGTTTTCATTGGCAATACAAAGGATCCTGGGGCGAGCTTATGCTATTCACACCTAAGGCTACACTCGCTGCTTCACGCTATGATTGCCCACCTCGGTACGCAAAAGCCAGCGAGTCTGTGTCCCTCTGTGATACAGTCACTTCTCTTGCAGCCACTTAGCTGTACCCGCAGAAGTGGCTCACACCTCCAACTCAGGGTCACCGACAAATTTAACTGGGTTAGTGGAACCCCGTACTGTCTCCAGCAATGTCCCACTACCCATATACGAGAGATTTCTGTCCCACACAGAAGTGAAGGCTCAGTGAGATTTTCTGCGGCAGAGCTCCACAATTCATAACTCAGGGCATTCGTGTAAATTCCCACTGATTCCTATTAAAGGTTTGTTAAACTTAATCTAAGATAAAAACTACCTTTCACATCCTCTACCCTTTACCACACATAATCATACAGACTGAGTAACAATACACATATTTACATTCCATCCAATTTTTCCTGATTGCTTTCAGATCTCTGAACTGTAAGAAAATTTTAAGGGTTAAACACCTGTTCTTTATTAGATTTAGTCTTCATCCAAGTTATATGAAGATTATGAAAGTTACTATAAGAAATATTACACATTTCCATGGTTCAAAACATCAAAATACATAGCTGATACTCCTCAGTAATGTTCACGATAGAAGTTTCTCAACCAAGCCATGCATTTAGCTGTTTCTACACTCAATAGTTTTCTCCCTGACTTGACAGAAACAGTTTAAGGGATGTCTCAAAGATTCTAAGCAGAATGCTTTTTCCATCTCTAACTGCTCTATTTGTATCCCCAGACCATGGGAATTTATATATGCATCAGTAAACTCTATCTACTGATTAGGTACTTCACAGTGTTTCTCATAGATCTTCCTCTATTGGTTACAATTACACTTGCATTAGAATATCACTAGAGGAGCTCACTGTAGAGATTAACTTAGCAAACATTTGGAAAACACAGCCTGACTTGATTAATGTCTTACAAGGACGCTCACTAGACACCAAACTGTCTCCATCTCCTACATTACAAACAAATCAGCCACATGCAGAAAAGTGTCTCACAATGTCAAGTGCTTTGTTAGCAAGAAGCCCCTGACCTCTGGTACAGCAAACTCTTACAGGTTTACTATACTTACCTGTTCAAAGGTCCAAACGCTCGTTTCCTGTGCAGAATTTACACAAGCTGCAAGGGAAGGATTCTCAGCTGGTTTACAGTGTTTCTCTTTCTAGGCTTATTACAGCAAAGCATAAAATATCTTGCTGTCTTTAGCAAAGTGCTGCCAAATGGTAGCATAAGGAGAATATTTATCCTTGAGTGTAACGCTGATTCTGCGTGGCTTCTCTGCAAACCGCCTGAGAAAACTTCTCCTGAGAAGATCTCAAATAAAATCCAGTAGACTGATGAGACAAAAAGTTTCTAGAGGAGCTTTCTGTGGCTCAGCTAGCGAGAACCCAGTGCCAATTCAGAAAATGGTGAAGAGCATGGTGAAGACACCACCTCCTTTAATAAGCTCACCCTAAAAGCAAGAAGGAAAAGAACAGCACTTGTGCAGAGCCTATGGACCTTTCTCCTATTTTTAACGCATTGTTCTGCCTTGTGCAGAGGAACGTGGCTTTAAAAGCATTTGGGAGACAGGGTATTGACTCATAGGAGGTGGTAGATTCACCTGGGATGCTGACACTGTTAAATTTTTATCTTCTCAAAGAAGACTTGCTGCTCCTCCTCACAAAGATAATTAAGATAACAACAGCAGGGAGGAGATAGGAAACCAACCTTCCCGAGCTCCCTGCCCAGGAGCCTTATCTAATTCCAGGCCTAGATGGGACTTACCTCTAAAACTGTTTCCCAGATTATCCTCCTCCACATCTGGCCTTCTACGAACTCTGCCTCTGCCGTTTGTGTTAACCCCTTCCACAAAGCCAAAATTAGCCCTGGGCGGGGGGGGGGGGGGGGGGGGGGGGGGGGGGGGGAGTTTACTCCTTCCTGCATCTTCCCAGCCTTCACTTTCTCTCAAATTTTCTCAAGTTGCCCTGAACCCTGTGGCAATGTGATCTCCCTTCGTGATATTCCCTTTAATTTTGACAAGGTTTATTAAAGAATAATTAAGAAAACCTTTTGCTACCATGAAGATGAGACTCTTAAAGGCCCCAAAATTCCATATCTGCCAGAAAATCCATAAAGAAATAAGAAGACCAAATGGCAGAGCATTAAGGATTAGACTATTTAAACCTCAGCAAGGTGCTCCCTGGTTTATGAACCCACCCACCCATGCCATTATGTGTCAGAGAAATACTAAAATGCTTTGCTGATACACTTGCAGAAGTAACACAAATCTGGTTTTGGTACAAAAATAAACACAGCGGCAGAACCTTCTAAATAATTCGTGGTTCCCAGATGAGTTTTCTGCACCAAGAAGGCAGGAGATCATTCAGGGAGAAACGAAATTATAACCCCAATCTCCTTCTGTTGAAGAGAGGCTGATACTTCAATTATTTATGTGGGCTTTAAATATTTAGCTTGGCACTTATACCCTTAAGGAAACTATAGTTACCATTTCATCATTACAAGGAGTCCATCATTTATTCATGGAATCAATAGGAACACAAAGCAGCAGTAGTGCTTCGTTCCTACGCATGCACCATAGGGGTCAGGGCGCACAGAGTTTCTGTCCTTGTGGAGGGAGCAACCCGATTTCTGTGGTCAGCACAGTTACCCGTAAAACGGGTACATTGTCCTGAAGCTGTCTGGTATTGAAAAACCGTAAGTCCAAGAAACAGGCAGCGATCCAAACAGGAGGCTGAGAACCACCCAGGTATCTCAGTGTGCTCAAGTGTGTGCGTGATCGTAGAATGGAGGAAAAGCCACAGACCTGCACTGAGTGCAATAACTGACGTCACTGAAGACTTTTGGTGGGCTGCTCTGCTTTTACTGACAGGTCATGGTAGAGGTGCTCTGACCAGGTTTCTAGCAGCTGCAACTGAACCTGGGACCTTGTAACCTGAAATCAGAAATATTTATGGCTTCCCTAAGAATCTTGTTTTTAGCAAAGCCTAAAGGAGGACTATAGAGAGGTATATAAAAATGATTTTGCTTTGTCCTGGGTAACCTCATTTCATGGTAAGGTAGGAAAATCTAGTTTCCATTGGCATCCTTGGCACATTAAGTCATTTTCAACAACCACAGTGGGAAGCCTCCTTCCAAAGCACAGTAGTACAATACGATGTTAACCAATTTTTATTATCCTTAAAGCCCTTTGTGTCTCTTAAATTTTCTTTATAAACAATGGATAAGGTTGGCATAGAATGAATTCAGTGCAATCAACCTTGTTTCAGGTTTAACTGAATGGAGAACAGGCAAGCAAAGGCGTAGACTCAGTTTTCTATACTGTTCATAACTGTGACTCAGAAGCCTTACATGTCTCTTAAGAAATCTATACCAGCACTCTGTTAGCCTACACGCATACCTACAAAAGACCTTATACTGACAATGTTTGTAGAAAGAGCCCCTATATGGATTAGCCCTTCCCTGACACGCAGATGGCCATCCCCACTCCTGAGCTGCACTGACAAACCTCTCAAACTCCTCGCCGCCCCCAGCTCTGCCACTGGCACCTGCAGTATTTGCAGCTCCTCGGCTCCTGCTCTTTTTGCCTTGAAGATCACTGGCAATACCTGTTGCAAATATTGGGGCACTTTTACTTTCTGCCATCGTTTATCACGGCCACTTCTTCTCGCACCCATACAAATATAATTTGACATGCTGTAACACCTGCATTGCATTTACTTTGTATTATCTTATTTTGAGACATTACCTGCTCCAGGACTCAGATTGCTCTACGCCCCATTATAAATGAGAAAGAAATATGATGAAAATTAATTGTACTTAGGATGGGTACCCGTCCTGGCAGATGCTAGGACACTATCAATGGAGCTCTTATGGGGAACTAACGGTCTTATGACAAGAAAGGGCAGACGGATTCATAAATTGAATAACAATTGCATTAATACTCATCATTAAGAACTCCCTCATTTCTGTAGTGTGAATGAGGGTGGAGATTTTTGTGAGCCATCTAAAGGCCTGCTGACTGGTACCCCCCATCTTTAAAAAAACCACAAATAATGCATTTCCTATTAAATACAGCTGTGAAATATATGTATTTTACATGTGTCTGGCACCTAGGTACCCAGTGAGTCTTCTACTGGATTTACTTTTAATGTCCCCTTTGAAAAGGGGAGTAATTAATTGTAATATATCTATTCATTTTTGGGTACCATGTCACCAAATCCACTCCCTCTGTAGCTGCACTCTCACTCCTGAAGTGTAGATTCATGGAGGCAATGCAAATCACCAAAGTAATCCCTGATGGAAGAATCACAGTCCCACAGACCAACTGGAAATAACAAAAAATATCATGAGAGGGGAGAGCCTGCTGGAGCCGTGGTTCCCCACTCCTGCTCTCTCCTTAATTAGACTAGAGAGCTTTGTGGGGATGGATGGGGGAGTGCACCCAGATGGGTCCCAGCCCAGGCTGCGAGAAGCCAAAATCTTAAATGTTTCTGATCCCCCCCTTGCATCCCACACTCCCTCACCCCTTGGTTTTGTCAAAGGAAAATCTCAAATAACTGCTAATTTAGCAACAAATAGAGCAGTCTATGAAATGGTAAATATTGACGAGGCCAAGGTTCCAGTACAGGACCAGATGGAACACTTGGTAAATGAAGATGAATTGAACTTCATTCATTTTAAAGAAGAAAGAAAGGTCATATATCAAAGAATAAAAGAAGAAAAGAATATACCTAATACTTGCTGAGGTGATCAGAGACTGTTGCTATTGAATTGGATTTTACAAAAAGACTGAATTCTCAAGAAAGGAAAAAATCAATTGGTGTCAAAGAGCATTTAAGCTTTGGTTCTCTGTGCAAATTCTGGCTGTACAAGATGGACAGTTAGTGGCACAGAGAGTGATTCCCACCTCGTCTTCTTTGCTTGTTACTGTATACCATGTGTGGCAAAAACCAAGAAAATGTGATGTTCAGACTGCCCAGTGTCAATGGATAAAAAAAAAACATTTTCCATGAACATTTTCAAACAGTCAAGAAAGTCCTTATTTCATTTTCTGTCAAAGAAGTTTTTACTGAAGAATTTTGCCTACGCCATCTCTGTATGTACTTATTCTCACATTCATAAAGAAAAAAAAAATTAACCGTAAAGAGGCTCCGGCAAGATAAATATGAGTGACTAGAGCCTACTGACTGAAGATAATATTTATCCTGGTCCAGTTGCCCTTTGTGCCAGGCAGCAGTAACTGTCTCACTTTCCTCCCGCTGAGGCTCTCAGTAAAATCTCACTTGTTTCCTGTGACTGCAGTACCATCTCGGCGTTGGTGTTTACTGCATCAGGAAGCGGAAAAGTTTGAACAAACCAACGCAAAAGCAGCTATAAACTGAGAAGCAAAATTCCCTTCCTGTGGAAAGAACAGTGGTATTTTAACGTTTTAAAATGCAAAAACTCTTGGCGTGATGAGAAGCTCACAATAAGAATTTGTGTTCAGGGATGTTGGTGCATGTTGGCTTTGATGTCTCTTCCTCTTCCCTTGCCAAACACAGCAGCAGAACCACTTAGAGTTTGCATTATTCATCACGATGCTTTCTGGTGACTAAATTGCATCATGGACATCTCAGCATTGGACAGAAAATAGCTTTTGGTAGAGGAGATTTACCCAAAATGCGGTTTTTAAAAAAAATAAAAAATAAATAAATCAGGAGGCACACAATCAAAACCCTACAGCTCCCATGCACTACTGAGACAGTTCAGTTCCAGACTGATGCCTAAATCAACACAACACAATTTGCTGGATTGTTTCCTGGCAGGAAAATCAAAGCTGGTTTAGATTGTCAGCTTTGGCTGTATTGATATTTTCCCACATCAAAGTTTCATTTTGCAAGAGCCAGTTCTCCTGCACAGAAACACTGAGGGAGCAGAGGAGCTACCTTCGGCCCCACTGCTCGGCTGAATGCATGCCCTGCGTACAGGGCTCCAACAACCCTCTCTGCCAAAGAGGTTGAAGGGTGAACTAAGACCAAAGATGGAGGGAGGAGGAAATCGGCAGCTCCAGTGATTTCCACTTCAGCTTCTTCCTTTTTCTCAGAGATTATCTAGGAATTAATTTCCTCAAATCCTAGTATTTAAAGTCTATCCCTAAAAGTTTGGTTCATTCCTCCAAATTTCTTTCTCAAATGTGAACCTCTCTGTCAGTGAAAAGAAAAACCAAGGGAACACGATTGCCAGCAGGTTTAAACAAAAACTATAAAAATAGCAGTGGCTATAGATCTGGTGACATCCTTCCTTTCCTCTGAAGGAAATGTCTGCTTGTTGCATTACAGTACTGTATTCTTGCAAGGGGATAACTAAATCAATATTCCCTGCTAAGACAAGCCTGCTGTCACTGTAAATTTAACACAGATTAATATTAAACTGGATTTAAGACGCTGCTTTTACATGATGGTCTTGTAATTACCTGGCTAATAGCAATGACTGTGATAGAGCAGTATTGTTGGTTACTCAAGGAAAATTAAAATCAAATCCCAATTCCACACTCACTGAAAGGCTGTCTAGGAAATTCAGCTGAATTCATGTGAAGGATTTCCTTTCTAGTGCCACTGAAAGCACAAACGGTTCTTGTCTTTGGCTACCGATCTGCAACACCAGTGTACACAAGCCCGAATAACAGCCACATAACCTTTTTGTGCTGCAGAGCAGCGGGCTGCTGACCCCGGGGCCGGACGGGGCCTTCTCCACAGCAGTAACGATGATGCATCGTCAGGAATAACAGCCCATCATGAGCAGAAAGGGACAGAAGTATCTACAGGAAAACTGCCTCAGTGGAGCTCTGTATCTTGTCCAGAAGGGAAACTGAGACAATGCCAGAAACAAAAGCAGTGCTTGGAGGAAAAGAGTCCAAATCTGACTTGTAAACCGCTTAAAACAATTATGTTATTCCTGACTAGTCAGAAATAAGGAATCAGGCTCAGATTATTTCTCAGCTTTCTAGCAGTCACTGGTAGCTTTTTATATTTATAGCTTGTCTTAAAAAAAAATATATATACAAACACATCCACAAAACAAACTTCCTCTGTATTGAGGCACAGTACTATCAACTCCTGCAAAATTAGCTTGCAATATCGTCACCACCACTGTTTACTTCTTTAGCATGTCACTCGTAACTTTCTATACTCAACCATCAAATTATCCCTTCACATAAAGAGAAGAAAAGAGAATTACAGTCGTCAGCAGAGAACACAAATAGAAAGGAAGGTTATAATTCAAAGAAAGCTTCCAAAACTTGAAAGTCATTAGCTCTGCTTTCTAGAAAGCTCCAAGAAAAGTTCATCACCCTCTTGTTAGGGTGACAGCAAGGCTGGGGTAGCAGCTTAGATGCTGATTTCCTGATGCGCCCGATCTTGGCCAGCCTACTTGACTCATACTAATTGTCTGGCGAGTAAATCCTCTTTGGGTCTTCACTCTCAACCTCCAGCGACTCAACCCTGAGCTCAGTGTAGGTCATCTGCCCACCTGCCTTCTCCACATAGGATGCACACGCCACACACGTGTGTCCAGGGAAGGGAGATGGCATTCGAGTCCTTCACAATAACCATAGCAAACCCCGAATTTCAGATTCTTCAGATTTTCAGCTTGGGAACAGTGGCCTTTTGGAATAGGGCTCATCCATTGCCTTCCCCATCCCACCTAATATTAGACTATTAGAAACCCTAGGTGACAACTAATTGCTTCTAGAGCAAAAGAAAGCACACAGAGGATTTGGTCCATGCTATATTCCTACTTGATTTAGGATTTGACTCTTAGTTAGGGAAGAGTATTTCTTTCTTAATTAAACAAATATCTGCCAGCTTGTTGGATTATGACTCAAACTTTAAATGGTAATAAGGCATTCGTATTTATTTTCTTTTTTTGTTGCATTGTAGACTTTCTTGCTTCAGTTGAACCTTTGAAGTTAGATGCCCTGTATTTAGCATCTTTATTACAGAGGGATTACTAAAAAACAAAACACAACACAAGAGCCGAGTACCAGACCCAAGGCTGAGCTGTGGCATTAACGACTCAGTGGAACTGCAGCGGTTTAGATCAGTGTAGGATTGACTCCATCTCAGACACGGGAGTGCAACGTGAACCTCAGCCCAACTGTATCCTGGAGCTTCCTTCAGTGAAAAAAAGTGTTAGAGATTTAATATGACACAACAGCAATATTCCACAGCAAAAGCCAGCAGTGATCTACACATGTGCACCATGTGCACTCAGATCTCTGCTTCCTCCTCAACTATTTACACACCAATCTGACAGAAATTTCTAGCCCTGATTATATCCCAGTAATCACGTAACCCAGGATTGCTGCTATGTGCAGCGATTCTGCCTTACCTCTGTACTCCTGTCACATCCATAAAGATTTTATACGTTCCTTGTTTCACTTGAGGCTATAGAAACTGCTGGATTTTTACTTGTACATATCAGATTTAGCAGGGATGTCAAATGTGGAGTTGGAAGACCAGATTTAAGAACCATAACTTTCTCTGTCCAACAACCAGTAGTATGCTGCTACTGACTGTATCAGCAGTCAGCCTACACGGATATCAATACACATGCTGTAGTAAGAGAGAAATTTTTATAACGCACAGATGAGCCAAAGGGCCAAACTTATCTTCGTCAGTGCATTTGTATGTCAGGCTACTGTTTAAATGAGAAATAAAAGATCATCAAGCTGCAGTGTCATAAGGTCAAGGACAGAATTTCCTCTCCAGTGTCCTATCACACAAATAACGATGCAAGACCAGTAGCCTCGTGTAGTATCAGAATACTCTACAGTATCAGAAATGGTTTCCTTAAGGCATTATACTTTGAAGAATCAGCTGGTTCCAGCAGATGAAAGAATCTATGGTTTTCCATTAGTGCACTGACTCCCATAGTATTTAGAAAGGCGTACAGTCTTCAAGAGAATGAATTGACTTTCTCAGAAGTATCAGGTGTCAGCCACAGCCGGTGGTAGATATTAGATTTGCTCAGCAGGTCACTGGTTGAGAAGAGTGATCAGATTCTGCATTCTTGCACAAAACTGAAATGTAAGTACCTAGCTGGGGCCAGCCATAAGTACCGCACTTCTTTTTTCCAGAAGTTATATTCATAATGGTTTGGATATTCAAACAAGTCCTAATTGTGATTTAATGGCTTGCACTGTAATTAGCCTCCAGGGAAAAGTACTTTCAATTAACCAATGTAAACATACCATCTAGTTACACCATTACATGTTCTGCTAAATTTCCTGATTAAGAGCTGGAAGTCGTATAGCACGGGGCCAGAACTCATGGCACAGAGGAAAAGCATGGCTGTGACTTGAAAGCATCCCTTTTCTCCTCTGCATGAGAGAGCCTGGTAGTCCCTCACGTCTCCTGCTGCCATGGCTAGGAAGGAAGTGGCGTGGTTTGTGAGTTTGTTGGTTGGCACTGAGCCACTAAATTCCTGCCTACCAAGACACAGTTCTCCGGTGGATAACCTTGCTCTCATGCCTAGACCCCAGCAAGCACGCAGCACAAAGCAGATCTGCAGATGCTTACGCACGGGGCATGTAAGAGGAGCACCAGGGCCACGAAGCACAGGAAGACTTCACTTTTTCCCCTGGCATCGTTATTCCTAGAAACAATAAAAAAAAATATCAGAGTGAACATACTGCAGGTGTAAGCTACTTCTGAAATGTAACCAAAGGCCAAGAGAAATTGAATCAGAGCTATTGACTCCAGCAGCTTCTGGATGTGGAAGCAGGAGTCCCTGTGGTGTCTGAGAGCTGGTCTAAGACTGATCAGATTCCTAGCAGACTGCATTTACTATTTTGCCCCTCACCTGAGTTGTGTTGGTTCAGCACTTCTGTAAACTGCTTTTCCAGTGCTTCAAACAGGCAGTTCACAAGCAGAAAAAGCATGAGGGCGGCTGGAAGAGGGACTGGCTGAGGACTGAGTTCCTGTGCCCGGGGCGGGGGGGAGGTACATACCCCCAGCATGCCTGTAAATTCTCTTATCTGGCAGAGAAGAGGCAAGACTGGCCCCTTAGGCAATGGGCAAGGCTTATTGCGGGATGTCACTTAATTCTGCCCTTGGTTTAGTCCAAGTTATGCCTCATTATAAAGCTTAGTTTAGGAGCCAAGGAAGGGGAGCAGAAGTCCAGCATGCACTCCTCCTTGCACCTGCTTTGCTCCAAGGCAGGTCTGTGTCTTCTGCTAAGGACAACCGGGACTGCAGAGAGGAAAGGCCAATTCTGCAACATCTTTCCCAGGCAATTCCTTTCTAGTTCTGCACATCAGCTGAAAAGCCAGACTCGTCAGCTTCCTGGAGCTACAGGGAAGTGCAAGACATCCCACTTGGGATTGTAATGTACCTTTCTCCAAGATATTCAGCAACAGGTACAATTTACACACAGCAATAACAGCCTGAAGTCACTGAATAAATTGCTGATTTTGAAATAGCAAATGACACGTTAGCAACAATGCACACTGAACACCGTGTGAGAATAAAAGAATAGGTTTCATAGCTCTTTTTATCCTCTCATCATGTATATTTGTGTGGGAACTCTTGCTGCCAGAGAGCTAGCATGTCTAAAAGCATCTTGAAGAGTCTTTGACAAGCAGTTCCAGTTTATAAATAGAAAGTTTTGATGGCTTTTTTTTTTCTTTTACCATTTCCACAAAACATGGAATCTACATTTTCTACATTTCTACACTTTACTTTATACCCATCTTTGATTTCCTCCCTCTAGCAAAAGTAAAAGTCTAAAAAAGAATAAAAAATAAAAGACCAGGAATAAAAAAAATAGCAAGTGTTCCGGGTCCTATCCAGTAACAAGTTTTTCAGGAACTGTGTTTTAAAAAACAAACAAATAAACCCAGAAGAACCCCAAACACACAAAATACAACAGCAACAACAAATATACCCACACACAAAGACACACACACATCTCACTGGGAAAAATCTACACACAGAAACAAAGGGTTCATGTTCTGCACAGGGAACTTTCTGGAAATGATTGATTCCATCTGGGAAGTCCTCACTTTTCATCAAAATATTTAAGTGCTTCTTTAATGAAGTTTTTGTGGAAATCTGACTGTGCTTCTCTACTCCAAGTTATGATTAGCCCAGCACTGGAGGCTGCAACCGGCACTCAACCCAGCTGACTCCACACTCCTATCTCGCCACCGCAGCCTTCCCCGCTCCGCTGCTGTTCTTCTGTTGTACCAAGTGCCTGAAGACCAAGGTCCGTGATGCACAACACTGCCACATGGTTACTGTTTGTTACCTGGGCTGCCGTTTCAAGCAACAATTTTAAGGTGAGGAGATACAGTTGGCCAAGATCATCCTTCAGCAAAGCTTTCTTCCTAAATCTGAATGCCTCTAACTTCAGCTTTCCTGAGCCTCAGCTGCTTCTGTGCAAATTTTGACATTTGAAATTGCTGATGAAACCATCTTGAAGGTGAAACTCTGGACTACGCGTTGAATATGTCGAGTGCGGGTGCATATTCCTTCCTGCCAACCCTAGCATGAGACTGCAGCGTTAGCCAAGGGACAGGACAGAGATCTAAAGGCAATACCACCCCCAACATGTTTCTCAAAGACCAGCCCGGGATTAGACTGTTCAAAAGCATTTAGGTGTCAATGAGCCTCTGCTAAAAAGGATTCTGGGCCTGTCTGTATCAGCAGCAAAACAAGTGACCTCTGGTTTTTGTTCACATTTTGTGCCACATGTCAGATCACCATGACAGTTTTGAAGAGCCTTTGCCCTTCTCAAGAGGCTGACAGGCCCAGGGACATTTCCAGCCTTTATGAAAAACTTTATATAGACTGTCAAGAGACTAAAATACAGATTTTTACTTTTTTTTTTTTTTAAATAAAGTAGTGCAATAATTCTTCTCCTAAAGAGAGGAATCCTGCTGAAAATAGTGAGTTCATATATATCCATTTGCTACACAACTGCATCCCACTTCTCCTACAAGATTTTATTTTACCTTGAATATGGGCTATTTAATTAATGCTAGGTTTCCTTCCAAGAGACTCAAGATAGTGACTCTTTCAAGAATGCTTTCTTGTGCTAACTAGAAATAAATAAAAAAAAAAAATCACAAAACAAAACAAGGGCCTGGAATAGATTTTTGTTCTAAGAGAAGTGAAGAAAAAATTGAGGCCTTGAAAAACTTGTCAAATGACAGTTCCTTCCACCGCCCTTATACCCCCTGCCCTCACTTTTCACCTACTCCCTCTGGTCACCCACACTCCAGGAAATAGGGAACACACCTGCAAGACATTTATTGACCAGGATTTAATTGCAGGACATGATTGCCCTGTCAGGTAATTGCATTTTGTGAGCTTCACACTCCAAATTAGGGGCAAAAACCCACACATCTCACATCAAGCGACCTGCAAGCTTGTGTCTGCTCAGATCAGGCAGACAGAGCCGGCCCTTGAACCTGCATCTCCCAGGCCCCCGCAGGTGTGTAGGGTGGCTACAGCCCAGTCAGCGGGGCTGATCCTACCCCAGGCCCCGCACGCAAAGCTGCTGTGGACGGGGAGATCACTGCTGGAAGTGGCAATCTTGCACTTGATGACCTAGTTATGTATTTCTTGCATGTTCTTGTCTGACTTGACTTAAAAATAGAAATTTATCTCCAGACATTAGAAACAGCCTCCCCATCCCTGCAAAAAAAAAATAATCCCGAAGCCTGCACTTTGTTTTTCCCCCTCATCCTTTAAAATCCTCTTCTGTTGTTTTGTATTCAGTGAATTACAGTTCTCTGATTTAAAGATTTTTTAACTAGAAAAAACTCTTTTCAGCTCCAGTATTTAGTAATCTTCTGACCTTCAGAATTCATTTTCAGTGATGGAAATCAGAATAAAGGATTTGTTTTTATCCATCTTGCTCCCTTGACACAAAGAGAACAACTGTGTTCTCTGCCTTTTTTTTTTTTTTAAACAAAAATGAAGATGACAACATTATATTCATTGTTGCACGATCCCCCAGTACTCTCAATACGCCAAGGCCAATTTAGGATGAGGCATAAACTATCAGTACCAAGAGTTTAAAGGATTTAATTTCTGTCTGTCTACACAACATTGCAGGAGAGAATATTTACAATAAGAACTAAGTGACTTATACTTGAGCTGGTATGTTCAGTTCTACTTCTCATAGAAGCTTTGTAGCTTAAAATAGTCTGATCTACTGAGAGAACTATCCCCAAATAGTATATTCACTTCAAATATCAGATAACATAGGCAAAGTGTAGACAGATAATGTGAAGATGATACTGTCAAAGGAACTGCTTGACATGACAAAGATAAAGGACAAGTAACGGGCACCAGTTAAAAAGTTTAAAGACGAGAGCTGGTTCTGAGTTTCATTCAGAAATCAACTTCATCATATATGAAGTTTCAAAAGGCTTCATTGGCCATTTTCTGCAAGTGTGACATTTGCTTCTGAAGCCCACCCTGCAATACACACTTCCCTGTGCCAGACAGCCCCCTACCAAAACTGCAGGGCCATCTGCCACACAGAAGCAGCCACAAAAGTCTGAATAAATCAATACATTCTCCAGCTGTGATTTACATCCTTTTTGTGTGACAGGGCTTCATTGCTTCAAGTCAGTCTCCTCTCAGCAGGTATTAGTCGGTCCTGTCTGACTGTTCATTCATCTTTGAATGTAATGCATGTTCCCAAAAGCTTTCGTTTGCTGGGTACACTTTGCAAGCATCAACATTCAAAGCAGCAATCCTAATGTCTTCCCTTCAAAGGAAGCAAATGGCCCTGTCGGAGGAATCAGTCAATTCTAGTGAAGCATCCAACCATCTATTTTTCACTTCTTTGAAACGTACTTACTTGACAGGTTGGTTTCAGTATCTGTGCAGTTCCCCAGACCTATTTTGTCCCAGTTACAGACAACAGAAAATGTTCTTTGTCCCCCATTCTTGCCTGCTCCTACTGACCGGCTCCTTGAATCTGTCTCCCAACACAGAGGATGGGAAATTAATTTCCTAGGTTTGTGATCTGTTTGAAGTGTGTGCAGTGGCAGATCTCGCCGTATCGCTAATGGGCCATCTGGTAAGTGGCATTATCAAAGGAGTTAGTTTCCTAGTCATGTTCTGCTCTGCTTGAATATAGAGACATGAATACGAAAGATAGACCCTTTCCTGTCCCCTTCCAGCATAAATATGAACCTAAACAATTTGCATGAATTTACATCTTCTCTACCGAACTCCTTGTTTGAATTCCTAGAACGTGCTCTCTTCTCTTCCATTGATTACCTAGTAACCTGTTCTGCTCGGGCACTGTTTTCATCTCATTTCTCCTAGAGCCAAGTAAATTTTTGGCACTTAAAACAATAATAAATATTTTCTGCTCATTTTGTCATTTTGATAGCACACACAAATCAATTGCCTGGCACCCACGAGCAGCAAAAATACCATGAGAAAAACCGAATTGACCTCAGGAGTGAACTTGCCACACCAAGGACAAGGATGAATGGACACCAATTTATTTCAATGGTTCATAAAACACAGCTTAAGTTGCTGCCCATCAACAAGATAAAAATAATCCTTCAGGAAGTAGAAGCTTCCTGAACAAGGCATCTGCTTTTGCTGAACATTTGTCTTCAGAATAATTCTAGCACCAATGGAGCAGAAAGAAACCCAAATTGTTCAATGTAAAAATAACATGAAAAGCATGGGAGGTGCTTCCTAGCATCTACATGGATGTAACTCATACATATGTCTTCAAGTCACCACAAATTTCATAGCAACTTTTGGAATTAAGAGTAAGACATTTCATGAGTCTCAAAGTGATTTTTTTTCTTTTTTTTGGTGCTTCCACTTGAGTAGAAGAGAAGCCACACATGACTTCAGCAACACAGTACAAGGACGTCCATCTAGAAGGCAGCCAGTCATCTAGGTCATATGGATACAATGAACTAAAAAGACCTAGATATATCGCTTGTACTTCCTCATTAGGCAAAAGAAGATGTCAAATTAATAATACATATCATTCATACTGAGCTGTTGGAGCTTTATCACACATCTTTCCATTGGGAATGGGAAAGATGCTTTTCTGGGAGAGGCTTCCAGATGGTTTGCTCACTTACTGGATACAAATGAACCCGTTTACGAGCAACCCTTCTTTGAGCTTCACAGGATTGCTGATGCTTCACAACATATGGTCCTTGTAACTTGCTGAAGTTTTAAGAGTCATCAAATGAAGCTGGGTATGTTAAATTTATGACTGAGGATCATGATTTTCTTTCCCCTTTCTGTTTGCACCCCCGTTCAGCACAAAGAGGAGCCTAGTCTCTACGGAAAGATTCTTGGGCATGACAGAGCAGGTAATGAGCTGTGCAGACCTATGTCAGCAGATCCAGTACGGGTTCAATATCACAGTTTTAAATCTAATTTTTCAGCAGTTCCACACTCTTCGCTGCTAACTCTGTCCTCACACACATTTCAAAACATCATTCTTCTTAACTCTAACTCCCTGATGCCAAAGATAGTCGGCAGCTGGCGAAGACAGATGACAGACTAGAGCATGAGATAAAAACAAACTCTGCTGTCCAAGCATAAGGAAGAATTATGAAGCAAACTGCCAATTCCTTCAATCGTGACCTTTGGGCCCGTTTGCAAGACAGAATCAGCAGCGCCCATAAATGTTTTGTGTGCTGCCTGCCTTTGCACCTTTCAAACACACTCTCCCTTAGTGAGCCAGGGCACCTCAGAAACCTATTTAAGACATCACCACTGCTTTGGCAGTATTCATTATTTCAAAGAGAATATTTATTCCATCTTCCCTGGGCAGACAACACAGTTAATACAGTGGGATGGTGTGAAGGAAGCAATACAAAAACGAGGGCAGTGGATTATCTACTCTCATAATTCTTCTCTGTGGAGGCGTAGAAATACAGATGTCTTCCTTTTGTGAGATTTCATTCACGACTGTTCCATTTAACTTGATGTTCCTGTGATCATCTTAATTTCTACACAAAGAACATACCCCTGGCAAGATTCTGGTCTTTAATAACTGCATTGTAATTCCAATATCTACATCTATTACTCTCTATTTCCATTGTTTGCATCTCTTCAAAGGCAGAAAGAACCAGGGTCCCAAAGGATGAGATTTTCTACACATCATTTCTAATGATACCAGTGGAGTCACTCAACAGTGAGCAGAATTAGAGCCATGGTTATAAATTGCTCCTGGGGATGGGAGAGAACATGCAAGATATCAGGTAATGATTGCTTGCTACCCTTAGGGCCGGCGTGATCTCAGTTTTATGCATCCGCAATGATCCTTAGTCAGTGAAGGGAAACACGCTTTCAAGGTGCAGTTCAGCTTATGCTGCAACGGGTCAGACGAGCTGCACACTAACATACCTATTCCCTCCCAAGGGCAATTAAGAAATTCTAAGATCTAAACTTGGGGGAATTTCTCCCCTATTTGTGTCCAGTGAAGAAGATGAAGACCTTATGTAAACCTAACAGTTCTCAGTCTTCTCAGACAGCAAGTCCAGCATGGAAGAACTTATGGAAGCAAAGCACCACTGCCTAGATTTGGTTTCCTAGCCCTAACCTTATTACAGTTTGCTGGCTGTTAGAGATTTCAAATGGAAGGGAACCACCCTCTCTGCACACAGAGGTCATCTATACTTCCTGGGGAACGATGTGCCAAGGATTCAGGTCTTCACAGAAGAGCCAGATGCTAAAGTCTTACAGCACAACAAGCACCAGTAGCCAGCAGAAAGGCGCGGCTGGTACAAGGATGCTGAGCATTGTCACTGTTCTCGAAAGATAAGTCTATTCGGGTTCTTCCCATATTGTGGGGACCTGCCTGCCAAGCCCCCCTTGCTGGAAGATATACTCAGGAAAGTTTGCCCAGGGACTGTACTATTCCAACAGAGCCCCAGTGGAGAAGAGAGAACAATCAGTTGTCTACCTAATGGGTTTTAAAAGAATGGAATCATTTGTTAGCATGAGGATGACAGCTTGTTGGCAGCTTCCAACCAACTAAATCCACTATCATAGCAGGGTATCGGGTCTGCCAAGCAAACACACCACACAATACACGCAGAGAACACAACAGAAGCTGGCTATGGTGTCTGTGGATATGAAATAACCCAGCACTGGGCAGACAAGTGCAGAGGAGCACCGCACTCCTATTCCCAGCTACCTATAACCATCACAAGCCTCTATGACCTTGTGAAACTCTGAGGTTGGCTGTGGGACTAAGCCATGCCCTGCCTCATCCTGAATTTTGTAGGAGTCTTAATGGGGACAACAGGTCAAATTCCTGTCGCAAAGACAACCATTGGGATCTAAGCCTAAACTCGTCACAGAGGCCCTGTCTGCAGTCAATGAAGAGAAACACGGGTTCCTGAGGTGTCCCAAGTAGATAATACACAGAAAGCCAGAAAGGCTATTTCTCTTCATTGCCTATAGGAGAGGCACCAGTCTCAGACATCCAATAAGTGGATCACCAAAACCAGGTGAAATATCAGGAGGAAGTGATGAGCTGATACAGGAAGCCTTTACAGGATGGTTACCTCACATCACTATTGCAGCTACGTGTTTGCATGCCTCTGTAGCAGTCCCAAGCCCCGGTTCCTCAACAAAACCAGCAGAAATTATTCCTGTTTGTAGGGCAACGCCAGAAAGAACTAAAGAACTAATTGCATGTTAAGAGCAAATATATGGTACTTATCTAAAGCTTTACATCATTTGAACAAACAGTGGGACATTCCCCTCTGTATAATGAGCATTACAGACCCAGTAAGTGACTTGTTCACTGTTGGACCAAAAGATATCGCACAGTGAGGACCTGAGCCCAGCTTCTTGAACTACCTTCACTTGACCTCTTCCTCTCCCACTGCTATAATCTGTTACCTTCAAATTCCTGCATAAACAAAATGAAAGTCTGGCACTTTAATTAAGGCCAGCATTTACCCAAGGAATCTCCTCTCTTAGTCTCTACAGCTTTTGCAGGTACTCCGTATAAGAAGCACATGGAGTGCGGGAATTAAGTGGATGTAAAAATAATCCATACAGAACAGCACAGCAAGAAACACGCTGAGAAGCTATCAATCTGAAATGTATCTGGATACCCTCAGCACGGATGGCAAAGAAAGATGGAATTCAACAGAGCAATACTTAAAATTCAGTTTTCATCTGAAGAGCAAAGCACTTAACAAATTAATTGAGCCTAGCATCCATGTTGAGAGCTCAGCACTGTTATAATCATCACAGGAGAAAGTCTATTGTATGACTGGCTGAAAGAAGCACAACAAGACCTAAAGAGACTAATCACTACCCCTTAGAGGCCAGTAAGATAGAAAAATGGCAGCCTTTGTAATTTCGGTACAGTGTAACTCCAGCCTTTTGCTTTTTACCCAAACACTGAACCCAACACTGTGCAAGTGCTGTCCCCAAGAAGCAACACATCTTACTTAGTCAGGTACGTGACACAGTCTCTGCTATTGCCTTATTTTTCCTGGTTGCTTATCGAAATATAATACCCTGGTCACAAAAGACCTTTTAAAAGCAATTTTTTGTTTGTTTCTAGTGACACGACCACTAGCTACACATCCCACTTGGCTACCACAAGCTGTGAGAAGCTCAGTAGCTCTCCTCCCTCACAATCTACCTCTCTCTTCTTTTTTCTCCTCCCCTGCCAGATGCTGGTGGAATGCGTGTGGTTAGATAGAAATCCCTCCCTCCCCACATTGTTTGAACTAACATAACACCAAGCAGATGAAACAATAGGGTTCTGTTCCTATAAACAAGATTTATCATCCCTTTAAGGAGATACCGACTTTGCCTTTGCTATGTCAATAATTGTTTGCAGTCACTCACAACTCCTCTTACAACCTGCAATCCACCACTTACCTTCCTACCTCCAGTCCCAGAGGAGCTGAGCTATTAATCATTTTTTCTGGATCACAGAAAGAGTGAAATATCCTTCCCCCAAAAAGAATCATCACAGAAGGCATAAGAGCACCAGGTTGTGAAAAACCTTAAAATATACGACCACTTAGTGATACTTGGGTAAGTTTTCCCACTTCACTGTGTTAACTATCAGACTGTATGCATTTAGCCATAGCATATTTTTGATGTGTTCTGCAAAGCATTCAGTATACAAGGATAATTCCATACTAAACAGTACATTAAAGAAACATTAACATTCCAAAACAGCATGCTGAAAGTTGATAAATGCTAGCAGTAAGGTCACTGTGGCCGCCCTTTACTCTCCGGCTTCCTAATGATATATTTTCTCCATGTCTCATTCTCAGAAATGACTGAAATAGCTCAGATGGAAGCATGCACCTACACAATTTTAACCCAAAAGTATTTGGCAGAGTGATAACTGAAACTCCAATAAGTGTAAATCAAGTGTCATCGTGTAGTACAAACTATCTCAAATATCTACCAGTTGCATCTACAGCAGGTAATTACTGCAGGGGTCACTGACTCTCCGTTTGTAAACTGAAGCACCAAGCATTTCAGCAATTTTCCCATGGTGACACAGATGGCAAAGGGAGAGTATGGTAATCCCAATTCTCAGTCCTCCACAAACACAGAGACCACATTCCTTCTACTTGGAAAAGTCTTGGAAAGGCAAGTTCCTAAAACATGAAAGGGATTTCTATGGAGCAACCAGAACAAGACAGGAAAAAATACCTGCTATTAGGAAAATTCCCCAGCAACAGGCTCTGTTTGCCAGAAGGAAAGAAAGATCTGACCCAGGGTCACTGGTGTACTCTGAAGCCACAGTATTCAAGTGCTGCTTTCACAGCAGAGTGGAAGAACACAACAGCAAACAAAGAGTTAAGCGGGTAGTTCACATCAGACTAAACTTTCAAGCCCCAAGTGTTTTTCCTCTCTGCTTCCTCAAATTCCTGAAACCAGTTGGGCCACAACACATTTTCTCCATTTCACCCTGTATGCGGGATCTGAAACTGTTTATTTTCCACATCACCGCTGAAAAAGCCAACAGCATACAAGTGATAACACGCAGCTTTTTCAGGATGTCTGGAGATGTTTATCATAAATGCCATAAAGTCCATTCTGGTTTGATAGAAGACAGCAGCTCATCTCTGAGCCACGATTTCAGGCAGTTGCAAAAGATTCTGAAAGAGTTATTCAGCAAACATGTAATCTTCCATGATAAGAAACACCAACTGTCTGGAGCAGGATTTCTCTGTGTAAATTGAATTCATGTCGGTGTAAAGCTGAATTAAATCTTTGTCACGAAACTCAGACCTGCCAGTTATATTCTTCCAGGTTAAGCTGGCAACATCCATTGCGAACACAGCCTGTGAACAGTACTTTTACTGCAGTAGTTGCTTTTAGAATAACAGCAACAATAAGATGATCTGTTCTTCAAAATCCTTAAATGATATTGATTTACAGCACAAAATAATGAACTGCACCATGCTGTGCTTAGATAACTGTTTCACAAGCAATACTGATTTTCTACAATAAAGCTGCTTTATTTCCATAATTGTCCCTCTTGAGAAATTTTGTTAATTGTTCCTCCCTCTCCTCCTAGCTTGAATTCCAATTTTCCCTCTCCAGCCTAAGGGAATAAAACCAAATGGTTTTCATCTAAAGTTTGGAAAGCTGGTCAGCTTTCATTACGGCCTCAGTCACTTTTAATCAGCTGCCCCCAAAAAAACAATTGAAAATAATTAACTGAGCTTCTCCTGGGCTTTCAGGTTCAATAGAAAGGTGATCAACTGAAGACAGACAAAAGGACAACACTCCTATCAAAGTCTGGACGCTTTCCAAGGTTCAGACCAAGGATATAACACCAAGCTTCAAAATTTCTGTCCATACCAGTTAAGAACCTATGCAGTAAGTCTTGCAAGATTTGTGTGATTTACAAGTGTAGTTTATGCTGCCGGCTCCTCGGCCTTTGTCCTGGGTATTACTTCTCTAACAACATGGGTAAAGTTGGTCGAGTGCTCTTGCATAGAGACATAACCTAATTTTCAAATCTCCCCAGCACACACTGCAATCATTTACCTGTGCTGCAGGAAACTGATAGTCGAGCGGTGAGGTGTTTGAAATTAAATACAAGGTCTACGGTGGCTATTCCACATGGAACAATGCACAGAAGAGATAAGAGCTCCAGAAGCAGCAGAACAGTCACAGTTTCTAAGAGCAGCAGGGAAAAATACAGCATTGCAGTACTTAGCTTAAAGGCTTTGAAAGCTGCAGCTTCGCCAGATGGGATGAGCTGATCTCACAGCTCCTAACAGCAGTCTCTGCTTCCCCTTCTCCCTCTGCTTCCAGATCTCTCATCCCTCCCTTACCTCAAACCAGCTCCAAGCCTAGGGCAGTCCTGCCCTGAGCAGATTCATCTCACACGAGCCTGTTTTCAGCTGGCTGAAGCGACCCACCAGACAGTTTATGAGCACCACCAGAACTCGCAAAGGGAAGGATGAATACCCCATTCAACCGTAATGAGCCATGAGCTCAGCCCAGATGCTTGTGAAACAGGCTCTGCTGTGCACGGTGCTGCAGAGACAGGAGGTGGCGATGGGGTAAGCAATGCACACTGAAAGGAAACCAAGAGACAGATCACCCGTGGAAGCAATGAGGCTACTGTCCAACATTATCAATATTATTCCTCAAAATTTATTTTTATGCTTATGGAGAACATGACTTAATCAGATCTCCATCTCTGTGCTGCAGCTTGGAGATGGCTACAATAAGCCTTTTGTTATTCAGAAGTCATTTCTCTGGCTGCAGGATCTTTGTAGCTGTGGTGTGAGAAAGGCAGGGGCCAGCAGGGCTGTCATTACCCAAGGGAGCTGACAGCACTTGGAGCTAAAGAGTAGTGCTAGTTTTCCTGCGAGCTAAGCATGTCCAGAGAGCCAGTTGCAGGGGGAATACCTATAGAAAAATGAAGCAGCCCCATGGCATGTTTGTACAGTGTTATTATATGAGTGGAACTGTAATAGCAAACTCCTACAAAATGGTCTTCCCAAATGGGGAAATGTGGGCAAGGTTGGTGAGATCCCCCAGCAGAATTTAGATAAGCACAAAAGTTTACCAAGGCTTTTCCCATCACCCACCTATTACACAACCCTCCATCACCCAGTGTAAATTTGCTCACTGAATTCCTTTGCAGCAGAAATACACGCTTAAAGGAATTCCCATTCCCTCTTATGTTTCTGCCTTCTTCACCATGAAATCCTTTACTACAGTGAAGAAAAATCACTGAGAAGCTCATGGCTGTTGCAGTGCAGGAACAAGAAGGTCCAGAGGCAAATGGGATACCGGGGGCATCTTCATTGCACGGTCAGCCAGAACTGCCTCCCCAGAGCAAAGCACCTCGATGGCTGGAGGGGAACGGCTCTGGTCCGGCTGCCTGTCGCCTCCCCTTGCAGCAGGTTAAATGCATATACAGGAAAACCTATCTCGATAGACTGTGCGCCTGGCTTACCAGCAATTAAACTGCAGATCAAAAGAAACATAAATGTGGATGTGGCTTTGCTTATTAGTATCAGCTGTGTCTTTGATTGCCTGAAGGCCCTTCCAACAACGTTGACTTTAATTACTTTAATGAAAGAGAAAATGATCTGAGGAGTGTCAGCTCAATGGGGCAAGGTCCCGATGAAAATGCTAGGTCTGGGATCATTAGTTTAGCAGTTAATAGTACATTATCTTATGTTATTGGAGCTAAATGTAAACAGCTACTGAAGCCCAACTACTGTCAGGATCGAAGCTGGGGAAATTAGAAGAAGCTTTGAAATAAGGTTGTATTGGTTCTGCTACCCACTTTCAACAGACTGCTCTTTGTTGATCCATTGTAGGAAAAAAAATGCTTGTAGAGAGAAAAGAAAAGCAAATTTAATACACTGTGGGCTTGTCTTCAACAAAACACTCATGACAATTATTTAAAATGAATTTTTTGAAGTGACTGAGTTTATCTAAATTAAATTAAGATAAAGCAAATCAAGGCCACTTCAATTCTTAAGGGAAGCCCAAGCTGCTAAGTAAGAGAACATGCATTGGCTCAGCAGCATTAGCAGTCCTGTGTCCCTCCTCTCAAGCTAGGAGAAAGGCAAGATGGACCAATTCAGCTTCATTTACAATGAAAAGGGATTAAATTGCATTGTATGACCTGGTATCTGCTGCAGGTGAAAACTGTTCACAGCTACCCCAACTCAGCTGACACACGATTAATTTTAAGCAAGGGTAATGTGATTATGATTCTGAGCCACGAGTATTTGATACCTGGATATAATATGGTTAAATTAATCCCATTTAATTTTTTACTAGACTTGGTGGTGCCTGCACTTTTAAGTACAGCCATTCCTCGCGTTCCCATTGTGGAGGATTAGAATTGCTGCTTGTTTCAACTTGGAATTAGAAAGGGAATTGCAGAAAATAGATGAAACTAAGAATGTTACTTCCCAAGGAAAAATCCTTTACTGAACTTTCCTCTGACGGCATAGTCCTATATAGCACAAGCCAGGCATGGCAGGCATCAAAGATAACTGAAGCCCTCCTTGGAGATTCCAGCTCATTAGACACGCCGATTCCTATTTCAGGCTTCATTTTTTCTCTGTCTTAGAAATAAATTTGGTTCTTTGTACAAGTCCTTCGAACAACTTTACTGGTTTGTGACTTGCGGAAGCAAGCTGCATCTTTTAAATAACCCTCATCTATTGCCAAAGCCCCCCTAGAGAGCAGCCCTCAAATACATAAGTAATGTCTAAGAAGCACAGCCAAGTGGGTCATTATTGAGAATAAAGACTCTTCTGCAGGTAAATGAATGCATTCAGTGTTTTAGAGGCCAGGGTTACCATGCTCTTTCCCAAAATAAGGAAGTTCAGTCTTGAAGGACTGAAAAGCTAAGCTCTGGGCCTAGTATCCCATGTTTTTCTTTAAACTGGGATTGTAATGGCTATTTTGCATATAGTGGAAATAAGAACTGGTTGTAAAGAGGGAAGTTAAGCAGTGACCTGCTGACTGCCGAGGTAACTTTCAGTTCTTGCTTTGAAAATGGCCTGCTCCAGTCTCTGGTGCAGGCTGACAGGGAAAACAATAGCACTTCAGGCTTAGCTGCCCCTTCCCTCTCCGGGAGAATGGGGTTCCATAAATAGTTGTCTGCCCGTTAAGCCTGCCCTGGCTTGTCCAGGTCTATCTGCTAATCCAGACAGCACCTCTTCTACAGTTTTACATGCTTTTAAATTTACTGAAAACAGTGGCAGTATTCAGTCTTTGTTTGGCAGGTGTGAAGAGGAAGAGGAGCAGTCCCAGGTGTGGAAGGTCTAATAGAAAGCATGTGAATCTGAATACATGGCAGAATATGAGAGCAGAGTGCTGGTGGCATTGCCCCTGTGGAGTAATTCTAAGTGAGTTATACAAGCTGTCCCCACGGCTGTCATGCAGAAAGGACATGTCTTCCTCACTCGGGCACCAGCACAGACCAAAGAAGCTGCTGCAGCCCAGACTAATAGGGCCAAGCTTTCCAGCTCACACAATAGAGACTAATTCTTCTAGCTCCAGATGGTGTAAGGTTTGTACTCCTGTTGCTGTGGAGCTGCCCATGCTTTGCTTCCACGTGGCATTGTAGCTGCTCTGTGTGGCAGGTACAGCACCCCAGAAAAAGGGCGCTTTGAAAATCTATTGGCTCTCTGAAATTACACTGTCAAGATTATTTTTGCTTTTTGCCATTTCTATCCATCTATAAATCCAAAAGCCTGAATTATCACCAAGAAAACTACATCGGGTTTGCAAGGAGCTATAAAAATCTCTTCAAATGACATAGTGCAGCTTTGCTGATCGGAACAATGGCATGATTTTACAGCTGGATAGCTCAAGACATTCCAGGAAAGGAAGCAAGTGGCCATGCACCTCATTAAGAAGCCAGTAATTGGCTCATTCCAGTGAGCTTAAATACCTGTTACCACCTCCACATATTGTGAGATATGAGCCTTCTCTCCCAGCTATGTGCTGCCTGTGTTGAGCTTCAGGATAGAGCCAGGACACTGAAGGCAGAAATGAGGGAAGGAAACTGTTCTGCAGATTGATCACTGAAATAAAAGTGACTGTAGGAGGTTTCTGAGTGGTTTTGGAAGGGGGACGGCGCCAGAGGCGATGGATGAGCAGGCAGAGTGCTGGTGACCAGGTCAAAGCGTACTATAAACACCTTGTCCAGACTACTGATGCTTCTCTAGTGCCTAATACCTTTGGTCATCATCAATCCTTGACCACTTTCTTGCTGCTATAAGAGAAAAAGGCAAAGCTGAATGCTGGCTTTTACAGTCTTGAGAGGCTTATACTGCAGCTCTGAACTTGATCGTAGGTCTACGTGAGAGTGTCTGTGTGTAATTTGGGAAGTGCCTGTTACCTGCTCCATGAAACATAAATGCTACTGTGACAAAGCACAGTTTACCTTCAGAAATATGGTACTTTTTAGGTTAACTCTGACCCATTTGTATTGTAGCTCAGTTTCAAAGGCATAATACAAGAGATAAGACAATTTCCGTGGTGGAAAAGCTGTATCTTTTTGAGGTATTTTCCCTGCTAGGTTGTCTCTCAAGGCTGGCTCTGGTCCTCTGTCGTTATTGGTACTCTGCCTGATACCAGGATCTATCTTACCTGAGAGCACCACAGGAAGCTCCGTGTTGAGGCTAAAAGATGGAAACTAATCATATGCGCTTCCAGCAATGTTAATAAGGATATAACACACGGTTGTAAAAAGATAGTCTGAGAAGGAGATACAGGTGCTTCTGGGGATTTCTAAGCTTAAGAGAATGGGAGAGGAAAGGAGGAACAGACTGCAGAGCTGAGCCCAAAGAATGCTTCTTTGCAGAGCCAGGGCAGCAGCACTGGAGAGCAGAGCCTGACCTAGAGTTTAACTGTGATTCCAGCCAATTTGAACAACCTTTGGTGGTTCTTATCCCTAATTCTTTGGGATGGTTTTGGATCCCTCTGTACTGATTGTCACCACAGGGTGCTGTGTGTCACCTAACACTTCCCTCAACCAGGTGAAAGAAAGAAGACACAGAACATGGCACTGCCTCTCCCCACCTAGCACCGCTAGTGGGAGGAGGAAGAGTGGAGCTAGGGAACACGCAGGCAGAGCATGGCCCGCAGCTTTTCATACAAAAGCAATTTTATTTAATGAAGGAGCTCAAAGATTTTCCAGCCTGCCCCTTTAAGATCATGTTTGGCAGGGGAAAGACAAACATATTGTTAACCAGAAACAACAGAAACTGAAACCCTGTGATCTGAAGCATGACCCTGATTCAACAGCCAGGAAATCCTGGGAACCCTCCAGAGGCAGCATAAAATCCCTTGCCTTGGGGTGAAGGAGAAGGAAACAACCAACATATTTACGCAGACTCAGAAAGGATCAGTCTTTTACAGAAAACAAGCAGAGCATGTGCAATGACAGGAGTGAGGATCATAATTACTAGGGCACCCAATTTTTCTGCTTCAAGGCATAAGCTGATCAGCAGATGGCATCCAAAGGAGCTCTCCCATTCCGGTGGCATACACAGCATAATTAGCCAGGGAATGGAAAGTCTCTGACACAAGCCTCACACTCACAGCAGCCCTAGAGACAACAAGCGACATTTTCTGATGCTGAAAACCTGACTGCAAAAGAAAACTGTACAACTGCAACCATGCTTGAATGTGGAGCAGCAAGGGGCTGATGACCCAGCCATTTATTCCTGCCTGTGTGGACTGGAAAAAACAATCAAATGATGAATGTCTTGGACCGATCCACTTAAAAGTAATCTGCTTTACCCATAGCAAAATGGAAGTTCATTAGCTGACAGCTCTGGGGAGAGCTGTACGAGGAATCTCAGACATGAGAAATCATGGTGCCTAGTGGTGGAAGCCAGACTATAGAGAAAAGTTAATTTTTGAGAGGCTGGAAGTGGGCAGTGTTGCCCACTTCAGTGGTAGTTGACTTTTTTTCTTGGAAACCTCAGATAATAAAATTGAATGGGATAAGGAATGTGTGTACTTTTTTTTTCTTCTTTAATTCAAGTCCTTACGTAGACCTGAATGCAAACGCTGCTGTGCTTACCACTGGAATTGCTCTGTATGCCACGTAGTACTCTGCAGGACAGCACAAGCATTCCAGATGCCTGAAAGATGCTATATAGCAGATATGTCACTGCCTCTTTCCCTTTAGATCAGGGACAGAGACTAGCCCTTTCTAAAGTGTCCAGAGATCTGAAAAGTTTTATGTCCAAGTGCTGAGCAGCCTCAGTTTGTATTGACTTCTGATCAAGTTCTCTGGGCTTCACAGACAGTCCTAGCCTTTCCCCTCTGAAGCTACATCTTTAAGCTCATCAGAAACCAAGCTTCTCTTTTGCAGGAAATGCCAGTCCTTTAAACCCTACTTTCATCTCAAACCCAAGGAAAAACCAGCATTTTCTAATGAAGAAAAGAAACGGCTTGTTTTCTTCCATGTGGAGGCATCAAGTCATTTCATATGGACGGTGCTGGCACTTTCATGCACACACTGCAGCACCATTTTCATCTGAATGCACTACACAGATTGTACCATATCCATTTTGTTGGGATCAAACAAAATACAGGATTACTCAACCCTGATTGCGATTTGACGTATTCTCCTGAACAGCTTTTATTTCAACAAAATGGCAGCTTCTGATGAAAAAAACTACTATTGACAGTTTTCCTTCTGGCTCCTCTGTCATTATCTGTAGCTGTGCCAGCTCTGCATTTGGATCAGCATTCAAGCTAATGAATTGGAAAAAGCTGTACCAACTTTACCTCTCTGCAGTCCCAGTATCTTGGTTCACTCTCATGTCCACCATGATGGTTTCCCCTACCGTTTATCAACTACATTTAGTAGAGCCCTGATTGGCATGCTGAGGCTGTACATGCTTGGGCTCCTGAGGTGCGCTTTAGGGCAAGCAGAACATCCTTGATAAAAGTTATTCCCTTGTATTTATGCCTTAGGCGTTGTCTGGTTCCAGCAATAACTGCAGGTTCTGCTGTTTTATTACTCAAGAACTTTTGCTGCACTAAATTCAGGACATGAACCATGGGGATTGCTCATCTCAGGAGTTTAATTACCTCTTTGATTGAAGTAAATGTTGTATCAAGTGGATAGAGGGAGGTCATGGTTGGAATGATCTCCTCATACACAGATTAGAAGCTCAGCCTCCTATATCTACCATTGGCTTCTAATGAGGAATTTCAGATTCACCAGCTTCAAAGTAATCTCAAAAATACAGATCGACAGTGCCGGCAGAGGAGATTCTACTTCTTCGTTGCTCTGAATTTTGCCACCATGCCCCTTTTTTCTCTCCTTTTTTAGCTGTTTGAAATTGTTTGTATTCCTTGTGCTCTGGAAACTCTGCATCAGAGACTTTGGGAGCAGCAGCTGGACGCTGAAAGTGATTAAACAAGCCAAAGGAGTTGGTTTCTCTCTGCTTGGGTTTGGACAAGGCAAACAAACTTGGCACAGTTTCACAGAGGAAGGGTTATTAACAGCCCCACTGGGGAGGAGAAACATCTTGTTCACATTATTTATTTAGTGTCCCACCTTCCCAGCCCTGCCACGTTCCTTCTAACACCAAACCCAGCCTTACCTGAGCAAAGGGTGAGTGGAGAGACAATACACCAAGAAATGTTGCAACAAAATAAAGGGAAGAAATGCCATTCATTGAATCTGAAAAGTTTCAATGCAAATCTCTGGTAGTCTTGGTGGATCAGGCCAAGGGCTGGAGCCTGGGAAACCAGGCCCTAGTCCACTGCTTGGTATACCCAAAGCCAAAGTGTTAGAAGATGTAGCTTATCAGCCCTGCCGACAGACATCCTGGAAGAAGCTGTCTTGAGCCCCAACATAAGTGCAAATTCATGCTGAGCACTGTATAGGCTTCCAAAGTTCCCTTCAAGAACATACATCTTAAAAATCAGGGAGGAAGGTTGTTCAGCAACAAAACTTGCCCCTTGGTTCTCATCTTTAAACTTCTTGAACCAGGTCCTTCAGAACTATAAACCTTATTGCAGAAAATTCAACCCCTGTGTGCCTGAGGCTGGGAATCTAATAACTGAAGGCACTTAAAAAGTGCCTAAAAGTAGGAATTTAATAACTGAAGTCTGGTTTTGATCATAACTCTGGAATATGGGTACCTTGAAGATCAAATTGTTCAATAAGAGACATCCTGGAGGATGGTGTATTTCTTTTTCAGAAGTTTCCTCAAGTATTTAATGAACCAGAATTTCCCTCCACAAATACTCAAAGTTCCTTCTGTTCCCACTCTGACACGTTGCAGCAGGCTTTCACCGGCGATGCATCAGTGCTTCTCAAGAGTAAAAAGCTAATTCCACTGACCTTTTAGGAAGAATTCAGCTCTTCCAAGTGCAAGTTTTGTCCTACATCTAGCCCCTCCCTTGTGATTGCCCTTCTCCTGACAGGCTAATTTTCTAATCAGAAAAGTAGAGCTGAACAAAGGCACTTCAACCCAGCCTTTGAATGTCCTCCACGGAGAATGCAGAGACTCCTTTCAGCTTTAAAGCCACTGTACATCTCCATGCTACTGAATACGCCCTTTCCCTTCTCCATATTATTCTGTCTGTGTGGACAGTGCCAGAGACATCCTGTCTGCCCAAGGGGGTAGAGCAGACACATCCTGCATGAAGACAAGTTATTGCAAAACACGTTGTGATGATGTCAGAGCCCCAACCCCAAAACAAAGCAGGCCTGAATTCTCCCAGATTGGTCGTTCTCCATCAACCTGCTCTCCCTCCAAACACAATTCCTCAGCAGCCTTCCTCAAGGAGGATGTCAGCTGGGGTCTAACATCTGCTTACCTCCATGCCACATTTGCTTGAAATAAGACCAGTTGCCACCAGAGGCACAGACAGATATGAGACTCTGGGGGCTGTTGTTATATATGCTGGTCTGGGTTCAGCTGAAGTAGGTTAAGAGCTTACCAGCCTCTGACATCAGCTGGCATAACTGATCATATAGTTACTGTCTAACCTGGTTCTGTCAAAATGGGTTTAAAAATTTCAACAAACAAAAACCTACTATTAGCAATGTTTTAAGCTAATCCAGATCACTTTGATAGAATTGGGCTAATGAACAATTCTAGTTGTCAGATCATAAGAAGTGCTAACCTCTGGCAAGGGACAGAGCAGTGAACAGGTGGAGAAGGGCAGAGATCTGTAACTTCTCACTCTGAAGGGCACGCAGAAGGACTAGGCTGCTCACACAGCCTGTTTCCAAACCCTGGGCTGCCCAGTTTGCTGCAAAGCATATTCCACAAAGAGGTTCAAACTAGATTTCATCTGGATTAAGTGTAGAACAGGACAGGCGGATCTGATGGAATCAGTACAGGTCATACACCTTGCTTTGTCCCCTCAAGCCAGTGCTGAAGTGTCCTCAGCCAGCCAGGAATCCTGGCTCTACAGAGATCTGCCCCGCTTGGTCCAAGAGCAAAGGAATGCGTGTGTGGTTGTGACAAGGCAATGAACCATGCCACAAACACTATTCTAACATGGGGTTTGTAAGATATTATCAGGGTGACAGCAGCATTCTGGTTATGATTCACCCTTGGCCCATGGGGCTGAATAATTCAATATTTCAGTGACACCACACAAGAGTTCAAGCAGATCACTGCGTACGGCCTAGGACTGAAACAGCGGACTCACAGCTCCCCAGCCCTGCTGTGGGACCTGTATGTAGGTGACGTTCCTTGAGAAGCCCAGCCTTTCCCACCACTGTGACTAATAAAGAATTTGGCTATAATGAGAGGACACCCTTGAGCCAATTAACAATCTAGGTAGGAGAAAATGTGTAGAGAATATTTCCCTCTTTGCAGATGGGGCACTGAAGCACAGAGACTTTAAGGAGCACATTTCTGGCTGTATGTTAAACAGAAGCGGGGACAGATTTTTTAAGTGACAAGTTCCCAGCAGCTAAGCTTACAGCAGTTGTGGACAGATTTCAAGTCAGTTACCGACTGGCATGTCAGTGCAGGACTCTATCCACATATCCTCAAGTGACTTCTAACTAATAGCAACCTCCATTCAGACCGGCTGCTGAACAATCTCCGGTTAGCCATGTGTGATCATCAGTACACAGCAGTGACCTTGCTGTGGTATTGCTAGGACTTGGATAAATTCCTTTTGGCTCTGACTTGGGAGTGGTTGTGCCAGTGCAGACGCTAACCTCTCAGACAGGCGGAGCTGAGCACAAGGAATATCTGTACTCCACAACATGATTCCTTCAGCATTCTCCTTGAGTCCCTCTGTCGACCCCATTTTAGTCCAGTGCTACTCTCACTAGGAGTTAAGGACTTTGAAGCAGATAGTTTGCTGTGAAGCTGAGCTCCATGAAGAGCAGATCTCTGCAGCTGCCTGGTGATAGCACATGTGTTTCCAAAGCTCCCTACCTTAATAGCTCCTTCAGCATTTTCAAAGAGAGTGGACTGAGGGTCTTTACTCAAGATCTTTCACAGATTTCTTACACGCAAACAGGTCCCCTCTCTTTTGTTTACACCTTGCAAACACAGACACATCCAGCAAAAATCGGCCTTCTTGACTTGAGTAACTAATTTGATGTCATAGGCAATTGTCAGACACCATGGTACCATCTGCCACATTCACATGACTATAATTTGCAAGACACTGTGCATCACCTCCCTGTTTAAAATAATCCTTTCCTCTGAACAAAGACTGTCTTTAACATATGCATGGTACATCTAAAGGAAAGGAGGAATATGTAATGAATATTTACCATTATCCACAGCAATACATTATTCATGCTTCCCTCCACAAGCAAAATCTTTCCTTCCCTACTATTAAAGTGGTACATATTGAAGCAGAATGGCAGACCCTCTGGGATTCCAGATGACTTTGCACTGGTCTCATTAGCATAGACTCTCAGATTAATCAGTATATTCATTATATAGCAATTTCACTACAAGGACTTGTGAACACGTGCCATGCTGTTTCACCTGGAGAGAGCATAGCACCAGTATCAGCCTTTATGACAATCACAGAATGAACGGGCACCATAAGTCACTGATGCAGATAACCACGTCAGTGGGACACCAGTTGCCAGGTGGGGTGCTGAGGGGCTTGGCACTTCAGAGAGTGTTGGTAGTTACTCAAATCAGGAACAGCTCCAGAAGGCAATGAAATGCTGGAAACGTCCTTCATATGAGATGCTGTGCAGGTCCTGTCAGCTTGGGATTATTTAAAGAGAATTTAATTTACAGGAAGTTAAATCCTTGCCCTGCTGTCTTGGCAAAATCTCATCTTCCTTCCTCAGTTCCTGATTTATGGCATACCATCTTCTTCGCTTTCTATCCCAAAATGTTGTTGTGGCAGTTTTGGGCCCCCCCTTGTTCAAACACCAATATGAAACATACTTCCAGCTGTATCCAAGGCCATCACTGAGCACAAACATGGCAACTGTATGTAGCAGGGCCAAGAGGGGCTCCCTGGTGCCTTCATTTTGGCCTTTTATCCATAGACATCAGGTGACAAAGATGGCATTTATTAGCATTGTAATAGTGAGCTCTTGTCGCAGTGTTGCAGCTGTGATGATCTTCGGATATTAGCGAGACAAGGTTTTCAGTGAGAGGTAGCACTTTTTACCCGAACAACTGAAGGATTTGGGGCGGGGGGGGGAGGGGGAATAAGACAAACTTTCAGGTACACACACCTTCAAGGATTTGTTTGTTTTCTTCCAGCTGTATCAGTAGAACTAATAAAAGATATTACCTCTCCCACAAACTTCAAGGGCTGCATGCCTGAAAGCCTGTCAGTCTTTTCTCTGTATCTATCAGTTGCTGTCACTGCAAACCTTACCTCTTACAGCTTTGATTTGCACTTTCCCTCCAGACCTCTCAAAGACCATAGTGAAACATCATTATTTTCATTTAGCAGGCAGGGAAACACATGCCCAGAGCAGCGATGCAGCTTGCAGCAAGGGCAAGAATACACCGTGAATCCCAGGGCACACCCTATCCATTGCAATATGCTGTTGCAGCCTGGACTCGGGGGCTGAAATTGCTTCTCTGCCCTACGTCACAGCTGTGGGGTTGTCCCACCAGTGCGCATGTTCTGACCATCTCCGGGCACTGCCGCAGTCCATTGCAGGGCGGAAGGAGGGCTGCATTACTGTCCACAATACCCAGAGTGCAGCAGTTTCCCTTTCTCACACGTACACTACAAATATGCCCTCATTTTGTAACTGCTGACACGTATAACACTCAAGTAAGTTCTGGCCTCGTCTCCCCACTTTATACCATTTCACTGTTTTGTGATAGTTTCCAGTAATGATAGTACTTTCCATGTTTTTGACTCAACCACTAAATGTGCATTGCTATAATGTTTTAATTTAAAATCCTAAAGTGGGCTTTGAGTATCAGTGCATAAAAATGCGTGAGTCTTCCCCCAAAGCTCGCTACCTAGAACACAGTTCACAGCAAACAATGTTAGCGCTGATAGGGAACAGAAAATGTCTCTCAGCAGATAGTATTTATCTGTCTTACAGGAGCAGCCAAAGTGTAGAAAACATTTATTTGTGAATAATTTATTTAAACAGTAATGGAAAAGCTTTGTTCCGGGTCTTTTTCTCTTATTACCTGAACAGTTCCTGAGTGATTCAATGGGAATTCTTGCCATTTCACGACCTCCTCCTTTTCACATGTGCAGAGAGATGATGTAGTACAGACACAGGCAATATTGAGGTATCTACAAAGGATTTTGTATCAGCTAATCCACTCATAAAAAATGCAGTCACCTCCAGGAAGTGTGAAGTTCTCCTTTATTTCATCCTCTCTCCTTTCAGTTCCTCTGGGACCATGCATTTTTATAGAGAAACTATGTTAAAATTGGTTTTGGTAACAATGTTTCTAATAACATGACAATGTCTTCATCTCTTTCAACTTACAAAAAACAGCCCTACGCACAAATGCTAGTGAGGTGTGGAGAAGGGGGGAGTTCTTGGTGAGCTAGCACGACTCTCACAGGGACTTCTTCTATGACCAGACTTTTTTCTGCATTTAAGTCCCTGTCTCACACTCGCTCCAGTACCAAGGCTTCTCTCTTTTGTCCAAGGAGCGCACATGCCAGACACAACTCATACCGCTGAGACAGGATTCACCAGCCCTGCAAGGTCCCTGAGCAGTGAGCAGCCAGGGAACAGCATTCCACTAAGAGCAGTAAGAAAGAGTCAGGCCAGGTGCAAGAAAAACCAATAAAAGCAACCAGAGAGCTGGAAAGCGATCACTTAAGCCAAGCATCCTGTCTGTCAAAGCTGTTACATCTATGAAAAAGAGATCAACAGTGGTCATGTGAGATCACTTGCACAAAGACACAATACTGGGTCCATAAGAAGTCTTGCCTGGAAATGAAAGAGTCGTTGAATCAAGATGAAAGACAGAAAAAATTCTAAGGTGAAAGAAGACACATATATTAATGACAAACTGGAGAGAAGCAATCAAGGGAAGTGGTGCATTCCCGTTTTTGTTAAGCCTCTAGCTAAGGAGGAACAGGCTTCCAAGTTGAGACATTTTAGCCCAGTACCCATTCCTTGAGGAGCCAGGTGGATTTCTACAGTTTGCATTTTGCAGGAACCGGGGTGGGAGGGGTGACAGAGGATGGCACGCTCCTCTTCTAATGACCATGCTTCAGTGACTTCTCTATAAAATCTTAAATGGCTTCTTCATAAAACTGAAGGTCAAGGACTTAAAGTATAATAACTGTGACCTTTCACAGCCAAACAAATCCCCCAGCCAAATGAAAACTTCCAGCACCTCCTGGATCCTAGAAGCTTTCTAGGTTTACAGCCTTGTCCCTGGGAATAAGTCACACTGCAATTTTTTTTATGCATGTGTATTCTTGCAAATAGCAAAGATAGTTGTTTGCAATATGACAAAAATCCACCACCTTTAACCAATTTCCAGAAAAGACAGTTTAGTAGGCAATGTTCAGACAGAATGACCAATGTTACTGTGACAAAGGCCGGTGCCTCCAGCTGCTACAACATTCAGATCACAAAGTCCAGGAAAATCAGAAACTAAGGAAAGTGCAAATTGGTCTTATCCCTCCTGCCAAGCCTCACTCAGCTGCTTCTAAGGCAAGTACAAAGGAAGAATTGCATAAGGTTTCAAAGCAATCTAGCACATACAAAAGGGATCTTCTTTAGACGTGAATGGTAGAGGTGAAACAGAATTGCAGCCTGTTGGAAAATAGTGCCTACACCCCCCCAGCCCCTTTCTGCCTCCGTTCTGTCACTGGAAAATTTCTCATAATGAAACTAAGAAAACTTGTAAACTTGAAAGCTTCTATATATTAAAAAGCAAAACTGTAACTTTTCTGCTAAAATGATTCAGTTGGGAATTTCTGCCAAAAATAATGCAATACAAGGAGAGAGAGAGAAGGCACTGTGTTTTTAAACATTCAGCTTGTTCTAATCTGAGTCCCCTTAGACTGTTCTGAGAACCTTGTTTCAAATTCCACCTTGTAAACACACAATTTGTTGAAGATTTATTAAATACAATCTAGTATTCCTGCTCAGATCTGCAAACCTTTTACAAGTTGCAAATGATCTTTTATTGATTTTTCCTTTTATACAGTTGTTATTATTTACTTTTTTTTTTTTTTTCAGGAAAGCCTTTACCCAGGAGCTAAAGCCCTGCTGGAGAGAAAGTTCATTTCACTGCAATTTGGATGAAAATAACTCTAGCAGTAACTGCTTAATTGTTTTGAATTATTATTGTTAATTGGAATTGTGTCTTTGATTTGCTGAAAGGCAATGATCGACGATTTAACTTGCACTGCAGCTAATTAGTACCATTTATGATTACTGTGAGCGTCAAGTGGCACTAACCATTTGCAAACAGATTCTCAAGCGATTATTTTGCCAAACATCACGGGAGGAGACAATGGCAAAGCTGCTATCAGGAGAAAGGAAAAGGACATCCAATCGATGGAGAATGATACTCAGAGAGTGGCTGAGCTCTACAGACAGAAAAATCATCACAACCTGGAGTATGAGCTGCTTATTGCACAGGAAAGGAGGAAGAATTGTGGGCTGTAGTGCAGGTATTCAGCTGAAGTTTAGCCCTTCAGATGCACCATGCTGTTATGTTTGGGAGTGAAGATATTTTTTCCTCGTTGCAACATTCATGTTTAAATTTCTGTGCATTTGAAGGAGAACATCCCCATAATCTCAGGGAAAGGGTTTGGCTCTATTTTGAGGAGATCTAGCAGTGCTGGAAGGGGAGATGTGGTGTGTAGGAAGTTTGAAATCCAGACAGAAACAGGATGGAACAAGGCCAACTCTACCCTGCAAGGAAATCAGCACAAGAATCACTAGGAAGAAAAAAGACATATATCCTTTTTTTTAAGATCCTGTATATCCTCTCCACTAACAGCAGCTGCTGCCTCCATGTGTGCTTTTAAAATACCTGATCAGGAATTCTCAATGCTTCCTCCTGTCATACACAGCATGAGTCAGCTGTGCATCCAGAGCCAGGGCAGGGCCCTGGGGTTGCGCTCAGCACTGGAAAACTTTTACAATTCATGAGTGGTTCCAGGGTGCTTCTATTAATGCTCCAGCTCCTGGGGTCACACAAAGCAAATGAGAATTGAGCTTTGAAAAATAGATGTAAAAATGACTGGAAGTAGGTGTCTCAGTTCCTCATCGCTGACTTGAAGAACGCATTTCAAATGTCTCAGAGCTGTTGTTTCAGGCTGTCTGCAGATTCAGGAAGAGAGCTCTGCATTGCTTCCAGTCAGGTCACAAACGGGGGTGGGAGAAGAAAACAGACATTTGAACTGAAGATCTACTATCTTTCACAAATGCTTAATTAAGTTTTTGGAATTGAGACAGAAAAAGAGAGATCCTCATTCTGATGACTTAGCTGAGAAGGGAGGGGACACCTTTTCTTTTGTACTGAAGGGGTCTGAGTTTCCTCTCGTGCTCCAGATGAGCCAAGAGTGGGGAGCAAAGCTACTGTTGAGAGTTCTCCATCTGCTGACTATCCACAGCCAACCCCTCCGGCTGCAGAGCAGCTCTGTGCTTCCCAAGCGCTGCGCCAGGCCCGTGGAAGGGGCAGGGCCCAGTTCACAGAAGGCGGCAAACCAGGAGGGGATGGATTAGCAGTGTATTTTTTTTCACACTCTTGCTTTTGACTCCGATACAGCAATCCAAAAGACTGGCTTTTATCACAACCAGGATTCAACATCCTTTAAAGTACTAAAACAAGAGGCAAAGAAAAAGAAGCATGACAAATACTAACTCCTAAATTATTACCAGGCAGGATGGGGAGTACAAAGCAGAGCCACTGTGCTCAGTCCTTCATTGATGTTTCGGTGGAAACTCTTGCTCAGGGAAGACAAGCTGTCTTCGGAGCCTGAGTTTTCATCTGTCATGAGGACACTGCTGTTTTCCATATGAGCTGGCAATATCTCGGCTTCACTCTATCCTGAAGTTGTTGGCGTTGTTTGCCAATTAGAGATAGGAAACAATATTTAGTGGGTGAGAGGGAGGAAAAGAGACTGAAGGAGCATGGGAAAGTTAAAAGATAAAAAAAAAGATACTGAAAGCTGTTGCCAGGTTAAAAACATCATCTTGCCAGGATGCTTGACCATATTTTCAGTAAATCCCAAAGATCTACAAGAAGCTGGGATAAGGTAGTCCAAATGACTGAGGCATATTAAACATATAAAATAGTTACTTCAGAGGTTAAAAAGGCAAGTCTGAAAAATAGTTTGTCTTCAAGATAAGACCTCTAACATTTCTCCATTCTCCTCTTCTGCCAGGTGAAATAGATTCAGGATACAAGAAGGGCGAAAGCCCAGACAGGCTTTGCTTTGTTAAATTGTTAAATTTATTAAACCTAGTGAGAAGACAGTGATTTGGCCTTGTAATTTATGCTTAATCAAAATTGGGACTCTGATAATGTGAACATGATTCACTTTAAAAGACAAGAAGCTGCTCTGAAGCAAAGGCAAGCTGCGTTAATTGGTCCCTGCCCATTTTCAGTCCAATCTGACAGTCAGCTCTTCACAAGTTTCCTATTTTCTGTGATTCCTTGAGTCCAGTCAGGCATAGAGGGAATGAACAGCCAAAGCACTGGGTGTTACATGACGCACAGATGTACAATACACAGCTGTCCCTGGGAGTGTGCTGTAGGTGTGGGACTCGGCGTGGGATTTCTTTATTAGATGTTACACTGCAGCTCTACAGCCCTTTTCTATAGGCTGCACCCAACTCAACAGTCAGAAAACCACAAATCTGTCCAATATTGTGCTCAGGGAGAGTAAGAGATGTCACAGAGCTGCCTTCAGTGTGTGAGCTCTAACGACAACTATGCAGAGACTTCAGCGGACTGATGTTCAGTGAGTGAAACCTGACAAATCTCTCTATTGCAGTGACATCGCCGCTTCCCTAGCGCTCCTCGGAGCAGCACTGTGCAAGGCACCGCACATACAGCTCCCAGCCCAGTCCTCCCCAGAAGACAAGCAGCCTAAATCGCACTGATTTTAAAACACCAGAAAGTAATTTTCTCTGCAATATAAGTTGGTTTATAATTCACTAGCTAGCACTGCTGTGTTTAAGTTGCATCTCAGATGATTATAAAAGAAGGAAGCCACAGAGAAAAAGGCCAAATGTGTCCCAAGGAAAGTCCTCAGGGTCATATTATTTGGAACAGGAGTTGCCTGGCTCCTATCACTGAAGAATCTCTTATGGGAAAGAAAACATAATCACTGCAGTATTGAATTTCACTGAGATTTATGATCTAATTTAAAGGTACAGGGATTTATTTGTTAATTGTAATAAACAGCAAGTTCATTACACTCCAGCTTCCAAAGAAATAGCATATTGTAGACAGGGGATAAAATATTAGTTTCATTCACTTGCAGGGCAAAAGTTAACAAGAGAGATGCCAAGAACTGAGCACAGAAACACTACTACTCTTCTGCCAGTAAATTGTCTTTCAATACGAACCAAACACACATGAAAAGCAGCTCCTCCTTTGAGTGAAAGAAATACCAGATTCCTAGATAGCACTTTCATCTTGAAGCACCACGTAATGGAGGTAGCTATTGTTCTCTCCTTTGTACAGAGAGACAGAGGCACAAACAAGGTGAATCGGGCTAAAATCAGGATCCTCTGGGATTCTGCACGGAGTTTGAGACACCAGACTATAATGGTCTGGCTGGAAAGCTGAGCAGGGTGTCCAGTCCAGAGGCAAACATTTTACCTGGCCCACATCATCTTTTACCATAGCATCATATCTCCCAAAGTCTCTGAACTTATCCATGGCATCAATCCTTCATGCTGCCACTTTGCCAGTTTCGCAGGAGGGTTTGTCATGGCTCTGTGTGGTTGATGTTAGTACCACAAAACAGAAGAGAAGCCCACAGCACAGACAGCACTGAGACACACCTTTACCTGAACTCACCAAGGAGCCACTCAAGTTGCCAGTGGGGAAGAACTAGGTCTAGGCTTGAGCATTCCAAGCAAATTTGTGTGTGAATAACTTTTGTAATGAAACAGATACATATTCCCCTACATGATATTCCTCTGAAAAACAACTTTTTTCAGAGGAATAGCACCCTGAGAAGCCATCCCAGTTAACTCAGCCACTTCGGTGTTGCAGCGCACTACTGCTTTTCTCAGCACTCAAACCATATTGAATACATTTACATATGTGAACTTCAGCTCTTCTTTGCAATGCAGAGTTAGCTTTGATGATTAAATACTTTTATTTACCTGTTTTTGTTCATACACCTTTTGATGTTGCCTGTTAACAGCACGTTTTCCTCTGACCATGAATATTCATTGGAAAATGGCATTGGCCTCTTACTTCAGTCTGAATGCGACGATTTATGAGCTGGTTCGTTCAAGAGCTCGCTTGCTTCAGCATCTGGATGCCTGGCAATGATTCATTATTAAGGGGACCTGCAATTTGTCATGGGCTTTTGTTGTTGACTTGTGCAATTTGCTGATTATATCTGCAAATCACAGTTTAAAGTTTAATCTGATCAAGAGGATGGGCTCCATATGACACGCTCTGGTGAAAATCAAGGAAGCCTTTGAAGTAATTCAGTGAGCAAAAAAAAAAGAAAAAATATATCAATCAGATGCTAAAAAACTGAAACCTCTCTTAAAAGTTGAAATACTGCTTATCAGAATTAATTCAGTTCCCTCAGGAAACAGCAGAACATTGTGCCTGGAACACAGGTAGTCAGAATTACTGCTGGACTGAAGATCGAGGGTGTTATTTTTTTCCCCCTGGAGTTCTTGCAGGGAAATTATCATTTGAATTTTCCCATTGGGAAATAATATCCCACTTGAAATGTCACACAGAGAAAGCAGAGAGAAAGAATACACACCCTCCCCCCATATTTTTCTGGCTGCCTTTACAATTTTTTGGCTGTCTGGAACACAGCACTGAATCGTAACAAGTGGTTCCTTAACTTGCTTTCAGACCACCACTTTTGGCTGGGTTTCCACTGGGCAAAACCTGGAGATACATCAGCAAGACAGAGGAGTGTACATTTGACAGACTTGGATGCTTTTCAGTTCTTCAGACAGATGTGGACTTGCCAGCAGTGCTCGGGGCCCCTCGTCTCCCCATTCCCTCTTTTTCCTGTCTCCCACTCTTGCCACAGAACTGGCACCATCCCCAGGACCATGAACCATATCAGTTGCATGGCGTAACAACAAGCAATGGGATAAGTGTTGAGGGGAGAAGCCTTTCCTTTCTCTGCAGCAAGGCAGAAGGATTTGTTTCTCCCTCCCTTCATTAGTCACATCGAGTTTGCATCTGCCCTGAGCTGGAAAACACTCAACAGTCGTTGTAAGTGTTATTTCTCACACTTTCACCACTCAATACCAGTCAGATTCTGCAGTTTAGGAAGTGAAAGTATTGTTCCTAAAAAGGAAAGCAACATCCTACATCTCCTTCAAAAATAAGTTTACACCACCTTTCCTAAGAAATTAAGATGAAAAACGTTTTCTTTCCTTGGGAGATACAATTGCTGTCCTTCTTCCCAGTATTTTTATTTTATTCCAAAATTTTGTAAAAATTCCAAATATTTTTGTTCTATTTTGAGTAAAACCCTATTCTTTTAACTAGCACAAATTCACTGTAACAGAAACAGACTCTCACTACTGAATATGGAGGGTGGATCCACCATCTGGACAACAGACCTAGTATCCACAGAAAACAGAAGCAAAATATACTACATTCTTTAAAGTATCATCATTTTTCTTTTGCAACTTTACAACTTAGGGAGATTTCTGACTAGACAGAGAGAGGCTTGATGTTGAAAATTCAGGTACTGTTAAACTCTGCTAAGGATTTTTAACAGGTATCCATAGGAGAACCATGGACTACACACTGAAGCAAGAGCGTCGCTTTAAAAGACAGTTTGGTTTTGCAGAGATGTGCACAATGAGCTTAGGGCTTACTAAGCCAGTCCCTTGCTTATCTACAGGAACCTGCTTTGACTGTATGAATGTGCTTCACCTAATTGTCTCACAAGTGCAAAGAAGTCAGGTCAGGCAATACTTGCAATGGGGTTTAAATGCATTACACCTCTGCCTCTGCGGGATTCATTTTCCAGCACATTTTCTACCTTTACTCAAAGCATTGTCAGCTTTTGGAAACTATATTAAGTAGGCCCAGGTCAGATTTGGCTGTGATTGGGAAGACCATTCTAGCTACCACAGAATGTGCTTACAAGAGTGTGGAAATAGATATTCTTTTACCTGAATCAAAGCTGGATCAATGCTATTGATGCTATAGATGCTATGCTATTACAGATGCTGTAGTGCAGACGAGATGTAAAAGCAAGCTCTGCTTTGTTTTCATTTGTTATGGCCTGTGGCAGCACCTGTATGAACTCTGGTATTAAACCTGCGCAAACTCTGTCACAGCTGATCAGATTATGTTTATTAATCTGTCTCTCACAACAGAGGAAAGACAGGATGTAAAAATAATAAAAGCAAAGGTAGGAGGTTACAGAGGCTGTTGGACTGAGACTCATCCTATGGTCCTGCCAGGTTTTCCAGCTCCCTGAGTATCACTGCCATAAAGCCCCGTTTCCTCAAATCCTCAACCACATTATAAGGGGAAGAAGATACTGAATAAGATAGCCATCATTTTAATTGAATATATTGATGATTAAGTGGAAGTACCTGAGAAGGTACTTACACACCTTAATCGTCACCTCTTTTAATACAAATCCCAGGTAAACAGTTCGGACTCGCAACCAAAAAGAGTAAATCAGAAAAATTGTTTCATTAAAAAAGCCAAAATACAAAAATATTTAAAGAAAAAAAGTTCTGTCTTCTGCTTTTGGACCAAAAATGTTTTAAATAAAGCCTGTGGGGAAAAAAATCTAGGAATTTGCTTTAGTGAAGTTGGAGAGAAGAGATGTAAGTCCACCAAAAAACAAATGAGAAAACTATTAATATTCTGTAAAGCACTTCTCCAGGCCATAAAGCCAATCAAAATTGTGTTAGCAAATCCTGTTTTAACACACCTCCTCACATGGCTCTTCTGTGACATTCTCTCTCTGATGCAGCAGTGCTGGTCATGCAAAGAAAATAACCTGAGCCTGCCCAGAGTTCATGGTGGGCGAGCAGCAGTTGGCCAAAGCACAGTTGTCTATACAATTTTGCACAACCTTTAAAATATTAACCTGCTCCAGAGATCTACTTAACTTGCTCTGCATCTGTGACTGTTTCAGCTGCAAATGGAGTTTGTGAGGAGTTTGCTAAATGGTTTAAGAGGCCATTTCATATCTTACTGTGCCTCCCAGATATGACACTTGCTGTCCCTTCTGCTGAACAGCTGTTTCATAACCTTTAAGAGTTCATTACACCACAAGATTGCTTAAGTCAGCCTCACTGTCTAGGAATCTACAGAAAGGTTAGCATAGAGCTATATGGAGACAATCTAACAGCAAATGAGAGTTCACAAGTACCTGGAGGTTGTGTACAAAGGGCAGGAGCTGGCGCTCCAGGACAGGATATTTTCAGGTGGCCAAGGAGGATGAAACCACTCCTAATGTCAAAAGAAAAAGCTTAGAGGAACACCAGGACTGTCCCTACCTCCAAGGTAACAGGCAGAGGGGAGAGACGGTCAAGAGAAGAATTCTCTCTAGAAATGGTGTTGTGATGGAGAAAATCCTTAAAGAATCAAAGCTTGCATGCAGGAGAGGGAAAGGCATTATAAGCTTGAGAAGGTTTTTTCCCCAGCACTAAGGTGGAGTATATAAAAATGACTGAAGACTTTAGATGGTTTCTGGGACCTTTGTGCATGTACATCTTATACAAGCCGTATATTGTATTTCTACAGAAGCGTTAGCAAATCACAAAGCTACTTGTGATTAATGATTATTACTAGAGCTGATAGGGACTCTACAACCATGGCAGGTGCTTTATTCCTGCCTCAGAGGGCCCACAATTCAATTTTGGAGGAAAAAAAGACTAGTAGGGTGCAGGGAAGGAGAAAGGTGCGGCAGTCTTGCATCCTTTATGTGCGCTACTCAAAAAAAGTAGGAGTGGTGGTGTGTAACAGACTCATTTGAAATGAAACACTTTTCATTCCGTTAGAAGGACATCATAATTCCAGCCATCTGTAGCAAGCCCTAGTTCTGTCTTCATTTTTCTCAGTGTAAGCCAGAAGCGTTTGTTGAAAAGATGAAGGTGATACAAGTATAAAACTAGTTCCTACATTGAAGTGCAGCACAGGGTTCACTGGGGCCGCTGGCATTACTGTCACACCAGGAAAAGAGCAGTAACTGTAGCTAAACCCCCTTCTACCAGGTACTACATGGGAAATGAATGCAAACATTTGTCAGATGTTCTTTTTAGAATTTGTACCTGATTAAAAACAGCCCAGAGAAGCTATGGTAACAGCTGTATAAAGCCAAATGTACTGCTCCAAGTGGCCAGGCCACCCTGCTTTGAAAACCACACCTGAATACAGTATTTGCAACCTATAGGATGAGACTATCTAAAATGCAGATCAGGATTAGGCCCTAATTTGGGGAGCTATTTCTCCCCTCCTTCAGTGCAATAAAAGCAACTATTCTCTGGATACATACTGTCAGGTCATTCAAATCTCTTTTGGGAGCAACCCTCTGCTCTTGTAGAGGCACAGACGTTAGCTCTTTGCTTTCCTCTCTTCCCAGACTTCAAGAAAGCCTCAGAGCAAATATATCAGGTTCTGGGTTTTTTTAAAAAAAAAAAAACCCTGATCACTATCAGACTTCAGGTCAGAGCTGATGGATAGATACTTTCAAGACTTTCTTGGAAAACCAGGTGGAAAATGTCACTGAGCATAGCATCATCTGTACTACAGCTGCAGGAGCTGACCTAGCAGAGAAGAAAGGTAGTTCAATGAGACATACCTGGAAGCAGAATGTAACTCAGATTTTTCATTTGGCCACTGGGCAGAGGGAAGCCAAGGTCAGTAATTCCTCAGATTGGAATTTCATTACCAGACTAAAGCCCTCTACTGTGATTATTAGCTGACGTGAAAGTCTGAACATCTGAATTCAGGATAAAAGGATTTAGAGAGTTTCCAGACAAGATTTTCTGTTGTTCTGCCTCACAGAGAAAACAGGACACTTCCCTTGTTTAATTCCGGGCAATGAGATGGGCTGTGCACTGCTTTCTTTGAAATTGCTCACCCCATCTGTTTGCTGCTTTATCTGTAAAGTATATTTGCCTAGTTTCCAGCCTTTCCCATCCTCTCAACCTCATGGTATAAAGCTCCTCATGGTTTCCAGCTGATAACAACAGCCCTGAAGACAACAACAGGCAAAGGTCAAGCCTGTTCTGAAAATCTACCAAGGACAAGTTAATACATACAGAAACAATAAAATCCTCCTTTTCTATGCTGTGGTTTTCTTAGAAATAAGAGACTTATTGAAGCCAGAGGGGCTTCAAGAGAGCCATTCAGCAAAAAAATACCATGAGAAATCACTGCCTTGGGACCATCTACTCTTTCTTCATGAAAAACACCAAATAATATTTGAGATCATCCACAAATCATTCAGCATTAGGAGGTGGGCAGAATCACTGGGTATAAAAACTTTGGAAAGAGTCACTTCCTTATTCCCAGAGTGAATATTTACTGACAGATAGAATTCATTTTCTTAAGCCCATTAATATCCAAACAAAGGGACAATCTATATGGAACCAAGAGGTCTCATTAGCTAGAGGCTTCAGATCCTCCAGATGAGACTTTTTGCTTTCAAAGAAAAATAGTCAAAAAATAAATTAACATATTCTCCCCTCCCTCCCCCACATACATCCTTGTATTATACTTGAAGACTTTGTGGATTTTGCTCTGCAAGAACAGAAAACAACAGATCTCTGTGGATAGTGAAGGACAGCCAAATTCATGTATTTTAGAAAGAGGTGCTTTGATCTGAGAACAAATTTGTTGCCGGTCTCTCTGGACATTTGGTAAAGATTGATAGCAGTTCTCTAGGTAATTACACCAAGCCTGGTCCATATGTTTAATCGCACAGTCCAAATTCATACATTCAAGTGCTTATGGACCCTTTGCTCCTTCTCCACCTAGACTGCTCAGGGTATCTCTCATCTCCTCTTTCTTGCCGACTGTGTCCACCCAGCACTCTGCTCCTCACTTCTTTGCGCTCACTGGAGGCAACCAGCAGCTATCTGTCCTGAGGCTCCTGACTGGACGGGGCAGTTCTGCGGCTCTCAGAACTGGTGTCCAGCAGCTGCTGAAACACGTATTGGCAGGAAAAGTCCCCGTCAGCACCCAGGTGCTGGGGTACCCCAGGCTCCATCGAATGCATGAGGCTGGCACTTCACACAGACCCGTCACCAATCTCAAAGCTGTCATGTTATAGGAAAACTACAAGCATGGATCTTAAAAAAGCGCAAATGACGTCACTTCCATAGCAGATGCTAATCCCTCCTCAGATCTGCCAGCAGCAACTCTTCATAGTAGATTTCTTTAATTTCAATTTTTTTTTTTAATTTAAAAAGACACACGTAAAATCACCTATCATTCAGGAGTTTCACTGTGGGGAGTTTTTTTAAACTTTAATCCTTTCTCTTGCCGCTACTCTGTCACTCCTTTCTCCTTCCCCACTTTTAAGTAGCACCACACTAGCACATCTTCAAAAGTCTAGTGATATTTTTCTGGGTTGTCTGGTTGCTTCTTGTATCCTAGCCAGCTCAGATGAGAAGGCAGACAACCATTTTTCATTCCCGGTGGAACAGTCTGTTTCACCATAGCATCCTCAGTTTCTTAATAGCTTTATTCTACCTGGCTTTCACAGAAGCAAATGAGTCTCTACATATTTTATGTGCATTATTCTTGAGAATCATACAATCACTACATTTTCAAGACTCAAGGTTTTGATTAGCAAAACTGAACAAATACCAAATAGAAAGGCATCATTTTATCCAGGGGGTCTTGAACCTTTCAATGTTTATGTTTTGATTTTGGTTTGACTTTTTTTTTTTTAATTTTCAGAAAAACAAAACCTTCTGTTTAAGTGCAAATTAATTGGCAGGATTCCTTTCAACATTCTCCAGCTCTTCACATAGCTCTCAGCTGGTAATGTATGTTCTACATCCTTTGGACTTCTATACTGCCTTTCATCTAAAAATCTCAAAGTGCTTTGCAAAGGACTAATTAATAAGTTTCAGCATAGGTCTCAGTGAGGCAGGTAAAGTAAAAATAAAAGTGCTAACATTCTTGCAAGAATCAACACAGATAAAGTCCCTAGACATCTTGGGCAATTGTTAGACCCACAAGAGTTTTCATGCTCTTTGGTTTAACGTAGTATGTTTGACCTTGCTCTGTGGAACGCAGCGCGAGGGCAGCCTGTCTCAACACATAGGTCTTTGCAGCTATTTTAGTCTCCGTTTGAAATGTCTGTATTAAACTATGTATTGAGCGATTCCCAAGGAGCCAGACGCTCTAACTGAACAAGCACGCAAAATAGATGATTCTCTCAAGCCAAACAAAAAATTTCCAGCTATCTGAAAAATATGAAGATTGACTCCAGCAGATTTTCCTGGACTTCTGCAGAACTTCCAGCCAAGAGCCTCAAACACTCTTCTATTCATGACGCTTTTCCCTACCACACACTATTTTACCTCATGTGATACTGGATGTAGGAAACTCAAAATACCAACAGAAAAAATTTCAACGTGCTTTGTTCAAATACTATTGACATTTGAACTTGATCAGTAAGGTGGGATTCATCAAACAGGACTGCCTGCAATGTGACTCACTGAATGCAGACATCTACTCTGTGAGAGCACAGTTCTTACTCTGAGCTGCACTGGCTACCCAACCATTGGCTAGTCACTCAAAATCCCCCTGTCGAATTAGAGTAAAGCTATTATTATTCAAAATCTCAATACAAACACCATTGTTTCAAGTGTCAGAAAGGAGATGAACAGGGGCTAGCAAGCAAAATTCTGGTATCTGTGCATTAACAGTGCATATCCAAGAGACCTCTCTCTCCTCGTCATCCTGCTGACTGCTGCTCGGACATTTATCTAACCCTGTAGTTACCATTCCAGTTCTGGTACAAGTTCACATCCTTGGGTGGCGCTCCCAGAGGAGGATCTAAGCTTAGGGGAATAAACTTGTTTTTATATTCAGCCTTTTCCTTGTGGAGATGTTCCCCAGAAGTAACGTTGCCTATGATCAAAGCACACAGGCCCATTCTACAACCAAAATACAAAGGCTGCACCTCCCACCACAGGGACATATCTGCTCTATTTCACAATGCAAAGACATGAGATGGGCCCTTTTTATACAACCCTGCACCCGCCATAGGTTCCCTTTTCCATGACCCTGTGCCTAGCCTATCTTCTTTTCCTCCAAAATGCAAACTGGTCAGTTTAGTTAAGTCGACGTCTGGAAATGCACTTGCATAAAATACAGACAGTGAAAGAATCTCGACAAGTGGTCTGAAAAGCCCCAACAACTCGAGTGTGGACAGATGCTCTAGGATGATTATTGCCCTAAAACAGGAGGCCCCATCTTACAGCTGCTGAAACCCATTAGCAAGTGCACTACAGAGAATGCGTGCTTTGTGGCAGCAAACAGCCCTTAGTCAGAGATGAGGCAGAGCACAACAATCTCTTGGTACTCTTTCACCAAGACTTCCAGCCAGCATCCCAATGCTATAACCATTATCCCCAGCTCCAAGTGAGTTAGTTCTATGTCCTGACCCAGCATTCTGCCCTGGTTTTGGCTTGCAATCCTCCCTCATCCCCTTCACACCTCCAGAGTCTTTCCAGAATCAAACCTCACTTCCACTGTGCCCTTTGCACTGGTTGCAGTTTATGTGTTCTCACTGAAATCAGTTCATCAGAGCCCTCACTGGTTTAAGCCAAATGGGGAGTGACAGCTATGAGTCTGTTGAGGAAACGGGGTTGTCATCTCTGAGCAGTTTGGCTTGCTGACAATGCCATGGGCTAGAAGACGCTCCTGTCACTTTGAATTACCATCACCCATGCTCCACAGATGCCGAAGCTATTCACAAGAGATGACCCTTAAAGCCCTGCTGTGGCAGGAGACACTTCTCCAGTTGTTGAATGCATAAAGTTACTTTTGAGAAGCGACATGGCAAAGTGCAAAATAGCTTCACACATGTATGCCCAGTCCCCCATACACACCCTCCTGTGTCCTCAGACATGACGAGGAATTGCAGCTACTCATGCTCTGTCTGAATAGCCACCTGCCTCACTGCTTGCTGCTTCCACTTCAAGAATGCAGATCCTTCCCCTGAAGGTTAGTTGTAATTCACATTAATGTCTCCATCCTGGAGGGACTGCAAATGAGGAATATATGCTATACCCATAATTTAAAGAATAGCTGTTGTGCTTATAGGTTGATCTAATGCTCTTACATATGGCTTGACATTCACACTTGTGATGGATGGAGATCTGTAGCATCACGCTGTGTAATCCATTCCTGAGTGTCTCCGTCCATAGGTGGGTAAGAACAAGTGTCTCTTTCCTGGGATCCCGCAGCCAGAATGGCAGAACTGGGATTTTGAAAGTAAACGTCCTGATAAGGTGGGGGTCCTATCCTGAAATTTAAAGTTTTCCACACTTATTTTAACTCCAGTGCAGGAGAGGTTCTGTGCAAATACTATAAATTATGCTTGGCATGCTTCCTCCTATACAGAGAATGCAGAAACTACATGATAAAGCCAAAACATATTCTCATGATTTCCCAAAGAAGATGATGAATGTCAATGCAGAGCTGGTGTTTCTCTCACAGAAAATTGGTCCAACGGAATATTTTTGGCACACCTTTTTAAATACTTCTGGTTCTGCTAGGCAACCTGAGAAAAGTGAGATTTGCTGTCTCTGGACCTGCAATGTCTCCCCTCTTGAAACCAAGAGAACAACTACCATGAGCAGAATCCCCTGAATGAGCTGGAGGCTGGCAGGACTAGGCTTTGTGTTTTTCACACAACAAAAAGGAATTATGCTTTTTCTCATTTGTATCTGTAGAAGTCTGATAACTAAACCTCATGGTGGGCTTCGGATCTGAAGCTGTGCTTTGGAACGATGGACGGTTTTTGCTGAGATGTGCTAGAAGATGCCACCAGGTATCCCTGCCCACAGCAGAGGGGTTGGAACTAAATGATCTTTTAAGCTCCCTTCCAACCTAAACCATGCTATGATCTATGAAACTGGAAGCAAAAAGGATGTATTAATTTAGAAGCACCTGAACATTTATTACTTCAGAGGACTAAAACCTTTCATAGAATGTACCAAGACCTACAAATGTGTATTTTAATTTTGTCACCTTCTCCTTAATTATACATCCACAGAAGGTTAGAAGAATTATTGGATTTGGGAGTGCCTATTTCCACTAATTCTGAAAACAACATTGTTCTGAGGTAGATGCCTTGCTGCTGGCATCTGAAGTGAGAAGAGTTGAATCCCTTCTCTACATTTAAATTCCAGCATAAACCCATTTCACAAGCAAAGGAACAATGTAAGCCTGATTCCCTACGGATGGGCATCCTACAAGTGGATCTTTCCAGCAATCACAGAGCATACCTTCATGCAACCTGTCTCACTTTAAGAATTTTCTTGTGACTCGTAAGTGAAGTCATGTCATTGCCATCTCCTCAGTGGAGACACTTATGGGATCTCTTGCCTTTATCTAGCTTCTAATTTTCACAAAATTCATAGGACCTTTATTATCTTTGAGACCTCTAATTCCTCACCAAATTCACTTGAACTTGACTGATGGGTTCAAAACACACCAATGGAAAGAAGCAGACAGACATGTGCACAGGCAGCCAAACACATCAGCCTCATTTTCTTAGAAAACTAGATTAGAGAATCTGAAGAGTCTTATGAAGTTCAGAATTCCTATTTCACCAGAAATGAACATTCGACAATTCATTTTCAGGATATAATACTTCATTAAGCAGAAATTCTGTAAGATACCAGCTTTCTAAAAATATTCCCTAGTTTCAGAAAAGGAATTATGTTCCAGTTTATATTAGTTTTATTATTTCCCCATTATTTCATGAAACACACTGCTCCCACTGGCATAGATAATATGACATCATGTAAGAGTTAATGTAGTCTGTTTTTTAGGTTTTTTTCACATCATTAAGTGCTGCTGCTATTCAGCACTGATTGAAATGTCTCATCTCTTTCTAGATGAAAATGTCTGCAGCTTGGTGTAATCAAACAGTTTGACACTTTACAGTATAAGCAGGAGATATTTGGATGTAGAAAAGATGAGATTTTCAATCAGTGCTAAGTAACTGCTGCACTTATCTGAAGTATTATACAATTTTTAAATAGTTGTATTGCATATTCATTAATAGTAGCATCTGTTAAGGTCTACTATTAACAAACAATGAAATACAAAATAATATAAACAGGAAAAATGCACAATATAAATGTTGGAAAGGGAAACAACATCAGAACATGCTTATATGAACATATAAATTTATTAAATATTTTCTTATAGGAATTCTTCATTCAAATGAAAACTGGCTTTCACATTGGGGTGAAAGCACTCAGCTAGCTATAGCTGCATGAAACACAACATTGTGCCCTGAACTGGACAACTGTTTCAGAGAAACTGGTCAGCTACTTGACCTCGTTTTTCCCCTCACTTGTGGGAAACCTCCAAACGTGTCCAGAGCTTGGGCTCCACTGACTGTACAGGAAGCTGACAGAAACAAAAGATCGAGGAGATAATTAAAGCAGACATCTAAAATAGGAATGTCCCCAGGGACAGTAACCATCAGTGTAACACCTCTAATTCAGTGCTAGTTCATTAGTCAATACCTGTTCTTCTATTAAAGAAACTACCCATGTGTTAGGTTCATTTGTGCCCAATGAATGTAAGGAGCCTTACAAGGAAATCTGCAAACAATCTGAAGAAATATGAGCTCTGTAAATAAATACAAGTTCACCTAGGCCCATTCTTATAGCTCCCGAAGCTGTCACAGCAAACACTGATGCAACAACCCTTCTGCTGGCAGAACATTACTGCAGCACCAGACAACCATCCATCCCGTTGACGTCTATCCCTTTGCAGCTCTCTTTAACACTTTCCTCAAACACCCATCACTTTCTGTATTTCAGGGATCTCAAAGTCAGCACTGATACCAGAGAGAACAGTAAATCATCAGCTCCTGTTCATTTACTTCCCACACACTGAAGAAAATCCTTTCCTGAAAACCACATCTCTCTCAACATGCTGTTTCCCAAACTCATAATAGCCAGATCCCTAAAGCCACAAAACACTGGCCAGGAAGAAGGGCATTTTCTTCAGGGAGGGAGGGATTTTTGAAGGGAGATAGAGGCATTTACAAAGATACCTTAATCACTCACAGCATGGAGTGCAGTCAACACAAAGGCAGCTCTAGGCTGCTTGCAAAGGCAAGAGGAAGCATTGGAAGGGAACTGTTGATCAACCACAAGGGACAGTAGTATCTTGGCATACACACAAGGGTGAGAAGAACCAGGTGTGCATAGAAGGAGCTTTCTTACAGGATTGAGGAACATGTTGGCAGGGGTCCTGTATCACTCAGAACGATGAGGCTGTGTGTATGGCGGAGCTCCTGAGTCAAACATTTGGGGAAGAGCAAGGTGCAGGTCTGGTGCTTGCTGAGAAACCAAACGCTTTTTCTGGAAAATCACAGCTGGTTGGGAAGAATCAGAATGATTGGGCAAACCTAACAAGAATGAAACACAGCTGAGCAACCTGCAGGTCTCCTACATTTGTGCAGAGTCACTATGGAAACCAGCAGGCTAGGCCTGCTGAGGAGAAGATGAGTATTCAGGGTGCTAAAGCCCTCAAGGCTTCCCCTATGTGTCTAAGCACACCAGTCATATCTGCACATTGTCAAGCACACATCACCTGTAAGCAGGGATATACGGGTGAAGGATGAGACATGAAGTGTGCCTATGAACGCTCTACAGAATGCTCTTTCAGACAGGCATAGATTATAGATGGATCTTACTTATGTTGTCTCCTGTAGCCAGAGAGCAGCTTGTCCTGGGCCCTTCTTGCGAGGAAACCCAGCATTGCAGGACTGTTCATTCGGACGTGACCAGCAAGCAGCATGCTGCTATCAGGTCCTCTCTCCCTGTGACACTACCTTACAGGTCTTCTGCAAACACAGCCTGTCATACATACCGAGGAAGAAAAAGCACCTTCCCCTTTCAACGTTTCAAAAGAGGATGGCAACTTAATGCAACTTAATAGAGAAGAGAAGAGAAAAATTACTGGCAGTTTTTACAACAGAAAAGCACTGTTCCCGTATGAAACTAAAGTAAACCTTTTCAGTACTCCAAAAACAAATTAAAGAAATAGGTCAAATGAAAAGTTTAAATTTTGTACAGTTTGTTCTTTTACAAACTTGCAAATATTTCCTACACTTTAGCATCCTTTAAATAAGGATTTAGAAAGATTAAACTCCAAAGATTTGGAATGAAAATGCAAGTTAAAATACCAAAACATTTGGATTAAACATTTTACTGTTCAGTATTTCAGTTTACAAGTGCACATGCACTCCTCCCCTCCAAACATATTTCCAGGGAAAAGCAAAAAGCTGTCCCATAAAAGGGTAAGTTTGCATTAATGAAAAGAGATTGCCATTTACCACTGTTAGCAAAATCAGCATCTTTGCCTGAAGTGATTCACATTCATGAGTTGGCAGTTTCTGGCTGAAGGTTCCAATCCGCTTTATGAACAGTTTGTAATGTAGAGCTTTGCGGCGGTTGAGACAGGGCACACAAAACCCGGGAAGGCTGTGATGCAATGAGTCTCTCTTTGAATTGCTTTTTAAAGGCTGAAGAGCAACACATACTCTGCCTGTGGAGTTACGAGTAGTCTGTTTAAATGTATCTCACAGTGAGAGAGCACATTATCCGTGATGAATATGGAATAGTCAGGAGCACTCGCTAGAAAAGAGGCTTCTTTGGGGATGCAAAGTTCACCATTCATTTGGTTTGCCAATAATGCACCTACTGCGTATATAATTGGAGGAAGAGGGTTAACGTATTTTCTGACTGGTATATTAGGCATTTCATAAAAGTAAGTGTAAGCCAAACTCCAACAATGGCAGGTTCAAGATGGCACAGTGTTTAACAAAAAAACCTGCTTATTGTGGAACATGTGTTGATACGGAGCAATACCCTCATTGAAGATGAGGCAATCTAGTTAGAAGAGCTGCTCCCTGACTCTCATAACAAGCCAAAGACTTATGGATTCTCTCTGTTGGGTTTGTGGGAATATCTTTGGTTGAATTCAACAATAAACAGATTGACGTCATTCAAGGCATCACCCTAAAGGCAAAGGGGCAGAGTTTATGCCTGAAAATGCTGCCATAGGAGAGAGGAGAGTTCATTCAGAGCTAGAAAAAATAAAATAAAATGTATCTATTCAGTCAAAAACTCAGACAGCAAAGATTTGTTTTAATCCCAGAACTTGGTGTAATGCTGTTTTGTGCACATACATATATCTACAGACTGAAACAGACATTTCAAGCTTCTCTGCTCTAAGTGTTATGGTCTGAATGAGTCCAGCAGTGATTTGTATTATCTTCCTGAAAGAATTCTTGCTTATGGGCAACTGTTCAAAAGCCAGGTGCCCTGATGTTCACAAATTGGACATTCTTGATGGACTAAAGTCCCTAAACGCACAGACTGCATGATAAACTCCGAAATGGGCTTTCAGAAGAAAGCCCATAGAAAACACAGTTTTCCTATATAGTCAGCCAATCTCAATAGGAGAGAAATAACAATTCAATCTACAAATCTCTTAGGTAACAGCTGGCAGGGAACACATTTCAAGTTCTGTCAAAGCAAGTCGTAGACTTCAGGGCAAAAAGGGATCACAATGAACATGAGATCTGATTTTCTGCATAATACAAGTCATTGGCTTTGCCTGAATTATTTTGTATTTCAACTGGAAAACATCTTTCTGGGAAAAAAAGTGTTGTTTTTTTTTTTTAACTTAAAAATTGCAAATGGTTGAGAATCCAACGCTGCCTTTAGTGAATTGTTCCAAAGCTTGATTAACCTCTGTTAAACATTTATGTTTTTCTTGTAGTCTAAATTTGTCTGGTTTAACTTCCACATGCTTGGTCTCCTTATAACTTTGCCTGGTAGGCTGAGGAGTCCATCATTAAAGTTTTATGCTCCACACACTTACATTTAAATTTAAACATTTGTAGTATCTGCATCTTATAGCCCCGACTCCTCTTTCTCCTTGGTTCGCATGAATGAGACCTGATTTCCAAGGCTTTTAACATTTCATTTTGCAATAGGTGGTTGGGGGAGGGGGGGGGGGAGGTTGGTTGGGTTTTGGTGGGTTTTTTTTGTGGATTTGGGTTTTTTTGGGGGGGGGAGGGGTGCCCCCATCCTTTAATAGACTCAAAATCTAACTTTGGGAGACATTTAGAACAGTCCTTTTGTAATCAACACTCCCTTTCCAAAGATCACATTTCTCTACTGAAACATTCACAAGCTCCCAGAAGGAGACAAAGAAATGGTGAACGTGACCTATTCTTAGAAGTAATTTTCCTGAAGTAACAATGAAACAGACTCTTTGCTAACATCGAGTAGTCCCATTCCACCATGCTCAGCCAGGCATGACTGTAGTCCCCTGTGCCCGGGTTACTGAATACTCAAGCAAAATGTCAGGGTCTATAGAGTCGAGTCCTCCATACCCAAACATATTCATTTGTTCAATTCTCCACAATTGGCCTGCTCTAGCTGGTGAGCAGAGAGCTAGATCCAGCCTAGGCATACGGTCCACTTTGTGCTCACATCACTTAACACCTCTAAGATTTTTTTCACTTTTGGTTTTAAGGTTTCCGTACCCGATACTCTCATGTCCTAAAGTTGCTCCTTCTGCATCTAGGCTGTTGAGGAGTACCTGCACCCCTTACCCAGCTGGAAAGCAGTGGGACTACATCCATTTGCAACTAGTCTTAGGGAACAGCTTAATTAGCTTGTGGTACCCCTTAACAGCCTGACCGGTGCTGAGCAGTACCCCAGCGAGGACAATCTGGCTGTGTGTCAAGAAAGGAAGTTTCCATATTCCTCCGATTCCGCTTAAGTTTTTATCATTACCCAAGAATCCATGACGACTATACAAACTACACAAGCTGCAAACATCAGATAACTAAGCTCTGACTAAGCTGCAGTTTTAATAGAATTTACTAGAAAGAACTAAAGTTATTTGGAGAGGCCAGTAAATACAAATCATTCTTCTCTTAGGCAGGTGTCGAATCAGGAAGGAAGGTGGCACAAATAGGTTTGTTTTTAAAGTTACCAAGGTGCTGTGTCTCCCTGCAATGGGAGGAAAAGCCCAATCCCCTATCTTTGTTTCTCAGGAAAGATAACATACACAGCAAATAATTCCCTATATCCAGTTAGACCAGAAGCAATAAAGACAGCGCTGTAAAGCCAAGCTATCTCCATCATATAAAATCCCAGCATATAGTTACCAACCTCTCTTCTTAATTACAGGGCACCAGTAAAACAAAATAACGACCCTAGTTAGATTGCATAAAGCTTAGTCTGATCTCAGAATCATAGAATGGTCTGGGTTGGAAGGGACCTTAAAGATCATCCAGTTCCCACCCCCCTGCCCTGGGCAGGGACACCTCTCCCCAGCCCAGGGTGCTCCAAGCCCCGTCCAACCCGGCCTTGAACACCTCCAGGGATGGGGCAGCCACAGCTTCTCGGGGCAGCCTGCGCCAGGGGCTCACCACCCTCACAGTCAAGAATTTCTTCCTCATATCTCATCTCAGTCTTCCCTCTTGCAGTATAAAACCATCACCCCTCATCCCATGGCTCCCCTCCCTGACCCAGAGTCCCTCCCCAGCTCTCCTGGAGCCCCTTTAGGCACTGGAAGGGGCTCTGAGGTCTCCGCGGAGCCTTCTCCTCTCCAGGCTGAAACCCCCCTCTCCCAGCCTGTCCTCCCCGCAGAGGGGCTCAGCCCTCGCAGCATCTCCGGGCCCTCCTCTGGCCCCGCTCCAACAGCTCCGCGTCCTTCTGCTGTTGGGCCCCCCCGAGCTGGAGGCAGCGCTGCAGGGGGGGCTCCCCAGAGCGCAGCAGAGGGGCACAATCCCCCCCTCGCCCGCTGGCCACGCTGCTGGGGATGCAGCCCGGGGTGCCGGGGGCTCTCTGGGCTGCCAGCGCACATTGCCGGCTCATGGGGAGCTTCTCACACACCACCACCCCTAAGTCCTTCTCCTCAGGGCTGCTCTCCAGCCATTCCCCGCCCAGCCTGGATCTGTGCTTGGGATCGCCCCAACCCAGGTGCAGGACCTTGCACTTGGCCTTGTTGAACTTCATGAGGTTGGCATGGGCCCACCTCTCCAGCCTGTCCAGACACCTCTGGATGGTTTCCCTCCCCTCCAGCATATCAACTGCTCCACACAGCTCAGTGTCGTCGGTACTTGCTGAGGGTGCACTCAGTCCCACTGTCCACTTCACCAGCAAAAATGTTAAAGAGCGCCAGTCCCACTATCAGCCCCTGAGGAACGCCACTCATCGCTGCTTGCCACTTGGACATGGAGCCATTGACCACAACTCTGAGTGCAACCATCCAGCCAATTCCTTATTTACCAAGTGGTCCATCCACCAAATCCATGTCTCTCCAAGTTAGAGACAAGGATGTCATGTGGGACAGTGTCAAAATCATGTGGGACAGTGTCAAATGTTTTGCACAAGTCCAGGTAGATGTCAGTTGCTCTTCCCTTATCCAATGCTGTAACCCAGCCAACGCTGAGAAGGAAGTTAATTAGACTACTAGACTAATTACCTATTTGGTTAGACTGAAACCATATTCGTTTGAATGAATTCACTTTATTAAAATGTAAGTTGGCACACCAAAAAATTACCAGCCACATCCACCAATGTTCTCTTTTTCTACACTTTTTGAAATCCACATATAAAATCTACCAGAAAGGCATGCTTTATGAACAACAGGATTATCTCTTTTCAGCCAAGCTCTGCCTCTTTTTTAAAAATTATTTCTTAAAGTCAGAAATTTTAATTTATTTCAGATCTTGGTCAAAAATCTCCAAAAGAACTCTAAAAATTAAAAACACAAAATAAAGAGTCTCACAAAAAAAAAGAAGGAAGAAAATAAGAGGAAAGAAACCATAGAGGAAGATGAGATACTCACTTTGAAATGTAATAAAGTTATAGTTCATAAGATGTTAACATATTGCCTATCAGCTACTTCTGTGAGCAATTAGTTGTGATTAAGAGGTATGGATTAAGTGATCTGTGGGAGGTTCATGCAGAAATTTCTTTTGCTGCACAGAAGCTCCATCTCTGAATCTCAGAAGGATGCTTTGAAAATGCATCCTCCTAAATTTCTCAGAGTCTGCTTCTGATTTAACAAGAACCTAATTGCCTGATTATTGATTATATCTTTGAAGTACAGTAATCATGATATTGCAGCAAATTTGCCATCTGCCTGTCTTGTTAACAACCCGTCTATTTTCACCACAAGCTGTCTTACCAAATGAAAACACATATGGTTTCATTGCAGTGCATGTCCTTAAAAGGGTTGCAAACACAGATGGCTTTGGAGAGGAACACAATGGGGTGACAGCTCATGTTTGCCACTCCTCTGGGACTGTCGTGATCATTTGCCTCATATCAGTGGGTCTCTGTCCTCCTCTTGTGGTTCCTGGGATGCCTATGGAGGTTACCAAACTTCCAGGACAATAGGGCTTCATGGCATCAACCATAATTCTCATAGATCACACATAAATATCCAGAGAGCCCTTTTGAGCCAAGCAATTGACATAGAACAATTAGGCAGGATCCAGCCCCACCACCTATATCAGACCTATGAAATTGCATTTCTTTTGGTACCCTAATTACACTCAGAAGAGTAACGATTTCCCTAGGATCACTATCTTTGGCATGGAAGCCACCACCCTAGTTTGTTTAGAATTATCTCAATAGACAGGGAGTATTTCCTACATCCCAGCAGCTCCTCCAACTTAAAAGGCTTTTGTATCAATACAGTTGTCTTCATGCTGAGGCTGGGATTTCTCTCCATTAAGGTTAGATGCCTATAATATAGCCACCCATGTCAGAGTCCAGTAATTCCTGGACACAACTTACCTCATTCTAAGGTAGATCTCAAAAATAAGCTCAGTTCTCAGTATCTAGATGTCCAAAATAGCTCTGGAAAATATCCTAGATAACTCACCCAGCTATTTCCAGCCCCAGAAAGACAAATTCCACCACCAGTGCTTTTGCTGCTACTGCCAAAGTGATATACGTTGCACATGCAGACAAACCTTCCAAGAAATCAGACAGAAGCAACGGGTTGATGATAAGCAACTAATAATGAGCCGAATAATTAGAGCAGGCAGTGTGAGGAAAGAATTTGCTGACTATGCTTCAGGTGACCCTGAGTGGTAAGGACCCTATAAGACAATTAAGGTAAAAATGAGTAAAGAAAGCAGAAGTGATCCACGTGCACAGCAGAATGAACCCCCAACTAGCAGAGTGGTTTCCCAAACCCGACAGCAGAGCTCGGGCTGTGTATGCTGTTTTGGGCCCACCACCAGTCTCCTCAAGATGGCATTTTGGGAGGGGTGAGAGAGATTTAATATTCACCTAAAACATTTCTCCTCCTATTAGCAAGAATCATCTTGTGCCTCCATTATCATTCTAGGTCCACTACAAAGCTTGCTGAGGAGGGATCTGCTCAAGATACTATTTTTTTCCAATTACTCTGTGCTCCCTGCAGCTTTCCCCTTTTCCATGAAGCAAGTCTTTGCAAGGATTAGTTCCACCACTGGCTTACTGTTCAGAGCTAGGTGGTTCCAAAACGTGCCTAAGAGAGATTAGCTTGTTCCGGGACTGAACACTATACCGGGAGATCCAAGTAGCTGCCCCCAACCTTATGTGATGCACAGGAACAAGCAAAAGATGCCAAAATGAGGATTTGGTTTTTATTGCAGTTTTATCCAAATGTCAAATAAAACCTGGTAAACTTGAGAGCTCTGAAATGCGAGCTGTCAGGAAAGAAGTATGTAAAAGCAGAAACTGGTGGTCAGTGAGGTTAGCAGGGCTTGTTACCGCCATCTGCAGAGCACAAGCTCAATAACTGTATACGAGGAATTTCTCTATAACCAGAGCATGACTTTAGGAAGAAAGATCACCTGAAGCTGAGAACCATGCCTATAACAGTGTTTTTTTTCCAAAGTAAGCATCAAACTTGTGCATCAAAGCAATGATGCAGCTGGCATTCTGTTTTCATGGACGTCCTGAAGATTCACAGCTGAACATCAGGCTATCCCCTTCCTAGAAAAAGTTTTTACCCTCAGAGTACATAGCTCACTAGGCTGATTCAATCAGCCCCACTACATCTCAGTGCTTTTTTTCGTTATCTGCAAATTCAAAGAAAGAAAAGGCACACTTGAATGTTCCTTAGAGACCTCTAGCTGAATTCTTGCTCTACCAGTAGCAACAGGAATTGGGAGATTATGACAATAACATATTGCTGTTGGCCACGTCAGGAGAGATTAGAACCCTTCACAGAATATGTACTTTTTAGATCACATTTTGGAAACATCTGACTGTCTCCATTGACCATATGAGAAGAGGGAATATACTATTTCAGCTCTTTGGGTATAACTCATTTGGCAGAGACCTCAGGCACTTGGGATCCTAAGTCATTTATCAAAAGTCACAACGAAACTTTCCACAGACACACGATGCAACCAAATCAACAAGCCCGTCAGTGCTTCAATCTCAAGATGCTGTTCTCCTTTCAACAAACCTCCTTCGTACCCCTTAGTTATCCAGCTTGCCCATCTGGTACTTTCTACCAGTACTTATAGGGGAAAAATGAAGTTGTCAGACTTCAAATGGACTTTCATTATCTGAATTAATTTGCCAAAGCATCTGTACTGTTTGGAAAACGCTCATAGAAGTTTAACATAATTGCATCTTTGAATAACAATTTCTCAAGCCCCAAACTGAATCTCCAAAGCAATAGCCTAGATGTCGCTATAAATTGGGAAAGCACAATCCCCCACCACCAGTGCTTGCAAACCACACACAGGGAAAAGGTTTACACCAGAAAAGCTCCATACTCAGGACTGTTCCCTCACTCCCCCCTCTTCCACCTTTTCACTCACACCACACACTGAATACTAACCGGAGATCCAGCCATCCTCCTCTGTCAGCTTCAAGCCCTTGCGATAATAGCCAGCGGCTGGATGAATGTACGTTACAGCCTGCAGCTTGAAATGGTCCTGAGGCGCCTTCTACAGCTGGTAGCCTTCAAAACTGGGTTTTCTGCTCTTTATATGAAATGATGCACTCTGGATGAGACTTAAAACACCAGCATATTGCGCTGTTTAGCCTTCAGAGAGATATGTCAAGTAATTGCTGCCCTCTTAAATCATTGCTGAGCACTTTAAATATACAGGAGATTAGCTTACGCATTTGAGACATGGGTTTTAGAAAACGTTGTGGAAAATGTCTATAACACAATTTGCCTTGTTAAACGGGCACAGTTCTTCAGGCAAGAGAACCCTGACTCTTGGAAGAGACAGCACGAAGAATATAGCCACAGTGCTCCAAGGGAGTTACTCCAGCCTTGAGCCTGCAAACTCCGTGTGGGAGGAAGCCTGTTTGTCTGCAGAACTCTGTGTATCCGGGGCACATCTCCAACACAGACTGCAGTGGGGATACCCAAGCAAGGCTTTCCATTTGTTTGCTCTAATTTTGCATGAGTTATGGCATGCAATGGCTTTTCCTGAGGTCTTGTGTGTGCTCACATTCAGCCTGGAAGCTGTGTGTTATCAAAGCTCCAGCCTGAGGCTTGCTCCTTCTTGCTATAGCTAGCCTGCTCCCAATCCTTGAGGCTTTTACCTTAAAACTGTCCCCATACATTTCTGCAACACCAGGTTTCCAGCGTGATTGCACAGCCTGCTTGAAACAGAGAAACCAACACATTTAGACCATCGCACACTCTCTGATCTAAACATATCTCAGGTTCCCTACAATTTCTGGCGACTGTGCCATGACTGATAAATCAAACATATTAGAAAATAAGTCTGACCAAAGATCATTACAACTTCTCATTAGCTCTGGCGGAGAGCTGTAGTGAAAGACACGGTGCCAGTGTACTTCAAACACTGGCATCTCCTTCCCGCCATTAGCCAGCCGCTTCTCCACAGAGCTGGCAGCAGAGTTGCAGGTTTGGTTCTACTCAGAGGCCTCAGACACTTGCTGGAGGCTTTCAGCATTTAAACATTCCATGAGAATGTTCCATGAGAACACTTTCCATGAGAATCATGGACTGTTCGTCCAGTCTGAAGCTAGACGCAGAAAGAATCAAATTCTTCAAGAGACATCATTTGGCAGCAGGGAGGTGATGCTAAGCAAAGACAGGTGTCCTTTTGGTTGTGTCAATTAGCTGAAAAATCCCCACCTCACAGGAGTCAGGCAAAGCTGAGAACTTTCCATCCACAGGCGTTTTACAACAGCCGAGAAGGCATTTGCTGTCTTTGAGAAGCATTTTACAACTCTTAAAGCCAAACTCTGTCAGGAATTGCAATCTCATTCAACAACAACAGAAACAAAAAAAAAAAAAAAGAGGCCCAGAGAGACGAGCCTAATGGCAGGATTTCACACGAGCTAACCTTAGGCGTCCTCCGTGAGGGCAGCGCGGGCAGCGACACGGCCGCCGCTGAGGAGAGCCCGGGGCGGGAAGGGGGTTCGTCGTCCCACCAGCGCTGAGGCACAGGGCCGGGCGCGGCCTCCCCCCGGCGCGGGCCGGGCTCCCTCTCCTCAGGGGCCGCGCGGCCCGCAGCGGCGGGAAGAGGCGCGGGTAGGGCTCCAAGGGCAGGCGCCCGGCCGTCGGCGGGGCGGCTCGAACCGACGAGCGGCCGTTACCGAGGCGATTCAAACCGGCGCGCAGCCGGCGGGAAAAGGCGCGGGGCGGTTCCAATCGGCGCGCGGCCCTACCCGCCGTCCCTCAGCGCATGTGGCGGGCCCGGCTCTGCTCGGAGTTTACCTCAGGGCCGGGGCGCGCTGGGCGGGGGAAGCACCCACCAGCAGGTAGAGATGTAGCCGCTATCATGGGGGGGGCTTGCTTTCTGCTCATGACTACTTGGAGGTTGTCGCTTGTCACCTTCTCTTCTAGTTTTAAATGGGTGACAGCACACTGAGGGGAGTACTGGATGGAGAGCAGCCCTGAGGAGAGGGACCTGGGGGTGGTGGTGGGTGAGAAGCTCCCCATGATCCGGCAATGTGCGCTGGCAGCCCAGAGAGCCCCCGGCACCCCGGGCTGCATCCCCAGCAGCGTGGCCAGCGGGCGAGGGGGGATTGTGCCCCTCTGCTGCGCTCTGGGGAGCCCCCCCTGCAGCGCTGCCTCCAGCTCGGGGGGGCCCAACAGCAGAAGGACACGGAGCTGTTGGAGCGGGGCCAGAGGAGGGCCCGGAGATGCTGCGAGGGCTGAGCCCCTCTGCGGGGAGGACAGGCTGGGAGAGGGGGGGTTCAGCCTGGAGAGGAGAAGGCTCCGCGGAGACCTCAGAGCCCCTTCCAGTGCCTAAAGGGGCTCCAGGAGAACTGGGGAGGGACTCTGGGTTAGGGAGGGCAGCCATGGGATGAGGGGTGATGGTTTTAAACTGCAAGAGGGGAGACTTAGATCAGATATGAGGAAGAAATTCTCTCCTGTGAGGGTGGTGAGCCCCTGGCGCAGGCTGTCCCGAGAAGCTGTGGCTGCCCCATCCCTGGAGGTGTCCAAGGCCAGGTTGGACGGGGCTTGGAGCACCCTGGGCTGGTGGGAGGTGTCCCTGCCCAGGGCAGGGGGGTGGGAACTGGATGATCTTTAAGGTCCCTTCAAACTCTAACCATTCTATGATTCTGTGAGTAATCATTGCACTGGAGGACAGGGTTGTTATTCAGAAGGACCTGGTCAGGCTGGAGGAACAGCCTGACCAGAACCTGGTGAAGTTCAACAAGAGAAAATGCAAGATCTTGTATCAGGGAGGAATAACCCTGTGCAGCTGTGCAGGCTGGAGGCTGACTGTTCTGGAAGTAGCTCCTCAGGAAAGGATCGGGGGTCTTGGTGAACAAATAAAGGAGGAAAAAAACCCCTTAAGCTGTAAAGATAAGATCAGTATGGTGTTTATGGGAGAGGTGATTCCTTCAGGCTCTAGGTTGTCTCTGAAAGTAGCTGGTGTGGTCACTGCCAGAGTTAGGTGAGATGTGAATGAGGTGGCTGCTGAGCTCGGCACCGGTGTGAGCGCCTGTAAAAACTCCATGAACACAGGAGCTCTCACTCAAAACACAGTTGTTACACATCTCATAAGGGTGATGAGGTTTCAGACACACTACTCATGTTGAAGAGCTGGGGATATTTATGTTCCCAGTCATGGTGCTGTTCATTTGCATAAAAGATTCCATGTAGTGAGAGTGTAGTTGCATGAAAAAACAGTGTAATTATGGGACTGCTGAATCATTATTCCTGTCCTTACCATGGCTGCAGAGTGAAGTCAGTATTATCACAGGTTGCAGGTTAATTATCAGTATCCCTGCACTAAGAGTCATTACGGAGGAACTGCTGGGACATTTAATTGCCTAAGCAATTAATTACTGGGCAAAAATTGAGAGATATATGTTCCCCTGAGTGACTCCCTGCAAGTGTTAAAAGTTATGGCAACTACCTGCAAAACGAACCATAAATGTGAGTAGTCACCATCAGTTATTACACACTCATACCGAGCAGGGAGTTTGTGGAGAACCAGCAGGAATTGCAGCGTAGAGAAAGTCTCTTCTAGGGCCTCCTTAAGGAGGACAGACTAACGTTTGCTATTCTACCTTCTTCAGTTTGGATAGGAAGGACTGAAGCTCGTGGCATGAGTTCTGATATTCACAGCGAACACAAAGGACATCTTTCCAAGACCCTGCAAGCAGTGCTGGCTACTACTAGAAATTCTGCCTCCACATCTTCCCCAACGCTAAGGTCAGCCAGAAACCAAAAATAGCCTTGGCCCTTTTTGTTTACTCTTAAATGGTTAGAGCTGCAATGAGTCAGTCCACAGCCTAGAAATGCCAAGTTATGGGGCAGCGCACTCATGCCCTCTGACAGTAGTGTGCTGCTTTGGAGAGACACCACTCCTGTGGGTGGATTTGCAGAGGGTGAATTCATAATGAGCTTGCTGCCTTGTGCTGCTCCAGCAGCTGCAGAGGAAACCAGAGGCCAAATTCTCCATGGCATGCTGTGATAAAGCTGGATAATCCACTCATGAGGAACATGCTGCATGGTTGTAAATAGTAGTAAATGCTTGAAGATCAGAACAGCCCCGGGAAGTAGATAATAGCTAGTGTACAACAGAGATCCTCTCTGGTATAACTACACCATCAGACTCTCCTCACGTAGACTCGGTGTATGGCTGTTGCCAGCTTCATTATACAATGCCCCCAAGTGCCATGAGTTGAGCTGACAAAAGTGGTCTCTTGCCAGTGTAGCACTATCCATGCTGGGACTTCTGCTGGCATCAGCAGGTTGTTTTTTTTTAAATTTTTTAACATTTCTTAGCTAATGTAGTTACACCAGCCAAATTCTGCAAATATCAATTCCTTGAATTCAGAAACGCATCTAAAGTATCTAATCCTCTCCTCCCTGCAAGCACAGCTCTCAAATATTCATCCATACTTTGTGTACTTCCACTTATCAGCAGGCCAGGCACAAACACCGCAGAAGGGAACTGGGCATTTCACAGCCACAGCTTCAGTTTCAGAAACAGAAACAGGTGATGGTCGTTCCTCATTTATTCCTGAAAGCAGTGATCTACCGTTCACAAGCTAATACTAAACTAAATTAATGTACTGGTGACAGTTACCCTAGCAGTCAGCAGTGACATCAAGGAAATTTGGCTCTTAGTATAAAATGGTACCATATATGCTTATTGTGAAGGAAGAGCTGAACGCTGAATCCAAGCGTGTGTGGGCCCGACCCAAGTGCTATTCCCCCACACCCAGGACTTGCTCAGAGTTGAAGTAAAGAGCTGTAAAGAAGTAATCTGTAGTAGGAAAAAAAAAAATAAAAGAAAGATGTTTTCAGTTCTTTTAAAGCCCCGAGAATAGTTGCATTCTTTGCGTAGCATTTTGTAGCACCTTAGGTATTCGCTATTTAAACAAAGAGAGGCAGAAAAACTCTTGTAACATGACCCAGCTCCAACAATTGGTTTGTGTTTCTTGGCAATCTGAAAATAAAGACTGAAAAATACACTTTTTGAAGCGTCTCTTCTGGTCATCCCTCTTCTATGTGCTGTGCTAAAAAAAAAAAAAAAAACAAAGAGGAGAGTGCATGCAAGAGAAAGAACCCAGGTGTTATATTTTACTTTAGCGAGAAGGGAGGAGGGGGGACAGCTTGTGAATGCAATTAAATCAGCTAGCAAAAAGCTGAAAATCAGCATGTGTGAAAAGAATTTGAAATAGTGAGTGTGGTTCTATATTTAGTGGAAAGTTTCCTTTTTCCTTTGCAGCTTTTGCATAAAGCCCAAAGGCATTAAGAGAATAGATCTGTCTATAGCAATCTGTAGCCCAAAGTGTCAGAAGTCTACAGTAAATATGTAATGCCACCAAAGGAGTCTTTTAAAAGATGAATGCCCCAAAGCCTCTGAATTCAAGGAATTGAAATCTTTGTAATGCACAGTACCACATCTGTACAACTCAGGGTAACATTGCCTAAAATAAATCTGTGTATATGACTCACTAACTCCCTCCTACTTACACTAATGGGTTACCCATGCATACGCTGCAGGAGCCCCATCTCCATAGATAATCAGATATTCCAGGAGCACACAGCATAAGAGCAGATTCAGAAGCAGACACTTGCTTTAGTCCTGGGTCATTTCTTTTGCTGGTCGAGGACACAGCCCCAAGACTGCTGTAAGATTCTTAATAGATGGTTATTGTAAGAGTTTTCTTATGTACAGCTTTGTGTTAAATTGTTTTCTGAGGAAACTGCACCATAAGATTCTCTCGTCTGTTTTAGGCAGTGTATCAGATTGGCTTATTACCTGGTCAAAAATAATTGGCCCCCAGGTTAATGATATTTTTTATAAACAGGAATTTATGAGAGAAACAGGAACTCAGATTACAAAACTGTTTCTGGCATTCTTACTAAAAGACTGTCGAACAGAGGCCATGCCGTGTTTGTTTGATCAGGCAACTGTAACCCAAGGTCCAGGAGCTCACCCTTGCATGTGTCCTTTCAGCACAGCAGTGCTGTTACCCCCACTTTAGGGGAAGACGGACAATCATGAGGAGACCTGCTATTATGGTGGTAATGATCTTGCTTGATTTTGGCTATCTAAAAGCTAGGAGTCTAAGTTAATCTAAGCTAGCCAGATATGCTACTTGAGAGAGAAAGATCCAGAGGGCATTTCATCACACCCTAAATGTCTAACATAAGTGAGATGTGAAAGGTTGGAAAAGAGGGAGAGGTTATATAGTGCCTTCCTGTACCAGGATATTCTAAGTACTCTGAGCCTACGAGGAGGAAGGCCCATGGCCATATACACACTGCCCTCGGATAGCCAGACCTAAGGTCCCTTCCTGGATGCCCGTCTGCTAGAGCCTGCTTTGAGATTTGCTGTAAAAGTGACTGGGGACCCTTGTGAGGCTCAGTGTGGTGGCAATGCAGCACCCCATGAAAATGTATCATGGGGATTTATATAGTCGTCAGACCCAAATTCAAAGCCTACACTGTGATTGACCTTCAGTGCACCCCCAAACACGAAGGCAGTAAGGGAAGGCAGCAAATTCAGTTGGTAGGTGTGGGTTTGCAGCTGTGGACACAAGGCAAATGCTTTTATGGGTATCTTCTCAGGAACTCTACCTGAGCTGTGTTTGAACGAGATACCCTAAAGGGACTGGCCTGGTCACAGTAGTACTCCTCAAAACCATTTAGATCCCACCCTGAAAAAAGGTCTTTGAGCATGTGTGTCTCTGGGAACAGACTGGCATTCTTCCTCTCACTCTGTCGCGTTAAATGGCTCTGGCCTGCCCTGAAAGTTTGCTCGGTAGCCAGTCTCACACCTCTGATCTGGCAGGACTCAGGGAAGCTGTGAGCACCCTCGGTGACTGCCAGAGATTGCAGGGCTTCATTTAAAATGCAATTAACACGCTTTGCAGTTCTCCGTGAAGGAGAGAAAAAGCTGCATTTAATTCTGCAGACCTGGTGAGTGAAGAAGTTGTGAGTAAAAGTGAGTGCTGGTAGAAAAACTTCTTTCAACTAAACTTCCTCCAGCTGGAGGAATAGGGAGCATAACAAAAGAGAATTTCATTAAATCCTTTTCTTTTAATGAGAAATTAATAGATAAGCTTTCTTTGGATACAGTGGGATTGATCCTTGGAGCAGGAAACTGAAAGCACTTCTGGAAAAGGAGAGCACGGTAGGTTCAGTGTGACAAGGCACAAGCCCCTCTTCCAGAGCCAAAATAAAAAAGGCAAGGCTTTATTGCAAACTTACTGTTTGCTATTGCAAACCTTAGTTATTCCAGTCATTAGAAGATGACTCCTGTTACCCAGCTCTGTCACGCTTATCCTTTCTTTTGTTGGAGGAATAGGGAGAGGAAGCTAAAAAAACTGCATGCTGGACAACAGTAGCCAGGAAAACTCCAGCATCAGTCTCCAACTGCTTCGTCAGCTGCAAGGATGACATTAGCAATGGGCTCCATTCAGTCCTTTTACTGCATCATTACCTATTTACTCACACGCAACTCCCAGAAGACCCCAGTTCAGTAAGCACCATTAAAGAAAAGAAGATTTAGGAAGAACACTCCTTCCCTACTTCTGATAAGCTCCCACTTCAGTCCAAGTTTTAATTCGTGAAATCAGACCCAAGTTTATAGCATGGATAATATTTGCCTGGTCACGCAGTCCCGAGTTATTACACTGACAAAATAGAATTAATTGCATGGGGGGGCTTTCAAATGAGCTTCTAAGGAAAAGTCCATAGCACAGTTTTAACCAGCAGTTCTCATCCTCCTGACACTATCTGAATGCTGTGTACTTCTTCAAAAAGATAAAGGCCCCTTGTCCCTCCTACGTTTTTAGGACATGTGGCTGTTGTTTGATCTGAAAGAGCCCCTGCATTGAGCAGTGTGGGTATCAGCAGGCTGCTGCCACTTGACAAACAGCTTGAGAAACACCACAGAGATTGAAACAGAGGGGAAGAGGAAAGGGGACTTGAGCAGAGAAAATGGGATGGAGGAAGCAAAAAGAATCCAGAAAGGAAAGAGGAAAAGTGATGGATGACATTAGCTTTTGGAGAAATGCTGAAGGATCTGAATTCCAGCACCTTGTCCCGGGAAAGAGAGAGGCTGCTTCAAGTGACATAGTCCCTAACTCCCAGAGGCTTTGGGTTGAATTCTTACAGCAGAAGTTGCTGAACAGACCCATAGCACCCCCAAGGCTGTCACAGAGCAGCCTGGGCTGACAGGTTCAGCACCTACGTGAGCAGAGAGGGAGCCGAGTAGCCCAGCGAGTAGATTAGGAAAACAAACAGGAGCTCATCTCTAAATTCTAACTCCCTTGCTGGAAGGGGAATGTGTTCGCTCATACCTGCCAGCAGAGCTGCTCTGGTGCCATCTCTGCCTGCCTGCAGAAATGTGTATTGTCATTTTGCAGAAGCTGAAAAACACCTTAATGCTACATCACCCTTCATTCATGCATGGTAAGTCTGGTACCTAGCTCTGTTCATTCTCCATGCTCTGATTTTGGGTTATCTGTCATTTCCAGACCAGCAGCCTAAAACATCTCTTCTTGCAGGAGCCCTGCTTGCAAATCTAAGGGATTAAATATTAACAGTGAGAGAAAGAGGAATTTAGAGCTACACCTGCTGCATTTCTTGTGCTTGCCAGTCAGCAGGGCTGCCTAGCCAGAGTCTGCAACTGTACCCTCCCAAGAGCAAACAAAAGTCTCCTAAGAGCAACTTTTTCAGAAAGCTCCAGATTTTGGAGTCCTGTGGCCATGGAAAAGTTAAGAATGTGCTGTTAAAATAACAACAAAATAATTTTGCTGCAAAATTAATCCAAAGTTAAAGTAATTGTACACAGGGTGAAAGTCAAATCAAGAACTATACAAATAACATGAAATCATTTTACTCTGTTTAAACAGAACACTTTGATACTGTAAAGTCAAAGATAAAATTTGGAATAATTTGTACTGATTTTTCCTTTAACAAATGGTTATGAAAAAACTAATGTGTTCCCATGAAATGATTTGATTTAAATGAATCTGTATTTTCTAACAGAAAGACATTCTGTCAATGCGTTTTCCAGGCACCTCTGACAACAATAATTAATGCAGTGTTGAAAAGAGGGATCTTACGACTGAGCCATACTGAGGGCTCATCTTCGGTGTATAGAATAAATGGTATAAAAGTGTAGAATAAAGAGGCGCAGTGTCTTTACATTGCTTCAACTTTGGTTGTGTTTCCAAACTCTCAGAAAGAGAATATGTGACCAGGCTGTGTCCACCACAAAACTACTTATTTTCTACTTCTATGACTATTTCTTTGCAGCCCATCCACAGGGACAAGTAGTAACAGTGGCAAATTTTAACCTGCTGTAAAATCACAGCAGTGACACTTACGTCCTGCTGCCACCCAAAACCTTGTTTGAAAATCCAGGGCAAGATCTCCAAGCTCAACACCAAGCCATTCAGCCTGTAATCAGACCCTCACAGCACCAGTGCTCGGTCCTCACAGGAGCAACTGATGATCCCCAAAAGGGCTGAATTGTACATTTAAGAGTACTTTTGTTAAAGCCCTGGTCACATTGGCTAGGTGGTATAGACTGGAGCCCATTTTCAAAGTGCTACAAGCATAGTGAATGATACAGATAAAATCAAACATGACCATATATATAACTGTAATTGTTGCCCAGACATGTAAGAAGTATTAGGATTAACAATGCTAATCATTTTAACTGAGGAATAGCGTGAATGGTTTGTTCACAGTCATGATATAAAAGGTCACGTACTTTCTCAGCAAGGAAGATCTGTCATCCCAACAAGAGACTTGTAGCATAAACACGGTCCCTGTATGACTGCATGAAGGCAATGGAGATTTCTCTTCCTGCCTCTTGTAACTGTCTGTCAGCAGACCATCTCTTGATGTCCCTCCCTGTTCTCTTTAGGATTCATTTAATTTCTTCCAACATAGCTTTCCCAAATTTGTGTTCCAAATGCACTTGCATTTTCTGACCAGGCAGGAAAGAGTCAACAGCTTGTGGCCCAAAGGGTTCAAACACTAATGGATGTGGTGCTGCTCTCTTTTCATTCGTTTTTACTTAGGAAATCCTGGCCCCACAAACCTTGCCCTCCAGAGAGATCAAGCTTGATCTTCTTACTACACACCAAAGAACAGCTTGGGGAGGGAAGGATAGCATCACTGAAGCTCAGAGGGTTGGTATAAACACCACTGAGCTGAGGGGACCGGATTTTCGGTTACAAATTATAATTTTATTGGGCTCAAGGAAGAACATGAAACCACATTTTGACTATTCCCTTCATCTGTGAGTGAAAGAGAATTGTATTATCAGCAGTGCAGGGAACTGGGCTGTTGCTAAATCCTCTCGAAATGTTCTGAAATACAGCTCGAATTGTTCTGAAATAAAGGAGCATGAGTGAGTCTTTCAGGAAACATGGGGCTGCTTTGTTGTGGGGAATGGAATAGGAATTCACATCATTGCATAGAGCATGCCAATCTCTTCACTGAATTTAAACACACCGGACTCCTACATCTTTGCCTAGCCTTGACATCTGGATCCATTAGGAATTTGCAATTCTAATTTGAATCAGCCACACTAATTGTGCTTTTTTTTTAATTGGCTGCACTATTGATTTTACAAGATATGTGATGCTTTTCCACCTGTGTGCAAGGCTCCTGCTGGGAGCTGCTAATGGAAAAAGACACCTCAATTAGCAAGAATTCCCTCTGAAGTCCTTGAAAATCCAATATTGCTGATTAGTTTGTTAAAAAATCTTATTAAGAAATGCTTGGTGACTTCCCTAATAATATCAAGAAGCAGATCCTCATGCTGGGCTCCCTAGAAGACTAATCTCTCCCTCTCCTTTTTCCTTCCCTGCCTCCAGCAAGGCTCAGAATTTGCGGCATGCAGGAATTAATTTCCCAGCCCCTCCCTAGTGAACCATGGAGGAGGAGAACTATGCTTCCTTTTCTAGCCCCATGCGGGAAGTGTAGCTGTGTGAAGAAATTAATGATGTTAATCCAGATTCAAGGAGAACAGTGGAAAGTAACAGAAAAAAAGTCCCTGTCATCCCTTTAGTGCTTCATCAGGCAAATGAGCTGTATCCCTTGCTTATCCCTTTCCTACTTCAGTCTTGAATTTGTATTAGCTTAGTTGAGTATCTCCTCCTGACAAAATGGAAAGGGTGTGTTCTTCCTGCATCTTCTCTTGCCCATCACCTTACCACAAGAGGTGACAGAACCCAGAGATAACACGGCAGTTTGTGTTTGGGACACAAACTCTTGTTCACTCAAAGCTTAATCTCTCTCCCACGCCTGAGTTTGGCTTCATTTGCTTTAACTTGTGCCCATGGTATCAGGTAACAAGCAAAGTAATACAATGCAGAATTAAGGCAATATATGCATCTGCACATGGTTTAGCCTATTCCTTTATTTTCAGATAATCATTGCAATTTCTGTGAGCCAGACAGACTTTTAAGTTTCTTAGAAAAAGGACTTTTTCTCCCTTTGAATTTACTTTGGCCGTATCATCATTAAAGAGACAGACTTGGAGAAATAGAGAAATCACAAGTGGGGCCTCCCTGTTTGACCGCATATAACTGCAACCAGAGGTCTTCAAGAGAGGTCTGGCTTCACGATGGTGGTCTCTGCAGCTCCCTAATGTCATTTGAACAGGTCCGTGTTGGTGCCCCTGCCCAGGCAGTGGGGATAACAGCTCTATTTCCAGAAGCATTGCTAGGTGAAGCAGAACTCAAGCAAGCAAGCACAAACAGTCCTTCCCTTCCTCCTCATCTTAGTTAACATATAAACAGTTTACAGGTGTTCCAGTCATGCTGGAGACACATTCAAGTCCAAAGAGATCTGAAGCAGTGCCTCCTATCCGAAAGGCTATTCATTAGTCTAAGTGCATTCCTCATTTCCTTAGCCAAAGAGTTTGGCTGAAACATTTCCACAAAGTTTCTACAAAACTACATTTTGTACAAGCAATAAGCCACCCAGAGTTTTGGGAAGGAGTCCCTGACGAGCTCTAAAGTTTACAAAATACCATGCCTGTTCCAGTTGTGAGTTGTTTTGTTCATTTTCTTTCAAGTCCAATATAGGTATGGTGAAAATTAAAATGGTAACTCAACAGCTGGTTAGGAAGCAGTGAGACTGAACACAAAGGAGCCTTCCCTACTTTGGGGGAACCCGGGAGCTTTGGAAATGAGTGTGGGAACCTTCATCTTTTCTTAACTTTAAGGCCTACCCTTTGTTGAGGAGAAGTTTCTTCCCCCATCAGCTAATGGGGAAGGAGGACACTGCCACAAGGCAATTCAAAGCAGGAGCCAACTTTTGGTCTTTCTGTTCTCATGTTACCACCCTTCAAAAAGTACCAGCTCTGGCAAAAGTTGTCCATGTGGTGGAGTAACTGCTCTGCAGAGGGCAGGTAGGAGCAGCCACAGTGAGGGGACCATTTCCCTTCCTCACTCCTTCTGAGCCTCTGGACTGTAGCTAGGGCCATCCAACGTTCTCATTCAGCACATGCTAATTTTGACATTTCCATAATGTCTGCTTGTCATCACCAACTCTTAATTTAACCTCACTGCAGAAATGCCTCCTGCATTTCAACCAGACAGGCTGGAGTTTAATTACACAGTCAGGCAGCTGGACTGTGTTGCGGTATACCCAGCCAGTCTCTGGTTTCATGTGTATAATTGCTGAAATACTTCATTTTCCACTCTCCCCCCATCTATGTCATTCAGCAACCACAGTCACTTGAAAATATTTTGCTGGCAAAACAAATTGCTGCTGAGTACAAGCGGGGCTTTTTCCCCCACCTTGGATTTCTGTATCAGCCTGTTGATATAGCGAGGATGCTGCAGGAGCCATTGAGTTAATGGGGCTCAGAATCCTGTTTTTCCTCACACATACCCAGCTGACGCCATGCCTCAGCAGTGAGCACTGTTAGTCTCTCACATCTCTTACTCCTTGACACAGCACAGCACAATTCTGAATTCCTCCTTTCGAGATGAGTGGGCACTTGTGCTGCTACAGTCTTTTTTTAAATGCTGCAAAGACTCCCCTGCCTCTTGAGAGCTTCATTTGTCTTTGAATCCCTGGCTCTGGGTGCCCCGCAGACACAACGGGCTGCAGAACTGGGCAGCCCCAGCAAGGCAGGCTGCTGAACAGCCAGAGAGACGGGTAAGCACGAACCACACCAGTGCTGCCAGAGCTCAGGGCTACCGAAGGACTTCGGCCAAATCAAACCCTTCTGTGTGATGCATTTTCCCTTTGCCACATTGAGAAGCCCCAAAACCCCATCGCTGTTCTAGGGAAAAAAAATAAAATTGTACTAGCTTCACCCAGTGACACTTCAGCAGAACAAACATCCAGCTCTTACTGGAAGGCAGTAGGAGTCTAGCTCCAGTCTTTGCAAATACCACCACTTCAGACACCTACTTGCATCTTTTGGTGGACTAAATCCATTCATAATTCTGGCTCCCTCTTTCTAAACAACAATCAGAACACTAAAAAAAAAAAATAACCTTAGTACTGAGCTGAACATTGTGGGGTTCAGTGCCCATCTCACAAGATCAACTGCCCTTGCAATGAGGGTGGAAATCTTGAAGGGAAGTGAAGGGATAAACTGACAGCAGGATCATGTTTCTCTTAATTAATGCATCAAAACGCAGCCTGAGGACCTAGTCAGTACTTATTGAGGCTCTTAGAATCTGACCGTGTCCATGTGCAGGATTTATATGGCTCACCTGTGAACCCAAATCACTACTGGCAGAGGGCATGGAGAGAGCGTATCAGAGGGGTGCCTGAATGTGATAGGCCAAGGAAGTAGTGAAATATACTGTATCCAAACTATCCACATACAAATAATCAACTGTGTCCAACTGACCTGGTGTGTGGAAGTAATGACTCTTACACTCACCCTGTACGTCCCATCCTAGATCACCTCTGTGACTGGGTACAGCCAGCTGCAGCCATCAGGGGGCTATAGTGAAGTGAAGACAAGGAATAGGCATATCTATTGTAAATAGGAGATTTCTGTATTATTATTCAAATAAGTCTCAATCAGCTCCTGCCATTCCTTTGATCTACTCTGCTAAAAAACGGCTAATGTCGTTGAGGCGCATCCAGACTCCTTAGGATCCACAGCTAAAAGTACTAGCGCTTCTGAGCGGCAACTAGAATCAAACTGCTTCAGCAAGGAGGAGGAGGAAGAAAAGACAGTAAATGGAAAAATGCAATTCTCCAAGCGAGCTGTAACGTTGAAACACCTGACTTCCCACTGCTCTGCCAGGCAGCAGAGAGGAACTGAAAAGGGAATTAAGCTGTCTCCTGTCATAGTCTTAACTTGTGCTTTTGCATAATCAGCTGAAGTGACTATATCTCTACTTTAACATTTTACTATGTTTAATCCCCAAATTTGACTTGTTCCCTCTCACTGCCGAGGATGAGAACGCCCCTTAGCGATGCATTTGCTTAGGGCTTTCCTTGTTATAAAGGTGCCCAAATTCCCAGGAGACTCTTGCGAACCTGCAGCTACCTCCAAAGAGAGCCTCAGAAATCTATTAAGGACAGCAAGCCTTTTGTCGAGTTATATGGGAACTTACACTGCTGTGTGGACCCATAGGTATTTCCCATGGCACAGGAATTCCTTTAATTAATTCCTGTTTAAACTAGAGCACTGATTTTCAGAGCCAGTATCAGCCAGTCCCTTTTGGCCTTAGAGCCTGTTACTGTACGAAGTCTTGAAATCAAGATTAAATGTCTCTCTAAAAGCTCTGTGCCCTAGAAGAGGAGAGCAATGGAATGGCATTTGCTGACCTGTGTTATTCAGCATTCCTCTAACGCTCATTTCTAGCTTTAAAATATGTAATTCTCTAAAACTGACTCACTCTACATTCCACAGTTAGGAAGTTCATAAAGAAAAGATGGCTTTGCCCCAAGCGCTCTGCACCTTTATCTACAGAGATGTCTGCTTTCACCGGCATGTTTGTAGGAGTGCTCAGTGAAATCCCTGAAGACCTCAGTGGAGGAAGCCTGTTCTAGAGAGAAATAATAGCGCTTGTAATTGTTCTGCAGAATCCTGGAAAACGTCTTGTTTCCATTTTCCTTGCTAGTATTAAATTTTAATGCAGGAGTGTCCGTTGATATTCATTATTCATCTGCCCTTGAATTTTTAACCAACATGTGCTCGAGATTATTTCAGAAATTCTGTATTTATAGAGAGCTGGGAGTGAACAGCTATTCAGCGGGGCTGATAACTGCTGTCACACTTCAGTATCCATTTTCAGCAAAAATAGGTGGCTGATAACCATAATCAGGAAAATTGTTAAATTTCACAAACGAAAGGATGCCAGGAGTCATCTGCTCAGTGAGAGTGAAATTCATCTCTTCTGGGGATCTGTCTCAAGAGCTGTGTGATCTCTAACACCCCCAGTGTGAAGACTCTGTGATACATGGGCCTTGTGTTGGCTCTCAGCATGCTGATGAATTTCACTTTTTAGAGCCAAGTTACATGATTTGTTACAGAGAATTTTTTTTCTCAAATATAGCTTATTTCTTCATTATTTTCCTCAGGAGTAATCCAAGTGCAAACTGCACCTTTCTTTAAAAGCATTTGGAATTCAGCTTTATTTTCTCTTTCCTTTCTTCACTCTATAAATAGTTTGCAAATCAGTATTCACATTTCAGTTGTGTTGACTTGATGTCTCTAGCACTCTTCACTTTTTAAATAAGAATCATGATGTTTAGAGTGGGGTGTTTTTTTCAGCCACAGCTCTTGGAATCGTGTAACTGTGTGAGAATCTCAGTTTGCACTTAGAAGGGTATTTGTAGCTTTGTATTGCAAAGGAAGTAGGAAAATATCACACAAATGTGCTGAGAAGGACTGACAACTGGAAAGCAAATAGAAGAACTTTACATTTATTCTCCAGAGAAAATCTGCACAACTTCCCCCCTCCCCCCAACTTTTTCTCCTCCATTTATAATTTTTGTGGGAGAAGGAAATAGGAAATACATCTCTCCTTCTGAAGGCACCTAAGATAGGTGGGATTAGTTTTCTTCTGGAGCTGCCTGTTGCCTTCCCCTGACTATGCAGAAAGGGTAAAGGATGGGATTGAACCTACAGAGCCTTGGGGACCAGCCCAGATGCAGAAGCCTTTCTGTAGTCACTGGAGATGCAGTAAATGGGGTTTGGGTGTCCTGCATTTCACCAAATGCAGATCTTGACTTTGATGATACAACTCTGCTCCCCATTGTAGTCAGCAGAGCATGAATGAACACAAAGTGGCCTGGGGGCACATGTGCTGGGGCAGATTGGTAGACTGGGTTACTGACTTTAACTGATTGAGTGGGTAAAACCCAGAGCTTGCAGGTGACAATTTGATCTCTAGGCGAGCAGAGCCATGGTAGAGATTAGAAAGAAGCTGACAGATGAGTCTCCTTTTTTACCTTAGGCAAAAACGCTGGGTAAGATGGTTTCTAATACTTCAGCTTCTGATACTGGAGCACACTTTCCCGTCATGCACCTACAGTTTAAGGAGTAGATTTTAGATGGGCACAAGCCACCAGGTTACCCTGGTTACAAACAGCATTGCGTTCCCTGACACCATCCAGATTTAGTTCTTGCTAGAAACCCTTCTGAGAGGGTCATAATGAAAATGCAGGAAAGCAGAACGCCTTGCCTCAAGAAAGGAACTGAGTGAATTCTTCACTTCGAGAGGTTTACCATAGCAGTCTGGCACGGTAAACTGTGTACAGAGAGAAACAGTGCAAAGATGCAGATTCCACCTGAAAGGCAACAGAATTTTGAGACATACAAAAAAAATTGAACGGGCAATTTGAACAAATGTTTGCAAAGCTTTTATTTCAGAATTCATAGCATTATGGCCATTTTCTTCTGAAAATTCTGCTGCCTTCTCTTTGATAAGCTTGGATTGCTGCTGTGGTTCAATGAATAATAAAAACGCAAAGATGTGGGCATGAGTTTCTTGGGATGCTCTGTGAAGTCTACAGGCCAAGAATCTATTGTGGGATAAATAGGAAACAGTCACCTTTGTGATTCAAAATGGAGACATCTGTTTAGTTTCAAGTATTGCCTCGAGCCATCTGGTGAATAGGAGGAGATAAAATGAGTTACCCTAAACTCAAATGCCAAAAGTCTGCCATGGCTGGGATTTAGACAGTACTAGAGGCAATCTGAATCTCAGTCTCCATCTAAAGAGATATCCTATTTACAAGGGAAATGTGTTTGCCTGTGAAATAGATAGCAACAGTGAAAACTAGACCTCTTCATGGACAAAACAGTGCAAGTGCATCTCTCCAAACACTGGTCTCATGCCTGTTGTTATTCACCAGAAGAGCTGTCCTTTCTCTGCCTGGCCAGTCTGAAACACTCGCTCCACGTGCAGAAGCTAGCATAGCTTGGACCCAGGCCACTCGTAGACAGGCACTGATTTGCAGAGGCTCTGAAAGCCAGGCTCTTTGTAAGAAGTTTTTATGTATTGATCGGTCCTTGTCAACACATACAGTGTGCCAGGCTCAAGGACCAAAGAAAGGACTCTCCCTGAGTTAGAAATTCTCCACAGCAGTGAGGAGGGTTCTGCTCAGAGATGGACACCCGCTGCATTTGTAGAGCTTGGTGGCTGGGCACCGTCCCCTGTGTGTTCACTAAAAGACAGGCCACTGTGTCTCTCCTACAAGCTTGATGATTTCAGCCCTGATAGGGTTGCAGTCAAGTCAAAAGGAGGGGAGTAAACATGATCAATAACCCCTTCATAGCAACTCCGTTGCACTTCATTACCCCCTCATCAGGCACTGGCCTCCTCTCCCCACGTATACTCAATCTCTCTCCATCTCTGAGGGGGTTCTTGGCTAGGCCAGTGATTTCCACTCACAGCTAACGCCCTGCTACACCATCATTTTATGACTCTTGAAGTGGTTTTGAGATAGGATTGCTGCTGAAAAAAGCTGCCCAGACCTCTCTGTCTGCCTGGGTGTGTGTTCCCAGCCTGTCCCTGCCGTGGGGCACACGTGAATATGGCACATACAGAGTCTGGGAATGTGTGGCTGAGAACCAAGAGGACAGACTTTTATTTCCAGTGGTGATATGGACACTGTCAGTGCCGTGACCAGTGCTCGCTGTAACCCTGGCTCCGCAGGGCGGTGACTCACAAGCAAACCTGCCCAGGCTGATGTTGGGGGTTACTACCACAGCAGCCTTAGACCCCTCCTTATTCTGGCTCATTTTCTACCAGGGCACAGCAGATAAGGCAGCAAACTGAGAAACAGGGTCCGTAACTATGATCCCAGCTCTAATCATCAGAACTTGTGGGCCAGACCCCCACCAGTGCAGCCAGCAGACACTGGCCATCTTAATCATATTCCCACCACAGCTTCCTCCTCTTTCCAGGAACAGCTGCAGTATTGGGGGCGGTTTATATAGCCCCTTGCACAGCAGGTACCATATTCATGACTGGTCCTTTTCAGCGTGGTGTAAACCTCTGTCACCCCCACGACCTCTCTCCTTCCAGATCCTCTTTTCCAGCTTCTTCAGACTAATTCCAGCACACACTGATTTCATCATCCTCTATACTGGACCTCCAGTCCCTTTTTGAGTGGAGCAGCAGTTACAGAGCTTAGGTGTATGCAGTGAGCATGGGTGACCTTCCCACGCATTCCTGGCTTTTCACTGTATTGCTTCTCCCAAGAAATATCAAGCAGGATTCTGTTGTAATGAACTCAGAGGTGACCCTTTCTCAAGACCCAAATAATCAGGCATAGATCCAAAAGAAGAATTTATCTCAAAAATGTATCTAAAAATCAATGACAATTATGCATCTAAATGCTTTTCAGAGTTGGTCTTCTGTGGTGACAGCTATTGAGAAATATTTGGGGTTTTTTAATGAAAATCTAAATTTTCCATAACCACGGCAATAAAAAGACGGATTGTAGCTAAAGTTTTCAGTTTTCTTTTTTCATTATTATTATTTCCCTGAGGTTAGACATGGAAACAGTTCTGAGCAAGGAGAGCCTTTTCCAGAAAAAGTTACGGATATTTAAGCTGCGTGGAGAATGGAAGAGCCATTCACAAAGGATTGTGTATCTCTGGGAAGTGATTGTATCATTTCTGACCAGAATGAAACCAGTATAAAAACTGTGATATGAAAGAATATTGAGTATTCTTGTTGCATATATTTATTAGCATAAGTGGTATATATTTTAGATCAACATTTCATTTTGATAATTTTTTATTTTGATTGTTTTGTACAATAGTATAAGGCACTTGGTTTGCACTGAACTTTAATCCAGAGATGCCTGAGTATTTCACAAGATAAATGTGATCCAGCAGAAGTTCATTTTGTGTTGGCCTTCGTAGAGTATTTTCTAACATTGCCTAAACACACTATTTTATGTTTCTTGATGGAAAAATACTGTACAGATCTTGCTGAAAGAAAAGAAAAAATGTGAGGTTGAGGTAGACATATAGCATGAAAAATCCTTGCTGAAATTTAGAGTCAGACACATTCCAAAGCAGCTGAAGGCTGGGTGCTATAATGAAGAGCATTAGGAAATATCAATATCATTACCAGAAGAGCATGCAAGAGATAGAGAGCATCAGTTAACATGGAACAAATTTGTTCCAGAGACTGTTCCATGAGTTTAGTAACAATCAATCTTATTCCTGTGAGTCTCTTGAATTTACTAGTATAGATACAGCCTTATTTTCTCAGATAATAGCTTTTATTGTCCCTTGAAACATCACTCTAAAATGGCTCCTTCTATTCACCTTGAAATAATAGTGGTTTGTAAATTCATTTGAAAAGCACAACAATTCCCTGACTTTTGGACTTGCGTGTTAAACAAGACAGACTGTCTTCCCAGGCCTTAGGGAACATCCGTGTGTTCAACAGCAACATGGGACCACAGTGACACAGGAGAAGCAAAGTAAGAAGATTTTCAACAGCGTTTTTCAACAGCTCACAGCTACTTCAAACATGAAGTGGTTTTCCTTGGACCAGCAAAATTGACTTTCTTCACCCCTGAATTGTGTTAGAAGTGACAACTAAGTATCAAGATCCTTTTTCAAAGCTGTCTGAGATCTTCAAAACCAGTCAGAAAAAGGGACACTAGAAGGATTTATATCTTGGCTTCCTGCTGATCTTTGAAGAGTTTCAACACCTCCACAGCTGATAACAAGCATTTAAAGCTGGCCTTCAGGAAAAGTCTATGCTAAACCTGTAAAAAAATCTATTACTTATGCCTCTTATATGTACTCATGTGCAAGACTACTCTGTTCCTAATCGTGTTGTTCTTTGAAACAGTCCAAACAAACATCAACTCATCCTAATACACTATTTTCTGAGCTTGGCTAAATAAGCAAAAGATAAATCTACTGGTAATGCAATTAAGTCATAATTATACAGAAATACATATGCAATTACTTTCCCATCCTCATTAAAGTTGAATGAATGCTTAGGGGTTTAACTACCTTTTAACTACAGAGCAAAAGAAAGTTAATTAGATAGTTGCAAAATTTTACGTTTTAACTTTTCCTAGTAGAAGAGTGACAATAACTGCCTTTGAAAAAGGTTGCTCTAGTTCTTGGAGAGAAAAATACAGCTGAAAATTTTGTGCAAAGAAATTAAGAATGCAAGTGAAGTGTATTAATAAAAATTCAATTATACACTTATTGCATGTGCAATTTTCAACTAATTGCATTGCGGCAAGTTTTCTCTTTTGCATAGGCACTATATTTCCACCAGAAAAAAAAACAGCTCAAGATGATATCTAATGAAGCTTTGTTAAAAGAGGGCGATAAAAGAGATTAAACCCTGTTAAGGGCATGCCAAATGAGGAGTTTCTGAGTGTCTTGTGAGAAAGGTCCCTGAAGAACAGTAGTATCTATATGTGGAAGTACGTGCTTACTGAGTTATATTCACCCGTGCAGACACAGGGGGCTCACACAAGTGCCACTAACATGGCTTTGACCAGCTCGCTTATCCAGAAGCATGGAAGGGGTCCTGCCGCCAGCCATGTGGGAATAGGGATAAATTCTAGTAACAACCCCAAAATACATCCTACAGTTAGGGGTTTCTCTTCATCCACAGTTCTAAGTTTGTAGGTTTGTGGTGCCCGTCCCCTGCATCTACGCCCTGGTAGATGATCTGGAGGGTACATTGTGCTCCCATTAAGAATTTTACAGGAATTAAATCAAATCCTCTTAAATCCCTTGCAGGAGCTGAAGGACCTGCAGCAGGGAAGTTGAGGCTTATCAACTCGTTGCTGTTCTTTGGACAGTCAATCTGCTGAGCAAAAACCAAGGAAAATTAGCTCCAGCAACCCCCAGTCTAAGGGCCCTTGATGATAGGAAACACTGGATTTGGTGTGAGAGACACCTCTCACTTGGCAGGGGAGCCAGTTAAATACCTGATAAAGACTGTCATGATGGACAGGGAGAGGAAGAAGAGACTAATTTGAAGCACCTGACAAGGTTGGCCACAGCAGGAGTCTTCCCCAGAGGGAATGCTGTAATTAACATCTCTTAGAGACACAGCTTGTCACAGAATTGTCTTTCCCTCAGGCAGAAAAATGCAATACTTTATTATTCTTTCTCCCCTCCCCAGCTGGTTAGTTGGCTGATGAAATTACATGATCAATATGTCACACACAGACTAAACGAAAGTCTGGCTAGACAAAATGAGTTAGCATGCAATTGCCTTTGGTGTATTAGGGTAACGCACTTCAGCAGGCCTTGCCTACGTTTTATAAAAAGGCTAACAGTACAGTGTCACCTTTGCTTTCTGCCAGTTCCCATCCTGTGGGTGCTGAGGACACAGCTCCCCTCTCAGCGCCCCTGAGATGCAGAGAACAGGCCCTTCTCTGCTCCTCTCGCACTCACAAGCTGTTCTGCGCACTGGGTGTGCAGTCCCGGCACTGCTAGAGCAGCAGCTTTCACTCCACTTGACTTGCTCTCTGAGAAATGTATTGCACAGCCTTTGACACCTAAGGAACAACAATAGATTTGTACTGGTGCAGCTGGGATAAGTGTCTGGCCCTTAGGTCCTGTTCTTTCTCTCCTCCACTGTCAAGTTCTCAGTCATCACCCCAGTCATCCAAGGTGCAGGTTTGCAGTTGCCTGCACCATTGGTGCGTGCGTTTTGCCATGTCCTTTACCAGCAGAAGATGACTTCCAGGTAAATCCAGAGGGGCAAGAAAAACATTGCAGCTCTTTGGAGAGGCTCTGCTGAAAGAAGCAATAGATAAATTGGGAGTTCCCTGTGTTAAACGTGTACCCTCTGTGCCTTGATCTGGTGACCGTGCCTGCACACAGGCGTGAGCAGCAAGCTGTCAAGCTGGTTTACTGGGATGACAGATGAGTCAGCCAAGCAGAGATGTACATTCCCTTATGGCATCTGAAGTGTGGGTTTTTCCAGAGCAAAGAAGCAGGCAACCTCCTTTCTTCCCTCCTGCGCGCCTGCCACTATCCCTGGCTAAAAGGCATCAGGCAACCTGTCCCAGCAAGCCTGGCATCTGTAAACAGCCTGCTGAGCAATTCCAGGTTGGAGCAGGACATAGCTGTGATGGTGACAGAGGGCAGATAGGCTCCCAAGGGTATAACATCCCTATCTCCAGTCCTCCTCATTTCCAGTGTCTTGGGCTTATCCTCGGAGCAAAGAAGATCATTGTTCGAGAACACCGATCACTTTGGTGATGCTGAAAATAAGCCCAGAGGAATCCATGTTGCTCTGTAGGGTCCAAGTCTTATTTTAAGAAATCTAGAGGAAAAGTAGGGAAAGGCATTGAGTTACCACAGGGGTAAGGACAGTTGGCAGCTTACTGTGAGTCTGTCTGTCCTCATGGGACCTCCAAGGGTCATGGTGTGTGACCTATTCCCTGGTCACAACTGCAGGAAAAGAGTAAAACATTAGCTTTGGCAGCCAGGTACTGTGACGATCGGCATTCCTGGGAGAAAGAGCTTCATAGATAGGTGGCAATAAGCCAGACAGACAGATTGTCATCTAGGGGTGGCCAGCTGGACACACGTGTACAGTCTCTCTCTCAGAGCTTGTCTCACCTCTAGCATGTTGCAGCCACAAAGTCATGATCAAAGCAAGTTTCCATCCCAGAGATAGCTGCCAACCAGGAAGAAAGTTCAGTGCCGGAACGACAGTCTGAATGTTGGCCATGAGAAAACTGCACTTTATCAGCTGTTCATTCCCGTTACTGGGAATTTATGGCTGAGAAATCATTCAAGGCAAAGCTTTCCAAAGGGTTTCAGGGAGGTGATGATCATGGTGAGGCCACAGCTTTGGTACCATGACTCTAATGGTAGGGACAAAAAATGGGGTAGGTGTATGAGTGGATTAAGATGGTGGACTAAGAAATATCTGGTGTATATGAGGCTTTTGTATCACCAGACAGAGTGGGATTTAAGTGGAAGCACAAGAATGGGTATCCCTGTGAGAGTACCAGGGCCTGCCTGTGTAAATCTGAATGATCTCAAGTGTCAGGTAGATATTCATCCCTTTTGTTCTGTTGAGTTTTCTCTGTTTTTTCACTGTTTGCCCTTAAACACCTCACCCCTCAGAGCAAAAGGTAACTAAAAGGCACTTGCCTAACATATTTCTGAATCTCCTAGTGATCCTTCAGGTGGAGTGCCTTCCTACTCCGTCTGGCAGCACAAAGGATAAATAAAAGGAAAGGCCAATCTAACTTCTTTACACTGCCATTATTGCATGCACTCCTTTGTTTTGTTTTCTCCTGAAGCTCACAATTTCAGCCTTTCAGGCTTTTGTCATTTCTACTGCCTGCCCTCAGCCAGAGTGACTTGACCTTGGTCCAGAACAGCCTGGCAGAGTGAAATTAGTCTTTTGTTGGAGACAAAGAGCTAAACTGATTTGAGGAAAGGTAGATGACAGAAGCTAGTTCAGATGTTTCTCTTGATTTTCTACAGAAGTAGCTTAGATGTTAGGACGAGTAGTGGTAAAAATCCGCAATGACTGGTATTTTCGCATGCATTAGTCCCGTGTATTACTGAAAGCAACAATATTGCTACACTTTAATAAAAGTGAGTGAAAGCAAACAGAAGGAATAAACATGTTGCTCTAACTCTTAGCCACTCTCTGATCTGCCAGGAAATGGTTATTGCATGTCAGAAGGTTTTCTGAAGCCAGCTGCAGTCAGTTCAGAGGCTAAGAGCAAACCAGCTGCTGGACCACAGGTAGGTCATCGTCACATGCGGTGATAAACCATCAGCCTTGCTACAAACGGAATTTAATATATTGTCAAAAGCCACTTCCTTCTTGCCCTCCTGCTTCTCACAGGCAAGTAGACATTCATCAGTGGTCACGAGTAGCTGTGAGCTTCAGTGGCCTATGCTAAAATGGCTCACGCTGCTAAATGCCTTGGTTTATTATAATAAAATAGCACTTTACTGGGCTTCTGCAAGGGTTTTGTCAACACCAGTGTGCTCCCAGCAGCTTGTATTCCTACCACCACTTACTGGCACCACTTAGCTGGTACCACTGCCTGGGCACGTACAACTGAGCAGTTACAGGGTGGTCCCTGTGCATGTTCTTCGAGGTCTCAAGAACAGAGAAATTTATTCCTACGTTATTTAGGCCCGGTAATATAACCCTTTTATAGGAAGTCAAGGGGTTGGTGTCCACATCTTCACTCAAGCTGTTAACCACTCCACACCCACCCCCAAAAGGAGCATTACCTGGTTATCCCCTCATTAGCATGCTCAGCAGGATTGAGGACAAATTCTTCTAACTACATGTCTCCAATACAGGCATCTACAGCCCTGCTACGAGTCACCTGAGACGCCTGTTACAGCCAGCGTGTAAGATGGCTTTCTCAAGTAAAGGGCCTGAAGTGATATGGAGGAATATTTTCCTCTCCTATGCCCATTAACACTCTGCTTAAAAAACGAGGGACTTGGGTTCCAGAGCTCTCGGTCCTGTACTTAGAAATGGATGGGGATTGTGTGTCAAGATAGATTTGCATTTCAGGAGAAAAAAGGCTGAGAGAAAATGTGGCTTTGCTCCATTTTCAATGTTTCAACACTTTTCTAGAGGAAATGCTGAATTTTTCATTTTTGGTTGGAGAAGTTGAAGCAAAACAATTTGAGATGGGGCACTGGGGCTGATCCTGAGTCCATCAGATGCCTCACATGAATTTCAGCATGGATACCATGTGCTTCTCTTTTCAGATGTAATGCACCATGGCAGTACTGGGCTGATGCATCAGTTCAAAGAAGACCACGAGTACAAGGCAGGAATGAGTGGGAATAAGGTGCAGAGTATCAATTCTAGAAGGAAACACAAACAATTGAATTGACTAGTATGGAAAGTGTTCTGTGTGGTAGTGTCAAAAAGGTCTTTTTAATGCCAGTCCTTTGACATTTTCCATTTTTATCCTTCGCCCAAGTACAAACAAGGGAGAAAATATTGGTGCTTCCTGCAGCAGGAAAATTCCAATTTTCAATCAGCTGCTTCTGCTGCCTTTTACTCATGCTCCGAGAGACGCCTGGGTTGCTGCTTTCCTTGCAGATCGAACAAGGGATGAGATGCTTTGATCTTTCACATTCTAATGGATTAATTTGTTGCCTTCGTCTGAACTGCAATGAATAATTTGAATTACAATTAGCAAACCTCTCTGCAGAGTCAGCACCTGGCAAAGAACAATACTAGGAAAATAAAGGACCTTCTAGGTGAGACATGATGAAAATATTATAAAGAGAAGGAGCTGCTGGGCACTCGGCACGCTCCCCAAGGGATGTGGTGAAGACATCACATGGAGGTGCGACAGGCAAGCTAACATGCTAGTGTGATTGAGATCGGAGCGATAAATCCCGTGTGACATAACTCATGGCTGATACACATTTTTACTTAAGCCGGTCAGTTTGTCCATCTCCCTACTCGTTTGGAGTATAGTGCCTTTTAGGTGTCTGTTAATGTGAGCAATGCTATGAAACTTGTCCCATTTCTGGGACAACTTGAGGAGGATGACTAGGATTTCACAAGGCTGCCTGCCGTTGAACGTTCATTCCTTAGTCTCATGGCTTCTCTCATGGCACAGCCCATGTAGCAGCTCTGGTGGCTGACTGTAAAATCAGCTGTCATTTATTTCTCCCTCCAGCAGCCTGGAGCTGTGAGCAACAGAGTTGGCCCAGTGAATCATAGAATCATAGAATGGTTTAGGTTGGAAGGGACCTTGAAGACCTTGAATGACCCTGGCCTTGGGTAAACAAGCAGGAGGAATAACAGTGAGAGATGCTTTTCAGCCAGGAGTCCCCTCTTTCTTCCTCCTCCTGTTAATCCAAAGCCTTTCCCTGGGGATTCTCCAGGGGTTCCTTGCTACACGTGATGTCTGCAGAAACATGCCACGATCACTCAGTTTGGATACTGTCACCAAGAAAGCTGGGCCAAGAATACGCCCAGGCACATAGCTACTGCCAGATGGGATGCTCCGAGACCAGACTGGTTCTTAAGCTTGCCAGAAGACCACGGGGCCTGGAGGAGGAGGAGTTGTATTCCACTGTAGGTGTTTATCATCTGTGTAGGTCAGGGGTATATAAAGAGGTCACAACTGCAGCAGCTGCAGGATTTCCTTTCCTGGAAATGCCATACTCCAGAGTTTTCCTTTTTTGATACACTGTATCTAAATCAAATTTTAAAAGTTAAATTGAATTCAAAATAGTATTTTCAAACAAGTGGATAATGAGTTAACAGTGACCATAATGTTCTTTTCCTGTGCCGTTCCCCCTATGAAACGGTGATATGACTCCCGAGAAAGCAACCTCCACAAACACCCTACATAAATCTCTCATTCAGAGCAGCTCTTGAACCTGTGAATGAAATCTAAAAGGACTACGTAAGTCCCAAATGCAAGCAGATTCTTCAACACAGGGTTGAATCAGAAACCTTTTTTTTCCTTAAAAGATTCTGGTTTCAGCCTTGAATTCTGGGTCTGTTGCACAACAAAGAAGTCACTGAATCAGACAAAGAAAATTAATTCTGTTGTTATATGGGGACAGGATTTTACACATTTTTGTGCATAAGCATTCGAAAGAGGTTACTGCAAGTGTTAAATTCAATTCAGTGTCCTGCAAGACATGCGTATGTATGACTGCCTAATTATAATTAGAACCACAGAGTTTAAAAAAAATAAATAATCTCTTCATTATGAGAATGTAATTGTCTTTGTTAATTGCCATGAAGTTGCAGATCTTTCTCTTAGCTCTGGCCTCAATGGTTGTCTTTGATTTTAAATAGAGGCATTGTACTCCAGAAGCTTTGTTTAAATGATGTGGGTTTTGTACAGCATTTTTAATACTTCTCACAATGACTCCACGTGAAAAAAAATATAGATGTCAAGGTTATCAAGCTTGCAAAATAATAGCATTACCGAGAGTTTTCTCTACTGCGATGCTGTGTCTGATAAGAGGTAGTTTGAAGGCCAAATTCCCCATTTTCCTGTAGGCACGGGGCACCAAGCATTTCCCCTAATAAGCAAACTTGTCTAGAGTCCAGGAGAGTTGAGGTGGATTCAGCTCACGTGGCCTTTGGTCAAGGAACATGAGCACACACATCTGAGTGCTGAGACTGAAGCAAAGCTATCAAAGCTATATAGGCTATAGCATAAGGACCTCATCAGAACCCAAATAACCTCTTATCCATCCTTAATGGCTTTGTGAGACGCTTTAAATGTGCACCTAGGGATTCTAATCATCTAAATCCTATTTATTTAACTTAGTACTTCAATATAAAATAGGACAGAAGACTCCTAGAAATAAATTCAACCCAAATTGGAAAAAAAGAAAATTCTCTACACAGAAAAGGAGAGTAGACCTCATGTGTGCTGCCATTGCCATGCAGAAAACCTTCAATTTAAAGCAGCATTTAACACAAAACTATGCCAAAGGCAACCTGAAGATGTTCTGTCATATCTCATTTATGCTCCAATGCCACAATAAAAAGGAAGAATTCCCTGTCAGCACAGCTGTCCTTCTTTTTCAAAGGCTAAACAAAAATCACCGAGGAATTTAAGTCATTGATGAAGGCTATACGTGAAACATCTTTCTTTCTGACCCTGTGGAAAATACCTTTCTTCAGACAGCAGAAAAGTAATAAGAGAAACTGTCAGGGTTTGCTACAGATACTGGTGACGTCCATGCCACAGGAGCTGGCTAGCTTGCTAATTTGCTTTCAGTTAGCAGGATGCAGGAACACTGGCTCATCAATACTGACAAAGTACACTCAACGTGTGGTCACACCTCCCCACTCTATGCTTGCACCACTCTCGGGCGTTGCTGGAGCAGCAGAGGTGCACGGGGAGCTACTCCTGGATCTCCACTTTATAGCTTATAAAATTAAACCTATGAGGTGACCCTGCTGTGGCAGGGGGGTTGGACTAGATGATCTCCAGGGGTCCCTTCCAACCCTGACCATTCTGTGATTCTGTGATTCTGTGATTCAAGGGGAGACTGAATTACTGGAACTCAGCAACACTTTGAGAAGGAAACACCACCTTAAGAAGGAATGAGCCATTCTCTCGGGTCCAGCTGCCATTTCTCTCCCAAATACCACATATAACTATTTTCTTCTGATCACTGAGGAAAGTTGTTGTATACTCGTCTCAATATTTCATCAGAAAGGAGGTACTGTTTACCTTCTGTCCACTTCATTTCCATCAGACCACCAGCCAGGATTTGACTGAAAAATCAACCATGGTGAATACGGGAAAATGCAAATGCGAGGCTGAGCTGAACTCTGCTGTGTTCGAGTAGTCGGGGCACCTGCCATGACTGCTATATGGAACAATTATGTTAGTCTGCTAGGAAATATTTTGTCTTGAAAATTATTCAAATGCTGTTGCGTTATCCATCAGGAAAAAATCTGTGCCAACAATGCAGATTTCTCCGGCATCCTGAATCTTGCTGTTTGATGCGTTGAGAAAACATGTGTATGTGCATTAAGCTGCCAAAGGTACTTGTTTTAAACGAGCAAGCAGAGTTAGTGTTTCATCAGTGTGTTTGTTGGCTGTCAGGGGAAAAGTCCTATGAAAGGCTTTGGGAACAAAGAATTGGAGAACCTGCTGATATTTTTAGGATGAGAGAGGAGAGATTATTGAAGACAAGGCCTGAATAAACAGTCTGCGTTTATGGTCAGATATATTTTTCTGTGAAAACTCAACCATATCTTTTCTTGTCTTAGCCTGCCTTTTTTATGTCAAAACTGAGACTCTTTCAAAACAGTTTTGCTGATAATATGGACCCTTCATTCCTTTGCAACAGTTAAGAACGGATGACAAGGCTTATCAGAAATATCCCAAAGCTATCTCGCTTTACGAGAGGAGACAGTTTGGAGATTTTAAGGCAACAAAGGATGGTCCGGCTCATTCTACATAATCTTTAACATTTTTTGACACTGACGTCTCTTAGAATTTTTTGTTGGAAATGCTGATAGGGAAAATTCATTGTGGTCCTGAATGTAAATTCAATAACTATGAATCACAATCTGGAAATGTGGCCGTTAAACTTTCTCCTCAGTTACCTGATCTCTAACTGTGAGCAGGAATGGACCAGTCTTGTCTTCTAGGCTTAGTTGTACATGAGTACTTCCAAAATCTTCAGTTCCTGTCTTGATTCCTCACTTCTAATGGTGTCAAAATCAGGTTTGCATGATGTCATGGCTAAAAAGGACATCCAGAGATCCCACTAGACTGCAATCAAAACATCCTGATTACAGTCAGATTTATTCTGTGTTAATTATAATATAGTGCAAACTAACTTCCTACTCACTGCTTCAGTCCCTTAAAAAAAAAAATCATCATAACATCCAGCAATAATAATGCAACAATCATAAAGCAGTTTAAGGGTCATTTCTGAGTCTGCCTGGCAGGCAGAATGACCACCGTTGTTTTAATACATACGTTATATATATGAAGAACAGATCTGAAAATCCCCTGAAATTAAAGTAAAGGGGAAAAAATCTTTTTCAATATGATTAAGTGACCAAAATGTCTACATCAGATTTGGAGCTAACAACGTTAATAATGACTTGAAATCCTAGCACAACTGTCTAACCGTAAATAACCATTCTGTCTGCCATGCTTTTTTAACAACGTGGTAATGAGCACTAGCAAGTTATTAAAACTGTATAATAGGGAAAATAAAATACTTTGGGTTTGCTGTGCCTTGTGAGCCTGTCAGGCTGGTTCTCTAAGCGGGCAGTTATCTCACAGGGTCTGGCAAATGGCTGTGGTGGCTCATGTTCCCTCCCTCTCCCCTGCTATCTCCCTTGGTACGCATTTCTCCCCTTCTCACAGCGACAGTGCCCCACAGTAAGATTGGCAGAGTGAGTGTGTAACAGTGTCTTAGTCATTACAGGGGAAAAAAAATTACCTCCCTGAGCACAGGGCTCTGCCCAAGGTGGCGGTCACCCCAGCTGAGAGGTGTGGGGAGGGTGTGAGAAGAGGAAGGGCATAAACCATCGTTTGCACCGTTTGCATCGTTTGAGGAAACCTCATCTGGAATTGGAAGACAGAAAATTACTTTTCTAAAAAGCTCAAACAAATAATCTTTTTGGTTTTTTCTTTTCTTTTTTTTCTTCCTTTTTCTAAGTTCAAGAAGGTCCATTTTCATCCTGGAAGTTTCTGAAAAGGAGCTGCCCTATTACCACAAAAGCGCTTGTCTTGCTCTTCTCCTTGACAATAAATCCTCTCAATGTGTTGTTCTCATGAGATTTCCTAGCAGGGAATCTTGGAGAACTGATCTAAATCCTGATCTCTACCACAGGAATCAGCTCCTTGCCCGTCACTCATATCTGATGCACTGAGAGAGCATCAAACTGTACCTGCAGTTGATGGCATTGATGAAGAGACCCCTCAAAGTTCCCTTGTCCTTCATGACAAGAGAAGGCCTTCTAATCTTTCTTTCTTCTAATCTAATCTTTCAGATCCTGTCTCTGCTCCATCACATCTAATGCCACAGGAAAGCCCTTTCTGGGGCACTTTTCTTGAACATTAAAGAGACAGATCTCAATGTGACACAGATAAGGTATGATTTTAAAAATTTAAGACCATTTAAATATTCTGAGAGAAGCAGAAACACATTAAAGCGTGTTTGCAAAGTACCTATTTATGCCTGGCATACGTACAACCAAAATTGCACTACCTGGTGAATTACTTGTGTTCCTTTTCTCCTACTACAGTTCCTCTAAGCAGGTAACTTGGGTCTATTAAAGTTGTCCTTTCCATTTGACAACTACTTCCACAATCTGACTAATGTAATCAGATACATTCAGAGAACTACAGAATGTAAAGGCGCTGCCATTGCAGCCAAGTCTGTGGATATATTTTTGCAAATTATAGAGCAAAACGAAGCAGTAAATCAGTGTCTGATTAGCTCTGGGATTTGAGGAGATTCTGATTTGAAAACTGATGAGAAAATTCCCCGTTGGAATGATAAATGGGCTAACTTGTAAGGTCTTTGTTAGTTTTTGGGAGAGTAGACTGTATTAAGTAGCTTTCCAAATCACAGCTGTCCCGTGGCGGTGGTTAGGGAAGATCTTGTCATGTGTTTAACTCCCAGGGGGCATCAGGGCCATGTTACACTGCAGCAAATACTGCAAGCACGGACTAGTCGAGGCAGGACCTAAAGCAGCAACCTTCCGCTGTCACTGGAAGGTCTGTACCTAACCTCACACAGCTCCCAGGGTCCGTGGATGTGCCCTTGCCTGAGCTTCAGCCTTGGCGCCGAGTGCGTCAGGGCTCGGCTCTCTGGCATCTGAGACATCCTGGGTCTCAGCTCAGTCTTCCCACCCCTCCTCGTTCCTGCCTGCTACTCAGCCAGCAAACTCCTTGGACCTGACACCGTTTTTGTTTTCTGTTTATCCAGCATCTAAACACACTGGGATGCTGCTCCAGCACTGTAACACTGCTATTAATAATAATGAAAGATGCAAATTACCCCATGGATTTCCCCAAAGCCAAAGCTTCCCTGCAGTCAGAGATCGTCTCACCTATCACAGCTAAGAGATGATTCACCGCTCTCCTTTAAAGATCACATGCTGGTTTAGTTTTCAGTCACTGACATTTTACCCTATCGATATTTTCTGATTAGTCCTCCCTGTTTTGGTGTCCATGGCGACAACTGCTTTTCTTCTGCAGCCAGAATCCCAGTGCCAGCGTGGGAGTGCTGATGAGATCCCTCCGACTTAGCAGTCGCTCGCACTTACTAACAGGGGCTGATCTTCCCCCGTGCTCAGCACCTGGGGAACTGTGCAAGATCAAGGGAAGCAAGGAGGAGGCACCCCCAGCTAGCTGGGCTTATTCACTTAACAAGCCACGTTCAGCATTAGCACTTCAGAGCACATTCAACAGCCTCCAGCATGTTTTGGAAAAACAGTGGAGACAACAGTGTGTGTTCACTTTTACTTGCTGTCTGCTGTTAAATAGCTGATGGAAAGGAAGAAGGAGAAAGAACAAATCAAATATGAGCATTTTATAGTCCCTGCTTTAGGTAATTGGACTGACAAAATTTCCACTTACACTGGACTTTAATTAATGACAGTGAGTGAGTTAATATAACATTGCAACTGTCTTTTCTGTATTCTATTGCAGTGCAACTCAGATGCTCACTGCTCAGAAGAAAACCACACTTTGAAAACACCAACACCTCCTGCAATGAAAAAAAATCAAAAAATGTTGATCAGAGTTGATCTGATAAACTCTGCGGGATCTCAGCCAGCCAGTCAGATGCTAAAGAAACACAGCAGCATCATTTCTAGTTGTGCAAAGCTCCATAACCAAAGTATCTCAGTGCCTTGTCAGGAATGCATTAATATTCAGATGGGTAAACTGAGGCATCAAAAAATTGAAATGGAATTATTAAGTGAAGAACAGGACCCTGAAGGTGCCGTTCCCAGAGTCATGCTGTTTTGTAAGACTGTTTCCCTGTCTGGGCAGGCATTCTTAGAGGATTTCTGAGATGTCAAGTATAGAGCAGCCATCACATATTAACAGAAAAGATTTAAAGCATGTCTACAGTAAAGCCAGTGACTATAAAATGCTGTCTATACGTGCGCTCTATGAGCTGGAGATATGACTCTAGCAAACGTGTGACCATTTTACAAAGCCTTGTTAGAATGTCAGCAGATGTTAAATGGAAATAACCTGATAGAGAGTACCTGAGCCATACCCAAGTCACTCTCAACCCACCATTCAGCCATTCCTCATGGATTCCCCTACAGAAGAGGAAAGCAGGCGGGCAGTTCCATTTGTAAGGCAATAATACTTGTCCTGCTACCTGGAACTGCTAGCAATATTTAGAATGTCTGAAAAGAATTGCTGCTAAGCATTCAAAGAGAACGAAAATATAAAGAGACGTTTGAAGAACAGAGGCAAGGGGAATAAATGGTTTCTTTCCTCTCTCTAGCATGTTCTTCAAATGGATTTTGGATTTGAGGAATGAGTTTAAAACTGCAACGGACAGGAGCCAGACCAGGGCAAAACTCAAATGCAGAGGTTGGTATAACATGTAGCTACCCAGCTGCTGTGTCTGAGCAGGGGTGCACGCAGTGTGGGGAGTGCACAGGAACCGTGGGGTGGTTGTACCGAGCTGCAGAGCTACAACCTGCCTGGCGTCACCCAGAGGTGCTTGCAGGGCAGGAGGGCTGTGGTGGATGGTTACACCTCCCTTCGTCCGTCTGATAAACCTCCGAATCTTGGATGAAGCAACGTCAACTTGGAAGAAATGAGAATGGCCCAAAATCCAGGGAGGGGAAGGAATAGCAAAGACAAGACCCGTGAAACCATCCACTGAAATCTGTTGTGAATCAGGGTGTCTGCGTCCTGTTCTTGCTTTTGGCTTTATAATACATGATGTCATTTTCAAGTTGATTTGATTTACCAGAGCATGTACAGTACTCCATAGCCCTGCAAGTACTTTAATTCCAGAGCAAATAGCGTGAGTGCTATAATCACTCATCTGCCTAGGTAATTATACTTACAGGAGATAAAACAACAGTTTTTATATTTATATGTCATGCCCAACACAAGCAAAGCCTTTCGTTGGCTTCCAAATCCTCACCCGTTACTGAACCAGGGACTTTGTGCAATTGTTTCAGTCTTCAAAAAGCTAAATGAGGCAATCAATTAGCTCAGTTCTGCCAATTGCAGAGTCCTTGTATGCCCTGCTGTGAAAATCAAGAGAGTAATGGTGCTGCTGGGAATCTGAGAAACCAGCAAGTTGCTGGGGTTTGGGTAGCACCAGGTAACAGACACTAAATGAACAAATGGGAAACCAGGTGCAGAGCAGCCTGAGGAAACATGTAAAGGTTTGTTATTTAAGGGAAGATAACAAGGATGGCCAGAAACAATAATATTTTCAGGGGTAATTGATATATGTTGCAGCTTGGGATGAAAACAAGCTTCAAAAGGTCAATATTTCTCCTTTCCTGTGGAGCAGGTGTGAACTATGTAAATATTTTTGTTTCATTTCAAACTTTGTTTAAATAGGAAAGTTTTATGGCAATGTTTACGTATCAGTGTATTGCTTTACATTATAAATGCTCACAGTGACTACGCAAAATTCGTCATCAATAGCAACATTCAGGTTTTAACAGAATGCAAGTGGTTTTAGCAAAAGTCAGAGTAAAGCCTTTTAACTTGTCACAGCGAACCAGCAGCATGAGGAAACAAAACGATTAGAGTGCACATTTCAGCGTGCTGCAAAGAGTCAAAATCTAAACATCCCCACAAAATGTTAATTTTTTGATAATTTTAATGAAAATCAATTGGAGGGATTTGAAAGGGAAAAAACCCCAAAACTAAAATCCCCAAACACAGACACAAACATCCCATTAGAAATGCCAGACTCCTGGTGAGCTGAAATTATTTTTATATTTACAAAAAAATTTGGGCACCTCAATACAAGAGAGATATCGAGGTGCTGGAGCAAGTGCAGAGGAGGGCAACGAAGCTGGTGAAGGGCCTAGAAAACAAATCATTTGAAGAGCAGTTGAAGGAGCTGGGACTGTTTAGTTTGAGGAAGAAGAGGCTGAGGGGAGACCTCATCACTCTCTACAACTACTTGAAAGGACACTGTAGAGAGGTTGGTGCTGGTCTCTTCTCACAGGTAATTAATGACAGAACGAGAGGGAATGGCTTCAAGCTCCAACAGGGTAGATTTAGCCTGAACATGAGGAAAGAATTTTTCACAGAAAGAGTGGTCGGGCACTGGAATAGGCTGCCCAGGGAGGTGGTTGAGTCACCATCCCTGGATGTGTTTAAGAGCCATTTAGATGTGGTGTGGGGGGATATGGTGTAGGGGAGAACTTTGTAGAGTAGGGTAGATGGTTGGACTCGATCATCCCAAGGGTCTCTTCCAACCTACACAATTCTATGATTCTATGATTCTATCCCAAATCTTCCAGTGCTCATCTGAACCACTGAGCACTAAGCAGCTGAGAGCTGTCAGTCTTCTAGAGGGATATAAGGAGCACAGTGAAATCTTAACTCTTATCTGTATCCCTTATTTTCCATAGTTGACATATTTCAGGAGAGTCAGACCATGCCAGGTCTTGCAAACCTCTGCTGTCCTCTATGGGAGTTGCTATTTCGGACTTTTAAGTCAGGTTTGAAAACACGGCACCTAGAAGTTCCCCCAAAGCCATGCTCTGTCCTCAACAGCAGCAACATTAGGAAGTGGCAGAAAGCAATAAATAAGCATTGATGCCAGCCCATCACATTCTGCTATTACAACAAATTCAGTCCTTTGATGTTTATATTGTTGCTGAAATTAACTTAATGAGTGTTCACTTCACTAGAGGCGTAATCAAATATTAACAGCTGAATGGGATGAAACACCCTGCCAGGGCTCACCATAGAGAAAGAAATGGATCCGTAAGCAAGAAGGATCAGACGAACATCAGCGGGTGGGCAGCGATGAGTAAGGAAGGCAGCGAGGAGTCTGCATGAACTGGAGCTCGTGGCAGTGGGAAAGCCTTCCCCAAGGGAAGCTTTTCACTGCTTATCCTGACGGTGCCTTCATTGCCTGGGTTGTTCTGAGGCAATGGGGATGTTCCCCAAGAGGGCAGCTGGGCGGTGAAATCCAAGGGAGAAGAGGAAGAGGCAGTGGTAGTTCTTCACTCCCTTGGCTGCCCAGTGAGTCCGGTGTTACCAGCAGAGACAGCACACTGAGCAGGGACCGGCTGAAAAAGTCCTCACCCCTTTTCAGCATCACACCGTGTTTGCCAAACTTGACACTCGCCTTTGCTTCTGTTTCTGACTTGTCTTGCTGATTTTCTGAAGCTCAGTTGCAAAGAAGGTGGGAACTTTTGCTTCATCTGGAGTAACTCCTTTTCATTATTTTTACCTACTAAGAATAAAACATGATCTGCTGAAGGCGACGTGGTTTAATACAAAAAAGGAGAAAAACTAATTAAGTAAACAAAGGCGCATATCAACTTTTGCTGAAAGGACAGAGTGTGCAAAACAAACAGAACCATTTACTGGCTGTGCAGGTTAAATAGGGGTGCTTGCTCTTGCATTACAAAAATACAACTACTTAAAAAAAGAAACATTTATTTCAGTCTGAGCATCCTTTCCTCATCTGGGAATGAAATAACTATGGTGTACCAGCATCCTTCTGTTTCTTAGTAACCATGGAGCCAGGCTAATGCATTTAATTTTCTTTATGTCCACATATTTCTACTCCCATTAGACAAAGACCATAGCTCTATTAGTAACTCAAACACACATAAGGCATTTAATTTCCACAAGGATGTTTTGTCTGGTCTTGTAACAATGGCAAATGTGGAATAATCTCTGCTCCTGGAACAGTTTGTTAACTGGATGTGCATGTGAGGCTTTCATAAAGCAGGATGGGTCAGCAGGGACTGAACATTGTGTCCAACAGAGAATGGAGACCCTTCCTTAATTAGAAAGCCACATCCGGCAACCCTTCAATAACAGGGTTGCAAAAACCAAGAGACTGCTGAAATTCAGGAAAGGGACATCACAGCTGACATCCTTAAGCATCACAAGATGAAGGTTTATCCAGCATGAACTGGGCAGGCAGGACCTAACCAGCAGCAGCAGCACGGGCTTGGTCAAAGGCACAGTCTTTGCACTGCTTCTCATTTATCCATGGAGAGTGTGGGAGAAGACAGGAGACCTACAGATCCAAAGTAAGCAAGAAGCAAATCCCTAGTAAGAAATCCAGCTATCCCACTGAAAAGATTAATGACACGCTCCAAGAATCTGGCATGGCTGGAAAAGATGAATTGTGGAACTATTTGAAGTTTGCACATTTGTTTTCATTTTGCATCAGAACAGTCAGAAGCTTTTGAAAAGTTTCATTAAGAACAGAAAAAGACCAATCCATCCTGGAATGATGAACAGCCTGAGCACAGGAGCATGCAGCTGGGCTATGGGAGACTCCGCTTGGAGCCCTTGCTCCGGATGCATCAAGAAAACACAATCCTTGGAGTACTGAGTGTTTTGAACATGGTGCCATCCTTGCCTGGCTTGAAGCCCCACAGGCTACAGTATTCAGGAATAGTGTGGTGAGCAGGGCTAGGGAAGTGATCATCCCCCTGTACTCGGCACTGGTGAGGCCCCACCTCGAGTACTGTGTTCAGTTTTGGGCCCCTCAGTACAAGAAGGACATTGAGGTGTTGGAGCGTGTCCAGAGAAGGGCTGCCAGGCTGGTGAGGGGTCTGGAGGACAAATCTTACGAGGAACGACTGAGGGAACTGGGGGTGTTCAGCCTGGAGAAGAGGAGGCTGAGGGGAGACCTTATCACTCCCTACAGCTCCCTGAAAGGAGGGTGCAGAGAGGTGGGGGCTGACCTCTTCTCCCGGGTGACAAGTGATAGGACGAGAGGAAATGGGTTTAAGTTATGCCAGGCGAGGTTTAGATTGGATATTAGGAAAAATTTTTTCACTGAAAGGGTTATCAACCATTGGCACAGGCTGCCCAGGGAGGGGGTGGATTCGCCTTCCCTGGAGGTGTTTAACAAAAGGGCAGACGTGGTACTTGGGGACATGGGTTAGAAGTGATTTTGTCAGGTGAGGTTAATGGTTGGACTTGATGGTCTTAAAGGTCCCTTCCAACCTCAACAATTCTGTGATTCTATGATTACTTATACAGATATGGGAATGTTTCATCACTGTGACCAAAGACTTCTCCAAAGATAGGTTTAGTAAAAAGAAGTTTTTCTTTTCAAATAACAGAGCTTTCTTTATGGAACATGCAAGATCCAGGCTTTTAGCTAATTTATCTCTTTTAAGCTTATATTTGCCTTTGTATCCATCCTTACACGGTCATGTATTTGCTTGATGCAATGACATCTCAATTTTCTGATCCTTATATAAATGAAACCTGGACTGAACTGAATCCCTTGTTTATATATATATATGAAAAAACCAAACCCAAAACCAAACCAAAGACACAAACCAAAAGCAAACCAATGCAATTTTTACAAAGGTTTTTTTTGTGTCTCAAGGTCTTCAAGATATCTGGATTTTTATCTGATTGTTCTCCTTTATACAAATGCTAACAGAATTTAGAGATAACCTTAAACTGCACTGCAAAATCTAAATTACTTGAGTGAATGAGACTTGTGTGTGCATTTTCCTACTGAGCTGTAGCAAAAAATTGAAAATTCTGAAAATACCATGAGAGGAGTAATTCACAACTGAGAGGTTCAGGGCAGATTTCGTCTGTGCCAGTGAGATACCCCAGGCACTAGGACTCCCAAACACCCACTTTTAAATCTAGGACTTCACCTGACCTTCAGCAAAGTAGGCAGCTGCCCGGAGTGGCAAAGTGGCCTCTCTGGACCCCATTCCTTGATTTACTTATATCCAAGGAAGTGGTGGCCAAATCTTCATACAGAATAACTGATTTATGTGTTTCGTATCAGAACAGGGCACAGACATGCAACTCCCTGATGGCGGCTGCCACCAAGGCAAAGACCGGGTGTAAGGCGTGGATGTGCAGTGTTTTTCCCAGCAGCTCCCCTTCTGCTTCTCTGCTGGCAGAAGACCCAGTTCTCCACAGCTCATCCCACCTTGTTATCCTAGAGGAGTTTTGTTATCCTCTGTGCAAATCCAAAATCTATTTTGCCTACAGAGCCAAAAATCCTTTCACCAGCTTTCTGTGAGCGCAGGCTTTGTGTTTCATAAGGTTATAAAATGCAAAAACAGGCCCCTGCATGGACTTTCAGGCTTCCCAAGCCTTAAATTTATCATCAGATTGATAAGGCTCATTTAGATGTCCTGACCTCTCACCTCCTCTCCTATTAAAACCAGTAACTGATGAATCTCCAAGGAGCCTCTGGGTATGTGGGGAGGGCAAGGCATGGCTTTCAGTTAAAGCGTAACATATGATGCTGACCTACTTGCATGTAAATCCTCTTGATTTATAAAGATTAAAAGTCAAAACAAACTTTCTGTGAACAAATGAAATACTGCAAACCGCATCAGCTTCTTGGACCTCATGCATTGGTGAGGGGAATGTCACACACCTCATCAGTCAATGCCTACGGACCATCTTCCAGGGAGCAGGCTTTGAACGACTGATGCAAAGGAATAAAGAAATCAAGGACTGAGGGGTGGCAAGTGGCTGCTTCCCCTCTTTTAAGAACTATTTCAGTCTCCTCACCTTTTACAAACTGCAGAACAGAGAAGCGCTACAGTTGTCACCACTGGCGGCTCCAGAGCCAGGAATCTCTGAAGCGGATGAAAGCATCCTGCAAGAACCCATTTCCAGGGCAGTTACCCAGGCAGACCCAGCCAGTGTTAAAGGGTTAATTAGTGCAGGTCCTTCCTTCTGAGATGGTCATCCTGGGCTCTGCTGAGGCTTAGTGAAGAGAAATAGGTATTTCAGCTTAGTTTACCAGGGAGCATTGAGAACTTGGGGAATTTAGCCGGGACTATGAGGGGAGCATGGATTGCTAGCCCAAATGGGCGGGCTGCTGCTGGCGATACTGGCCAAAGGCCAGGAAGAGTCATAGTTCTGTACTAGAGAATATGAAAGGCACAGGGTAAGATAAGGCTGAAACTGGCCCAAGGTGACCAAATTTCACTTGGTCTGCCTGAAATGGGAAAAGTAGGTGGCATGATAACCATTCCCATGAAACAGTAGAAAATGAGGCATGAATAGTAAGATGGACATTATAATTTCTAAAAAGTCAATTATTGGTGGCCTGTAGCAATAATAAGTTCCAGCAGAACACAATAAAAAAAAACCCTCTCTATTGCATTTTATCTCCCTCCTTTCAGTCAGAAAGAAGCCACAGAATAAATACATTTGAAGACAGGAGTCTCCCCCAGAGTGAAGCTCTTTGGTTCAGGTGGAAGAGCCTTTGTCGAGAACATGCCTATGGCAAGAGCTTTTGCCCGTATGTAAGCCCTACTTTGAGTCCTGCTTTCAGCAGGAGATTGGACTAGATGGATCTCCAAAGTGGCCTTCCAACCTAAATCTTTGTTTGATTTTAAGTTAACTGCAGGTAAAGAAACAACGGATGACACTCTAGAATATATCACAAAGCTTCTGGGGTTCAGGACCACTGAAGCAGGCAACCCTGTACAGTCTTTTTCTATTACTTCTTAACAAGACTTCAGCCAAAAAGAGCCCTACAGATTGTCCATGAAACAAACTCAAGGCTGAGCCAAACTCTCCAGGGCATCAATCTAGAATTATTCAGGAACACCAAAACACACAACAAAGTAATAGTAATAAAGATTTAAAATAAATTATTCAGTGAAATGCAAGTGGAATTGTACCCTCCCCTTCTGCGGCATTAATGGGTATTGAAATCTATGGATTAATGATGCTGTGTAACAGCTTGATATCACTATATTACCAAGACCCTGAAACACCTTGTCTCCATGTAGCAAGAAATACTGACTCAATTCTCTATGCAGTTAGAATAACATAAATTTGGTCTAAATTCAGGCCCATTTTCTTTCAAACACAGTATCTCACATATACTTTTGTATCACCTTCTTTGCCAAACTTTAAGCATGGGAAATGAGACCGTGTTGACTTCACCCATTATGGTTACAGGTGATGTTCAACTGGGACTGCATGCTACTCCCTTTCATAACAGCCTAGAATTATTTGGTTATTTAAGTCATTAAACATTCAAACATTTTTGCCAGGGGTCAGAGCGCCTGCTTCAGATTCCTACCAGATGGAGACTGTTGCTAAGGTAACAGCCAACATCAGCTCCCGCTGTATCCTCGGTGTCCCCCCCAGCACTGTACTCAGAGGCTTATTTCTTTCTGAGTGAGCTATTTGCACGTTTAGAGATATGGATGCCCGATGTGAGTATTCTGTTTGCTGCTAAACTGTTGTGATGGGACATCAGAGTCAAAAGGGCGTTGGATTTTGGTCTTACTATTGCTAGAGTCTGGGGAAATTCAGTCATCAGGTTCAGAAGGACCAGAATCTGGTGATATTTTTTCCCTAAACCATCAGTAGCAGAGCAGAGCCAGACAAGCTGCTGACAAATGATGATGTGTGACCATAGACTTGGGCTCAGCCATTGCTCTGCAACTGTGTGAGACACTTCAGTTAAATCCCACCCTGAGTCATCTGCAAAATATGTATTGACATCTCAGCTAGCCACGGTGACTCCTTTTATAGCCAAAGGATAGATTACTCATCCTGTCTTTCAAACATCTGAGGATAAGTTGTCTATGTTGAGGAAGAAAAAATTCTAGATGCATTCGCTCAGCTGTTGTCATCCACTCTCTGGACACCTAAAGCATGATGAGATGAATCTCACCCCTTGGACACTCCAGACTGTTATTCTTTGCCCAAATGTAAATGTCCTCAGTGTTGACATCTCCATCTGAACAAGTTATCTGGATTCACTTGACAGTTAATGGAGAAAAACAGGCATCCACAGGACACAATTCATCACATCGCAAGGGAGATTTGTAAAAATAGGTTAGATAAAACAGGCAAGAAATGCCTAGTGGTGTAATGGAGATAAAGACAGGGGAGTGAAAGGAGCCAAAACCACCTGCTGCTGGTGTATTTCTCTTGTCACCCATTATAAATTGGAGGGGAAATTTAGTAAATTAGAGGAAGGATTGGAGAAAGAGGGTTTAATTTCCAGAAAAAGCTAGTTAGTGGTACAAGCCACGGGAATGGGTGCTAATGGTCAACCTGTAAGGGAAGAGACGCATTCCTCTCTGTTACAGCAGCTCCCACAGACGTTCAAGGACCCTTCCTATAACTCCTGGTGACCAATCATTAGAGTTGATACAGAGAATAGTAAAGGCCTCTGCCAACTCGCTTTTCATTCCTTCTTGGTTTGGTCTCCATCTGCAGGAGGTGCCAATTGAGGACACAGAATAAACAGCCAAAGTCCGTTGGAGTTGGTTATATCAGTTTTTTCAGTGGTCTTCCTGCCAGGATGTGTTTCCTTGGGCAGTGAAAGAAGATCAAATTGTTTTGCACAAAGAAGAGATTCTTCCCAATTTTTAAAACTTGAGTGGGAGGCAATCAGAGGGTCTGCTGCCAGCAAAGGCTGCTGGAAATGGAAATGAAAATGTCAGCAAGGTTTATGTAGTGGCACTTTGCCAGAGCTGGACTGAATTAACTCAGCCAGGATAACACTAAACACGATGTACTAATAGGCTCTCAGAGTATATTTCAGACAGATGAAAGCAATTGTCCCTTGACCTTATGCACCACAACTCACCTATGGCATTTGCAATAGCCCAATAATCTGCATTTTGGAGGAAGATTATTGCTACCTTGGCAAAACTATTTCACTCTATCCAGAGCTCTTTATAAACTCCACAACACAACGGGCTTCTCTTGATAAACCCTGGATGAAGCTCCTGTGTGCTGAGGACATCACACCCCATGTGGGCCATCTAAACATCATCCTGCTAACTCATTAGGCTCTTTTCACAGTCTGTGGAGGAAAATGAGATGAATTCCGCACCTCTGTCTGTTCTGTCCCCTAGAGGGACTGGACACAACACAGAAGAGATGCAATCAGAGGAGAGGAAAGTCTTGGGTTGTTTCTCTATTTGAGCAAATCCCCAACCTACCCTTCAAGACTTGGTGTCCAGTAACGTGTTTCATCCGTGCAGTGTTTTATTGGCTGCTCACAGCTCAGTGCCATTTCTCTGTTGTTCCCTAGGGAACTATCAGTGATTTCCAGGTCTTCCCTGGTGATAAATGCCCTCAACAGAATCACTCAGGGGGATGTAAGACAGAACATGTTTGAAGCACACATGAACCCCTGGCCTCCATTTATTTACCTCCTCTTGTGATGGTTGTTACTTTGACATTATCTGTTGGAGCATATTTATAGCTAATATTAACAGAGTGGATTTGAAGTGGACTCAAAAGTGGTAATGGGCATGATATATTTTTCCAGTGAAGACTTTAAGAAACTCAAAGACAGTCTGCGAGAACTGTGCGTTTGGAAAAGCTGTTGTTCTGCTCATTTATCCTAACAGCGAAGCAGCCATCACACGTACAGGTTCACATTCAGTCTCCAGCTCAATTACAGAACTTTACTGAGGAGACGCTCCATGACCTTGGGAATCACTCCGACCAGGACAGAGGGTTGTGAGTCTTTCTCAGCACAGTCACTCCCTGGATTTTAACCCTCTACAGATTCATTAGCATTTGGCAAACTTGACCAACATGGACTGAGGCCAGTGAGAAAAACAGCTATGGAAGTCTATTACTGCGAGCTCTGCGAGCCTGGAAGGTCCCTGCTTTGCAAACTAAGTGCTGGGACAGTGCAGAGAGGTGGGGGCCCTCAGGTGCTGCCCTGAGCTAACATGTAATTGCAGAAGACTCTTCTGGCTCATCATAGCAGCTCCTTGCCAGGACCAGAATCAAAGCTACCAGCTCAATTAAATCAAGACAGATTTACTGCTGCCTTCCAGCCTCCAGTGGCCAGCAACGTCCTGGGAGATCTTCACTGGAAGTTCAGGGCTTCTGGAAGCAATGCCACCAGAGAGACTTGAAGTTTGAAAGACCGGTTCAACAAAAGCAGGACCAATGGGATACTGCAGCTACCAGGGCTCTTGCGCTGCCTGGTCTATAGTCATGTCACAGCACAGAACGCCTGCATTTCCCACAAGTTCTCCTAAATGCATCATTGGTCACTGTACCTTTGGGGGTTTTCCTTGAAAAATATTACAGCATGCAAGTCTCTGTGAGAAAATAAGCCCAGAGGGTTATAATGGCAGTTGGCATTTCTCCTCAGCTCCTGCTGGCCTTGAAATTGATTTCATGATGGTAAAGTTAGGAATAAAAATAAGAACTCTAATAATCAAGTATTCTGTAAAACTCTTGGTTGGATGGACCTATATAGCTGACATATTCAAGAAGCAGGAAAAAAAAAAAAAACCCAACCAAAATTGCAGAAGTCTTACAAAACCAGCCAGGGACAAACCTTGCCCAATTCAGGCGTTACATAGGTCTGGCAAAGGGCTCAGGCGTCCTTTAATTTCTAGGTCCCAGAAAATATAGGTTATTATATCCAAACCTCTGTGAGAAAGGGTATATCAGAGATCTTGTGCCAATGCATCAACCGGGCAACTCATGCCAACAGGGTACCTTGAGATGTTCCTCCACTATGGGAAGGATTCAGCAAAATTTGTATGTTGTATATGGCTTTAACGTCTCCCCATCCATCCCAGACCCAGCAGGGACCATGCACATGCTCTACTTTGAATATACAGGAGATTTACCTTGTGCTAGGTGGACCTCAGGTATTCTGCAAAGACAAAGTCTGCTGAGATCCTTCAGAGTGCAGATCAGCCAACAAAGAAGTTTATAGATGCTTGTTTTGGTATGACAGCTTTTCTTGGTTGTGCTTTCGGACGGTTTGAATCCTGGGAGCAGGGAGCTAACAGACTCCCAACCTAATCTATGCCTGAACAAGAACAGCAATCCCCACGTAACACTTTTCATCTACATCTCCCAGGAAGTTATAGAGGAACATAGTACTTCTCTCCATTTCACACACGGAGCAATTGAGGCATCAGTTCAGCACATTCCACTGGGCACATGGCAGATTTAGGAACCGAAGCCACCTCAGTGGCTTCTCGACCTGTCTTACTTCATGCAGCAGCAGATGACAAACTCTCACAAAGCAATTACTCAGCTGAAGGGAAGCACAGAGAAAAACATCTTTCTGTGCAGATCTGGCAGGATGACCCAGACACGTATTGGCTCAGTCTTCGAGCAAGATGCGGTACTCCATCACACAGCCATCACTCTGCAGTGGCCCATGGCTGCATTGACACCAACCAAACTGTCGTGTCCCAGACTGTCCTCTGGCACTGATGGCAGGTGATGGGGAACAGCCCAGGTCACTACAATTTAATTCATACTCTCCACAGCATGGTGGGAATTGTTCCTCGAACTGCACTAGGGATTTCTGTGAGAAAAACTCATTGGGACTGGTCCAAAACCAAGCTGGGGACCAGGGCTAAATCTACCTCTGGGTATACTTGAGTCCTTATGCCCAGGATTGTTCCTCGACATTGTAACTCAGTGCTTCAGGTGTTGGAAGTGCCACAGAATAGTGCAAGAAAGCCCTCGTGGGTAATCAGAGCAGGGGTCCTTCCTGCCAGCTTGCCTTTTCACCAGCACCGGGCAGATGATGAACGGGGAATTTAAAGCCCAGATTCATTTTGCATCCTCCTACCCAGGAGGAGTTTATTATTCTGCTGGATTGACTTTTTCAGCCTCCTCCTTTTCCTGACTACTCTCTCCTGGGTGATGTCTCCCAGCACTGCTCATCTCAGTCGGGGCATCTGCAGTTAATTAACAGAGTGTTTGTTTGTTTGCTTTTGAGAGGACAGGGAAGGTGAGAGGCTGGAGTTCACCGCTTTGCAGTCGGTGCTTGGCTGTGTCTGCTCTGCAGCTCCCACGCTGAGGGCAGCCCAAGGCTAAAGCACCAATTAAATTCCACTCAATCCCTCTAATAATACTAAGAAAAGAAAAAAAGTAGCTTCACCCTTGCACCATGCACTACGCTGGGGGGATTTAACCCCGTCCTTCATGCTCTGTGGCTTTCTATCACTTTTACCCTCCCTCACCCGCCTCCCAGCTGCCGCATAAAAGCCAACTCCACCTCTGCTCTTGTTTGGCTGGACCGGCCCTCTCAATTAAGAAATGAAGATGCTGGAGCAACCACTCTGCCATGCTCATGGCTCAGGCTGAGCCCAGCCGCACAATGAGCCTCTCCTGCCCGGTGAGCAAGCCCTTCTACCGACCACTGCCAACGACAGAGCATCTTTCTCTCTCCAGAAGAAGGAAAACAACTCCAGGGCTCAGAATGGGGGGAAAAAAGAGACACAAGTCAGAATAAAATGAGCTGAGAGCTGGCACTTGCGCACAGGCTGTACAGCACCTGCTTCCACCCGCAGCTGCAGACGTATTATTGCATGTACAGCATTTGAATTTCCATCATGGTGTGATCTTACATACAAGGATGTATTGAACAGATGCAAATGGATGCTGAAACAAGTGGAGAACAGCCAAAACCAAACCCCAGTGTCTATGCAAAGACATATAAACCCCCACGCATCCAAATATTTATGCTTTATGTTTGTATTGGGTTGTTTTGATACATGGAATTGTTTTTAACCCTTCAAGATCCTCTCTATCAAGCCCAGACCATCAGATAAGATGATGTCCCTCGTGTTACTCCAGCAGAGGCTGAATCTGCCTGTGTAAGTTGGCAGGGGATTTATACAAGACTCATTATATGCAGATTGAGCAAAACATGCTTTTTCTCCTACTGAAAAAATATTTGGGGAAAGATATTGTGTGCAGGACATTCTGGAAGTTCAATGCATGTGAACACCAACACAACTTGCACTTAGGTAGTATTTATATACAAACATTCTTCAGCTGCCCCATTAATAAATCTCAAGCTGCTTTTCTGGAAAGAAATATGAGTTTTATATATGCGTAGAATGTTTTTCCCATATACATTTGAATCTCTGTGAAATGGCCCATAAACTGCCCTGTGTTTTGCACCAGCTCGAGTCCTCCCTGGTGAGTCCAACCTGACCTGCACGGAACTGCTGAAACGTGGGAAAGCTTTGACCTTCCCAAGGAGTTCTGGCAAGTCAGGCCCTGGAATTTGGATCACTTGGAAAAAAACAGCCTTTGTTTTGTCAAAGTGCTGTCTTTCCCCTGCAGAGAGCAGTAATCATATTTCTCATCTGAATTTCCCCTAAACAGGAGTTATTGCCCATACGTTTGATTTGTGAGGCAATTAAGCAGGTTGGGATTCTCTCCTCATACTTTTCCCATTTTCAGGCTTGACTGCTGACTCCGGCAGACGCAGCTTATTTGTTCTCGCAGATAATGTCATTTATACTGCTAAAAAAATAATTTCTGAGCACATGGATTCAATGGCCCATAAGCTCTGATTGTATTTTCACAGATTCATTTTTTTAAGGCCAGAAGGAAATATTATCATCACTGTCTAGCCTGACCTCCAGCATAGTGCGGGACTTAAGAAATTCACCCCGTAATTTCTGTGCTGTGCCTTGTAATTTCTGCTTCAGCTGGAGACGTGAAGAAACAGCCATCCTTCCCTTCATTTTTTGCAGTAAGAATATACCATGTCACTAAGCAAGGTAATTCAACCACTTTGATATTGAAAGAATTTGATTGACATGTGTGAGTATATTTGTATCAGATATATTACCTCAAACTTTCTTTGACATATACGGTGCTTTTCTGTGACTGATGAAGATTCAGTGTAATATTTTTTTTTCCTCCAGCAAATTTATTACCCTTGAAATTGCTAAGTTAGAGCTGGTCAGAAAATAGTTGCATTTTTTTTCAGGCACGATGGCTTGTTCTGCTGCTTGTAACTGAAAAAAAGTCTGTGTTCACAAAATCAAGTTCAACATTTTTCATTTCTCCTGCTGGAACTTTCCAATCAATATGAAATGAGAAATTTTATGTAAGAAGGATTTTTCTTCTGGCGTGACATTTTGATTTGTAATTGCCAACATTTAAACGTGTTTATTCTCACCTTTAAGAAAGGGAACAGGAGGGAGTTTACACCAACAAGAGACGTTTCCCTCTCTGACCAGGACCCAGCGAGCCCAACAGATGTGCTTCGCAGGGTCCATGTTTCTGGCAAAAGAGGCTGTTGAGCATCTTGCTTTAAGGTAGAAAGGTGTAGTGATTCAGAAGTCTGCAGATGGCAATATGCTAATACACACAGGATTTAAGTTTGGTAGGATTATTTTCTTTTCCTCCACAATATTTTAATTATGCTGTAGCTATAATTACTTGAGTTAAAATGGGATTTATAATGCATTTAAAAGGTCTTTTCCTGCCTTCTCACATTTGCCTAGACTTCTCAGGTGCTTGAAAAAAAAAAACCAACCAAAAATCAAGACAACTTAGTACGTGTGTACACTTAATGAAGCCAGTGCAGTCCCACGAGCAGCGCTGCAGGGTCTGGATCTGAGCATCTAAGCTGCAGAGTAACATGCAGTTAGAAAAAAAGATTCAGAGGAGCCCGTTAAAACACTGCCACATGAGGCATTTTATTGCTTTTACATGGATTCCAATTCATCTCAACCAGGAAAGCTCTTGAGTCTATATCAGAAGTGAACAGGGAGCTTTTTAAATTAACAGCAGTTTAAAGACTGAAAGTCAATGGGAGAATATATGACACACCAAGGCAGAAAAGACCACAGTCATAATACCATATCCAGCTAGCAGGAGGCCACTAAGGAGCCATCATGTAACCAGTATCTCTCTCTTGCAAATAATTTGCCTGGGATTGTTTGTCTCAGGTATTTTTCCACCTCTAGATACTGTAAGCTTCCACACATTTGATCTCCCATGTATTTATTTCCACTCTCCAGCTGTCTTATAGAAGTGCAAACATACACCCAAGCATGCCAGAACTTGAGTCCACCTTGCTTTTTGCATTGACAGCTCCTGCGGCCTTAAATATTTCCTCTGTTGTAGTGTATTGCCCAGCATTGCCTCTTAAAAAGTCACTGTCCTGAAGACTAGAGGAGCCTAAACATGCTCCAGCATCAGACGTGGCCAAAATCCTTATGCCACATGCCAGGCAGACACCTGAACCTGGCATAGTTGAGAGCCATGGGGTAACTGAAGGAGAGAGGTGGATCTTTAAGGAGATGATGGGGAACATCTGTCCCTGTGAAACACAGGCAAGTTAAAAGAGGAAAATGGGTACTATGGTCAAATAATTGCTAAAAAAGTCTTACGAGGTTGGGTCCTAACCCCAGACTGGCTCAAGTCTATGTGAAATGCAAGTTCTTAGGAGCTCTTCAACTCAATTTCTAAATGTCCCTTTTGTGATCAAGGTTCCTAAATCACCTTCTGAGAAATCTGCCTTCAGTACCTCTTCATGCTTCAGCTAGCCAACTTCAGACTGGGCTAATGCCCTTCCCTTTGCACCCTGGGGTGGCGTGAGGAGCCCTAAACCGTACAATAACAAGGTGCAGACAAAACCCTTGCAACTGAGTTGAAAACCAAAAACTTTTTAGACAACAGGACAGTGCCCTCTGACTGATTTGTGGAACTTTTTCAACAGTCTTTGTCTTCATTGTTTTGGAGCAAATGGTGGAGATTTTAACTGCTGCTGCAATGGCAATGATAACAATGATGTGTCGCTTTTAGATTTACTGGTTAAAATCATCCTAGCTGACACCGGCAATTTCTTGTGCGATAAATTCTAAAAAAGCATCTAAAACAAGCTTCTAATTATGTACAGATCCTGCTTTGGTGTTGATTATAATTCCCAGTCCTGCCGAGCAGGGTGTAATTATTATTTTCTCGTATGTTGACAGGGGAATAAAATATTAGAAATGTTGAATACATCCCTGTTTATCAGAAAGGAAAAGTAGTGCAACTCTTCCATGCCAAGAATGTGAGCCTGTGGCCACGGTTGCATAGTGCTGAGCTTCACAATGATGGACCTCATTTAAGATGATACTTCCAGGAGGCGACAGCTGAGACAGCACGGCTGCATGGATGGCCATATGTAGTGAGACCTGAGACCCAGAAAACAGTCACTGTAAAGAAGAAAGAATGATGTTTTGAGAAGATGGAATGGACCCCGGACAATCTGATTTACAGTTTATCAGAAAGACTGTAGAGAGGAATGGAACTAACAAAAGCGGCAAACGGTTTTCATGAAAACTTTTTAGTTTCTTGCCAGAACTTTCTGATGTCTTGTTAAAAGAAGACTGTGGCCTTGAGGATTTTTATTGGTCTGGAGAAGATAATACAATGAGGGAAGTCAGGTTCATGCCATGAACATCTCTGCCTCATTAAAACTTCTGCTTTTCTCTTGAGAAACATCATTCTGCTTCGAGTAATGTCAATTGCAAGTACTTCTTAGAATCAGGTCTTCACCTAGTAAATCAACTTTGGGCAACAGCTTTGGTCACCAGACCGTCCAGAACCTGCATCCAGAACATCAGCTGCATTAGTAGCACTAAATGATGTTTCTGACAACCTTTCCTGGCTCACTGATGAAACAATCCTGTCTGTCCTGAATTTTTAAACTGAAAAACAGGTCAGAAATGTCCAGCCCTGGCATAGCCAAACTGGAACACTTTCATCTGTGATGCATTTTTACTTTTTCAAAACCATGTTTGGCACAAAAGCGTGGATAGTCCTTACTGAAAAGAAAGCTTTTCTTATCTCTGGCTCTGAAAGAATCAAAGGATTTTCTCCCCCAGCCAAGTAAAATCACAAAATCCACAGATCTTTGCATTATTCAATGTTTTCCATCTTCAGACTGCAATCACTTATCTCTGCTATTTTAACAAGCATTAAAGAGCCCTTATCCACTGGAGTGGAAAGCTGAAATAGTAAGCTATGCATGAAGATAATTTATTGACCTAAAATATCTAGCAAGGTTACCAGGTTTAGATTTCACTCATTTATTCTTTTGCTTGCTACTTCAAAGAGAAAATTAAGACAAATTATTATTTGTAAAAACAGTAAACTAGGTCATTGCAAATGTCATAGAGGAGGCATTACAGCAAAACACCCACCATTAAACTGCCAGAAGGAATTATTTAGGATAACTTTAGACTTAAGTGGAGTGGAGTGTACTTTTAAACTGGACCTCCAGGAATTCATTTGTACATTTTCAGCCCTTTTACTCCATGTCATGCGTAGGATTGGGGGCTTTTTTGCTTAATTATACGGGTGAGGGCATTAATCTGCTCTGACTGAGCCAAACAGAAAACCATCTAGGTCCGAGTGGCCACCTTTGTAGTGAACAGAGAGAAGGAGGCAGCCCTGAAGGACAAGAGATGCCTCTCTTGGGAAGTGGGTGTAGGATAGGGAAGATGAGTTGTCCCCTAGGAGCATCTCACTCCTCAATAACTACGAAGCAAGCCCAGAATGACTACTTTAGACTCACACATCTGCGTCTAGGTGAGGTGAATCTTGTACTCAAGAAAAGAAAGTCTGTGAGAGTCAGGGCAAGGCAGGATCGGAGCAGCAAAGCAGCAGCTCAATGGCATACTCTGCTTGTAAAATACGAGTGACTGTGAGCTGGTGCAGAGGCAGAAAACACTGGCAAAGGGGGTACGCTGTGGTATTTTTGAGTAGCGCAAGCTGGCCTTGCTTCTTAGAAGCGTTTTTGGGTTGGGATAAAAGGGATGTTCTCACTTGGCAAACATCGTACCTATTGAAGAGACAAAACCTGAGCACCCATCAGCTTTGGAGCTCCTCCAGGTATGAACAGGCTTGTTTGGAAGGGGGAGGGGGGGGGGGGCAGGAGTGGAGCCCTGCAAAATCCAGAGCAGCAAAAGAGCTCTAATGGGATTAAAGAGAGCATGGGCTCAGCAGGGGCAGGGGCGTTGTGGTGAAGCTGACAGACAAAAAACACATTCACGAGGATTCCAGCTTGCAAGCTGTTTTGAAGTTGGTTATTTTTCTTACTGTTAGGATCTGTATCTCTCTATAAGCACAAGAGGTAAAGCCTGCATTCCTACCCTTCTGTCTCCTGGGCAGGGGACATTAACACATACTATGATACGTTTCTGCTTTTTGGCCAACTGGCAAACAGAATGGATAACCATTTAATTTGTGCCAAAGCTTTTTTTTTCCAGTGGACAAAAGGTCTCTCCTAAAAACCTAGATGGGTAGCTACATAGGAAAGACAGGCATAAAGAGAATATTGCGAAAGACTTCTGAAAAAAACCAACCCTAATCCTTGAAAATGCAAATAAAATGAATTCAAACATCAATATTTTGAAGCCATTTTTCAGCAGTTTCACTGGCCTCTGTCATAGCCTGGCTGATTACAGCAGATCCAGCTTGGCCGGACCAGGGAGGCTCAGAAACAAAACTCATCATTATGCAAAGGCGCATGAAGATCAAGCTTGCTCCTTTCAGCTGAAAGGTAACAAGGGACAGAGCTTGACCACACCATGGATGGAAAGATGGAGTCAGAATGAAATTGGTTTGGACACTGTAGAAATCGAAAAATAGATCTGCCCTTTGTGGATGGGTAGACTGAGGGACAGTGAGTTAAATGGACAGAGAGTTGACTTGCAAGCAGAGAGCCTGCGGGACAGATCTTTAGCACTCATGACATTTATTACTAACCACCACGGCAAGTGACGATGACACTAATTGAAAAAAGACCCGGCTGCAGTGGGGGAAGCTGTCACCTGTCACACCCAAGGGCACCCTGCGTCAGGCTCAACGTGACAGCGGGTAGAGTCGTGAAGCAGGCGATCTACCACAGCACTTTCTTGGCAGTCACTGAAAGAGGGCGTCAAACATGAAGGAGAACTTTTTACAAGCAACAACTTGAGAACATCCTTTGATTTCATTTTGCCCCACCAGCCTTGCTGCCCTCAGCTGTCCTTCTCTCCTAATACATCCTCTTGCAAGAGTTATTTTTTCCCCTTTAACCTACAGAAGATTCAGAAATCTTTTCTGATAACCAAAAACCTCCAATTGTAACTTTTATTCATGAAAATAGAGACTTAACCTTCAGGTGCCTGCATTGTCTTGACAACGTTCCAGTCATAAAAATCTCTTGTGCAACTTGGGCGCTGATGGATTGGAAGCTATAAATCTTGCTGTTATTAGAGCCACAGTTCTCCATGCTCATTGCAACAAGTACTCACCAGCCATAAATCCTTGTCTCCTTTTCTAAAAGAGCCCATTTTGAATGCTTCAGTGAGATCGGGATTATTCTTCAGCTATTTGGGTGCTTCTTAAAGAAGACATTAGAGGCAGTCTCAGAGAGAAAACGAGTCTCCCGGTGAAGCTATCAAAGGAATCCCAACATTAAAACAAACACTATTCCTGACGCCGCAAGGGAAGTAACTGAGGAATTTTCTGCCTTACAATATCCGCCTTGTTCTCTAAACACCAATTTAACAGAACTGGAGATCCAACACTTAGAGATTCGTTACTTATTTTCAAATGAAGGCACCCATATATAATGAACAAACAAACAAATAAATAAATTTTGACAAGATGTAGAGTAATACGTAGATGTAGAGATGAAAAGGTGAGGTTGTCTTCAGATCAGGGTAGAAATATACTCCTGAAGTGAGTTTCAAACCCCAAAGCATTCTGTGGAAAAAAACCTTTAAAGCAGCATTTCCTTATCATTTGTAAACAGTACCAGAACGATAACCAACTGCTCCATACAGCAGATATGGCGAATTATTCTTTCCAGTAGCAGTATCAAAAAAAAAGTTAATTCAGTTTATGAATTGAGAAATGCATTATCAGTTTTGAATTCTGGCTTCTTGCACTGAGTAGAAAAAGATGTTTTAAGCCCTTTACAAAGCCTGAGTAATGCTTGCTTCCAACTCCATGTCCCTGAAGAGATACAAGACATCCCAGGGTGCTTCCAAGGCCAGAGCTCTGAAAAAACCGCATGAATTAACCCTTCAAGACAGATGGCAGAGGTGGAAGGAATGAGCAGCGGTAGCACTGACATTGAGCCGCATGTTCAGGTATCCTCCTTAAAGATCTTGACCAGACCTTCAATGAAACCCAGGAGCCCTCTGCCTAGGTAAATGGTGATGGAAGACCTCTGTCTCCTGTGTGTGTTCATGCAGATTTGAATGTATGCACATTTATGAACACACATCTGCTCACACCTGTGCATGTTCATGTAGGTATATTCACACGCTATGCACTCTGAAACATCAGAAAACTCAGTGCCAGAGACCTTGGCTCAACCTCACCAAGATGAACTTTCTCATTTGAACGGTGATTTATTGGGACCAAAATCAGGGAAAGAAAAGAGACTCAGTGTCCTCGGCTTCCCAAGGTAAGCATTCATTATGCAGGAGAACGAAGAACTCAGCTGACAAAAATATGGGAATTTTTGTTGCCCTGTCAACACATTGCTTTGTTAAATGGCAACTGAGAGCCTTTGCCAATTCCTGGATGTGTTTGGGTCTTTGTCAAGTAATTCTGGGATGACAGCTCTGGTGGACACATGTCCATATTGCAGATAACAAGTATGGGGATCTCTAACATCTTCAGTAAGAGGCTCACTGGAGACACCAAGAGCAAAGTCATCCTGTGTCCCAGCAGGTCAGAGCTGGTGCATGGCAATAAGGTCAGGAGAAGGACAGCAGTCGGCGACCCACCTTACCTCTACCACAAGGACACCATCACAGTGAAGGAAACCACCCACCTAGAAAATTTCAAGTGTAATTTAATTGGAAACATTAATGTCTCTTAGCTCAAAGTTCTTTTAGACAAACAGACGCACACCCCCAAAATAGCCATTACAAGTATTTTCCTCCTACTCAGCAGGAAAAGGCACCAGGGATAATTTAATGGCTTGAGTCATTAGTTGCATATTGATGGCAGGGGATGACGCCAAATCCTGAAGCTTGGCAAGGAGACGGAGATCACATTATAGTTTCTATTACACTTGCAAGACCCGAGTGTGAAAGCTCCTTACTACAGCATTAAAAAAGGTTTCTTTTTCCCCCAGTGAAGACTCTTGCTGACCAAAATAACATCTTCGGCTAGTGTATTTCTTTTTCTTTGTTTTTATTAGAGAGGGGAAAGCGATGTATATGTAACCTCCTGGTGCAAGTCCCATAGCAAACGCAATGATCGCTTTGCACTGAGCAATGGGCAGCTCAGCCCCTGCCCTTCTGCACCAAGTGCGGTCAGCAGATCCCGAGAGTTCCCAGGGCTCTGGGCCACAGGGCAAAGAGACAGTCGGGGCATGGCCCTACAGCAAGCAACAGTCGTGTCCCCAGAACACAAAGCTGTTGAGTAAGTATTGGCTTCTCTTACTTGTTTTCTGGTGCTTGAACTTTCAGGTCATTCTTGGGTCTCGGTTTCAAGCTTCCCCTAGCAACCAAGTCAGTGGAAAACTCACTGTTGGGAAAAAAAAGCAGCATTTCTCACCGATTCACAAAAGCATTCACAAAATCACCAATTATCACAAAGCAATAAAACCATGAGAGCCAGCAAGGGATGGATTGCCATAGGATATTGCCTGGAACACATCACTGGGGACTATTTTCAATAACCATGATTTTTCCCCTGCATCAAAAGCAAGCCCCTCACCTAAGCCGTATCAGATTGATACCCAGGACTCAAATTAAGCCTTTATTCATTGATAAACACAGATTACCAAGCAGGTGGTAAGTGAAGAAGAAAATTCTCTGTTGATAGCATATGTGGAACTGCTTGCGACCCCAGCCATATCGAGAAGGAAGCAGATTTTCTCTCCAGATGGCAAGCTTTACTTATTCTAATTACAGATATGTCCCCAAACACCTGAACACTCTCCACATACACACTGAAACATCACTTTACAGGGTGATGATTTGAAGTAAAATTTATTTAGTTATTTAGCAATTTTTAAAAATCAAAATTTCAGCTCTCTCTGCTGCCTGCTGTCTTTCTCCAAACAGCCTTTTGTGGACAGTGTATAGTACAGGTCTCCTTGGCCACAGTGTAGGTCATCTCTGGAATAAAAACTTTCAGAAAGAGAGAAATAAGCTTTAAAATTAATCCTGGGATTAATTAGGAGGGAGGTAGAAGTACAGAGTTCCAAACTGCTTTGCTTCCTAATTAAAGACTGCTCTCTTCACAGCCTCACGGTCCTGAAGCAGTAAGGATAGGGCCAGGTATTTAGCAGTACAAGTCGATATATCCCCATTGACTTTGCAAAGTCAATTTATGCCTCTTCTTGACATGCTCAGAAATCAGTGATGAGACTCGCAATGACTTCCATGGCACTTTGGGTCAGGCCAATAAAAGTGATCCATACTTATTAATTCTTACAGCGTTTGGCTGGTCCTTAGGAGATTTTCCCCCTTGCCTCCCCCGTTCCAAGTTCAAAGTCCACAGAGGGAAATGCTACTTTTTTCTCAGCACTGGGCTATTTAAAGCAACATGTTTCATTTTAATCCATCCCACTGTTTGACGAGATGAGCTGATATAAAGCCTTATTTCTCTGTCAAATAACTGCTTTACTGTATTCACACGAAAACCCCAAAGTTTGCTGAAAAAAAAAAAGAGCGATCATCTCAGGCTGCATGGTATCTGTTAGAGATGCACGGGGAAGAAGGAAATGCCTTCCCCGTTCAAAAGGATGCTTGAGATGTCACAGCAGATTTATTTTTTTTCCATTTTTACAAAGTGGCAACTAAACTTTGAAATCTTAAAAAGTGTTGTGAATCCAGCCAGCCCAAACATTTTCCAGGACGTGGTGCCTCAGGCTGTGATTTCAAACTGGGTGAGATGTAAGTTTTGCATAAATTACTGGCTGGGAGTTTAAACTGGGGTGATTTTTTTTTTTTTATTTTGGATCAGGGCAATGATGATTTCATTACATCTCTAAAGGTGTTTTCGGCTGCATTTTCCAGAGGTGGAGACAAGTGAAATTCATCAGCCACAGTTCCCAACCACTCTGACAGCTCTGAAGATGATAGACACAGGAAGCCAATACCTGAAGTGTATCCAAATGAGATAAAAATCAAGGATTTTTGTTATAACCCAATGCACGCACATACCCCTCTGCATGTCTAATGCCAGGCATTACTTTGTGGTGACTTGAAATCCAGCAGCAATTTTTATTGACTGAACATATGCCAGAAAATCATTTCACAAACGTCAATGGGCTTGAAAGAGAAAATGAAAAATTCATCTGGGGAAAGAGACAAATGAGCTTAACTCATTTCTTCTCCCAGAGTTAACAAGTGTTTACAGGATTTTATTCACCATTGCCAGTGTTAAATCTGCAATGCGCTGTAATGCAAATGTACCTTCCTTGTAAAGCCGTTCTACAATTATGGGACCTGTCCGGGAGTTTAATGAAATACTTGGTCAGAAAGTGGTCAAGTGCAGAACTCAAAATTACTTTCATGCATGAAGCAGTTGCGGTGAAAACAAAGTGGGTACGCGGAAACTGCTGATACAGAATATTTGCAACATTCCTTTTAAATAAAAATGTTTAATTTCAGACTTAAAAGGACTTTGGAAATGCATTTTGGAAATGAAATATAATTTCAAACCCAGATCGAGGTGTTCTCAGTGTCTAGGTATGTGAACCAAAGCCTTCCATCTTCCTCTTCGTTTCAAGTTGAAAGTGAAAGCTTCACAGGGATTTAAGCAAAAAGTTTCATTGTGGATGAAGAGAAATTTAATTTAATGAAGAATGTTGATTTTCATGTTTTCTTGTTTGCTCTGAATGGGAAAAGTATTTGATCTCTCTCGCAAAAATTAAAGAGAAATTCTTTCTACATCCAGCAAGGATCTTGGGTGCAAACCATTTATGTTCTACAATCAGTCATGTAGGGCCAATGGGGTTTACCTTTTTAGGGCAGTTTCACGTTATGTATCTTGTCCTGGCCTCCCACACCAAAGGCAGCTTGGCTATAATGAGTTTTTCAAAATATGGCTTTTGTGCTTCACTAAGGCAGAAAACTGAATTATTAGGGTCAAGTACAGTGCAGTTCATTATCCATCCCTGCCCTGCTATGGCCTTCATGATGCTAAAGAGTGACAGCAAAAACGGATTGGCGTCGTGACAAATTTAAAGTGATAATGGTGTTGCTGATTTTAGGGCTGATGACATTTTCCACTTGAGCCTGGAAGGATTGTCTGGCCTGATTGGAAAGCAGCACTATTAGCTATGGCCCACAAACAGCAGAAGCATGAGATCATCTAATTCTAGAAGAAATATGGTTTTTCCATGCTGTCACCAGCTATGTTTGTCTACAAGCAAGTTATTTACTGTCTCTGAGCTTCAGCTGAAGCATTTCTAGGAAGCTGGGAATTATCTAACCTTGACAAATGCTGCTAGTCCGATCCCTCATCTCTGATCCTGGTACATATCTGTTCTTCAGAAGGCTGAAAACACAGTAGTATGCACATCTGGGTTTTTTTTTTTAAGTCCCTCTCTTTAATTTTCAGAAAGTCCACTTGTTCCTATGGTCTGACCAAGGCAGAGCAGAAGCTCCTGTTTCCCAAGGCTGCAGCTCACATTTGCAGACCCATGAAGGAGCTATATTCACATTTAGCAACTCTATGGGGTCTTAAAAGTGTTGGTTGGCTAATGGATATGAACGGTTTGGAGGCACCCAGGATAGTGGTTTGTTATTTTTGAGCTCCATGGAGCTAATGAAGGTGCAAAGACTTATAAAAGCACAAGGATAGCCTGCAGCTATCTCATCTCTTAAACACAGGAGAAATACCAAGATGTAATGACTCCCGGCGATCCTCAGATTATTGCTCTGGCCGTGGAGTGCCAAATATTTCTACCACTCCTACTTATTTTTGTGTAATCAGGGTTTTCTTAGGAAGCTTCTCAGTTTGGATAGCGGGGAAAAGGACTACAGACAACTGTAGTTTGCAGCTTCAAGTTTACCAAAACTGAAACGTTCTTTTATTCTTGTTTATGTCATAAAAGGCAGGGAAAAAACCAACCCTGAAACAGTATACTTCCAGAGCATTTTCATGACTCGTATACTTATGTTGGGTGTCGTGATTTTTAGCCTTGGAATGACAGGATTGCTAAAACTTCTTCCAATCCCAGTTGCCAAAGCCAGCTTGAACAAATTGTGCCTGGAGGGTATAGCACCAATGGGCAAAGATGTAAAAGCAATTGTCTGTAAATACCACCTGGATCTACCTCACTCGGCAGCCAAAGTTTAAGACCCATCCCCTCTGCGCACCATCCTCATCTCCCTCCCTCCCTAGTAATGAAGCTCCCCAGGTGTTTATGGAGGTCACCTCCCCTCCATGCAGCTGGGGTTGGTGGAAAACACCGAGCTTCCCTCTCTGTAATTACTGGCTCTCAGCCTGGCTGAGCAAATGCTTTGATTCCCGTTCCTGGATGTGCCATGCATCAAATTCTTCTGGTAATCACAGTTTAAAATGCTTAGAGCTGGAGATGAAAGGAGAGCGTGCTCTCTCACAAAGGGACAGTGAGCCCTGGGAATGTTTCGACCGTGCTCATTGAGGCCCGGGGCTGACTGTCAGTGCAGGAAAATGTGGGGGTGAGCTTCAGTAAAGCACCCTAAGAAGTAACAGGAGTGCAACATGATAAAACTTATAAACTAGATATGACCATGGCACCTGCTTCCCAAATGCAACATCAGCGGGGACAGGGAATGACTAAGGCAGTGGCAACCCCTTCATCCAGTACATAATCAAGTTGCAGCACTCATTGACACAGGATTTGAAGGGTCCAAAGTTGTCTCAGGAGGGGATTAGATAGGCTCAGAGGTTCCTGGATGGAATTGAGCAATAGTTCAGTGACAGCTCCAGCAAATCTGTCTGAGCTGGGGGGGCTGGGGAGTGACAGGCCAACGGATGAATCTATTCCCACCTACTGCTTGTGCTGTACCCCAAAAAGCTCATGGCTTGCAAGTGTATGGGTGCTGCCCATGCTGGTGACCTAACAAAAATAGGAAGGATCCAGGTAACTACAGGTGACAACACATGGCAAAAGGAAGATGTCTATGGGAATGAAGGGGTCAAAGCACAAAGGTGAGGACTAGCAGTTGTCGTTGATGACTGATCTAGATAGTGCAGAGACCTGAACCTGCGCAGTGCTCAGGAGCAAGTGAGGAGTGGTTCTCCATGAGGATGGGGTAGATCTTTGGGAGCTAATAAGCCTGGAACCTGGTGTCTAGACCCAGCAGCTATAGGACGTTTCTTGGCCCTAACCCACCACCCAGGTCAGGCACTGAGCAGAGGAGGCTGGCATCGGTTCGCTACACAGACTGAGCTCGCTTCTACCCACAAAATAGCACATGGACACCACACAAGGCACAACATCGCCTGGAACATGTTACCTGGAGGAAAACCCCTTCAGCTCTACCTACCTTGCTCTACTGTCAATGCTCCCTTGCTATCTGCTCTCTCCCTGCCAGTCTCGGCTCTCGCATCCTCTTGGCCGGGTGAGCTCGCAGCTCAGCTCACTCCCTATGGTTACAATGGATTAAATTGGCACCAAAACATGCAGATGATCTGGAGATGAAGCACCACCTAACACAACCTGGGCTACGTGCTGGAGCTTCATGTGCAGGTGGGCTCCATTGCACCAGGCACAGCAGAGCATTTGGGGGTTATTTGGTTTTGGGAAGGGAATTGGGCAATGGAAAGCATCTAAAACTGTCAAAGAAAAATGCAGCAACTTGAATGCAGCTGCAAAAGCGTTAATGAGAGAAAAGCAACTTCCCCTCCCAGCTCAGCTGTGGGACAGAGGTTTTGTACCACCTTCAGCATTTAACTTCTTGGCAGCTGTTTGGATTAAATTCAAAAAACACCCTTCCCCCGTACGATTACAGGACCCTTTCCTGGGGTTTCTATGGAAACCCAGCTGCTTTTAAAAATATCTGCTCCTTCCTCCAGTGGAAGAGACTCGAACAGCAAATTTCCTTCCTGACCAGTTCTCCCCTTTGGATGGGCTGTTTGCTCATTGACCCATCAGATCGAGGGCTTTCCCTCGCTCCAGCTTGGCAGTTGCCAAGCTACAGGTTAAAGCAGTAGTTGGATTCAGAAGGCCGTCACAGGGCACAAGCACTGGAAACCTGCACCATGAAGAGCCCCCAGCTCCCAGGAGGCAAAAACCAGGAGCGACTTCCATAGTTCTCCAGCGCTTGGTCAGGCCAAGGGCTGAAGATCCCACACCCTGGCCAGTCCCGCACCCGCGTGGCAGCTCAGCATTGTTCACCGTACAGCCCACTGGGCAAAGTCTGAAGGACTTTGGGGTCTCGCCCATGTGCGTCTTTGCACCTCTTTTGCATGAAAGCCGGCCAGAAGATACCCTGGCGTGTCCACGCCTGGTGCTCTGGCGCTGGATGCAGGGCGGACGGGCGGCATCCCTGCCTCTCCCAGGCCACGCGCCACCTCTGACCCTGCTGAGTCCGGCATCGGGAAGGAACACCCCCCGCAAGCCCACTGGCTTCTCGACACTCATTACTCCTGACAGGCGCCGCTGCCTGCCCGTGTTTGCCATAACAACCGTTTCCAGGCAGTTGTGCATCCTGGAAGCAGAAGTCCCAGCGCTTTAAATCAGTCTAAACAGTTTCACAGACAAAACATCTTGTCAGCATCTACACAATCTCTCCTGATTGAACCGGTGATGGATGTGACACATCAAAAACACAGTGCTTATACTTTTTCTCTGCTTGCTCAAGCTCTCTCGGAGGGGCCAGGGAAGCAGTTTAGGGAAGCGCGGGGCAGGGGACCCTTGCTTTGCTGACACACGAAGCACACTCAGAAGACGTCCTGTGATTACTAGCTTGCACTAAAGCACAAATTGTTACTTATCCTCCCATTGTCTCCTGCAGCCCTCACAGTTTCTGTAAATAGCACACAGATGATTTAGAGAGGGCTGCAGTGCTTGGCAGAGGTTGGGGGTAGTGGGCTTTGCAGGTGTTTGCATTCTATTTTGCCTAATATTTGCTCTGTCTGGCTCTCCAAACTTCTGCGACAGAGCGAAAAGAGAACCCCGGACAACAAGATCTGTAGGGACGAACATGGGGGTTTGCATCATTTAAAGGTGAGGACATCTGGAGCCAGAAACCTCGCAAAGGGGATTTTGCTCGGAGGACTTCTGTCAGCTCTGCAGAGACGCAGCGAGCTGCTGGCAGGAGCGGAGGGGTGAGCATCGCTGGGGGAGGGCTGGAGGCCCAGCAGAGGGTTTGGCATGCTGTAAGGGGCTTGTGGGCAAGCAGCATGCCAGCCCTACCCCTCTGTCCCGCAAATAGCCCAATACGCCTTTGCAGGTGCGTGTGTACACATGTCTGTCTGCGTTTATTGGGGTAGGTACCGAGCTCTCTGCCCCTCCAGAAGCCCTGCTCTAACCGAGCTAGCTAGTTATCCACAAAGTAATGAGATTTTGCTTTAAAGTAAGGAGATTTAAATGAAAGACCATGAGTACCTTTCATTTACTGGCTGTCTTTTCAGCCTTTTCAGTCACACTTGCAACCTTTCCTCTGCAACTCAGCCCAGAGCTGTGCTTTGTAATGAGAGCAGCGCGCAAGTTCACATTTCATCAGAAGAGCTGAAGCTTTAAGGAAAACATTAAGTTTTGCAAGATTCATAATAAAATCACTAGAGCTGGCAACCATGTAATCTGAAGTGTACATTTCCAGCCCTTTTCCCTGGCAAAGGCAGCTGTCAAGCTGATAACTCACTGCCAAAGCTGAAGTTTGTCCAGATTATTTAGCAAATACACACAAGTACTTCAGGAGAGAATCCACAAACAAGTCACTAATCCAAAAAAAAGCTGAATTCAAAAGAATAACTGCAAGTTTGCTATTCCTGGCATGCTTAGAGCATAGAGATATGAGTAATTCTGGTGGTAGGATTAAACACAATTTGTGCTTTCAATCATGTGATGGAAAGCGTATTAGGTCTGCGAGAAAGGCAACAAGACTGAGGGTTTTTTTCCATTTTAATCCCGTGGGACTTTCACCTGACTTTTTCAGCGTAGGGGCAGCCTTCCTGCAAACCCCCTTGTACGACAGGAACATTGCATATACCCAAATGGGGGAGAAAAAGGCTATTTGCATAATAGGACAAGACATTGTTGTAAATAACTCCTGATGAGCTGAATCACAAGGGAGCCCAGGGAGTGGGGCCGAAGCATAGCACCTGTTGCATCGCCCATTATATATTGCTTTAATATGTCATTAATATGCACCTCCCCAAGGCATTCCTGTATTTTCTCATGAAAGATTAAAGAGAAGGCAATTTCTACTAATCACACAGTTTTTCTAGACTGCTCTCTCACATTTTGCTGAAGGGCAAAGAGAGGACCGCTTCTTCTCCCTCCAAACATTCCAGGGACGGGGTTCATTTCCCAGCAAACACATCCCAAAGATGGCATTCTGGCACCGAGGGAGCGACCCAGCTACCTCTGGGACGGCAGACGTGTGCTGCCACGGTCTGCGGGCAGCCCCCCTGCTCCTGCCTGCTTTTCTAAATCTTTCCACTTCAGAGCCCCCCCAGGCACCATGGTTAGGATGGAAAATCCTCCTCCAGCCTGGGAACGCAACACTGAGCCTTCCCATCATAGCTCTCAGCTCTTGGTGACATTACTTAAGGCTTCTTATTGGGAGGAATAAAGGCAGGAAACCCCCTTTTTTGGCTATTAACCTGTTAAAAACAGGTTCATGGACTACATGAAATAATACCTGAGGAGAAGGACCCCAAAGCATTGGGGTGTGACCAGCTCTGTGTGCGAGCATCCTCGGGGCCGAGCGTGCTGCCTGCGGAGGCGGCTCTGGCCGTGAGCACAGGGGTTTTGCCTGCCCGTTTGACAGCGGTTTATGGAAGGTGTCCCTGCCCATGGCAGGGGGGTTGGAACTCGATGATCTTTAAGGTCCCTTCCAACCTAAACCGTTCTATGATTCTATGATTTGCTGACTCCTGTCAACCATCTTCCCACCCCAACAGGGCAAAGCCAAGGGAGGGCTAACGGCCAGCACTCCTGGTGCCTCAGTCTCCTTCTCCTGCCAAGTGTAAAACAAACCCGCAAGGAGTGACAAGGACTCGCTGAAAGGGAGTAAAATACAGTGCAATTCTTTTGACAACATGTTTTTTTCCCATTAAAAAAAATGTCAAGTCGTCCAAACCAAGTTTTTTACATCGTAAGGGCAGCGGCTTTTGCACAAGGGAGGATTTCTTTTAAACTGAAGCAAACTATTTTTTTCAAACAAGAGTTGAATCAGAGTAACTTTTTATTTAACCTGAGTGATTACAGCAAAGATGCAATGATGGCACCTGCAATCCCAATCCAGCCAACTCCAGGCCTCTCAAGTCCATACCCCAAGAACCGGCTGTCCCTACAACACCATGCTCAGGACCAGGATCAGTCTTTTCTGCTGCATTGCTTGGTAGACACTAACTCCCCAGACAAGGAGGTTTTTGCACATGGTTCCTCTTTTTGCAACAATCTCTGAGCAGGAGGTGCTTCTGCTTCAGCGAGGACAGCCCTGCCTTCTTCAGTGTGCAGCCTAAGGGGGAAAGCCCTTATCGTCAGTGAGCACCATCCCCTAAGGATCCAGACAGAAAATCAATAGGAGTGCAGAGATTTGCTGGCTCTGAAGTGCTAAGGAGATAGGAGCCCATCATGCGTGATTAGATGTGCTGATATCTGCTGATTTTTAGCAAAGGGATTCCCTTAGCAGCTGCCTCTGGTTCCTCTGTCCCTCATCTGTCCTTCTCTACCTCTGCTGTCACCTTTCTTGGGTCAGCACCAGGTGTGGTTCCCTGTTTTCACACACCCCTGAGCTCTTGGACCTTGTGCAAAGGTCTGGTTGTGTTTTTAGAGAGAGCGGGGGAGAACAGAGGAGGGGGGTGGGTGCTCCTGAAAAGGTCTCATTTTGTTTTCCTTCCTGGGATGCCACCTCTTACTGCAAATTTTGCACCCGTGTCAAAATTCAACAGTAAAGGCAAACTGAACCAGTCCATTTTACAGGGTTCTTGCTCCTTGCTATTTGGGATGCTCTACCAAGTATCACTGTACTCCTGATAAATCTGCTCCTCAGGCTTAGTATTTCCCTTAGTCAGGATGACAAGGTTGCCTCGTGGGCTGCAGGTTATGGCCATGATAAAGCAAACAAAGATTCCCCTTGCAGGACAGGTTCTTCTAGTGACCAAAGCAATGGCAATAACTGACAGCAGCATGGAGCTCCACAGCTTGTTGATGCAAGTAGTCCTCTACTTCCTAAATGGAAGTTACTAGCATATGTGCATGTTCATTTCCATACGGAAACACTGTCTCTACATGGGCTCTGCAATCAGTTGGATGCAGTGACTGTGCAAAGTGGACAGATTTTCAGTTTCTACAAGTTGAGTAAGATGCCTGGAACAGTATGATCCACACCTAGAAATATTGCAGTCAGATTTTCAGGAGCTTATGATGCTTCCAATCAGGCAAAGCTCCAAGGTCTTCCAGAGGAGCTGCAAAGGAGGAAAAGCATCTACTGGCATAGAGTTGCTCACTACCCTTATAGCCTTTATCTCATCCTGACACAGCTCCTGATTCTACATAATCTTTAGAGAAGAGGAATAGTAAATGCTCTGAATAGGAAAAGAGGGAATTCTAAAAATTGTGTGTCTTAACTGCTAACAACAACATGATTTCAGTTGTCTTTAGGCTTAATAAATTCCCTCTCTTGACTTGCTGGGGACACTGGAAAGAATATGGCATCAAGTGATGAGACAGAGCAATCCACGTAAGCCTTCCAGGTGGGCTCTCCTCTTGGCAGCGTCACGGACTCGCGCTACAGCCTCACAGCTTCTCTGAACTCCCCGTGTCTCTGTTCTCCTTCTGCAGCAGAAGGTTGGGAAGAGTTAATCAATCCCCATCTTTTTCTTGCCCTCTCTACTTTGGCTGCAAGATGTCAGGCAAGAGGCTGCTGTGGTTCATATTTAGCACACCTGTGTTCTGCCCTTCAACAGGGCTTCCAAATATTTTAATGCAAATATCAGGGAATCTATAATTAGATCTGCAATCATTCCTAATAGTGGCTCATAAAGGCTATTTTGTGTTTCCATCACTTTTGTTGCAGTGCTTAGCATTGGACTAAAAGCAGTGGGTACAGTACTTAGCAAAGCATTTCACTGCCAGTCAGAGGTGAGAAAGAAGAGGAAAACAGTAAATTCTGCTTTTATTTCTTCTGCAGTCCATCTACGCTTAAATATTAGTGTGAGCAGGTACAATCTGAGTACACTACTACAACGCTTTTGTCTTTATGATGTTTACAGCTGTAAACCAGCCAAGTATGACATGCAATTTCCCTAAAGAGCTTAAACACTTGCAAGCCTAGTCACATCCACACGAGCCTCAGCTCTTTTCAGAATAAGGCAATCTCACCGGAACATTTCTACCAAACCCCAAAAACATTGCCCAGGACCAACATCTGGAAGAAGCAGGAGACATTGCAGGAGGAATGTGCATGCCTTCAAGCTGCGCTGTAAGTCCTGGCTCTGTTTTCTAGGCTAAAGGAAATTATTTTTTTTTTTTTTTTTTGCATTCTGGAAAGGCCAGAGTGCTATGTGGCTCACAGTACTTACAAGATCAGACAGCAGAGGTCCCTACTTCAGTATCCATCTCCTTTACCACTGTTGTAGCCATTAAATAGAAATAGGCACTGCCTAGCAGCTTAGGAGAGGCGGAAGCTCAGAAGGAATAGTTACATGTACCTACAACGATGACCTTAAATAGAAATAGATAGCACTAAAAAAGTGATGTTTACCCTAAGGAAGAGCTCAGATATAAGCATCTATAGCTGGATTCGTGGATATAAGAAAGTGCAGAGAAATCAGAGCCTACAGCTGAAACCCTGAGCACCAGGAGGGACCGGGACCTACCAGCACCCTCCCTGCCCCCCCCCCCCAACTCCATCAACTGCCTCAAAGGAATGAAACTTGCCCCTGTTCGAGTCTAGTGTGTCCTGGGAGTGTGGGTGCGCCTCAAAACATATTGAAAGACAAGTAGGAAGGACTAAGAGGTCTCGTTAGCAGTTTAATTGCATAAAGAAAGTCCCCAGGATTACTAAAAGAACTTTTGCCTGGTGAATAGCTTTTCTTTTCAATTACGGGGGAAATACCTACCTGCTCAGATAAGGTGTGTGCCAGTGGGATGCTCATTAACCTAGATGTATTTGCTTTGTTGGACTTGCCTGATAATTAAAGTCTTTCCTTTCTCTTCCCTTGGGAATGAGAGGGTCTCCCTGTCTCTGCACAGCTCTGCCGTGAGCAATCCTGGAGGCAACAGGCTTGTCTGGGGGAACCTACCCGTAACAGGCAAATTGCCTTCCTGCGGAGGAGCCTAAACCGGGACCCGTGGGGTCATCACCCCCCGGGCTGAAATCCCCGGCTCCGCTGAGCCTTCCCCATCCTACCACAGCCACGGCACAAGGGGCTGCACCTTCCTTCGGGGCTCCCCCTTCCCTGCCATCAAGGGAGTGCTGCCAGTGCCCTGTTAGAGAAACCTGCTCTTCCGAAAAGAGAAGACACCCCCTATTCCTCCTCCCGTTTCTCAAAATGAATGGAATTCTCCTTTCTTTTTACCTCTTTCCCAGCTCTGGCAGGCTTATTTGTCCTGACAGTTATTAGCCAAAATCTCGAGCATAAACCGCCCGCCCCAAGAGAGAGAATGAAAGGCAGCCGAAGAAAACAGTTGGTATTTTACCCTGGGAGCGTGAGTGGGCTTCCACACTGCGGGGCAGGCGGCAAGCGGGGCGTTTGAGTGTTCCCGGTGTCCTTTAAACCTCAGACTACACAGAAAGAAGTGATTCAACACAGCCCCTGGGAAGGGAAGACTCCCGTTTTCCTCCAAAGCAAAAAGACCTTCACCTGCATTCAAACGCCCTCCTGCCACACCGACCCGGGGATCCCCGCTGAGACATCCCCGTGAATCCGTACGCCTCCAGGGCACTGCCTGTGCATCCACCAGTTCAGCAACATCTCAATTAAAAACTTTCCTGCTACACGTGGCCCCCGCTGAGACACAGCGCTCTGTTTTGTGGGTGAGACTGCATCTGCTGGCAGATGCGCTCGGGCTTTGCTGCGGTACCCCAGCGCTCAGCGCCCACAATGATTAATGAAGCTTAAGCGGACCTGGGACGGTCCAGCCGTCCAGCCGAGCTCTCTTGGGTCTGATTCCCCAGCTGTGAAGTGGGGGGTCAGCCCCATGCTGCAGCGGGGTGGAGGTGCTAACAGGGTTAAATCTATCAAAGGCGGCGAGTGGCCTGAGCCCTGCTGGGGGTTGGTGGCTCACAGGGCTCAGAGCTGAGCTTGAGGATGGGGCTGGAGGCAGTTTCTCTTTCCTCCGTCCCTGGAGGCACCTGTGCTGGTTTTTTGGTAAGTGTTTCCAAGGCTGTATTCTCTGAGCACTTTTTTACCTGGCAGACCCTTCATACCAGTTGACTGAGCAAATTCATCCAAGACCAGAATCCCGTAACTCTGGGATAGCAGGTTTTTCATTTCCTTGGACAATCCTTCCCCTTTCAAGCTTTCCAAAGGCACCAGACTGGGGAGTTCAGCGCAGCCTCTGCCTGTTCTTGCTGCAACAGGAGAGAGGGATCAGGCCCAGGGAGATTTTCTGTGTGCTTGCTCAAAGCTGGCACTCCTGCCTGCACGCTGCTCTCCAGCTCAAGGACTGATGCTGAGAAAGGCACTTCGAGCACAACGTTAGCTGGATAGCTTTCATGCCAAACTTGTGACTTACACACGAGTTTAATCCTTACCTCCCGAATCTTTTCATGTTAAGGAGGAAAAGAAATGCTCTGTCAGTGACCAAGAAATGATTCCAGAGATGAGCTTTCCACTGGAGGGAAACAGAAATAAAATACAGGATTCCAGTATCAAACATTTAACTCCTTCAGAGCTGGACCGCTCAACAGCCGTCAGAGGCAGTGCTTGCTTACACCCAGAGTAGCTCAGCACCTCCTGGTCACAAATGCCACCTGGGTGACAGCACAGACCCCTTGGCAGCTCCTGTTAACCTCCAGAGGTGGAAACATCACCAAACAAGCTGCCTTTAGGTGATGAGCACCTTCAGCCAGATGCTGAAGTTTGGCAGGGCCAGCTCTGAGCTCTCCAGAAAGCCTTGCTCCCATGGAGATGAGTGTTACCGTACAGACGTGCCCGTTGGAATGCCCATGGGCGTGCGGAGCGGCTGGGTGCTTGTGCAGGATCCTGGGGTGTGTGTTGCTTTCTGTGGCTCAAATTGTGTGTAAAAGGTTGCTGGATGTTTTTGCTCTGGTACCTACATGCTGCAGCCTCTGGCTTAATGCTTCCTCTCCTCCTCCATCCCTCTTCAGGAGCAAGGAACCTTTCTGCTCTGGATTTTAACCCATTTGTCACACAAAGCTGGGGAGAAGGCTAATAGGCATCCACACACACACACCTGCTTCTCGGAGTTTTGCTTGAGCCCATGCCCTGGGCTGAATCGGGGGAGCCAAAGAGTTACCAGAAATAGGTAGGTGTAGCGGAAAACCTGTCTCTGCGCTCTCCTGTTGGGGTTCAGTGGTGGTGCAACTGAGCCTAAAGTGACATTTTGCTCAGCTCCTTGTCAATGCCAAGGCAGGCACTGCTGCTTGGCAAGGAGGCGAGCAAGCCCTGGGTGAGCAGCCTCTGGGGCTACTTCTCTTTTTCGCCCATGAGGGTGTAGGGTTCAAAGCCCAGCCTCCTCGCCAGCGCTGCCAGAGCTCTGCGGGGCTGTCGGGGTCCAGCTAGAGAACGCTCCTCTGCATTTCACTCCATCTCTGCCATGCCTTGGTCTCTCTGAGGGCATCTCTGAGCCACCAGGTCAGAGCAGGGAGCTCTGTATGCCCACACCTGTGCTGATCCCAGCTTCTGGGCTGCGTTGTTTCTCAGACGCCTGCTGTTTCTGAGAGGATTTAGTGTCAAAATCCCCAGGAATTCAGAGGAACTCAGACTTCAAAAGCTTTGAAAAAGAGGTCTCCAGGCAAGCGCGGAGTGGTAGGGCACGGCTGCTCCGCTCCATGCCCGGACTGTGAGTATGTTTTGCATGCATCTCGCGGAGGTCACGCATGTGCTGACTCCAGCTTTGCCCAGTTTCTCTATCACTCTCCTTCTCTTGACACAATGCCTTCAGAGCAGGGATGAGGGAGCATCTGCGGTTCCTCTACACTGCCACTTGTTTCTAAGCCTTTAAGTGTTTTTTTTTGGGGAAAGAGTGGGAAAAGGCATAAGGAGAGCGGGGTGAAACATCATCCCCAGCTATTCAAAGTAAGATGTAGTTGAAGGCGCTTACCAGACGCCTGTTACCAAATCCTTCAGTCTTTCATATAAAAAGGTTAAAGCAGAGCCAGTAGGATTCACAAGGTCACCTAGGCAATCTCCCCCCTCGGCAGGCTCAGCTCTCCCCAAAACCACTTCAGCTGTTTGTCTAATGTATTTTTATAAACCTGAAGTGATGGAGACTCCACTTCCCAGGCAACCTATCGCAAGGTTTCATTTTCCTCTCCATTAGGAAACTTTTCTTAATGTCTAACCTAAATCTTTCTCCCTACAACTTAAAGCCATTATTTCTCATGTTATCCCCCACAGACAAGGAGAACTCGTTATTGCCTTCCTCTTTGCAGTTCTCTCTCATGCACTTGAAGGCTATATTTATCTTTACAACATCTCTGGAAAATAGAGCATTGCCATTATCTCTAGAAAACAGATGGGAAGACAGGAGCTAAGGGTGGGGTTTCTTGCTTAATTTTAGATATCCAGAAGTTAGAAGTCTAAACTAGTTGGGTGATGCTCACTGCTGTATCTAGTACAGGCATTTCCAGCTGGGACTAGCCTGAAAGGGCTTCCCTGTGCCACCCCTCAATCCCATCGCTTTATCACTGTGATCTTTAGCTTCCCCATCACAAAAATTGTTGTTTCAGGATCGGACGTGGGGCATGCAGGGTGCTGCTTTCCAAAACGGGTCTCGATTTCTGCAGCCCCAAAGCGCCCATCACTGCTAACAAGGGTGGAGAAGGGGGTCTGTTGAAGGGATGCGAGTGCAGCAGTGGTGTGGAGCGAGTGCCACGTGTGCTGCACAGCATCTGGGAGAAACATCCTTAGGTGAAATATCAATTTTGAGGCAAGTCTCAGGAAAAAATGGTATTTTCAAGTTTACTTATAATGCTGTCTTCCATGTGCACAGCAATTGTCTCATTTCATCAGAGCAAACAGCATATATTGGTTGCTCCTTCCTTTTGATTGCTTTTTAACGCTAAGTTTGTGTTATGTTTCAATTTTGGCAGGAGCATAGGACTGTAACGAGTAGGAGGTAAAGCTCGGTTAGTTTGGAGAAGGGGAGATATAATAATTTTTTCCAGTTTAGAAAAAATAATTAGTTTGATACTAATACATGTTGTAAATTCAAGCTGTTAATTGGAAAAAATGAGAACATAAACATTTCAGTCTTTTTAGTGTTTGTGTCAATCTGGCACTTTGAGAAAAAACAAGCTTTAATTATTTTTCATTTGAAGTGATGTTTCATTTCAAAATTTCCTTCAACTGGACTGTTTATTAACTGAAAATCACTCAAGAAATGCTAGAATTGTAAAAGATGTATTCAGTTAATTTCTAAAGTATTTTTTAAATTATTTTTTCAATTAATTAATGCTTTGAAGGTGAGGTTCCCCCCCCCCCTTCCTCTAGAACCACCAGCTTACCATCCAATTGCGCCTTTACTCAGCTCAATGCAGGTGTGGGTTGAAAGGGAATTTCAGCCCTGGCGAAGCGGGGAGCAGGAGAGCCGGGGCAGGGCTGACTCGCTCCCTGAGCTGGCAGACAGCTGACGTGTTTCGGGCTTATAAAACCTCACCACCACCTCTCTGAAAAAATCCCAGCATTTTGCCAGTTGCTCTTTGCCGAGCTTGAACGAAGGAAAACCAAACCCAAATTTAAATAGGAAAAAAAAATGGGGAGAGGGAGTGAAATAATTCTTTGAGATGCAATAATTTGTTTTGAGATGCTTTATTCTGAGTAGGGGCTTTCTTAAAATAAAAAGACAGTTTAAAAAAAAAAAAAAAGGAAAAAGCTCACTTAACCTCACAATAAACCAAAACCCTCAAGGTTTTGCTGTACCGATGGCAAATAGAATATTCCTACTCTTAAACTTATTTTCTACAGAAGACTTTTCTCAAACAACAACACATTGCAGTTTCGCCCCAAATCCCAATAAAACAGACAAAAACTAATCGAGCTGGAAAACCCTGAGCCAGCTCTGCTTGTGAACCAGAGGACCTTTGCCAATGAAAGCTGAGTGGGATGACAGCTCCAGAGCCCAAATAGCTCATATGGTTTTGTCTATTGGCACATGATAATCTCTGAATCCCGGGACCGCTGGCTTTTGCTATGCAATGTTAATATGGTCTCGTCTGAGAGCGGTGGCGTATCCCTTCCCCAGAGCCTTGCTAGGGCTGCCTGTCCCATGTTGTCTCTGGCAAGCTGCCCCGGGAGGAGATGGGCGTGCGTTTGTTGGTGCCGTAGGATGTTAACGCTTGCCTCCATCTGCTAACGTGACCCCCCTGCCTCCCTCCAAGTCTCCTGCCCGTTGCACGCAAAGCTTTGCAACGCTTCAAGTACCAAACAAATCTGGTTTAGCAGGGCAGCTTGCAAACCCACTTAATGGGCCCTTGTTACCCAGCCGACCTGCTTCCCTGGGAAGTTTGCCAAGGAACCGGGATTGGGGAAGTGCATTTCAATGACTTAGTGACAGCTTAGCATCCCACCAAGCATAACAATTTGTGGTGTTCGCATCTCCTGACTGCGCTAGCTGCGGGTACTGTGGAACCAGGACTTGGTAGGAAGACTTTATGGCTCTTTTGCGCTCACTTCCCAGAGCTGGTCCAGCTAACGTAGGGACCACAGCCATGGCAGGACATCTTTTTTGACAGGAGTTCTATGTAGTTACTGAAATAATTGGGATGTAAAACAGAACGGCATCTTTCTCTTCTGGAACCCGGCAGAGAGTGTTTGGATGACACCTCCCTTTCTCTGGGAACGTGAAATCTCTGCAGCACCTTCTAGCAAGTGTAGTCCTTGGCCTGGGTCTGTGCGAAGGTCGACCTGGCTGGTTGGATCCATATGAAGTAACTCTAGAAGGAAAGCAGCCCCCTGAGATATGTATCTTCTGGGATGGATTTCAATGAACTTCAGAGCCTGCTATGTCTCCTCTAATACTGCACTGATAAATAGCAGGGTTGGGAAATGTCTGTCTTCTGCAGCAGAATCCTTCCAGTTGATCATGGGACAAGAAAACCATACTCCTGATTTCCACGGCTTCCTAAAGTATTAGGTGGTAATGACAAATAACCTCAGTTTTTCTCCATCCTCATATCAAAGGTCTGTCCTCCTGTGGTTCCGTGTCTGGCAGTTGGAGGGATGCTCCCAAAGATTGATGAAGGGCAGACTTCTGGATCTGAAGAGGCACCATGCTTCCCGCTTCCAGGTGGTGCTGCAAATGACAGAAGACTGTGGCAACCAATTCATTGCTTATGATGAAAAAGCAGCTTGTGTGGTGGGGAGAAACACAAGCATCATCCAGGAGAGGGAATTTTTAGTGAAGTCCTCTGCAGTTATCATCAGTGCTCATTCACAGCAAGTATCATTTGCAAAAGACCTAGATAAATATTCTGTGTTTCCAGCCCATTTTGTATTGAAGCAGGGGAAATGAAATTGCTCCCTTTTAGCACATACCACAGGTGTCTGAGCAGAAATGAAAGCAGATTGTACCCTAACATCTCTAACAAGGAGTCTCAGCCACCTTTACTATCTAATTCTGCAGGCTACATGCTCAACCCAGACAGGAACGTGATGCTACGGAGTAAGAGGACAGCCTGAACTGGAGAATCTGAACAAGAACCAGATACACCTGCAACCATTGGTCAAATCTTGCAGCCATCACCACCTAGAAGCAACACAGGAGATGTTTCATGGGAGACCGGTTTCTCCTATGCACACTGCACCTGAAGCACACACGCTATGATATTGTCAACCCAATGTACAATAACAATGCAAGAGATCCTACTGCAACCATTGAAATGAGGACACAGAGGAATGCATTCAGCAGTATTTCAGTGTCTGCAATTCGGAGGCCACGTGGGCCAGAAAAAATGATGCTGAGGAATTGTGTTTGGGAGAAGTTTTCAAATGAAGATTTAAGTCTGTCATGCAGCAGCTGGGTCTTCTGCAAGCTGGTGGAGGAGGTCTTGCTTTTGTATTTTTGGGGGTATTTCTTAACCTAGAGATGACAAGTGTTTCAGGGAATAGGGAAAGGTGACATCCAAAGGCTGTCTGAAATCCAAAATTGGGTCTAATGTTCTTGCCTTAAAACACAGCTTGTGAAATTATTCTTTACAAGACCATGAGGATATTCAGTGTTGAGGTGCTCTCCTCCTCATGCAGTCACTCCTGAACCAGTGTCCTCTTCTTATGGGCAATGACTGAGTAGGTGGCACCTCCTGAGCAATGCCTATGGTAGATACCCATAGTGACATCCCTCTTTGGGATGGCTGGTCCAAGCTTGGGATGGTGACAAGTATCGGGTTCAATGCTTCTCCTTCTCCCTGCATGGCCACACCACATAGCTGTGGTGTTTGGTGATTCATGTTACTCCCATCCAGTGGCAGCTGTGGAGAAAGGAAACACATGACACTGACATAATCCTTGCGCCTCCCATGCCATCATCCCGTTCTGCCTGGATTGGGGGGTATCCATAGTTAAAGGGCTGTGATCTCCTTTCCCTTTGGCATAAAGAGCTTTAGCACTCTTCCCTTCCACCTCTTCTACCTCACCGCCCCCTTTCCCTCCAGAGCAAACAACATTCAAAAGATTCAAGCTGATCTTGTTAGTGCTTTGACACTACCGCAGCATTCTGATCTAACACATCAAGGACAGACTGCAACCACGTCCCTGCGACGCGCCATCGAATGTCAAACACATCGAGACTTAACTCCTCCTAGGATATACCTTACCGCACACACTCTGCCTTTCACCTCCTCAGTGGGCGTCAGGACCTCACTTATGGACCTCAAGCTGCAGAATAGCTGAACCTCCAGAAGGAAGTGGAGAGGTGGGCTGCCTACTGGCTCTAGCATTTGCTGAGGGGGTGTTTGGCTGTTCCTGCCAGAAGCAAAAGCTGCTCTGCATGGACCTGTTAAAAAAGAGTAAGTCTGGCTGTAAATAGGCATTTCACCATGATCGCGCTGCTTACAAATGTAATTGAGGAGAGGTGACTTCTCACCAACACGCATGCAGAAAGAACTACCCTAATGTAAACCCCAAGGGATAAAACTTATTCCCAATTAATTGTTTGTCCCAAATGAACACCACAAGGTAGTGAAGCTGTACCAGTGGGTACTACATCAAGAACAATCCAAACCAGTGTCACTTCAATGACCAGATCCTACCAACAAAGCTCAGAGTAGAGCCTGCCAGCCATCTCTGAGGCAGTGGGTTATATCCTCCACTGTTGCAGTTACTTCAACAAAGGTGTGAAAGACCTGTTGGGACACCCCTGGGAAGGTTCCCAGGTTCCCACCGCCTGTGCTTGTGGTCCCTATGATCTCAGAGAGGAGGAGAGCAGTATGAACTCTCTTGGATCATCAGCCATGATCAGCGTTTGTGGCCGACTGAAACAAGGCTGAAAATCTGTCATTGTTTTCCTACAGCTTGTTAGTTTCAGAGGATGCGAAGCTGTCTTCCTGTTCTTCCTGGAAAGCTGTTGACATCATCCAGTTTGTTGTTACGTGGCAGAAGTCCCAAAGAGGGTGAAAGACTCCCAGACGTGCCCAGAGCCCTGAGGCATCCTTCTCTGCTGGGTATCAAGTAATCCAGATGTTGATATGGCTGTGGATCGTGAGATGGAGGAAGGTGGGAAGGCAGTCAAAATACCAGTAGCTGTCATTGCTGAGAGCAGAGTCTTGTCTCGAGAACATAATGTCCCATCTGTCACCTCAACCTGCAAACATGACATTGGTGGTAAGCCAGATGGGTCCCAGGCTAAAGAATTGGAAGTGGGTGAATTGACTGGGCAGAATAGATAGGTCATGGAATAAGGTATAAAAGTGTGGCGTGTTTGTCACCTTCCCTTCCCTTTAGTAATCATGATATATACACATGTATCCCTTTGCCCTCCCCAGACAACATTTCTTTGGGCAGGCTTGTCAGGTACTTACCCCAAACCAAAATCTGGTCATAGCTAGTGACATGGGTGATTTTATTATCTTCTCATGCTCATTCTACAGACAGCAGTCTTGACGACTGGTCACCAGAACTAACACAAGATAGCTATGTCCCACCCAGCTGCACCAGCTATGGCCACCATGAAGCCCCCCAACCCATGATACTACAGGGACCCTCACATTTTAACTGCAATCAAAACTCCTCTCTCTGGGCATCTTGTATCACTCAGGTGAATCAGAAGTGATGGAGGTGGTAGCTAAAGTGTTTCTTTCCCCAAGGGGCACAGAGGCCATGTGCTTTCTGCCCAACATTATGGTCCCAACAGGAGCAGCTCTGGGGTTCAATTTGTCCTCTCAGATCCTGCATGCAATATCTGTAGGCTGTGGGCCAGCTCTGTTCTTCACGATGCTCCGAAGTAGCTGATGCTGCTCACTGTTTGTCATTGATGCCAGTTGGTCATGTATAACTAACCAAATGAGAGATTTTCCCATGAAGCTTCATAATGTCCCCCCACTCCCCGGACTGAGATTCTTCCTGCATGCCAACTGTGAAAGGAGCATTTCTATTTTTAGCTTTGAGGTGTTGGCAAGAAATGCAGTGTACGGATCTGCATTACAAACAGTCAGGTAATAGCACAGCCCCGAATCCTGAGCCTTCGTTTCATTCTGCCTCTACCAAGGACTGCAAACCTTGGTGCTTAATCTAGTGCCCTAATCGCCTGTCAGCCGCTCTCCCCAATGCAAATAAGATGGAATAATAGGTAAGGTTTTTCATGAGAAAGTGTGTGAGGGATTGAGAAAGCTTTATGTAGGCTGTGTTCATTAATGTCTGTATTTAAAGTCTGGAGTGCTTATTCTATCAATTTTCTCCTTTCTTCCCTTCTGAATTTTATTTTCAAACAGGGAAAAATCTTTTTCAAGGTCACAGAGAGGTTGTGTTTTAAGACGTTTACAGTGCATAGCTTCAGGCTAGGTTAAAATTCCCTTAATGATCGTAGCGCGTCTTGACTGGGATTCATTTCTTCTGCTATCTTTATCTTATACCTTCCTGAATCCTGTTAGAGCTATGATGCTGCTAACATGGCACGACACCAAGGACAGAAGACACTTTTTCCCTCTTTTTATTTTTATTTTTAAACCTACAATAGTAGTTTGCTGTCTCTTTTTGTCTTCCTCCCTCTGCTTTCTCATGGCTTCTAGTTGACAGAAATGAGCTGCTTAGCTCTGTCATCAGGACACGGGCAAAAATGCAGCAATTCTCTTTATTCTAGAGGAAACTGGGTGTGTTCTCTGTGTATTAGAAAACCCATTCCTTTTTTCCACAGCAATGGATTCCTACTATGTGTCAGCTTTCAAGTTATAACCCCAAACTGGGGCAAAAGCACCTCACCACCCCTTTGTGGGATGCAAACCCAAAGACTTGACTACATTCGGGAATTAAAGGCCTGTGGCATTGTGCCACAAAATTAACTGTAAGCAAAGACATTGAGCCTTCCTCCAAGGTGCCTGCAGCTCCAACCCAACCTTCATCTCCCATCACAAACTGCTTTGATTACCGAGCCGCAGTCTGTCTAGCAGGTAAAATGCCTTTGGAGAGGAGAAAGGTGCTGTGCACTAATAAATAATGATGAATGATGATCTGATCTGGGGGCTAGCAGGGAGGTAGAGCTACAAATTCAATGAACAGGAGCAATTTGCATCCCCAGAGCCAAGTACATGAAACAGCCTACAACTAAATTAATTACTACTGAAAGGTCAGGGCCTCTTGTGGGACAACCAGGGATACGTTTTGACTTCCATCTAGATTTAAGGCCTTGACTTAAGAGACCTTCTCTCCACTCTAATGCTTTATCAGGGGCAGATGACCCTATATTTACAAGGGCAGAATATAGCACAGATAAATTGTTTCTATATTAGCTAAGGCCTTGAAGCAAAATCACTAGATAATAGGCTGTCCTGGCCATTCATTGCATGGGACAGCTGCCAGCACTCTGCCCGAGGTCCCTTAAGCACTGTCACTGTTAGGTGCCATCCACCAGCTGAGCTGCCACCCAGCAGCCCCAACCAGAAATGACTTGTGAGCTCCCCAAACAGGCTTTTACTTCTCCAGCAACAACTCCAAATGCTTTGTCCATCTTCCCTCTCTACCCATGCTTAAGTTAATCCTCAACTGGGATTACTCTCTTCTTGGACTTTGGGTCCCTTCCAAACTGTGGGGAGCACCAGGGGCATCCATCTAACATGTTTCTTTAGTAGTTGACCCAGCTTTCATCCCACTAACTTTGTTGGGACACAGTTACTCAGTTGCATGTGATTTATATGCTTAAGGGCTCTCCTAACTTTCCTATTTGAGAATATACTTCCCTCCCACCACCTTTGGCTTTGGCCAGTTTGTCCCAGCAGCAACCAGCTGTGTGCAGAGGAACTGCTGGGTCAATAATTATCAGTTCATGGGCAAACAACCCCTGCCAGGAAAATGTACATTTTGCTCACTGGTCTTGCGTTGCCATTGTTAAAGATTTACTGCTACTGCCAGGACAGTGTATTCTGGGTGTTGCCAGAGAAACAGGCAACAGGCAGCCTAAGGAAGGTTAAGGGACATCCATTTCTTCTATGATTTCGTCTTGTGTGACCAGAATTTCTCCATGTACAAGTGTATTAATATTATTCTATCTCTATTTGAAATGCTTTGCCTTGGTCTGCCTTTGCCCTTATCCTGGCTTAATCACAAGGCATCTTACACTCGTCCCTAGGCCAGTGATAACCCCTGTTTCTTCCTCCTCTCTTTTTGAACCAGTGTTCTCATCACATAGCAGAAATAACATAAACATAAGCACAGTTGTGAAATACAAATGAAGAGGATAATGTGGTTTCTGAATTCAGTGATAGTCATCAAGACTATATTGGTAATATTATGATGTTCTATATCTCAATTGTTATGTAGCTACCGCTACCTCTGGTGTTGAATATTATCCCACTCCTGTAGTACAGGAGGGAATTCCGACCTAGACCTGTGCTACCACATCAATTTTTGGTGTGTACATAGCCTGCCCTTCAGTTACTTGCACTCTGCATCCTCTTGTAAATTCGGTGAGTGAATGCAAACCACAGGAGAATCAAGGTACCTGCTTCCCCTACATGATGCATTTATGCTGCGCTCCAAAATAAAAGCTGAAAGTAGCCGTGTTGAGCTTAACTTTTCTGGAAGTCAGTACAATGTCTCTATCTTTAACGCTTTCTCTCCCATGAGCAAAAAAACCCCAACCTATTAACAGATTCCCTGTTCCTTGACATGCTTACAGTTCTGTTATTCTCCTCGTGCCCTGCTGAGACTAGAAGCAAAACTGTAACCAGCTCACGCTGGGTCGGTGACACTGGTACCACTGCAAGGGAGCATGAAGATACACATGAAGAGCAGAGCAAGCATCAATACATTTTGAGAAGGGCTGTTACGCAATGTCTGTAGGAGCTGGCATACGTAATTTCCCGGGGTGAAGGAGAAGACTGTATCTGCACTGCAAAATAGCTGTATTATAACCTGTTAACTGCAGGACAGCATCCAAATTATGTCAAGACAATGATATTAGCTTGTTAAATGCTGGTATCAGCAACAGAGATTGCATGAGGATACAGAGAGAGCCAAACATGCCAATAAATCCTGCTGAAACAGTGCTAACAATTACAAAGCCCTAGGGCTGATGGGACCTGGGTATATTTTAAACAAAACAGCATAGTGTGGGCAGCACAGATCACCACTCAGTAGCTGACTAACCTTAGAACAAGGCTAACTGTCCTCAGTACAAGTAAGAATTGTGTCTCAGATACTGGAGGTCATCTGCAGCATATCCTCCTCTCCTGGACAGTCTGTGTTTTGATGCAGAAATGGCTTAAAAGAGTTACAGGTCACAGCAGAAGTAGACTATTCTCCAGGTTTCCCAGCTTTGAGAACAGTCAACTTAAACAGGACTGAAACATGCACACAAATGTGCTCCCTGAACCTTCACCATGGGACATGGTCACTGTGGGGGCACAAGAGAGGAAGAAAATTTAAACCTTAAACCTATATGGAGACAGGAGAAACAGCCCCATTTGTGCAAAAGTAAATTGGGAAACAATTACATGGTGTGGGGAAAAATTACAGTAGTAGCCAGTAAGAAAGACTTCCCTTAATCATCCTGTACTAGCTCAGTGAATCGGAAAATCGTGGCAAGTCTGCCAGAGAATATACTGCCCAAACCTCGTATCAACTGCCGAGCTACATAATATTTAGCTGCTTGGACAGCAAAATGCATTGCTTCCCATAAAACATGCCTTCCAGAGAATTACAATCTCTTATTTGTCATGCCAAGGTGGGTGTGTGGGGGGAGAGAATTGGAAATAAATGCTACAAACGCTCTCTGTTGTGAGTAGGGAGTTAGTTTATCTCTTCAGCCCAGAACATAAAACCCACAGCTGCGAGTAGAAACAAGGGTTATTTACAGTGCATCTTTTTTGATGAAAGCCTCCTAGAAGGGGTGAGGAAGGTGTTTCTTCTTCATCACAAGTCCGACCCTTGCCTTATGTGGACATGGAAGAAATAAAAAGTGTGAGGTCCCTGAAGGGAGAGGAAGAATAGTGTTTTCCTACAAGAAGTCTTCCCAGGGCCACGCTGACAAATCTGCAGTGCTTTTCATTATGGTGCCATGGAGCCCTTAATGAGTGCATCCAGGAAAATTAATTCCTCCATGGCTCCAAAGCCACAGGGGTTCTCAACCTGTGGTTGAGAAGCCGCCAGCAGTTCAGGAGAGGAGCCTTCTGGATGCTTGGACCGGGGTCTGACACCTCCCTGCCCCCCTCATGTAGAATCATAGAATGGTTTAGGTTGGAAGGGACCTTAAAGATCATCTTGTTCCAACCCCCTGCCCTGGGCAGGGACACCTCCCACCAGCCCAGGGTGCTCCAAGCCCCGTCCAACCCGGCCTTGGACACCTCCAGGGATGGGGCAGCCACAGCTTCTCGGGGCAACCTGCGCCAGGGGCTCACCACCCTCCTCACAGGAAAAAATTTCTTCCTGATATCTAATCTAAATCTAACTTCTTCCAGTTTGAAGCCACTCCCCCTTGTCCTATCGCTACATGCCAGTGTATCCAACTCAGCCAGGTGTTTGTCTCTGCATGGGAAGCTGCAGTGGTTTCTTTGGTTGTGCACCCCCATTGTGCTCATAATAAAGATTCTGAGTTTCCCCTTCTGTTTGGGGAGCCGCCACTGTAAGGTGAGGAGCTCAGAAATCAAGCACTTCCTTGAAGCAGTCTCAGACCTGCTGGCCCAAAATTGCTTCTCGTGCTGGCTCGTCTGCTTCCACAAATGCTTGTCACTAGAGAAGCCAAGAGTGGAGCCTGGGTGTATGTGACACCTTGTTGCATGTAACCACCAGATGAACCCAACTGTGAGCATTGGTCCGTGGGCTGGATGAATGGTGCTGGTGTACAAGAAAAAGGAAGCTTTTGGCAATTGCTCTTGACTTTGTGGGTGTTCTTGCTTGGGCTTTCTGCCTGGGTACCTTCAAGAGCATTCACAGCTCCTCCTCACGCCATGTGTGTATGTGATTGCAGAGAGAACTGCTGCCCAGCTAATGGAAGTATGAGAGGTCCCCGGCACCAAAAGGCTCCCGAGCCTTGCTACCTCTCGAGAGTGCCTTCCATCCGGGAGCACACTCACCCAGCCTGGATGCCCATGCAGCTGGGATTAGGCTCTGTTCAGCTGAAAACTACATGTTGGGGAAAAAAAAAGAGCCCATTTCCAGCACAGGGATATGACCTGAAAGAGAATCAAGCTCACACGCATCTGTTTTATGGGCAATTCACTGTGTCTTTGTATCTGTGAGCCGGGAAATACGATGCTATATCTCATGGCAAGTTACTCTTTAAAACTAGCTGAAGCATACTCGAAACAAGGGTTTTTTTTCATTTTTTTTTTTTTAATATGCAAGATTGTGAGAACCTATTCGATATTTAACTTTGCAAGAGCTAAAAGAATGTCTTTAGCAATGCTTAGCTGGCTCCTCTCATGAGAGCATCTCAGCTCCTAAAAAAGGTCTCAAAATGTCTTGTAGAAAGCACCTGCCTTTAAAGACCAACTTCAGAAATGCTATTCTTGAATGTAAAGAACTGAGCTTTGTGAATGGTAATGGCCTTGTAGGGGTAACTCGCAAAGCTGGTGAAAGTGAGATTTGGGGAATATGCACAAAGGCATCGACACTCCATAGTCTTTGGATGGACCTGGCTATTTTTGCAGATTTCCCCCACTAGCCTGGTAATAAGCAGCAATAACTTGTAGCAGCAGAACCTGGAGATCCCCAGTCATTTCAACACAAGACTTAAGCTTTGTCCTGCTCCCAGGCCATGGCATGGAGCAGGGGAGAAGAAGGGAAAAGTTGTCCACTGTGGAACCAGCTCTTGGCTTCTTTCTGTGCACAGGGACCAGTCTACAGAGTGGGTTTGATGTTAATCATAGAATCATAGAATGGTTTAGGTTGGAAGGGACCTTGACGATCATTGAGTTCCCACCCCCCTGCCCTGGGCAGGGACACCTCCCACCAGCCCAGGTTGCTCCAAGCCCCGTCCAACCTGGCCTTGAACACCTCCAGGGATGGGGCAGACACAGCTTCTCTGGGTAACCTGCGCCAGGGGCTCACCACCCTCAGAGTGAAAAATTTCTTCCTAATGTTTAATCTAAACCTGCCCTCTTCCAGTTTGAAGCCACTCCGCCTCATCCTATCACTCCATCCCCTTCTAAAAAGTCCTTCCCCAGCTCTCCTGTAGGGCCCCTTTAGGCACTGGAAGGCCTCAATTAGGTCTCCCCGGCACCTTCTCTTCTCCAGGCTGAACAACCCCACCTCTCCCAGCCTCTCCTCATAGGAGAGGTGCTCCAGCCCTCCAATCATCTTCATGGCCCTCCTCTGGACCCGCAGCGGTTGCATCCTGCTACTTTTCAGGCAACTTCTCTTTTCTGCAGCCCTGTGCTGGGTTTTCAGAGCTGCTTAGGGGAAATGAGAAGAGGGAGAGAATGCAGGATGTCCCCTCCTCAGTGCAAGGGAGGGGATGAGAAGAGGCGGTGCTGACCCACCACAGCAACTGATGCTTTCAACTGCTTTTACAGCACAGATGCACCTGCGTGAGTGTAAGACAGACCCAAGAGCTCCTGCTTCGCTCCTCCTTCACTCCTCCCGTAACTTTGGCCTTCTCTCCTGTGTAGGCTGTGAAACTTCGCGACATCCCAGTCCCTGAGCCCAGAGTGTGGATTCTGGAGGAGAAAAGAGCCCCGGGCACTGCCTGCTCCGCCAGCAGGGCTTGGGAGAGCAGGGATCCATGAGCCCCCGCTGCAGCCCACATCCCTCTCTGATGAACCCAGGAGGTGGGCACCAGGAGCAAACTGGAGAGGGTTGTAGGGGCCTTTTTACTGCATATTTGGAAGATCTGCTGGGCTGTCTGAGCCCAAACCTGTCATGATCTGGCTAGGAAAGTCTTCATGGCTCCTTAAACAACCCTCCTCTTCCTCCTGCTGGAAGCCATGGCATCACGGAGAGGTGCCTGCTGCCTCTCAACACTTCACACTCCTTGCTTTGTTGCTAATTTTTCCTTAGGTTTCCCCTGGAGCCGTGTTTTGCCCGATAAACAGAGACATCAGCAGCAGCCCTGCAGACACCAGGGACAGCAGAGCAGATTGCGCAGGGTTTTCCATACGGCTGTCACCCTCAGCTGGCAGAGGCAGCCCTCACCTCTGTGGCATTTGCATATCTCAACCCAACCATATCTCAACGCAGAGCTGCTTCAGAGAGTTTTGCTATAGCCGAATTGGGCCAGATGAGCCTCGTGGAGGTTTTTCCAGGGAGGCAAAATAGCTGCCTTCCTCCCTGAGTTTCTCTCTGCTCCATTTACTCAGGCTCTCCGAAGTTCAGTGAAATCCCTCAGCTCTTTTGAAATCAAATATCCAGAGACACAGCCAAGCAAAATAAATTCCTCCTGTCCCAGGCTGTCACTCTGAGTGGTTTATACCAATAAGGAAGGCATTAGTCACTAATACCATGGGTCTATATGTATGTTTGTGTATTTTATGGCATGTTTTCCCACTGTGTGTGCCCATGGTGGCTGTGTATCAGGAGGCTCAGGTGCCTGGAGGGTCTTTCGGGACGTCTGTACTCATGGAGAGCCCTTCTCTACCTACATGTGCATACACACACGCACACACATACGCACTCAACCTCCCCCACTGCTGCTCTCCAGCTGCTTCCAATGGCATGGAAAGCCCAAAAGATAAGACCATGTTGGAGGAGGCAGAGGAGTAATCCCACACCTGGCCATTTTTCGCAAGGTGTTGAACCTTTTCCTCCACAAACACTCAAAAACTTTGCTCTTTCTCCTGCTTTCCCACAGCTTCCCAGAGCCCACAGGCTGCTCGCTCCCACGGCCGGGATGGGGCAGGCACTGAGTGGAGAAAGGATCAGAAAACACTTGAGAGGAAAATGTGGTCTCATCTCATTTCTAACATTTCATAGCAAAGTGTCAATTTGATTCAGTGAAATCCACTTCAAGATAAAAGTTGAAATGAATCACTTGGACTTTCTTGTTTAGTTTCAGAAATGCTGAAATATTTTACTTTAGGTAGATAAAACAGTCAGTTCCAACTTATCACTTTAATCCCTTTTATTTTTGACATGTTGCTGTGCTGAAATATTGATGGCATTTTATAATAACAAAACCACCTAATTTATACTAAATAATATATGTGCGTAGAAACCTAGTTAATATAATATTTAATATAAACTATTTATAATATATGAAGCCTAGAATAGCATAATATAAAAACCTATCATGCTATAATATAGTTTCATATTTTACAGTAGTAAAGAACTAGAATGCAAACAGACCCACATCAGCATTACCTTCGTCTTGCTCTGATTTGTATTCTGATCTATTTTACGCGCATCGTGGAGCAAAACAACATGAATTGGCCCCAGCACGCTTTGCAGAGCAGGTTTGACTGGGCTCCGGTCCAGCAGGACAGGAACCCATCACAAAGCGGCGGCATTTCCGAGGGAAGCCATCAGGAGAGGCTGTGAAACAAACCTACCCCAGCTGGAAGATCTCAGCTCAGAAGCACCGTTTCCAAGGCCTGTCTAGACAGGGAGAATAGAGGGCTAATTGCTGCCTGGCTCAGCAGAGCTCTGCTGGCTCAAATCAGGCTGGTGAGGGCACCCACAGCACACACCGCCCAGGGAAGATGTGCTCTCCGGGCTTGTGGGTCCACGTCCCACGCACGGCTGCTCCAGCAAATCATTCTGGCTGCTCTCACCTGGGGAGATGAAGGGAACGCAGCTATGTCTTCATGTCCTGCAGTCCCAGCTCAGTGCAGAAAAAGGATCGGGATTTAAACTGTCTGTTAAGAGCATTTCTCTGAATGAGAAAACTTGCTCATCCGGTGGGGGATAGCATACAGCACAGAAAGCCATAAATAATGCATAGATCCCTCACATGGAGTTTGCTTCAGCCTCGCGTTCCTCAGAGAGTCAGCAAATATTATTTTTCTATTCTCTTTTGTGTTTCTGTTGAATGGTGGGCGGCTCGGGGAGAAGGGAAAGTCGCTCAGAGGTGCTGCGCTGATCTGCTTTTACATCTTCCTCCCCCTCTCCGCTCCTCTTCACTGCCTTCCCAAAAAGCCTGCGTACCCGAGCGCCGCCGGCAAGCGGTGTCGGGTCGGCAGCACTGCCAAGCTCCCCCGAAGGGTTGGAGTTGCAGCTGGGTTTGGGAAACAGATTGGCTTAATGTGTTAAACTAAACGCAGGTTTTAGAGCGCGTAGCAAACAGGGCAAACTGCAGCTCAGTAGTGGCGGTGCTTGGGACTGCCGCCTCCCAGGAAAATGAAGCAGAAGGATTTGGCTGCTGGGGGACGACAGGAGACAAAAACGGGAATTTCCCTCCAGGCTAATGGAAACGCTTCCCTGAAAACAGGTTTGAAACTCCCTGGGACTGCTAACAGAGGGGATCCAAAACTCACAGCTGCTGAGCAGGTGCCTGAAATCATGATTCATTGGTGTCGCCTTTCTGATTCCCAAAACGCTAACAAGCTGTTCACAACCCAAAACTGCTAATTATGTGTCTGGGACCTAAAAGCAGTATCCAGGATGCCTTCATGCTATTAAAATAGTCCAGACTGAATTGCTGACAGACTATCCAAAAAAATCTGGGATTACTTAATGAGACCCTAGAGTCTGAGTGCATAACTAGGTTTTTGGGACCTCAAATCTGCTAAAAAGGTGCTCAGGGCCCTGCTGCTTCTCCAAGTCCACTTTTTTTTGGAAGCAGCTTGAGAATTTGAACCTCCACTCCCATGTTTCTCTTGCACTGTCCTCATCTCTGCTTGAGTCCATCCCTTCAGGTGGGATTTGTGACCCACGGGTTGTTCCAGCTAGTTGCAGTATTTCTTCTGTGTTACAGCCTCTGTCTGAATCTCATGGATCAGTAAATGGAGAGCAGCTCTATTAAAAGCCACTGTACAGAGTGGTGTCACACTGACATGTATTTCTTCTTCTACAGAGCATCCTGAGATGACTTCAGTTCTGAAGAGTCTGACCTACTTTAAAGCCAGGCTGATTTTGTCCAAGCAGCAGCTGCATTTGAGGGCAAAGAGATAGAAGTAAAAGCTTCTGAAATCCGAGTCCAGTTTCTCGGTCACAGGCTCGTGCTCCCAGTAAAATTCAGAGCTGCTGGACTTCGGTGTCTGCTCCTTGGCTTTCCCGACACGTCCTTCCCAAGCACATGCTGTAGCCTTGGCTTTCACAGCAAAGAAGAAAGGAAAGCAGTCTCTATTAGTCATTGCATCGTTTGCACAGCTATCAAATGGGAGAAGTAATTAACTCAAACATGTTTATCTACAGTAATTATGAATTTGCATTGCTCGCTCTATCAACAAAGTGGATTGGGCTCCCAACACTCTCTGAAGTATTCACATAGCCCATGCATTCCCTTTTCTGCATGAGTCCTGGATCTTTAGAAGAATCACATTCAGACCTGGCTCTGTCTATATCCTTTCTGTCTCTCAATACCCTCCTGAAGATCTGGTGCTCCTGTGATATTTCTCAAAGGCCACTCATGACCACGCAATCCATAGACCCTGGGTTGCTTCCATTCTCTATCTGGATGATGGGAATGGCAACCCACATAACAAACCTTGTGGTGGGAACAGAAGATGGTGAAGTGCTTCAGTGTGGCAGTGACTGAGACTGTATTTGGATTTTAAGGGAATTTCAGCGGGGCCGTGATTCTCCCTGGGATTTTTCCACCGCATTGACAAGAAGTATTCAATCTGCATGGCTGCTAGGACTTTCTTGCAAGACTCCCATTCACAGAGTCCCCCTCTGTCTCACACTGCAGGCAGTGTGTGTCACGTAATATATTCTTGATTTGTTTCTGAGCTTGATTCCTCGCCTTAAATTGTGTTGGAGGCTGCTGGGATGTGGGCTGGCTCTGCACACCACGCACACTCCCTGGAAAATGCTCCAGTGAACAAACGTTCATTAAAAACCAGCAAATGTGAATTATAACTGACTACGTAAAGGTGCTGGTGAATTGGCAACATATGCACACAGTCAAAGCAAATGATCTGGAACACAATACAAGAGATGGAAAACTCTGTCACATCCCAGTCTGACACGTATCTCAGGGGTGATGCTGACCTGCTGGCTTGGGCAGACACTTCACGCTTCTGTCCTGCTGCATTTTCACCGGCATCAACCTTTTACTGCTGACCAGGAGAGGCGATTTCAGTGTCCAAGGGGGCTCTGGCAAAGCCTCCCCCACCCATTCAAATAGCTTTATTGTACTTTGTACCACACAACCAGTACGGATTTACTTTTTAGTCTCTCTCCTTGCTGGCTGCATTGGTTAAGCAGAGCATCCCTCCTTTTGCAGCAGGACCAGCTGAGATCTAGCCAACCTGATCCACGGTTTTCCTTTACATCAGGGTAATCCCTCTGGAGATGGGTCATAGGTGAATCTAGCAAAGCATCAAAGGGTTTCGGTAGCAGTAGGTCTCACCGCAGCACACAGTGGTGTGAGCAGGGTCATCGCTGTCCTCGCTTTGAGTGGAGATTTTGAGCACCAAATTTAGGATTCAAAAGGGGACAAAATGGACTCAGAGCAAAATCCCAGTGCTGGCACTAAAATCAAGAAGAAAGGAGGTTGAACTGCACGTTCAGCACAAAGCTGGGATGCCAGTCCCAGATTTGTTAGATAATATCCCCTAAGTCAACAGAAAGTGAGTCTTAATTAGTCCACATCTGGACCTTGGTTTGTCCTAAATGCATTCCCGCGTCACTTGATGCCAGATCTCTAGTTCCCTCGCTCACTCACTCCCTTCGGGCATCACGGTGCATCTTTCAAGGGAGCTGATTTGCAATTTAAGCCTGTAACACATCCCTGCAAGGCATCTTTGACGTGGCTCCAGGTTTGCCTGTGAATGTTTCCATACAGCTCTAATTAATAGCAACAACAATCACTTTTTAGCAATGGGAGGGAAACCCCGGTGGGCAGAGCGAATATTTCTCTAACTGCTACCACAGCCTTGTCTCTCTAGGAAACCTGAGGGCAAACTTCCAAATGTCTTCCCTCTTCTGCAGTATATTCCAGAGCGTGCGGCAGCCCTGCAGGGGAGCCGTGCTTCGTAATGAAAACACAGTGCATTTGCTCTCGCTTATTTATGGGATAATAGACCAGGTGCTCTGTTTCATGAGACAATAATCAGAGTTCCCAGGTGGATTAAATCAAGACCAAGTAACTAATTTCTGCAGAGGGAGTGCGTTATTGTGTTTTCAAATAAGGTTTGCATTTCTCTCTCTGTTGTAGTATGAGTACTGGAAAGCTGTTGGTCAGAATCAATCTAGCCGATGTTTTCCCTCTTTTTCTCCTTCAAATCGGAGAGAACATTATATTATTTTTAAGCAATAGAAAGGACAGACCATCTTTCTGATTCATGTTTGTACAAAGTCTAATACAAGCATGTCAGGGGCTCACAGATGCTGTATCAATACAGATGATAAACAAAAATCCCACCACATCTAGTGCCCTGGTTTCAGTCAGATTGGCCATTAGCAAAACCCCCACGAAGTTTTTACTGTCCCTTGAAGGTAAAAACACTGAGTAATGCTCAGGGATGTCCTCAACTTGACATTAACAAGTTTGGGAGATGGTCAGACCAGAGACTGTCTTCAGTTCAGGTGTCTTGCACTCCTGTTTTGTGTAGATGCTCGTAGCAAACAAAATGAACACCCTCAACCACAGAAGCTGCTTCAGCCGCCGCGTGGGATCTTCACACAATGCGGGACGGGGTTGACCACCCAAAGGACTTGCACCCTCATGGACTAAATACTACTGTCTCCACCCAGACATAGACAGGGTCTGAGTTAATAAAATTGCCAGATCAGACAAGCTGTATATTAAAATCTTATGCTCAAAAAACACAGGATTCACACTATGTGCCTCCAAGAACCGAGGGGAAAGAGCTTTCCAGGACATGACTGTGTTTTTCCAGGTTTCCCAGGCATCCCACCACCCTGCTGAACCCAGATCAGACCTGCTTAACACCCATGATCCAGGTGTACACCCAATCTTTTCCTTCAGTAAAGGAAAATTTTGATGTGCATCAAATTGGAGAGGGCCTTGAACGCAGCCTCCTGTCACTGGCAACCACATCATATAATCCCATCCACAAGGGATGATCCTGCTTTAAAACCTGCTAGGCTTTTTATCCCCATTATTCCCACTGAGCAGTTACTTCAGTATTTCATTCCTTCAAGCATTAAAAAAAACCCTTTCTAACTTCCAGCATAAAGTTATCTATGACCAATTTATACCATTTGCTCCAAAGCCAGCATCATCATTTAGGTGAAACAGCTCTGTTTCCCTCTCACTGCTTATCCCCTTGACGTATTTTCTGCAGTGTAATCGCAGCCCTTCACACAGCCTTTGCCTTGCTAGCTTAAACAAGCTAAATTCTCATAATCTTCCCTCCTAGAACAGGTGCCTCTTTTTCTTAATCCTCCTTATAATCTCTCTCTGTACCTGTTCCAGTTGGGGTTCAGCTGCTTTTGCACATATGAGCCTAACCGTTCACTCTGCCCGAGCATTTACCGCTGCTTTCTCCAGTGGCATTAACATAGCCTGATCTCCATAAGAAATACCTTTGTAAAGATCCTTGGCAAGGTGCATAAAGTTAAAACAGCCACTTAATTAAAAAAAACAAAACAAAACAAAACAAAAAACAACAACTAGTCAGGACCTGTGCCTCTGGTAGTTTATGTGTCTGCACAAAAATTCTCAGGTATGGACTGGGATCAGCTGGGATCAACACGTGCAAAACAAATAGGCAAGGATGGAGCACTAAGAAGGTCTTTGCTCAGCAATGTTTGTGATCTGTGATCTTCGAAATATTTTTTTTAATGCTTCATGATGGTTCATTCTTTCCCTACATTTCAGAGTCCGCAGCCCCTGCTGAAGGTTCACCCAACCCCTAGGGAGGACAAAGCTTTGACAGGATCAATCAAGAGAAGAGCCACCAGTTGGCTCAGGGGCAGACGATGGTTTCATGACGGCAGGTCTGGCAATACCAGCTGGCAACAGCAGCTCCCTGCTATCAGCTCCAAAATGCTGTCATAGACGTAACTCCACAAACCAACAGAGACCTCCTCTCTGGAGCTGAGCCTGAGCTGCTCCACGTGGGTCATGCGGAGGAATTTGGTTTCTGAAGAGGAAACCTTTTACGTTGCACTCCGAGGTCTTAAATATTATTGTTCCCTGTTGACTGTGGGTTAAGGGAGGAAAATAGTGGTACTTTTCTCTTTGCAGCTCTCATAAAGGCATATAAAAACAATAATGAGCCACTCCACCACTTTAAGCAGTAAGGCAATGATGAATGAGACCCACTAAAACACTTCTGTCTTTGCCAAGGGCACTCTGGATTATGCTTGAACCTGTTTTAACCTTAGCACTTAACCTCCTTTTCCACAAAGTTGCCATTGCATGGCAACAACCATGATGGAGCTCAAAATAACAAGTCAAAGGAATGGTTCCCTCAGAGGAAAGGTATATTTACTTCACAGTTGGGGCTGGGTTTTTAAGAAAGGTAATTTATCTACTTGCTAAACCTCAGAATTTTAAAGAAACAGGAAGATAATTCTGTGTTACTAGTAAAGGAGGGAGGAAAGCTATGAAATTCAGCACAGAAGTATTTTTTTATGACAGTCTGGCATAAAAAATACTAGGAAAGAATAGAGCTAAGCATTATTTCCAGCAACAGAGGCTCATACAAATGTCCCTTGCTCCCTTGAATACAAATCCTTTCTTGGAGTCAAGATCACACAGGCAGCAGAGCGGGCAGTTGACCTCAGGGTTGGGAGAATATCAGCTGAAACCATTAGACACAAAGTGCTATATTTTGCAGAGACCCCAAAATGAAATGGCATTGAAGAGCAGAGCCTGGGTTCCCAAAGGTGCGTTCATGTGATGCTGCCCTTGGGAACCCATTCCTACACCCCTGGAAAAACGTGATAACTCGAGAAAAAGCTTGATGTTGATCCTGCTACGCTGTGTCTTGCTTTTACTGTGTGGAGCAGAGGAACACACATTTTCTCTTCATCCTTGGACTCAGCCAAAGACCTGCACATTGCTTCCACCGGCAGAAAGTCTGCTCAGCTCACAGCCACCAGCGTGCTCTTCACACCCAGTGCAAGTTGGGCCAAAAGACCAGAAGCACACCTGACAGATCCCTGGTGCCTGCAAGAAAGGAGCTGAACCTGCCAGCATGGTCCCTGACCTACAGCAGAGACAGAAGCCTCCCCATCCCCACCCCGAACAGCAGGCTCCCCTTCCCCTAACCCAGCTTGCACTGGGTAGGTAGAAAAACCCAGCGTGGAGCTACTGGAAACTGTCTCTCAACTCAGGAACAAGACACAAAAACCTCCTCTGCGGGGCTGCCCAGGTGGATATCTCAGGAACACGGGTTTCCTCCCCAAGTAGCAAGCATCATATGCGTAAAAATGGGTTTTGGTGCATCACTGCTGTAATAAGCGATAAAAAAATCACCATCTGCATCACTGAATCGTCACCATCCTTAAGAATCCAGTGAGACAGGAGCCAACATCTTGACTGAAAAACATCATATTGATGTGGCCTGAGGGGGACCCCTGGTCGCACACCCAATAGCTGGAAAGTGTCAAGCCTGGATGTGCCTGAACAGAAAATAAAGAGAAACTCTTCCCAGTGGGACCATGAAACTCTGCAGGGAGTTGGAGCTGCTTGGGCATACAGCTTAGAGGAGGGCCAGACCAAAGCAAAGAATGCATGCTGGTTTCTGGGTTTATTGTGTTTAACGAAAGTGTGTGTGTCTTTTTTGAAAGACAAGTGGGATTACAAGAACATACCTGACTCACACATTTATTTCTCCTCCTGACAGAAAAAAACATGGAAGGAATACACAAGCCAAAAGGGCAAACAATAACACTAATAACAACTCACACGTCTTCCCCAGTTCCGAGATTACTTTGCAAATGGGGACTGTGCATGTACCTACCTGATTTGCAACAAAATAAATGTACAACGCATTTCCCTATCCCCAGTGACTAAATTGTCTTTGCTTGATCTCTAGAAATAGTTTGTCACATGAATTTACGTGTGGTCACTGCGCTTTACTTTAACCCCCCGCAAAGGGTACCATTAGAGACTGTTTTGAAACATGGGAGGAAAATATTCTGCAATTAATTGCACCAACAAACAACCAATGGCACACGAAATGGAGGAGTAATCTTAGGCTTAGAAATACCCTTCCACATTTAACAGCATTCCTAAGTGGAAGGGAGGCAGACGTTCTACTTAGGGATGCTGTTTAGCCTGCAGGCGCTTGCAGAAGCTATCTGGGGTTTGCAGAGCTGGGAATAGCTATGGATGCTCAGGTACACTGCGTACCTGACTTGCAAATATAGTAAGCAAACATAGTAAGGCTATCAAAATGTTTTTTGAGTGAAGACATTCGTAGAAAAAATCTGTTTGGTTTTAATTCCTTCCAAACAGGAATGATGGATAGTCTTGTCTCTGCACAAAATCACAACCCACGTCATTCTCCGAGGCAGGCTAAAACAAATCCCCTCCCTTATTTAATTTTTAATCAATTTTAAAAATAAATGCTTAATAGTAAACATAAACCAGGAAGACAGTCCTTGCCCCAAGGAGCTGACAATTTTATCGTCTATCCGAACAGACGTGTGCAAACTCTGCACTGACGCGGTATTATGGAGGCTCAGAGCTGGGCAGGCGGCTGTTCCTACCCATGCCCCGAGGAGCGCAATGCAAAGCTGCGGTCAGTTTGTGCATCCCGGGTCCTGCGGCGCAGGTTCTCAGCACCACCCTCTCCTGCCACCCGGAATTAGGCAGCCTCAGAGCTAGTTGGTTGGAGGGGAAACGCTGTTGCCCATGGAGTTAAGTGTCCTGGTGAGACAAAGCAGCATCACCCCATATGGGTTTTGGGGTCTTCTCCTTGTCCTCCTCAGTGTGGCCACACGTTCATCCTCTTTGGTGATGAGTATCATGGAGAGCCGTCTGGGCCGTGGGAGGAGGCACACAGAACAGCTCCCACCCATGCCATCTGTCCTGGGTGTGCCATGGGGCAAGATATCAGCAGCCCTGTTTTCAACCCAAGGAGATTAGCTGTTGGCTCACTTCAGGTTGGAGACCAAGAGCTAACCACGGTGGATGTGACGGGATGAAATGGGTAACTTGGATGTTGAAGTGAAATGGCAATATTTCTGCTCAGTCTCCAGTTTGCAGGGTGGAGTGGAGGGCACAGCAGGAGCAAGGCTGGAGGGCTCCGTACAGGAGCTTTATGCCTTTCCCCGCCTCTTTTGGAGCACCACGAGCCACAAGTGCCAAAGAGTTCACCCCAAGATGGTTAGGGAGTATTCAGAATGACAGAGCCCAGCAGGAGGTGTTGAAATGGCTTAGACTCGTAGTTTTTCAACCTCTTCCCAAGCTCGGGGAGGAAGAATCAGATTCATGCCATTTGTCTGGGCCCTAGCTTAAAAATAAAAGGATGTCTCCACTCTCCCAGTCCCTCTTCCACATCCCACTTTCTTTCTGAGAGATGGGGTGTAGGCATTTACTGCATAAACCACCTAGCACCATGAGGCTTTGGTCCCCCCAAAATCCTCTCTGTCTGTGTAGCCCATATTGCATATACAGCCCTATATTCCAAAGCCATGCCTCAATAATAAACCAACATGAGCATCTCTGACTTTCTGGACAACGTGGTGGTTAAAAAATCAGGTTGCAGCACCAGTGCTCCCAGCAGGAACTGCAGTGACAGCCCGGCAGGTCAATTCATGCGTATATAGGTGGACATACACGTGCGCATGTTCAATTACCCACACATTTGGCAGAAGAGAACGTCTCCAGCAAATGCAAAGGGAGAAATGAATGCTTTACATAATCTGTGGAAAACCGAAGCCACTATAAAACAAGTTGTTCTTGAAACAGAAGAATCGATGAAGCTTGTTTTCCTAAGGATGAGGATATTTTGTCTTCTAACCTCTCCCTGCTCTGTCCCAGGTCCCTTAGGATTCCCACCAGGCAAAAAACAGAATAAGCCAGGAGCAGCTAACATCCACATCCATGTACCTACCTTCACATGCACACAGCTCTACCTCTGGGTTGTTTCTCCATATCCCATGGGTAGCACAGCCCTATGCATACTGATTTTTTCTTTGTTGTGCTGTCTGTACTGTCAGAAAAGTGTAAGCTGTCTTGTTATTGCCAGGCTGCTTTTGGAGAAAGTGGGGCACATATGTTTGTTGGACAGCTGGTCGCTGTCAAACAAAATGTGTAATACCATCGTTGACCCTGCTCGTCCTCAGTGGACTTTAGTTTGGGTCTCTCCCAGCTGCCAGTTTTCATGAAACTTGTAGAAACCAAATGTTTTTGAGACTTCTTCTGCTCTTTCAAATGGAGGCAAAATTGCTGAAGCCTTCTTTCATCAGGAAATATGGCTAAAACTGAATCATCTCCAGAAAGCTCAGAGGATGGTCTATCAGAAAGCATCTTGCTCTGGAACCTGCCCCTCGAAGGAGAAGACTCGTTTGAAAGCAGTGTATGAAATCCTCCTCTTCAGGGGAAGCCAGATATGAGTATATGACTCAGGGTTCACCCTTACTAACATCAGATGATACCAGGGTTTGCCCCAAATCCCATGTAAAATAGAGCCTGGGACGCACCTGGCCTACAAGTGCAAGATGTAGAGACACCACATGGTGGAAAGTTCCCCAGCTCCGAGTGACTTTTTCCATTAAATAATTCAGAACTAGCTGAAAATCAGAACATCCATTTAATGAGACATCCCAGGGTTTCGAGATTTTATTTTGCTCTGAGATTTTTTTTTAATTAATTTCATGGAAAATAGAAATGCTCTGAGACAAAAAGCCTTCATTTTTCTCGTGGGAAATCTCATTCCAGTCAGTGCAACTAGGAAAGCAATATTTTTGCATTCAGAAAACATTTCCTGATGGAAAGTTTTCAATGGAAATGTTCAGACCAATTCCAGGCTCATCAATCTGTTTGAAAAACCCATGCTTGCTTCTGATCTGAATTTGTTTTTCTTTGAGCCAACCTCAGGGCTCTGCTTTCTTGTGCCATAAACACAGTTTTCTCCCATTTCTGTCTCACCTTCCCTCTTCCTCTATTTGTTCTCTCCAATTCCTTTTTTCCACCACATTTAACGTGCCACTTCACGCCGTGCGCAGCACCTCAATATACACAACACTGATGGAGAACAAGGAGTTGAGAGCCACAGCTCAACCTGACACGATGCACAAACAGAAGCAGAGATGTAACAGAAGTTTCCAAACACTAATGTACCCAGCAGAGAAACAGTTTTAAGAAACTTTAGAGTCCTATAGGCACTATAGAAGACCCTTGCACACTTTTCTAGTATCATGCATGAACACTGTAGAAAAATCCTTTCCCTTTTGATCTGTTTTTCCCCTGGAGAGATGCAGATGTGCAGAGACATCATCATAGGACTGACCTCCAAAGTCTTTTTGTACTACAATGTGATAATGAGAAAAGAATGATTTTTCCAGGGATGGATGCAATTGTGGGGGCTAACAGCATGATCTCACTCTCATTAATGTCTTTGGGAGGCAAACTCCACTGGGGTTCAATAGAAATAGGATTGGTTTGTCGGCCTGGGACTTGCTTTTTCCCACGGCTCATCCTTAACAGCCTCCTATACCATTGCATCTTAGCTCTCACGGCGTCCCACCGCTGTCATTTGTGTCCCTGTAATTACATGCACCCTACAAGGAACTTGTTGCAATTGGTGTAGAGCAGCAAACGGCTCTCATGTTAATTCAACTGCAATCCGTTGTCATTGCCTTGACAGAAACAAATTCATTTGTTATTCATGTGGATGTCACATGTATTTCAGGAGATGCTCCATCATAATTTAGCATTAGTTAATGGCCACTTAGAGTGTTCCTGGAGCATCTGTAGAAGGGATGGTGGTTGTGGGATTCATTACTAGGGTGAAGTACAAAAAATGCAGTTCAATCAACAAGTATGAAGCTTAAAATCTGGCACAGCAACTCCTTCTCTTAATGACGGCATGATATCCACACCCTGTCTGGTCATGCTAATCATGAAAACTAGTTCAATTTTTTACAATAAAATTGGTTTAGGTGGGAATATTTTTGAGAATCTACCACAGCAGCAGTTTTCACAAAAACTTTTGGGAAAACACTTTGTTTCTTTTCATTAAAAAAAGGAAAAATCCCCAAACATTAAATGCTTCAAACAAAAAAAGGAATACATCAGGACTATGTGACTGCTGTAACTCGCCATCACCTCCCTAGCAAAAGAGGAGACACCATATTACGTTCTGGGAGATATAATCCAACCATGGTGTCCAGAGAAAAACGGGAGTATGATGAACTGAAACTGCATTTCCCAGCAGACTTCACAGTAACATTTCTGGTTCATATTTTCAGAGAAAAAACAAGAAACTTGGTGGCAAAAATTCTGTTCTAATCCAAGGCCCCCCCTCAAATAAATCATCACTCCAGGTGGCTTAGAAGCCCTCCTATCTCCCAAAACATAATGCTATCACACATTTGAGGTCACACTGAAGCCTCTCTGATATCCTCGTTCAGTTCTTAAAGGTTTCTTCATCACTGGAAAACTGCTGATGAGTTAACAGCGCTATTGACGCTGCCGTTTCATGCATGGTAGGCAAAGATGGATCACACATGCTGCTCTTCCAAAGCGTGGCAGGTGGTGGTGGAAGAAATGCAGAGGCTCTAATGGATGTCTCTATATATACCATCCATTTTAGTGCCAGGGAGCAGTGGAGTGTGGTGTTGAAAGTTTAGCTAATTAAGGGTTAAGCTTACATTAATTCCTCACACTGGTCATTAACTCTCCTCTGCAATTAATTTAGTCCTTTATTGTCCCGCCTATGGCATACTGCGATGATGTTTTCTTGCCTGCTATTGAGCGATCCCGCATGACAATTACACTCTCCTCTCTGCTGTACCAGGGCTTCAGCTCATCATTTTCTACTTGAACTGGGGGAAGTAAGTCACCCATCACGGCTGCAGAGATTTGAGGACTTAAATTATCCTACTCACGGTACGGGCAGTTAAGTTACCAGAGAGCATTTGCTTGGGTTTATTTATTCTCTTCTCCTGGCCTAAGATTAATTTCCCTCAAACGTTCAGGTGAACAAACAGTTTGAATCACTGTTATGGGATTCAGCCCCATAAAGTGAAGTCCTTGCATGACTGTCCTCCACCGCATGAGCGTGGGATATCAGAGAGCTTTGAAAGAACAAGAGTGAAACATGAAACAAGAAAATGTCTAAATGGGTTGTTTTGATTTTCTTCCTCCAATAATGTCAAAACCTTTAAAAAGGCAAACACATTTTTAATTCTTTTAATTTCATGCCCATCTTTATATTACATTCATTTGTACATCAGTCTTCAACATTGTTGAAACAGCATCATGAAGATTCAGATTTTTAAAGCAGCTAAAACTTCATCCCACTAAAATTTTTGGCCCTCAGCCTTTTGGGGTTTTTTTTCAGATGTAGGAGGAGGACAGACTCAGAACTATTTGTTTCCCTCAGGACAAACTCCATTTCTCAACAAGCTCACACTGGAGGTAAGATCTGAGCAACCTTTGGTCTGACTGAAAGGGAAGCCTGAAGGCTTTGGGTGAAGCTCCCACCACTCGGGCAGAGCCTGGAATCCCCTTCTCGCGCAAGGTCAAACTGCTCCGAAGAAGCACTTGGTAAGTAGGTTGAATTTGGCTCAGGCTTTCTCACTTCTGATTTTCTTTTCAAATTCCAGTCTCTCTGAGGAAATCACAGTGCAGAACTGGCTCATCTGACAGGAGCAGACAACTGAGCAACTTCTATTGCACGTGAAAACGCCCTGATGGCCCAGGTCCCTCTGCGACAGGCTCCTCTCTGGAAATCTAACCAAGTGCAGATTAAACCTCCTTTCATCTAGCTCACCCTGAGCAAATATATGTGCATTTTCCATTACCATTCACTTCTTCACTTCACGCTCCCTGACTTAACACATAGGCTAAATCCTTTCTTCAACAGCAACAACAACAACAAATGATCAAAACAATTCAGCTTTTCTTCAAATAATGGAAAGTGCTTCAGTTGTAAATATTCATGTCTGGATGGAAATTGCTTCTTGATGGGCCCTCAGCATACTGGTGTCAATCTGTTTAAATGACTCACAGTCTCTTTTACCTCCAAGGGGCAATTTTGGTTTTCTGGTGCTGGTCTCATAGATTAATCCGTGGCAGATGGGAGTCAGACGTGTCCACCTCATCTAACTCATTTTCCATCTTACCTTGTTGAGCTTGTGATCCCTAAGAGGTTTCCTCACAGCTATTTACAGGTCTGGAAATCCCAGTGAGCTTTTAGAAGACTATTCCAGTTATGCTTATCCCTCAATAAAGGGAATATATTTAATGCTTTTTTTCTTAATGTCTCAGCAGATGCAGGTGGCAAAATAGCCGCTGACTTTTGCAACCTGCAAATAGAGCCACAGTCCATGCTTTGCTCCCTCTGGAAGACCTGTGTTCTCCACCCGCACCCAGCTCGCTTCTAACTGTGCTCATCCTGTATGCGAGAAAGTTTTTCATGGATCTGTTTTTCCAAAGAGCTCTTCCTATGGAAACCTGCACGAAGGGTCACATCAGCCCAGCAGGCAAGATACTTCCTATATCTATATACAGTTGGTATAGCTCTGACAGCAACACACCCACCTGGCACCCTGCTCAGGCCCACCTTATCATGGTATCTGAGCAATATATTGCCTTTTATTGCCCACACCCTGACCGTGCATCCCCCCTGACAGTCAATTAATGCTTAAGCAATCAATTGAGCCAGCAATGTGCCCTTGTGGCCAAGAAGGCCAGTGGTTTCCTGGGGTGCATTGCAAAGAGCGTGGCCAACAGGTCGAGGGAGGTCATCCTCCCCCTCTGCTCTGCCCTGGGGAGGCCGCAGCCGGAGCACTGTGTGCAGTTCTGGGCTCCCCGGTTCAAGAAAGTCCAGGAACTGCTGGAGACGGTCCAGCAGAGGCTGCAGAGGTGCTCAGGGACTGGGGCATCTCTCTGCTGAGGAAAGGCTGAGAGCCCCGGGGCTGTTCAGCCTGGACAGGAGAAGGCTGAGAGGGGATCTCATCAATGCTGATCAGTATCTGCAGGGCGGGTGGCAAGAGGATGGGCCAGACTCTTTCCAGTGGTGTTCAGTGACAGGACAAGGGGCAACGGGCACAAACTGGAGCTTGGGAAATTCCGTCTGAGCACAGGGAAAAACTTTACTTTGAGGGTGGTGGAGCCCTGGCACAGCTGCCCAGAGAGGTGGGGGAGTCTTCTTCTCTGGAGACATTCCAAACCCACCTGGATGTGCTTCTGTCCAACCTGCTCCGGGTGACCCTGCTCTGGCAGGGGGTGGACTGGATCATCTCCAGAGGTCCCTTCCAACCCTGACCATTCTGTGATTCTGTGGTGCTGTAATTCTGCTGCACTGGCCAAGCTGAGCCTGGCTGGCACTCCAGGTAGAAATTCCTTTAACAAATGGTTTTGCGAAGGCGTAGGAGGGACTCACAGACACCGGGCTCTGCCAGAGGAGACGGAGATGCCTCAGATGACCTCGCTGTCCCTGCTGCTGTGCAGCCGGCTGTGCTGCTCAGGAGCTGTGAGGCACATTTTCTCAGTCACGAGGAGCTGAATGATGGATTGAGGTGGTGTTTTTTTGTTTTTTTTTTTTTCAGGGAATCTCCACTGCCTCCTCCTAGAGCAAAGGGCTGGTTCCAGGACATGGAAAAGGATGGGGGCTCACTCAGAGAAACTGTGACATGTTCATTATGGAATCAGAGCTGTGAATGCCTCAGATGCTCAGTGCAGAGTTATCAACAACTGTGTGTTTTAAGCCAATTTTTTTTCTTACGTCAGTAATGTGAACTCAAACTTGTACACAAGGCTCACAGAAAGGAAGGTAACTAGCTTCCAAAATTGTGTCTCACTTTTCATCTACACATTGAAGACTGAGAGTGAATTGAGCATGAAAAAATGAGACTCAGAAAACAGCAAAAGGGGATAGGACCCAGCAAGTATGCACCTGCTTTTTATTATAGAATCATAAAATAATTAGGGTTGGAAGGGACCTCAAGAGGCCACCCAGGCCAACACAGAAGTCAGACCTGTTTTCTCTTTTAATCAAGCGAGAACTTCTCCTGTTTCACTTTATGGCTGCTAGCTTTGATTTGTGCCCATTGCCTTCCATGAGGATCATGGACACTGAAGCGTAGTGGTCAGGACCTTGCAAGGAGTGATTAGAGTAAATCCACAGAGTGGTTTACAGCTGTCACATCATGTTTTTTTCACATGCCATCACTGCATTTGCACACATAAGCACAAAGATTCTGCAAGAGGGAACATCTGGGAGGTTATTTATTATTTGTCAGGAAGTCTCCAAGGGGCACTCGCATGAGGTGTATGGAAGAAGGTCATGACAACCTATGTTGTTCCAATTTACCTCTCCAGATGGAAACCATGCTGGTTATTTTAATATGATCCTGGTCTTTCCTGGCCTTCACTTACAGTTTAGGGCATGACTAGATTTAAGTCTGGTTCACGTAGCAAGAGCACAAGTACGTTTGAATGCTTCCTATGGTTTCACCCTTCGTTTACTGCAGACAGCAGACAGTACCCAGGAGACCTCTGTCCAAGACCAGTTGTCAAGGAGACCCTGTGAGATGAAACGTGTTAGTCGCAGAGAGACATGGACTAAGGAAACACCAGGACATGGTGGCTGAAAGACATTTATCATCCTTGTTCTCTGGTTTTTACAACTTTGCCTCTCCACAGCTTTCCAGCACTTTAGTTCTCAGTGTCTCTCTGGGAGAAAGGCTATTTCCCCCCATTTTGCAGGTAGGAGAGCTGAGGTGCAAGAAGCCGATCTCAGGCGTATTTCCAATGCAAAGAAAAGCCTCATGCAATTCCCAAAAAAATTTTGATAAAGCCTTGCAGTCCTCAAACATCTCCTCTGTCCTTGCAACTCTAATAACATCCTTCTTGTTCAGAGTTTCTTCCTCATCTCAAGGGCAGCATTTGCATTTTGCCTCAGCTCCAGATGCTGATTTGAGTGCAAATCCCTCAGCATGTGTGGTACGGATCAGGGGACAGAGGAGCTCTCACTTGGTCTCCTGATGAATAATTGTGATGAATGGGAATCACTTAGAAGACAAGAGTGGTTCTTCCTCTCCCTCAAACGAAGCAGCCAGGTGCACGGCGTAAGCTGAGGCCAGGGGCAAGGGGAGGCTGAGCCCACAGCTGGCTCTTACGTGTGGAAGTGCTTTGTCTTTCCTCCTCCAGGGCCCCCCCTGTGCCCCATCTTCCTTTGCACTTGAAACCCTGTGATCTCCAGCTGTCTCTGATACTTTGGCTGTACTCATTTCTGAGATATCTCAGATCTTTAGATTATTTCCCCTCTCAAACCCCTAGTGAGGGAGAGGAGTGTGCCTGGTGAAGAAACAACTCAAACCAGAACAAAACACAGACCTTTTAAAAGAAAATTAAGGAAGAGTTTATCACCGTGCTGCTCAGGCCTTGAGTCAGACCAATATCTCAAACATGGATCACCCACATCCCAAGTAAATGACCTACAGCCACACTTCTGAATTTTCTGTCCTATGGGAGTTGTTTCACCCACAGAATCATAGAATCATTTAGGTGGGAAATTACCCTTCAGATCATCTAGTCCAACCAGTGTGAATATTTTCAGTATTAAAGGACTTCAAATTGGGTTTGCCATGAAAAGACCCCACTGAGGTTCTACAGCCTTCTCTTCGTTAGTTTTTAACTCCAGTAACAATTCAAGACCCAGGAAGTTTTTTTCATGAACAGATGTTCATCCCAACTGGCATCCTCCCATTAAATGTTCTGGTGAATATTACAGCATTATCCCACTGTTTTGTAATAAGTAAAGGTAATACAAACCCCATCAGCTGCATGGAGAAGCACTCCCACACTCATTTTACAGTTAAATGTGTAAGGGACAGAGAAACTTAGTCCAGGGAAAGGTTGGATAGAATGGGGGTCTGCATTTCTCAAGGGCATGGTTTACATGTCAGCCAGATACATGACCCAGGAACAATCCACCTCATTTTAGACACCCAACCAAGACACCAACAACCGTGACACGATAACCTGGCACTGCCTCCTGTGCCTATGCCCATGCATTGAAACGCAACAGCACATGCAAACTCAAGATGTTATAATGCACACTGGGAAGGCTGCACGAAGATTTGGTCTCTCAGGGCAAGAACTACTTATTTGTGTAAAAGGTGTCAAAGAATTGCAGATCTCATTATGGCATCTCAGAATCTGGGCAAACTTTGGAAAAAGTCATGATTTTCCAGAAAAATTGTTAAATAGGAAGAAGTAATGTTTTTGTGAATTGAGCAGCCACCATCCTGATTTTTTCTTTTTATCGAGGAAAGTGGAAGTTGAATAATAAGAGATGAGAATGGACTAATCAGTCTAAAGCAAAAACTGTTTACTAAATACTGGCCTCCTGGGCACACTAGAAAGAATGGGAGAAAAAATATGCATGGAGAAAGACAGATAGATTGACAGAAACTTGTGTCTCACAATAGAAATATTCACATGAGATGCTCTCTATTATGCGGACACTGTCTGTCAGGAAGAATGTGAATTGAAAATAAATGAGTTATATCCTTCGATTGTCATGGCCACTGAAAATAAATAGACATCCAGCAACGAAGGCATAGCTGGCACAGGCGAAGTTATTGTGTTACCTCTGAAATGAATTGGATGTGCGAGGAAGCACACGCTACACATTCCATTTAGCAAATGACCTGACTGAAAACCATGCTCACACACCAGAACGCACACCCACTGCCATCGTCTGAGTACATCTGGCAGGGCTTGGTTGCTGGGGCTGATTTTCTCAGCAAGGTGGGACTGAGGGAGCCTGTTCCCCCTGCTGCTCGTTATCCTCGCTATCTACACCCAGGTCATCCCATCAGTCATTCTGCCTTTGCCCCATGGGCTGAAAGGGTTTTCACAGACTTTTCTTCCCTGTTGCCCCATGCATTTGCTGTGCCACACACACAAATCTCCTGCAAGGCTCCTCTGCCATTGCTGAGTCCATCCTATGCTGGAACAGCAAAGGACCACGAGCCACACCAACAGGCCCAGGAAAGAGGTTTTTGTTCCAGCACACCCATGGAGATATACCCAGAAAATCACAGTGGTGTGTCTAGGGCTGACGAGCTGCAGCTTTACCATGCTCAGCAGCAGTAGGATGGGAAGACCTTAATGTCATGTCGAGCAGCATGAGCACAGCTCCTCCAGAAAAATGCCATCTGTGAGGTCATTTTCAATCGAGACCTCCTGGGAGGAGCAACGCACGAAAAAAAAGGAGGGGATTTCCTCGGCTGCTGCTGTTATCAGGCTTCCCTCCTCCAACTACTCCAAGGGAATGGGTTTGCTAAAGCGTGTTCTGCCAATTTTCTATTCTTCATTGCTTTGCCTACAGCAGAGGTCTGCATTATCTTATCTGCTGCTCAGTGCATTGCAATGCCAGCTCAGGAATCAGCACATATTCTGCTAAGACCTTGCTGTTCCCTTTGGATGTATCTGCAGAAAAGCTTAGGGGACTCGCTCCTCTGAGCGGACCACAATACAGGGAACTGTTGTCTGAGAGGCATTAGACGTTATCCTGGGGAGAAGGAACAGAGAGCGTAAGGAAAGCACAGCTCAAATCCTGCTAATAAAGCAGCGACAGAGAATTGAAGCAGGGAGGTGGAGGAGGAAGGAGGGTAAAGTCAGGTTTTACGAAGTGCCAGGATGCCGCCGTTCTAGCTTCTGCTTTCCCGTGCAGCAAAAGCAGAGTGTGCTTTATTCAGGCCACACACTACACACACCACACACCCCCCTGGGCATTAAAAGGGATGGCTGACCAGCTGGCAATACTGCATGAACTTCTTTAGCAGTACCTTATTGCAGAGTTAACTGCTTTGATGCAGCCTCCTCCTGCAAAACTCCTGCCTCTTCTGCTCCCAGATGCATGAATTTGGGGAGTATGGAAAAAGAGCCGGAGTTCTTCACCATGATGACGTATAACAGAACTGCTCTGGGATTTACACCCTCTGTTTCCTGACAGGAAAGAAATTTGGGCTTCAGCGATGATGCTTCTCCTCTTTTTTCCAACCGGCAATGCAGCAGAATGGATGGGCTGTCACAGCGCCTATGTGCAGCTGCAACAAGTCGTCGGTGATTAAATGCAAAATTCATCCAGGACATGAGGTTCTGATTCAGCCCGGAGGCAGTTCAAAAACCTTTACAGCAGACTCCCTGTGGAAAGACCTACTCAGCTTTCAAGCAGACACTTTTTGCTGCCTTTTATCTCTGAGAGGTGAAGTCTGGGAGGAAAACAGGGTTGCTGTGTCCCTTTCGAGTACCGCTCCCTGGATTTCCATAACCTGAGGAATTACCTGGAGTCAGCGAGACTGAAACACCTGCCTCAGTTAGAAAGGCACAGCAGACAACGCTGGGAAGATGTTGTCTTCTGCATCATCTAGGAGCTGATTTGAGGAATGGGCTGAAGTATTTCACTGCCCTGTTTCTGGACCTCTACGGTACTTTGACAAGGACGAGCACTGTCAGTCTGTAATATCCGATCTGTTTCTAGCTGGCCCTAACCTGTTTTAGCAGAGCAAGGATTTATTCAGCAGACAGGGAATGTTTAGTTGTTCTGGAAACTACTCTATCCCCCATGAAACTAAAATAATAATCATTGTTTCAGAAGCAGCTACCTCAACAAACTAAATGGCCAGGGAGATGACACCCCACTGTTCCCAGGGAGGCTGCCAAAAGCTCCCATCCTTTGTGACAACAAGACCTGCTTTTTAAGGTCCTGCAGATGTTTTGAAGTGCTGTTTGCTTGCTGGCTTTGAGGCTTTTGCTTTTGGCTGGTGTTTATTGCATTATCGGGAAGCCCCTGGGCAGAGTACCTCCCTCTCCCCCCACCCTCGCTATGGTTAGGGGAGGGCTGTCCCTCCTGGTGGGACCTGGCCTCACTCCCCAGCTCTTCTGTCCCCTGGACTTTTGCATCTGTTTTTCTTTTTCTATCCCATTCTCCAGACTCAGTCACACAAGGCTTTTACTCAGGAAGCTCTTTTCCGAGTGACTTTCTTGATACCTCCCTACAACTCGCATGGCCCAACCTCTGCCCAAGGAGCAGAAGCAAAGGAGCAGTTTTGCCTGGGTGTCCAGTTTGAAATGGGCAAGGCATCAGGGTTATACACAGGCAATGACTAAAATTATACGTCCCTGCTCAGACGTTAAAAAAGAGCACAGTCCAGGTGATGACAATGACTTTGTAGCATGAGTCAGTCGGACTCATTTGCTGGGAGATCCAAAAGCGGCAGAGGCAGAAAATATTCCCTTCTCCTAAAAACAGACAAAAAAACCTGCTGACAAACGAGACCGTCACAAAACCTGTCATGGCACCTGCCTATCTGCAGGACAGTGAGTAGTGAGCAGAACAAGCAGCATCGCTCCCAGAGAAACAACCAGCTGAAAGCTGTAGCGTTACTGACTCCACGTTACTGAACCCCCCAGCTGGCTGAATCGGTGTGAAGGGACTGGCCGGCGTGGCTTGAGAGCGAAGTACACCTTAGCCCAGTCCCCAGCCCACACTCCCCTACCTCTGCCAGGACAGGGCTCAGACCACCAGCCCGGGAGGAGCAGCCCCTCTGCAGCCCCTCGCCCAGCCCAGCACCCTCACCTGCCCCAGCAGCAAACTGGGGGCAGCACTTCTTCCGGGCAACCTAGTTTTGATTTTTATTTTAAGCTGATAATTTTTGTCGTCAGCCAAACTACTCAGGCCAGCCTGCACTGCCATCAGGGTGTCATCCAGAAGCTGTGAACTGAGCCGCGTCTGCTTCCTCCAGGATGCTCAGGCTACCCGGCTCCTCCACCTCCCCGCCAGCCTCAGAGCAGACTGGGCTCAGAGCACAGCCTGGTTTCTTTTCCTCTTCTCTCCCCCCCCGCCACCTTCTCTCTAACACTGCACTAGGAAGGGACTCAGCTGCTGCCCACACTGCACAGCAAACTAGGATTTATAAGCCATGACCACCAGGAACAAGCAGAAAAATTCCCCCTTCCAAGATTTCAGCAAGGCTACAAACACCCGGGAAAATATAACTGGCTAATGGCCATCACTCAGACCATCCCCGAGCGCTTGCCTTTCTTGCTCTTTCCAGCCCTCTCTACTTCCTTCAGCTGGCTAACATTCACTGGCCATAGCAAGAGACTCCCAAGCCCCCTGTGACACTCAGCAGGATCCATCTGATGCCCTGGTCTGACACCAAGCAGGGAGCCATGGGCCTCATGCAGGATGGAGGCTGGACCTGCTGCAAGCCCCTTGCCGGGCTGGCCCCACGTAATCCCCCCTCCAGCAAACAAACTTCAACTCAACTGGCTGCCTCCTCCTCCTCTGCCAGGAGCCCGGCAGACACCATTCACTCATCGCACTGTGCCCACACAGGTTGGCCAGTGACCTCCAATGCTGTCCTGGTCCTGCAACACCACCACCGTCCGCACACCCAGAGAAGAGAAAAGCGAGTGTCTGCTCATACTCACAGTTTTGAAGTCCTCATGGTTGCACTCTTGCCCTTTGAATTTGCAGTACAGCATCATATCCTTCAGGTCATGACCAACCCGCGCCAGGAACTCCTGCATGTTGAAAACTTTTGGTTTATACTGCTTAAAGTTGGCCTTTTCTTGGAGGATGGCTAAGACAGCCGGGTCAGCCAGGTGAGGGTTAGGGATCTGCAGGTTGACGTCAAGCAGAGCCAGGAGCTCCCCAGCGTGGTACAGGTCGTTGGTGGTGAGCCGGGAAAAGCGAAACTCGTTGAGGTTACAGATGGTGACAGCAGGGAACACCAGGCTGTTTGCCACGACCTCATCCACTTTGGTCACATGCTGGTAGGAGAAGTAGAAAGCCACCCGGTCTGAACTCTCAACCAGGAGGAGACCCAGCGAGCCCACAAAGGCCAAGGTCCAGAGCAGGCGACGGATGGTCACTGGCCCGTAGACGAAGACGTGACGGATCCCGTGGAGTGTGGAGGTGTTGGCAAAAATCTGGATGCTTGAAGGCTGCAGGCTGCCCATGCTGCCCTCGCTGGTGCTGTCCTTCAGATCCATCGGGGATAGTTAGTTAAATCCTGGCACTGCTTTTTGGGTCAGTCTGTAGCTGGAACTGGGATCCGGATATCTCCCCTCCCCTCTCGAAAGTAATTAAACCCTTTCAGGGGTGGGAGAGAGAAGGAGAGTCTCAGGCCAGCTGCTGCGAGTTTATCCCACGAGCTCAGCAGTAGCTTTGTAGGGGTAAATATTTATATAAAATCCATTCAAACTCTCGCTCTTGATTTCCTCGGTGCGATAAGAAGGGCTGGTTTTATTTAGGGAGACACCAAGGTGATGTGGAAGAGATGTGGGTGGGCAGCGAAAGCCGAGCCAATGGAAATAAAGTCCTCCCCCTACACACACACACATGCACACACACGCGCGCCGAAGGGAGATGAGATTAAGCGAGAGAGCGAGCTTAAAACAAGTCAAGGCAGCTCGCAGCCTGTTAACTAGTGCGTAAAGCCCAAGGATGCCGCTTCCCAGAGCTGATGTCTTGCAGAGCAGCGGGGCTTTCAGACCGACCGGGTGATGCTCCCTCTGCTCCGGAGATGCGAGCTGCTGGATTCAGGCATCTCTCCTCCTCCCCACCCCTCCATTTTGGGCAGGGCTGCAAGAAATACCCCCCCAAAAAACCCACACTGTGCTGCCGGTGTTATTTCCAAGGGCTTCTCCCAGGGAAGGGTGGGCAGCTAATCCAGCAGGAGACGTACGGGAGGAAAAGGGGGAGGGAAAGGCTTAAAAAAAAAAAATAAAAGGGGGGAAAAATTGCTGCTCAGCTCCATGCACATACATACACGCAGACGGAGCAGGGGAGAAAGCAATCACATGAAGCCTCGCCTCTGTCACACAGCAGCTCAGGGCGAAAAATCAGACAGGGCAGGACTCGGTGGGGAGAGGCAGCGGGAGGAGAGGGGCTGCAGCATCTCTCATCTCTTCTCGCTCTGGCTCAGAGCATCCCTCCGCTTCAGGACTCTCGCCAGGGTGAAGCGCTGAGAGCCGTGAGTCACGCATGGGTCTGGAACCCCGCGGCAGGGCGAGAGCCCAGGGGAGGGCAGGGAGAGGGGGCTGCCATCGGAGCCCCCCGGCTCCTGCCCGGGGATGAGTCCGTAGGCAGCCGTGCCTCAGCGGGCCCGGGGGGGCTGTGCCGAGCAGCTCTGGTAGCCCCCAGGCTCAGCCCACTGAGGACTCGGAAGACCTTCGGCCAGCAGGATTTCCAGATGTTTTGTTCGCAGCTGAAAGGAAGCTGTGATGGATGTGTTTGGGGAAGATTCTCCCAAATGTGCATTCACCCAGGAGGGTTGGGGGGGGGGGGGGGGGGGGGGGGGGCAGGGCAGGCTGGGAAAGGTTTCCTGCCCGAGAGATACTGCAAAATCCTGTAACGATGCCTCCATATACATGAGAGCATCCTCAGTGCAGGGTGCAGGAGATGGGAATGAGCGGGGTTCAGCCCAGAGATAAAAGGTGCTGAGCAGGGTCTGGAGTAACTCCCCTCCATATTGTCTCGGTGCACAGCAGTACTTTTGCGTGCTTTTTTTCAGATCCAGAATTAAAAAACAGTTTCTGTCTCTGTACAGCACCCCGCACTGTGGCAGGTGAGGGTCCAGGGCAGGGATAGCATCAGGGAGGCGAATTTCCCAGCTTGGATGAGGTGGGAGCAGAGTGTCAAAGCACAGACAGAGCCCATCACAGCTTGTGGGGCAATGCCTAGGGACTCCCGGCCACCCATGGAGTTCATAGAATCATAGAATCAAAGAATGGTTTAGGTTGGAAGGGACCTTGAAGATCATCAGTTCCAACCCCCTGCCCTGGGCAGGGACACCTCCCCCCCAGCCCAGGGTGCTCCCAGCCCCGTCCAACCCGGCCTTGGACACCTCCAGGGATGGGGCAGCCACAGCTTCTCGGGGCAGCCTGCGCCAGGGGCTCACCACCCTCACAGGAGAGAATTTCTTCCTCATATCTCATCTAAATCTCCCCTCTTTCAGTTTAAAGCTATTCCCCCTCATCGTGTCACTACAGTTACCTTAAGGATGAACCCAAAGATTATCTGGGACAAAATGAGCCCAGTTTTTTAATGTATAACCCCAAGTGCCGTTATCAGGAGAGCAGACCCTGAAAGAGCCTTTGCACTTTGCTCCGTTTGGCCCCTTCAGCACTGCAGGTGCTTCACCTTCCCTGACAGACCCCTGAGTCCCTTGTCCCCTGGCCATGAGCCACCCTGTCCCCCCCCCGACAATTTTCATCCGGAGATAAAATAGTTTTAACTTTTTCTACCTCCAAAGCTACATTTGGCCCTGGCAGCCAAAGGCAAGCCCAGCTGCGGCATCCTCCAGCGTAGATTATCCTATGGGAGTATCTCTTGGGCTGAGCTACTCATCCCAGCACCGCTATACGGCAGCGCAGCGCTACCCTCTGTTTTACACCAGGGAAACTGAGGCAAAGAGAGGACAGAAGACTCATGAGTAGTCACCCAGAAAGTTTGCAGCATAGCCGTGAGTTGAATTTACCAGTAGGTCTTTCAGCGTACTCTAAAGCTGAACATTCCTTCCATAGCCAGAAGGCTCCAGGGCTGTGCCGAGGCTCGGCTGGTCCTTGTGGATAGAACTCCCGGGGTGCAGAAGGCGCAGGAGCTACCACACGAGGTTGGTTTCCTCTTTGTACAGCTCCACTTCAGCCCTGGAATGGAAAAAATGGTCCCTCCTCCTCCGTCTCTGCTCATGCCCGAAAGCCAGGCCCTCAGCGCAAGCCCACGTATGGCTAAACAGAGCTGTGCCCCTTCTTTATTAAGCAGAAGTTCAGCCAAGGTGAGGCCTTACAAACCTCCTGCATCTTGCCGTGCCCTTTCCAGGAGGGGTGGAAAAGACAACACCGAGCAGACCCAAGCGACGTGTGAGCCAGAATTAGAGCAGCTGAGGACAGAGTGGCCACAGCACCCCTTGTTCCTGGGCTCCAGACCTCCCTGCCTGTCTACCCTCGTGCTCACCAGCTCCCCATGGCCGGGGACAAGACCATTCGCCCAGTAAAAATTTCCTGGCAGGAATGGGTTCCCTTTCCCACCCATGACCAACCCATCTGCAAATCTCCCTCCTCTTCCCCCCGTCTGCATTATTTGGCCTGCTGCGTTAATGCTTTCATTTGTTCACCATGCGCGCTGCCTTTACAATCCTGTTTTCTGTAATTCATACCATATACCATCTGCTGCCTTTTATTATTTAACTCTGTAGAATGCTTTGGCTGCAGTCTGGAGGGAAAAGCGCCGTGCCCAGCAGCGCTGCCTGGCACCGGCGCCGGCTCACCAGGCTCCGCTCCGCTGCTCGTGGGGTTGGGGACAAACCAGGGGGACAAACGTTCTCCAAGCAAGTTCCTGTGGCTCAGGTTGTGCCCAGGAGTTGGTGTTGACTGGGGTGTCCTGAGAGCGGAAGAAAGGAGCTCTGGTCGTGCCTGGGGCTGCGCTATGGGGTGACACCATCAAGGATGGGGGAGATGGGTTGTAAGGGATGGTGAGGGCTGTTGGCACCTCTTGCCACCCATGTAAATGGCCTCTCCGCAGGTGGATGAGCGTGGTAAGGACAAAGCAGCCTGGCTGGTCCCATATAAGCCCCCGGGATGGCAGAGCCCCGCTAAGGAGACCTGCACTCCCCCTCCTTAGGGACACCCAAGGCAGGGCAGGGCATCCCCTGGGGGGGTGAAGTAGCTGCTTTGGGAGCTCGTATCCCAACCTCAGGCCCTGAACATTCCTCACGGACATCGCTGCTTCAAATCTCCTTCAGAAACAAGGGCAGAGGAGCCAGGCAAGGCCAAAAGACATGTCCCTCAGGAAAGCCCCCTTTTTTTCCCCTTTACAGGGATGGAGTGGTGTGGGGGGGACAGCAGAGCCAGGGTGGCTGAGGGACACAAGGAGCAGAGCCGAATCCCTCTCTCGTTTGCACAGCCTCTGCCTGCCCTCTTGTGTCTCCAGCTCATGCTGCACTGCTCAGGGTGAGGGATCCCAGCCCTGAAATACGTGGGAAACGGCTTTATTCGGGGAGGTAGAAGAGATGGAGAGGGGTCCCCCCACCTGTGTGAGCCCCTCTGCTTCCACAGTCCCACCTGGGCCCTCCCAGAAGCATGTCCCAGGCGAAGGGTTTGCACTGGGAAAGTCAGGACTGGCTTTACAGAGAGAGCAGTGGGTGGTTTTAATAAGAAAAGGTGATTCTTTGGCCCCCTGTGTGGTTCAGCACAAGGTCCCGACTGCCCAGGGCCAGAGCCCTCTCCTTGGCACTGGAGATTGCTGTGTTTTCTGCCAGTTTGTTGGTTTTATGTTTCCCTCTGGGTTTGATTAGGAAAACTAAAAAAAAATAAAAATAAAACAACCCCAATGCTGGTTGCAGTCTGGGAGAGTGGTTTGTCTTCCCTGCCCCAACTCCACATCATCTGTGGGGTTGCATTGAGCACCAGGAAAATGTCCCCATCAGTGTGCGGCTGTGTTTTCAGTTTCACAGGACATTGCTTTTGCTGCATCTTCGTGGGCTTTGTGAAAAAGAACAACAGGCATTTGGAAGGGAAGCTGGGGACTACTTGGCCCATGATGATGACACCTGGAAAAAGATGAAAAAGAAAAACTTTGCTCAAGATGATCACGGTCCTACAAGTCTCCCTCCATTTCTCAGCCTTTCCCCAACCTTTTTGGACCCTCTTGTCACCTAAATTCTTAGTGCCAATATCTTCAAACTGTTGGGGACCCAGAGCTCCACTTAGCAGAGAGAGCTTGGCTACTTAAATGAGTCTGCATTTCCAAATGGGAACATAATGTTGAATGCTGATGTTTCACCTGAAATTAAATCCGATCCCTTCCAAAGTAGCTTTGGCTCTGTTAAATGTCTTTTTAATATATATAGAAAATTGAAATTTTGATTGGATTTCAATGTATTTAATATTATGCTTGGATTTATAATGGGGTGTAAAATGAAAACAATTAAAGCAATTAAAAAGGAAAAAATTCTCCTTGAAAGAAACCCAAAAATATTCATATGGCTGCATATTGGGAAACACCTTCTAAAGGAAGGTATTGGAAGACAGTAAAATGCTCCGTTTTGATACCCCTGCCCCCCTAAAAGGAGGTGCTGGTTAAAACATATTGACAGAGAGTGGAATCAGCATTTTCCAGTGGAACTATAACGGGGGGAGAAATTTCTCCACCACCTGCTCCTGGCATCCCCCAGCAGCAGAGAGGATGCTCCAGGGTGCCTTCCTCCTCCTCCTCCTCCTCCTCCTCCTCTGCCTGCAGAAACATTATAGCGCATTAATAGCTCAGTGGTGGCAGAGCTGAGCCTCCAGCCTCCAAATCTGGCTGGTGAGGGGGGGGGAGAGGCTTCCCCGGGGCATAGAGATTACTCTCAGCCCAAATCAGCCCAGAGTTTGCAGACCGAGTTACAGCTACAGATTTTATTACAGAAAGGAAATATTGGATTTGCAGTAGTGTTTTTCAGCAATCGGAGCCTGTCCCGCTCGCTCTGACATTCCCGGCTTCTCTGCAATAACTTAGATTTATCAGCCCTCTCTCCGGGGCCGTGTTTATCAGCTGGGGTTCGAAGATGTTCGCATTAGCGGTGACTCGCGTGGTACCTGCTCGGCGTGCAAAGCGAGCCGGTGGGACTGCAGGGGCCTCCGGCTGCATCCTCGCATGCCATTGCTTCGCTCCATCACCCTGAGCAAGCCACAGTGTTCTTCCATTCTATGTAAAATTGAAGTAATGGTGCTTCTGTCCTGTGTTTTGGGCTTAGAGGTTTGGGGATGAAAAATGCAATAGAAGAAGGATATTTTCATTTGGCGCCTCCCCATTTAAATAGCCTTTGAAATCATACTTGTTCTCCGTTAAGCTTTACACAATTTTATTTTCACTTATATGCGTTAGTTCTGCCTGATACTCTTGTACCTCAGGAAGTCTATGAAAGCACTTTGAATTACTCATGAATAATTCAAGTTTGGGACCCATTCCAGACCCTCATGTCTGGATAATGCCAGGCATTTGTTCTTGTCAGCACATGAAACAGGCCAGGAAAATTCACCGAAATATATATTTTTTCATTCTTTTGCCCAAAAATGTCTTCATCGACTTTTCTTTCTTTTTAACTTCTCCTTCAGTGCCAGTGCAGCTCCTACCTGAAATTCTCCAAAGAAGGCAGTTTTCATGGGATTACAATTCTCAGAATAATTAAGAGAAAGAATCCCACAAATTAAGAAGTCATCCTTTCATTGCTATGGCAACTCTGATTGTCCTTCCTCAAGTGGCTGAACTGAGAAAACAAGAGAAAAAAAAAAAAACCACCACAACCTAAAAGGTAATTGTTACCCTGCTGCCAAAGGAGCAAAGCTGGGAGGTGAGATGGGACCGACGGTCCCCAGTGCTCCCCAGCTGGGACTTCTCTGTGCCATTTCCATTTGACCTCGGCATGGTACAAGGCATTTCTTTCAGCTCTCACAGGCAAGGGGTAAAACCTTGGATGTAAATATCTGCTTCAGGATGAGCTGAGCTCTGAGCTCCCCAGGTTGGGCTGACCCAATCCCCAGTGACTGCAGAAGGAGCGGAGACACCCAGCACATGGGGACATTGTCACGGTTGGGGTGTCCTAATGAGCACATCCCCCATCAGGACATCCCCCATGCTGATGGGGCATTTGCTTTTAGAAGTGCTATCGATAGGAAACTCAAAACCCCTTGGGCACACTGAACGAATGGGTCAGGCAAAGAGGGATTTACTCCTCCGACATCCTCCGGCCAGGAGAGAAGAAAAGATGCTGCTACCCTCATGGAAAAGCTTATCCTTAGAAGATTTCCAGCCTGAAAGTGGGATAGTTTGAGCAGAAAGAGGGACTCAGCTCTGCTCCTGGCACACCACAGTCCCAAGCAGCTTTCAAAACCAGCTCTAATCCCCCTGAAGTGCTGCGAGGACACAGCAGGGTTTCCCAGCCCTGATTGACTTTGCAAAGCCAGCAGGTAGAAAACTTTTGTTTGCATTTGTAATGAGAGCAAATCCCAGCTTGAATTAATTAGAGTGCAATAATGAGGCTGCCTGGGGCTGCTGTCACAGAGGTGTGATCCTCACAGAGGTGAGATCCTCACCGCTCCATCACGGGGGCTGCACGCCCATCCACCTCCAGTCCCCAGTGCTGGCTCACCCCAGGCTGTGGCACCGGCAATGCTGATGGTGCAGCGGTGCTCAGTCCCAACCGATGCACAAACGGGAGCTGAGCCAATGTTATGGCATGAGTTGTGCTCGGCCTCTGCCCTTCCACATGTCTCTGGAGCTTGGGTTAAGTTAGCTGGTGATGCACTGGAGGACAAGCGTCAACCTGAGACCACGCCAGCCCTGGGGTGTTTCTTTTAAGCCTGTTTCAACTACATTTGACTAAAATTGTTTACTTTTCATTTCGATAAATCGGCAGAGATCTCCTCAATGAGGTTTTGGGGGACTGCAGCTGGTATGAAGGGACTTTAAGACGCCCCATAAAGCCCCCTAGAAACACGATATTTTGTGGGGACAGATTGATACCCCAAGCCTGCGTCCTGTGGCATCGTTAGCCCTTCCGTTGTGGAAATCAGAGCCGTGGGTGAGGAAGGGGTGAAGTTTGCTGTAGGCCAGTCGAGGCACATGGTGTCTGGAAACGTGTCATTTAATTTGTTTGTGCTCCCCCCTGTGCTGAATGGGCCTAATCCTTTCCCCTCCTCGGGGAGGTCGGATGGGTTAGTTAATGTTTATTCAATGGTCTGAGAAGCAGCAGGGACAGGAACTCGTCCAGATTATGGTATTTACTCTTCAGTAAGATTATATCCACTCCAGAGAGGAGCTGCTCCTGCACTGATAGAACAAGCCTCATCTTAAATCCTTGCCCTTTCTGAGGAGGAAGTATACATGAAATTTCTGTATTCCTTTGGGATATAATTTAAGTTTGTGCAAAGCGACACAGTAATAACTGCACAGAGTTCGTCCTTTGCAGAATTGAGCAGCACAGGCTTTGTGGTTCTGTGGAGCTGCCCAGATGAAACAGAGACCTTCAGATTGTCTAAGATGTGACAGAAGGTTTTCCTGTGAGCCATTTGCTCCTGTGGAGAGACATCACAGGTTCCCTGAGACAGTACCGGAGACGCTGGGTGAAAAGAAAGGCCCAGAAAAGCTAAAGGAGAGTTTTGCCTGCTTTCAGTGGGGAAAAAATGCAGACTGGGCTCGATAGATTTTTTTTTTTCCAAGCTCATCTCTGTCTTTTCAAATATTGTGTGTCCAAATTTACCAAAAAAACCCCAAACTTTTAAAAATTAAACCCAAAGGAGAAGGACCCAAAAACGAAATTGAAATGCTCTGTTCCGTGTGCAGTTGACCTTTCCTACTTGATATTCGGACTTCCCAAAGAAGCAAAACCCAACTTTCTTTGGTGTCAGTTATTAAAACCTCTACTTGTGCAACGTGGGCTTTGTGACCCAGCAGTAAAAGGCTTCGAGCGTTTACTCTTACCTGACCAGACAGCAGCGCTCACCCTCGCCGTGATGAGCCTACCGCTGATGTTACGTATTGATGATGTGCTGTGTGGATCATTCTCACACGCTCATCCAGACGGGATCCTCCCTCTCTGCTTCCCCAGACCCCAGGACCTCCAGGCACAACCCCCTGCCAAACGCAGGGGCTGAGGAAGCCGATCTCCTGCCAGCTCCTGCCCTCCTCTCCCTTTTGCTGGTTTGCAGAAAGAAAGGCAGAGCTGTAAGTGTACTTGGGCGCAAAGACATTCCCTGCAAACACAGCCTTGCTCATTCCCATCTGCAAACGCATCACCAGTTCCCTACCCTGGGGTCTTTGCCGGTCCCCTGTCTATAGGAGGATAGGAAGTTCATTCCAGAAGATGAAGGAGGGATCAGTTTTGCCTGGTTTAATGGCATCAGAGGGGGAAAAAAACCCGACCTGCTGAGCACTCTTTGTCTGTGGGTGTGAGCTTTGCTGGCCTGGCTGGTGAAGCAGGCTGCTGCTAGGTTTGTGGAGACACGAGTGACTCACTGCTCTCACTTGGCAGAGCATTTAAGATGAATTATCTGATCAGCGGAAAAGCATTTTCAGGTCAGCCAGAGCTATTTGTAGTGAAGCTGGTAAGTGATATCTGGGCAAAAAAAAAAAAAAGGCTGCCAGAAGAATCAAATGAAAAATCGTAAACCTTGTGTAACGACAACAAAAGTCCAAACAAAAGCAGAACATTGGGATTTTTTGTTTTTGTTTTGAAACAAAGAATTAAAATTAGATCAGACTAAAAATAATAGAACAAGATGAAGATCCCCTTTCCCCACCACCTTCCCTGCGCTTCTTGCAGCCATGTCTCAGCAAGAGCAGCATTTCTGGATTAGGATGTTATGGACAGAGAAAACTAACCTGAATGTGGGTTTCTTATCCACACTTAAGAAGTCCATTGCTTGATTTACAGGTAAAGGCAGCACAGCAAGGCAAAGGCACAGCCCGAGTGCATGTCCCGTGCCTTCTCTCTGCTGGTCTGAATTACAGCAGAGCTGCCCCTTAGGAGGAGGATCTCTGAGTCTTTTTCCTACAAGACCCTGTTGTGGTGGCTTGTAACATTGCAAACTGCAAACTGGTGGGTTCAGGAATGTCCAGGTGCTTTATTAGCATTGCTGAGAGCGCTTGCATCCACTGTCAGAGACAAAAGAGGCCAATTCCCCACTCTCGTTTGTGAAGGTAACAGAGATGGCTCTGTAGGCAACCTGATTTAGAGTTTTAATAACAGCGAGCAAGGAACAGAGCCCCATCTTTGCTTTCTCAGTTATTCATGGTTTCATAGAGCAACAAATCAACTTTTAATGGAAGAACAAAGCAAGCGCTGCTAATTTCACTGCCGTGGCTCAGTGTCTGGCCATGATTTTGGCCAGGCAGGATGTGATGGGAGGTTTGCTGCTGGCTGAAAATGAGCCAGGACTCAGATCTCATAAGCCGCTCAGGGTAGTGAGGAGGCAGCTCTCCAGGGCAGCTGGGAAACTTCGGCAGCAAACCCTCAACCAGCTAAAAATTGGCCATCGCTCAACTTTACCTGGAAGCCAAACATGATAGCAGTTACTGCCAGAGTGGTGGTTCATGTTTTTAAGATTGGAAGAGCATTTCAAGGCTTTTGTCCGTAACAAAGTTGTCAGGAAAGTGAAGGACCTAGTGAAGGTCAGCAAGAGCAGAGCCAAGCCCAGCAAGTGGGCAGGATCCCCACTGTGGCTGCTGGAAGCTGACCTGGAGAGCAGCAGAGATGGAGGCAGCACAGGAGGCTGAAGCATCTCCTGAAGGCATCTTCCTGAAAGCGTCTCCCATGATGGCATGTGTCCAACCCTACAGAGATGCACCCTCACCATTAACATTTCTGCTGTGGCACCAACAGGGAATCCCCATCCCCAGAAGCCCAGCTGGGAAGGAGCTGTAAATACAAGAAAGACAGGTTTGCAAGCAGCAAACGCCCTTAAATAGAAAACTGTGATTTGGTTGAGAGAACCTTGCCAAAAACTTATTTGTTTCCTCCTCTCCGGGAAATTGCTGGTAACTGCGAGATAGATGCAGGGCTGACACCCATTAATCAAAAACAGGACAAAGCAATACAAGCTCTCCTCTTCCAGAGCTCGATGTGTCAGAGTCAATCCTTTACATTTACTCATCGTTACATACTCATCATTTGCACCACTCAGGGAATGCCTGATACGGGGACGGCCCCAGGTGCTGCGGGAAGTAATCTTCAGCATGTCATAATTTTTGGCTGACTTTCCACGGGCGGGCTGCTCCATGGTGGTGTAACTCAGGTATTTAGGAAGCTGAAGCATTTCTATGTTCCGCCCTCTGCCCAAGTTTTACAAAACCAGGCGAGTTCAAGCGGTGGGGTCTGCTGTCTGGATGGATCTGTCCAAATGGCACTTCTCCGTTTACCTTGTTTCAAGCCAGTTTAAGAGGAACTGACACAAAACCACTTGAAAGCAAAGTCAGAGCCCTTACAAAGCCTTCTGATGATGATTCACATCCCCTCTGTTAAATCACTGTCTTCCTGCAGAGACCAGGTGTAAAAAACGCTGTTAGGGATTTCACTGAGATTCCCAAGGCCCAAAACCTTTGGGCAGTCATGTCGTTTTGTCACTCTTTCATTCAAGGATTGCTTTTTGTTTGACAAATATTAAATTCAGAAATCAACAAAGATCAGTACACAGAGCGTATATCTTCGCCAGGCAGCAGGGGATGCTCTTGGTATTCATTAGACAGCACACCCTGTTGCCTCTACGCATTTGTTCATGTTACAGTGAGACCAAAATTAAAGTGCATAGTAATTGCAGAATAGCTCTCTGTGTGAGTACATTTATTCCAGAATATAAATGCCTTGCTCTGGGGAAGGTTAATTTGGTTTCAGAGGTTAAACCAGAATAAGACTCTTCGTTGCTGTTCAAGAGCATCCAAACGGAGTTATTCCAAGACCATTTGTTTTTCACAAAGACATATTTGGGGCTGTTTGGTAGCAAAGTCAATGCCAGCAAAATGATATAAGTCTTTGGTCTCTGACCAACACACCACCTTTTAGCAAACAAGGCTTTAGCTGTCTGCGGAACAGGAGGTTTGAAAAGACAAGTTAAGTCCTTTCTGAGAGCCCCACAGCTTTTTGCAGACTTGCTGAGTTCAGCTCGAAAGAAAACAGGTAGAAAGACTTTGGAAAAGTCAAGACTCTTTGTCTTGACACTTACAAAATGAAATGTCTTGATTTCTCATTGCGGTACTTTCATCTCAAGTACTGCCACAATGCAATATTGGGAAAACCAGACAAAAACAGAATTTGAAGGCCTTCTAAAGGAAATAGAAACATTTATCTTTTGTTGAATGCAACTTTCTGTTTCACTTACTATTACTGCTATTTTTAAGGTGGGTAATAGTTTTACTCATATTCTTTTAGTGTACCTCTTAGGACAAAATTATGTATTTCAAGCAAAAGCAAAGCGAAGCAATAATTCCTGAACCCAGATAATAAAGGAATGAATATTTTACTGTTTTCATATTATTATTTTCCAGTGCATGTTCAGGAGGAGGAAACACTACTTTAGTTTCATTTGCAGGCAAAGAGTTAAAGTCCATTAATTCGGTCTCTGCAAGAGATTTGAAGTCTCTCAAACCTTTCATGTTCACTCTCTTCTCACGCTAGTTCTTCTCAAGTTTTGAGAATAGATGGTTTGTAATTAAAACTGGCAGAAACCAATATATTTTCACTGAAGCTGTGGAAAGACAATGCATTTTTCATGAAATCAGCTCTGCCTGAAATAATGTCATTTTATTTCCACTGCTTGAAACATCTGCTTGACTGTGAGCGAACGGCAGGGGTGGAGAGCTGCCCCAGGTGGATAAGGACCAATGCTGCAAACAGGCTTGGGAGACTCTGCCCCACAGCTCTCTCCCCCAAAACGCGTCAGCCCATCAATACCCCATGCTCAGGTCGTGACCATGAGCAGGCTGCCATGGGATGGGGAGAAACAGAGCACATGCCACAGCTTTAGATCATGCTTTACTGGGCAATTGTCCCCAAACTCTGGAGTTCAGGGCCTCTCTGTCTTCTTATTTGGGAAAATCCTCTTCCATTTGAAACCAGTGTTGGAGGAGTATCTCAGGGCAAACAAAAACATAAACCTATTTAATCTAAAGGTGAGTAACAGTCACATTGCTCCCTCTTTACCTAATATTGGAGAATGTGCCAGCACACTGGGAGGAAAAGCAGGTCCTCCAGCTTAGCCGGTAGCCCTTGTAGGTATTAGATCTGAAGGTCCTTAGTTAAAGTCATGGCATGATCCACTCAAACACTGAGACACTTCTCAGGAAAGGAAAAGCCAGCCTGGCTCTAATGAGCCTCTGCATTTGCAGCTTCCAGTTTCACTTTCTACAACTAATCCAGCAACAGGGCTCTGGGAGTCAGAAGGGGTCAGTGGCTCAGCAGCAGAGACCTCCTACACCACCGTGCCAGTGATGCATCCTTTTTGTAGCAATTCATGTGAAAAATGAGCTAGACTGTAGAAATACAGAGAGATTTTTAGAGTAAATAGGTAGGGCACCAAGCACCAAAGAAGAGGGCTTGTCCAGGTGGAAGGTTCTGACTCAGTGCACCTCTCACCAGCTCTCTTGAGAAATGCCCACACCCTTGACTTGCTTGGTGTGTGGTTCACACGAAGCCTCCCAAGAGGTGATGATTTCCCCTTTCCCTCGCCCATGCTCACGGCTATCCTGCCTGCCTAGGTTGTGCAGACAGGGACTGGGTCAACCTCAAAATCTAGAAAATGCCCCTCCTTCAAGAGCTGCCAGTGTGATCACTTCTCAAATTCCCTTGTAGGGACAATGAATCCAGCAGGGAGTGTTCCCGTCTTCACGGCTGTAGAAATCGTGCCCACTTTGAGAACTGTTTGCAAGGGTTAAGAAGAATAAACAGCTCCGTGTAGTGGCTCACTTATTAAGCACCAATTATTCCACCAGCTCCAACAATCGATTGCAATTGCAGAATAAACTCCAAAGGGAAAACATGAAGTTCCAGTGCGCTGCACTAGATGGTGGTGCCTGCAAAGAAAAAATCCCAGAGTGGGTCTCTCCAGGATGCTCAGCACCGGGCAGCACATCTGTGCACCTCCAGGTCACTGCCTCAAATTTCGGGTGAGGTATGCAAGAGAGACACATTCCCCCAGTGTGCAAGAGTACAGGATTTGGCCCTTTCTGGTCCTGTACCGCTACAGAGGAATTTGCCAGCATCATTCAGAAAGCAAACAGCACTATGCATCTAAGGAAAAGGCAAAAGAAGCCTTCTAAGAAAAAAATCTTCACCCTGTAAAGTAATGAACAACCAAGAAATAATCATCCCGAGCTGAAAGTATGCACCTTTCACCAGTAAACCTCTTAGGTCTTCACAAAGAACCACAGTAGCATGAGCTTCGTTGCATGAATGAGGGAAGAAGATATAACAGAGTTGGGGGGGATATCTTTGCCCAAATTACCTCCCTGGCAATGAAATGATGATCTCCTGTGTCCCAGAAGATACGGATGATGACAAAGCTGCATATGGAAAAAATTCAGCTGGCTTTAGTTAGTAGCAGTCTCTGGGTTGTGCTGGTGTTTATTCCAAACCCAATTACAGGCGACCCAGGGACATCTATCCATCCTCCACTGAAGACGCAGGGGTATCGGTGCTGTCACACAGGCCAGCATGAACCCCACGAGCTTCTGTCACCGGCCGTGATTCACAAAGGAAGAGAGCGGCTGGACTCCGGCAGCACAGGCTGAGCTTTTGGAGATGGGAGTTAATGAAAGGAGAAAGTCTCTTGTAAACTGTGAGCTTGTTCGCTCTGAAGTCACTGACCAACAGCAAATATTGCTGCCTTTCAGCCTAACCCCACTGACTGAGAGCTGTGGTATGGGGTGGTGGATGAAACAGGAGTTATTTCAGTAATACCCAATTCTCAGGAAATATCCCCTCCTGTGTCAACATTAATATTTCACCTGGTGAACAATATTTTACTGTCAGCTTTGCTGCATATTTCCCTACAAAGGGATCCTGGTCCCTTTGTCCTTCCTGTGAAGGCCAAAACTTGGTTAAAAAAGTTTCTACTTCTTAACTCTGTGTCATCAGTTGTCACCCTGGGGCCTGGGGTGAGGGCAGAAATGAAATTAAAAATAACCAAACATACTCATTTTCTTCGCAAGTTGCTTATTTAACCCTGACCCACTGTGCCCTGGTGTGCTGCCCCACAGAGATGGGGTAGAAGAAGTGGGTGGGGGCAATGGGGGACTCATACCTGATGTTCCTGGTCCCCAGCAATGGACCTGGATGGGCATCCTCACCCTGGTCCCAAAAGCAGCCACCTGGGAAGGCCTGGAAAGGGCCAGAGCTTGTATCGGGCAGGAGTTTTCATGAGCAATAAATGGGTATTAACATGCTTCAGGGTCTGAGCATCTCATAAACAACTCAGCTGATGGATTTAACCAGCTTGTTTCCCTTCTCTTTAAACAAATGACCCAAAAGCAATTGTTGGGATGCAGGGAAAACACAAGCATTTGGAAGAAATGGAGGGAAGTGCTCATGTTTGCTTCTGAGCAGACCAGCAAAGGCATCTACCAGAAATGACCTTATAACAAGCCATGGGCAATTCCCATGGTCACACTCAGAGCAGAGGGGTCTTCTGGTGGGAAAGTCTCAAATCGCTGCTCTGACTTTTCACCCTAAATTGAAATTACATTTCTGGAATTTTGAAATTCCTGGCATTTGCCTCAGAAATATCACACTGTTTTGTTTTAATAATGTCTAAAGGTTTGAGTAAAGAAAAAAATCCAAAACGTTCAGTGCTCTTAAACATCTGAGTATATTAAAAAGCACTTCAGTACATCCTGCAAAATGTACCAAAAATACCAGCATCAATATAACAGTGTAAAGATGTAAATGGAACAAGGAGGGCAAGGATTTTCATTCTGTGGGAGTGAGTCTACACCATTTTTTTTTAACTTTTTCCCCCGTGCTTTCATCCAACCCAGTGTGTTACTATAAAACATTTCCAACAGATTTGCACTTGCAAACAGGGGCAACTCCAGTTAATTTTGCATCTGCTGAGGACATGCTACAAAATTCAGCATTTGTAGATAATCAGCTGGGCAAAGTATGGGGAGTAAAGGCTTATCTTTTATTAGACTAGCTAGCATAGATGGAATAATAGAAAAAAAAAGATTTGGGAACAGCAACACAACTGTCACCTAAGCAATGATATTGCTGTCTTGCTCAATTTTATATGATTGAGCCAGTGAGTTCACTAAGTTCATATCTTTCCTTCCTCTGCAAGAGTCTGTTTTTCATATTCAACTCCTACTCAAGGCTAGTTCGTTGTGATTTCTCATCTGCTGGAAGTTAAACGGGAGAATTGCTCAAAAAAGGAATTTTTTTTTGACTCCAGAAAAGTTGAACTGTGTGAAAACCAGCCTGCTCAAGTTTCTCCAAATCATGACAGTTTCTAGACCAATCTACAGCATTTTCAGACCGGCAGAAGCATGGAGAGAAGGATGTTGGTCTTGGTGTTTCCTACCACAGTGACAGAAAGCATGGTATTGAAAACAGCTTTTTCCACCAATTCTGATGGGAATTTTCAAGATCCAGGTAGAAACGATTCACGTGCTGCTCTATGAAATCAAGGTTTCATAGAAATCAGAGCCTGGGAACAATTCTGCTTGGTTTCCCCTGCCTGTTTGATGCCCGGGGGGTTATCAGCAGGTCCACCCTCTCAATACCACCAGTCCTGGGCAGCTCCTGTCCCATCGCTGGGTCAGAGCCAGCTGTGCCAAGGGAGAGAAAGCACCCATTTCCCAGGTGAGGGCTGTGCTGTTGAGGTCTTAAGTCCTCCGAATGTGGGCAATCCAGTTCCGTTCTTTCACCCAGAGGATGAAACCCTTGTTACCTGCCTTGTTGGACGGCAATAGCTTGGCATTATTTTTCTCCCTTGACTTTAATTCCTGCAGGGAGCATCCTCTACAGCCTCATCGCCAGAAACACAGTTGCTTGTATGGCTGTAAAGAGCCATATAACATTTATAGACCTGAGGCACGGAGGTGTATGCCAAAAGCTTTTCCATTTTCTAACTATATCTGTCAGTCCAATAAAATATATTATCCCTCTGAACGTACTCCACCTTTGTCACATTTATGGTCTCACCATGAAGGACTGCATTATTCTATAGCATCAGGCACGAGCGCTGCCCCAGCGACCGCGCTGCAGAGATGCAATTCTCAGCGACACAAAGGCAATCTTACACAGCTCCTGCCTGGCAGCTAATATAAATTTGCACCTTCTTCAATGCTCCCTAGCTTGACAAGTAATATAAAGCTATCGTGTTGTCAACAGGAATCAGGGCTAGACATTAAGTAACCCCCTGACCATGAAATCGACTCTGGGATTAGGGATTTGTCGAGCCAGAGGAAATGAAACTCAGCGGCTTGAGAGCAGAGGGTCCGGGGAACGGGTAGGGATGCTGGGATGGCTTGAACCGTCACCAAGATGCAGCTTTTCCCACCCTCAGAAGATCTGCCCCTTTCCTTCCAGGCAGCGTACCTTTGCAAAACCCTCAAGCGACTTTTCTCTGAATTTTCTTTTTTCTTCCTGCTTCAGCTGGAGGTGAATAGTCAAAAGTCCAAAATTTTTCACAAATGAAGAACCTGCATAAAAGTGCAGAAGTTTGAGTGCTATCAAGCGCTGTGTTCTTTCCTCATTATTTTTTAATATTTTTAACTTCTGCTTTATATAAATTCCCAGATTGAAAGCAATTTTGAGCCAAAATGGAAATTATTGTTTTGATCATATCAAAGCAAATAGTAGATAGTCTCAGAATTTCTTCTTTCCCAGCTTTTATTATAAATATGACCTTTTCCCACAAGTAGCTGTAAATCCACAGAGGTGGCATTTGGGGAAAAGACTTTCATCAACAGATTCCCAGCCAGCTATTACTCCAGATTTGGAAGCAACATCACATCGTGTCTCCAACTGCCCATTCAGCCCTGCTATAAGAAATCACACAGCGCCAGGTGCCCCATTTCCTGCATTAATCCAACAGCTTTTTCAATCTGTTGTAGACCAGCATGAGTTACCGTAGCATTACATTTAACACCAGGTGATCACGCGAAGGCTCAGAGCTCAATAAGCAAAAGTATTGGCCAGGCCGAGACATGAATCCCTTATTTTATTTCTGCACATTGCAATCTCTGGCTTTTTTTTCTCTTTTTTTAGTAGCAAGGCTGCAGTTTCAACAGCAAAGGGCGCGGGGATTTATTACAAGAAGAACAAAAACTGAGTAGCGAAGGGAAGATTAACAGCAGCCTGCTTGCTGAGTCCTACTATCGGGGACCTTATAATTCACTAGCTTCTCTCAACTTTACGCCTTTAGTGGGATACACTGAAGCAGCTCAACAGAAACCAACCCTAGAGCGAGCATGATAGATGGGTTTGCTGCAAAGAAGTATTGCAGAAATTGTGTCGTGAAGGTAGGAAAGTGCAAAAACTTCCTCTGTGTATGCTATGGGGCATTGCCGGCCAGGCGCAGGACAGCAATGCCCCATAGGTTCCTTTTCAGGTGGTCCCTAATGTGTCCTTGAGTTTTTCCTTGAAGATCAGGCATGCTGCAGAGCAAATCACACAACCTCCCTGCAGGTTCTTTGGAAGGCATCCTTGGCGTGAATTTTGGTGAGGGCCAAGGGAGTGCTTTGGCCATCATACTGCTCTGCTATGGGTTTCCAGCACTGGAATAGGGAGCTGGGAGTGGACTGGTGGGGTGGGTTTCCAGGTTTCAAAGATGTTTGCTGAATGCAGACTCCTGGGATTTCCCTAGAGTGAAACCAACCTAAATTGACTCAAGCAGCAAGGCTGTTCTCAGTCTCAGCTTTATCTTTATCTTTTATTCAGCAGGCCAAACGTTCTTGCCAGTGTCACATCTCATGTTGCAGCATTTGCTTGGCAGCTCTGTGCCTCATCAGCCCTTATGATAAAAAAAAAAAAGAATAAGCAAACCAGCCTTTCCCCCAGTCTCCGGGCAATTTGCTATTCTGATTCAGCAGTTTGTTTGGGTTTAATTGCAATTATGTTCTTGTGTGTTTAATTAACCCGGTGATTTTGTTGTTGCTGCCAGGCTAACAGCAGCACCGAGACACTGCAGAACCAAATGTCTTCCTGGGGAGAAGGTCTGGCAGGTGGGAAAGGAGGGCAGCTGGGCTCTGCCAGTGCACAGAGATGCCAGCAGAGGAGTTTCTGCCTTGCTGTAGGCACAGTGTCACCATGCCCTCTTCCCACGGCAACTCCAACCTCCTTTGATTTCCAACTGTCCTGTGCTGGACCTCCACAGCCACGCAAGAGCTATGCCTCCCTCTTTGCCCTTCTCTGGAGCAGCACAGGGACCAATGCAGGCAGACGACTAGGGCAAAATGATGGACAAGGCAGAGGAGCAAAGGGCAAAAGGCTCCCAACAGCAATACACCCTTTGGCCTCATTTTCACCCAGGATGGTTTTATAGGGCTGCGCTCAGCCAGGTTCCCAACAGATCCACAAATGGGTTTCCACCCTTTTCTAGCAGTAAACAAGCACAAGGTCATGAGTACATGGCCACAGGGATAAGACAGAAAGTACTATGGATGCAGGAGAAAGTGGGGGCAAGGAAATAGACAGCTTTTTCTTAGGAGGTACCTTCAGGTGTGGGCGTGCAGCACCCAGCACCAGTCAACACAGCCTGGCTGCTGCATTTTCTGATGCTCTCCAGCTCACACATCCAGGAATACATCTTGTCATCTTCCAGCACTGAGGACAAGTTGAAATTTCTCACTAAACAAAGCCTCTGAAAAGTGTGACAGGTATTGACAAACCTTGGAATGCTTCACTTGGACGTGGTCAGCTGGGTCTGTTCCAGCAGCAGCCGTTCCGTTGTCCACCTGAATTTTACAAAAGTAGAAGCAAAGGCTTCAATTCCCACATAAATCTCTTTCTTGACAAAACTGGTCCATTCAAGAACACATTCCAGTTTCTTTAAATCCTTATTTTCAACTGAAAAAATTGAACCTGTGGGGGACTTCTAGCCAGTAGTGTAAATTAAGAAGAAACTCCTTTGGAAATCAGAGGAAAGCTGCCTTTTGTGTATCCAACAAATTCAGAAATATCGCACACAACAAAAACGTGCAGGTTTCACAGTCCCCTGCCTGGTTCACAGCAATGCTCAGAATTGTGTATTTTGCCCCCTTTTTCCCCAAGGACATTGATCTTCAATCGTCCCTAAACCATCTTTTTGGTCTGGCCAAGGGAGTGAAATATTGCGCCTTCTTTCATAATTTTTTTCTCTTTTCCTTTTTTTGGCCTGTAACTTTTGGTCTTTAATACTTTTATTTCCAGTGTTCACGCATGTGTTTAGCTTCTTGTGGCAGCATTCACAAGAAGTTCACCAAGTTGCAACAGTTCAACATGCGTGTGGTGGTTCCATCCTTTGTGTATATGCTAATAGAAATGCAGCCACCCAGAACCAGAGACAGGCTTTAAATCAAATCAAAGAAATAAGTAACTAAAGGCTATTAACCTGATAATGATTCACAAAGTCTACAGAAATTAATCACAGGGAGCAAGAGTCCTCAGAAGTGGAGACCCTTGATGAGAGGGTTGTCAGCATTTTCAAAAGCTTTGGTCAAACACAAGGACTTGAGAACCTGGCAGTGAACAAACACTGGCTTTAACCTTTTCTTCATGTCATTAGAAAGCATCAAGTTTCTGCTTCCCCATCTCTCCAGCTATCAAAGACAAAAAAAAAAAAAGCTTCGTATTAATCACACTCTGAGTTATTAATTTCTCCAATTTTCTTCTGGCTTGTAGTTTAATAAATTAAAGACTTAAAATATACCCCTGCCTGTTTCTGCCTCTCGATAACATTTCTTGGTTTAAAGACTATATTCAAGAGCAGAAATAATCAGCTGGCAAGAAAGGGTTGGCTTTTAGATTGAAGCTGAAGCAAAATTGTATCAGGAACTTTTTTGCACAGTTGTATGGGCATGACCTGCTGTGTTTGTTTCCCCACTGCTTAAAAAAGGCAATGAGAGGAAAAGGCTATTTCCTACATCTGAGACAAATTGTGACCATTAATACATTGATATTTATGGGCAGACAGATAAGAGAACAATTCACAACGTGGAAAAGTCTTTTAATTATGTTTAATATTCAAATTGGGACTTAACGTGGCTTTCTCTAGCTGTACTTAGAATAATTGCTGTGAATATAATGGATCTTTCTTTTCAGGGATTAAATAAAAAAGATGAGGAAAGAATAAATAACCTTTGGGCAGGTCCAGTGCCAAATCTGGCCCAAAAAAACCCCAAACAAACCACCACCCCAAAACTCCCAAACAAACGAATGAAAAAAAAAAAACAACAAAAAAAAACCAAACCAAAAGCCCTGCTTACTTTGGGTTGATTAGAGCATTTTTCTCAAGCTGATGTGAAATTTTTTCTCCTCATTTTCAGGCTCACCTTTTGTTTTAATTTATCCAGAGAAAGGAGAAATTGATTTCTGAGTCAACATTTTGTTCCAAAAAAAGCTCAAAATAAAATGCTGCAACTGCTTCCATGCAAATCCAGAGGCTGCAGATATGCACGCCTTGTTTTCCTCTGTCGTTATTAACAGAAGTCATTTTGCTTCAAGGGTCACAACTAAGATCGTAGGCGTGACTTTCTCATTCCTGACTGCAGTGTTTACCTACTGTATCTTCCTAATGAGCCGGTATCATTATTATTGTTTCTACTGATAACACAGATCCTTTATATGAGGAACCGCGCAGGCACACAAGAAGAAAATGAGTCTTCAACCTGTTCTGCCCTTCCCTTCTCTGTCTTTCCCGTACATTTATTGCCATATTTTTCTTTCCTTCTTCTCCTGCAACACTCTTTGCCATAATTAGTAGCATTCAAATAGCTGTAAACACTTTTTATTTGGTTTCTTTTATCTTCTCTCATTAAGTCAATGAGCTTATTGCATTGATAGATTGTGCAGTGAGGAAGAATCATTCTCCTCTGCCTCACACTTCTTGCACAAAACGCAAGCTTGGGTCAAACAATGACTTTCAAGAAGGTGCATTAACTTCCACAAACTGTTTTCTAACAGGGAAAGAGTGGAAACCTTTTAAAGATGCCAGGGAACAAAATCTTTCCTCCCCACCCCCCAATTAAAAAATCATTTTCCAAGCGAAAATGACATTTTCTTTGGAACATTCTTCTTTTATCAGAAACCAGTGGGGAAAAGAGTAGAAGACGTGGCAGAAGAACTGTCTGAGCTGAGGTCCAAAAAACACTTGTTCAAGCCAAAGTAAAGTCTCATTAAACTCTGGATCAACAAGTATGTTTTAAGTAAGCACTCTAGGCAAAATACAAACAAAAATAAAGATGATGACAGCGGTGTCAGAACTGTCACTCAAGTGAGGCCACTGGTTTTGACCCAGCCCTATTCCTGCCCCAGTACCAGTAGCCTTGTGCTGTGTTTTCCTCCATCTAAGGGATTTTCCTGCTCTGTAGCTCTTGCTGGCCCTGTTACCCACTGCTGGCCCCTCCTTGCTTTGAAAAGCCCAACAAGGGATCCGTTCCATTGTGGGTTCCCAAGAAACCCATTGAGATGAGGCCATCCCTGCCCTGCAGGAAGACTGTGTGCCCAAAGCCTGTCTTCTCCAGCTCCGTTGAGGCCTTTAAGAAGAGCAACACCCTCATCCCATTGCCGTTGTCTCAGTTGGACCCGACGCCCGACATTTTGATGACTAAATTTCATTGACTTTAATTCCATTTCAGTGACTTAGACTGCAAGAAAGTCATGTACTTTTTAATGCATGAATAATTCCATACAAAATACTTTAAAATTAGCCGCTTTGCAAATCCCAGGCACTCAATGATTAGGGGATAGCAGACTTCACTGTTCATTAAATATTAATCTGCCCAGCTCATGCATATCCATTCTGATACAGCCTCTCATTATACCACTGCACTGTACTTTTTCCAGAGTCCCTGCCTGGAATTGCTATTCCCAAAGAACAGCCCTGAAAGACATTAGGTCTGCCAAGAAACTGCTCATGGTATTTCATTTTCATACAAAATGTATTTTAATGCCCCTTCCTAATCCAGCCCTTTAAATCTGCCTTGACAATAACATGGCTTGTTTTACAGAAAATAAATCTTGTTGTGCCCTTAATAATAATGACAATAAAAAAAAATAATAATCCTAGGAGAGAGGAGAAAAAGCTGCAGCAGCAGTTTTGTCAGCTAACTTGCATATATAGAAAATGGTGGGGAATAAAAGAAATGCAGGTGTGAGCTCGTCTGCTCCACAAAAAGCTTTTCTAAGTGCATCTTCACGATGAGGGGAGCAGCCCCGGATGCGCCTTCTGCCTTTCTCCTGTACTGCTCTCTGTTTTGATGACAGTAATTGAGAAAGGCTTCAGGTAGAAAGCAGCCCTTGAGACTCTTAAGGTTCCTTGGTAATAATATGTGCAACACCAGGCTGTGCCTCATAAAAGTGCCCTGTAGAAGGGCTTGGTATTTTGATCCATTTACAGTTTGAGAACAAAAAGGGGTAAAAAAAATATATATATAATTCAGTTTTTACTTCAAACACCTAAGTTCTCTGAAGGCTTCCTTGGGCATTGAGAACTGCATTTGTCTTCCTCAAGCATCCCATATAATCACAGAATCCCAGAATCTCCTAGACTGGAAAAGCCCTGTAAGCTCATCTAGTCCAGTCATTACCCTCACACTGACAGCCCACCACTAAACCATGGCCCTCAGCACTGTATCTACACCACCCTTAAATCCCTCCAGGGATGGGGACCCCACCACTGCCCTGGGGAACGCGTTCCAATGCCTGATGACCCTTTCAGTAAAGAAATTCTTCCTAATATCCAATCTAAACTTCCCCTGGCACAACTTGAAGCCATTTTCTCTTGTTCTATCCCCTGTTACTTGACAGAACAGGTTGACTCCCACCTCTCTGCACCCTCCTTTCAGATACTTATAGAGAGCAATAAGGTCTCCCCCGAGCCCCCTTTTCTCCAGGCTAAACAACCCCAGTTCCCTCAGCCGCTCCCCATGAGACGTGTGCTCCAGACCCCTCACCAGTTTTGTTGCCTTTCTCTGGACACACTCCAACACATCAATGTCCTTCTTGTGGTGAGGGACCCAAAACTGAACACAGTGCTCCAGATGCAGCCTCACCAGAGCCAAATACAGGGGTAAAATCACCTCCCGGGTCCTACTGGCTACACTGTTCCTGATACAGGCCAGGATGCCATTGGCCTTCTTGGCCACCTGGGCACACTGCTGGCTCATGTTGGCTGTCCACCAACACCCCCAGGTCCCTCTCTGCCGAGCATCTTTCCCGCCACTCCTCCCCGAGCCTGTAGCGTTGGCGGGGGTTGTTGTGGCCAAAGTGTATGACTGTGTATACCACATGGCTGTGGTTCGTAAGCCCTGTCCTCATTTTAGGTCTAATATCCAGCTACAACCATGATGCTAGAGCGGGTAATAAGTATTCCCAAGGCAGGGCCAGAGAGGCCACCCTACTTCATGGTGACCAGCATGGTCTATGTGGTCTGTGTCACAGCAGGGAGCTCAGTCCCTGGCTGTGCCCCAGCCCCTCCTGCAGGCACTGTGCTCTTCAGCCTCAGGTGATGATGGAGAGTCACAGCACAGAAAGCATCGTTGGTATTTAGCACCTATAAAATGATATAGCAAGTGGCCATTCTGCACAGAAGCATCCACGTTCAGGTCTCCAGGACCACCCAGCAAGTACCCTGCAAATCAGAAACCCGCTGGGACAGGTATGAATAGCTCTCCTCCAAATTGCAGCTATGAGCTCTGTGGCCACAGTCCTTTTCCACGATAATTCAAATAAAAAGGGGGAAACCAAGGTAGCCTGGCAGCTGGAACGAAGCTGACTAATTTGACATCTCCATCAGAAATGGCTCAGTCTTTTTCCAGGTAGATGAGAAAGAGTTAATAGCCTCCACCGCAGAGGGCTGTGGGGAGCAAGAGACAAAACTTTCCAGTATCAGGAGGAGAATCTCATTTCAAGGGGCTCTCTCCCAAGAATCCAATTCACAGGTGCCAAACCGCTTCCTCCGTAACCTCGGCTAGAGATAATTAGAGAGCGTTTAAAGCAGAGCCTCTGACTTCCCTGAGCTCACGTGGTGCGCTGACCCAGGACAGCAATTCTGCAACTTCCATAGGTAGATATTTGCTCGGAGGCTAACGAAGCCAAGGCAGCGTTATTGAAACCACAGGGCATTAGTTACAGAGCTAAGGAAACAAATCTCACAGCATAATCCTGAGGTGCCTTTCATGTTCTAATTAAACCTATATATAGAAGCTGCAGGCAGGAAAAATTGCATGAAAAGTTTCTCATCTGCTGAGTATTTTTCCATCCTCTCCCCCCCGAACCCCTCCCTTAACCTGGAGAGGGGCTGAAAAAGATCCCTCACATTGATTTTGATGGAGAAAGAGAGTGAGAAATGCCAGGCAGATAGGGATCAGCAGCATTTCCATTCCCTGAGCCCTGTCTGAAAGACACAGCCCTGCCGACACTCGCCAATAAGACTGACTTCTGCCCTGATAAGGCAAGGCCAGCCCAAGCCTCTCACAAGGGGTCGAGCACAGCATTGTAGGCATCACTTTTTTCTCCATCTCTAATTGCAAGGCGAGGCTGGAGATGGGACAATAAACCTGAGGAGCTGGGGAAATCACGCAGGCTGTCCGGGAGAATTAGCATTCAGCAAAGGATGGGAGGGCGACAGGGCGAACCTCACTGCCTTTTAATTTAGGAAGGGTCACGGGAGACAGATGAGGAAGGAGGGCAAAAGCCTGCTCTATCTTTTGCCACTTAGCGGAGCCATCAAAGTGATGGATGATGGCTTTGGGAGATTGGAGACACTTTGCACTGGCAGCGGCCATTTCATGAGGGTGAGAGCTGCTGGGACAGCAAGGCCACCCCAGGGTCCTGGTGTCTGCAAGGGCTTGGTGTTGCTCAAGCTGTTAAACTTTCACATCTTGCACAAATGGTCCCTTTTCACGTAACTTACCATGTGCGTTTTGAGCTTTTCTCCACAATGCAGCATATCCACGGGGTCTCATGGAAGGAGCATAGGGACACACAATGAGGTTGCACTTCCAGGTTCATGCGACGTGGGGAGGCTGAAGTTCGTTTAAACTGCAAATCCTGAAGAAAAGAATCACAATGCTATCTGAAACCTCTTCTAATCATGTCAAACATTATCCAAAACCAGTTTTTTTATCACTTGGAAGAAATGCTCTGCTTTAGCAGAGCTTTCACTAATAGTCACAAAGCAGTTTGGGGTCTAGCTTCAGGTGGGAGCTCCCTAGGTCATCCATGCTGTGACAGACATGGCAGTGAGACCCTATTTCATCACGTCAGGTCTGTCTGAGACCTCTTGCTCCTTTCTTTTATTTCCCTTCACAGGGTCCACTTTGGAGCTAACAGCCAGGGGTGTCTTTATCCCTAAGGCAGCAGAATGAAGGGCTGAGCCTGCTGACAGGGAGGTGGACTGAGATGTTCATTACCACCCTCTTCATGCCAAAGGAGCCCCTCCCACAGCAGGAATTGTTCTATAATTAGCTTAGAGAATAAAGCACTTTTAATTAAGGACTGAAATTCAGCAGGCCATCTGCCTGGTTTTATTTGCAAGCAACAGGCATCTTCTGCTGGCAGCAACATCTTTCCTGGTTGCCCTCTCTAACCCTCCAAGGCTCTCTCTTGGGCTGAGACCAGGACTGAGCATGTGGGCTGGAACCAGAACATCACATCTACGCTGCCCAAAACCGTGGACTGCAATTTGTTGGTAATTACATTGTAAAGCTGCTCTCAGAGACAGGCATGGCAGCAGGGAGGGCATCTTGTTCTCCTTACAGTCTTGCTGCCGCCGCTTCTGAGCTCCATGACAGCGCCTGCTGCAAGAAACCCACCCAGAAAATCTCAGCAGATGATCTTGCCATTAGTTCCTGGATGAGCACTTTACTCCGCTCTGCAAATACTCAGTGAGGTTCAGAAAAGCCAGAAGCACAATTCCTGAAACTGCACAATTGTGGGAGGTAAAGCAAGTCAGATATCTGCTGATCTGGAGGCCACTTTGACCAATCTGCAAAAAGCTGCAGGAACAAAGGGGGTTCCTACAATTACACAACACTTTTAACCCCTCATTGCATTTCCCCATATACTCTATGGGATTTCCAAATACCATGGAATAAGCCATTTCTCATTTTTAGTACCCTTTCTGTAACTGCCATCTCGTACTTCTTACTCACTTGAGCAGAGGTGAAACAGCACCTCATGGTCCTGCAACAAACACCAAAGAGACATTTCCATTTTGACAACGCTGAGATCTTTCACATCAATCAAAATCTATTAAAATATTTTGACATTTCCAAAATTACTATTTTATGTCAGTCCATCAGAATTTCTCTTTATCGTGCTTGTAGAAATAAGTCACATTCAGCTTGGCTATGCAGGACAGAGGAGGGAGAGATGCTAGAATAAATCCTTGGTTTGCGGTTTGGATCCCACAGGAATGCCCATGGGCATCTTACAGCATCACTAACAGATGCTGTCCTGGTCCTGCCACATCCACCTTGACACACCTTCAGTCCCCACTGCACAGCAGCCAACACCGCAGTATTTTGGGGGAGTAGAAAATAAAATTGTAGACTGTCTCCTCTCCCCATGCCATTACTCTCTGCCTTTTGGCTCCTTCTCTAGGATGAGAAAGGCTCGGACTGGGGCAGGAGAACAATCATTAGCCAAGGCTGAATTAGGCTGAATTAGGATGTTACCAGCCGTCAGCTGAGCCACAGTGCCTCATCACATGTAACCATGAAGATGGGTTAAATGGTCCTACAGTATTTCTTATTTGGGCTGATTAAGAAGGGGCAAACGGTTGATTGCTATGTCTTAATAAAAGGAGAAAACCTGCTAATTTGATAAACTGAGACTCTGACTATTCCCAGAATGAAAACCAGCTCATTTTGTAGTAGACATTGGATCAAACCCACACACAAGTTGTTAACCAGGGCATCCAAAACATCTCTGATATTCATTCATTCCATTCACGTGAATTTATCCGGATCCATTCAGCAGGTACAGTCACCTGCACAAGGAGCAGTCCCTTGAGAAGAAATCTGCACCGTGCCGTACTGCCAAGCCCCGCCACCCGGCCTCACCCCTCCTCTTTGCCCTGCTCCTCACGTCTCATATCCAAAGTCTGTCTTTCTGGAGGAGATATCTCCTGGGGGTGAAGTGAAACATCCCAGATCTGAACCACCTCTGAAACTCTTCATAATATCTGTCATCTGGACTTAGAGGCATCAAGCAGCTTTTCAGTGCCAAAAGATAAAAACAAGAATCAGTCTGCCGGTGATGCCTGAACTGAAATTCAGGCATCTGAAACAGGTTCATAAATATATTCAACTGATTTCAGATGGATAACTAATGTACAGAAAACACACTCTGCTTATTGTGTGAAGACAGAGGCATGGAGCAAATCCATCTGACAAATTATGTCCACAGACCACTCAAACGGCTCACAAAAACATCTATCACCAGGCAGGCTTTCAGACAGACACTAGTATTTTGTGTGGTTTAGTAGCACAGCTGCTAACCTTTATTCACTTATTTATTTTCCTTACAAAGGAGAACAATTAATTTTTAACCAGCCCATTATTAGCTTTCAGCACCTAATCCTCAGATCGAAAACTGCTTCCAGAGTAATATGAGGGAGGAATTATGAAACATACAATAATGAGAAAATCAGATAGTCAGTGACTTAGTCAGGCTTGAAACAAATGATCCCCCTCCTGAACTGAAGAACTGGTACCGAAAAGGCAGTGAAGGTACAAAAACAAAAATTAAACAAAAAATTAAAAGGCAGCAGAAAGCTTTCCCTGTTGAGAGGGGTGTTTGCAGAGCACTTTCCACTGTCTGTCACAGTGACAGCTTCAAAAATCAATAGGAGAAAAGAGAAAATAACATGTCAAGATATTTTTGGAGACTGGTGAGGCTTACAGGGAAATTCCTTTGCAGGCAAAGAACAAATATTTATTGTCCTTGTTTTATTTCTTCTGCCCACTCCAAGACACAAAGGGCTCTTGCTCGGGTCTCAATAAACAAGAGCTGACATGCATCCTCTGATCTTTTGCCCAGGTTTAGATCGGTGCTGAAAGTCACCACGAGCATAAATTTTTTTTTTTTTTTTAATTTGGGAGCATTAGTGGAAAATGCCAGCATTAGAATCAAGGGGAAAAGGTAATTGGGATTGGGTTTTGTCACAAAGTTTACTGAGATTCCCAGCCAGGGCTATTGAATGCCAAAGATGCAAATGCTGGTCCATCCTGAACTATCTGTCTAGCCTGAGAATATGCTCCAAACCAAGACATGGAGACATGCTGTGCAGATCTGGTCCAATCTGAAGGTTGCTGTTCTGAAAACCTATTTGCTCTCCCATTACAATAGAAAACAGCAAAATTCAGTGTCCAGATTGAGTTTTACTTGTATTTAAGTCCACAGGCATAGTGTGAAACTGGAGACCCATAGGAGCTGACATGAAAGGGAGTTCTCTCTTGTGTTCATATGGCCCTTGGAAGGGCATAAGATGAGTTGATCTCACACTGGAGGACCGTGGATCACTCTCTTTCTAGCTAACCCACCGCTGCCCAGCTCACTCCATGCATGCCAGACATACAACCAGAACCAGCAGCAGATCCACCAGGTGGGTTTCTCTGTCAGGTAGCAAATAGCAAGTGTAACCTTCTTCTGCCATCAGCTGATAAGAGCAGGGCAGTGTAAGCCATCCAAGAACGTAAATGTAATCTGCATCTTCCCTTTGTGTACATTAAGCCTGTCCCTCAGACATAGTATCAAGCTGGCTATCTTCTGTCATGTCTCTGCTTAATAATCTATATATCAAATGCACAGGTAATAAGGCTTGCATTGAAATTATGCTAATCCTCCTTAAAAGCTGCATTTGGACATTTCCCAGTGTCCGCATCCTTCTCCACACGATAGCACAGGGTCTTTCAGAGACCTGGGTTATTCCTTTGACAGTCTACAGTCATGTTGGTTGCTAATCTAGTATCTAATTGCTTATTACTCATTCTCAGTGCCCTTGTTATTCCGGTTGCACAGCTACAGCCAGCATTTCTCAGACTGTTGCACAGCTTTGCCAAAAGGAGACAGGGCATTTGTTCCACTCACAAGAACTGGAAGAAAGTCCATGAAGTTGCTGAGGAGGGCTGAAGACACCTTTGACGACCTTAGGGACATAGCACCAGGAGCAGAGAGACAACCCAGAAGGCAACCCACTGAGCTTTTCCCCAGAGAGCTTTGGAGAAGGGGTCACGCCTGTTCGTCCCTGGATGAACTGGTGTCTCACACCATGGTTCACTTGGTGTTGGAGGCTCCTGGGCTGCAGAGCATTAGGCACAAGGAAATTCCTGGAAAGCAGAAGAAGCTTTTTCTTCCCACAATCCATAGCTGCTGAGTTCCTGCCCCATTCAGGTGAGATCTGTAGGCAGGAGCTCAACCTTGTGGTGGTTGGTCTTTGAACGTCTTGATAAGGTGCAAATTCTGAGTACCACCTAGGCACATGCTTGCAACTTGGCTGCTCGGTATGGGCAAGTCTATCCATGCTTGAAATGTTTATGGCTTCCTCCTTTTGCTTCTGGTCAACACAACCTCAACTCCTGATTGCTCCTCACAGCTGTGTCTGATAAGATTTGCTTCCTTCTTCCTTCCAGGTCCCCTCAACGCTCCTTTGTCTCTCTTTGCAGCCACATTCATTTTGCAGGGACGCTCACAGGCACCAGAAAGCAAAAGTTTCTTTTCATTGTTGCTGATTTCCCAAGAGGAGGGAAATCCCTGGAGCATCAAGCAGGGGCTGGAAAAGTCACAGCTCTGTGGGTTCCTTTCACAAATTAGAGGTGTAACGGGATAATGACTTGCCCAATGCATTGAACAAGTCCTCCCATTTGCTGAACCCCTCCTCCTCATGAGAGGCAGAAAAACAGTTACCTCCTCCCACCCTTCCCTAATTTGGACTATGGGCTCTTTTATCAGCTTCCTATATCTGGTTTGGCCTCTCATCATGGCCACAATATGATCTCTCCCATGGTGGGGTGGATGAGGTAGGGGGAGAGAAGCATTTCTGTACTGTGGCTGCAGCTTTGCGCTGTGCAGAGTGGGGCTTTGGTTTAGGAGGACAAGTATGTTTGATGAGGAGATGTCTTAGTTTGCTAAACAGGATCTTTCTTCAGCTTCTTTCACCTGCAGATGACTGATTTAGGGGAGAAGATGAGGCAACAGGGGTTTTCTTGCAGTGGGGAGTAGCATTGTCAAATGCTTGGGACTCATCAGGTGGAGAGCACTATCTGTTCTCCAAGCAGACAGTACCTCAGCCCTTTGCTCCAGACCTCAATTTCAGGTGTAGTTCTACCAGAACAACAATTTTTGCATTTGCACCTTGCTAATTTGCATGATTTCTGGCACCTTCCCCAGCTGCCAGACCACTGCCACAGCTCAAACAATACATCAGTGGAGGAAAGTAGCCCCCCATCCCAATTAGGCTGGCAAAGACCTGTGATTGATAGCCCAGATGAGAAGCTGTGAGTGAAGTACTATTTATTCCGCTGCAAAACCCACCCTCCCTTTCATGGCACGTTCAGCGGCACAGCTTTCAGCAGCTCTGCAGCATTCAGAGTTGCTTCCACATACTGGAATAAACATGAGAAGTGCACTCAGGAACAAGACCTGCATCCCATCGTGTTTTGCTGCATTTGCTCGTGTCACAAATTCAGGCACTTGAAAGCCGGGAGGGCTGAGTCATCCTCCTCGTCTTGGCTGCCAAACACAAGCCGAGGGATTTTTGTCCGTTTGGGTGATTTCTTTTCTCTGGCAGCCTACTTCAGAGGGTGCGTTCATGGCAGGTTCAACGCTGGTAGCTGGCGTGAGGTGCCCGCATGTGTGTCAGCGCATGGGGTTGGTGTTTGAGCTTCAGCTGCAAGAAAGCAGTGAATGGAGCAGGAGGAGGGGTGCAGGTCACCAGCCACGTGGGCTTGTCGTGGTTGCCGAGATGGATGTGTCTAGCTCCATGTTAGGTGCAACAAGGTACTCCTCAGCCTTTGGCGCTCTCTTTAGAAGGGTGTAATATTTCCACTGGTTCTTTATTGTATTTTGCAGCTGCAGGCAGCTCACAGATAGCTTGCAGCACCTCAGACAGCAATAGCCACCTGTGTTCAGGCAACTGAATTCGATGTGTTTATTTTAGGCAAACTCTGTTGAAGCCACGTGGCACCAAGGAAGAATTCCTGACCCAAAACAATTGGAGGTTTTGCTGAAATACTTCCATTTCCTGCTAGATGCTCTAATTCTACACCAGAACCCTCCCAGTCACAAAATGTGGCATGGGAAAACACCCTGTTGCCCTGGCTCCAGACGTGTGTCCCCGGTTTCCAGTGATCCTCCGGCCTCGCTGTGCGTCAGATGAAGCCACGGGAGGAAGGTGATGGCAGGTGGGACAGTTGCCTTTTTGGTTTGCGCTCCATGGCTTCTGAGCTGCCGAACTTCATGGTTGTCATGCAAGGAACATCATCGTGCTCAACGGCTGGTGGGTGGCTGTCTGGAAGCAGAGTGGAAGTTGTTTGTGGAATATGGAATGAGGATTATGTATGTATGCAGCTCGCCCGGAGATTGGCTGAGCTTGTCATCTCGCAAAGATGCAACCTCCTTCTTGTCTCATTTTGGTTTTCTCAAACACAGGGGGGCCCTTCCCCCACCACTGAGAAATCAGGATTCATCCTTCCCCTCTCCACCCTCTCCATCAAATTGAGGTGATTGATTCAAGTCACAATATTTTAGAAATGATAATCGACTCTTGGTGTCTTTTCAAGTTTCTTCTTGATTTTCTAAGCTGGGAAAAGTAAAGATCTCAAACTAAACTGCAAGCACAAGTTATAACCCCCCCCCCCGCTTCAAACTGTATTGGATTTCCAGCACCAATGCTGATTGTTTTTTGATGGGACCGTCGAGATTCATGAAAGGAAGCAGCACAGATTTCATTGTGTTGTCTGTTCTCAGTGCTGCAATCTGACATGTCAGAGCAGCCTTACAAGAAAGACAGCAATGGCAGAGAGACACTTGAGGCGTGGGGCTCCCAGCTCCAGGCTAGCAGGGCCAAGGTATGCCTGCGCCCATCATCCAGGGCTAAGGCATGCCTGCGCCCATCACCCAGAGTTTCTAAAGAGCACTTTGCTTCCTGTAACTACATTTGCAGGTAGTTGACGGGAAGAGGAAAGTCATTTTTTCCTCAAATCTGGAAATCAGTCTAAACTTGCAGAGCTAGACTGGGACACCTGAGCCATCCTGCCCCTAAATGTCACAATGGACTTTTTTGGCAAAATTTAACCTTATTTTGGAGCTGTTTTATTCCTATGTCTGTATGTATATCCGTTATTAGGAAGAGGCAGAGTATCTACCCCACTCCCTTCCTTACAGCATGGCGGTGCTTACCCCCCACCCTCCCTCAATTTTCCTGAACCCATGGTCCATGCAAGGAGCCCTGCTCCCCCCTGGCTCCCATCTCGCTTCTCAAATCCTTCATCCCTCCTTCTTTGAACTGGGTTTCTAGGCAAGCGCTTGCTACTGAAGCGTTGGCTCAGGATGGGGAGGTGGGGAGGGCGAGGAGGGTGAGCCTTCGCTGGGGAGGACACGGGGACGGGATGTCAGCAAGGGGGCAGAGGGGAGAGAAGGGCAGTAGAAGGGCAAAGTAGGAAGGAAGTATTTGTACTTTCTCCTGCAAGTTTCTGGTTTGTTGACAGCACAGACCCTGTCAATAGAAAGATAAGGGAATAAGTTTCTTCCAGTAAATCATCTGCATATCCACTACAGCACAGGGGTCCGAGTTCCCATTCGCACAGCTCTGCTGACCCTCTGCAAAGCACTTCCACCGAGAGATGCTGAGATGTCCAGGAGCACCAGAAGTGCAGCTGTACTCACACCCTTAGCCCTTAAATCTGACTGTAGTCAGCAACAGAGGCAAGGAGGAAACCTCTGAGGTGTCTGCAGAAACTCAGATTCTTATTTCAAACGGCTTTCCTACTGCAAGGTGTTTCAGGGATGAAGCAAGGCTCACCAGCCAGGGCACAGGAATTATTTTGACAGCCTTGGGTATGAGGAACGCTCACCCCTTCCACCACTTCAGCTGCTTGCTGGGGAGGGGGAGCAGCTGGTAGGTGTCTGAGATGTGCAATGTCCCCCAAAAGAAATGGGTGAATAGTGGGATAGTTACTCCATCACTTCTCTTTCCTTCTTCCTTTTCATTTAGCTTTTCCTGGAGGCTTTGGTTTCTCACATCATGTGCTATAAATGATCACTTGGGGCTTTAATGTGCTCTGTGTAATTGTATTATTTCCAGAACAAGAGTCAGAGGTTGCCTTTGGTTTTTCTTCTAAAGTCTTTTAAGAAAAAGCTTCCTCTCTCACAAAAACACTGGTCATTTTTTTCCCCTAAGAACATTAACTGGGTTATTTCCAGACTCGTCCTTTGATGAAGTTTCATTCCTCTGTACATCGCCGAGAAACAGACACTGGCAGACTTGACAAGATCTCCAATAATATTTATTTTTTATATTTGTGAAGGAGCAGAAAAAAAATGCTTGTATGACATGAGAGAAATAAAATACTTTTCAGTCCATTAGTAACTCAGGATGTTGTTAGGCAACACCTGATAGGAACAAAACTATATTTATATAATTTCAAATTGATAATCTGTGACAATTTTTATTCAGGAGTCTTAAAAAAGCTGGTTAAAGAGGTCTCCAGCACACTGATGTTCAATACTAAAGAGTGAGAAATCCTTCTTACATGAGGGAACTTGCAGAATTCAATGGAGCATTGTGCAGAGAGGACAAGCGGGTTGTCCCAGACCACACCACATTCGCTAAACAGGTGCTGGTCAAGGGCAAAACAATGGGAAAGTTGATCATGGGATTCAGTTAATTGGGAACTAAAGGCTGGGGATGTCTTGCCATTGATTGACTGAGGCTGTCTGTGGTCAAGTGGATTTTCAGTGTTACACTTATTGTTGATAAAAGTGCCTGCTCTCATACAGCAAATTTTGCTTTCTGCAAGGCCTTTGGCTTAGTACTGGTTAAAAGATGAGCACTGAGCCCGAAAATTACTTGGTCTGCCCAACTGGACTGAGAAAAGATATTACCTTTCCTGACAAAGCCTGCCTTGCCAGTGCTAATGAAGCAGATGAATAAAGAGCTGCCAGGAGGAAATCACCTTTGGGTGGGATGTTTCTGGTGGAGTGCTGCGGAACCGCAACCAGATGTTTCCCTCCCGTTTCATCACCACCGTTGAAGCAGATAGAAAATCACATGCAATAAAGTCATGTGCAAAGCTTGATAAATTGGTGAATAGCAAAGAAGAGAAGACAGGCCAGTGATTACAAGTCTCCCGTACAATAAGCCTGTTCTAATCCATCTGTTTATACCTCTTCCTTGCCTTCATCTCTCCCCAGAAACAAAGCTCTGCATCAAAGGACAAGCCAGGCTTACCTATGGGGGTCTGTATCCTGGAATTTGACAGCTCAGAAAATGAATGAGCACCAAACACCAGCCTTGCTGAAGGGGCTGGAGGCAATACGTATCTGCAGTAGAGCCAGAAATGCCCTTCCCTGGCTCTGCCTACGTGGACAGCCCAGGTGGTGCCAGTATTTGTGGAATTTAAGAGAAGGTGAAAAATCAGAAGGGGCTGAGAGCAGCGACCAGGCATGATTGGAGACCTAGAGAAAATGCCATACCGTGGGAGATTTAATGAGATCAATCTGGTTAGCTGATCAAAAAGAGAAAAGAAAAGAAAAAAAGAAGCCTGATTGAGAGGTGATTTGATCACAGTGCATAAGTGTCTCCCCGCTGAGAAAATACAAGGTATTCAAGTGCTCTTGAATGTAGAGGAGAGGGAATCAGCGGTGAGGATCTGAACCAGGGCAGCTTTGCATTGGAAATAAGGCACTAGGTATTTTCCCCTGCAATGAGCATGACTAATCCATGCAAAAAGGCACTAGCCATCCTTCTGTTGTTGCCAGAGCAAAGCTGGATGCATTTCTAGCAAGCAGGTTGTGTCCAGCAGAAATGATCAGGCTCAAGAGCTTAGCGGTGTGAAAACAGACCAGTGGCTTTGCAAGCCCACCTGCGTGGAACAGGCTCCGCACCAGCAGTGGGGCTGGAACTCACGGGCTCAGCCGTGGGGATGAGCCTGTGGCTGGAGCAGCCCGGAGCTGGAGTTTGGCCAGCAGAAAGGCAGGGTCCTCGATACACATTCTTTATGTGATTTTAGGCTTTCTGCAGAAAACGGAAAAGCATTTAAACACAAAAAGGTTGAGGTTTTTTTCTCCTCCGGGCGAGCACAAGCATCATATTAAGCCATTAAGCAGTGCTGCAGTGGTCCAGGTATGGGGAACTGGACGTAGATGTGTGCACCGACTCCAAAAACTCTGCAGAGAGCAGAAGGAGCCCAACTCCCGCCTTTAGCTTCCTCCTTTCAGCAACATGGGGTTATTCCCAGATTTATACTCAAATAATACACGTGGCAGGTTAACTCCTGCTGAGCGAGTGCCATCCTGGTGGGGAATACGCCGCAGCCGGGCGGCTGTGAGTGACTCAGCCTGAGTGGGAGAATGTGCTGAGTAAATGGCATTGGGGGGGATGACTCACAGCACAGGAACGGGGGTGTCTGCAGGTCCGAAGGCAGCAAAGGAATACACCATCCCTGGCACTGGTGGATGATGTGACTCAGGCACAACTTTACCTTTTTCATCCATTAATGAAAAGTAAAAGTGGGCCAGGTATGAAATACCTGGAAATTGAAGCCCGCCTTGGGCAGGGCTGACTCAAACGCTGGTTTAGCTCATTGCAGCTACTGCAGCTGTGTTCTTTGCGGCTCCCAGGGGTATTTCTCTCCACCTCTTTGGAAGCGGTACCTACGGCAAGGGAGAAATTCTTGCAGCCTCCACCTAGGACAGCTGCCAGACAGCACCGGCCTCCTGCCGTTTCAAGGAAAAACATCGCTTCCCTCCACGCGTCGCTTCCCCAGCGCTGCCCACTGCACACCAGCAACTGCCCGAGAGCCTATCCTAGTCCTGAGGACTCTTAACACTGTTAAAAAAAAGATACATGCCGCTCCCGCAGTGAAAGCAAGTTCATCAGATACATGCTAGAAACAGCATAAAACTTCACAAAGGAGCTAATATACCCCCTTCCGGAGTGCCGTGCAGTTTAAATGAAATCTTGACGACTAATTAAAATCCCTTCATCCATCTCATAAACATCCTGGAATCGTTTTTCTTCCTGACTGAATTATTTAAGAGTTCATTCTCTCAGGATTCAGAATGATTGTTTTAGTGTTGCATTGCTGCAAGTTCTGTGCGGTGAAAACCCTTTGGCCTCTAAGGAACTTCGTTTGTATAATAATCCAATAAAGAGATGCTGTTGCTCTTCCTTCAGTGAAACCTGCCACTGGTCCTGGAAACCAATAAGGCAGAGCCTTTAGGGACACCTCTCCTGCACTCGTGCTGGCAGAAGTACATGAAAGAACACGAGAGAAGGGGGCGACTCAAAGCTTCAGTTGGCTCCCCCATCCACTTGACTAAGCAGACCCAGAAATTGCATCTCCAGCACAACCGAGAGCCTCAGATGGGACTGGGAGTGAGGAATGAGGTGAAGAGGAGGCAGGAGCTCCTTGATTAGGCACTGCCATTGCAGAAGATAACCCATCATGACCAAATGGGTCATCAGAGACAGCTCAGGGGACTTGCAGGATACAACCACACAGCAGAACAAGGGAGCCTCTGCTGAACTGCCCCAACGGACTCCCAGGTTGTTCTCTTCTGCATCTCCAGTTGCATTTCAACCATTTAGAAGGTGGCAGCTGCACACAGTAGGACACTGAGGGCTGTCAGGGCTGGCTGAAGCCCCCAGCAAGCCTGTTTTGGAGGTCTGGAGTCCAACCACACCTGCTGGTATATGATGGTACCATTAGTACCATACAGCCTGCTCAGGGAATGCCCCTGTCTGCTGGGCAGAACCGCCATGGAGGGCTTTTCAGCCTGCTGCAGCAGATCCATCCGTGGGGAAAGAAACTTCTACACTTATGGCTTCAGCTGTATCTTTACCTATGGCTAAAATTCTGCTAGATCAGTCTTTCAAAATATGTTTCAAAATCCTCCCCTATTCCTTTTTGTGACCCTTTTGGTAGGTCCTGACCCAACAGCAGACAAACCGAGGCTTTCAGTTCAGGCAAAGCTCCACACCCACAGCAAGAGATGGGCTTACTTCATAGAAAAGAGCAAAGCGCTTCCCATTCGCTTAGCTTTTTGGCCCATGAATGATGTCTTCAGAGCACACATTTCCTGAGTCAGGCGAGTCTGTGCCAATGGCAAGGAATGATGCTTCCAAATGACTTTAATAATCTGGAAAAGTGATTGAACAAGGCATTTCACATGAGCACTATCACTCTGCCTGTCTCACATTCACTCTGGAATTGCTAATCATGGTACATAAAATGCAATTTAATTTCAATTACAATCTCTCTGATAAGGTTTATGGTTTCTTTCCCCATCCCCCTTTGAGCACCCTCGTGCACTCCTGCTCTCACATGCACAACACAGCACAGAGCACTTTCAGAAAAGAGAAGCTCCAATATATTTCTCTTGCATTAACAAAGGCTTTGTGCTGACATTATCTCCCCTCCATGCATACATGGCATATTGAGAAAGTAGGAACATTATTAGCCGAGCTTTGCTCATAACATTAGGAGTTAATAGATTCCCATGGGAAGGAGACACAGTTCTGACTTCAGTCTGACTTTGGAGGAATCAGAAGGAAGAACATTATTTGACTGGCACTCAGCTTGGAAAGCTGCAGAAAATTGTATTGATTTCACTGAGGTTGGAGAATCATTATGAAGGCTCTGGCTAGAACGTATAATGGGTATTTATCTATTCTGCAAATGACATCTGCAAGCCTTTGTATGTTCAACAGAAGCTAGGAGGGTCAAGGAAGGAAAGAAGTGTTAGGCATCTGCACAGCTCCCTGGCAGCCTGGAGCTGGAAGACCAGGGAGCCGTACACAGGAGGGGGGTATGCAGTGAGCAAGGGCAGGTAAAGGGTGGAGAATTGAGGGGGACAACCCAGCCTGGCAACTACCTTCAAAAGTGGGGGCATTGGAAAAAGCCTGGAGAAGACCAGAGGGGAGGAGGACATGGCCAACGGCAAACAAATGTCATTTTTTTCTTGGCTTTGGTGTGCCTGGCTCAAAGCCTACTTTGTCAGAGAAACTTCCAGATGATGGATCTCACTCTGCAATCCCCTTCACCTCTGTCCTAGGCCTGACACATGTACACACATATATGTGTGAATTTTATAATTAATTCCTACGTTTAGCCCAGTGGGGCTTTGACTCTAGCACTTGCACTTCCTTTTTTTTATTTTTTTTTTCACCCTTCTATTTGGCAGCTGCTCCTGTCTGCTCCAGAAACCTAGTTTGCTTTGGAAAAGAGCATAAAAAGTGGAGAAGACAAAAGCAGCAATTAGCCACACGGCCCTGCACACAGTCATTAGACCATGGGAGATCAGAGCCTCCCTCCAAAGAACAAATTATGGCTGGTGGCTTCGTGGGGGCAAAGAGACTCGGGCAGCTTCCACGGAATGTCACATCCAGGGTTATTTTCATTTCAGATCCTTTTCACTTTATTGCAATTGACTTTGATTTGTAAGATGCTGCTTAAAAGAATAATAAATGGGAAGTCCTAAGTTTGCAGTCAGTGCAAGGGAAATGGTAAAACCGAAATCTCCAGGGCTGGCAGCAAGCTCAGATAGCTCAGGGCTGTGTGCCTGTGGGCTCCCTGAACTCAAGAGGCTGTAGAGGCAAACCACCACCAAGAACAGCCTTGGCCCTTCTCCACTGCACAGGGGCAGAGGAGCGTGGGCTGCACCCTGGCTGCAATGTGACTGGATCCCCCCCAGTGCGAAAGGATGGATTTTTGAAGAGGTTACTGGCTATTTTATCGTGTGCCAGCAGAGCACTAGAGCCTTGAGACTCTCCAAAAATGCCCTCGGCTCTCCAGAGGTGACGGCTAGTAGGACAACCTTATAATTTGTCTCTCTTCCCTCCCATAAAAGAGAAAAATTTGCATTTCTCTTGCAAGAGATTGAGGTAAGAGAGACATTGCAGCACACTGCTTCCTCTCTCACGCCTGTATCTGTCTCTTTTTCACCCTTGCTTGTTCATTTTCTCTCTATTCCCCCTACCCAACACACCTTTTCCTTCTTCCTCCCCCCACAACACACATGCTCCCAGTTTTGGTGACTCGGCCCTAACTGGTTGCAGCCCTTTGGCACTTCTCCCCGAAATAAGCCTTTTTTATTTCATATGCAAATACATTTCAAATTGCAGCAAAGACAGGCATCTGCCTCCAATTGAGAGACCTTTTCAGAAATGTGTCTTAAGCTGAAGCGTGAGCCTCACCGGAGCCCAGTACCTGCACAAGTGAAAATGGAAGTTATCAGGAGACAATGAGATTAAATACCCACAAAGTGTGAGTAGCAAATGACCAGGCTGCTATGGAAAAGGGAAGGGTGAAGATACAAATTACTTCTCAACATGATTTCCAAAGATTTTTGAAAATGAGCTATAACGTAAAAAAAAAGGGAAAGGGAAAGGGAAAGGGAAAGGGAAAGGGAAAGGGAAAGGGAAAGGGAAAGGGAAAGGGAAAGGGAAAGGGAAAGGGAAAGGGAAAGGGAAAGGGAAAGGGAAAAGAAAATCAAGGGTGGTAGGAGAAGCATTGACCGTTTGGATGGAGAGGACAGCCTGGTTGTCTCCAGGCTGTTGCAGGCAGGGTGGCTCTTTCAGAGGGGACACTGGGGTCACCCTCCTTGCTCAGGTCCCCGGTGGCACGATGTGCACAGAGCTGGTGAACCCAAACCTGCCGGCGTCTGAGCTGAGGAGGGGACGGCATGGGTGTCCCCAGACACTACCCTTGGTGCAGAGATGCAAACTCTCCTAGGGACATCCCTTGGCCTGTCTCAGGTCCCAGCCCTAGGACAAGATGAAACAGAACTCAAAAGTCCCCCAGATGTGCCTTCCCACTTAAATTACTGTGTGATTCCCCTCACTTAATACTTTTAGCCAAATTCTTACAGCAATGACTTTCTTATTCAGCAGCTCACTCCTGTCCAGACGTGAGTGAACTGGTGCTGGAAGAACACTTGAGTGGGAATAAATCCTGACCGGTGAGTTTGTGGGGGTCTGCTGTGAATGAAACCAAAGCTTTCCACTCCTCCTGTGATGAGAGCCGGGTTAGGAGCAAAGAGCACCTTAAATCAGGGCTGTGATGATTGAACGGTCCGTGGGGTGGTGGTGCCAGCAGTGTGCAGTGACTGGGACCCTACCGCTCTCTCCACATGCTTGGCTGAATTGGCCTCAGCTCCGGCACTGAGCTAACCCACACGTTCTTTTCGAGAAGTTAAAGGAGAGCATTGGAAAGAGAGCGTGTGGGAACTGATGGCCATGCATATATGGACATTGGACATGACTTGCCTGGAAACGCTGCCCAGAGCAAGGAGGTCTGGGCCAGCTGCAGCGGCCAGAGCAAGGGCAATGGCATGTTCTCTGCCTACGCCTGGGACTGTCTCATGTCCTCCGGCATGGAGTGCTTTTGTCAAGTCAATTAGGTGCAGAAATGCTCCGCTTTCTAATCCAGCGAAGGTCCCCCCAGGCAGTTCCCCGTGGAGCAGAGCAGTTATCACAGCTGGTCCCACGCAGGGCTCTCCTCCACCGATCTGCCTCCCCTAGGCGCTGTCGCTGGACCCGGGCGCTCTGCCTGCCCGTCTGGCACCGCTCAGTGTTTTCCATCTGAGCCTTTAGATTTGCTCTTTGCCTCCGGCAATTGCCTCTGCAGCGGCTGCTGTGCTGTCAGCCTGGCTGAGACGAGTAGGTCTCCACGCTGTTTGCAAGGCAGCCGCAGCTGCCTGGAAAAGTCCCTTCATCCCAGACCCTCCTGGGGGACGGCGGTGAAGCTCAGCCCCTGTCACGGTCAGGGGAACATCCAGTGATGTGTGCCCTTTTGCAGTGAGAGCGTGCAGAGGGAAAGGGGGGTCCAGTCCTTGGAAATGCAAGCTGTGGCTTTAGATGCTGAAAACAGCCTTGGGAGCCTGTCCCATCCTCATCCCCTCCAGCAGCAACTCTGCTGGGGGGTAGAAAGGGACAAACTCAGCCTTGTCCATCTCTGCTTTCAAGAGACAGGTTGGACTCTGCCTTGCAGATAATCTCTGTCATGAGTGGAGCCATCTTCAGTTGTCCCTTGGGCCCTCTGAGTCATTCCCTGTGTCTTCATTTCACGGAATCACAGAATTTTCAGAGTTGGAAGGGACCTCTGGAGACCATCCAGTCCAACTCCCCTGCTAAAGCAGGGTTGCCCAGAGCACATTACTCAGGACTGCATCCAGGTGGGTCTTGAAAGTCTCCAGTGAAGGGGACTCCACCACCTCCCTGGGCAGCCCGTGCCAGTGCTCTGGCGCCCGAACCATAAAGAAGTTTTTTCTTGTGTTTGAATGGAACTTCCTATGTTCCAACTTACGCCCGTTGCCCCTCGTCCTGTCACTGGGAACCACTGAAAAGAGTCTGGCTCCATCCTCCTTCAGCCCACCCTTTAGATACTTGTACGCCATAATAAGGTCTCCCCTCAGCCTTCTCTTCTCCAGGCTGAAGAGTCCCCGCTCTCTCAGCCTTTCCTCAGAAGGGAGATGCTCCAATCCCTCGGTCATCTTTGCTGCCCTTTGCTGGACTCTCTCCAGTAGTTCCCTGTCTCTCTTGACCCGGGGAGCCCAGAACTGCACACAGTATTCCGGTTGTGGCCTCACCAGCGCAGAGTAGAGGGGGAGAATGACCTCCCTCGCCCTGCTGGCCACACTCTTCCCTATGCAGCCCAGGATGCCATTGGCCTTCCTGGCGACAAGGGCACATTGCTGGCTCGTGGATAATTTACTGTCTACCAGGACCCCCAGATCCTTCTCCTCAGAACTGCTTTCCAGTAGGTCCACCCCTAACCTCTATTGGTGCCCAGCATTCCCCCTCCCCAGGTGCAGGACCCTACGCTTGCTCTTGTTGAACCTCATGAGGTTCTTCTCTGCCCAGCTCTTCAGCCTGTCCAGGTCACGCTGGATGGCAGCGCGGCCCACTGGAGTGTCAGCCACCCCTCCCAGTTTGGGATCACCAGTGAACTTGATGAGAATACACTCTGTCGCCTCATCCAGGTCATTGATGAATATATTGAAGAAGCTTGGACCCCGTATTGACCCCTGAGGGACACCACTGGTTACAGGCCTCCAACTTGACACTGCTTCATTAATCACAACCCTCTGAGTTCTGTCACACCGCCAGCTCTCAATCCACCTTGCTGTCTCCTCATCTAGCCCATACTTCCTCAGCTTCCTAATGAGGATGTTATGGGAGACAGTGTCAAAAGCCTTGCTGAAGTCAAGGCAGATGACATCTACTGCTCTCCCCTCATCCAGCCAACCAGTTATAACATCATAAAAGGCTATTTATTATAGCCTTGGTAAATTCATGTTGACCACTTCTAATAACTTCCTGTTCTTCAACATGTTCTGAAATCCAGTCAGTCTGGCCAGACGAAGGATGTCCCCTCCTTGGTCTGTTGGCTCCAATGACCTGCTGGTTGTAAGGCTTCTTCCTTGTGAACACACCGTGGTCCTCCAAACGGTCACAAACACAAACAGCAAACCTCTGCAAATCAGAGTGGAACGAAAGCCTGCTTTTTTTCCAGTTCACATATCACGCTGTGCAATGTGAGAGCCTTTTTTCTCCTGCTGGTACCAACTCTTACATCCCCAGGGAACAGCTGTTATTGAAATAGTGGAGCTGGGGAAATAAGTTCACACATACCAAGATACATACAGGCAGAGAGAGAGAGATACACACATCTAATTACTTTTTTAGGACCAGTTCTTTTGCTGGTAGGATCCTGACTAAGGTTTATAGGCTTCCAGGTTATACCGAAGAACCCAGTGATGTGCTGTAGCTCACCAGCATCCCCTAGACCAAGGTTTGAGCCTGCCTGGCTGGTTTTCTTCACCTCCAATATTCACGAAGCATCAAAGCTGGAAACCCATCACCCTCACCCCACCCCACCCCACAAATTTCAGAGCAAATGATGATCCAAATTATTCACTGACACAGCCAGGCTATATCTCCTGCCATGGGTCAGTGCCAGTGACTCTGGCTGTCTTTTTTCCCCTCTCTGAGGTGTCTCGGTGTCACGGCTGAGCACAGGAAACCTCTCTCTAGCTCTTACTCATTCACGCGCTCTCTGTGCTGTTGCATTTAAGTGGAGACCTAATGCATTGCAGCAGGGAGCTTGTCACAACATATTAGCTGGGTATCTCTGGATAATTCCCTTCCATCAGCTCAACTACATCTTGTTTTACAGGAAGGTTTTAGGAATTTTTTGTATGTGTTGTACAAGGCTCAGCAAATAGCTCTGACTTGCTTTGCAGTGCTTTCACACAGTGTGGCCTATCCTTCACTCAATGCTTTTGATGTATTCCTTGAGCTGATTTTTTTCCCTTTTTTGATGACTTTCTTCCCTCTTCTAGCTTTGCCTTGCTGAGGGCTTGATTCATCTGACCTAACGCGGATGTCTTCTTTGGGTGGGTCCCTTAAGGTGTGGAGACCTCCATGGTGATGGATGACAACTTTCCTCCACCGAGAAATATAAAAGTTAAAACAAAATGAACTGGAAGAACAAAGGCGAAAGCTGTGGTTATGCTTTACAAAATATTTCAATGCCTTGAAAAAACTCTCCCAAGCTCAATACCAGGGTGGCCTTAGGCCTTTTCCCCAAGGAAGACATTGTGATCGCCGTTTCCCACTGAACGGCGTTTCCCAGCCCCTGAATTATTTTGTGTTAAATAATCCCCATCACCATTACAGGGCTGGTTAAATGGCAGGCAAACATCCATAGATCAGTCTGTCTCATCCTTACAGCACGGTGATTACATGGAAGATGTATCGGCTGGGTAATATCCGCAGAGCAGCCATTAAGCTGACTGGGGGCTGATCCAGGTCCTTTGGCTGGAATAACGAGGTTAATCACACAAACTCGTTTCACGACTATTACTTTTGCGGCTCAAGCTCCCCATGCACCTTCATCACAGCAGCATAAGCACAGTAGAGAAGCCACTGGGCATGGCATGGAGGAGACACAGGCTCTGGCCTCATCTCGCTATTGGGAAACAGGGGATGATTTCAACTTCCAGACACCAGATTTAGGGATGGAAATCTGGTTGAGCCGTTGCCATAGCCCCAGCATCCCACAGCCAAGCCCTGGTCTGCAGCAGCAGGGTTTCCCTTCCTGACCCCTGATGGGAGCTGCAGCCCTGTAAAGCTCACGTTGGAGTAAAACCTAAGGCACAGTCAGACTCTTACAGAGATTCACGTGAAATAAAAGCAGCCTGAAGGCACCAGAGCAACCCCAGGGTCTGATGGGATCACAGGGAAGAAGGGCTGATCTCAAACAAGATGCACAGGCTCCTTCTCCCCACCAAGCTAAGCCAAGTGGCTCTGGTCCCTGGCTAACTGAGCATGCTAAACAGTGATAACCGAGTGAGACTAGGAAAAAAACCACATTGAAGACTGGGAGAAACCCACAGCTCACCAGGATATCTCTGGTCCAGGCAATGCTTAAAACCCAGGTAGAGTTTGACAATATTAATGTTTTTCTGGGCACCCAAGGGCCCTGGCAGAGGTCAAAACAGAGCTTTTTGGTTTGCAGTGATGGACCTCTGCTCTGAGAACAAACCTCCACTCTCTGGTGTCTGTCACCGAGAAGCAATTTGCCTCTGCAACCCCTTGAGCTTGTAAAAGCCGACAAATGTCCTGGATTGCCTCAGGTTAGACAGGATTGTATCAACAATGCTATCTCATTGCAGCACAAACATAACGACTATGCACATTAGTTATATTCCTGCATGTTTTCCTTCTTCCTTTGCTAAAAAATTATGCATGCAGAGATCAGAGTCATGTCTCAGCAGCCAGGGGGTTATTTACTCATGTGCCTTTTTGTACTCCTTTGCCCCCCAAATGTGGCAGGACATCCCTGTCACGGCAGCGTGGGCCATTCCTGCAAACCACAGTAAAACCTGAGCCCAGGTGAAACCTGCTCAGTGGCAGGTATGGCCTGGATTACTGAAAATTCATCAAAAGACTTGTGGATCAGCAATGAGCTCTTGTCAGCCAGCTGAGCACCTCTGTGAAAACCAGTGGTTGTTTCTGGGCCCCCTATTTTGGTCCTTCTGGGATTTATTTTAGAGCCCCTTCCTGTTTCTGAAGGGGCTCCAGGATTGCTGGGGAGGGACTCTTGATCGTGGAGTGGAGCAATAGGATGAGGGGGAACGGTTTTAAACTGAAAGAGGGGAGATGTAGATGAGATATGAGGAAGAAATTGTTGACTGTGAGGGTGGTGAGCCCCTGGCGCAGGCTGCCCCGAGAAGCTGTGGCTGCCCCATCCCTGGAGGTGTTCAAGGCCGGGTTGGACGGGGCTGGGAGCACCCTGGGCTGGTGGGAGGTGTCCCTGCCCAGGGCAGGGGGGTTGGAATGAGGTGGTCTTTAAGGTCCCTTCCAACTCTAACTGTTCTATGATTCTATCATTTTGCAAACGAGAAGTGGAGTGAGGTCTTGCGTGTGTCCCCTAGGTGGCATCTACAGACTGTGCAGTGACTGTCCCCACGCTGTCCCGCCGGGGTGGCAGCCCTGGGACACAGCCCCCTCCCAGCAGCACGGTGCCTCCCTAAACCCCCGGCCAGGCACAAACAACACTTCCTTGGGGATCCCCTTATTCTTAAATGCAGCACGACCCTTCCCCCTGTGCCTGAAGCTGGGTGCTTGTGCTTGCGGTAAGAGACCCTGTGAAGTTCCTGCACACACATCGCGCTGGGATCCTGCTCCGTTATTCACCCTGTTCACAGGGTTGATACAATCTCCTTTGCCTCTATAACATCCTTTTCAAGCTGGGCTTTAAGCTTAGTTTGCAAGATGGGAAATGAAAGCACAGAGAAGCCCCTGGTTTGCCCAAGCAAATTGCTCATAGGGCTGGAAAACACTAGAAAAGGGCCTGATTTCCCAAGCTGCCGCTGCTCTCCAGCAGACGCAGGCAAAGGAAGCTGCACAGAGTGATGCTGGTCCAGGTCCCTCTCGTGACGGAGGGGTTGGCCTTTGGGACTCCAGTTTGTTTTAGCCGGATTTTCAAAAGGTTCCCAGCTGCCTGCAGTCTGTTCTTCCAGCCTTGTTGGTCTGCTGCTGTCACTTCTTCCCTCCCTCTCAGCATCCTCTGATGTATCGTCCGCCCTCCTCCTCCTCCATCTCCCCACACTCCCTTCGTGCATCCTCAGAGCCAACCATCATCCAGCACCTCCTGGGGATCGCTCACCCTCCCAGCCAGGCTGGTGGCAGCTGCCCCTCTTTGCTCTGCCCAAACTGGGAAGGGGAGAGGGGAACCTCTGAGAAATTCCATCTCTTGAAGGCAGGAGCTGAGGAAATGCCAAGCAAGCATAGACCCCTGCAAGCAGACATTGGAGGGATTAAATACACCAATGTCAGATTGCAGGACCCTAGAAATAATCCTGGAATTTGTCCTCTCCGACACTGGAGGAGGTCAAAGGGATGGAGGTGCCTCAGAGATGCAGCTCTCTGACCTACATCGCTTCACTGGAGAGCGGGATGTTGTCTCGAGTGTGCTGCCTGCAGAGCACACGTGTAAATTTGCTTGGGAGGCAGTTCACTGCCCTGGGAAGGGACAGGGTGCAGCAGGCCCCAGCGCTGGCTCAGCGTGTTGGCAGCATGGCATAAATCACTGCTGCTCTCCAGGCCCGTGCTGCTTTGTCAGGACACGCATTCCCTATAGGTGTACCACGTGGGATAATAAATGTCCGATCTCTGCCCGGAGGCAGTGACAGATCGGCGATTCATTTAGTTCTGACCTCCTTGCACATGGCGCCACTCAGGAGCTGGGGATTCAGCCATGGTGGAACCCATTCGGACATAACTCGGCCAAGGACAAGGACACGTCCCTCCTCTTTCAAAAAATGTTACCTTGCTAAGGCATTTCTTGGATCCTTGTTACTAGGCATCTAAGGACACCAAGACCTTAGAGCATCCCTCTGAGGCTGGACCAGGCTCCCATCCTCTTGCAGAGCCTTGGCTGTAAATGTATGCTCATCTAAAACCCCAGCAGCCCAGAGAAGATTTTACACTGGTCCCTGCAAGCATGGCTCGGTCCACAGGAGCGAAACAAATCTGTGGAGGACACCCTGACCTGAGCTGCTTGTACACAGGGAGGAAAAGAGACCTCTTGGCGAACCCACCACTTACTAAATCACTGAACCTGCCCAAGCCAAGCTTAAGGAGACAGGGCAGGTGATGCTAAGAGAGCCGGTGTGCTTCTGGGCTGGGATTAGCTGTCAGAAATATTAACCAGCACTACAAATCCCAAGAATGGAGGAAGAACCACAAATGATGTTACTGGAGACCCGGGTGAGCAGCCCGAGCAGCCGCTGCACCGATGGTCTGACCTGCTTCCCCCTGCCCGCTCCCCTGCCTGCTGCTCCACAGCTAATTTTAGGTTAAAGGCCTTTTATCGGCTGCTGAGCCTCCAGCATGCTCCAGGCACTCTGTAAGAACGGAGTCTCCTCCCCGTGGCTTTCCAAAGGGAAATATTCGTGAGGTTTTGAGGGCGGCAGAAGTGGCAGCTTCCCACGAAGCAGCCGTAGGTCCTGCGATCTGCCCTTGGAAGTGCCCAGGAAAAATATCTCCCGGACCAGAATTTCTCGAAGGACATTTCTGTGCCTCACTCAACCTGTTTTGGCACCTTCAGCTTCAGGGGAGCCTCTCACCTGATGCTGAATGCGTCACCCCCACTGACTGGAAGGTCCCAGCTATTAAAAAGCCTAAATTTCCAGGTGGTTTATTAAAAAAAAATAAAATCCACTTCTGGGTTCTGACTCTCCTAGACTGAGTGCCTTTGGGTCACATTTTCTGGCCTTCATTTTCTAATTTTCCTGTTTGAATGGAAGGTGACTGTCCCTGCAGGTTCAGGAGCTGGAGCCTGAACACAGACCAATATTTTGGGACTCACAGTAAACCTGAGCAGCACGAACACCTCTGGTTTGCCTAGAAAGCAAACAGAGCCAGTTCCTTCCCACGAGGGAGAAATTCATGGACACAGCGATGACTTCCTTAGCAGCCGGAAAGCTTTCAAAGCACAGAGTGCTTTGAAAGGCAGCGGCTCGCTCAGCCTTAAACAGGGCAAATTCTGCATCGTACATCTTGCTGAGCACATCTTCCAGCCGGAGGTAGCTTTGAGCAGACCGGTGCGCTGATGTGCCAAGCTGGAGCCAAACCTTGCAAAATTAGTAAATTTAGATGCTTATGCTCAAGTTAATGGGAATGTGGAGGCTTTAGCTGTGTTGAGTCATCCTCAACAAAACCCCAAGTAGAAAAAGACCCGTGAGACCACGTCCCTGCTCCGGAGTGGATGTGATTGCCTTTCTGTAAAGCTCAAGAGCCGGGACGGCGGATTGTGCCCAGCAGAGCTGAGGGTGGGTTTCATCTGCTCGCAGGTAAGAGTGCTGCCAATGCACCTTCTGCTGGCACACGAACAAAGCAGCAGCTCCAGCTGCTGCCCGTCTCCATCCTGGGCTTAAGACGTAAACCTGCAGTTATCTGTGCTGCCATCACGACTGGTTTCTGAGCTGTTTCTCTGGATAATTGGCAAAACACAAGCAGCGAGATTGATTGTAGAATTGAATTAGATGCTGAGGCTGCTAGCTGCACGTCCTGACCCCGCTCCTGGGTCCCAGCACCCTGGAGGCTGTCATCTCTGCAGCAGGCAGGAAAAAGCAGGGGAGATGGATGGGGAGAGAGGAATGAGCTATAGCAGACATCTGTCAATGCATCCGCGAGGCTCTACTGCTGGATTCAGTCCCGCTGAATTGCAGTGCTGAGAGGTTTGGGAATGGTGTCCTGTCCTGCTGTTCAGCACACCCAGTGCCGAGCGGCAAGGCAGGACTGCCTGAACCATGGTGTGCACTGACCTCGCACAGTCTGGGGCTGACCGTGGGGAATTGGGAGATTAGGCTTTTCTGCAGCCCCGCATCAGCACAGGTGGAGCCGGACCCAGGCTGCTTTTTCACTAGCGAGCATCGTTCCTGCCAGCAGGCATTCCCTGGTAGCCTGGGGGTCAAAACCTCCCCGTGCAAAAGCCTGGATGTGAAAGATGCCTCTAGCTTCATGCCTGGCTCCATCCCAGATAGCCTAGGACATCCACAGGGGAGCTGGGGGAGTCAGGCTGCACACCTTCTGCGTGGGATATGCTGCTTTGCAGAGAGGTGGGAAAGGAGGAAAAGCAGGTTTTTTCCTCCTCTCCTCTCCTCTCCTCTCCTCTCCTCTCCTCTCCTCTCCTCTCCTCTCCTCTCCTCTCCTCTCCTCTCCTCTCCTCTCCTCTCCTCTCCTCTCCTCTCCTCTCCTCTCCTCTCCTCTCCTCTCCTCTCCTCTCCTCTCCTCTCCTCTCCTCTCCTCTCCTCTCCTCTCCTCTCCTCTCCTCTCCTCTCCTCTCCTCTCCTCTCCTCTCCTCTCCTCTCCTCTCCTCTCCTCCCCTCTCCTCCCCTCTCCTCCCCTCTCCTCCCCTCTCCTCCCCTCTCCTCCCCTCTCCTCTCCTCCCCTCTCCTCTCCTCTCCTCTCCTCTCCTCTCCTCTCCTCTCCTCCCCTCTCCTCCCCTCTCCTCTCCTCTCCTCTCCTCTCCTCTCCTCTCCTCTCCTCCCCTCCCCTCCCCTCTCCTCTCCTCTCCTCTCCTCTCCTCTCCTCTCCTCCCCTCTCCTCTCCTCTCCTCCTCTCTCCTCTCCTCTCCTCCTCTCTCCTCTCCTCATTTCAATTTTTCCTCTTCATCCAGAAAAGGGAATGCCCCGCTCCAAAAGCAGCTCTGCCCTGTTATTAACTGCTCTGCTGAAGCAATTACTGCAGTTGCCACAGCAATGCTCCGTGTGCGTGGAGGGAGGCACGGGCTGCCACGCACGACTTTCCCATTCACACATGATGCCCACCACAAAGGCATTCAAGAACATATGGTGAAGAGGAAAATGCACCCCCGTCCAAACTGGATCCCTGTCTGCAGACCAGCTTTGTGATTTCCTCTTTCCCCCTGTAATAAACTGCAGTCCTCTGGTTGACCCTCACTCAGTAGTTGATTATTCCTAATGAAGGAAAAATCCTGGTTGAGCAATGATGGAGTAAAACATGCATGAGAAACGCAGTCAGCAAACTGCCAAAGACCTTAAACTCTACATAATCACAGAATCACGGAATCACGTAGAGCATTACCAGTATATTAATAATCCCTGTGCTTCTCATGGACCAAGGGACTTTATAAAACAAGAGAACATACCAAAAGAAATGCCCAGTAAATGACTGTCTTTTTTTATATTTCCCCAGCTGAAGCAGTGAGGACCTACAGGATCATAGTTAACAAGTGCCTGGAGAAAAACGTTTGGTAGAAAGAGGATTCTTACCGATGCGGTAATAATGCGGCCAAATTATTTTATCGCTGCAACTAGTAGGCAAGCTAACTTTCCCATCACTTCCCACAATGCCCACCTCACTGTACACAGGCTACGGCTGGAGAAACAGAGAAGGCGGAATGTTTTTTGGACTCATCAAATATCAGGAGATTGTCTGTGACATTATTGTGAGGAAAAGATGTGCCAACGTCCCAAAACATGCAAAGAAAATGGGCTGAGAGGATACAAAACTGGACAACGCTTTGCTAGACTTTTTTTGGCTGCTCATGCAAACCATTTTGTACCAGCATCATCCACAGTAGCCATTAATCTTTTCCAAGACCCATGTTCTTGGGCTTAGAAAGACGGAGGAGCATGGCTTTGGATGACATAGTCACGCAGAACACCTCAAACAATGGCTGAGTCCATTTTCAGGTTGCATTATCCTGAGAGCAGATGGAGACGGGGCCTTGTATCAGCCTTGAGCTCTGAAGGAAGACATCCCCATACCAAAGCTATTTCCCCGCGAGACTGCCAGTTGCCGTCATGCCAAACGGCGCGGTTGCTACGAGTAACAGCCGGCACCACCTCCAACACATCCACCGTCTGGCTTCCTCCCATCTCCGAGCGCAATGGCCTGAGCTGGCTGGTGTCTTGGCACGAACCCACCCTCTAATTAAGGCATAAGGGAAGGAAGGGGAAACCTTCAAAGAAATTCCACCAACAGCCCTTACATGAAAGCTTAAGAGCTGCCCAAGCAATTGCCTGAGTCGCGTCTTCCTCATACCCTTCCCAGTATGGTCTTGCTCAGCCTCCCAAGTCCATCTGCCCCGAGGTCAGCGGGTCACTTCATCTCTGCCCTTCGTGCCACCAGAGAGATGCCTTTTATAAAATTTTACATTATGTTTGGATTTTTATTTTATTTTTATTTTGCTGCTTTTTGCTCTCTGCATTGAGGCCCTGTGCGTCATTCCTTCTGGATTTTATTTGATTGCCTTTTGGAGATGAGGAGATTAATATTTCATCAAATGTACGGGGAATAAATAACCAGATTTGAAAGACATCCAGAATCTCTCCTGCCTTGACTGACATTTACAGACCTGATGAGTGGGGAGGTATTTTTGCCACAAGCTGTTTCTAAGGATGTCCCAATCCTTGCCGTGATCTCTGCAGGACATTTCCTTCACCCATGACATGTCCATGCCCATGGTGTTGTGGTCATGCCCAAAGGAAGAGTGTACCGGGTGCAATATGTGTGACGCTGTGGATGTGGCCATACCACTGGCAGGTTTCCAGATGCACTGGCATATCCCTGCATCAACAGAGCTGCACCAGCCACCATCCATGTAACAGCATCACGTACATCCATGCAACTCATGTACATTCATGCAACAACATCACATGCGATGCAACAGCACCTTGCAAGGGAGGATGGGTCCCCGCGCTGCTAACGGAGACACAGCCATGAGCAGGATGGCTCGATGCTGGCAGGGTCACACAACTCTGTCACACGGTGCATGAAAGCAGAGCATTTTCGGCTGGTGGATTGACGGGATCAGTCTCCAGAGTAAAACCGTGGAGTTCTTCCCAACCACAAACTGTGGTGTTTTGTTTGATCAGAAATGCCAATCTGCTGATTGGCAAATTTCGGTTGACTTAGCTAAAAGCATTTTGATTGAGGAAAATAATAATTATGACTATTATTATGATTAGTTTAGCATTCTGCCTTGAGGTTTAATTAGCTGTAAAACAAAAGCTTTTGTGTTTCTGTTCTATTCAAAATTGACACTTCCTCCCAAAAGAAATTTGAAAAATATGACAAGCTATTTTAAGAAACTCAGAAATCAAATGAGATGTTCAGTCAGATCCCAGACCTTTGTGGGTTTCCCAGCTTCCTTGAGTTTGCTTGTTTTAATTTGTAGTTTCGGTGGGTTTGTCAACATAGATCTCCTATTGATGCACACAATCTGGGGGGGGGGAGAAGAAAGGGCAGGAGGGAATTATCCATGTGCTGAAAGAATCAGTCATTTGCTGCATGGAGCAATGAGTCAGAGCAAAACACAGCCCGACGCGTGTTTTAGTTGGGTTTTCCTGCTCCCAGGAGGACACTGGTTTCTCTCCCTGCGTGACTGCATGGACAACTCTGCATCTCCAGCAGAGTTTGATGGGATGACCAGGGGTCTGAAACATCCAGAGGCCACCCAAGCGTTTTGCAAGGTCTTCAGGACCAAGAAACCTTTCTGCCAGCCCAACTCTAAGGCAATAACCATTAGAGAAGGTTGTTGATTGAGTAACAAGCCTTTGGCTTCCCTCCCTGCAAGGTATTCAGCGTGTCTGTGGTTTAAGATTTCCCGCTCTTCCTTTCAGAACAGCCGTAAGGCTTGCAGGGACGAGGCAGCCTACACGGAGCAGTCAAATACAATGGGCCAACCTGATTTTGGGGCACGATTATATGATGCAGGGAGCTGGACTGGGGGAAACCTGGTCCCAGCAACCATTTTCTTCTGTCAGGCAGAATTTGAGAGCGTGTTCTTCCCCTCAGTGCAGGTCTAGGAGGAGGGAAATGACAGACACAGGACAGAAAGCCTGAAACTGGATTTTAAAACCAGGGCAAAAAGCAAGTCCCCTGGGAGAAACTTGATGTGTTGGGTTGGGTTTTTTCCTCAGCCTGCAGTTGTTAAGGCTGCTCCGTGTGCTGACAGTCCTTCCTCCACTGAGCACCACACCGAAAAGCATCCTCAGCTTCGCTCTATTAAACAGTCCCAACACACCGGTAGGGAAACTGAGGCACATTGCTCATCTCAGCTGTGTTTTCAGCTGAGAAGCCAATCTCCACTCTTCCATCAGCCTGGTCTTCATCTCCACGACACCGAGGATTATTTTCTTCCTGCAGATGCCCCCCTTGGACGCAAAGCCCCAGGGCCCACACTGCTACCGATGCCCCATGCAGTAAGTGGGGACACATGTGCCATGTTCCCCTGTGCAGGGACTGGCCCCAGTCTCGTCCCCATTGTGCAGGATGGACACATGGAGTTGCATGTTTCTCCCAGCCAAGGGGAGGAGGGCATGGCTGCAGGGGACAATGTAGGAGCACTGCGGTGGTGTAAGTCATGCAAACAGCCCCCCAGAGCAGCCGCCGTGGAGCTGCTCAAACACAGGAGCGTCAAACCAGATACAGTTACATAAAACAATAATAAAAATATACCAAAGGCAGATAAAGTCAGGCTAAATCACTCCTCTCCCTCCTCCCCGGAGATCCGATATTTCTCTTCATTCTCCCCATCCCTAATACCCATCTCCCACGTTTGTCTCTGCGCCGCACCGAGGAGTTTGAGATTAACCATGACGAATGGACTGATTTCCTTGTCTCAGGGACTGTTTTATTTTTCTTTTGCCACATCTGACAAGTTGCATTTTACTATAAATCCCCACAATTAGGCCTTTCAAACAGCACCACAGCCATTTCCCTGATATATGGGGAAGGAATTATCTTCATGTCCCTGGCAACCAATTCCTTGACTAAAAATAGTGTTACTCGCTTTTGCTTTCCTCCCATCAACTCGTGCTTTGGGCACCTGCGAAGAGCGTGGCCATTGCACATGCCCCACTCAGTGGCCACGGGCAGGCTGAGATGGTCAAGGACAATCCCCGGGATCTCGGCATGGAAATGGGATCTCTGGTGCTCTCCACCGCAAGGTGCCTCCTCTGCCCTGAGGTGCACAAAGCCCTGAGCAGCTCCCCAAAACCCGAGCGTGGAGCTGTGTCCTAGACCCATGATGCACTCAGTGAACGAGCTGAATCCAGGCTGCTCGAGGGTGTGGGAGCTTTCTCAAACCTTTTTTTAGAAAATTTTGCATTTTCAATTGGGTTTATTGAAGTGAAAGGTAATGCACGGATGGCTCTGGAGTGCGTCTCATCCTGTCACTTGTCAGGGGTAGGGATGTTAGGAGACCTAAGAAACAAAGAGTTTCCTGAATTTACCAGAGCTTTACATATTTTCAAACTTCTTTGCCAAAGCAATGACACAGTTGATTAAATCCAGCTAATGCCGGAAGATTTATGTCTGTGTTGTTTATTCCCTTTAATTACTGGGCCAGGAGCATTTACCCTTTGGGACCTGGGATGGGTCATTGGTTGCACCCGCGTGCTGGGGTGCAGCCCTGGCCAGCCGCTTCCAGCAGATGCAGGAAGGACCTTGATCTCCTCCTGCCCTCTCCCATGCTTCAGAGACAGAAAGCGGCTCAGCGAAGATGGATGGAGGCTTTGGCCTTGAATCCATCCAGGGACACTGCCCTCCTATTGATCCGTCTGCAATACGCTGTGGTCTGCAGCCACAGAGCCGGAGGCTGTGGTTGGGATGAAGAGGGGAGCATGGTTCAGCACCCCATGAGAGGCTGTTAGTGGATGCACTGGCATCAGATAAGGGCAACATCTTTGGTCCCCCCAGGATGGTGACCCTAATAGCAATGTCTTCTGTCGTCCCCTTCCAAGCAGCTCACCTTGGCTCTCCTTATTTCCTCAAGGAAAGAAGAAACCGTAACTTCCTGCCCAGCTTTCTGCTGCCAGGTCACCACGGGCAGCTGGAGCGTGTCTCTCTCCCTGGGGTGTACACAGCAGCCACAGCTGGGACGACCCCCCCCAAGTCCCAGGCAGGTGCAGAAGGGATGCCCTGAAACTGCCCTTGTGCAGGGGAGCAGGTTTCAGCCATCCAGAGATTCATCCCGCTAAGAGACGGACCCAAGCCTGGCCATGGCATCCCCAAGAGACAGTGGGATGTGGGAGGACCTCTCCCCAGGAGCCCAAGGTGGAGGCTGCCAGGGCACAGCAGGAGGTGAGAGAGAGAGGCATGACCGAGACCCTTTAAGGTCTGAGGGTCATGGTGGGGGGGTATTGTCAGTAGTGAAGACACCAGGAGCATCATCCAGTTTCCCCTGCATCACCCACTGCTGCTCCCCACCTTCCCCAGGACACATGTCCCCAAAACCAGTGCTCCCCTCCTCTTGCCCTCAAAACAGTTGAAGCGCCCCTGCTCCTGCCCCATCACTTCTGCCCCTTCCACCACCCATCCTATGAGAAAAATCACCCTCCCAGCAGCATCCCCACCTCTTCTGTGACTCAGTTTCCCCTGGTTGTGATCAAATGCCCCCACCAGAGGCCCACTGCATGGAAGGACCTACACCATAGAATCATAAAATGGTTTGGGTTGGAAGGGACCTTGAAAATCATCTTGTTCCAGCCCCCCTGCCCTGGGCAGGGACACCTCCCACCAGCCCAGGGTGCCCCAAGCCCCGTCCAACCCGGCCTTGGACACCTCCAGGGATGGGGCAGCCACAGCTTCTCGGGGCAGCCTGCGCCAGGGGCTCACCGCCCCCACAGGAGAGAATTTCTTCCTCATATCTCATCTAAATCCACCCTCCATCCTACCTCCACCTGCTCCACATCCCTTCCTTGTCTCAGGAGCATCTCCTGGTCCGAAGCCCGTTCCACCTCAACCCTATGGAAGGATGGCGGTGGGGGGGGGGGGGGGGGGGGGTCACTTCCCTCCACGTTCACCAACCAGTTTGCAAAGGGGCTGCAAAGGGTGGCAGCAGGAGGGGAACCCCCCCTTTCCCCCAGTCCCTCTGCCAGAGCCCTGGAGCCAAATCACCGAATACATAAACCCTCTGGCAAACGGCAGCCACAGACCCTTTGCATACACCCGGGGGAGCCCACAGCCTCCGCCGGGGAGCCCACAAAATGGGGGTGCGGGGGGGCAGAGAGGGGAGAGCCTGGTCCGGGGGTGGGTGGATCCCTGGGCAGGTGGGAAGTTTCCGTTGCCAAAGATGCTCAGGGAGGGAAGGAGAAAGGGAAAAAATAATAATAATAAAAAAAGGATAGAGTTGGAAGGCACTAGGGAGGTGGAGGAAGGAAAAGGGGAGGAGGAAGAGGAGGAGGGAGAGAAGGGGGGAGTGGGAGGCTGGTGAGGAGGGCTGTAGCCCATCGCCAGGCGAGAGGGAAGGTGGGAAGCCGGAGGAGCGGCTGCGAGGGAGGTTATAAAAGGCAGGAGCGGGTCGCTGAGCAAAGGGGAGGGCGAAAGGTACCCGCCCGCCCCCCTGCAGCCCCGCCGGGACCCCGCCACGCTCCTTTCCGCGGAGCCCCGAGGATTTTACCCCCGACGGCAGACGGAGCCCAGCAGAGTGCGGAGCGCTGCCAGCCATGCCCCGGAGAGCCGGGCGCCGCGGGAGCTAAGGATGGTGCCCAGCCTACGTCCTGCCCTCCTCCTCCTCCTCCTCCTCCTGCAGGTAAGATGCTTCTAAGTCCTCTTCTGCCTTCCTCCCCATCACCCCTCCGCCCCCTGCACCGCTCGCTTTCTCCGCAATGACTTTTCCATTTCTTTGAAGGAAGGGAAAAGTAAAAGGAGAAACCGCTACACAAAGGGCCCTCAGGAGAATTCCTCCAGTCCAGGCACGGGGGCTTGGCAAAAGCTCACGATGCCCAAAAAAATAATGGGGAGGGGGCTGGAGTGGGTGAAAGATTCATTAAAGGGGGGGGGGGGGATTTGCTGCTAGGTCCTCCTGAGCACAGCCCAGTTCTCCCAGCAGCTCCCCGCCTCGCACCTCCCAGTGAAACCAGCTGCCACCAGTTTCCCTTAGGCTGCTGGGAGGGGGCAGCCGCTCTGGGGGTGTGATGATGAATGGGGACAACATAAATGCAATGTCTAATTGTACACACACCCCCTTAACTGATTATCTAAAGAAATCTCTCCTTTCCCCCCCACCCGCAAAGCATAAGACTTTCCTCTCTAAATTGCTTGCTCTGGAACTGTAGCCACTGCTAATTTTGCAGCTCTGCACAAAATGCAAATGCTTTGTCAGAAGCAATATTCCTCCTCCCCGAGGGCTCATCGAGAAAGGAAATGTTCCCAGCCCAAAGCACATTTAAATCGCAAACCCTGGGGAAACGAGGAGACGAAAAGGTTTCCAGTGAAATCCTGAACATTGTTTGAGCAAACCTGGGCAGGCAGTTAGACAAAACGATCAGGTCTTTGATTAAACCTCTGTGTCAAAGAGGGTTGAAAGAAAAAAATTTGCCTAGCTCTCTGCAAAATGCTGTCTCAGTGGCCCAGTTGTGACTGCAGAGTTAAGCCGGCAGAAAAAGCGGAGGGTCAGCCCTCCCCGTCAGCGCCGTTGTGGTTCGTACCCCGCGGGCTGGTTTCTCCCCATGCGTCGCCGGCGGTAAGAGCAGGGAGGAGTATTTAACTGCACCTTTGGGACAGGAAAGTTCTCACCTCAGCAATGAGAAGAGCTGGGATGCGCCAGGTGACCTCCTTGCCAAGTTGGTGTTGCTTTTAAAAGCTCCTCTTCTGAGCAGCTGCTTTCTCCTATAACTGCACACCCCTCATCCTGTTTTATAAGAGCTCTTTTGTGGTTATATTCCCCTGTTTAGGTTTTGTTTTGTTCCGATGTAAGAAATGAAGGTGAGACGGGGCAGGACCTCTTCCCCCCCAGCCCAGGTCCTCCTTGGCCAATATTCGGGGGCACCATTGGCAAAGCCACAGAGCAGGGTCTGAGATGGGGACAGCCAAGCGAGCGTGACAGCTCCGGATAGCTACTGTGTGAGCAAAAAGTGGTCAGAAAAAAAGCCCAAAGGTGCTGAGACACAGCTCCCATCCTCTGCTAAACTTCCTCAGGCTCGGGGGCTTCCCTGGCCACCCCTAGGTGCCCCCCAGGGGTGGTCTCCTTGTAAGGATGGAGGGCCAAATGTTCAAAAACCTTCCAGAGTTTGAGCGCAAAACCACTCCCTGCGCAGGGACTGGAACCAGGAGGGGTTCCCGAAACCCAGCCCAAGCAAAGAGAAGTCTCTCCCAGCCAGCTCCAAAAAGAAACACCCAATCTACAAAACACCCCTTTGCAAACAAACTGTCCTTTTTTTCTTATAAATATACGCATTCAAAATTCAGACCCTTCTCCAGCACAATCCCAACCCTCTCCTGGGGACAACGCAGGCTAAAAGACAATGAAACTCCAGCCTCAATAAGTGTGTCCCTGCAGCCAGGCGTACCCACAGCAGCGTCCAGCAGGGACCTGCAGCAGCCGGGCTCCGTCAGAGAGCTCAGCCGGGGCCGATCTCCCCTGCTTGGGCAGGTTTTGTGCGGGCTGGCACAGCTAAGATGTTCCCCACGCATCTGGCCAGCAGCTCCAGTTCACCATTGATTTGTCCACCTTGCCTTGCTGGGTAGACATCCCTTGGGGGATTGGACAGACAGACCGGGACAGACAGACCAGCCAAACTTGCTGCAAAATGCTCCCTGGCACCCTGCAAGTCATTTAAACAAACTGAGCAAGCGGTTAAAAAGAACCAGTTCACCTGCAGCTTTGTCAGGAACTGGTGACATTTCTGGGGCTGATAAAGCTGTTTGCAACAGCATTTTAGGAAAAAACAGGGTTTGATGCTGGGGGTGGGGTGGTTTGCTCTCTCCCTTGATCAGCTCCAGCAGCAATAAGCCCAAAAACCAGCCCCCTACCCCTTCGCTGCTCAAAGCCTTGCGTAAGACGCAGAGCTGCAGTAGCAGGACACACTGACCCTGGGGATCTCTTCCACTCCTCGCTTTCCTTAAAAGCCAGAGTTGATTCAGTGTGTATGAAATCATCCCTGTGGTTTCGCATCTCTAGTGAAGAAGTGAATGGAAATGGCACAGCCTGTTCCCAGAATAGCTGCTCTATCGCCATAGGATGAGTATATAGAAATACGATGAGAATAGCCTGCACAGCCGGCTCAACCCTGCCCTGAAATACGGCTCTGCTCACCAGAAATCCTGCACAGGGCTGGCCCAGAAGTTTGTCATGAGCGACAAGCTCGAGCCAAGGTCTGAGTCTGCAGCATTTAGAGAGGCTGCGTCCATGGTTTCATCTTGGAGAATGGTATTTGGACCCAAAGGAAAGCATAAATCATTCGCATGGGGTTCCCTCAACAAACCGAGCCCAGGAGCTGTTGTCCAACGCTTGAGAGCTGTCACTCATGAGCGAGTGGCTTCTTCTGAAGATGGGATAACATACCCAGAGGCCCATCTGTTGGTTGGTTTTTTTTTCCTTAACTGTATTTTTGAACTAATAGAAGAAACCCTCCTTCTCTGCAGTGCCCTGCTTTATCAATGAGTCACCCACCCAGAAGAAATCGCCTCCCTTCAGGTGGCAGAGGGCGAGCGATGTTGGCCTTTTGCAGATCACGGTCCCTCTTCCACCCTGAAACCCTGTACTATTCGCCCTGGAAAGGCGATGGCAGATGCAGGTTTGGTGTGGCCGAGCTTTCCCTAGCTGTGAATGCAGATAAACCGGAGGAAAATCACAGGTGAATCAAATGGCAGATGTTCAGCCCAGGGTGTGACCCTAAAAAGGTGATGGGTGAAGAGGGGGGGGCTTGAGGCAGCTGAGGTGTGGGGCTTGGGAGGCAGCTGGGGAAAACAAATCTCCAGCGCCCAAATGAAAATACCTATGAATGCACACGAGTCCCACATGTACAATCTGCAGGAGAGTTTAATACAACCACCTTAGAAAAACAGCCCTCCCCTGGGCTTGCGTCCATCACTCCAACTCTTCTTCAGCAGCCTTTGCTCTGGCAAATCCGGATGCCATAGGAGCCGCTTTGATTCATGCAGTGTCCCCTTCCCCAGCTTGTTTGTGCCTTTAGCTTCCGATATCCGAATGCCATTATTCTTTTTTTTGCCTGTCCCCAAAAATCCATGCCCCTTTTGACAGATAAATCAGATTTATTTATGGCAAGTGAGAGAGACCAGAGCTTAATCCAGGAAAACCTTTAATTGCTCATAAATCAGGTTTTACAGGGCATTCGTTTAGCCCTGATTGATATTCTTTTGTTAGGATCTGCATCCAGCACGCTCAGAGAGAGACTCCGAACAGAATAAATACTCACACCAAAGCCTCTGTCTACACACAACGGGGGCTGGCCCGCTAATATGGCTAAATTCATAAATTCACAGATTTTAATGCCAGATGGAGGCGTTCTCGCTGCCTGCTCTTCCCCCCGAGTAACATCAGCCACAGAAAATCCCCCCGTGGTTCTTGCTTTGAGCCTGGTTCCGCTGCCCGCGCTCTGCCTTGGTGCCTTGGCGCGAGCAGGGCTTCTGATGTGGCTTTGCACGGAGGCACGTGAAGGAGCGCCGGGGCGGTTGTTAGTGAAGGTCTCGGAGAAACCTTGAGCTCCAGGGGTGGCAAAGCAGATCACTGTCAGGGCTAAGGCAGGGGCTTGTGGAGGGGGTCCTTCACGGGCCAGATGCTCCCTGAGGGTTTAATTCACGGCTTGGACTGGGGATGGGACTTATCCAAGTGAAAGCCCTCAAGGTGGAGGTGGTAAGAAGATGACCAGCTGCAGAAGACGGTGCCTGGAAGTCAGAGGAGACAAGGGTAAAGGGATCCCCGCCAGCGGAGGGAAGGCAGGGGCAGGGAGGGCTGGGCAGCAGGGCCTGGAGGCACCCTGGCCACCTCCAAGCACATTTGAGGGGGCAGCTCTTTCGGTCGGGCTTTTCAAGGCTGTGCTGTTGGTAAGACGTGCTGCTCTGTGCCTTCCCTTCCCACACCGCTGATGTTCTCTGCCATCCGAGGTTGGCATCCAGCTCTTTTAACGTTCGCTGTATTTAACACCCAAAGTCTGGCACCTTTTTCTGCAGGCTTGGGGCCAAGAGCAGGCTCGATCCCAGCCTGACACCCCAGGGAACCTCAGCGAAGGTCCAGGGCAGGGAGACTGTGCTCAGCCCTGTCCCTGTGTCCCAGGAGATTTTTCTTCCTCCACATCAAGTGTCTCAGGCGGCAGCAAGCCCAGCCAAGCCAGGGAGCAGAAGTGATGGGTGCGAAAGGTCCCTGCAGCAAGGATGACTCCAGGGTGGCTGGTGTTGACCCCGCTTCAAGGGAGGTCTCAGTGGCCATCACCATCCATTGGGCTTTGTGCAAAGCCACTGGCTCACGCTGCTTCATCCTGCTAATCGCTCCGCTCTCCAGTTACAGCCCTGTCGGCAGTGGAAAACCCAAGCCCCATCTTAGATTGCTAATTAGGCTATGAGCCATCTATCTCGCCGCTCAGAGCTGTCAGCCCTTCCTGCCACGCAGATCCGATCTTGTTTGAGGCAATAAGATATCAAGGGGGGACAGGCCTGTCTCTGGGTAGTACGGTGCGGGGGGTTGATGTTTGACTCGGATGTGAATATATTAATTAATATCTGTGGATTGCTTTGGAGAGGGAAAGCACTGCAGGGGGACATTAATTCCTAATTGTTATTAATTGAATTTCGCTGCTAGGTCAGTGGCGGGTCACAGAGTCTGACGCCGTGCCTCTGTGTGTGTGTGATTTTGCTGCTCACACTCATACCAGCAGCGAGACCCCCAGCCTCCTCGGGCCGAAGAGCTGATGCTGTCTCAGCCCACTGTGCTGCATCTCCCGTCCCGGGGGATCTGCCACCCTGCGTCCCTCGTGGGCACGGGGAATGGCTCCGAAAAACCCAGTGGCATTGCATCAGGACACAGCTGGTGGGTCCGGATAGGAGCGACCTGCCCCATGTGGTGCAGCACAGCCTGAGCGACCTTAGGGAAGCGGTACGCCGTGCCTCAGTTTCCCTTCTGGGACGGGCTTCACCTGGTGGGTAGTGGGACACCGACTGCAGCTGGTGTTTGCCACGTGTGTGATGCGGTAAGCACCAGAGCAGCATCAGGTTTTGGTGTCTGAGCCGTGCAGTGGGGACTGGTGGGGGTGAAACGTCGGGGTGAAAGGAAGGAGTGTGCTGCTCCGCGAGGTCCCAGGTTAACCCAGTCCCATCGGCGCCTGCGGCGATGCGTCCCTGTGTGTAAAACGGAGATGTTAGCAGAGCCTGGAAGGGAGCTCAGTGGATGCTGAGGCAACGGCAGCGGAGCCACTGGGGGCTCGTGATGGAGGAGAAGCTGCTGCCTGTGTGGGGCCTCACAGGGCCCGTGCAGGTCCCAGCAGAACCATCGTCCCCATGGGAGCAACTCCCCGGGCTGACCGGGACCTCTGTGCAAAGCGGCTGCTTCTAGAAAAGCAGATTGCTTTTCTTTCCCCCTAACGCTCGGCTGAAGCTCTCCAGGATTTTGGCAGTCTGAGTGAGGTCATGGTGGTGTCCTTCACTGCAGAGCATGATTTTCCATAACCTATGTCAAAGCAGGGCCAGGAGGGGAGAGGGACACAGCCCCTCTCTGGCCCGAGCACGACACACCGCCGTTTCGGGGCTGTTGAGGCATGCTTGGCTCCAGCCCAGCCAGGCTGGGACCTGCTGGGCGCCATGTGGCATCTTACGGCAGCGATGCTCCGGCAGGCAAAGCTCTTCAAGGACGGAGCTTTGACCTGTTCTCTCTGCAAAGCCTGGGGAGGGGTTAAAGTAACCTGCAAAGGGCAAAACAGAGGAGAGCCCAGCCGTCAGGGTACCAGCTGAGGATGCTTTCGGCTTCTGCAAATCCACCTGCAGCTGCCACCTTCCCCAGCTTATCCTCCTTGAGCTGTTGCTGACGGGAGTGGGAAAAAACCTCTGCCTCTCTCAAAAGCATTGGCCACATTGCAGTGAGACAAGACTCAGAGCCTCGTAAAAAACCCGGTAGGGTTTGTTGTGTTTTGGGGAACCTTTTTTTTTTTCCTTTCTTCCTTCCTTCCGTAGCTGTTTCAGCTCATTTACAAAGCCTGCAAAGAGCCAGAGACTGCACTCCATCCATACCCCCCTCTAGCTGTAGCTTGGTCCACATTGCCGCTCAGTGCCAAGACCTCTCCCTGTGTCTGGAAGGAGAACGGGCACTGCCAGGCTGGAGCAGGCTGCGATTAGGAGAAACACATCCAATTAACACTTGAGAGCCTGTTCAGGTAGGCAAACCATCCCGGCCCCTTTTGGGAGGAACCCTTTTGGCCCAGCTACTCACGCAAAGAGCCACCAGGTCCGGTGGGCATCTACCCAGAAGGGAGCCGGCCCCGCTACACCCCGCTTACCCCATGTCTGGAGTTTGGGTGGTCTCAGCTTTCAGCAAAGAGACCCAGGAGGTGCCTGGCTCCTGCAGGACCCGCACGAGAGGAGCTCCGTGCAGCGCCCGCGCTCGGGGCAGGGTTCTGCTGCCGGATCCCCTGTGCCATCTGGAGCAGTCATAACAAGGAAGCTATTCTCAGCTCCATTTATACGTCTGCCTGACATCTCTCTTGCTGTCAAAACCAGCTTTCCAAGGCAGTAAATAGTTGTTTGGAAAAGAGCAAGTGGGTGCTGAGCTTGTCTCTGTGTCTGAATAAATCCTTTTAATGCTTTGGTAAGGCGCAGGGGATTGCCGGGTGTGCCAGCAAGAGCAGCCAGTGTTTATACGGCTAAAGGGCAAGAGGAGGACCGTCTTCTCCTTACCCAGAGCAGTTTTGAAGGTAAATGGCACTCAGGAAGGGAGATCAGGCACCAGGGACCGGCCTGGCTGGTGGGGAAGGCAGAGGTTGTTGTTCGTTGTACCGGCTCAGCGCAGGACGGCGCCCGAGCCCACCACCCTGGGGAGCTGGGGGCTTGTTTGCAAGTAGAGGAGGCAGCAGCCTTCCCGCCTCCGGGCTCCGGTTTGAGTGTCCCAAGGAATCTGTACATGCTTGTATTTCGGGGCACGGCTCTGCCGTTCAATCGGTCAGCGGTGAGCTTTCCTCCAAGGGGTTTGGTCAGTCCTTGCAGGGCTGGCTTGGCGTGAGGGAAGCGGAGTTCAGCCTCGCCATTGGCATTCATCCCCTGAGCAGAGGGGATCAGCCCGTGTCACCCGTCTCTGAGCCAGAGGATAAAGTAGGCAGCTGCTCTCGTAGAAATCTATGTGTTGTTGCAAAACAGCAGGTCCCCTCCTTCCCCCATCAGCCTCCCTGGTGAGCCTTGGGTCTACCAGCACCGTCCCTCTGCCATCTTCCACTTGCAGTTGCCTTCCTCAGTTTGAGTTTCCCCAAACTCCTGCAAAGGCACAATAATTCAGTAGTAGCTTTTCCAAAATAGCTCCCCATGCAGACGGAGTCGATGGTTTTCACTAGCAGAGAGCTGCAGAGCCAGCCAGGAGCTGCCCTGGAGAAGCAATGGGATAGATCCTGGTCAATGCTTCCCAATGCGATGGGAATGGCAGTGTTTGCAGACAAGCCCTTCTCCTTAAAAAAAAAAAAAAGGCTTTAGCCAGACCCGGTTGACTGTGGATCAGATCTCCTTAAGGAGGTGTATTAACATCTTCCCACTGACAGCTTACAAGGCTGTGATTTTAATAAGGTATTGAAAATCTGAGCGTGGTGTCAGGCTCATCATGTTTCCCCTGTCTGCTCTCAGGATGCAAAGATGCAAAAACTAAAAGTGTTGATTAAATTGCTAAATAGCAGAAGCTCCGTGGCCTGGCAGGGGCTGTGCAGGGCTGCAGTATGGTTTGCTGAGGGGGTTATTTGGGGCAGGAGAGAATCGGTGGGTGGGAAACAGAGCAGAGAGCATCAGTATCACGGCCCCAGGCTGGATAAGCTCAGCTCCTCTGGGCTGGGAAACCCGTCCTGCAAATGGGTACGTGTCCATCGTGCAGCTTCAAGGGTGGCATCCACTGAGACATGGACAAGCTCAGATCTGACCCACCCGCTGCCGTGTCCAAGGGGGGATCGGGGGCTGGGGAAGCGGCATATTGCACATATAACCCTGCCTGTGGTCTGCTCTCTCCCCGTGCAGGCGTTTCTCCTCTGGGATAGCCCAGTGGCAGCCTCCATCCAAGAGCAGTACTGCGAGAGCCTGCTGCCTGTCACCAACCACACGGGTGAGTGCCCTGCGTCCCCAGCCATCCCCAGGGGACCCTGGTGGCAGGGATGGCTGGAAGAGGGGGCAAGGGGGTGTCTCCGGGCTGATCTGCAACTGCCTGGCTCCTTCTCGGGGGGAGGTGGGATGTGCTGAGGCTGGGTTACAGCCCCTGCTGCGGCAGCCTCTTCGGAGAGTGACAGTTGAGGCAGGTAGAAGATGCAGAGCTCAGGAGAGCTAAAAACAGAGAAAATAAATGTCTGTTGGGCTGGGGTCAAGGAGGAGGTGGGCAAAGAGACATCTGCCCGACCCCTGCTCCCACGCTGCCCTTTTTCTGTCATGCCCAGGGACACCAGGACCTTTATCCTCTATGTCCACTCCCCTCTGCCATCCCCCCGCCCAGGGGTGACAACTGGAGATTGTGACTTTCTGCGGAGACCACATCACCAGTGCAGTATGGCCACCATGTGCTCAGGGCTTGGCCACCTTCTGTCCCCCAGCACTCCTAGGTGTGTGCCACTGAGCACTTTGTGAGGCCACCAGCTATGAGGAGCTTCTGGGGACGTGGCCATGGCCAGGGCTGGGTGAGACCAGCAGGGTCATGGGCAGCTCACTCCTGCTCAACGCCTGTACGTGGGTTTGCATCCAACTGGGTCAGGCCCATGATGTGTTTGTGCCAAAACTGGCTTTTAGCCTATATTCAAAACGTGACTTGGATGTCACCTCAGCAGTGACAGGTCTGGTTCAGTGACAGGTTTGGAGGGAGGGAAGGTGGCTGAGGGAGAGAAAAGGAGCTCACAGGGACTGGGAGAAAAGTGCTCCCTAGCTCAGGGATGCCGCAGAGTTTGTTTTCCCACAACTGAATGAAGACCAGAGCAAGCACCGAGCAATTGCCCGGCTCGCCCTGGTCCCTACTGCTCAGAGCAGCTCCCTCCATCAGGGTGACGGATGGCTGCGGAGGTCCAGCGCTGACAGATGGCTGCCCGCCACCCGGCTCCCATTAACAGCAGCATTAAAAACTCCTTCTTAAAAAATTACAACTTGGCACCAGCTGATTCAGTGCCTGGCTGATTGGCGGAGCCCAGGGTACCACGGCCCTGCAAGGAGCATCCCCGGAGCACCCCCAGCCCGGGAGACGGAGGCAGAAAGGCGAGGGCAAGCAAGGATGCCAGTGGCAATGGAAATGCCCGTGTGTCTCTGGCCTGGGCACGGTGCAGACGAGAAATGTGGTCATCACTCATGTGCTTTGCTCCCTGAAGGTTTCATCACTCCGCTCAGCAAGGTGGTTGTCCTTGGCCATGTTAGGCTGTGATAAATGGCATTGGTTTCCTTCTTACTCATCTTCTCTGGTGCTACATGTGTCCAGCTCCATAGGCTCTGGCCCACAGAAGCACTGGCCAAGCACCGCAGGGACTTTCTGTGATGCACAGACCAGCCAGTGGCACAACCCAGGGCAGCAGGCAGGTCCCAGAGCCTCCTCATGCCCAGCTCATGGCCTTTGCCACCCACTGCTGAACTCCCCCTGAGCCCAAGGGAGAGGGCAGAGACAGGGGAGACTTTCTGCCCTGGCTTTGCTGATGGAAGTGCCCTGCAATCTCCACCACTCTCTAGCAGTGGGTGCTGCTTTCTGCCAGGATTGGGCTTTGCCCTGTAGGGATTTGTTAGCATGAATCCAAGCAGGATTTAGTGCACCTCGGTGCCCATCACCCTGGGACAGGGGAGCGTAATATGTCAGGCTTCAGCTTTGCAAAATCTCCAGTGCCTCCACGCATCCGACCTGTCATCCCTGAGTAACTCATTAATTTGGGATGGGGCTGGCACATGTGAGAGCCGCTTGCAGCTTGGGGAGGGGGCTTGGAACAAGAGGTAGAGATGAAACTAATTGTCTTATGTCTGTTGTTTGGTAAGTGGAGCTCAGCGCCAGCCCTCATCCTTGGGGTCCATTTAAGCCTTGCCTGATCCAGGCAGCGATTCCTAGGGAGGGATATTTACAAAACTGGAAAGTTTGTTTCGAGGCTATTTAACATGGAGAGTTGTTAGGATGACGCTAATGAGAATTGCAGCGAGGCCGTGAGACTTAATTTGTTAATGTCTGCATAACCCTTGGGAAATGGCACATGCCGATAACACGAGCCCAGCGGTCCTCCAGCGCGTGGCTCAGCAGGGCATCAGTCGGATGCGTGGCGGAGCTCTGCCTCGTGCCCATGTGCAGCATCCCTCCTCTGAAAAGCAGCCCAGCGTGGGTTCTCCTCCTCTCTCGGGTCACCAGTCCCTTCATTATTTAATCTCGCACTTTTTAATGGTGATGCATGGCTGGGCAGTGATATCACCAGGGTGCCGGCACTCTCCAAAGTGCGTGCACTGAGCTGGAATGGTCTCTGCTTACAGAAGTGTAGCGGAGAGAGATGCAGGGCGATGCTCACCGGGCTCATGGGGTGCAGGCGTTGCAAGCAAACCCTCATCCCAGGAAGCAGAGCAGCTGAGCCCCGCAGAGCTCCCTTGTCCTGCCCTCTTATCAGCATTGATTTACCCATCTTCTCCTAAGCACGCTGTCCCAGCGCAGGGCAATGCCCCTTGCCATTCAGGCTCCCAGCACAGGCGTGAGGGTCCAACCTGACATTTTAGGTATGTGTCAGAAATACCTCTCGGTGAGCCCCTGATTCTGGCCGGTGCCGGGACACATGGGCATCCACGCACAATTGGCTGCTCCGTCAGAAAGGCTGCTCTGCTCAGTAGCAGTGAATATTTTCTCCTGCGGGCAGGAATCATATCAGGCTGGACTTGAGGTCAACGTGGTGTATTGGGAAAGTTGGGTCAGCTGCACCCCCAAACATCTGGAAGGCAAGAAATTCCCAGGTTGGGCTTGAAAAGGAACGCAGCGAGGATCAGCGTCCCTTGTCCAGGGTGGATAGGTGCCTGTCCCAAGGGCTCCCAGCCTACAGATTGCCTCAGACCGCAAATTTGTCTTCCTGATGATTTCAGCTCCCCGGGGTCTGCGCGCAGCTGCTCCTCACCTCACCCTGCCACAAAGCCCGTCAGGGAGGGACAAGGTCATGTCAACCATCGGAGCAAAGCATCCCCCCGCAGCTGCAGGACCGCTTCCCATCGTGGCACTTCCCTGGGGAAGGAAGGGGGAATCTGAGCAGATGGGAAAGCCTCTTCCTAATTAACGGATGAGGCTTTTCCAAAGCAGCCCAGCAGAAAGCACTCGAGCAGAGCGAGCTCGGAGCGCTTACGGGGTTGTTTTGCCGTTCGTAGCATTCAAGCTTGGATCAGCCCAAGGAGTTGGCACCCAATTGCTAATAGCCCCGGCTGGTCCTGGCTGCATGATTCACTCCTTTAAGCTGTTAAACTGTTATCACAATAAATTGTTATCCTCAGTCCTGTCTGTGTGCTCAGGAGAGAGAGGGGAGCACAGCTGATTCCTTCCTAGGAAAGAAATGTTTCCTACCATGCAAGTTCACCTAAAGCAAAGGAAAATGACACAAAAGCTAGGCAGAACTGAATAGAAATGTCTTTTTTTTTTTTAACTGGAGGTTTTTTCAAGGAGGGGAAGGGAGCATAGCTTTGCATTTAAATAAAGCAAACCAAGTTGGTCCAGATAGAGCAAAAGCCTGTGGCTGAGAAGCACAGGAGAGCAGGGAGCGATGAGAGCATTTCCTTTGCAGGCGCTTTATCAGACAGGTTTGGAAACACGTTTCACAGCGGGTGACAGTTTGACCAAGAGACTTTCCACCCGCTCCAGCTCAGCTCCATGAACTGCTGACACTGCTCCAGCAGTCCCTTCTCCTGCCACTGCTGTTTCATTCACCCACTGACTCCCCGGGGGAGACACTCGAATTTAAATTCATAAAGGTCAAATTAACAACATCAGTGCCTCTTTCCCCTTCAGCCTCGTTGGCATCTCTCCCACCAAGGCAGAAATACCAATAAAGGAGCTGAGCAGGGGCTAAAGAGGCAGCAATGAGTCCTGGCAGGGACTTGGCACCAAGGAAGAGCAATGATACTGGGGCAGGTTTGGGAACCAAAAAATTTGAACTCATCTAATGTCGAAAAATCACAATGTTTTAAGTGTGTACTTGTATTGATAAAGCCATTCTGCTCCATCATCTAGGAAACAGCGATGCCAGTAGAAACTTGCTTATATTCATAGATTTTATTGTAGTGGAGGAGGGAAGAAGGTGATGAAATTTTCTGGTAGGAAACAGTGTCCTGGCACATCTCAGTGTGAGTGGCAGCTACAGCAGTTAAACTGCACTTTGGACTGGATGCAGTAAAATCGTTGCCAGCTACTCTGTTCGGTTGTAGCCAAACTAGAAGTCTTTGCTGGGAAAACTCTGCCAGCGAGGGATTATGCTTCTTTGCTCACCCACCAGCAAAGCGCAGGCGATACCAGGGAATAAACCACTTGCTGCTACTGTTGGTAATAATACACTCCAACCACTCCACGGGTCATATCAGGAGAACAAGTTATGCCCCAAACCCAGCCCACTACATTACACATTCAATAAATATATATACGCCACATAAGCTGTACATGGATCAGTCTTAAGTGATCACATTGAGCAGATGCATCAAACACCAACGGCAGAAGCTAGGTTTGATGCCTCCTATTCATTGTTCTCCAGAATAGCAGCAAAGACCCAAGGGGACAGTCAGTGATGGTGAATAGCAACAAGCCGACAATTCATTACAAAGACGCTTTGCTATCATAACACTTAATTAGCGTGTGTAATTATTTTACACTGAGGATCATGGAATTTGAATGGTTGGGAGGATTGCTGGGGATTTTTTAAGGACTGGACTCTTACAAAGATAGATAGAAACACCCAAAGCCACCAAAAGCAGTGGTAGAGGTAGGCTGTGAGCAAGGATTTAAGTATTTTAAGACCTAAGGATCTAAGATTTTGAGCAACCATAGTTGCTCCCAGCCATATTGAGCATCCAACCCTGACTCAGAGGGAAGGCAAGCAGTTCCACCACCCCAGTTTCAACCCTGGCTTAACATAAATTGTGCCATTTCCCTCAATGCCTCAAGGTGTTACTCAAGTATTTAGCACCTGAGTGGCTCTGCAGCTGGGATGGAGCCACCCCTCCTTGGCACATCAGCATCTTGAAATAAGAGCATCCCCCCAAAGGCCCTTGCTTTTGGCTAATAAGGTGTGAAATGGCTCCTTCTGCTCCACCAGCATAGTGGAGCTGCTCAGGAGGGACAAGTGACCTTTTGCATGCTGGCTACAGCGACTATATTTTGATTTGATAGCGGGGATGAAGCCCTGATTACCAAATGCAAATGCAGCAGCAGGGACACCACCAAGGAGTCAGAGGCTTCAGCCGGCTCAGGAGGCAGCAGCAGCAACAAAGTCACCGAGGGCATCAGGGATGGACAGAGATAATTGTGGTTGAGTAAGAGCTCAGGACTGGTAAAGATATGAGCTAACATCTTTCAGCTGTTACTCAGCCTCCTGAGACACCTTAGATAAACAACCCCATCTCTCCCAACTACAGAAATGAGTCTGTGATTCAGATTTCCATCGTCTCCCCTGGCCCCTATGCATTGCTTGGCCCTTCGAGCAGCTGCAGTGTCGCTGGGGGCACAGCAGCAAGCTGGGATGCTGCACTGGTGCAAAGCTTTGCCTGGTGCGAGATGAAAACACGTTTACTGGCACGGTTATATCAGCACAGCCTTTGCTTTACTGCTCTTTGTACCATCCTAGCAATGGATTGATGGTATGATAACACTTCAGACCTCCTGGCATCAGCTCGGGAGCACTGCGGCCACACGTCTGGTGGTGCTGGCCCGGGATAAACATTCTCCGTCCTCTTTAAATTTGCTCAAAATCTTTGGCAGCTTAGCTGGTACTGGGGAGCTTTACCCTGCCAGGCTTCACACGGCTGCATGCCTTTAGCTTGGAGCCATCTCAGGGGCCTCTGCGAGTGGTGGAAGCAGGCTGGAGAAGGATGTTTTATATAAAAAGGAGGGATATTGCTATAGTTATCCTGAGACAGTTATTGTGATACAGTTGTCTCAGTGTAAGTCCCTGGACAGCCACTTTTTTTCTTCAGAAGAAAGGAAATGCTTTATATTGCTTCAAAGCAGCACACCCCAAAGACAATTGGGTGAGAAGGGGTTTGAGTGACTTCCCCTGTGCCACATTCCCCGTCTCAAAGCAGGACCAGCTCCTTCCTACCCCAAATGCCGGGTTTCTGTGCGGGAGGGAGCCAAATCAGGGGGATTGGGTGCAGGTAGGAAATTCGTTGATCTTTTCTTGCTGTAAAGCTGCAAAGACCAAAGCTGTGTCTGTGCAGGCAATGGTGCTGAGAAAGCTGGAGCAGACATCTGCAGAACCTGGGAGAATAATCCCCCTGCAAATACGGATGGTCCGCAAAGCAGATATGAAAGCATTTAGCACTGATACATATAATTTCCATGCTAAACAGTGTTCTAAAAGCTGGGAGCCGCGTGCCGCTGGGGAGCAGCTGGAGCAGACGGTCATGCTGGGCAAACGGGATGTCAAAGCCCTCACGGCACTCTTCGCCTTCGTTCTGTTACTTAACCCTTCCCCAGCAGGAGATTTTTTTTTTTTTTTTCTTCTCTATATGCTGGAGAGAGCAGAAAGAGAGGCATCTGCTTTTCTTCATCAAGCGTTTCTTAGCGTGAGCCCGGGAAAAATATTACAGCCACCCACTAGATTAAAATCTGGACAGACCTCAAAATGCTGCCCACAGCGGTGGTGGTGGGAAGCCTGCTGAGCACAGGGTGAAGTCCCAGGAGCCTCCTACAGCCTGGCTGAGCCTGACCTCTGCTCGTCCGACTGCAGCCCCCAAGCCCGAATGTCACCCCACCGCACAACCCCTACCTGTGGGACAAGGAGAGGGCTGAGCTCCTGGTGATGCTGCTCCAGCTTCACCCCACATCCCTGCCCTGGTGGGACTGCAAGACCCGTCCACTCCATTCATCGTCTGGTGGGTGGCCATAGTGCTTTAATGAGGGTGCCAAGCAGCATTAAATCAAGTGCTGTGGAGAAAAGTGGAGATATTAAATCCAGGCTTGAGCAGACGTATAACAGGACAATGCCACCTTTGTCTGACCACACCATTTCCATGAATCTATCTTGGGTTTGGTTATTAATGGTACTGATGGAGAGTACTGATGCTGCTGCTCTCTGGCTCTGCTGACTTTTAATGACTGAGTCTTCCTGCTTGTCTTCCCTGAGCAGTCTGCGTCTGTGCCCCAGCACAGCCCCTGAGATGCAGGGGGGAAACTGAGGAACAAGAGGATGGGGAGAAAATGGAGTTTGTGCTCAGCCCCACCGATCATAGGGAGGGTTTTCGGTGGCTGCGTGAGCTGCTCTGGGCATTAGCACTGTGCAAGCCCCGTTTGCCTCTGCTGGGTTATTCCAAGCGAAGCTTTTCCTATTCCAGATATTCACGTGGCTTCTCACCTGGGTGGATTCCCAGGTGGCTAACAGGGAGAGCACTTGCAATTTAACTTTGTCCTTAGTTGAAGCAATTAGAGGTTGTCTTTTCTCTACCTGGATGAATATTATCATAAAATTTTAAAGAGGGACTTCATTTTCTGTGACCCTCTATTTCTCTGTCAAATTTGGGTCAGAACGACTAAGGAGCTCAGCAAATGCTAATAGATGCACATAAGCACAGACACACACACTAGACGTGATTAAATGCAGTTTGTTTCCTAAGAAATAGCGTCTTAAAACAGTTAACTTAAAGTGAAGGTTGCCGCAGCAACCATACACATTAGCAAAGCTAAAAGCAAAGGTCATTGTTAAAATTAATTTCTCACTACAAGCTACGGAAGGCAGAAGGTAACGCTCACCACGCTCTGATGCTTTCCCAGCTCACATGCTTGGAAGTTGTTTTCCCTAGCAAAGATGTTTGAAGGAAACCCTCCTTTTCTTTGCACTGAAAATTTGCCCCGAGAACGTCCCAAGAAACCAAGGAGCCAATTTTTCTGATAACCAATGCAAACAAATATTCCCCCACGAAAACTTTCATCGTATTAATAACATAATATTTTGCTTTTTTTTTTGTTCAGTCGCTCCTTAGCCAGCTCTATTCATAGGAAGTCTCAGGAAAGGCATTCAAATAACAACCATCGAGTCCGGGTGGAGTGGAAACGCTGTGTTCTCACACCCAGAGAGTTGTGAATTGGGGTGTTTTGTCTTAGGAAATGGCAATGTCTGTCTCTGCGCCGGCAGAACAAACATCTCTGGTACCCAGGAGTGGATTGCACTAAACTCTGCCCCTTCCAGGGTCTGCTGCTTGTCAAGAATTGTATTATACGGATATTACAGCCCTTGTGCTTCCTACCTCACTTTGAGATGTAGCTAGGACATATTTAGCTACAGTACATGTTGTTCTAAATATACACAAATTATACATAAAAAAGCCTGCAATCTGGCCTACCTAATGCCTACGTTAGCACACTTGTGTAGCTGGGAAAAGCACACAAGCCCTGTTTGAAATCCAAAATAGCAGCAACGGACTTGGAGCTTTCTTCCTGGGGAAGGCTGGAAGAGACCAATGGGAATGGCTAAGAAGGACATCTTGCAACCAGGGGATGTGAGAGGATTGGAGGGGCTCTGAGGAGCGTTCCACCAGCACCAGGCTGGAGTCACCACTGGGAAAGGGAAAATCTGGCTTATTGCTGGCTGTTGCGGGGCTGGATGCCAAAGTCATGGTTGAAGAAAGGAGCAGGGCTGGAAGACCAGAGCCAGGGAAACCCAAGCTGACTTGGGAAGCTGGGTCAGAAAACAAGGCTTGTGCCAGAACTGGGCTTAACCCAGACTGGACCAGGATGATAGTCGTGGCCAGGATGGATCAACCAGCCCTTGGGGAGTCTTGGCACAGACCCTGTTCGGTGTCTGGCATGAGGGTCTGCTAGGGGCTGAGCTTGCCACAACACATCAGCTCAGCTGGGACTGCAGACCCAGTTCTCCAGGCAAACCTTGAACCTTCAACAGCCTGGAGGTGGCCCACAGCGGCCCACAGACCTCCACTAACTCTCTACACTTCTTCCCCACAGGTCCCCAGTGCAACGCCTCAGTAGACCTGATCGGCACGTGTTGGCCCCGGAGTGCAGTGGGACAGCTGGTTGCTCGACCCTGCCCCGAATATTTCTACGGCGTGCGGTACAACACCACAAGTAAGATGAGCAGCACTGATGGGGATGTCGTGGAGAGGGATGGGGGAGTTCAGAGAGCCATGTGCATTAGGGGCACGAGTGACAATACATCCCTGGTACAGAGCTCGTTGGAGGGCTCTGTGGGATCTGTCCACCAAAAAAAGAAAAAAGTCTTCCTATCCCAAATTTTGGGAGAGTGGTTTCAGAGCAGCAGAGCATAAGCAGGTCCTCCTGGACGTGTCCTCGTGAAGGGGGAAAGGGCTAATGTCCCCATCTTGGGGACAGGGGAAGAAGAGTGAGCCCACCCTGCTGCTGGAGGTGGCATAGAGGTCTGCAACCCCCAGCTGGGCAAGGACTGGGGGACCTTGTGGCTCATCCCCTCCCGGCATGGATGACTGCATTGTCACTGCCAATGACATGCTGGGAGCAGGGGACGAAGCGAAGGCAGTTAAAAAGTGCCCAAAGCCATTCCTAGCACATGGCTGAGTTTCTGACCACCCAAGTGCTACTCTTGATGAAAGAAACATCTTGCTTCCTGCAGAAAACATCAATTTTTCCATCCCACGCGTTTTTGCAGCAGTGGAAGATGGCGTGCATACGGCTCCTGCTTTGGGGTGCCTCTCATGCTGTTGCAGGAGTCTCTTTGCATTAATCCATACTCGTGCCTGCCTAAGAGCCATCCCCATCCCTGTCCCATCCCATCGCTCTGATGAAGCTCACAGTCTCTCCTGTTAATAGCTGAAGCCCAGCATCCCCCAGTGCTGGCGTCACCCCAGTGCTGATGCTAATCGGCGGCTGCTCCAAGGCTGTCGTGGCTGTTCCTTCCCAATTAGCCTTGCCACTCGCCCTCCTTGCTGGGAGGCGAAGAAAGCTCCTAATGCAGGGAAAGAAGTGAAAACTTCACACTGCCGTTGCAGCAGCGCTCGCAGGATGGCACATGATCACTCGAGCAAACGGCACAAAGGAGGGCAAAAGGAGAGTCAAACTCATATTGCTCCCACTGCATCTCGGTGGTGGGAGGCATCAGGGTCCCCCGGTGCCAAGGGGCAGAGCTGATGCAGACCCAAAGCCCTTGAGTGGGTCTGAAATGTTCCAAGCATTTTGGTTCTGCAATCGCAACCAAGGCAGCATCTGAGCTGGCTTCAAAGCAAAAGATGCCACTGGCTTGGTGCCAGTGCCGCCTGCATTAGTGAGGATCATCAGGTCACATCTTTGTGCTCACCCCCGTACACCATTAACCCTTGGACGTGCACCCTCTCTTTCAGATAATGGCTACAGGGAGTGCCTCGCGAACGGGAGCTGGGCAGCGCGGGTCAACTATTCCCAGTGCCAGGAGATCCTCAGCGAAGAGGTAACCTCGGCAGCCCCTCCGCCGGGCTCTTGGCAGGAGGGTGAGGGACAGACAACGGAGTTTTGAAGGGTGACAGCATCCAGGTCAGGAACGGCCCCGAGGGAGCTGCGGGCTGGGCGTGCAGCAGCGTCCCAGACATAAGGTTGCATGTAGCGTATATGACCCCGTCTCGATTTGCATTTTCATTCCCTGCTGAAAATAAAGCCACGCCTGTTTCCTTCACTGTTAAAAACCCTAGAGGATTTGCAGTGTGAGGTCTCCCGGCCCCAAGGCCGCCGGGTGCAGACCAGCACGGCCCCCAGCCCCATCACCCTCCTCCAGCTCCCTCCTGACACAAGCACTCAGTGCAAACCCCATCCCTCCCCGCTGGCAATGAAATACAGGAGATATTTAGGAAGCTGGAAGGGATAAAAAAATGGGGACCAAGAATTACAAGGCCCTGAGTAGGTCAAGCCACCCCTCAGAGCAGAGGAAAAGAGATAGGGGCTGTTCATTTGCAGTTGATAACCACCTCTGGTATTTAAGATGCTGACATCTCTTGCCAGGAATGGTTTTCTCACTCAGTTAATTGCTAATTCACAGGTTGGATGAGTGCCTAACAGCAGGAGCAATCAATTAATTTAATTATCACTCACATCTTCCTGAGATCCCCTGCTCCCTCTGCCCAAATTCATCCTAGCCTCTCAGCTGCCCTCAGGGCGATGGGGAATGAACTGAGACATCAGATGTCACGTTGCCAGTCAGCTTGGCTGAATTACAGCAGGATTTCCCCAGACGAGGGGCTGGGGATGTCCCAGCACTTAGCAGCGGTGATGTAGGGGCAGCAACCCTGAGCTGTCCTGGCACGGGTAGGATATGAAATGCCTGAGTCCTTTGCAGGGCCAGATTGGTGTCTCTCCTGTCCGCGTTACCCTCATCCAACCAGCCATGTCCCCTTCCAGCCCTATCTCCACTGTCCTGCACCAGGTGGGCTCCAGTTGCTTTCTAGAAAAGGGCCCAAAATTTGCAGTGCAGCTCTTGGAAGTGACGTGGTGGGTTTGGGATGGTACCCGGGGCTGCTGCTGACGCCCTCCCCATCTTCCTCCACCAGAAGAAGAGCAAGCTGCACTACCACATCGCTGTCATCATCAACTACCTGGGGCACTGTGTCTCGTTGGGGGCCCTCCTCGTGGCCTTCGTCCTCTTCATGCGTCTGCGGTGAGTGACCTGACCTGCTGGGGGGACAAGCCCAGAGAGGTCACCCCACTGCCCTTGGGCTGGGGATGGACCCAGCCCCTGTGTTTTGCCGTATTCACCCCCATGGCCACTGCTGTCCAGTCTGGAGGGATCATACCTATCTCAGGGTTATTTTCCTCCTGCTGCTTATTTAAAGCACTCAGTTATGGAGGTAGAAGGTCCTCCTTGGTGCCTTCCACCTCCTGGCCTTGGTCGTGCCCACCTCACCCAGGGCATGGCCCCAGCAGCTCACCCTTGGGGTCCCAACAAAGACCTTCAGCTCCACAAACAGCCCTGTTCCCCAGCCCACACATGGCCGCCCCCAGACACTCACCATGCTCTGGTGGTCCCTTGTCCCCCCATCTCCAGGAGCATCCGGTGCCTGAGGAACATCATCCACTGGAACCTGATCACAGCCTTCATCCTACGCAACGCCACGTGGTTTGTGGTGCAGCTCACGATGAACCCAGAGGTGCACGAGAGCAACGTGGTAGGTGCAGCTCTGCCAGGAGCTGGCCTGAGCCTGGTCCTGAGCAGCTGGGGGGGGGTGGGTCCTGAGGATCCTAAAGATGAGACCACAAAAGCAGCTTGAGGGGCCAAATAGGGCTGCCTGGTGGTTGGAGGACAACCCAGGCTTATGAGAAACGCGGGTTTCAGTTGCTCTGCTGGGGTCTGTGTTGCTCTGTGCATCAGTTTCACCACTGACACAGAGCTCTGCTCTTCACCCTCCATGCCTCCTTCTAACCCCCCTCGGCAGGTCTGGTGCCGCTTGGTCACTGCCGCCTACAATTACTTCCACGTCACCAACTTTTTCTGGATGTTCGGCGAGGGCTGCTACCTGCACACGGCCATCGTGCTCACCTACTCCACGGACAAGCTCCGCAAGTGGATGTTCATCTGCATCGGCTGGTGTAAGTACCAGGATTTCCCCTTCACCCACCACGTATCCAGGGTTTTAGTGATGGGTGATGCCCACCCCCATCCTCTGCTCCAGCTCTTCTTGCACCCAAATAGCTGAAAAAGGCTGCCAGGAGCAGGAGGATGGGTTTTGCATGCCCATATCAGCTCACCCAGTGTGAGCTGTGTGAGAAAATTGCTGTTACAGCATAATTTGACGGCAACATTGCACCCTTGAGACTCATCTGTGCGTTCATCTGCAGGTATTCCCTTTCCCATCATCGTCGCCTGGGCCATCGGCAAGCTGTACTATGACAACGAGAAGTAAGCCTGATTGCTGTCATTCCCCGTTCTCCTTTCTCTCCCAGTTCCCCAGAGATCAGTGGTGCCAGGGGCCGTGGCAGGCACGGATCCTGCTGGGAAGGGCTGGCACGAGGCAGTGTACGTGGAAAGGGTGGGAGGAAAAAAAGATAATAGTTTTCCGCTCTTTCTTTTATCTCACCTTTAGGCTTTCTGCCGCACGAGCCCTGCCTGCAGCCGCCTGCTGCTGCACTTTTTTCCTTCAAAGGGCAAATGAGATTTTTAAGGGGGAAAAGGCAAGATTAAGCCAGAGCTCCTACAATGTGTTTGCTAAATGGAGCTGGGATTTAATCTACCAGCAGAGATATAAACTACCACCACCTGAGCCATTTTCACAGAGACTTGCTAATGGAGGACTTAACAGGCACCTGAGAGTTCATCACGCAGACTGAGAAGTTAAAAGGAGTCCGCTCAGATGAGTGGCAGCTTCTCTTGTTTTTCAGTGCTAGTTTTGTCCCCCGACCTCAGCAGCCCTGTGCTACACACGCAGGCACAGCGCACCCAACGAGGTGCTCCCAGGACACGGATACACCTGCGTGAGCTCCCGCAGGGTCTGCTGGGGACAGAGCCAACCCGGACCTCTGTGTGTGTGTGTAAGGTTGTCCCTGCTCGTCCTGCAACAACCGTTTCCCACATCCATACAGGGCCCATAAACACCCCCACAAGCCCCCATGCGCCTCCGGATAACCGGGTTCCCGGGGAAGCTATTCCATAGTGGCTACAGCAGTTTAAGCTGTAGTGCTTTCGCCCTACGGACGGTGACTTACCGAGATTGTGCAAGGACAGGAGTAAATCCAGGTCACTCACGCTGCGGGCTTGTCCCCAACACCAGATGTCCCCGACACCACTTGTCCTTGCCTTGCAGGTGCTGGTTTGGGAAGCGAGCGGGAGTTTACACCGACTACATTTACCAAGGCCCCATGATCCTGGTGCTTCTGGTAAGAGCAAAGTGACCTTGCTTGCTAAATATAGGGTCCTCCCCATCCGCACGTGTTCCTGAACGGGGTCTCACCCCCTCCCGCAGCATCGCCCCGCTACAGCTGGCTATGCTGCCCCGCAGCAGCAATGCCGCTCGCCCTGCACGCCCAGCTCCCTGCACCCAAACTGCACCGTGAGCAAATTTGGGCACCTAACCCACAACGAGAAACAGCATGCATGGATCCTGCTGGCTTGGGGTGGGCTAGAAAGGGAGACTGGAGACCTCACTCCGATAGGGATGCTCCCGTCGGCAGACTTCCACATACATCAGTAATTCCCTCCGTCCCTCCCTGGGCACTGTTTGGGTGCTGGTGGGTGCTTGGCCAAGCATTCGCAGCAGCCTGGGGACCTCAACCCCATTCCCTGATCCACATCACTTTTCTCCTGGCCCTTGGCTGAGCAGTGATGCTTGAACCAGGGCGCATACGGACCGTAATTTGTTGGGGCTTTGCCCTTTGGGGAAGGGACAAAGAGGGGCAGAAGTGGCAAATCACAAGCAGCAGTGCCAGGGTCCGACCTGTGTTTGTAAGGGGAAAATTGTGCACAAGGTCCCACAGCTTTTCCTTCCTCTTTGCCCACTGCTGAGAAAACCCGGGGGAGGACTAATCACTGGCACCAACTGGCCTCGCTAAGTAACTGAGCCCACTTCTCATTTCTCAGCCCATCAGGTAGCCAGACTTCTAATTCATGTCAATCGTGCTCAGCTCCCAGTGCTGCCTTCCCATGCCCTTGTTAGCAGTTTGGCAGCTGGGAGAGTTGCCGAGTGGCTCCTTGCTGTGACGGCAGCCACTCTCCCAAAATCCCTTTGGCCACCTTATATTCCTCTTCCTCCTCCAAATTCTTCCCCTTCAGCCCTTCCTCTAATGCTTGCCCTTCCTCTCCAATCTCCTGGTGTGCCCTGCTGCCCCACTCCCTTGAACAAATTCCTAAATCTTATTGCTAAAGTGTTTTAAAAATGATAAATGCAGATGTCCTGTTTGAGTGCGTGGAAGGCAGTAGATCAGGTTCAAGAGGAAACATTTCCATTTCAATGGAACAGTCCATTGCCTCTGCTGAGGAAATGGGAGGCAACGCTGGGGGAGCAGGCACTAACCTGGTGCCCGCTTCCTTCTAGATCAACTTCATCTTTCTGTTCAACATCGTCCGAATCCTCATGACAAAGCTCCGAGCTTCAACCACATCAGAGACGATCCAGTACAGGTAAGAGCGTGAGTGACCCTGCAGAAAGCAGACCTAGAAACAGCATTAGCACAATTAGGGGGGATAGGAACAGCCCCATCAGCCAAATACCAAGGGGATGGGAGCATGGAGATACATCTAAGAGCATCTCAAATGCTTTTGGATGCAAATGGCTGTTGCACCTGGGGCTTTTCAAAAATCCTGGCCAGTGAGAGCTTTTTGCTGGAGAACGTGGATGGCTGGATATGCCTTTGAAGGGAGCCCTTGGGACCTGAGTCTCTTTGCAAAAGCCTTTGCTGGTGGGACCTGATCAGCTCACCAGGCTTGGAGCTGCAAATCGGAGCTGCTCACTTCGGAGCATGGAGGTGAGAGTTAAATTGCTGCTTGGCAGCAAAGCAAAGGCCGAGGAAGGAGTAATGAATCGATGCCACCCTGAACACCTCCTCGTGAAGCCACAAAGAGAAGGCAGCGCTCTCGGCAGCACAAGGCAGGAAGATTCAACCCTTCCCTACTGGGGAATATTTTGCAGACAGCTTGGGAGGTGCATGGACAGAGCAGCTCTCGAAGTACCTGGAACACGAAAAGACACCTTGGTCTTCATCAATGCTTCTCTCTGGGTCATTTTCTGGGCAGGAATCTGTGTGCTGGGTCAAAAGAAGCAGTTTTGGGGTGGAGGGTGGATTTTTCAGCTGAGAATGGAAAAATTCAGATGCTATGTTTGGGAAATGCCAGCTTTCCTCATCACGGAGTATTGAGCTGGGATGAACAATTCAGCTTGGAGTGAGCAAAGATGAAGGTTATTGAAATAAGCTGGCTGGTTCCAGTCAGCAATTTTGAGAGACTTTTGGTTTTCCAGTATTTGCCTGATTTTGGCAGGGAAGGTTTTTCATGTTTGGGCAGAAGAACATTTTCATTTCCCAGAAACATTTTGTGGGACAGGAAATCTTGGAAAGTTTGGTAGGTTATCAACTGTGCAGTCCTGCTCAAACCAGGCAAGGGACAGCCCTGGAGGGCTCCTGCTCACCTTAGACGATTTGGTAAAATGCTGATGGATCCCCTGCTACCATGGCTGCTCCCGTGGGGAAGCCACAGCGGTGCATGTGCTGTCCCATGGTTTGCCAGCCTGAAGATGCTCGTGTCCTCGGTGGTTTCCAACTCCTTCATGCCATCTCCCAGGTTGTGTCAGTGGCTGTGGCTCTCCTCCAGGTCAGCGACGCAGCACAGGTCCCAGTCCCCGTCCCTGCCCAGCCCACACCTGCCAGGGACGACTTTGCCTGTTTTCAGCTACTGCTGGAATGTGTCCATTAACAGGATTTTTAAGCAAAAAGTGTTGACTGGGCATTGTTCTTGTCCCCTAATGCAAATGAACGAGATGCCAAGCCCCGATTCTTCCTCTCGTATCAGCATTATTACTTTTCACAAATCGCACTTGTAATCTCATCAAGAAAAGATATCAAATTAATTAGCTGAGATAAGTTTTTTCATAAACCCATGTTGAAGGCTGTGAATTATTTTATCCTCCTTAATTCCTTTTTAATCGAGTCCTAGATCAGCCAAGCAATCATTTCACGCCAGCTCAAGGTCAGGCCTCCACTATCCACCACCCTTTTCTGGCTGGAGAAACCACAGAAGGTGCCCAGTGCTCAAACCAGCCCAGTCACTTGGGGATCGCACTGGAAAACAGACCAGCTCTGCTCCAGATGGAGCAGATCCCCTGATCACTGGTTTGCCCAGACCCAGACAGACCAGTATGGTGCTGGGAATGAGATGGGGAGAGTCCCCTTGCCCAGGGCTGCACTGCAGCAACTCAGGTCCATATTTTCTCCCCAGGAAAGCAGTCAAGGCCACACTGGTGCTCCTGCCCTTGCTGGGAATCACCTACATGCTGTTCTTTGTCAACCCGGGGGAGGATGAGATCTCCAGGATCGTCTTCATCTACTTCAACTCCTTTCTGGAGTCCTTCCAGGTATGGTCCTCAGCACTAGCTTGCATCCAAGTCCCCCCACCGAGGGATGCGGAGGAGCCCATCCTGTGGCTGATGCCTCACCGTGCTCCTGCTCCCTCCCAAAAACAGACCTCCCCAAACTCCAGGGTTGCTCCAAAGCTCCTGAACCTGGGGGTGGCTGCTGGCCGTAGCTCTGTGGTGACTGCTGCTTGTCTCCTTCCAGGGCTTCTTCGTCTCTGTCTTCTATTGCTTCCTGAACAGCGAGGTGAGCATCAGGGGTTAGGGTGGGGTGGGTCTACACCCTTCCCTGCCAGCAGACCCAAGCTCAGCCCAAGGCTCTGCCCCTGCACAGAGCTCAGAGGGCGCTGGCACCCAATCCCCCAGCTCAAGGCATCTGCCGTATCAGCCAGGGCGTTACCTCCCGCTCCAGACACAGGTTGTGCCTGGATGGGAACGGCTGTGGTCGGTCTCCTCCTTTGGAGGCAGAAAATCCACTCCTGAGAAGAGATGCTCTTGGGATGTACCCGTGCGATTTGGTGCAGCAGAAGGGCCCAAGGTCCCCTCAGCCCTGGGATGATGCCCATATACACGTGGGTACCCGGCACACAGAGAGGGGCACCTCCCAGGCTCTGACCCAAAACACAGACAGCAAAAAGCAAAGGAGGTGAAAGTAATGGCTGATTCTGGGGCTGATCATTTGGGCAGCTCTTTCCTCTGCCTCCCTCCAAATGCTCTTGCACCTTTGCTGGCTCAGGAGACTTTGCCACAGACAAGCTTGCTTCATTACCAAGTCGTAAATAAGTGATGCAGGATGAATAGGGATTGGACCAGGGCTAGCTGGTGAACCAGGAGCATATCACACCATGCAATTCATGGTCCTTCGTGTCTCAATCCCAGCTGGGCTGGCTGGTGAGTTCGGCGTTCACCCAACCGCACCATCTCATCTACCTGCGTCCAGTGCCCACCTCCCAGGGCCACCCCACGCTGCAGTCAATGAAAGGGCATTTCTTCACTGTTTACCTGCCACACAAAGCACTTGGGCTGTTGTAGGGTGGAGTTAATGTCGAAGAAATGCCATTAGCATGAACCAGACAAGCCATAAAACCTCCCTGACTGTCTCTTGCACCCCTCCCAGCCCCTTGCAGCATCCGCTGCAGCACGTGAGATGCTGGCTCTCCTGCAGAGTCCCTGATCAGATTTATTTCTCCCTTTTGTTTCCATTTTGTGCTCAGAGGCACCATCGGTTGGGTTCATCTCTTTTCATAGCTGCAAGGGCTGCATTTCACCAGCATCACATCAAACAAGGCTGGGTGCCCTGGGAGGTGACAGGGGCTCCTGGGACTCTTCCTGCCCCTGGGGAGCTGAGCAGGGTTTCGGCAGCATTTTTGGTTCAAAAGACTGAGGATGAGGATGGTGGGTGCCTCTAAACAACTTTGGACAGCTGTGTGGTGCCTAAATGTCCCCTCCTCTGTCTCGTGCCCCCAGGTCCGATCAGCTGTAAGGAAGCGGTGGCACCGATGGCAGGACAAGCACTCCATCCGTGCCCGCGTGGCGCGGGCCATGTCCATCCCCACCTCCCCAACCCGTGTCAGCTTCCATAGCATCAAGCAGTCCACGGCCGTCTGAGCCAGCAGCGAGCTGCCGTATGGGATGGGGGAGCCAGCGTCCCCGCTGCGTGGGACCCCCGACATGGCACAGCACAGGAGCCCGGTCCTGCCTGCACCCACCAGTCTCGCAGAGGACACACAAAGTCGCTGCACCTATGGGAAACCCTACAGAAGTTCCTGTCCTGCCTGCTGGGGCAGACCTGTAGGACAGGACAGCTGAGATGCTGCTTTGTCATCTCCCTGCCAGCGGTGTGACCTGCTGGGGTGACAGAAGGGGCTGGAGGAGCCTGGAGAGGCTGCAGCAGCCTCCCTGACTGCCTCCATCCTGGCACAATGCCCCATGTCCCATCGCTGCCTCTCTTTGAGTTTGTCATTGCTTTGAGGTGACGGAACGCCAGGACATTGCTGGGACAGCTTATGGGGCTAATCTCTTGGGAAGCTGGGTCAGCCTTCCAGTGAGTGCATGCTGGGATGCTGCTGGGGGGCCGGAGGGAAAAACCCTCTGGGGGGGACCAAAGCCCTTTGGGTTGACGGGGGGTGGATGGAGACCCCTGGACCGATTGCAGATGTTGCTTTATGTGGCTGTGTTTTTGTACCACTGGGATTATTTGAGCCCTGCCCCTCACCGGGTCCCCAGGAGGTCCCGTAACTGCTGCTTGGTCTGACCAGGTCATTTCTCATCTGAGCACCGAGGACATGAGGCAGAGCAACGGGGTGGGAGCCAGGAGGGAACCACACCGGGGACAGGGATGGGTCCCATGGGCTCTGAACAGCTACACACAGGGCTCATGTTCTGAAGAAAGGCATGAGGTTTGGTTAATCCTGTGGTCCATCCCACCCCAGATGGGTCTACAGACCTTCCCAAAGCCCCTGGGCCTCAGGCTGACCCCATACCCCTCCTCGGGGCTGGAAAGGTGAGGGAGAGCTGCAGCAAAGTGGTGGCTCAGCTCCCCAAAGGCAGCTACAGTGGGGACGTGCCGTGGCTTCGCTCCCCTCCTCCTTGCCCTGCTTCTACCCCTGCAGGCAGGCTCAGTGCCAAAGCTGCTCCTCGCTCTTACGCAGGGGATGGGGCCAAATCATTCCCACGCTGGGTTAAGTGCCTTGGAGGAGCGGCAGCCTCCCTCCCCTTGCTGAGGACCTTGCACAGACCCTCTCCAGTGCAGCTCCCGGGTCCCACCAAGTCCCCGATCCACCTCCAATGCCCTGTTTCATGTGATCACCCAAAGCAGCTGAGCAGAGAGGTCCGTGCAAGGTGGATGGGTTTGCCCCAGCTTCCTCAGAGCCACTTTTTCCCCGCCCCATATGAGGTGTGGGGATGCTCGGGCAGGTGGAGGATGCCCGAGGGGTTATGAGCTGAGTCTGCTCTCTGTATCCCAGGGACTTTGCCGCTGAGGCCCTGCAGGGTCTGGTATGAGTCCCTTCACACTTCTGTGCCTCAGTTTCCCCACTCTGAAGAACAGACATAAGTATTTCCCACCCTGGGGAGTTTTAAGCATCTTGGAAATTGTAGTAGTATGTGATTTCCTCAGGATACACCACCAGAAAGGAATAAAACCTTTCTTTTTTTCTTTCAAGCTAGGCACAGGCTAAAACCTCCAGGTTCTTTCTTTAAACATTCAAGAAGCTCAGCAGTTTGAAGCAAATTCCTCCCATTTCCCTCCCATTAAGATTTCCTACCTGCATGTCTACTGTGCAGCCAAAACCAGAAATGTCCCGTTGCCTCCAATAACGTGCTGGGAGCAGCGACAGCTCCCAGTATGACGGAGTGATCACAAGGACCATGCTTTGCACGTGGGGCAGGTTTTGGTCCCTGTACAAGCTCGTCCAACACCAACACTCCCAAAAACTGCCCCTTATCCAATATATGGGTGAGAAAAAGACCCCCAGTGTTATGCAATAGGGAAACTGGCAGCTCCCAACTTTATGGCTGCTTTCGGAAGGGGCTGATGCCCTGTAAGGAGTAGACTTGCTCTGTCCCCACCTTTGGACAGTTTGACTTCTCTGCCAGGTGCTTTGGCAGGAGCTAATAAAGATCTACCAGCTACAGAGAAGCGGAAATGCCCTGGGGAGCTTTTTCATTGTATATACAAGTGATGTTACCAAAAAGTGATGCGCTATGTGTTCAACTTGGATTTTTCTAAAGTGGGGTCATTTTTAGTGGAAGAGAAGATGAAAATTGAAAAACCAAAGAAAGAAACCCAAACAGAAGCATCTGTGTTTGCATCACTGTTTTTCCTTCTCCTCTCGGTAGTCTACTCTGACTGACATGACTTTGCTTTCTGTAGCTGGAGAGGTGTGTGTGTTCTCAGCCTTGTTTTATTAAAATCACTTTGATCCCTCTCACAAGGACTTTTGGGGCATGTTTATCCTTTGGATAAGATAACTCCAGCATGGCCACTCCCCACTTTCCATGGGAACATCCTCATGCTGCAGTGGGCTCAGCATCTCGGTAGCCACAGAAGCACCTGGGGAGCTGGTGGCTTTTTTGTCTCCTCTCTAAGTCCACATGCCCATAGCATGGAGGTGGGATACAGGCTCTCCACGAAGGTATCAACACCATCTCATCTAAGGGGGGTGAGGAGCACCCTGTGGGGGTCTCCCACACAAATACCATCAGGGTTAGAGAAACTCCTCCAAGTTTTCTGTGATGCTCCCTCTCGCCAGCTGAGCTAAGACAGAATAAAAACGTAATGTGCTTCGCAGCAGGAGGGAGGGCCAATTAAACCCGAATTTCATTTCATACATCAATGTTTACGAGTGAAATTCAGACACAAACATCTCTTTCTGGTCAAGCTCTTCCGTTGCAGAATTAATTTGCTCATCACACAGAGCCTTGGAGAGCACTGTAATTTGGTAAGCACCATGCACATAAATAATAATTACAGGTTCCTGCTGATTACATGATTGTATTTAAAGTTATCAAGTAATTCTGAGATTAATGACCTGCCAATCCTGTGCTCTTGACGAGGTTGTGGCCTCTTGAGATAATCCTGCATTAACCCTTGATGTTATCCTGGCACCTCTCGGGGCTGGGAGAGGTGAAGCGGGACCCTGAGGATGGGGCTTCCTGGGCTGGGAGCAAGGCAGACTCACAGGGACCTCTCTGGCACATGGAGATGGAGGTTAATTTAGCTTCTTTATTCAATTAACATATCACACCCACCACAGAGGTTGCCTCCAGCCCTGGAGTCGCTCCCCAGCCACAGCCCTACCATCTGGGCTTGAAGCCTGGGGGTTCTGACTGCCCTGCACTACTTCCCCAGCACACCAGGAGCTGGCAAAGAAGAAAACCTTCTGTCCAGAGCCTGAACCAAGGGAGGGAGACAATAGCTCATGGTCCTGACCCTCTGTGGAGGATCTGAGCTTTCATCCCACTTTCCAGCCAGACTGACCTGGGCAAACAACCTCATTGCCAGAGCTCAGTTCCTGCTCCACTGCCACAGGCATGATGTCCTGTCCACCAGTTGGAGGGTTTATAGCTTGTATATGAAGCCAAGCTGGGACTATCATGCCCCTTCCTCCGTCGTGGCTCAGGCATATTGTTTCTGTCTGGTTGTGCACAGCTTTGGACCCTTCCTGGGTGTTTAACCCTCCCTGGACCTTCCCAGGCTGGCAACGATCCTGGAAAGGGTCGGAAGTGGGGAGGGAGAGAACATCTTGTGGCGGTTTGTAGCCTGATGGGCTCATTTGTGCCTTTTGGTGCCATTCGCCCCAAGATGCCTCTCGCCTGTCAAGTGTTGTCCTTCCAGCGCTGCCAAACCCAGAAATAAATATTTCATCCTTTAATTCCAGTGCCCCGTCGCTCACTGCTCTCCCCCCCAGCACGAGTCTCCCGCTGACATCTGTCACTGCAGTCACAGTTAAATGGCTTTCAAAAGTGCATGGCGGAGAGAGACAGGCAGGTCTCTGCCACCTTCATGAAATTTTCAAAGGACAGTATTTTTCCCATTCGGAGGAAATCTAAAGATCAGAGCCGTAAGCACGGCTCCCCCTGATCCCATCAGAAAGCCCATCTGTTCAGCCCTGGAGAAAAGGCTTTTCTGACTGTTCCTTGAGGAGCCCCAGGGCTGTGCCGAAGGCAGCAGCGGTGTGTGCATCACACAACGTGCTGGAGATGGGCATCTGCAAGGAGCAGTGATGGGTCGGTCCCACGACCAAGAGTCACTCATGCTCATGGCTCTGGATCTCTCTGCAGTGGTCACCCACACCCGAATCCATGCTCCTCGCTGGAGCCCTCAGCGATGCTCCTATGGGGATGTGCACCAAGAGTTGTCCAGGTTTTCCAGGTTTGTTTGGCAATAGTTTGGTCCTTTGCAGCACCCAACTGCCCGCTCCCATCACCGCACCAGCAGAGCCCCTGCAAGCACCGTGGCCAGGGTGCCCATGCGAAACTATTGCCTTTAGGCTGCTCGAATCGGCTGCTGAGCCTCCTGCTAGTAGGGGAAACTGGGGCATGGATTTGCAGTGTGTTGCACAAGGAGATGCTGGCCGCTGCTTGCAAGCACCATCCTGCCAGACACCTCTGCTGCAGAGCATCCTCCAGCCCCCGTCATCCAGATCTGAGACCCGCTTCGGGAGACATCAGTGTGATGGGGGCTCAGGACCCTCCGCAGCAGCCTGCAGCCTCTCTCTGCCCTGGAGAAAGTAGCCCCAGAGGGACGTCCCCCATCCTGACCCGACCAGCAATCCCTCAAACGCGATTGCTTTCCGCTCCAACAGCAGCTTCCATTTCCAGGCAGCTTGCTGATATATTGAACTGCCCTTCCTGGCCCTCATGGCAGGAGATCCTAATTTGGGGTGCAGCAGCGGAAGAGTCACAACTTCCCTCGCTCCGCACTGTGCCCACGGGGACCAGTGCCCAGTGGGGTCCCCTAGCAGTACTGGTGGCAAGTGCTTGAGATCCAGAGGTCCATCTTCTCTCACGGTCCGTGGATGCTTCATTTTCTGCCTCCCCATTTTTGCATTGAGGCAAATCGCAAATGACTGAGCTTCACCTGCCCATTCCAGCACGTGGTGTCACTGACACGGCCATCCCGGCTCAGCCGGCACAATCCTTCGGGGTTTGTCTGCAGAGTGTGGCTGAGCTCTGATCACAAGGTGTCAGGGCTTGTGGCTTGGTCCCAAAGGATCGTTTCCAACTGCCAGAGATTATTAGCATCTCTGCTTCCAGAAGGGCTTCAGCTTTGCTTGGGATGAAGCCAGCCTTCAGGAGAGCAGATGATCCAGCCGTGTTGGAACTAGGAGGGTCTCCTGTCCTGTGCTTGCAGCTCCGGGGATGCTGGGTGAGGTCTTGGAGGCTGGATGAGGTCCTTCTTGCAGGAGCATGCCTTCAGCTGGATGGCTGGAGAGTCCCAAGGAGCTGGTGGCTCTGGAGAAGCCCGTGGGTATGTGAAATACGGGACAAAACGGGGAGCCCTGGTTTAAGCGCTTGCAGCATTCCCGATTGCAGAGGGATTGTTGGCACAGCAGGCGCCAGAGACCTGGAGGAACACAAACAAGGAAAACCGCAGCCTGAGAAGCATGTGTAAATGAAATACACTGCAAACACAGAAGTAGGATCTCAGTACAAGCCAGGAAAAAGCAGTGTGACTGTGCCTGCTGGTTCAAAAGGAAAATAAGATGAGATATTCAGGAAAAGCCTTGGATTATAGGCTAGAATGATTACGTCCTTATCGAAGTTTGACCGGTGCTGCATCACTAACCCAAAGCCATGGTAATAGAAATTGCTTATGATTCTGATGAAAATTATTTGAGTGGCTAATGGGAGCTATATTTTAATGCATTCATATGGTTAAGATGTGCTTAGAGACCGCAGATTGACTAAGCAGATAAAATAACCTTTTTTTTTTTGGTCAACAGGGAACAGCTCGTTCCGTAGATCTTTCCACACAGGGATCTTTCTGGCTGCTGCCTTTGTGCCAGGCGGTGCTAAGGGAAACTCATCCGATTACTACCGATAGAAAAAAATTGCAAGCGGAAACCAAGCAAGCTCACACACGGTGATGGGGAGATGAACCAAGCCACTGCAGCTTGTCACCTGCATGCCCTGGCAACTGCCCAGCCTGGTTGAGCCACAACCATGATTTTGGGGCAGCCTCCAGCCCACATGGATATGTCCTGTGCAGGTGCAGCCTTGAATTAGCCACTCCCTCCCTTCCCTGCTGCACGGGTGCTGCTGAGACTGTCGGTCCCTCTCTGTGACAGCTGGGAGATGCCACCATGTGGCATTTTCCTATTCACCCTCAGCATCCCCCGGTACGGCCAGGATCACCAGGCAGATTCCAGCATTTCTGTGTTTCTGGTCCACCTCCCCAGGGCAGTTGAGACCTGACAGATGCCTTATAAACTGGATCTAAGTGCATCTCACCACTGCCCGGAGCAGCCCCACTGCTTCCACGCAGCTTCAGGTGCTCCCAACACCATTGAGTCCTCTTGGGCACTTGTCCTCAGCGGCAGGGAGGCATCCCCTCCTCAGTGTTAGCCCTTGCACACAAACCCACCCTGAAGATGGGTCAAACCCACATATTTTAGTTCAGATCAGCCTACACAAGCTTCCTCCGTCTCTTTTGACCCCTGGGGGAAAGTATTTTTTTTATTAAATGCTAAATTCTGGTTGGTTTGGGGCTTTTTTTTTAAAGAAGATGTGTTTCTTGCCCCTAAAATTTCCCATCTGTATGTAATTCCCCTGATTTCTATTTATTTTTCCAAAAGCAGTGCCCCAATACACTGTGTGACAGCAAGGAAAAAAGCCTAGCCCAACCCCAGGAGATTTTCTCCTATAAAAGCTGCATCTCAGGCACGTTGCACCTAAATTGTGTGGAGAGATTTGAAGGCTTCGACACAATCTGAAGCAATCACAAATCCCAGCCTGGCAAAACACGATGCAAGTCAAGCACCGCTGGAGAGGAGAAAGTGCGGAGCCAATGCCATGGCAATCGAGGAAAATCTATGCAAAATGGGTAGCAATTAAATGAGAATTAACCAGGTTGCAAAAGGAGAAAATTGCTTCTTTCAAACCCTCTTGATTATAGAGCTGAAATGGCCCAGAGCTCCCATGGCTTATCACCGGCGTGAACAGACGAAGAGGCTGTTAATCAAGATTGTCAGAAGCTTTCCCAAAGCCAAACATCCTCGCTGGAGCGAGGGCTCGGCGGGGACCTTCGATTTGCTGCAGCTTCATCTGCTCAGCTATTAACCGCAGAAGGGCTGGTCAGAGAAAGCGGACGGCTTGTTGGTTTATTCAGAAAAGGGCTGGGGATTTCACACTGGTGGTCGGGAAGGTGACACCACTGGTGGGGTGGGATGGAGATGCACCATCCGCAGCCCATCCCCATCCCACGCAGCCCTTCTCCTTCCGTGTCCCTTACATCCCGAAATGGTGTTTGCCGTCGGCACCGAGGTTGAGCAGGCGAACGGGGTGTTTTGTCAGACCGTCTTGCCAAAAGCCAAGCCTTGACATGGGCTGATAACCTGCCAAGATGAGCTGGGTGCCAGGGAACGGCTGGGGGTGGGCAGACGTGTGATTCCTCCCCCTGTCCACTCTCACCCCCCCAGCACAGCAACCAGACGGACGGTCACCTCTGTCATCCGCACGGCTGCGGGCAATAAAAGGCTTTGGGAGAGGACCTGCATCCAGCCAAGGTCAGATCTGGTCCTCTGGCCTCCTAAAAGGATAGATCCCTGCTCCCCCAGTCCCACAGCTCTGGGAATCACCCGGGACACCTCTCGTCATCTCCCCTGAACAGCTCTGGGGGTTTGAAACAAGGACAGAGGGTGGGAAATTGCTTTGCATTGCGGCTGAAGCAAGCAGGGAGCACATGTGGGTGCACAACCAGAGATTCACACAAAAACCAGCCCTTCCTGCATGTGGAGAGGTGACCACCAGCTGTCCCTTCTCACCGTGCTCAGACAAATTCCAAAATAGGTGCCGCTTGGTGCTCAACAGCTGAGCTGCAGCTGCCTTCTGTGCCAATTACATACTTATGCTAACGCCACAGCGCTAACTGCATTAATAGGAGACTAATCGCACACCTAACGAATGTAAACGGGAGCTAATTACCTGACAGCGACATCGTGCTCCGCGCAGAGCCGTCCGTCTCAGCAAAGCGCGGTCCTTCCCAGGAGCATCCCGTCGGCAACCCCTGGGATCTCCGGGTGCCCGAGCCCCGGGGCCAGCGGTGGTGAATCACAGCGTGGCTCTTAGGACATGTCTGCTCCTAACCCCCAAGCAGGAATAGCCCCCTCATGCCCCATCTGATCCTTCCTGGGGCGAATTAAGCCCAGCACATTGGCCAGGAGGTGTATTTAGGTGGAGAGTAACAAGGACTAGAGGTAACGGGCACAAACTGGAGCACAGGAAGTTCCATCTTAACATGAGGAAGAACTTCTTTACTCTGAGGGTGGCAGAGCAGTGGCACAGCTGCCCAGAGAGGTGGGGGAGTCTCCCACACTGGAGACATTCAAAACCCACCTGGACGCCGTCCTGTGCCACTGCTGGAGGGGACCCTGCTCTGGCAGGGGGTTGGACTTAGATGATCTCCAGAGGTCCCTTCCAACCCTGACGATTCTGTGATTCTGTGAGAGTACATACAGGCTTTGGTCTCTGACCATGTATCCAGATCACCCATGATGATGGGTGCTGCCAGTGTCCATCGGGGTCTTGCCCTTGTCCCAGGCCGCCAGCACCGTGGATATGACCAGAGGCAGTGGGTCTACGCTGGGGACACCCAGTATGCCTGGCAAGAGGGTAGGAATGGGTTATTCCTGCCTGGAAGGAGCAGGCAGGAGCTGGGGAACGCGCTGACCGCGCTCAGGGGCTGCTCAGGTGCTGTGAGGCCGGGTTTTGCACCGCGTTCCCGTTGCTCATGCCTGGCCCCACGTTTCCCGTGCTTCGCAGCCACTCGCTAATACCCATCCCTCGGGCTCCTCCAGCTCCCTGCCTCCGGCACATGAAAACTGAGCCGGAAATTTCACATGGCCCCAACCACAGCTCCTCGTCCCGAGGAGCATCACAGCCTGGTGCTAAGCAGGCAGCAAGCAGGATGGTCGTGCAGGCTCCTCCCCATGGGCTCTGTGCCCTTCTTCTCCTTGCTGGAGGGCAATCAGTGCCTCTTGGCTTGACGGTGTGATAAACTAGCAGCAGTGGCAGCTCTTTGAGGGAGCACAGCAAGGGCAGCGGAGGGGGAGCGGGACGCAGGCGGGTGTCAGGACGCCTGGCTTTGAAATCCAGCCTCAAGTGCTTGAGTCTCCCTCTCAGGGTTTTGAATGAGTTTTAAACGCATTTACCCACCCATAGCACTACGCTAACGAAGGGCAGGTCACCCAGGGGATGTTTGTTGCGTGTTTGGACACCGTTATCAGCCTGCCAAAGCAGTGCGATCCTCCAAATACCCTTAACTCTGCCCCTGTGCAGGAACCAAAGTGTTTGAGAGAGTAAAACATGTTTGGGAAGGAGGGAAAAACTGGATTTAGAGGTAACATTTTCAGATAACCAAGACCCTGTTCAGTAGCTGGGCTAAAATCTACCGGAGCTATTGGGCCAAGGCCATGCATCGAGGAAGAGACTGAAGAAGGTACTTCTCAGGGCATGTGGCATTATTAAGGTTGGGTTGTACTCTAGAAAGCTGTTATGGTTTGAGGAATTCACAAGAATTTATTGTCATTTAGACAATTATTCTCTCACTTGATAACCCCTCCCCACCCAGGAAGGGGAATCGGGAAAAAACAAGGAAACCTGAGGGTTGAAACAGAAACAGATTTAATAGAATAAGACTAAATAATTAACATTAATAATATTAAAGAATCAGTATTGATAGTGATACCAATATAAAATATGCAGGGATTATATTCAGCCCGTTCTATCAGCAGAAGCCGTGCACTCCCAGCAGGGACAGCAAACGTGGGACCCTGCGAGCCCTGTGGGTTTGGGAGGAAGGGAAGGGCTCAGGGCTCCGGCACCGAGGCGAGGAGTTCTCAGGGTGGCAGCCATCACGGGGGAGAGAGAACTCCTCAGCAAACTCTCTAATTTATATTGACTGTGCCGTTCATGGTATGAACTAACCCTGCTGGCAGCTTGGGTCAAGTGCCCGGGTCTCGCTCCTCCTCATCCCCGCACCCGGCAAGCTCGAAAACACCGAGACCTTGAAACCCGCACACCATGGCTGGCTGTAAAGGAAATATTTTCACAAATTCAGACACTTCTAAAATTGCAGTTTTCCCAAGCATTAGAAGAGAAACCAATCCTGTGTCGCTCAAACCAGGGCACAAACTATGAGCAGGAGGAGCATAATCACCCACGCCGTTACAAACAGGAGGGGCGGTTTCTCCATCACACATACATTGTTCTTTGCAATCTTCCCGCTGCCGAGCCTGAGCGAGCAGCTCGGCATCACTGCAAGCAGCGCGCGCTGGTGCCACTCGCCGCAAGCGCTCCCGTGCTGCAAAGCGATTGCGGAGCAAACCCTGGCTGCGCTCTCGCCACGTTCAGAGACGGCGATTGCACGGCGTGAGAGGAATCCTAATGGGACAGCGGGCGGCTGCGGCAGTGTTTGTCATCTCAGCAGTCCCTCCCAGGCAGCACAGGACTGCGCTGGCACTGAAGGCATTCGGGGCACTGCAGGAAGGAGCGCAGGCAGCGCTCTCGGGGAATGGTGGCACAGAGAAGCAGCGTCTTTCTTTTTTTCTCATCACGATGCTCAGTGCATAAACAGTGTCATGGGCTCCTTAAAATGAGCAGGGAAGACACTGGGTTCGCAGTTTTTGCTGCAAGGGGATAGTCCAGTGCCACCCCACGTTGGTCTGGCAAACTTGGCCACCCAAGCCACACTCGGGAGCTGTGCACTTGCACAAGTCAAGAACGTAGGTGGGATTTAGAAGAGGGGTGGAAGTCAAGGAAAGCATTTCTTTCTCCCCTCCCCCAGAGCTGACTTTGTTTTGGGGTTAGGAATTCCTCAGTGGATGCAAGCAGCTGTCCAAAACAAAAAAGAAAAAAGAACTAAAAAAGGTTTTGGAAGCAAATTTCCACCCAAATCAGTATCCTGGGAGGGATCCACATCATGTAATTTTGAAATATCACAGCAAAATATTTCAAATATTTCAAGAAAAAAAGTTATTCTGGATTTTAAGGGAGACTGACAAATTCCACCAGAAGCCCTACGCACCCTGGTGTGTGCCAGCACTAATCATAACACAAAATACTTTTGTCTGCCTCGGATAGACTTTTTTCAGTGGGTACAGGGCAGACCAGCTGCATTTTCCTCTCAGAGGAACATTATTTCTTTTCCCACTCGGTTAAACCTTTGTGGCTACACCATGCTGCCGACCTCTCTGTAAAGAAGGGGCTGCATTTCATTAGCCAGGGGAAAGCATGCAGCTTGAACAGGAAAAAAATCGATACCTGTCATCTGTATTTATGTATGAGCTTTCATTAATGTGGACTTCGAAGTTTGGCTGATGTTCTCTGTATCTGTCCCTAATACCTGCTGCTCTGCGTGCTCTCCTCGCCCCAGTCAATAGCCATTGCTGTTTCCAAAGAGATGCACTTTAAAAAGCATCTGCACCACTTACTTTACCCAAAGGAGTGGGATTTTTTCAGCAGTTCAATAATATTCATGTACAATATAAATGAATACAATATCCTTTGATGCCCTGGCCAGGTTGATGGTGTTTCTCTCTTTTCTCCATCATCTCTTTCCTACAGTAAAGGGAAAAAATTAGTCAGGGCTCATCAAATAGTCTCAGTCAAAAATATTTTTTCATCTTGAGAAGCATTTGGGGATTGATTGCTGTTTTCTTCTTTAATAAAGTACCTATTTCTTTCTTGTTTTTCTTTCCCACCGGAAGATCAAAACCCCAAGCGTTATTTTATTGGCAAAGCTTTCAGCTTTCAGTTGCTAAAAACCTAAGATGTTTTGGCCTGGAACCAAAATCATGCAAGTCTTTCCAAGGAACATTTTAAAACCTCGAAACTCTTCTTAGTTTTGTAGGGTTTTGGTTAAGATTTATTTTTAACAAGTCCTGGAACAGATGTAGTCTGGGAGGGGGTTGTGCATTCACCACCTCTGTCTACAGGTCGCATCTTCCACTGTGCTCATGGCTATGGCAGGATAGGAGCTGAGGATGCCCTAGCACGTCCCTCCGCATCCCAATTCCTCCTGCACAGTCACTTCTGGGTTAATTCAGAGCTCTGAGCTGGTTTCACCTTTCCTAAGACCAAGCAGGGATCCCAAGATTGGACATATTGGCAAGGCATCCGTTTTGGGTAGCAGCAATGCGCTAGCAGAAGCAGCTTTCTAACTTGGCATCTCTCCACAGCAGCAGCAAAAAATAATCCAATAAAATGAAATGGGAAGAGAGAAATTCAGAGACTCGAGTGCCTTCTGCCTGCAGCTGAGCTGGACCTGCCTTTCTCCCGTGGTTTCTGAGGATGCTTTGAAGTCCCAGACCACCCCTGCCACATCTGGATCCTCTCTCTCTCTTTCTTCGCCTCATTCACTGCCCAAGAGTGGATTTAACCTGCGGAGCTGCTGGTTTCCCTTTGAAGAATTATTTGATTTAAGCACCCTTGTCCCTCGATCCTCCCTATCGCTCCAGTCCTCCCCTGCAAAAAGAAAGCGGCAGCTGGAAATCACGTGTGTGGCACTGTTGGCACCGGCCTTGGCATGCACGGCACGGCACGGAGCAATGGGCCACGGCAGCGCTGGGAAGCTTGATTGCCTTCAAATTGAAAACTAATGACTGAACATCAGTGTCTCAGTGCTGGAGAGATTTCCTCTTCATTTACTCAAAAACAAAAAGGAGAAGCAAGGTGAGCTTTGCTCGCAAGGGTCCTTGATGAAACCAGAGTGCAAGGGGCTTCTTTTCGCTATGCTGCTCTCCATTAAAGAAGTTTCTCCAGCAAATATTGAACACTGGAAAGGTGGTGAGGGTGTGACCCCATTCCCTTTTCTTCTATTAAATTGCTTTCACCTCCAGTTGCAATTCTTACAAAATTAGGTTTTTTTAATTCACCTGAAAAACTTCCTTCTGCTCCTTTCACCTGAAGGAAAATTGCTGGCAAAGCCTCTTGTCCATGGAGGAAAAGCTGGAGGCAGACCCGAGGCACCCCATGGTCTTCTCTGGGGTGTTTGCATGCCATGCATCTGCACCTCTTGCGGCACTGTGGGTTTCCTGAGCTGATGGCTGCAGCTCTCCTTTGCTGTGACTCACACAGCTCTGCAGTCACTCCTGGCGTGTGGTGGGAAGGGTCCTGCACTCCTGGCTGGTGCTTGAGTGTCACCTGAAGTCAAAGCTCAGGGGAGACCTTATCACTCTCAACAACTACCTGAAAGGAGGGTGTAGCAAGGTGGGCATCGGTCTCTTCTCCCAAGTAACAGGTGATAGGACAAGGGGAAATGGCTTCAAGTTGCGCCAGGGGAGATTTAGATTGGATATTGGGAAAAAATTCTTCACGGAAAGGGTTGTCAAGCACTGGCACAGGCTGCCCAGGGAGGGGGTGGAGTCGCCATCCCTGGAGGGATTTAAAAGACGGGCAGATGTGGTGCTGAGGGACGTGGGTTAGTGGTGGTTTTGGCAGTGTTGGGTTGATGGTTGGACTCGATGATCAGGTCCCTTCCAACCCGGACAATTCTATGATTCCATGATTCTACCTTCCTGGTGCAAGATGCACAACCTGGGTGGAAGTGCCCGCGCTGCCAGGCTCTCCTGGCTGTGACAGCTCCAGGGAGATGGATACACAGAAAAACAACAGCACTGTGACCCTTTTATCCCCAGGACAGAGCCTCTGATGCCTGCCGAGACCCCCACCCCCTGGGACCCGCTGCCTCTGAGAGCCACAAAACTGGTGGCCGGCTCAAAATGATAGACGAGAGGCCGGGTGGGCTGCTGACCCACAGCAGCTCAGCACGAGCAGCTGGACTCCTGCCAAAGGAGATGGAGACCTGCTCATTTTTTAAAGCACTGGATAGATCGACACATCTCAGTGAGTTCAGACAGTTCCTCTCCCCATGTTTTGGGGAGAGAAGAGCAGGGGTAAAGCGGACTGGCCCTGGGGGCTTTCCCCGCACTGTAATTTCATCACGCAGACAGGACGAGCATTAACCGGTTGGAGGTGAACACCCGGCATATTTATTGCTGTCTGAGCCAGATGTACTCCTTGCGGAGCATCTTTCCTCCCAATGCAGTGCTCAGAAATGCCTGGCTGATTAACAGAGTAAACAGCCGAGGCAGGAGAGAGAGACCTGGTGATGGGATCGAAACTTGGAAGGGGCGGCAGCAAAGCCGAGAGGCAGTTACAGATGACAGAAGCTGCATAGGAAAAGGAGCCGAAAAGGAGACTTGTGGAGAGCTGGAGGTGGCATCAAATGGAAAATCCCCCTAGGACTGCAACCAGCCGTGATTTTACCCAGCTCCCGCTGCCTCTCAGGTAACTCAGTAACTCTGTGTGGAATAATCAGGTTTTCTAGTTTCATTAACATGCAAAGACGATCTCCATGAACTCACTCCTGATCTGCAGCAAGCTCCTGGGGGAGCCATGCCTGCACACCTGCGAAATTAAAGGCATCACATTAATTCCGCATCCCAAGTGCCAGGGAGGGCATGCAGACGCTTGCACCCACATCCAGCCTAACGCAGCGTAAGAGCCTCCACATCACACAGCAGCATCAATTCAGGCACCTTGGTTTGCTCTTACCGGTGGCCCTCTGAGGATGGTGTCTCTGAGGAAGCCCAGTGTGGTTCCCAGGTGGGATGGGGTGGGGAGCGCAGCCGGAGCCTTGCCACCCCAGCCACATCAAGGTTCTTTCAGATCATCTCCGCCAGCAAGAAAAGCAGGGCTTTGGCAGGTGGGTTTCTTGGTATTTCCAGGCTGAAGCTGCCTCAACAAATCTCCAAGCTGTGGGAAGAGCCCTGAGATGCTTCCCCTGTGCTCAGACTGGCCATGGGTGCTGTGTTCAAACCCCCAAGTGTGAACCTGCACCTCTCTCTGCCAAACCAGGTGGCCGTTGTGTCAAACGTGCAGGCACATGCAGAGCCATCGTTATCCCCCCAGCATTCCCGGGATGCTGGGGATGTGCTGGGATGCGGGGCTGTGGACAAGGAGAGAAAGAGAGAAGTTGCCTTGTTGCTCTGCCGGTAAGGGGTTTGGCGGGGGAATCCATGACAACTTTGCTGACAGCTGAGAAAAATTGTTGCTGCAGTCAGTCATCCTGTTGTTTGCACAGGGACAACACAGTGTTTATTGTCGGGCTGGTTTTTTATGGCTTCTCCCCTTCCTTCAGGCAGGAGAAACGCCAGCGATGCAAAAGATGCTGCATGGTCTTTAACAGCAGGTTAAATACAACAAATTGCAGGGATCTTCAAATCAAGCCATGCCATCACTCGAAACCAAAACCTGTGAAAATCCATTTGGGAATTTATGTTATATGGGTGGAGAATTTCTTGGCCTGCATAGAGATACGGGTGAGTGTGACAGAGCATTAAAACACCTCTTAGACAGGTGATAAATAGGAGCTGGAGCAGGAAGACAGACTCAGCACGTGTAGAGTGATCCTAAGGACATTTTACTGCTACCTTTAACTTCCTCTAGTAATTACAGAATTTATTAACTTCTTAGCCCTGCTCATTTTCAATTCCCCATTCTCCATTTCTTACAGATGAAGTTTATCTTTTAAAACACCCTAAACCAGACCGTTGAGGCAGACATTAATGCAGAAAGGAGAAGGAGCAGGAGCACTGGCCATTGCAGCGTGGCCAGAGGAACGCCCTTCCCGAGGCTGGTCCCCCTTTCCTGCCTGGGATGCAACTGATTTAGACCCCAAGCATGAACTTTTTTCTGACTTACACTATTGCATGGGAATTTTTTTGCCCTTTGATTCTTTGTTCACATTCATAAACCCAGAAAAAAAACTTCATGTGCTGCAAGCCCCAAAAATGTGTGGCATGCAGTGCCTTTTTCAGCAGGTGATCAGCAGCAGCAAGCTGCAGAGACTTCATTTACGTTTAGCTACATCTGTTATGAGTGTGGGTATACTTCATGGGTTAATTACAATAACCACTCCTACCTAATTTTTGCCCTATTATCTATTTTTCACTGGGGCTACAAAGAGCCCACCAGTTGCTAATAAATTGGATTAAACTGGAATTGATTCCACAAGCATAATCAGAAATATGAGAAACTCCCAAAGAAGTCATCTGAAAGTCTCTACAGTGCTGTCAGAGACGCTCCTGCATCCTCCCAAGGAATCCTGCTCAGAAGTTCATAGTGTGTGGGTACACATCCATGCTGATGCTCTGTAAGAACCGTGATGCTTCTTAGGTTCAGCTGTCCAGTACCATCCCGTTTTAATCACCATTTTTCCATGGCTAGAGGAAGCTGCTGCTTGAAGACAGTGCTCCAATGGTGCTACAACATCAGGCTGCTGCTCTACTGTGCCCATACTTGGGACAGGTGTAACTTCAGAAAAAAAAAACGCATTTAAAATCCATCTGGAAGCTGTGGTAGGAAGGAGACAGGGATGTCTTTGCCAGCAGGACGGCGCTTGGGGGGTTGAACCCTTGTGTGGTGGCACAGAGCCATCCCCTGGTCCACAGGACGAGGCATCAGAGCCCAGCACCTGAATGGATGCGGGCTGAGCGCGCAGGGGCTGTTTTTAAACAATTGCTCCAAAATACCTTCCTATAGACAAGCTACATTGAAAGAGTCACATATGCAGGTGTCTGAATGCAAACAGCTGCCTTGGCTTATTTCCCAGTATTCTGGGAATTTCAGTGGGAACTGATTTCAAAGCCATGGGATTTGCCTCTGAGAAGGGCTCCAGTTCCCGGCGCTTGGCTCCAAAATTAACTGAATGCTTCTGAAACTCCCCCTACCTTTCCTGATGGAGTAGGAATTTGCTGTTTTGAGAGTGGATCACCTGCCAACCATGGCTGTCACCTTCTTATCTGTCCCCCCTGGGGCTTTCCAGTCCCCTGTTCCCCTGCATGGGGACTGGTTAGTCCACCCTGCTTAAAGCTTAATCTGTGGGCTCGACTCTCCTTTACCCAAAACATTAGCAGCGGGGAGCAGCATTGAAGGGAGAGCTGTCCTTGCTCAAAAGCCTCTCAAAACTGCCAGTCAGGTCCGAAAACCAGAGTTGGCCCTGGTCGGGCTCAGCCGGACGGTGTTCCCACCCCATGCCGGCTGCCTCCTGGTGACTGCAGCCAGAGGGAATTTGCTGTGGGTCTGAATTAAGTATTTTGTTAACACAGCTAATCTTGGCTAAATCCCTGCCGAGCTCAGCTCCTCCTTGATTTTATTGCCTTACAGGCTAATCGACAGGAGCCTGTTGCTGTCTGTTTTAGCAAATGGACCCTGCTCGGCTGCTGCCAAGGGATGGGCACAGAGAGCGGCCAGGAGGGACCGGGGTTCGGCTGGTTGCCTCTGACAGAAAACCAGAGTTTTCCCAAACAGGAACACTGGTGCCCCTGGGGCCAAAGAAACGGCTTGCGTAGAGGTTAAACCCAGTCTTACCTTAAAAAAGCTATGCCATAGCTTGTCTCAATGGTCAGGAATGTACTTGGTCTCCCCAAGAGCTTGTGGCAAGGAGCTCCAGCTACATCTGCAGGAGTGTAAGGGGGACCAGATAACCATGTGGAAGGGAAATTCAGGGAGTTATGACACAGAGAAACCACCTCTGTCTCACAAACTCCCTAAGCCACAAATAGCTGGAGCCTGGGAACACCTTTGCGTGCTTCTCCTGCTCTTTCCCTAGCACTTGCTCTTGGCCGCTGCCGATGCGCTATGCGGTGAGAAGGACCTCTGCTGCCCACCCGTGAGGCTGCTCTTAGGCTGGGCAGGAGCACGACTGCGAGATGGGGACCGGCGCTCATGGCTCAGCCGTCCCCTCAGTCCCAGGGCCAAGCCTGAGCCACCCGTGGGGCTGCGGGAGCCGCCGTAGCCTGTGTTCGCTGGAGGAAGGCGACGCAGGAGCATCTCTGACAGCAGCGTAGAGACTTTCAGATGACAGCAGCATCCCCCTCCTGGTGTTAATAGGCCTTCAGGCATCAGGGTAATAACTCAGACAGACAGACTCAATCTTTCTTCTCTGGCTGGAAATGGTGAGGAGCAGGAACAGAAAGATCCTGAGCCTGCATTTGACATCAATCAAATATGCATGGAAATAGTTTGGTGGCCATAACAAAGCAGCAGGGAGGAGGAGAGCAGGGAGGTGCTCCTGAATCACAAGCCAAGCATGGGAGGGGGTGGGTGAGGGTGGCTGTGCGGCTGAAAGCAGCAGCCTGAAACCCACTCCCTGCTCAGCCCTGGAGCCGTTCATGGGGCTGGGCGACTGCCCGCAGAGTCCACGCGTCCTGCCCAGCGCTGCTCTGCCAGCCCACACCCCAGTGCTGTGCGGGCAGGGTGAGAAACCTGGAGGTAGACAACCTGCTAACGGGCAGTAATGAGCACCTCCTAACGGCTGCCTGATGGGTTGTGCCTGAGCTAAGAGGGAACTGCATAGGACACCCCGAGGGAGTGAGCAGGAGCTGTGGATGAGGTGACCAAATGCACCTGATTTAATCCTGAAATGCTCTGGGCAGGCTCTGAACGAGGAGAGCTTGGCAGCACCATCCTCATCCTCAGGCTCCGCAGGGCTGCTCCGCACAGGGGACCTCAGAAGCTGCCCCAGCGCGATGGCGGGAACTGAGGCAGAAAAACAGCAGGTCAACCAAAGCAGCCCGGCACGGACAAGTCTCCCTCCAGCCTCTCCTGCTCTGGCCCTATCGATCTCCAGCCACGCGTAACCTCCATGCTCTCCCTGGCTTCTCTCACATTAGTTTCACACCATAGCTTCTCCCTCCAGCTCCGCCAGCACTTTGCACATGGGTTGCGGCATCGCTGCGTGTCCGTGCGCTTTCTGCTCTCTGCCTGCTCCCACGTGCAGCTGCAGAAGAACTGCAAGAGTGGGAGCTGGTGAAGTCTTCACGAGAGCATGCACCAGTGACGACTCCTTCATAAACCAAGTATGTTAACAGGGATTCCAAATAAGAGCTTCTGTTGGTTGGAAGTGATTCTGGGTCTCTCCATCAGCAAAACCGGCACCCACGGCCCTGAACTGACTCCTCTCCCGTCCATCTGCAGTCCCGCTGCTGGGACTCTACTCAAAATGAACATTTTCCTTCTGATTAGCAAGAGAAAAAAGCTGCAGAGGTTCGCTGAAATCTTGCGGTTGCAAAGTCTTCAATCTCCATCAAACAGTCATTTAGATGTAAACACTCTCCTGTGGACCCAGAGCTGCTTACAACAGACAGTTGATGGGGATTGGACACTTTATGGCATAAGGCTGTGTTTTATTTACCTGCCTCGGCAATAAAGTCTGGAGGTCGTTCAGCAGCAACAGTTCACCAGCAGTTTCTCGTTAAAGCTGCTGTGCTCACCTTTAATTTTATTTTTTTTGTGTGCGCGCTTTCCTCCCCGCACTCCTGTAAAGCCGCCAGGTTGGATGCAGTAAATCGGTGTTTCCCAGGTGATGTCAATGGCGCAGGGCCGATTCACATCAGCTACGGATCTGTCCTGCCCCATGCATTTGGCTTCCTGGCACAAAACAATAAGACTTACAGCTTCTGAAGGAAGCAGTTATCGAGCGGGGGCAGGATTTGCTATGAAACAAGGGGATTTTTGTGATGCACATGAAGAACGACTTCTCTAACTTCCTCAGTGCAAGGATGCTGCCAAGGTCACCAAATCAAACCCACATCAGGGACCTCTCCTCTTTACATTTGGTTGCAGAGGTCTCTGCAGCCGTACACAGCAAGGGAGCGTACAACTGACAGCAGCTTTCAGTTCATCGCTTTCCATTAAGAAAAAACACACACACACAGTCGAAGTACCTCTACAGTGACAAATCTGCTGATGCAATCAAGTCCTCCTAAGTAATATTGTGCTCATAAACCTTCATCTGGACGTGACTGCTCCTGCGCCACCAGACAACAACTAGGATGAGTGGCCAAACACCCACCAGCGCAAACTGCACAAAGAACCACTGTCTGCAGCTCCATGCTCTCAAGCCCCGGACGCTAACGCACAGCACCTGCAAACCAACACACGTTAGAAATGCTGCAGTGAAAAGGGAAAGTTTGTCGTGACCCCATGCAGCCACGGAGAGGGGTAAAGGGAGAGACAGAGATGGAGACAGAGACGGAGAACAGAGGAACACAAAAACCACCACAACTGGGGAATCTCCATGTATTTGTAGGCACAAGGATGGATCACTCATATGTGCGATGATGGTTTATTGGCTCTCTGTGTCCTCCAGTCCTCAGTTTCTCTCCTTCACTGTTTGTGGGTCTATTTTTCTCTCACTGATGAACCATTTCCAGCTGCTGTGGAGCAGGTCTGAGCATATGGCACCTGACACGCCGGGCACAGCCTGGTACCCCCAGATAGTCCCCACTGGCCATCACCCTGTGCTGTGTGAGGATAAATGCTGCAGTGGCTCTTCGCATACCACCCAGGAGCTAATTTAGAAGGGGACTGAGCTTCAAACAAATTCATTTTGTGCAGGTTAGAAGGCATTTGCAGGTGGCAATAGCTTTCTGTCACTGTTGGCTTAGATGGAGTTGAATCTGGACTCCTGCCCCATTCTTCATGCCACAGCTTGGACTTGAAGACAGAAATTGCCACCAATGAGGTGGCCAAAGACCCCGTGTCCCTGTTCGAGGTGGCTCAGAGGCTCGCAATGAGCCAGACGCTGGTCCCAGCCATCCATCCCTGTAATTCCCCATGCTCTCATCTTTCACCCACCTCCAAAAGAGATTTTAAGGCAGACCCTGCTCCTGTTATAGTGCTACAAAACTAGTGTTCTCGTGGATTCGGTGCTTTATGCAATAGCGGAGTGTGAATGTACATCTCTCCTCCCCCCACACCGCTAATATCACCCAGGATGCAGTTAGGTTTTCAACAGTACAAGCAGGTTGCCTGAGGATAGCCTTTCCCTACCTCCCGAACTGAGGATGATTCAATTATTTACAGGAAGAGGTTACAAAAATATACTGAAAATTACTTGAGATTAGGTGAGGCTTTCTTCAATAACAGAGGCTCTCTTTCTCTGCCTCTATTGATTCTGCAGTCAAAAAAAAAAAATAAACACAAAGTTTACAAAAAGTTTTCAGCTGCTTTTTTTCTCAAGCTTCTGAAAACTTCAGCTCCAGGGAGGCAGGAGATGCGAGGTTTGAAAAGCAAACACGGGGCTGATGGGTGTGAGTATGGGTCTTGGCAAAGCTGCATAACGATGCCCCACGGTCCCACACAGCAGCTCTTTGACCTTCCAGCGATGCGGGAGGTGTTACGCTGCCCTGACGACCCTGGGCAAGCAACAACTGCTTTGCTGGGCTAAACCGGGACAGTGAGTTGGACCAGCCCTTGTGGAGGGGGTGGTGTCGCTCTCTAGCTCTTCTCACCTACAACAGACATGAGAAGGAGGATCTCAGAGGGTTTTTTTTCTACACTGACTCTGGGCATTGGAGACTAGCTGGTTATCAGACCAGGAGCCCAGCAGAGAACCCAGGAGTCCTGCTGCTCCATCACCAGTGACTGCAGCTTGGGGATGGGATTTTCAGTGCAAACTTTCAGGTTATTTAAACTTTTCTTTTTAGCAAACAAATCCTCCAAGGAGGGAAATTTTTTTCTGCCACTCTTCTCCAGGGAGAAAATATCCCTGGGGGAGTTTGCGCCCCCATCCCACTGGAAGTCAGCTCAGCTGCCAGTTTTGCCATCTTCTGGGTGTCTACAAGCTAAAAATACACTGTGTACAACCAACCTGCCACCCGTTAGCCCCGGGCAATGGGACTGACAGGCGCTCACGAGCTGCAGAAATTTAAATGAGTGCTTCACAAACAAAAACGAGTGAGATTTCAGATGTCTCGCTGTGCTGCACTGTGAAACTCCTCCACGGTGGGCCGGGAAGGGCTTTCAAAGCACCTGGGAAGTTAATGCTAAGTGAAGAAATATCACGCAGAGTGGGGTACGCTGGTAGACGGCTGCTGCTGGGCTCTTCTCCAGTGCAGGACTTGGATTTATTTGTGCTGCTTGACCCTGAGGGCTGGCTGTGCTGTCTGCACAGGATCCCATGGATGATCATGGTGAGCACCGCTTTTTTGCATATAACACTCCTTGGAGCCAAAATGAAGGCAATTCGGGGAGATACCACGTCCCTGATCCTCCAAGTTATCAGCACCGAGGGCAACTGCAGAGTTCCACCATCCCAAGGATCTCTTTACAACAGGTCCATAGCATTTCTGTGCTCCTCTGACCTATTTTAGGTGGCTATTGGGGTGGAGGTAAAATCTCTGGGGAATGAGAGTGCTCCATTAACTGGATCTGCTCTGACAGCAGAGGGGTTTGGGGACACCACGTTGTCTGTGGCTGCCAGCATGGTCAGATGAATCCCACCCCACCCATAGTACCAGCAGTCATCCGTTGGGATTTTTCCTTTTGCAGGGGAAAATAAAAGAAGTGTTTTAAATCCATGCTGCCGGACAGAGGAGCTGACTGCAGCAGCCAGCAAAAGCAGTACTGCTGACTGCGTAATGATAGCCTGGCACCGATTTCCATGTCACAGTCACTCCTGTTGTCACCCACTTAAAACTGTAACAACTACTGACAACAACAGATCCTCAAAGTTCACAAAATACTGTATTTTTCCTGGCTTTTACTTTATTAGCAGACAAGTGCCTTACAAACTGCCCAGAATATCTACAAACACCCAAGGGACCACCTGCCCCAACTCTTTCAAGCCCTGCCTGGGCTGACAAACCTCTCGGACCCTGGTGAGGAAGCAGCCAAGGAAGATCATCAAACCAGGGCTGTGGAATAAGCTACAGATGAGACCCAGCACATCACGACTGTGTTGTCACGCAATTGTCGCTGTGAGAGCTCATCAGGTACGGGAGAGCAGTGGGTCTGTAAGTGTTGTTGTGAACAGAAGTGCTTTGGTTCCAGGCATTGTGATTTAGCCAATTTAGATGTCACAGAAGATAAAGAGGTGACTTGCATACAGTGGATGAGCATCTTCAAAGGTGAAAATAACACATTCTGAAAAGAGTTTTCAGCCAGTAGAGAAAAGACATAGCAAGATGTCAAATGGCTGGAAGGTAGGCAGACACACTGACGTTAGAAACCAGGCATGAGTTTGAAAAGGTTACCATCAGGGGCTTTGCCAGGCCTGGCAGCAACCTGTAAAGAGACCTGCTGCCCTCCAGAGAGTCCCAGGGGCTTGGCCAGGGTCTGCTGGGGCCCAAACAGCGTCCCGCTGCCCTCCAGGGACTTATTAACTGGAGCAGTGCTGGAGTCATCCCTTTTTGCTGTCTTCAGATGGAAGCCAGCAGTGGTCCTGGCAGCGAGGGTTTCAGCAATACACCACGCGCTTGTATCAGGACACAAGCTGACATTCCCTGCTCCGTGTTTATCACAAGATCAATTAAAAGAACCGATGCTCCCTTGTAAGGTGCAACATGCAGGAGTACCTCTGTGGGTTCAACAGCTTTGGAGTCAGTCGTACGAAAACTCTTGCCAAAAATTACAAGATAACCTCTGCCAGAGAGAAGCTGCAACAGAAGCTACGTGCCTGGCATCTGCTGCGAGCTTACCTGGTTCCAAACGACACAGTGGAGCGCGTCAGAAAACCCCCAAGGTCCAGACTGCCCCTGTCACCTGCTTGTCCCACCCCTTGAGATGGACATCACAGTCGCCGGGATAAGTAGGGAGAGGCTGGAAACCAAAACACTCCGGGCTGGGTATCTCGGATTGTTTTTCTTCTCTGCTTTGCTTTGACTCACTGAACAATCCCATCTGGCTTTTCTGAACAGCAGCGTTACTCACCTTGCGCTTTATGCTTTTCTGGGGATCAGTAATAAACATCCCTTCAGTCGATAATGAAAGAGCGAGGAAAATTAGCAGCACTTCTGCCATGAGCTCAGAGCCAGTAAATCCCAGAGAAATGCCATGGCACTCACATAGGGTTCAGACACCTGCCGGGACTCGTCCCCATGTCTCCCTTCTTCATCTCTTTCCCTTTACTTGTAGCTATTCTTCTTGTGATGCTGAAGGATGTCCCCATTGGAATACCGGAGCAAAAGCAAAATCCTCCTCAAGTGGCCCAGCAGCAGTGGTGTGTGTTCCCAGCCCTCCCTGCCAGGATGGACGTGATTCATTTCAGACCAGTGGCTCCACAGGAAATCTATTATTTCCTGTTCTTCCAGTGAGTGATGTTTCTCCCTCTAAATTGAAGCTTTTCACAGGAGCGGATGGCTCCTCCATATATTTCTCACCTCAAGGAGACATTTGGCAAAGCTTTAAAATCATCCAAGTATTTGGTTTCGGCTGCTTTGAGGTGAAAAGCTCGTTTTCTGGTTCAAAAGATGTTTCGGCACTAATGGCTAATGATGGTAAAATAAAATCAATATTTAGATGCAAATGGTCCAAGGCAAAATGAGACATCATGAATCACTGAACTGTTTGGCCTCATTTGATTTTCTCTTTTTTTTTTCTTCCCAGTTTGAGAAAAGTTTTGCCTTCTCATCCCTGTTTGCAGCACTAACACACTTTGAGCATCCAAGCTGGTCGACTGTTTTCCATCCAGCCTTGGAATTAGTCCATTGCTGTAATGTGTTGTGGTTTCCCCTACAGCTGCAGTGCCTTACTCAGCCGTCACGTAGAGGAGGAACAAGCGTTAGGTGATTTAACTCCTCCATCCTGGCGGGGCAATAAAAGGACACCAGCAGCGCTGCTGCAGGACTGCGAGAGCTTTAGTCTCAGTTACTGACACAGTGGAGGGAGCATAAAGCTTAAAACTGAGAGCAAGGAAAATCTCTAGGAGGGAGCCACGTCGAGCTGCAGGGAGGCAGATCCAGCTGGCTTTGTGATGACTCAGCTTCAGGGAGATAATTGCAATCTCCAAATATCAAGGGATGTTGCTGCCAAGGAAGGAAAGGAAATATTTATGGTGGAAGAGAGTTCAAAGGCAGCATGGCTGAGCTGCTTGTGTGAAAACAGAGGTGGGATGATCTAGGCTGAGCAGTAAGGAAAAGTATTAGCCTGTGAAATTAGCCTCCTGAGTGTGGAAGAGTTAGAAACTCCATCATTTGGGATGCTCAAAATTACACCAAACAAGATCTGAGTGAGTTCCCTCCAGGGAGCAATCATGCACCAGCTGAGACAGATCTCTCCTGCCTCCCCACCTCTGCATTTCACTACGTTTTCTCATATAACTGCAGGTGTCAGTAAGGAAATTATTAGATCCATGTCCCCAGTGGTCCCATGATGCCTCCCCTCAATCAGAGCTACAAGTTCCTACGCTCCCCTGCCAACAGGCTGTGAGATGGCCCTGCCAGACGGGTGGGATTTGTTTCCCCAGGGCTGTCGGACCTCTGCAAGAAGGGAAATTGGATGCACAGCATCTGCATCCCTCGCCAGGCTCGCAGCACGCAGGCTGCCCCGCGTCACGTCCCTGGGGCACAGTTATCACAACACCACCACTGACCACAGCCAGCTCCAACACCAACTGTTTGAGGACAAGTGAAGCAGTTTGGCACCACCCCTGCCCTGGCACCACCGGCCTCTGCACCATGTTATCAGGGGAATGGATAAAAAAGAGCAGGAAAGGAAAGGGAGAGCCAGAAGTTCCCAGAGGAGCTTGGCAAGATGCCTGTCAAGAGGCAGAAAATAAATCCAAAGGCATTCCCTGAACAGCTCAAGGATTAAAACATCTGTCCTGGGGCAGGCAGCATGAAGGCTGGCAAAGGTTGGACACTGCCAGATGCGAAAAATCTTTGTAGAGGAAAAGCCAAAGAGAGGGAAATAAGAGCCTCGGCTCTTGACTGATGTGTCTGCAGTGAGCAGCAGAGGAGAAGGTGCCCTTTGCATTCGCTGCCAGCTTTCCTCCACAAAAAGCAACAGAAGGAAGAAGGCATCACTGCAACACTGCTGAGACGGACACAGGTCAGAGCACTCCCAGATCTACCCAGCAGCTCCCTCCTACAAGAAGCAGGGCCTGTTGGCCATCTCTGTGCTATGAAAGCCTGCTGCCACTTTGGTGTGACTCCTGCCCACCTCTAACTTGATGTCCTTGGGCTGCACCATGTTCTCTGCACCTTCCAGGTGCTCTCCTGCGGCTGGGACAGCTGCGTCACCTCCGTGCTGTAGCCAGACCCAGTGCTTTGGGTGCTGCCTGGTGGGTGGTAATGTGGGAGGACCTCAACACTTTCTGTTAAGAGAACCAATCACATCAATGCCACCGCCATCTGCACCTGTCTGGTCTCCTGGGGCCAAAGTCTTCCTCTCTGCAGACTCCCTAAGGATTGCTACACGGTGTACTGGCATCGATGGCAGTATTTGGTACGTGACTGCAGCAGAAGACAGGATCCTTATCCCCATCTTATAGAGGGAGGAACTGAGATACCGAAAAGTGACTTGGCTGGATTCATCCAGGTCATCTCAAGCAGAGCAGAGATGGAAAGCCACGCTTTCCTACTCTGGCAAATAACCCAGTCCACAGATCCAACATCGCAACCTGTTTGCCAACCGCTGTATTTTTGTTTGCTCTCGCTTTCAGAGAGAAGCTAAATTACCCCTAATTACAATTCAAATTAGAGGAACTATGGCTTCTTCAGCCATCAGCACGGGGAAAACCAGCTGGAAAGAAAAAGATGCTATCAGCTATGTCAGGGATTCAGATCGATTTTTCTCCCCATGTTCCAGAATATTTTGACATCAGAGCGAGACAGAGTAAGGAGAAATTTTCATCCCAGAAGAGCAATTGTTTGCTTTAAAAAGGTATAAAGCTGCTGGAAAAGAGACTTAAATTTGAAGTGACCATTTAGCCATAACTGCAACTTTGCCAGCAATTTGCTATAATGTGGAATGACTCAGAAATACAAAACCAAGGGGGAAAATCTCTTCCTTTGTTCAAGCGCAAAAAGAGATGTATCCTTCTTTAAAACAGAACTGAAAGCTCTGCAATATTAGGTTGAATTCAGAGTAAAAACTGCAGAGAAAATTCTCCTGAGTACTGAGTCTCAATCCCATCACTGTCTCCCTCTAACTGTTAATACTTGGCCCTGTTGGTCACAACAGAGTGGTGTAAAATGTGGTGTGTAAATCAGTAAAGAGCCAGAGAAATCAATTCTGAAAATCACCTGCACACTGTTATTTTCCTGCATCAAGTGATGTTTCAAGCTGCCACTTTTCCAGTCAGGCACAAAGCACTGTATCCCACAGCCAGGGAAGCGTATGTGGCTTGTGGGTTCCTGTGCAAGGAGGGCAGGATGGCAAGTCTCCAGTCTTAATGGGGAATATGGGCCCTATAAACCCAAAAACGCATTTCCCAGTTGCTCTCCCGTTTGTGACTTCTCTCCTGGTCCATATGCCTGACACTCCAGACCCCATGGCCATGGGTAAAATTTTAAGCGGAGTTTTGTAGTCATGCAAGCAGCATGTAAGAGATTTCCTCCCAAATGCTCCTCTACCATCTGTAACCCACTTACTGTGTTAAAGACTCGTCATAGCAATATCAGCAATGGGGATCTCATTAAGTGCCACCTATGAACACTGAAGATACTGCTCTTGTATCCCTGCAAGAGCCTCTTTGGCAGATGACACAAGCCTGAAAACTGATTTCACCAAACTAAATACGCCTCAATGAGAAGCCTCCACTCCTTCATACCTGGCAGAGTCATCTACAGTCATCATAAAAATAACTCAGCGAGGATTTAAAAGATTTTCTGTGAAGAGCGGGGAACAACCTTAACTCTGCCCTGGGATACCCCAGGTGCCACCACACCAGGACCGGCCACTGCGTCTGTTCCCCCCCAGTACCCAGGGCTCTGTGCCCTTCTCCAACACCTAAAAATCATAATTCCCCCCCTCCATCCGGAGCATGGGAATAGCCTGGCACACACAGCCCTGCTCAGCCGGCTCTCTTATGAAGATGGATGATCCTATTTGATGTGATGACATGAGCCAGTAGCTGGGTCCATCTCCCAGACACTTTAAGGGCAAAGCAAAGCCTTGAGTCTGACATGGATCATCTGCATCTGCAGGGAAGGAGGGAGACAACTTGCCCAATAATTAGCCCTGGGGTGCTAATGACACTTAAAGCATTTACAATCTTCCCCCCTGCCCACTCCTCTGCATTAAATGGGGAAGCCGCAGCACGCAAAGGGCAGCAGGAGACCTTGACATGCCAGAGGTGAGGTCTCAGCAGGACCAGCTGTGCTGGTTTGCAGTGGCAAGATTGTGAGTGGGATTCAGGCACAGGGGATGGCTTTAGGTCCTCCAATATGAGTGCAAAGTACTGCCGCGCTTTTGATTTGTGTTTGGCTGGCTGTATCTGTAAGCATGAAGGAAACCTGCTTCCCCTCTGAGCCAGTGAGACCAGATGTGGCCTTGGGAGGACACCCAAGGAAAGTAATGGGGGATCTCCATCCTTGCAATCCACAGGCACAATGCCACAGCAGAGCTGGGCTAAGCACAGACCTTAAAAGTTAGGAAGATTCTGCCCAAATAGCAACAAGGATGCAATGTTGCTACCATTCCTGGGAAATGAAATCCCCACGCAGAGAAGTTTCTTTTCATTTGGTCAAAACCTTCCACTCTGATTATAATCAAAGCACCACATTCTGCCTTGCCTCCTCCCTGGCAGTGAGGGGGTCACTGGGGATATCTCGGCAGGAAATTTCTAAAGGAAATGTCTTTCAAAACAAGCCTTTGCGGTAAGAACATATCCATCTTATCAAAACGCCTTGTTCCCTGTTTTATTTTTAAACAAAATCGGCCCAGATGTGCGCTGTGAATCTGTACCAGGCTGTGGCTCCCACCAGCCCTGCAAGGCCAGGAGAGGAACTCAGGCATTTGCTACCCTCTGCTGTCCTCCTCCTGCTATTTCACCTCCCTCTAGCAGAGGCTACTGCTATTTTCCTCTCTCCTTTATGTCCCTATGTCACCTGCCATAGAGGGATCATCATCCTTCACATCAGAAGACACTGAGCCTTTCCATGTGCCTTTGGGCTGAGCCTGCTGCCCCCCTCAACCGCCTGTTCCCCCAGACCCCTCAGACCCATCTCCCAAATATTATCATCTCCATACGCAGAGTAGCTGTGCTGCCCTCCATCCCCCAGCCCGCTTTTTCACACTGTCCTTTCTGCTACCCAGATGGTCCCCCCACCCCTAACCCTACCTTTGCGCCGCTCATACTTCGGCATCGCTCACAAATATGAAATGGCTCACGGGAGAGCTGGACTGGGACCTGCCGGGCACTGAAAGCCCTGCTGCAGGTCTCAGAGAACAGCCTGGCACCATCAGGGTTAATTCTGAGGTGCTATCAGTGCAGTTCCTGCCTTTATTAACAACCCTTGACCCTTCACAGAGGAAAACAAGCCAAGAGATAAATGCCAGCCTTGTTGCTTTGGTGCCTATGTTGAATATTTATCACCAGTAACATTATTTATCACAGGGAGAGAGATCACGGCATAATTCCTTCCTAATGAGCCATGTTCAACTGCCTCCTGATAGGATCTGAAGTGTGGAGTTCCTTCCTCTGAAATCAGTTGCCTACCGCAGCTGCTGAGCCGTGCCATTCTCCCCAGGAAGCCACACGCCTGTCCTAAGGGCTGGGGGTTTCACAGGCAGAGAAACGTGACCCTGTGCTGCTAACACAACTTGTTAATTGGTTATGATAACCAGTGTTGCTGTCTTTAGCAGAGAGTGCTCCTGGAGCAGAATATAGTCACCAAATCATCAATCCCAGTCTGAAACCAAGAGACCTAGCAGCTCTGGTGACATTTCTAGGTGGTGCTCCTTGAATCCAATCTAGGTGTTGCTCTGGAATGGTGGGAGCCCAAAGGAACTCTTTAGAGACATCACAATCTCAAGAGATCCAGCTCTGGCTTCCATGGGCTCATGGTGAGGCTGCACCTTGAGTACTGTGTTCAGTTTTGGGCGCCACAGTATAAGGAGGACATTGAGGTGCTGGAGAGGGTCCAGAGAAGGGCAACGAAGCTGGTGAAGGGTCTTGAGAATAAGTCTTATGAGGAGCGGCTGAGGGACTTGGGGTTGTGTGGTCTGGAGAAAAGGAGGTTGAGGGGAGACCTTATCGCTGTCTACAACAACCTGAAAGGAGGGTGTAGAGAGGTGGGGGTTGGTCTCTTCTCACAAGTTACAACCCATAGGACAAGGGGAAATGGCGTCAAGTGGCACCAGGGCAGGTTTAGGTCAGACATTAGGAAAAACTTCTGCACTGAAAGGGTTATCAAAGACTGGGACAGGCTGCCCAGGGAAGCGGTTGAATCGCCATCCTGGGATGTATTTAAAAGCCGTCTAGATACGGTGCTCAGGGCCATGGTTTAGAAGTGGGCCCGGTAGAGTTAGATAACGGTTGGACTTGATGATCTTAAAAGTTTTTTCCAGTTATAACGATTCTATGATTGTATGCTTCTATAAAGTGCTGCAGAGAGGGGCATGGTCCCTTTGTACTAAACAGCTTAGAGGGATCAGGACCTCATGGCTAGCAGCCAGTGACGGTCATAACGCACTTGTTCCTCTTGCAGCCCTGCAGTATTTTCCTGGGTGCCCCTGGGGAGTCCCCAAGGAACCAGGGCATGTTTTCATGCGCTGCTGAGGCTGGTGACTGTTTTGTTTGACAAATTTAGTCTCCACCAGAGATCAAACTTGGCCACCTCTGTCTCCTTGTGAATGAGGACCTAGATGTACCCCATCGTTAGCCAGATTTAACTTAATCTCTTGGCAATCCAGGTCTCCCCAGTCAAACAAAGCCAATTTTAGGGGACCAATGTGGGGACATACAGACTGTGAGATCCTGGGCGATCTGCCAGCAGGGGACAGGGAGGGACAGCAGGAACAGTGCCAGGGGCAGCAAGTGGGTCTGTGTTTGTGCAGCACAATCGGATGCTCCTCCATCCCTGGGCACTGCTGCAGCTCACATAAACCAAGGGAAAAGGAAATCCCCTTGATCCAAAACACCCACAAAGTCAGCGTCCCTCCCTTCCAGCCACGTAGGGATGCAGAAACTACTGAGATGCTCCTGTGTGCTCCTTATTTATAAATTGAGTTTGCATCTGAGTATAACTTGAATTGCTCTTTTGGAGGGAGAGAGGAAGGTTAATTCCCAGTCAGAACAATACAGGGAATGATCTTTCTATGTACTTACTGAAGCACTGGTTGTGCTCACTCCAAGATAAGCAAATGAATAACAAATGCTATACGATGGTAAGAAAGTGAATCTGTATTCTCGGCATTTTGCTATGGATGACCCAAGTTCAGCTTCATACGTGAGCCTGAATTTTGCATTTCAAGTAGGGATCCAAGCTCTTTGCTATGTAAGAGGGGTATCCCTTCTCCTGACACCACAGCACACGTTCAGCTGAGAACTCACAAACAAATCCCTTAATGAGCTGATGAGTTAAAATGAATGTGAAAATAGGAAATTTCGGAAATGTCACACCTGCCTCAGATCATACATATTTTTAGCCTGGTTCCCTCAGGAAATGAGATCCATGGAGTCATTCAGAGTCTGGCCTGGCTGGCTGCCCTCTTCATAATAACTTCTGAACACAAGTTTCACTCAGTTTGAGCGGAGATCTCAAAGATATTACCAAGCTCCTACACATTTAGTTAAAGGAGGTGATCAGGGAGAAAAGCCACAGCCATGCCATGACTCAACCTGCGCCGGGCAGAAGGCAACACACAGCCCCACACTATAAATCAAAAGGAAACCTTCATTCATTCTGCTGCTTGCACAAGTCTGTATTTTTATCCCGAGCGATTTCAGGCCAGACTTGGGTTTATTTATGCTAAAACTGTTGGAGAAACTTGAGCGCTGGGGTGTAAGGATTTGGGTGTTTTTTTCTTTTTGAAGAAACACTATGGAATCATTCATCCTATTATTCACCAGGGTGAAGCTTTCTCCATGGGCACAGCCTGAAAACAAACAGCCTCCGGAGATGCTTGCTCAGCCCTGCCCTTTCCTTCGGCTCTCGCCGGGACGGAGGGCTGAGCCTGCCTGCCCTTGCTGGATCCGGCCCCCACCCCTCCCGGCCACCGGGCTGGGAAGTGTAAGGTTTTTCACTGATTTTCTCATGATTTCATCATTCTCGGAGGACAGGGAGGGAGGGTCGCCTTTGCTTGTCATGATTTTCCCCAAAAATAATTTCTGGTGCTTTCTACTGTCTCTAACTCATTGCACGCTCTGTATTTCTGTTGTATCTTAAATGTAGTGGTGGGTGTTTTCTGATTTCTCTTGGTTTTAGGTTTTTTTTTAACTTGTGCTGTTTTCTCATGTATACATTTTTTTTCACAAGCCAGTAGGATGATTTGAACATATTTACCCTAAAAGCACTTCTCCCTCCCCCTACACCTCGCCTCCAGAAACCCTGGCACAAGTGAGAAGGAGTTTTTAGCTTTACTCTGCCCAAGTTTCTGGCTGGCCATATATTTTAACCACTCGCTTTTACTTCTCAATGAACAACCATAGGAACCCAAATCTCATTTCCAGGACAAACAGGAACATTAAGGAAAAACACCCTTTTTAAGAGATTCTGATCTGAACCAAGAGATTGCCTGAAGTGTCCCAGGCTTGAATCCAAACTTCTTGCTGGAAGCTGTGGGCTGAGCTCTTGCTTAGGATGCACCCAAGCTGGCAGAAAGAAAGTCCCCCCTGATAGGTGGTCACATCTTGCTCTCCTTTGCTCAGCAACTTCTGTCATTTCTCCCTCTGAGACTTCTGGTGCGTGTAATTTCCCATCAAAACCACAATTTCCTTTTTTCTTCAACATGTTCTTATTTTTTCAGATCTCCACAGCCAGTTCTAGGTACCCTCCATAGTTGGAGACCCCGAATTCTCCCTCTTGAGTTATGGGGCAAACTCACCCTCAGTCTATGCTTTCTGGGGTTTCCCTGCCTCTTGGTCTGCTAGGATTTCCACCAAAAGAGCCTTACATAGCACTCTCATCATCTATCTCCTCCTCTTTCCCTCTGATCATCTCTCCTACCATGTCTCTTCAACGAGGATGTCCCCAGCTATATTTCCTCTAGTGCATCCTGCCCAGATGGTCCCCACAAGAAGGGCCATGTTTCTTACAAAGCCCAGACCTGGTGAGTGTAACCAAGGTGGGCTGGAGACATGACGCTGCCCAGCCTGTGAGCCATCACTAAGGTGACAGGGAGAAGCAGCAGATTCCTCATTGCCATGGTAACAAGGTGTTCCACACTGCGCAGCGGGGCAGGATGCTCTGTGTTCCACGTGTCTGGCCAGACCTTGGGGGACCCAGGGTGTTGGGGACCATGAGGATCCTGACTTTGGTGCTTTGTAGCTACTCAGGTAAAAGATCGGTGTGGAGGTGGATATATTCTGCTCTGACTCCTTGGAGGGCTGACGGGAGCCTTGGAGAGGAGACCAGAGTGAGGTGAGCGCCCTCCAAGCTAAGCCTGAGCTCTGCCCCTCTGCTTTCCTCCTAGGAAAGCCAGCATCCCTGCCTTGGGACCTGCCAGCCATCTCCAGCTGGGAACACCAAGGGGGTAAGCTCTGCAAAGCTCGCCTGCAGGACCTCCCTGAGCCATGCGCTCCTCTTTCCTGGGTGAAGTAGTATCCCCACCCAGCCTGTGTCCAGGTGTTGCTGGGGGAACCCTCTCCTCGCTGCCCGCTCTGCCAATGACCTGGGCAGAGGATGTGGCTTCCCAGTCACAGCCAACACCAGCAGAGATGGCCCAGTCCAACTGTGTGGTCTCCACCAGCTCTGCTTACCACAGCCTCACTTCTTGCCACTTATTCCTACAGCTCCTGGCATTTTCTCTCCTCTAGGCACACAAACAGCACCAGGTCTCCCTGTAGGATGGTCCCAAGTGGGACTGGGTCTATCCACATGCCACAGTTTCCCCACCTGCTCCAGTGGCTTCCCAAGCCTCCTCTCTCCTCAGCTCCAGGTCTGTTCTTTGCAATGCCCTGAAATTCCTCAAATGTGTCCCCAGCTTTTGTCTCTCTTTCTCTGGCCTAGGCCTTGTCTTCATCCACATGGAGAGCAGCCTGTATTCACTGCCCTGCAGCCCTATTGAGATGGAGGTGGCTGATCCCACCTACCGCTGGGTGCAGGACAGGGCAGGTAAGGTCCCGGCTCCTCTCAACTGCACGGTCAGGGGCAAGGAGCTGTGATGGGCTCTGCTACTGTGAGGCAAGAGAGGGGTAGGAGGGAAAACAGCCACCAGAGGAAGGAGCAGGTCTGTGGAGCAGGTGAGGGGAACATGAAGACTGGGATCTCATGCAATTTCATGTGTTGGGGGGTGCTGAACTCAAAAAGGACATGAGGTTACGGGGTAAAAGTGTAAGGGGTAATACTTATCCCTTTTTCTGTCCTATTAAGGTCTACGAGGTTTTGTTAAGGAAGTTTTCAGGCATTCAGATAGTTCTTTTGCATATATTTGCAGACATTTCTGGCAGAGGAGAAGGCACTAGGTTTCTTAATTTCTTCTTCCCTCTCCCTCAATAACTTATCAGAGAAGGAAGAGGAAGAGCAGCTTTGGGAGTCCTTGTAGAGTCTCAGCGGTGGTTTAAGGAGACCAAATCTGGGGCAGCTACCCAGGAACTGTGCCAGCTTAGCACAGGACAGCCAGCTCCTGGCAATCACCATCAACCCCTCTGTCTTCTGCACTAGCCCCCAAGGTGTTCTCAGTCACCAAAGAGGGACATCTCCTCTTCCAACACTTCCAAGCAGTCGACAGTGGGAAGTACGCCTGCACCATCTCCTACATGAAGCACGGGGTCCCTGTGTCCCAAACATTTCACTACAGCATCTTTGGTGAGTCCAGCGCCATGCTAACAAGCAGGGGGGCCAACCCCACAAGGGCAGGAAGGGTGGAGAGTCCATGGGGTGAGAGGAGGGTTGGGACCATACTCAGCTCTCTGGACAAGGAAGCTCTCTCCTGGCAAGGGGGAGGAACAAGGCACCTTTCAGGGTTTTCTCCCACAGGTTACCATGTGCTCGGAGGCCTGGACACTGTGCTGCTCTTCCACAGCAAGGTCTGTGAGGATGAGTGGACCAAAAGGTTCCTGTGGGGTCTACAGGATAAGCTGAGGCAGCTGGAGATCGAGCAGCACTGCAAACTCCAGCTCACTGCCACCTTCTGCTTCCCCTCGCTCAACAACCCTTTGGATGAGTTCATTGTCCAAGTGCAGCTAGAAGGTAGAGCCCCAGGCAGAACCACCACAGCAGAGTCCCCAGGGAACAACAGAGGCAGTCGGGTGGCGCGAGAGGAGTTGAGGCATCCCAGCTTGTGCTTGCAGGGGCAAGAGGGAGGCAGCACAGGGCTGAAGGGGGTGTAGTGAAATTAGGTGCTCCTGGGAGACAGTGGTGTCTAACGGCTAGATTTGTTCAGGGCTTTGCCCATCTCCTGCTGGAGCTGGGGCTGCCTGATCTGCACTGGTGACTCTCTGTACTCTAGTGTCCCCCTTTGGGCCCCACTGGGATGAACACTGCAACGCGCAGGACATGGAGACGGTCACAGATTGCTACGGCAAAACAGTCAGGCACAACCTCGGGCAGGTAAGCCCTGGGGCCAGCATACCGGCAAGGAGGGAGCATGGCACGGGTGGTGTGTGGGACCGGGACACTCTCTCCGGGCCCAGGTATCTTCAGCAGTGCTGGAATGAAAAGGAGCACCCCTGAGGCTTTGCTCAGTCTCCCTGGGGCCCAGCTAGAGCTCCCAGTCAGGCTGGTGTGCAGTGCCTGTCCCTCTTGGCTCCCACACCACAGCTCCCACACTGTGGCACTGGGAGAACATTTTCTGTGCAACAAGGTCTCAGCTTCCTTCTGGGACCCCAACATTGCCCTCCTGAGCTCTGCCTGCTCTGCCCTTCCCAGGTCCAGCTCGCCCTTACGAGGTTCTTCAAGGAGCACAAGTCCTTCCACATCACTGGGGCTGACATCCCCAGCATCAACTTCACCAACGAGTTTGTCCGCTTTCTAAAGACCAAGCAGTGCAGTGAGGGCTATGGGCAGACCAAGCAGCTGCAAAGATGTCTCGACTGTTGCAGTGAGCCAAGAGTCCACAGCCCTTTGGTCCCCTCTCTTCTTTCCCCCTGCTTGTCTCTTTCCCTCCCCATGCACAGCCCCATGGTTCTGGGTCCTCGCTGCTCTCCCGATGCACACCCAGCCCAGGGAGTGCAGGGACAGGGTAATTCTGAGCCCTTAAGCACCAGGGCTCAGTTTCCCTGACTCTGTTGAATACAGCTTTATTAAGCAGCCAGTGCCATTACTCAGAAAGGCCTTCCTACATGTCCTCTCCTCAGTTGTATGCCCACCAGGGACGTTCAGCCCTCCTAAGAACAGCCAGTGCTTGCCATGTCCTGTTGGGACCTACAGTCAAATCTACGGGGTGGCATTTTGCGCTCCCTGCGAGGACGGCATGATCACCAAGGTGCCGGGCGCCAGCTCCGTGACAGACTGTGTCAAGAAGGAAAGGACCAAGCAGGGTATGCAGATCATCTGCTACTGACGCAGGACAGGGAGGGGACTGGGGGACTCTGAAATGAGGGCAAGTGCTACAGTGGGACCCCAGAGCAGCTGCCCCAAATGTGTTGGCCATGGCAACTTCTACAGCCCTTGAGGGTCTCTTTGGAGATAGGTAGCTCTTGCGTCTTCCATCACCATCTCTGAAGAGATCACAGCTCCCTCACTGGTCCTTACATAAAGCCAATGCTGGACAATCTGATTTCTCTCTCCACCTTGGTGTCCCCAATTTGTCTTGAGCTCTGACAACCTCACCGCTAGGAGTAATATAGGTCACAACATCCCTGCCTGTGTCCGGGGCTGGGGAGACTTAGCATTGGGACTATCTCCAGGGCCTTTTGCAGTGGGACTTCTCATTTTGAGTCAGTCCCACCCATTTCTCTCCCCTCAGATGTCTCCATCACACACAGGATCCCAGTCCTGCTTCTCATTGTCTTGCCAGCATTACTAGCCCTCAACTTCCTCCTCATCCTGTAAGTCTGAGTTCCTTCTCCCAACATGGGACATTTTGGGGGATGTTTGTTGGTACTGAGTCCTCCAGCTCTACTTTCCTCCTTGGAACAGGAGATGTAGGAAAACCTGAGCCCATCATGAGATGGGATGATGAGGAGATGAAGGAAAACCTGAGCCTCCCACCAGGAGGTGGCATGCCAGAATAAGGCTGCGGGGCACCAACAGCTGGGATAACCCTTGGCAATAGCTTACACAGCCATACAGGGAGTGGTTGGGTACGGCCCTGGGGAATCCTAGCCCTGAGGGCTGGTGCTGGGTGGCTGCAGGGCTCTGCTGCTGGTTCCTGGCACTAAGGTCCCACTTTTCACTATGGGCTTCTATCTCTCTGTAGCAGCTCTTGTTACTGGTTCTATCAAGAGTACCAGGTGTCGTCTCCAAGGGCTTCCAAGATGATGGGAAGCACCACAAGGATGGAGATGGTGACCAGTTTCTTCAGGATCCCCAGGCAGGACCCCCAGGCTGGCCCTGATGCTGGACCTGCCAGTGACACCAGTGATCTGGACACCAGCAATCTGGACATCAGCACATCTCGGGGGCATGATGAGGAGCCCACACATGGAGCACCATCCCCTGCCATGACCTCAAACCTTGCTACTGTGACTGATGAGACGACTCCTGTGCTGACACTGGAGAACAGAAAGGACACTTTTTGAGATTCCCTCCATGTGCACAACACCACTGAGGGACGCATCCCTCTAGCCACCTCTGTCCATTTTGTTTGTGTACCCAGCCACCTCACGCTGGCTGAAATATCCAGCAATGGAGAAAAGGGATACCCGCCTTCTGCTCTCGGAATTTTTCTTCCCAAATAGCTCTGACTACAACCACTCCTTTTGCTAATAAAGATTCTACTTGTATCTCTCTGCAGCACTGGATGCTCCAGACACAGCGGGACTTGGGGGTTACAAGGAGGGCACCTATGGTACAGGTTGCACAAAGTGTTTGTCTTTAGTCGTGGAAGGCATTATTTCCAGTCAGTCTTGCACTACAGAATGACTCAATTTCCTTCCTATACCACTTTTTCACACATCCCTGAAAACGCAGCACCTGGGAAGAACTTAAGCCAGAGCATTGCTGGGGTCGAGGTTTACATAGGGCAGGGCAGGAGGAAGCTCAGCCTCAAATCTCTTCATTTTCAGAGCCAGGCCTTGCCATGCGAGGGACATAGGGCTTCGGGAAGGATTCCCACCTTCGCGCCTTCAAAGAAGAGCTTAGCATCTGCAGCGGAAACTTTCCTGAGCCCAGCGGCTGTTGAAGAGTCCAGGAGAGGGCAGCAATGCAGTGCAGGAGGCACCGCTCCAGCGCAGAACAGTCTGGGCAAGGAGAGGGTGATTTGTAGCAGAAATAGGTTCTGGATCCAAAATGCAAGCAAGAGAAGGGCCTTGCTCCACTTTTTGGTGTAGAAGAAGTGAAGTCAGAGCAGGGGCATTGGTCCAGCTCCGGGTGTTGTGTTCACTATGGTAGTTTCGGGGGCACTAAGCTGCACCAAGAAACTTAGCAGAAAGTGTGGGCTGGCAACTGTTTGCTGAGGCCCAATGAAGGATGAAATGGTGCGATTCATCCATGGCCTGCAGACCAGTTAGCCCAGCAACGGCCAGTCACCAGGCAGGAATGCCAGAAACTGCCTTGGCTGGAGATGAGAGGAGGGAGAAGAGCAAAATGGAGAAGCGGCAGAGCAGGGGACACGTGTATGTGATGTCTGAGGGGAGGGGGCTGTGAGTCTTCGGGTGGAAGGTGCCGGTGGGAGATTACAGGAGGGCCACTGGTTTGCTACAAAGCTCCGTGGTTCTTCTGTTTCACATAGTTCTCCAGCTCACAAGGTTCCTCTGTGGGTCTGCAGCAGGTGATTAAACACAGTTTTGGCATCAGCAAGCTGAAGGTAGGTAGTGGGAAAGCCAATGATGGGAGCACTGTCCTCCTGGGTCTCCACGGCAGGGAGAGTGGAGACCTGGAGTAAAGCTAGAGGAAAGGAGATGATGGGAACAGGCAGGTCAGTTCTGGGGCTGTCACCTCAAAGTTTCTCTGCTAGGCTGGAGGTGAAATTCCTGGCAGATGATTGTGGATAGCTTCCTGGGACACAGGGACTGAGTATGGGGGCTGAGGAGCACTGGGGCTCTCCCCCTTTGCTGCGGAGTCTGGATGTGCTCAACCACCTCAGTCACTCCCAGCTTCTCCTCTCTGCAAAATCCTAAAGTGGGCTGCAAACCCTCTTTTGAATGAACCTGTGTGCCAGCAGGGCTGCAGCCCAAACCACAATCACGCTAACGAGGCAAAGATAATGCCCACCCACTGCCTTGGGGAGGCTGTGTACATACCAGAGAGACCCAGCACCGTGTAACGAGACTGCTTGCTTGGCACAGGCTGGGATGAGGAGGCAGTGGCAGCTGCTGCCCAACTTAGCTCTGCAGCCCAGCTCAGAGGGAACAGATCCCTTCTGACTAATCTTGAGACAAGTGTAATTAGCAGGTCTGTGGTGGGAGCTGTGGGCAGGAGTCATGGTTGTCCCCTGTCCCCAGCTGTGTGGGCTGTACCATGAGTTGGTGGGGAAGGGGGCGGGGGGAGCTGGCTCTCAATACAGGCTGGTTTGCCCCTGCAATCAAGGGCCGGGCAAAAAACTTGGCAGTGAAATCCCCCACACCCAAGTCAGTCTTCTCCAAGAGGGTTTGAAGAACTGGGCCATCGGAGGGGTTTGGGCAGAGCAGGACTGGTGGCCTGGAGACAGGCAGATGATGTTCAGCTGAGGGCATGGCTGCAAACACACATAGTCTAGCGCACATGTCTGAACGCTCTGTCACAGGGTTGGTCAGAAGCCTCTTTCAGTTCATCACGTTTGTCATGTTCCTGGTTCTTTCCTACAACGTCAGGGTTTAATACCCCGCTGCCTTCCTGGTGCCACTGTTCCATGTGAACGTGAGAAAAAAAAAGGCCACTCCCGTTCTGGGTTTAATTCAACAGTCTGTGAAGCACCCACGTTATTTTATTCAGCATCTGGGGATGTTTGTGTCGGCATGTGTTTAGGTGCTTCCCTGGACTGGGATCTAAGAGAAGATCAAGATCATGGGGTTTCTGGAAAACCAAAGGGATTTTTGGTGTGGGGTGATAAGGCAGTAAAGTGGCAGCAACACAATCATTTGTAATCATCTGCCCACATTGCCATTTAACCAGACTGAGATAACTAATTGATGCTTATGTTTGCAAGCAATCATCTTGAAAATATTCTTATTTATGTCGGATTTCAGTCTTGCTGCATCTGAAAAGGTCTTCTGTTAAATCAGGGCAGTTCTGTGCATGTGTGTGCATGTAAGAGAACCTTTTCAGAAGGAACTCAGGAACCAAAGTTTCATCTTCCCAAGGTCTCTGAACAATTGCCATTTTTTTTAAAAATGTTCTGGTCCAGAATTCATTTTATGCCAAATATCCAACTAGAACACTGTGATCAACTCTATGGGGGGAAAAAGCAAGGTGAAATTTTGATTGGCCAGAATGAAAAACAAAAAAGTATTGGATAAATAGGGACATTAATTTCAAATGGGAAATCCAAAATACTTTAAGCATTAAATAATCAGACTTCTCAGATTTATATTTGGAGAGACGTTTTCCCCTGAAAATGAAAACATAGTGAAGCTTGCCTGTATTCATAAAACTTCTGGAGGTCACAAAGTCGGTTCTACAGTGCCTGGGGGGGAGATGCTGAGTAAAGCTGCTGCCCAGTTGTCTGCAGGGGGTTGAATCCAGCCTAGAAGAGGCTTAATCCCTCCAGTAAATTCAGGGTTAGCGCCTTCTCCCCAGGCTGCCAAATCATTACACAGAATCACAGAATGGTCAGGGTCGGAAGGGCCCTCTGGAGCTCCCCCAGCCCAACCCCCTGCCAGAGCAGGGTCACCTCCAGCAGTGGCACAGGACGGCGTCCAGGCGGGTTTGGGATGGCTCCAGAGTGGGAGACTCCCCCCCGTCTCTGGGCAGCTGTGCCACTGCTCTGCCACCCTCAAATTAAAGAAGTTCCTCCTCATGTTAAGATGGAACTTCCTGTGCTCCAGTTTGTGCCCGTTCCCTCTTGTCCTGTCCCTGGGCACCACTGGAAAAAGACTGTTCCCATCCCCCTGGCACCCTCCCTTTGGGTATTTATCAGCATTGATAAGATCCCCCCTCAGTCTTCTCTTCTCCAGACTGAAAAGCCCCACGGCCCTCAGCCTTTCCTCAGCAGAGAGATGCTCCAATCCCCTCATCATCTCCGTAGCCCTTTGCTGGACCCTCTCCAGCAGTTCCCTGTCCTTCCTGACCCGGGCAGCCCAGAACTGCACACAGTGCTCCGGCTGCGGCCTCCCCAGGGCAGAGTAGATTGAAATAGAGAAGAATCTCTCATTTTGATATCTCTTGGTAAGTGAGTATTCATTTATCTATCTCAAAGGAGTTCAAAATAAGAACCTACTCTAAAAAAAGTCTCCTCTATTCCATAAAGGAATTTTAGACTCTGAAAAGATGCGTCCCACAGCCCATTTCTGCCGTTACCGTTCTCTCTCTGCCGGGCTGCCCATCCCGTCCCTGTGCTTTAATGGCTGTGTCTCTGCCCTTCAGCTCCTGGAGGTTTTGTGGTGTTTCCCGCGTTTATCTTTCCCCCAAATACAGGTATCTCTGTGTGAATAGCTACATATGCGGAACGCCTACGCTCTGTAAGGTTTTTGAAAGGCTTTCTTTGCATTTTTGCAGAAAGCATTTAAAAGCTCGATCCCCCCACCCCCCTGTGCAATCTCTATGGAAGATGTAAAAGCGCTTCAAAGAGCCGCCTCCCCGGCCCCGCCCCCTCCTGGCCCCGCCCCCTCCAGGCCCCGCCCCCCTCCAGGCCCCGCCCCCAGGCCCCGCCTCCTCCTCTCGGCACCGCCCCCCGGCACCGCCCCCTTCCTGGCCCCGCCCCCTTCCTGGCCCCGCCCCCTTCCTGGCCCCGCCCCCTCCTGGCCCCGCCTCCCCGTTTCCCGGCCCCGTCTCCCCGACCCCGCCCCCTCCTGGCCCCGCCCCCACCTCCCCCCTCATGGCCCCGCCCCCCTCATGGCCCCGCCCCCCTCCTGGTCCCGCCTCCCCCCTCCCGGCCCCGCCTCCCCGGCCCCGGCCCCGGCCCTTCCTGGCCCCGCCCCCCTCCTGGCCCCGCCCCCCCTCCTGGCCCCGCCCCCCCCTCCCGGCCCCGCCTCCCCGGCCCCGCCCCCCTCCTGGCCCCGCCCCCCTCCTGGCCCCGCCTCCCCATCTCCTGGCCCCGTCTCTGGGCTGTGGGGTTGGGGGTGCGGCGCTGGTGGTGGCGGAGAAACAAAGCCCGAAAGGGCGATAGGGAAGCGGCGCCCGGGCCGGGCCGGCGCTGCCCCGCGGAGAGGTGGGCCCGGGCCCTCCGCAGGCGCCCAGCGCTGCCCCACAGTGCCCGTGGGCCCCGGGGGGTGGCGGGCTGTGGGGGCGCTGCCGAGGGGGTGAGGGAGCAGAGAGGGTGAGCCAGTTTGGGGGCCCAGAATGGAGAACAAGTTTTCTGGCCCTGGGGGCTGAAAGCAGGCTGCCGGGGCTGGTTTTGGGGTGCAGAAAGAGGCGGAGTCGTGTGGCTTTGGGCTGAGGAGGAGGGGTCGAGTGCTGCGTTTTTGGGTCTTGAGAACAGACCCATCAGCTGGGGTTTTGGGCTCAGAAACGGGCAGTAAGTGAGCTGGTTTGGGGGCCAAGAGCAGACTCCAGTGTGGCTGGTTTTGTGGGGGGTGGGAGGCTGAGAGGGGCGGGAGGGAGCTGGGGGTGTGGGGGAAAGCAGGGGGTGGGCAGGGTGCGTGGACCCTCCCTGGAGGTGGGGGTCTGTACCCGTGGGCCCCCCGAGTTCAGGAGGCCGGCGTGCAGCAGGCTGAACTTGTCTGCGGGGGTCTCTGGGGGGAAAGGTGCTTTTCAGACGTGGCACGCCCCCTCCTCTTTGAATCAAGCTCTTCTTTGGACATTGCTTAGACTAGTGAAGTAATTAATCGTGGAAACTTATCAATATTTCTACCGTGTATAGCCGTGGTGTTTAACCCTAACACCCAAGTCAGGATGGGGATTGGTTGACGACCTCGTCAAATCCCAGACTTTTGCAGATAGCTGGAGCTTGTAAGGAGGAGTTGAAACCAGCTGGAGCTTCAGTGGAGAGCTGGGGCTGCAATTAGCCAGAGCTTGGGAAGCAGGAGCTGGAGCGAGATGGGGTGTCCTCTGTTCAGAGCATGCATTAGCAAGACTCCTGGCAGCGGTAACGAGCAGGCGCTGCGATTAGCCGGAGCGTGTGTTGGCCGGAGCACCCGCCGGAGGATAGACCAGATAGATATTAAACCTTTTTAATATGGGCGTGAGGACCTTTGCTCGCACGTACCACTTCCCTCATCTTCCTTTCTACCACTAGCAACTGGGTAGCCCAAAATACACGGTGGCTTTGTGCATTCTGGAATATCCGTGCTGGTTTGAGAGGCTGGGGGCTCTGCACTCAAACTGTTGTCCCAGTTGTGCCCTCACGCAGACCTGTTTGAATCCAGACTCATCCCAGTGAAACGGGAGCTGGAAGGTACAGCTGGGTGAATAAGAGTAAGGAACCAAAGCCATATTCATAGCAGATTTTAATTTTCAGCTGCCTTTACCTCCATGATATGAAATGGGGCCTCCACACATCACAGAATCACAGAATGGTCAGGGTTGGCAGGGACCTCTGGAGATCATCTAGTCCCCGCACAACAGGGCAAAGGAGGACAGGAAGAGCAGAGCAGTGTAGAATTGGGCCCCCAATTGCATACTGGTATCCATGACAACCTCGCATTTCTACTTGCTCACAGTAATTGCTGAAACTCTCCTCGTGTGCCAGAGCACCCCCTTGCTGGGACTGCACCCCCTTGCTGGGGGACTACAGGAGCCAGGGGACGGCAGTGTCTGGAGTGAATACAGAGTGATGAGTTGGGAATGGCACAGAGGTGCGATGCTCACAAAGACAAGAAACTTTCTGTGCAATGCTAAGGTTGTGAGCGTCACAGCCCTCAGCGCTCTGGCATCAGTGGTGTTGGACAGACCCTCCGGAGGGTGTCGCTCCATCCCTGCATCTGCCCTGGGCTCTGGAGGTACCCCCAGTGCCCCCAGACCCCAAGTGCAGAGCAGCCAGCAGGCATGGACATGACAGCTCCCAGGTGAGCCTGCCCTCAGCAAGCAGCTGCATCCCCCATGCACTGTAAATCATCAGCTCATAGCTGCCCTTGCAAGCACAGCACAACTCCCCAGCGCAGCAGGAGCCACCCTGGTGTCAAACAGCAGCAACCTCCCCCCAGAGAATCCCTCTTGGGAAGGCCACCCTGCCACTACAGGGCAAATGCTGTGCTATTTTCCAACACCGAGCTCTGCAGACTCACAGGCCCACTGCTTTTAATGACACGGGGAAATTTCCTCCGCACAAAGGAAGCGAGTGGGGTCCTTTGAAGCCCAGCTCTCTTCCGCAGTCAACACCAGCAGGACCACTGGGGTCATGCAACGTCTCATTAGGTAGCTCTCCGGGGCATGGGATATATCCTGGGGAGGCTGCACATCAGCTCCAATAATGAGGCAAATTGCAACCAAACCCCTTTGAGGTGGCTGCTCGTGCCAGTAGGACCAAGCTTGCTGAGAAACATTAAAGACCCCCCATCTGGCTGGCAGCCCTCCTTCCCCAGTATGGGGTCAATTTGAAAGCCGAAAATGAAGGTCTGGCTTTGGGTGAGCATGTGGCGCTGCCTGGAAAGGCAAAGGCATGGCGGGTGGGTGGAGGAGTGAAGGGCAGTGCGTTTGGTGTGTCTGCAGCCATCGGTGAGAAGCTCACTGTTCTCTGGATGCACAGGGGATTCCCAAGAGAGAAAATAATTTTTTTGCAGGATTGCAAGCAGACCTTTTCTCAGCCTTTGTCGCAGGCTGCCAGGCTCAAGCAAGGAGTTGTCCCCAAACAATAGAACTAGGCCAGGGAAGGGCCTGGAGCCAGCCGAGGGCTTCTCGGTGCTGGAGGCAACACCAAATTTTGCCAGCCTATGAAGGACGACTGTGGCCAGATTCACGTGACTTTCAGCGTGAGGAGTTTGCTGCTCTTGCTGCTGGGCATAGAGGAGAACGTAGAATCATAGAATCATTATTGCTGGAAAAAACTTTTAAGATCATCAAGTCCAACCGTTAACTAACTCTACCAGGCCCACTTCTAAACCATGGCCCTGAGCACTGTATCTAGACGGCTTTTAAATACATCCCAGGATGGCGATTCGACCGCTTCCCTGGGCAGCCTGTCCCAGTCTTTGATAACCCTTTCAGTGCAGAAGTTTTTCCTAATGTCTGACCTAAACCTGCCCTGGTGCCACTTGACGCCATTTCCCCTTGTCCTATGGGTTGTAACTTGTGAGAAGAGATCAATGCCCACCTCTCTACACCCTCCTTTCAGGTAGTTGTAGACAGCGATAAGGTCTCCCCTCAACCTCCTTTTCTCCAGCCCACACAACCCCAAGTCCCTCAGCCGCTCCTCATAAGACTTATTCTCAAGACCCTTCACCAGCTTCGTTGCCCTTCTCTGGACCCTCTCCAGCACCTCAATGTCCTCCTTATACTGTGGCGCCCAAAATTGGACACAGTACTCAAGGTGCAGCCTCACCAGTGCGGAGTACAGTGGGACAATGACTTCTCTAGCCCTGCTGGCCACACTATTCCTGATACAGGCCAGGATGCTGTTGGCCTTCTTGGCCACCTGGGCACACTGCTGGCTCATGTTCAGCCGGTAGTGCTGGGGCTGTTGTTCCCAGCCCCTTCCCACCCACGTCCACACACTGGCGCTGCTGGCAGCAATCGGCTGAGCTATCCTGAGCCCAGCACAGGCAGGGCAAGGGCCACCATCGCTTCTGAATGGGTGAACTCCATCCAGACATCCTCCTCCTGGCCCCCTAGTCCTCCCTGTGCTGGAGGACAGCATCCTGCGTGGCCTGCAGCACCAATTCAGGAGAGCAGCCTCCAAGCGTGCCCTCATGGAGCATCTGCATCTGAGCAAGCCCACAGGTTGCTCTCCACCTGTCCTCCTCCAGATGCGTCTCGGGAAAAACAGGAGCCCTTTCAAGCTCCTGGGGTGGAAGGCTTGTGCCATGGGGCTGTGCCCTTCACCTGCGAGGCTCTCTGTGCTGCAGGGCTCCGTCTTCCTTTGCAAGCCAGGATGGTGGAGGTGGAAGCGGGAAGAGGAATTTCCTCTGCTAAGGAAGAGCTCTGCCTCGTTTATACTCATTTTCTCTCCTTCGCTTCCTCAGGCTTTGCTTCTGCTTTGCTCCCAGTACCCGCCGACGCTCGGGGCGTCCCAGCAGCAGGGTAAGCCGGGTGAAGGTGGCCCTGCCGGTCTGACAAGTGCTGCAGGTGACAGACTACACCTTCTCCCTGTGGATTCTGGGACGGCTGAATACAACCACTTCTAAAACATATCATCACCAGCTACTTGAGACACAATTAGAGCTTTCCAGTGAAAAAAATAATAATTATTAATAATTATTATAATTATTATTACTAATTATTTAAAATAATATTAATCATTATAAGCAAATACCACGTTGTTTGTGACAGTTTATTATATACTTCCTATCTCAAGGTAAGTGCAAGTTCAGTTTACAGTTTGCAGTTCTGGTGCCTGCCTGTGTAACCTCAGCCGTAAGCAAGACCTGCTTTGACTTTAAGCATCTGGGACTGTTTCTTTCTTGTTAAAGCTGCCTAAGCTGAAGGAGGTATAAACACCTTGATGGCAGCCTTGTATTAATTCACTGCAACTCCAGGAGTATCGTAGATCCCGGCTGTCCACCACACAGCAGTACCCCCGCACACGTGGCAAACAGCCTACAGACAGGGATCTAGCAGGAAAATCAAGTTGTTTCTTCTGCTTATGTGGTGTGAGATGGACTTCATCACAACTTTTCAGGGACCTGGAGCTAGGAAGGAGCATGTGCCCACACCTGACACAACATGTTCCACCCCAGACCATGAAAACTGCCCAGACCATTGTGTCTCACCCAGTACCTATGGGGAGATGCTTATTGATTAGCTTAGGTGCAGAGGGACAACATGGGAGCCCCCGGGGAGCTGCACTGGGGGCTGGCTCATGCTGTTGTCTGGGAGATGAACTCCAAAGGCAGCAATAGCTCCAGGAGCAGTGCTGGTGGCAGCAGCCTGCTGTCAGGTCTGTCTTCGGCAGCCTGGGCTCTCTTGTTTGGTTTCCTTTACAGTCTGAAGTACAGCTGCAGCTGAGGACTCCTGCCTGACCACAAACCAGTTATGGTTTTAAACTGAAAGAGGGTAGACTTAGTTTAGATATTAGGAAGAAGTTCTTGACTGTGAGGGCGGTGAGCCCCTGGCGCAGGTTGCCCTGAGAAGCTGTGGCTGCCCCATCCCTGGAGGTGTTCAAGGCCGGGTTGGACGGGGCTTGGGGCAACCTGGGCTGGGGGGAGGTGTCCCTGCCCAGGGCAGGGGGGTTGGACTGGATGATCTTTCCCCTCCTACAAGAAAAGGCTGAGAGAGTTGGGGTTGTTCAGCCTGGAGAACAGAAGGCTCTGAGGAGACCTTCTTGCACCCTGCCAGTCCGTAAAGGGGCTACAGGAGAGCTGGGAAGGGACTTTTTACAAGGGCATGGAGTGATAGGATGAGGCGGAATGGCTTTAAGCTGGAAGAGGGCAGGTTTAGATTAAACATTAGGAAGAAGTTTTTCACTTTAAGGGTGGTGAGGCACTGGAACAGGTTGCCCAGAGAGGTTGTTGAGGCCCCATCCCTGGAGGTGTTCAAGGCCAGGCTGGATGGGGCCTTGGGCAACCTGGTCTAGTGGGACGTGTCCCTGCCCAGGGCAGGGGGGTTGGAACTCGATGATCTTCAAGGTCCCTTCCAACCTAACCCATTCTGTGATCTTTAAGGTCCTTTCCAGCTCTAACCATTCTGTGATTTCAAGGAAAAAGAGCTGTCTAACTGGCAATGACAAGGATAAACTGTTGTGGTAGCACCTGCCACTGTGAGCAAGCTGGCTTCGGCCTGAAGGTCCTTGGTCATACAAGTGTAGCACAGGCTCCCTGTTGCAGGCAACTCCTGCCAAAGGTACGGAGGAAGCGAGAAGCCCAGTCGTGAACCCTCCTCAGAGGAGAATGTCTCCCTGACAGTGCTTTGATCCCTGCGCTGGAGACTGCACTCTTTGAAGAAATGAGATGTAGAGATTTTTCTCTGCAGACAATAAATCATGGAAGTGATTCGCTTTGATCTTATACAAAATATGAATAAATACAGAGCTGCTCCACCATCTCAGGTGGACTACAGAGTTAACTAATTGTCTGGATGCTGACAGGCAAAGGGCTGTCTTGCTAGCTGCTGTCAGTAGGCAGCAATTAATTATAAGTGTTCCTGTGTAATTTTGCATATCTTTTCTTTCTAGCCCAAAAAGACCACTATCAACTTGGTCTGCTCTTTATCCTCCAAAGATACTTTCTTACTATCATATGCAAGATGCAGGAGATAATCAGTGTACTTTGCTCACTGCTGATGAGTTCTCAGCTGGAGGCTGTCCACTTTTGAGCATCATGCCTTAAGAGATGACAAATTAGAGAGGGCAGATGGCATCAGGAAGGCCTCAACCAACCCCTCTACAGAACTGAGAGTTCAAGTGTATTCAGTCCAGGTTGGAGAAGGCTACAGGAGCAGGACCAGACGACCAGTCCCTGAAACGGTGTTGAGAAATGGCTGCCCATATCCACTGAAAGGCAAAGAAGCAAATCAGCATAATTCTCAGCCCAAAGGCTTTAGGCTGGATATGAGAGCATCAAACAACAAGAATTAAGTTACTGAAAGAGGTAAAGGTGCCTTCACTAGAAACCAAACAGCCATCTATTAGCCCCAGACCCTCTTTCTTCACGCCGGCTGGGGGAGAAGGCACCCATGGAACAGCGCGGGTAAGTCCAGCGATTGGGAAGGCCCTGGTACAGCAGTGGTATGTCCTCCTCTGCGCTACAAAGGGGAGGTGGACCCTACCCAAGGCCGTGATGCTCATCCCCAAAGCCCAGCAGCTGCTCGTGTGTTCTGCAGACTCCAACCCACACCACGGGAGCACAGGTGTTTCTCTGAGGGGTTGCTGTGGGGTTAGGCTCACTGACAACTCCAGCAGTTTATCCACTCTGCCAGTTTTAAGGGGAAACCACCTGAAGTTCAAGTTGCCAACCCCACCAGCAAATGCCACAGCAGGTCTGTGGCTGGGAGCATGTTTTGAGGCAGCTTTGCTGAGAGCTGTAGTCGTCCCGGGCAGGAAGGTGTTTGGTTTCTTTGCACAGCCACTTAGGGGCTGTAATTATTTCGGCACTGTGTGGTTTCGCATTGCACAAAGCTTTGGGGGGGGGGGTCAACCAGAAAGGGGGTCTGATGGGGCATGCAAGCTGGCTGGAGGAAGGAAAGACCGAAATCATCAACAGCCTTCCTGCTTTGCTGCTCTTTTGTGATTTCTCCCATTAGTGCTGAGCAGGAAAGGCAGTCACAATTAAAATAATACCTGTTCAAGATGAAATTATAATTACTGTGGGTTGTTTATGCAAATTTGGCAAAGCACATAAGAGCTCAACAGCAGCCTTTAATCTCCCTGGTCTGAAGGCTGTTCTCAACTACTACACTTCTGTAGGTATGGCTCAATGCAATAAAACTCTCAACTTTCTGGCTTTCCTTTTTCATTTATTGCCTCTTTTCTGCTTTTTCTTGTTTTTAGAAAGAGTTGTATCATGCTGTGAATTCTCTTATGGTGATTGCTCTGTAGATGTTGCGAAAAACACTTCCAACTGGTCAAGAGTGGCAGAGGGCACATAGCTGGACCTCCCTTCGCTTTAGTTGCTGGGCTATGGTGCTCAGCTAGCTGGACACGGACTCCTGTGACGTTAACCGGAAGGCGGTGCCAGCAGCAGGCACTTTCTGAAGCAATCTTCAACCAGCTTTTGAGTTTCCTCTGGCATGTTTGAGCCATTACAGCTGATTCCCCTGGAAACAAAGCCCCTCAAAACATCTTCCTTAACACAGTCAAGGGAAATGGATGCTCTTGTGTCAGGAGCTGGCAGGTCAGAATCCTCAAGCATTTCCCCACACTACTCTCTAGTCCCACCTTATTTTTTTCCTCCATGCTCTTGCCCCGAGCAACTTGATGGTTTGAATGTTGCACTTGTTTCTGTATTTGAAGCAGATGTTTCTGTGGACATACAAGGCAAGGGGACAGCCTGGCTGCAGGATGTTGCTACCAGCTAGAAAGCATCAATGTCACACCAGTTTCTCATTTGCTTATTCTCGCTTGACCTGCCCGCTTGCTTAGCAACTGCTTGGCAACACCTTCCTCATTGAGAGGGGTGTGCTGGTCCCCCAGGCTTGGTGGCCATGGTTGTGCGATTGAGAGACTAGATTTGCTTCAACAGAAGGGCAGCAGAGTTTTCCAGCCTGTAAGAAATGGGGACCTTGACTGATGGGACTGTCATCCTGGCCTTGCTCTGCACTGGAGCACTGGGAGAGGCTGCGGTGAGGGTTACTCGTCACTTTGAACTCTGAGGCATTCCCAACTAGTCAAGGCTATGCATCCTCCATGCCCCTTCCATCTGCACTGGGACATTCAGAGTTGATGGGGAGGCGGGCAAGGAGACATTTACATTGAGAAAGCTGAAGGCCAGTTTGAAACCCCTTCCCAGAAAGCTGTGGCTCCCATCTGGTGAGTGGGAATGTTCGTTCTGTAGGGTAAGAAAGTGCAGATATGGTCTTACAGCAGAAGGTGCAGTTCCAGTCCCCTGCAATCAGTCAGGATCGTAGGGAATGTCTTGCTCTGGCTGATAGAGACATAAGCTCGGCTGTAGCAGAGGCTCCCAAAGTATTCAGTTGGGAACCGCTTTTAGTCTGTTAGTGTGGTTTGGCCCCCTGGGAAGCATCAAGTTGAAATGCAGCGCTATAATTAACAACCGACAGCTTAAATAATGTAAGGGAGCTGGGAGGCTGGAAACACGTCCTCTCTCCCAGCGGAGGCTGTGGGGGTGGGCAGGTAAGGCAAACATTCCCAGAAGGAATTAGTCCCTCACATGGGAGCATATCAAATAGCTTTCGGCACGGATTCCGATCTGAGGCAGATGACTGTAGGGAGGAACGTGGTCATTTTGGCACGGAGGTCTTGTTACTGGTGTTTTCCCGTTCCATGGAACAGTGTGTACTGGGATGAGGTGATACTTTTCTCCTCTTTTGGGAAGGTAGAAAGGACTCTTAATGGATGGAGCTGAGCTGTGATGAGTTTCCTGTTCGTTGACCAGTGACATAATGTTTGACTCGACTTCCACAGTGACAGGAAACCAACTGGCCGGGGTTGAGCTGCAGCTGGGCCACAGCAGTTCCACCAGGAGAAAATGTGGTTTGTGTTGGCCAGAGTCCTCTTGAGCTTCTCTTCCCCTTCACACCTGGGAGATAATTGGTAACGGGCAGGTCAGCTATCGTGGCCAGGGACTTGGACTGCGAGGAAGAATTGGTTTAACCCTACAGATGGTGTAATCACAGTTGATAGTCTTTTCCATGTGTGTCATGATCAGGCTCATGTCCACAGCAATGTCTTTCACTCCTCTTCTTCCCCTTCACCACTTCCATGACCACCAGCAGATGCATCTCTGTTTCTTCAGCCAATCCCATGAGGAAGGAGAGAAAGCTGTGGCTGAGCCAAATGGTTGTATTTCACTTGGAAATAAGCAGATGGAACAGACAGATGGGAGAACAAAGCTATATATATATATTTTTATTGCACAGATATCTAATAACCAATAAAATGGGTCTGGGACCACAGAAAACTCTGGCATGGTTGCCATGGCAATATGCACACAATTCCAGTGAGATGCAGGAAAGAAATCTTTTGTGTTGTTAGGGAGCTTTCTAAAATAAAAATAAATGAGATTTAAATGAGTGATTACGGCTGCCTCAAGGAGCACCTGCCAAAAACTCTGGGCCAGACCATCTTCCAGAGTATGGTGTGGGTTTTTTTAAAAATTGCAACAGTGGCAGAGTGTCCTTTGGAGCCAAAGCCGAGGGGCAACAGGAGGACTCACATTTTGGGAAATTTTACATATGAGTTGACCTGTGAAAATTTCCATCTTATTAAGGTGGCAGAAGTTTACATGAATTCAAAAAGAAACTAGACAAATTAATGGAAGGAAAATCCACAGAGAATTACTCAATGAAACCACAGCAAGGTCTGGAAGTCTGAAAATAACTGGCAGAAGGGAGACCATCTGAGGAAAGAGTTGTTCTTGGTTATACAGGTGTCTGCCTGGCGCCACTGAAAGACTACTCAGGCCAGAGAGGGTTAAAATCATATGGGTTAAATGACGTTAAAATAACAGATTTCTAGGGATACGAGCCATTGTCTGCCTTGCTGTCAGTCTGACATTGAGATGACCACTACAAGCAGGTGAAAGGCTGAATTTGGTTCTCTATGAATTTTTCATAGATGAAGTCCTGGGAGGAGGCAGCATCTTGGATATTTCCATTTGTGATGCTTGGGTGTGGGGCTCGTTGGAGTTTCCATGTGTTGCCAGCTACTCCTGCGAGAGATTGAAATAGGACAGATGTATTCACAATCTCACCACCTAAGTCTCTTCTAGTGGTGGCAACATAACAGTCTATCGTCTTCTATATCTGGGCTTGCTGGGCTCTCCACATGTGTATTCCCCAAATGGCCAGTTCTCTCCTTTTCTCTGGGTTTTCACATGTCAGGTTATCAGTCCCCACAGAAGCAGCCCTTGAAAAACTTGTTCTGCGTATTTCGCAGCCGAAGGACTGTTAGCAGGTCTTTCCGTACTTGAATGTGTCCATTCAGAGTAGGATGGTGTTCTGTATCAGCACGTTTCCTTTGTTAATGAGCACTGGCCTGAGTCCTGCAAGCAGGTGAGATTCTGAACTTGCTCTTCGCTGATGACTGTGGTTGCCTCTGAGATGTCTCAGGGGACTAGTGGTTCACTGGGTCTCTCGCCCTTGTGCTGCATTGTACTGCCGACAGGGAGCTTTCAGGAAAATTAGTTGTTTCTACTCTAGGAAGGACTGGGTCAAAATCCACAGCAACCAGGGGTGTTTGGGCACTGCCAGCCCTCTTTGCATCAAGGAGCCAGAAAGGAGTTAAGACTCTTCTCCAGGGAGCCAAAAACCTTCTGCTGTTCTCAAAACTGATGTTTGCCCATAGCTTAACACCAGAGTGATTTTGAGAGGTGGGTTGGGATCTGCCTGGGACCAGGTCACCAGGTTGGCCCTGAGCACTGAACCCTCTGGTGTTACCACCTGAGAGCATCTCCCTCTGCTTGCCTTGGCTGGAAACAGAAACCAGGGAGTGAAGGCCCTGGTGTAGCTTTTATTCACAGAATCCCAGAATCTCCTAGATTGGAAAAGCCCTGTAAGCTCATCTAGTCCAATCATTACCCTCACACTGACAGCCCACCACTAAACCATGTCCCTCAGCACTGTATCTACATGACCCTTAAATACCTCCAGGGATGGGGACCCCACCACTGCCCTGGGGAACGCGTTCCGATGCCTGATGACCCTTTCAGTAAAGAAATTCTTCCTAATATTCGATCTAAACTTCCCCTGGTGCAACTTGAAGCCATTTCCTCATGTTCTATCACGCATCACTTGACAGAACAGGTCGACCCCCACCTCTCTGCACTCTCCTTTCAGATAGTTGTAGAGAGCGAGAAGGTCTCCCCTGAGCCTTCCTGCCCTTGGTGGGAAGCAGGACACAGCTGCCCAAGACCAGCGTGGTACGGATTAGGCCTGCCACGTCCTCCCTTGGGTGTGTGGGGAAGCAGTGCCCATGGCTGCCTTCGGGGCAGGGCCCGCCTCGCAGCGCAGCCTGGTTGTGGGGAGGCAGGCAGGGAAGCAGCGTTTATTCAGAGCGAGGAAGCAAGCTGCTGGGTGAGCGCTGCGTGGGAAGGGAGCCTTGAAGTGTGACGGTGGATGAAGTCTAGGCAGGCTTTCCTAGAATAGACCAGGTGGAGGTGAAGGGAATTGAATGCCATGGAGATGCGCTGGCCCTCCCTTCCCGGCTGAGCTGCCAGGGGTTGGGGTGCGCATGACGCACGCAAGCGCCTGGGTCTGGTCTCTTCCAGTGGGTTTCTCCCCCTACTTGCATGCCTCGCGGATGCCTTCTCCATCACTCCTTTAGTTTGCAGACACTCACGTTCACGCACAGAGCTACTGCCGGTGCTTCCGTGCGTGAAGGGGATTGCCTGCGCCGCGCTGAACCTGCCTGCTGGGAAGTTTTGTACTGCACTGACCCACTCTGTGTCTGCTTCCGTGAGGAAGAGGGGGACCTGTTTGCCTTTGCGAGCATGTGGGGATGGCTGCTGGATGAGAGCCCACCCTAATTCTTCGGCAGACGCCACCCATTGAGCCATTCCATTCACTTTTCCAAGGCTGCAGAACGCCTTCATGGGCAGAAGAGGGGTTTTGTGTCACTGCACCCAGGACTCCTGTGGATTTCCAAGGAACAGAAAAAGAGAGAACTCTGTCAGATAAAACACCAGACCTTTTTTGCAAGGAGTATTTTTTTTTGCACTCCTGCTCTCTGAAGGAAGTGCCAGCTATGGCTAGATAAAGCGAGCACCTTTTACCCTGGAAAGTAGGCTGGGAGCCTGCCAAAGCTGGCCAAAAATCGGTGAGCGGACTGCGAGAATCCTACAGCATCCTGCAGAGCTGCGGGCCTCACACCGTAGCTTTTCCCAATCCTTAACCAGACTTCTTCCCTGCACATGGAAAAGCATTAATACTGTGCCCTCCAAGGACATTTCTGGGCCTGGGGCTCACATGCTTGCAGGCTATAGTGCTTTGTTGCAAAATCTCATGTCACAGACGAGAAAATCCTTTAAAAGCTTACATGCCCAAATGCGTATGGGCTAGCAACAGTTTGAATCACAGTGTTCCTTCATGCTCTTTGTTTCCCAGACCGCGTGGGCCAGTGTTTAATGCACAATCTGGATTTATCACTGGTTTATCTTAATGCAGGAAATTGTCCAAAAAAAAAAAAAAAAAAATAGAAAAAAAAAAAGAAGAGAGGGAGGAATGGGGGGGGGGGGTGGCTCATGACTGTTGGCAGCAAATTTTAATTTGGCTTTGGCAGATGAGGGGAGTTATTCACAGAAATCTTGTCCCGAAATAACACAGCGCCTGCCCTGCGTCAGCCAAGGCAGGCAGGCACGCGCGGAATTTGTCTCTTCTTCCCAGCCACGGGGCCGGGCAGCACGCAGCGGGTGAGGACAGGCACACCGGGTCGGACCAGAGGGCACGTGGCTTGGTAGCCGCCTGCAGGCACTGCTGTTTCTTGAAACACATAAGTAACAGGGCAGAGATAGACGGTCTGGCCCTGCTTGTACATATTCCCTCACCAAGAGCAGATTAGGGATTGTTTTATGGTTTAAAGTCCTGGTGAGGAGATTTCCGTGAGTGCATCTCACCCCACGCCGAGCCTGTCAGTGGCTTTGGCTGCTGCAAACAAACATGAATCCCGCAGTGTGTAAAAGCACTGTCGTGTATTACTTTTGCGCCTGCTGATTTTTCATTTCTTTTGAGTTCTGCCTTTCTAGTTCTTGAAGAATAAAGAACGAGCAGTTTTTGCTCCCCGGTCACTGTCTGAAGATCTTACAAACTTCAGCCATTTCTTTCCTGTCACTGAACTCTCTTCCAGGCTGAAGATTTCTAGGTTAGTCCATCCCTGTAGAGGAGCTATTCCACACTTCTGATCTGTGATTCAGTTCTGTTAGAAGCTGCAACACAGGCACCGCATCAGTCCCCCGTCCCTTCCTGCACTGCCATGGGAGAGAAAGGCTGAAACCAAAACATTCCTCTGCCAGCAAAGCCAGAGCATCTTCTCTGGACTGTGGGCCCAATCCATACTACAGGAAGGAGGAGGCAGCAGTAATCTTAAACAGGGATTACAGCTGTGCTGCAGAGACTTCTAGGATGATTCATGCTCAGGATAGTGGCTGCTTGTGCCCGACAAGACCTGTGAGAGCCCAGAAGCAGCAGATCTGTGTGCACAGATCAATGTCCGTCGTATGCTCTTGTTTTCCTGTGGGAAGTCGCAATACGTAAGGACCATGCCCATCCTGCCTGCGCTCTGTTGCAAGGAGTCCTCCATTAGCAGAGCTGCTGGCCGGCAGGGGGTGGCTCATTCGCAGGATCTTCATCCCAAATGCAGTTTGACAGACCTCTGGTACAAGTCTAACTTCTCAGGAGACTTTTGCAGGGAAATAGGCAGCCCTTTTGCCATGGGAAGAGGGCAGTGTGTATTGTATCCTGGCTTTTTGCTTCCTTGTAATGGTACAACAGGAAGGAAGTCTGAGAAGGTCCAGAGATTGACGAGGGGGATGGAGTAACAGCCAGGATCAGACCCAGGTCTACGGCACAGCAAACTGCATGCTGCGGTACCACTGCAGAAGCTGAGGGTCACTGACGTTATAGGTGGGGAAACTGAGGCACACTGCCTGACTGACACAACTTAGTTATCAAGCAGCCCAGAGCCAGATGGAAACGATCCTGAGCTCATTCTGCCCTGGGCTGTCACATTGTTTAACCAGGACTGGGCTCCAACTGTCCCAGGAAAACGTGAAAGAACCTGGCAATGATGGACAACTGCATCGCTTCAAAACACGGCTTCCTTTTTACACAGTCTTTGCTCTTGCGTAACAGATTGGCTCTGTTTCATTCAGAACCAGCTGTGTTTCATTCAAGGTGCTGCAGGGTCAGGCCCTGAGGTGCTGACCTTAGCCAAGAGGTGGGCAGTTCCCTTCCTGCGGAGGCTCGCTCTCGCCGTGTGGTCAGCTCACGGAGTGAGCTGTGCTGCAGCATGGGAGCCACGTAGGCGGCAGCTCTTTCAGAAAGGCCAGGCAGAGCTGGAAAACAGACAAGTGCCTGACAGATCTTATTTGAGCCTCACTCCTGCCCGCCTCTTGCATCTGAAGGAATGCGGGCGCCACGCAGGAGGGAAGGGGAGGATCGAGCAGGTCACTGGGAACCCTCCCAGCCAGCTCTGCTGAAACAGGAGGCGGCTGCATGAAAGCTTGTTGCCCTGCCATCATCTGAGCCCAGGCTCGCTCCGTCTGGTCAGCCCCTCCAGCTACGGTGCTGCAAACACTCACTGCCTCCCAGCCCGCCGCTGACCTCCGGCCATCTGGCCTGAGACAGCCCAATTAGAGAACAACCCGCAGGCCTCCAGGCTGGGACCCGGGCTGGGGCTGGTACGAGCCATTTGGTTTGGTGTGAACGTAGGAAGGGAAGAATAGGAGTGGGGAAGACGGTTGGGCTGTGCCACGTAGGGAATCAAATATCTGGCAGAAAAACCTCTTACTTCCAGGTCTGTAGCTTCACCGCTTCTATTGTTTTTTCCCAAAAGGACTTGTATGAGGCTGCTGTCATGCTTTGCCCAGGGAGGCAATGCCAGTCTCAGAGTCGTCAGCTCCCTTCCTTCTGCCTCCATCCTCCAGCCCTGTTACTAGTGGGAAGGGTGGGGTGGAGTTGTCGGAGGAGCTTTCTGCTTAATTGACTCTACAATTACTTTCCTGCCAGCCTCAGCCCCATCCCAGGGGACAGTTAAGTCTTTCATCATCCAGCCTGCAGAGTGCCACATCAAACACCAGTGCTCTGGAAGTGCTACTTGGGGTAGACCCGATGAAGGCAAAGCATTGGAAGTATGAAGGACCCCTGCAGCTCAGAGCTCTGCAAGGTGGGCTTAATCCCACCACCGCACAGGCCACCAGAGCCACAGGCCAGCCCTCACAGACTTTCTCTGTGTCTTCACAGACCCTTTGTCCTTGGTGTGTAGCAGTGTAGAGAGAGGTGAAGCCCTGGGTGCTCTCCTGGAGCTCTGTGTCCTCACAGCCCTGCTCTCGAAGGACCTGTCATCTGCTCTCTGCCAAGCACTGGGGTCACATCCCTGCGACAGGCCTGACCTTGACGTTGCTCCACACTCCAGGAAAGCGTGGGAGCGGGAGGCTGAGCTCCAAGACCCACTGAGAGGTGGGAGGTCCCCACGACCACGACCTGCTGCTGGGCAGCTCGGAGGGAGGCTGCTGGCTCCGGGCACAGCTCAACCTCAGCTCTTGCTCGCTGGCGCCTGTCAGCAGATGCTGGCTCGAGGAACTGGGCTGGTGCTGGGCTCTTACACCACTCACTAATTCCCCCGGGGCCAGGCGGGCGCAGCCACAGCAGCGAGTGCCATGGCATCAAGTTTCCCTTCTGCTGCCAACGCTACCTCGATGGGTAAATGAAGGCAGGTCATGGGCTGGCATTGCTTTTACACGCTCCCACGCATGCATCTCCCTGCGTAGCAGAATAATGGTTGCAGAATAATGACCAGGGCCTTCTAGGTAGGTCTGAAATACCTCCTGGCCTGGCCTGCCGCTTGGAGAAAACCATGGCTCTGCCTTGTTCCTCCACAGCACAGAGTGCCAGCATCCATCCTGCTCCCCCCACGGAGACAGGCTGGGGCTCTCCCTGCCCGCTGAGCTGAGCCTGAGTCTGGCTCTGTGTGGGGAGCAGGAAGGATGCTGGCACTGTAAATAGCAAGTAATTTCCATTTCAATGCTCCTGCTGCCGGGAAGGGCTGGCCCTGGGTGTGTGGGTGCAGACAAGCTCTCTCTCTGCTTCTCCCCACCTTGTGCTGTGTCTCTGCAAAATGTCCCTGTCGCCATGCCCTGCTCCCTCACCTTCGTCTCTGCCCACCGCTATCTCCTTTGCTTTATTCTCCTGAACCATCTTTAGATGGGGGTTACCCATCCCAGGGCTCTGAGGTGGCAGCGAGCCAGAGAGCCCAGCGCAACACTAGCCCAAAGCAGCGGTGCAGCCAGCTGCTGCTCGTCCTCCACTTGCCATCTCCTGGTCCTCGGGGCTGTGAGGCTGGGAGATACTGTGCAGAGCCCACTGGTGCTCCCCAGGCTCACGAGGGCTCCCAGCTCACGATGGAAATGAGTCCAGTCCATAGCTCTGTCAATTAGTGTGACGTTGATTTTTCGCCAGCCGTCTGAATCCAGTTCTCTATCTTAGGAAAAGAGGCTCTGGCTGCCTTAAACACCAGTGATCCCCACTGCTTAATGTCAGATACTTGAATTCAGGGATCTGAATTCAGGGATGCTTGTATTTAGGGAGACTCTTCCTCCATCGCAGGCAGGGAGAGAGAGAGGAGAGCCATTGCTGAGCTCTTCTAAGTCCATATATCTGTCCACCCCTCCTCGTCTGTCTACTCGCTGCCAAGGCAGAGGAGTGTGAGATCTCCTAGTGGAAAAACAGAGGGAGAAGGGGGAGAATTGCCAAGTGCAACAAGGCAGAAGCAGGAGGCAGATAGACGCTGTGCCAAACCGAGATGTCAGTCACTCCTTCCGCACCAGGCAGGCTGCGAAAGGAGCTGGCGTCCTGGCAGCCGAGCAGTGTGGCAGAAGCGGCTCTCTCCTGCCATGGAAACAGAGCCCGCAGCGTGGAGCAGCAGCCACCTGCGCGGGCTGGTGTTCTTCATGCCTGTGTCCCTGCACAGGGCCATTCCTGCCTCCTCCAAGGCACAACCCAAGTGACGGCAGTTTACAGTCACCGGCTTCTCCGTGCTCCCCTTCTCCTGCTGAGGTGTGCTTCTCTCCCTGCTGAACTTCCACTGTACGTCAGGGATCTCGGGCTCCATCGCTCACTAGCTCAGCCCTCCTTGAACACTGCCGTGATGTCTGTGCCCCAGGAGGAGAGGCAAGTGGTCCCTTGCCCAAAGATAGAGTGACATGCGCAAACACAGAGGACAGGCAGCAGCACATCAAGGAGTTTCAGAAACTGGCTTTTATCAAAGCTTTGGCTTGCCCAGAGTCCTCTACGTGCAGTGAGCATTGGGTCCATAAGAAGAAGAGCCAGTATTGCACGCTAGCAGGCAGAAGGAGACCCTGGCGTAGTTTTCCTGGCCTATCTGGCTCTTCAGGGCAAAAGAAAACCAACTGGGCCAGCAGTCAGTGCAGGCAGGTTGTGGGAGGCTGTCCAGTGGCCCTGCAAAAGCGAACACCCCATCTCCAGCACCAGTCCACTTCCAAGCCCCGTCTTTGGAACAAATTCCTGTAGAAGAAGGCCTCGATGTAGGTCACAAAGCACAAGAGAGCCGGAGGAGAAATGCGCGCGAGGTGGCCAGCACCTTGCTCCAACCTTCTGCCGTCTCCTCAGCTCTGGCGCCAGCCGCGTGCTGGCAGCATGCTCCATCTCCAAACACCGCCTCCAGCGCAGGAGACAGCAGAGGAGGAAACACGGAGGTGACATAAAAAACAGCATTTGCTTTCTTGGCCATCTGTCACAGTGTCGCAGTCGCCTTCCCAAACACATCCCAGCTCAGAGCTGGCTGGGAAAAACAGGGAGTTATTTTGGTTCATCAGCACACAGCAGGAGCGGGACGATAGATCCCACGTAGCAAGCAGTGTTCAGCATCAGGGCTGCTGGCGTCATTGCTGGGGTAGGACACGGCACCCCGTGCCCCCCGAGCCACCGGTGAGCTTCGGTCACTGCAGGAGTGTCCACCAGCATCTTTGCTGCTCCACGTCTCCAGCTGCAGGGCTCTTCCCTCTGCCTCACTGACCTTCACGATGGACAGATGATTTGTCTGAAGGTTCAGCCGCAGCCTTGAGGCTGTGGTCAGGGAGATGGAGGCCACTGCCTGATGGAGGATCCCATGTTCCCACTTGTCATGGCACTGGCAGCAAATGGATCCGAGCTGCGAGTCAGCTCAGGAAGCTGATCCAGAGAACTGAGGACAAAAAACCCTCAATATTCTGCCAGATCAGCTCCCTGAACTGCCTCACTGATGGGCACAGGAGAGGGGGTGCGAGGAGGGAACCCTCTTCTCTGGTGGCTGCCTGCACCTCCGCTGTTGTGCAGTCGTGAAGGTGTGATTGCAGCGCGCAGTCAGTGCAGGACCTGATTTAGCGAAGCAGTGAGGTGCTTGGGGCCGGTTTCATCCCCAGCACAGCACAATGGGCTCCCTGTGTTCAGCTTGACATAGCAGCCATGCCAGAGCTCTCGGGCCTTCAGGAGATGTTTTGCTCGAGCCCTGCTCTGGGCACACTTCCCCCACCATCTTCTCGTTTTCCTCGTCACGACACAGAGTCCCCAGAGCAGACACGGTGAAGGCTGGCAGAGTTTTGACACATTTCATAAGGAGCATTAATAGCGCAAAACTGGAGTCTGTTCTGTTGGAGGGCTTCGGCTCCTTCCATATTCATTTCTCAGGCAATTCATTACTCAGCTGAAATTATTCCTTGATTAAAAAGACAGGCAATTCTCTTCCGTTGAGCTTGGGATTTCAGGAGGAAATAACTTGCAGGAGACCCACACAAAGCAAACCATGACAAGAATGGCTTAGAATTGGTTGCCCTAGAATATTTTTAAGTGGAAGCATTTCCTTGGAGTAGCCTGGGTACACAGGGAGATTACCCCAGCTGGGCAAAGGGAGAAAATTTTAAGGAAAATGACGGAAAAAAAATGGGGGAGAGGCAAGAGGAGGTTAGACATTTTGACATAGGCAAAGTGACAAGGGCCGATTTTGTAATAAAAAGTTATTTTCTTTTCACATTGCAATAAATGGAGACTAAAAGAAGCGAGAAAAAGCCTGAGAAGTGGAAACGACGTGTGGCAGCTGGACTAAGGCAAAGCAAGCCAAGTTGTACCACGGGATTTTAATGTTTTGTCTCTTTCTGTTTATTTCCCAAGCTCCAAAATTACCCATCAGCAGCAAACCAATGCCACATACTCCCACCATCTCTGCATTGTGATCCAAATTCAAAGCAGGAGTAAAAATTCCCAGCTCCGCTGCAGTGAACTGATCTACATTGAAGACTTGACGTTGAGTAAGGGAGGAACGGGTCCCATGTATGGTGCTTCGGGCAAGGCATTTATTACTGTTGCAGGTGGCAGACTCGGTGGCATGCTACCTGTGTTTCCCAAAAACACCTCATCTCACCCAGAAAAGAAAAGCAAGGGAGAAGCTACTGGAAAACAGGGGGCTTCTGCACAAGGACTGTTTGGTGGCTTGAACAAAAGAGACCAGGATGTATAATAGGTTTGCAGACACCTCACACTGGGAGGAGAGGTGTGAGTAATCCAAGACAAGATGAGAGTTAGAATCGTAGAATCATAGAACCATAGAATTGTTGAGGTTGGAATGGACCTTTAAGATCATCAAATCCAACCATCAACCTCACCTGACAAACCACTTCTAACCCATGTCCCCAGGTACCATGGCTGCCCTTTTGTTAAACACCTCCAGGGATGGCGAATCCACCCCCTCCCTGGGCAGCCTGTGCCAATGGTTGATAACCCTTTCAGTGAAAAATTTTTTCCTAATATCCAATCTAACCTCCCCTGACATAACTTGAAACCATTTCCTCTCGTTCTATCACTTGTCACCCGGGAGAAGAGGTCAGCCCCCACCTCTCTACACCCTCCTTTCAGGGAGTTGTAGAGGGTGATAAGGTCTCCCCTCAGCCGCCTCTTCTCCAGGCTGAACAACCCCAGTTCCCTCAGTCGTTCCTCGTAAGACACGTCCTCCAGACCACTCACCAGCTTCGTTGCCTTTCTCTGGACACGCTCCGACACCTCAATGTCCTTCTTGTAGTGAGGGGCCCAAAACTGAACGCAGTACTCGAGGTGGGGCCTCACCAGTGCCGAGTACAGGGGGACGATCACTTCCCTCGTCCGGCTCACCACACTGTTCCTGATACAGGCCAGGATGCCGTTGGCCTTCTTGGCCCCCTGGGCACACTGCTGGCTCATAAAGGAGTTCGAAAGGAGCCCAGTAAAACAGAGAAATGGAGCTGAAATAGCCCCTGTGATGGGGTTCACAAGGAACAACTGCAGTGTTCTGCAAACCTGCATTGATCATCATCTACACCAGTTGTGGATGGGGGACAATGAGCTGGGCAGAAGATATACAGGAATGGTCCTGGGTTTTCAGTGGATCCAAAGCTGAGGGAGAACTCTTCTAAAGCTGTTTTTGGGAGGAGCTTGAGAAACACTTTTCACAACATGACAGTCTTTCCTTCCTCTTTCCTGCAGGACAGCATTCCTGTTAGTTATGCCAGCAGTGTTGCCTGGGGGCTGCATGGTCAACCAGAGAACGAACTGACCAACATGGAAACCTTTGTTTAGTGATAGTTTACTATGGGGTTTTTTTTAGGTTCCCTGGTCTGGTTCACAGCCTGACTCCCCTATGCGTGAAGTGGGGAGGCATGAAGAGACAGCAAGGGTGCAGGGAGCTGGGGTGCTCTAAGCTGTAGCTGCCGCAAGCTTTAGCACATGAAAGCACAGTCCTAAACGATCCCCTCCTCCAGAAATGGGCATAACTGTGAGGCTCAGCTGCGCATTTCCACTGTAACAAAGAGGGGAGTGCTGATGCTGAGCTTTGGCATTGCTGTTCTTCAATTTCTTCATCCCCCAACCCCCTGCCCATGAGGAGGGAGCTATAAAAAGGGACTTTGGCCCAGTGCATCCAAATGGCCAGCTGTGTTTCTTTGTGTTTTGTTGCCAGGTGTTTTTCCCTCCTGTCCGTTAAAGGGTAACCTGGTATATACCTCACAGAGAATAATGGAGCTATTAGTCAGCCTAAAGCCCTGAAATAAGACACCCGCAGGCAGCGGGCCTGAGCCATTTAAAGTAACTGTGCATGAGGCAAATTCCTAAGCAGGTTCTTGCTAACTTCTCTCTCCCGTCAGCCTTTGCTGCTCCACCTACAGCCAAGAAGGAGATGGCTTTGTTGTGGCTCATACAGCAGCGCTGGAGACTTCATCCCTAATGCAAAGTGCTTTGAAATCAGCACCTCAAACACAAGAGGATGGGAGTGGGCAGAGCCATTCATACCGTCCTCAAAGGTGGTCAGTGCAGAGGAGTACTTTGGAATTGCTTTGCAGCCCAAGGGAAAAAAACGAGTTGTCAGGTCTTGACTTGAAATTGTAGCAACAACCAGAGCACCCAGCCACCGCAGCGCTGCCTTCTTTCTGTGTTCTTCCCATTCGTTTGGAAAGCACATAAAGCTGGAAATGGTTTTAACCCCAAAACAAAACAAATAACCCTAGTGATACAGCCCAGGCAGATGGAAGAGTGAAAAAAAAGCTGCAAACTGCAGGAATGGTGCAAATGTGATTAGCATCTCCCTTCTGCACCCCCTGCCCACCCCAGTGATTATTACATTTCTTACAACGAGATGACGAACAGTCAGTGCTGAGTGAAATGTGTGCGTAATTTTTCATCCCTCCATGCCTTGTTTCCCCAGGCACTTTGTAAACTCGGTAATGAAACGCAGCCACCTGGCACACAACACACTGCCTAGCAGTGGGAGAGATGGGAAACTTGAGCCAAGGATGCAGAATAAGCCCAGCACTTTTCTAGGCATGATCCTTCAAGCACTGCGACGAAAGGAACATCATGTTTGTTCCTACCCGTGCAACCTCTCTGAACCATCCCTGGCCACTGGGAAACTGCCTTTTCTACCAAATACCAAGTGTTTGCTCCATGAAACAGGGATGTGGAGTCTCACAAGGGGCTTCATAGAAAAATTGTGTGCACCTGGGCAAAGCAACCTATTTCCTGAAGCTCCTCAGCCAGAATGATTGCTTCATTTTGCCTTGTCACATTCATGGTGGAGACGTTCACTTTCATCCAGGTGGAAGGGAGCTCCGGTATAGCCAGAGGCTACTAAATCTATGGTTTTCTACCAGAAAGCATTGCCAAAGCAGATACAGAAGTATCACTGCCAACTCCAACTTGTACCCTAGAAGTTTCCATCAGCCCAGGGCAGCCCTGATTGTGAAACAGAGCTTCTGGAAACCCACCAGCTGAGACAGGCTGAGCAGCAGAGGCAGGAGAAAGGGCAACCAGCAGAGCTGGTTCAGCCCTGGCCATATACAGGCAGCCTTTGAGGCCAGACAGTCACTTGCATGCTGCAATCGTGATGGAGGCAAGTGGAGGTTAAATCTATTGTCCTTTCCAGCTGCAGTCCTTTGGCATGCTGCAAATGGCCCAGGGTAGGTCCTGTCACACTAGGATTGTTGGCATGCTCCTGCCTGGGTGTGTGAGGTTTAGTGACCCACCGGCTCCCTGGTTTGTGACGTGTGGGATGAAGAAGAATGAGCCTTGCTATGTACATGGGTCACTAAACACCCTCCCTGCAGCCTGGGGGAATTAGGGGTTTTAACATCTCTCTGGAGATGAGGAACTCATTCCCCCTGTATTCTGCCCTGGGGAGGCCGCAGCCGGAGCACTGTGTGCAGTTCTGGGCTGCCCGGGTCAGGAAGGACAGGGAACTGCTGGAGAGGGTCCAGCAAAGGGCTACGGAGATGATGAGGGGATTGGAGCATCTCTCTGATGAGGAAAGGCTGAGGGCCTTGGGGCTTTTTAGTCTGGAGAAGACTGAGGGGGGATCTTATCGATGCTGATAAATACCCAAAGGGAGGGTGCCAGGGGGATGGGAACAGTCTTTTTCCAGCGGTGCCCAGTGACAGGACAAGAGGGAACGGGCACAAACTGACCATAGGCAGTTCCATCTCAACCTGAGGAGGGACTTCTCTCCTGTGTGGGTGGCAGAGCAGTGGCACAGCTGCCCAGAGAGGGGGGGGAGTCTCCCACTCTGGAGCCATCCCAAACCCGCCTGGACGCCGTCCTGTGCCACTGCTGGAGGGGACCCTGCTCTGGCAGGGGGTTGGGCTGGGGGAGCTCCAGAGGGCCCTTCCGACCCCGACCAGTTGGGGATTCTGGGATTCTGTAAACTGGGCTCTGCAGAGTACCGCAGGTCGGTGGGTAGTAGTGTTCAGTTTCCAGGCTGGTCCTCGTGCAGCGGTGTGGCAGCTGGCATAGCACACACCAAACTGGATGGCTGGATGTACTGGGAATTCATTGCAACCAATTAGTCCGATTTTCAATTATCTGAGAAAACGAACTTGGCTAATTAAAGCCTAATTACATTTTGCCTGCTCCTTCAGCTGTCTTGTCCTATTAAACCTGCATTTTGGGACTCAGTGAAAGCAAGAGAGGAGTACTCACAGCTGCACAGAAACCCGTAAGATGTGAACACTTGTGGGGCCTGCCAGAAAGGACGGCTCTGGATTTCACCCCACGTGCATGAAAGCTTGAGCCACGCCAGGGCAGAGAGCCAGCATCCTGCACCAGCCAGGCAGCTGTCATGGACAGGGAACAGTGCCCTGAGCTTGCTTTCATGCATACCTTGCTTTCCTGGAAGGTGCAGTGTTCTGCATGAGCACCTGCATCCATCCTCACACCCACGCTTGTGTACCAGCCTCGAACGACACCAGCACAAACAGTAAGGTAAAAAAACTGGCGCTTTAATGAAGAAGCAGAGTTGTATAGCTCTGCAGTTCTGGCCCTTTTTCCAGAAAGGTCACTGTAATTGCCTGCTGCCACGGGGTAGATGTTTCTCCTGCCTTTTGTTGATTATTGCCTTGATCATCTCCACTTCCAGTGTCACATCCACAGTTAGAATGAGGTGATAACTCATGTCCTTACAGTATTGGACCCTTTCAGAAGAACTGGCGCATCACAGGAAGGATGGATCCCGTCTCCTTTCCCCCTAGAGTCACCCAGAGCAAAACCAGAAGTGGTGGTGTTCACCAAAGGCACGTATCATCAAGGCACAACTGGTGCTGATAAATCATAAACAGCCAGTGAGCCCACATGGAATGAAAAGGCAGATCTGACAAGGGATTCTGGTGCTGTGTCCTCTAATCTCACAGCTGCTTGCTAGGAGCGGTGGTATCTTCAAAGCTCGTCACTGGGGCATCAGAACCCCATTCATCTGAGAAGCAATGTTCAGAAAGATCTCATTAGCTCAAGAAGAGGAAACTTGCTTGATTTAATAGCTGCTCCCTGACTGCACCCCAGCAGAGCACTTCGTCATGGCCAGGACATGATCCTGACCAGCTGAATGAATACCATAGGCTGACGGAGTGGCAAAACTGCTGCCTTCACCTTGAAGTCATCTGTGACCTGGAGCCAAGATTGCCATGCAGACCCACCTCTCAGCTTCTTGCACTACAGTGTTAAAATCTTTGTCATTAAGACGACATTTTTTCTTGTTGTTGATTAACCTGCCTTAAATTAATGATGTGAAAACGCCATCTACACTAATGAGCTTCTGGGAAGGATGAGAGCTGCAAAGGCACCTCTGAAACTAGACTTCTGTCGTATTTACAACCTGAAATACATGTAGATGAGCAACATTTTTCAGAACAGAGACAGTCACTTTAGATACGTGTTCATGTCTCTGAGCATTGCCAGTGCCCACACCGCTTTCCAGCACGTTGACAGTGATGTCTTCGGGGATGTGCCAAACCATACTGTTTGTTGGCAACATTCTGATTTTCTCTTAACTGAATTTTCCATAATCACGTCCTCATGGAACAAACAAGTCCAAGAAATTGCCTGTCTCTAAAATCAGAGGAGTGCGAACTTGACCAGACTGCTGGGGATTTGCTTGGCTAAGTCATCTTAATGGGGGAACTGGTGTGAACCCAAAGATATATCCAACACTATGGAACAGGCAGTTGTCAAGGCTGTTGAGGATGTTTTGTGCTTCCCTGCATTCACTGTTTTTCCAAAGACATATTCTCCAGGACTAAAATGTGGGGTTTCCAGTCCCTCATTCATACTTGAGAAAACCAAGCTGGATTCAGAAAGCCAAACAGCTGCTTTAAAGACATCTACACTGGCATGTAAATCCATCAAACCTAATGAGATACTCACCCTGCACAGTCCAAAGCAATGCACTACCCAGGGACTGTTCGGGTCAGGTTGTTGGCACACATCCGAACCACACTAAGAGCCATTCTCACAAGTTAACAGCATCATCAGTCAAGTTCCAGTGCCCAGGGACATCCCTGGCACTCTTCATTTTCCTAGTACAGATGGAGCTGTAAGGTCCGTGTTTTCTACTGAGGACTCTAAATGCTCGCACAATGCCATAACACCTCTGATTCAGCAAAGAGCAAGAGGGACAACCCACGTTTATTTGGAAGTGAGGAGCTTTCTGTGCCCCAGGTTTTGTGGTGGGTGCCAGGAATGGGCCCTGGGCCAGGCTAGCAGCTCCAGGCAGACTCGAGCATGAGGTCAGGGCAGGAGGGGGGAACCTGAGGAACTCCAGGCCACAGCAGCAGAGCAGCTGGGAAGACACAGAAACTGGGAAACATTTCGCTTTCAAACAGGGAAACTGGTAGGCAAAGTCACCGAAGCTGTGAGGCAATGCTGGCTCTTGAATTCCATCATCGTTTGGCCTCAGTTCTCCCTCGAGTAGCTGACTCTCATGGCACCAACTTGTCCCTCTCTGGCAGAGCTAATGGACTGTGGATGCTTTATCTGGAAGGTAATGACTCTCACACAGCCGATACAAGAGAACCGTGCTGAGCTGCAGCGGGGATTTATGGAGCGATGTTCCTGAGTAATTGCACTGTGTATTTCAAGCCATGTCTCTGCTAAGTGAACCCCTACTCAGGGCTTCAGCTGCACTGCCTCAGCTTCTTAATTGCAAATGGGCTCACAAAGCTGCTGATTTAACCAGCACTGAGTTAAAATTCAATATGAGGGTCAGCTGGACAAATTTGACTCTCCTGCTGGAGGGGGTGGCTTGGGAGGGAAGATGGAAGTGGCTTCCACTAGTGTGAGGGCGGGAGGGAGACAGGAGATTTCTATTCTGGCTTAATAGGTGGCTCTTTGGGGAGCACAGCAGCCTGGAGACCTTGCTGCAGCTCAGGGAACCTGTGTTTTCTTCTTAGGTCTTTCATGTGGCTTTAGGGAAAGTGGTTTGCTACCTCCTTTCCAGCCCCCAAACTGCCTGCCTCATCTTGGAGACCGGCTTTGGGACCTTCATCGCTTGGGATGCAGGTAACTGTAGGCAGGCTGCGAACTGGGATCACGGCATGCTCGTGTGGGCTCGGCCGGGATGAGGGCTTGTCCATGGCTGCTCTCTTGTGCATATACACTTGGAGAAATGTATGCGTCCTTCCCATTAGCCAAGTGGGAACATGCCTGAAGCCAGGCCAAAGGTCTGGAAGAAAAACCAGGGGGTGACGGAGCATCCCAGAACCTCCCAGGAGAGGGGTCCAGGCCCTCACCCCCATCAGCACTCGGTTTCAGACCTGCAGAGATCCACTCCAGCTATTCCCCAGACTTTCCAGGGCAATGTATGTCTGGAACAACCTGGTTCCCTCCACCTACCTACAGAACAAGCCCAGAACTGTCAGACGAGAGACAGGAAACTGCTACTTATCTAATTTGATTTTATTTTACTTCTTTTTTATTTTTTGGGCTCTCAGCAATGTGTTCAGTCTGGATTGAGGTTACAACCTGGGTAATGCCTCCCTGCCTAAAAAAAAAGGCTGTTACCATAACAACCTGACTCTGCGCTTCATTACCATGGCAATTCTCAGGAATTATTAAATACTGTGTATGTTTGGTGCACGCGCTCTAGTACATCTGGTGCCAGGCTCAGGTTGGGATCCTCCCTCCCCCCTAATCTATTTGTATGTCTCATCTTGTTTAACTCTTTCATTGTCCTCAGCCAAGGCTGCCAGGGCAGGGAGAAGGAGGTGGGTATCGTTTGGGACTTGGTTTGGGTTTTTCCCCACTGCAGGCAAGACTGTATGACCAGGGGTGCTAGGTTCCTCAGGTGGGTCAAGCTACCTCTTCATTTCTCCAATTGTAAAATCAGTGATTACAGAGGTAGAGGATTTCTCTTTGCAGGGAGGCTGCTCAGCAGGGGGAAATGCTCTCACGCTTGCCTTTCTCTGCTGTTTCCCTGCTGCCTGTTGAGAAATAAGAAATTCCAGCAGGAACAGAGTCACGGCAAGTGAGGACCAGCCCAGAGGTAGGGAGCTGTTCCTGAAGGAGGACTGTGAAGGTCCAGTGCAGGTTGGTCTTGGTGGGGGTCAAGAAGCAGTTCCCTGTTAGTAGAATAACTTGACTGACTGTGTACTGCCTAAAATCATGATCGTTTTCGGAGAAGGAATGCATAGTAGATGAACCGGTGGCTCAGACCACTGGCTCCTGTGGGCCAGTCCCACAGGATTGCATTGGCATCCTCTATTCCACTCCTAGGGGATGATTTTAAATGAGACTCAGTGGCGGGTCCTCACTTGCACTGATGTGATGATCCACCTAAGCAAATCCCTTCTCTCCCTGTCTCTCTGCTGTACTTTATAGCCAACAGTGTCTCTCAATCATACTTGTACAGCTCCTGGCACCCCAGTGACGTTCTGGAAGCCAACATGCTACAAGCAACAATTAAAAAGAAAAAAAAATCAAAATAATATTAAACCAGCCTCATTTAAAAAAAAAAAAAACCTGCTTAAATTTTCTTGGGAGCCAGTACCCACTTGCGAGCTTAAGCTAAATGAGTAGGCGTGAGATGAAAAAACACAGCTATTTGTGGGGAAAGGCAACAGAAAGAGCCATTATGGTCTGCTTTCCTTACGTGAGCCCTGGAGTAACCACCTCATCCTCTGGCTGCAGGACTCGTGCTTCTGGGGCAGGGCAGCTGGGTTTTCAGGGCCTGAGATGGCAGCTCTTCCCCCGAGATCTGGGGAGCATCATGGTGCCCTCAGCACCCTCCCTTCCACCCGGCACGACCTGCACTGGCATCCGCTCTGTGCAAGCGGGTGGGGAAGGAATCAGGGCAGTTAAAACAGCAACCATCACTTCACCTCAGGAGGGTCTTTACACTGCAGATCTCTAACCCAAGGGGTTCCATTGCCCTGCCAGCCCTCTGTTGCCTTCCTTCTGGTCTCCCCTTGCCATCTCGGTGCTGGTACTAATCTTCCAGAGATCTTCTGTTCCCCAAATAATTTGTCCTCTCAGTGGGGTAATCAGCCTTTTATTGGGAATGTAATGGGATGGGGATTTGTGTGCAACTGTCTTAAACGGACTGCAATCAAGACAGAAGCCTAGTAACCCTATGGGGACACATGCCATGTAGTATGTGGATGGTGCCACCAACTGCTTCACTCTGCAGACCCCCTTCTGTAGGTCCTCACGACCTGGTAATGTAGACACAGCCCTTATGGTCAGGAAAGAGACAAAGCATGACTAAAGGAAGAATAAGCCAATGTCAAGTTGGGCTCTTGCCCCAGGAGGCCCTGTGGAAAGTCCTCCCTCTCCTAATTGACTCCTGAGCAAGTTCCATCTGTCTCAGCAGGTGCCCAGCTCTGCTTTCTGGGGCATTACATTGCTCCTCCACCTCATGTATACATGACCCTACTGTGGTTGACTTTTCTCCTTTCCTCTGGAAGACTCCACTCCTGGATGTGGCCTCTAAGGACACTTGGCGAGTTGGTGACTATGTGGGATCGCAGAGCTATGTTTCCCTGCTGGGCAGCAGGACCCTTCAACACACACACCAGCTCTCACGGCCCCTGGCAGCTGAGATAATTTGACCAGCTTCCTCACTCAGGGCATTGCTGCAGGTCAGAGCTAAGATGATTTTGATACTTTCTTTGGATTGCCAACTTCTTCTGTGCCTTGGTTGCATTGCTAACACTGGAAGGTTTCTTCCATCGTCTCTGAACTCTCTCTCGCACTGGGGCCAAGGCTGGCAGATGGATTGGCAAGAGACACCAAACACCAGCTTAAAGCAGAAACTGGATGGGAGTTTAGTGAGCACATCTGGGCTGTCCTCTGATAGCACAGCGACCTGAAGATGCAGTTACACATTTAGGTTATACACCTAAGTACACTCTTAAGTGTTTGCAGAGCTGGGTCACCGTATGCATTGGGGTTATTTGCACCTCACCCTGATCAGGCTGTGCTCCCACAGTGGGAGCAGTTTGCACTCATACGCAAAGAGACCAATGGGCATAACACCCCCTTCAGCAGCAGGGACCAAAATCCCCTTCCACGCTGCGGTGTGAAGCCACTTTTACATCTGCCGGCAGGGCAGCAAGCCCTCCGTGCTGAGAAGACTGCTCAGGTACAGGGAGTTGCAAGCTGGTCATAAAAATCAGAGCCTTGCCTGTTCAGCCATTTCACGGGCACCAACGGGACGTTTCAGAGCTTTGAATGCCAAACTGTGGTCCTGCTGCCACATTGCCTTTGCGCTCTTAAGGCGTTAAAGACAAGGGGGTAGTGGGAGCAACCGGTGACAGCGCTGCACTAGTCCTGCTCCCCATCAGGTTTAGTCCACCAATACCCTGCAGGAACCTTGAAAAAGGTGCTCAGCAAATATTGATTAATTACAAAACGTACTCTAACCTTGTTCCTCCTTCTGGGAAAGGCAGAGCGCTGTTCTTCTGGATTTATATCCAAGTAGATCAGATCATCAGCTCCTCCAGTATCCAGGATTGCTTTCCCACTACAGAAGTGGACCCAGCAGGAATATTGTTGGCGCAACAAAACTCAAATTATTTCTATCTCACACCCACAGGCAGAGCTGTAATTCCATCACAGAACAAAGGTTAGGAGTCCTCCTCCTCTCACATAATTTAGTTTTGACAGCTCATCAGGATCAGAGGAGCTGGAGATTTTAACTCGGAGGCTGAAATCTTGCTTTGCAAGAAGCGCTCAGTGCATCTTTATGGATCTCTGCTTCAGTACTGTGCAGGTATTTAACACAAGCCTGAAATACATAGTTCCTGATGAATTTATTTGCTAGTGGTAACTGACACTTGCCTGTGAGAAATGTGTGTGGTAGTTTCTGCTTTAAATAAGTATATCTAATTAAAGTTCAATTGGAAGGTGAGATGATTATATCTGGAACTAGGATTGAAATGCCTGAACTCAGCACACACAGAGAAAGAAAATAAAGACAACACCAAATTCTTTTGAAACAGGTTCTTTTTTTCCTGAATGTTCACCAGTTTTCAAAAAACTACAAAAACCTCAAGGACTGTAACAATATAGCACTTGGAAAAAAAGGCTGTTGTGTACAAAAACAAGCATGCTTTTGTTTTGGGATTGGAGTGTTTTTTTGTATTTATGTGGGTTCTTTTCTTCCTTCAGCATAGTGTGAAAGAAGAAAGTAGCAGTTTATTTAACAGGATAGCTCAGAAAACTAAGGAAGAACATGCTTTCCCCATTACAAAATTCTAGCAGAAGATGAATGCTTGAGGTCCGATATACAAACAGACTGACACATTTTGTAGCATGCAGACTTTGTTGTACGACGCACACGGCACTTCCCTTCCCCTGCCCCATGGTCAAAGATATGGTCCGTGCCATGCATTTTGCTTTCCCTTTAGTTTGTTTTGGTTTTTTTTTATTTTTGTAGTGAGTTATTTGTGCTTTTTTCCTTTTTTTTTCCTTTTTTTTTTTTTTTTTTAGCCCTAAATCCCAGGTAGCAGTATCCAAGGTAACAGCAGAAAAGAGTCCAGATCTGCACATTATCACTGTTTCTGCAAGTTTCATGCAAAACTTAAGCCATTTCTGCATGCAACACGATGCTGGTCATTTATTGTACTTCATACAGCTCTGGGGAGGTTTCCCCATTCACCACGACAGTTTGTTGACTGGGAAGCGCAGGTTTGCTTTCCCATGGACACAGACACATTAAAAGAACCCCCCCCTCCCTTTCCACTCCCCCCAGCTGCCCCAAACACATGGGAATCTGCATCTCAGCACCAGGTCCAGACAGTTCACTTGCCTACAAAAGCCCGGTGGCTTCAGTAAAGTCCCATGATTGCAGCTCCCACATCCTTGGAAGGTCTTCGGTCCTTCACCAGAAAGTTAATCATGCTCTCCGACTTGATGAGCAAGTTGCAGCCCAAAAAGAAGATGCCGAACATCACAGTCAAGGAGAGGACACAGAGGACAGCAATCTGCACCACCCGCGTGATGTAAAGGCTCCTCTCATCAGGCGCCAGGACCGAGGAGCCGCCGTCGGTCGCCAGCACTGAGCCGGTCCCATTGCAGCAGGCCATGAGCATCCCCAAGCCCTGGGTCCTGTTGGGGTAAGCTCCCTGCTCTAGGAGAGTCTGGTTAAAAAAGGATCCATTCATGGTCTATGCGTGATCCCAAATCTCCAGGGAAGGCAAGAGGAAAGCTTGCTGTCCCCCTGCCCACCCCTCACATGCCAAGGCTCGGCGCCGCGGGCCGGTGGGCTCCAAGACACCTCCTGCCTTTCTTCTCCCAACGTCTCGGATGGAAGGGCAACTTCCTCGAGGCTGTGAGCAGGTGGGAAGCCAATTTGTGCAGCCGAGGGATGGCTCGCTCCCGGATCCCTCCTGGCGCAGGCAGCCTTAGCACAAGCCCCCAAACAAGCCAAAAGGGAGAGAGAGAGAGAAGGCGAAGGGGGCGCGGGGGAGAAGAAGGCAGCCAAACATCACCCCATGCCTCCTGCCCTCGCTGCTGCCCCAAAGCTGCCACCCCGAAGCGCGGGGCAGCACAGCGGCGCAGCCCCTTCCCCCGGGGGCTCTCCTGCGGGAGGGAGAAGCTGATGCCTGCCGGCTGGGAGCTCCACAAATGCAAGTTCCAAGCTAAAGTCTTTACCGTGTTCAAAGAAAAAACAGCAACTCCACCCCCTTCCAGCCTCCCCCCAGGACCGCCTTCCTCCCCCTCCACGCTCACCCAGGCTGCCCACCCCTTCCCCACGAGTGGGTACCCCCCCTCTGCCCTGCCACAGGGGCTCACACCCGCCCCTGTGCCACCCCCGGCTGGGGGCTGACCCCTGAGGCCCTGCGCAGCGGCACCTAACTCATCCTTCCTCCCGGCCCCCCCACCTGCTCCCCAACGCAGCCCGCGCGCTCCGCGTTCACCCCGGACCGCTGGTGGGTGCCTGTCCCACCCCACCCCACACAGGTTCCCGGGAAGCCTCAGGTCAGCGCTGCTCTCGCCGCTCCCCGGTTGCTGCTCTGTGCCACCCACTCCTTCTTCGAGCAGCGCTGGCCCAATCCAGCCCGGTCCACCCCCAGCTCTGCTCAGTGATGCCTGTCCTGTGCTGCCAGATGAGAGCTGGATCCAGCCCCCACTCTGCATCCTTGTCTTCCTCGGGATGGGGGTTTCCTCCCCAGGCACCTTTGTCTGCCTCTTCTCCCCCTCCTGCTCCTTTAGCCCTTTTGAAGGGGAGTACTGTGATGCTGCACCCCGATCTCTGCCCAATACCCCTTCCCTGCCCTGTCCCCAGCTCTGGGTCCTACAGCGGCATCACTGCTGCGCTCAGGGCTGGAGCATCGCAGACCCTCTCCCTCAGGCCCCTCAGCCCCTCCGAGGGAATCCCAGGGGAAGGTTCATCATCGCTCCCCTCTCCTTGTCTGCATAAGCTCCTGAAAGCACAAGTCGGGGTGCCCGGCCGTGTCTGGCTTAGTCCTGACCCTGCCCGTCCCAGGGCTGTGCCCGTGGAACTGCCGTATCCCGGCTTTGCCCGTTGGTGTTTTGCTTGGAAATGTGTCTGGGTGGCGTAGAACAGGCGATCACCCTCCAGCCACGACGTGGGGACCTTGTCCTGATTTATCTGTGTACAGCTCGGCTCGCTTTCTTTGCCTAGCCCCCAAAGGGGATTTTAATAAACCTAAATGAGAACTGATAAATTGCAGCTAGAGGCAGGCGCGTGAGGCTGGCTGGCTGAGGATGGAGGGCGGCTTGGTAGAGAGCGCGTGGATTGCTTTTCCTTCTATGCGGCTGGGACCCATGTCCCTGTTCTACTGCTGTGACTTCAGGGGCTCAAAACCTCTTTGGTTTGGTTTTTACGTGTTGCTTTTTCCTCCTTGTTCTGCACATGGCATTTCTCTCCCCGAAGGGCTGCCGGGGCTGCGAGGGCAGTTCGCAGCAGAAGCGCTTGCGGGAGGGAGGCGGAAAGCCCCCATCGAACGGGAGCATCTGCTCATCTTTAACCTGAGGGCCAGGAAAAATCCCCACGGGAAACCAGAGCATCCCCGCTGCCCCAGCCCGGGTGGGAGCTCCTCTCCCCGGCTCGCTCCCAGACTGAAGGAGTTTCTGCTCCCTCTGGTGGCTCCAGCTCCAGCCTCTCCTCTCCCCGCACGCCAGAGCGCGGATTCGGGCTGCTGCACCCATCGCTCCTGGGTCACAGCCTGCAGTGACGGGGCAGTGGGGACCTTGGGGCCACTCAGCTCTCAAACACCCCTGCCTGCTTCTTGCCTTAAGCCAAACAAGGGACTTCAACACCCAGAGCATCCCATTCTCTGTTACGCAGCGCCCAGAGTTAACATCACGGCGTTGTTTTCAGGACAAGCAGCATCTTCTTGCAGTCGGCAGGGAAATTCAGTCCAAATGTGCTGAATTAAGTTCATGCCATCCTTGTCCTCGGGCAGGACGAGAGCTCAGGTGGGCGCAGACAGGTCAAATACTCCAATTTGTGGCTTTTTCCTTCTTCTTCAAAGTTTCAAAGGGCTACGGAGATGATGTGGGGATTGGAGCATCTCTCTGATGAGGAAAGGCTGAGGGCCTTGGGGCTTTTTAGTCTGGAGAAGAGAAGACTGAGGGGGGATCTTATCAATACTGATAAATCCTTAAAGGGAGGGTGCCAGGGGGATGGGAACAGTCTTTTTCCAGTGGTGCCCAGGGACAGGACAAGAGGGAACGGGCACAAACTTGACCATAGGCAGTTCCATCTCAGCCTGAGGAGGGACTTCTCTCCTGTGCGGGTGGCAGAGCAGTGGCACAGCTGCCCAGAGAGGTGGGGGAGTCTCCCACTCTGGAGCCATCCCAAACCCGCCTGGACGCCGTCCTGTGCCACTGCTGGAGGGGACCCTGCTCTGGCAGGGGGTTGGGCTGGGGGAGCTCCAGAGGGCCCTTCCCACCCCGACCACTCTGGGATTCTGGGATCTTGCACCATGTTGGAAGCAAGGGCTGGAGTATCCCAGTTTATGCTGGGCAGGGAGTTTCAGGACTGTCCCTTTAGCGCCTGCAGCACTCGCTAGTTTGAGCAACCAGCTCCTTGGCAGGATGAGTCCCCCAGCGAAGAGGGCCTGCGAGATCGATGGCAGGTCGGATCTGTGGGGCATGCAGAGCCAAGCAGGGCTCCCATATCTCTCTCTATAGAAACGTGGACAAATTAATCATCCCTACCATGAAGCATCAGACGTGCTCGCAGGGTGGTACAGGGACAGGCTGCCGCGTGGCCAGAAAACCCTGCATAACAGGAGAAGGCCACATAGGCGGCATTTCCAGGCAGGGAGAGAAGGATCCGTGCAGGAAAAGCAGGAATTTGGCTGCCCTAAAACTGGCTAACGGGGTCTGCATTGCAAAATGGCTCCGGGATCTGGAGCTGGGTGAGACTTAGAGCCCCCCAGAAAGCAGGGTTGGGGTTTGTATTGGTGTCCCAGCCACGGTGCAGCCCTTTTTGACATTGCATGAGGGTCGATGGGCTTCTCCCAGTCCCCTTTACCAAATCCTCATTAACAGGTCTTGGGGAGGGAGCTGGATCCCAGGTGAAAAATGATCCCCCGCTGAGCGGAGCCCACGCAGCCGCGGGAGGGCAGCAGCACCCCGCAGGCACAGGGGGCTGAGTGGGGAAGCAAAGAGCGTCAAAACTTCTTTTAAAGCCAAGATAAGTCCCCAGCTCCCGAAGCAGGGTCCCCATCTCCATCTCACCCTCGCAAACGCCATCACCTCTCCACATGGCTCCGGGGATGATGCTGTTATCCCCATCTCTCCCGGCATGGGGCCGTGGGTCTCGTACAGTGCCTTGCCCGACACCCCACAGCTTCCGTCACTGCCAGGCGTTTCTGTGTGTTGGAGCATTTTGACCCAGAGTTGTGTCATTACTGTCCCCAACCCCTGTCACCTGGTGGGAGAGAGCATCCCAGGGCTCCAGGGAAACAGCCATTCTCTCCCTTTTGCCCCCGCAGCCTGTATTTGGGGTGCCTCAGTTTCCCCAGCTCTGAGTAGGACCTTGGTATAGCAGGGGAACAAGAGGATTATAGCGGGGGAACGAGAGGTTTATAAAACCCCTTCGGGAGGCACCCACCGGCAGCTCCAGCATTTCAGCAGGGACAATCCCTGTGCTGTGCGGATCCGACTCCCTACACTTGCTCAGTACAGGAGCAATTTCTGAGGACACAGAGCGGGGGGGGGGAAACAATACAAGTGAGAAGAAAATCAGGTCCAACTTCTCTGACCCAAAGCTGAACTTCCCTCCCTTTGGGACGTCCAGGTTTACACTCAAACTGCGGGTTTCACCAGGTCCAGTTCTTGCCTGAGTCTCACTCAGCTCCCAGCTCTGTTTCAGCAGAGATATTCCCATTTGCACCAGTGCTCTGGGGAGGGGAGCTGGGAGCCCACACTTTCATATCGGTATGTATGTATTCTATTGCCTCTTAAATCCTTGAACCCAGAGGCAGCTCAGACTCCGGTAGGTTTAAGACCCGGGCTGCCTTTCATGCAAGAGTTAATAAAAGGAGGGAGTGAGCAAGATTTTGCAAGGAATTAAACCCGGTCGAAAGAGCCTATGGGAAAGAGCCTGTTACCAGCCCCGGGGCTGTAGGTCACCAGTGCTCTGTACTTGCTGCCAGGGTTTATTAGGTCCTTCTCTAAGCTGAGAGAGCAGGAAAAAGAGAAAAGAGAAAAAAAAAAGAAAAAAAAAAAAGCATGAGGAGCTGCAAGCAGAGCAGGCGGGGGCACTCCCTGACTCAAAACTGAGTGACGGAGCCAGCGCGGTTTCCTCCGGCCGGCCCCGCTCGCCGTGTGTGTCATACACCCAGACTCATGATTCATCTCCCGGACTGCTCAAAACCTCCGGCCGCCCCCGAGCTGCTCTCCATCGCTGCCGGCGGGGCTGGTCCAGGTAGCCCCCCGCACTCAGGGCTCACAGAAGATGGGAAAACTCTACGTGGCTGTCGGCATCCTCATGCTCTGCGCTGCCGGCGGCTGGGGTAGGTTTGCAGCCCGTTCAGTTGTTGCTTTGTTTAAAGCCAGGTCATTTAGTGATTATGTTGCCTGTTATTTCCCAAAATCCCAGGATTTTTTGCATTCCCAGGGCCTGTGATTTCCCGGGCAAATCACTCGCGGGGGGAGCTGGCAGATTGAAACCTCAGCACAGCTCCCGAGTACAAAGCTCCGCTCGAGTCGGTTGGGCTTCAGCTGGGTCGGGGCCAGGAGGGTTTCTCAAAGATGTTATAGGGTCAAGACATGGTTTGGTGCGTTATTCTCGCACTGGGTGCGGCGAGTTTATATTCTCTACCTACGCTGTGTTTGGCTCCGGGTACTGGTTTGTAATGGAAGGACTGGGGTGTGACTTGGGCTCCATCCTGCATAAACAGAAAATACTCTGGGGGAGTTTGCAGGGCAGGTACTCGCTGTAGCCGTGTCATTTTTAAGGGCATGGGGTGTATTTATGTCAGCGTTGCTGTCTTGTGTTATTTTTTCTCTTGCTGTTTTGGTGCTTTTCTTTAAAAACTCTGATTTCTGGCACCAGGTGATTTCAGGACAAATGTAGTTTGAATTTAAAAAAAAAAAAAATTAATGTCTGAAGCAGGGAGAAGAAGCCTAGAAAAGCGTTGTCTCCCCCCAGGTGTGTTTCCGGAGCTCAAAGCAAATCTGGCAACTGCAAAGTGGTGCGGTGTTTTCAGCTTCTGATTTATAAATCAGTCCCATTGTTTTCGAGGCTCCACTCAAGGAGGTTTGGGGCAATATTGTTCTGTCTAAAGAATTCCAGACTTTGTTGAATTCCCAGAAACAGCCTGAGGCTCCGATCTGCTGCCGGAGGGAGCTCTCATCAGTACAGGACATAGAATAACCCCTGGAAGAGTTTGGGTTTATAGACCTGCAGTTTGGGGCTGTACAGGTGATTTCTCTGGTCCTGTGTGTCGCTGCCTGTACTCCACTGAGCTCATTTTGGGGCATTCCCTCTCTGCGAAGATGCTGGCAGACAGGGAGAGGTTCAGAGAAAAGACAGAGCCCCAGGATGGCGTGGGCAGGAGACCAGCCAGAAAAACCCAAATCCTTATCGCTTAGTCAAGCAGAAAGGCCAGAGGGTAAGTAAGTACGGTTTGTGTCTTTACCAAGTTTTCTAAAACATCTTTACCAAGTTTTCTAAAACATCTTTATCAAGTTTTCTGTGTGTACATTCTTGCTCAAATTGGCAGAGGGGAGAAAAAACAGTGTGTGGCTGGCTCATGCGGTACGTAGAGGAGGTTATTTGGAGTGCAGTTTGGGGACTGAGTAATTCTCTCCAGCCAGGGAAGGGTGATGCTCAGCCACAGCCGTCTGGGCTATGTCGAGTGCAACATTTCACCTCACTCGGGGCCACAGCTCTGCCCAGCCCCAGGCGAGTAGTTCCCATGGTTTATTTCCCATTTCTCTGTATTTCGTGTGTTAGGATTTCTGTTGGTGGTTTGTTTTTTTTTTTTGAAGCCTGAGTCTTTAGGATCAGGTCGTTATATGAGGCCAGCTGCTTTCATAGTAGAAAAATACAGCTTTTGTACTCGGCTTATTAGTTTTTATGGCTGGAAAAACAAGCCCCAAAAATGAAAAAAAAAAAAAAAAAGGGGGAACCAAAACCCACAAAGTTTATCAGTTTAGACTGTGCTGGGATCTTGTTAACCTGCTCACGGCCAGGCAGCTCCTGAGCCTGGGAAGTGCTGCTGAGCACTCACAGGGCCAAAACCTGAAGGAGCTCAAGCTGCAGCATCCTCCGCTCTCCTCCGCCTGTGTTTTTGCTCCTACATCACCCCAGGTCCCCTCTCCCCCCTGCAAAGCCCTCCCAACACTGCGCCCTGCGTCCAGCCATGCAAGCACTGCTGGAAATGCCAAAATAGGGACATTTCCCTGCAGTGAGGGGGTGAGGCTGCCTGCTCGAAGCCGTGTGTTTGGATGGCGATAACTGCCCTCTGTTAATCACCGCTGGCGCCTGGGGGATTTCGGCCCCTTCCCTGGGGGAAGGGATGGCCCTGCTCCATCCAGCCCTGCGTTAAGTGCTGCCAAGAATGGCTCCAGACGGTGCTGGAGGTTGGGGAAAGGTCCTCCAACCCAGGGCTCGGTGCTGGGGCCGGTTCTCTTTAATATCTTTATCAATGACCTGGACGAGGGGATCGAATGCACCCTCAGTAAGTTTGCAGATGACACCAAACTAGGCGGGCGTGTTGGTCTGCTGGAGGGTAGGCTGGCCCTGCAGAGGGATCTGGACAGGCTGGACCGATGGGCTGAGGCCAGTGGTGTGAGGTTCAACCAGGCCAAGTACCAGGTACCTGCATTTGGGTCACAACAACCCCTACAGCTTGGGGCTCCCCTACAGGATTGGGGCAGAGTGGCTGGAAACTGCCCGGCAGAGAAGGCCCTGGGGGTGTTGGTGTACCGCCGGCTGAGCCAGCAGTGTGCCCAGGTGGCCAAGGCGGCCAACGGCATCCTGGCCTGGATCAGGAACAGTGTGGTGAGCCGGACGAGGGAAGTGATCATCCCTCTGTACTCAGCACTGGTGAGGCCCCACCTCGAGTACTGTGTTCAGTTTTGGGCCCCTCACTACAAGAAGGACATTGAGGTGTTGGAGCGTGTCCAGAAAAGGGCAACGAAGCTGGTGAGGGGTCTGGAGGACGTGTCTTACGAGGAACGACTGAGGGAACTGGGGGTGTTCAGCCTGGAGAAGAGGAGGCTGAGGGGAGACCTTATCACCCTCTACAACTCCCTGAAAGGAGGGTGCAGAGAGGTGGGGGCTGACCTCTTCTCCCAGGTGACAAGTGACAGAACGGGAGGAAATAGTTTCAAGTTATGTCAGGGGAGGTTTAGAATGGATATTAGGAAAAATTTCTTCACTGAAAGGGTTATCAACCATTGGCACAGGCTGCCCAGGGAGGGGGTGGATTTGCCATCCCTGGAGGTGTTTAACAAAAGGGCAGATGTGGTACTTGGGGACGTGGGTTAGAAGTGGTTTGTCAGGGCAGGTTAATGGTTGGACTTGATGATCTTAAAGGTCCCTTCCAACCTCAACAATTCTATGGTTCTATGATTCTATCCCCAGGCACGTGTCTCAGTCATGCAGCGATGGAGACCACGGGGCTGTGTGCGTCTGGGGCAGACACCCCTGGGCTGGGACTTCAGGCAGCCCGAGGGGGCAGGTACCCACCTGTGGGGACCCCCTGGGCAAAGCCAGCGATGGCACGGTGGCACAATGTGACAGCGCACCCCAGGGCAGCCTCGGGCATGGCAGCATCCCTCCCGCAGGGACCCTCCGTGCTGCAGCCCCATCACACCCCGTGTGCTGCTCCCCAACCACTGAGCTGCTGCTCTGCCTGGGCAGGACGGCCAAAATCAGACAGAATCAACCAGAAAATTGGGATTACATCTCCAGCATGGTGTGGGGGACAGATCAAGGCCCCCTTGGGCTGTGGGGTGGTGGCAGGAGGGGAGGAGAGGAAGCCCCCGGGGCCAAAAGGCTGTGAACAGGCAGGAGGTGATGTGTACCAACTGCTGGGGAGCAGATGAGCTCTGCAGCCCAGAGGGACGGTCCTGGGGCTCATTAGCCCCAGAGCTCAGGTTTTGTGGCATGACCAGGTGAAGTGGAGGCAGCCACGGGCTTGGAGCTCGGAAATCCTCCCTGTCGTGTTTCAGTGCAGCCGGGTCTCGCTGGGACCAGGGTTAACGCTGGTCCCCATGGACTGGGTTTACGCCAGAGGTTGCCCAGGCAGAGCTGGTGGCTCTGGGGTTTCTGCCCAGTCTCAAACCAGCAGAAATTCTGGTCCCGTCAGATGGGGGCTGTAGCTACATGGTGCTTGTTCCCCTAAAGCCCCACACTGCACAGGGGAAACTGAGGCAGGGAGCAGCTGAGGGACTCGGCTCAAGTCACAGGGGAAACCTGTTTGAGGTAGGGTTTGGACCAGTGCATCTCACATCCCAGATGCTGCTGTGAGCCCTGGGTCCTGTCCCCAGGCTGGGAGCATGGCTGGGACACCCATGGGTGGCAGGGGGCCCCTACCAGCTCTGCACTTCCCCAGCCAGCTGGGTGCTGGGGCAGAGATGGGTGACTAAACCATCCCACGGTGAGCTAAAACCCGCCCCCAGGAGGGCAAACCCTACACTGGCATTAAGTCGGAGTCTGGGCCAGGAGCGTTGCTGGTGGTACTGGTGCTATAACCCTGCCCCAGCCAGGGCTGCAGCCACCATGGCTGTAAATCAGCAGCTGGACACGGCGGCTACAGGGAGGGACGTGAGAGCAGAAAGCAATGAGACTCCTGGCACGGGGCAGGCAGCTACTTGGCACCTCTCCCCACGTCCCCAACCAAGGGGCCATGGTGCTGGTCCGGGTATCAAAGCATCGGGACTCCCCAGGGACTTGCAGTTTCGGAAGCTGTTCCCATGTTCGGGCACGTGGCCCGGGGGTTGGCAGCTCTGAGAGTTTAATGCCGAGAACCTCGAGCTGCTGGGGCCGTCCCCGTCCTCGAAGGCTGCCAGGGTAATGCCTCCCCTGCCGTCCCCAGAGGGCTGAGCCGCTGCCAAGCCGCACCAGAACCGGCTCCCGGCTACACGGCACAGCGCAAATCCAAGGCACGGCACAGCGCAAATCCAAGGCACGTGCCCTGGCACTGGGCTGTGCAGCTGGCGGTGCTTGGCAAGGCGGGAGGCATTTCACACGGACGCGGCAGGAGCAGGCGTGAGAAGCGGGAGCCGGCACTGTCGGTGCCGCTGCTGCTCTCTGAGAGCCCTTTGCCTTGCCCCTGCCAGGCCCCAGCTATCCGTCCCATACCTGTCCAGCCAAGGATGCAACAGTGCTGCTAACACATTGCTACGCGTCCTCGGTGCAGAAAGCACCAGAGATCAACCTGTCGTTCTTTTGGGCAGCGCTACATTTAAAATCTTTCCCATCCTCACATGCTGTAGTTGGGTATTTTGGTGTACGGTGAGAGCTCGGGGAGCGGAGGCAACCCCAGAACTGGTGCTGAGCCAGGCAGCCGGCTTTTAGCATTTAGTTTCGTCCCCCTGCGTGGGACAAGTGGGGAGCGCGGGTGGCGGAGGTCTGATGGGGCACAGCAGCTCCAGTGCCCTGGGGCACGTCCCCAAGAAACCGTTAGCCTTTGGGACAGCCAGAGCGTGTCCAGCTCAGCCTGTGACACCAACCTCCTACAGACACGCGCATCCACGACACGCTGCACACCTGGCTGCCGTGCACACACACGCACGCACACCCGCGCTCCCAGGCTGCATGCCAGCGGGCACGCACACACAGTGCCGTCACCGTGGTTCTGCCCGAAGACCTGACGACATCGTTTCACCATTTCCTCTTTCTGCTTTGTGTTGCATTTCCTCCGGCTACGGAAAACGTCACTTTTTCTGCCTGCGGCTGCCAAGCGGAGTCCTGAGCGGGGACAGGAGGACACAGGGCGAAGGGGAGACCCCAGTGCCCGCTACTCCATGCTGGCACCCCTGGGATCCCCGGGCTGCAGCATTCCCCCAGCCGGGCAGGCACATGGCTGCAGTCTGCTTGGCCTGGAGGATCCTAAAACTTTGCCAAGACACTTGTGTCCCGGGAGGGAGGAAGAGCCGAGGGTGACACCACCGTGGCCGTGTCCCCAGCTGCTCGCTGCATCGGCCGTTGGCAGCGGGAACCACAGAGCCGCATGGTTCTGCCTCTGCCGGAGGAGCTCCTCCTGCCCCAGCAAGCTCTGATGCTGCCCCGGGGCTTCTGTGGGCATTTTTGGGCCCTTTAATCCCCCACATGCACCCACTGCCCTCTGACCATCACGACTGGTGCCATCTTGCGTCTCCCAAATCCCCACTGCCACTTCCACCGACGGAGCCCAACCTTTGCCCGGGGCATCAGTGCCAATCGCCACCAAACAAGTTTCTGGGCTCGTGCCCTTTCCCTCCCCTCCCTTCCCTGGGTTTGAACCCGAGCCAAGACCAGCCGCTGAGCTTAGCGTCTGCACAAGAAGGCACAGATCACCCTGGGCCGGGGGCAATGGGAAGAGGCGGCAGCTCCCTGGCCACTGGCGGGGATGTGGGTACCACCCCGGGAATTCGCCCCGTCCCCCTCCCTGCTGCCCCAAAACATCTGCAGGGAGGCACAAGGGGAGATGTTGTGTGACCCCACTGGCACTGGGGGCTTCACTCCAACATGTGTGCAAGGTTGCAGGGATGGGGGGGGACCCCTTAAGGCGTTGGTGGGTGGGAAACGATGCTCAGTCCTGGGCAGGATGAAACCCAGCTGGTAGCAGGCTGGGGAGGTGCTTATAAAAGGGGCAGGGAGGCAGCACCTGGGGTTTGGGCCTGGGAAAGGGGTTAGAGGAGAGCTCTGGTGGGATGGGGGCTGTGTCTGCTCCTGAAGCTGCTGGCTGAGCGTGGAGACCTCAGCATGCATGTACATTTTGGGCTCTGCGGGCTGTAACTGTTCTCTGTTTTGCTGTTTCAGGGGGTAACATCTGCACCACCCGTGGGGTGAACTCCTGCAAGCAGTGCCTGGCCGTCAGCCCCCTCTGCGCCTGGTGCTCCCAGACGGTAAGGGCTGGGGGGAGGCTGAGCAGGGCTGACGCGCGTCCCTGAGCCGGACAGGGGAGGTGTAGGAAGGGACGAGCCTCTGGGCTGTGGGACAGGTGCTGGTCCCTGCGTTACAGCCACAAGCTTCATCGCCAGCTGTTCCCACCATGTCTAAACTCATTCCTTGGTGGTATCTGGCTCTGACCACAGCTTGAGATGCACGTTATGGGGCTCAGGCCGCCTGGTCCTGCCTTGCTCTGAAAGTCTGCCCCTTATCTGGGCACGTCGGCAGGAGCTACGTTGAGCTGGCTTGGAAATGCTGATGTTTTCCACAGGGAATTCAGTCTTTCCCTCAAAAAATGTTCATTTGAAAACAGCTCACTTTTGGTTTGCTGCTTGAAAACCCATTGTAAAGCTCAGGCTAAAGGAGTTTAATTGCTGGAAGGGCTGGAAAGGGAAGGGGGCCTGGTGGGAGGAAGAAAAAACACTGATTAGAAGTTAGGCTTTGGGTTTAAAAACCTTTTTTTTTTTTTTTCATTAGAAAGAGGGGGGAAAGGAAGACAGGGTGCCTGGTTTTGGTTACTGAGCTAAAGAGAATGCGAGGGCTGAGCTGTGGCTTTAAAATCCCCCTGTTAGTGTGGGTGAGAGCCTGCAAGATCTGCCACGCTCCCCTCCAAAAATGCTGCCCTGGGGGTTAGTCCAGGCGGTAAGAGGAGGGAGTTTCCCAAAGTGATGGGAGAACAGCCCCAGGGCAGGGACAAGGGGAGGTGAGGCTGGGATGGGGAGAGGTGACGAAACCTCCGAAACCTCTTTCAGGGCTCCGCAGCCCGGGAGCAGTTCCCCCTGTGGAAAGGCTTTCCTTGCTTTCTGCTTCTCCATCTCTGCTTCATCCGGTTGTGCCCGTGGTGCCCACCGGGACTGGGAAAAGACCTGGGGAAAAAGTGATCCCAAGCTGGGAAATGCTGTCGGATCGTGCGTGCGCGGCCCCATGCTTTGGGGCGAGCGTGTATCTGGAGGGGATGATGCCTCCGCTTGCTGTGCCCATCAGATACCGCCGGGATTGCAGTGTTCGGGGTGCATAAAGATGCTTCTGCCCCGTCTTATCTCCCGCAAGGAGTGCCTGAATGTGATAAGGGCCCTCCCTCGCTCCTTCCCAGCTGCTGATGCTGGGCCGGGCTGGTGTCTTGACGCTGCAGCGGGGACTGTGATGGGGTGGGTTGGTCTGGTTGGGTTTTTTTTTATCCTCCAGATCAGCAAAGGTTTCCAAAAAAGGAAATATTTCCAGTGCTGCTCAGGGCTGTGCTCATGGACAGACGTGACAAGCAGCGAGGGAGCCGTCCCGCTGCCAGCAACCAGCCCCCGGAGCGCCAGGCTCTGCTCAGCAACTCTGCCTCCAACATCTGGACCACATTGTCTTAATTTAGCAAATGAGGGGTTTTTTTTCTGTGGGTTTGTTTAATTTCCCTGGGGTGGGGGAGGTCTCTGATACTGTGCCCCCTCCCCCCTTTTTTTTTAAAGGGACAGTACCCTTATTTGTGCTCCTTCTGCTCCCGCTGCAGCCCTTTGCCACCCGTGCTGCCCTCCTGAGGAGTGAGGGGTTATCGGTTACTCCTGCTCCATCCTGGCTTTGGACAGGAGAATTTCATTGTGGTTTCTTGTGCTCACTGACCCCATCGAGCGCTGACACCGAAGAGAGCTGAGTTTTATTTATTTTTCGGAAAGCTTGACCACCCTTACCAACAAATAGATGTGCCTATTCACTCACTTTTCCTTTTGGAAAATGTCAGCCCAGCCTTAACACTGAGACGTACCTCTAAAAATCACTTTGGAGATTATCGTGACAGATCTTGCAAGCTCTCACCCATCCAAAATGCTACCCGCTCTGGTTCCCTTGGAGGAAAGGTGGAGGCAAGGCTGGACCAGGGTTTGATTTTTTTTTTTTTAGAGAAGCTGCTGGAAGGTTTTAGCTTAATCTGCAGAGGCATCTGTGCTTTGGGTCCTCCCAGCAGCTCTCCTGCAGAGAAGCTGATGCTGTATGTGGTTGCCTGCGAGATGAAAACGGAGATGCCCTGGGGATGCTTGACTTCCCACAGCCTCCCCACCCGGCGGCGAGGGAGCTCGGGGATGGAGTGGCTCTGCCTGCCCTGCCCTCACTGACAGTGTTGGGAGGCAGCAATCGGGGGATAAAATGATCGGTTTTCCCATCCTGGAGGGAGTTTGAGCAGATGCTGAGCTGAAACCCCCTTCCCTGCAGCGGGACAGGGGTGCCCGAAGGAGAGGTGGAGCTGGGGACCATCTCAGCCAGGGGCTCGTGGTAGAGGGGTGGGAACGCGCAGCCCCGCAGCATCTCTGCGATGGGCAGCCCCTGCTGTCAGGGCTGTGCTGACGGGGAAGCGGGGTTTGCAGGGCGTGTGCCAGTCGATGAGATCCCTGCGGCTCCTGGTGTCCCCGTTTGTCACCAGCAAACCTGGGCTGCCTCCGGGTCGCTCCCACCTGGGGCTGGGTGCAAGTTGCTGAGTCAGCAAGGCTGCGGCGACTGGGGTAAAAAATAAACTAGGGGCTGGGGGCTGCGGCGGCCTCATAGCCAAATACCACAAAAACTGTTCCCTTTGCCTTTTGCGGTAGTTTTGTTGCTGGGGAAGCTCCTGTGAGTCCTGAGTCAGTCGTAATACTTAGGGCTAAAGGGAAAGGATGCAGCCCTGGGGTTAAATAGCTTCTCCATGGGAATCTCACAGCAGGAATGATGCTGCTAATCCCGTAAGGTGCTACACGGCCTTTGAGGTGCTGGGAGCTCCCCAGGATCTCCAGGTATCATCCAAGAGCCCAGCACCACAGTTAAAAACCTGTCTGCCCAGCCTGTTTTTCACCCACATATTTTTCCAGCTATTTCCCCGCCTGGAACAGGAATGTTTGTGATGATTGATGGGATCTGGAGTAAACCAGGCACCTCTTCCTGCAGCAGGGAGCCCCGTGGGGTGAGCCTGCGGGGTGGGTGGGTGCAAGGGAGCTAATTTAGAGGGATGACTTGTCCTCTTCACCGACAGCATGCTGTCCAGGCGGTGAGGGTGGGAGCGGGAGGCCACTGGGGAGGAACACGCCTGCTGATGTATTTTCTGGCTATTGCTTGGCCACTGTTTCCAGAGGGCCGTAGGCCAGCCAGCGCCTCTTGACACCGGTTGCGTTTTTCTACTTGTTTGCGTAAAACACATACATTTGTTCCAGGGTTCAGCCAGCCCGAGAGGAGGAGAGATGGTATCTCAGATGGGGAACCTCTGCAGTGCTGGGAGGCTGCAGTGTTGGGATTCAGCTTCCCGGGAGCAGGGAGGGAGCTGGACCAGCCCCACCAGGACTTGTGCCACCTCCCTTTGCTGCAGGGAAAGGGTGTGCCAGTCATCTGCTGTAGGACTTTGAATGCAGAAAGATCTGGGCTGTGGGAGGGAGCCGGAGAAACCCTTTGGAGGGGCGGGTGGCTGCTGCCCAGCCGGGAACACGCAGTAGCAGATCCTGGCAGTGTTGGGCTGGGAAAGAAATTCTTCCCCTATTTGTCTTCATGAGAAACCGAAGTGACAGGAGCCCTTCTGAACGCACTGTGATAAGGGTGAGGAGCCAGGAGCTTTCTAGGATAGGAGGGACGGGGCTGGAGCCCCACCATGACGCCACACTTTGCGCTTCCTGCCCCTGATGGACGCTTGATGGCTTCTCCCACAGCGCCGTTGCCTTTTTGCTCTTTCACTCCTTTTTTGGTTCTCCTTTCCCCCAGCCGGCTCCATCCGTCAGGAAGCTGGAGAGCTGGAGATAAGCCTGAACCGTTCTCGGACAGGAACTAAGCGCCACTCCATGCAACGGGCTCACCCACAGCAGGGCTGTTCCTTGCTCGCAGTGAGGTTTCTAAGGGCACGTGTTGAGAAAATAGAGGGGAAAGGTGGTTAGTCTTTTGCCAAAGTTTAGAGAATAATTAAATAAATTTTTAAAAGTCCCAGAATCTGCCCCTCACCCCCAGCCTGCCATGTTCATGTCCCACCTTACCCTCTTGTAGCCATAGACGAGCTTTCCTTTTAGCTTTGCCGAAGCCCAGATCTGAGGCTGCAGCTGCTAGGAGGCAGGAGGGGGTTTGGCGGGGATACGTTATCCATGGTTCCGTCTTGGCAGGGGTCGCTGAGCTCCACTGCAGAGCGCTGCAGACCAAAACCTGCTCTGAACCCCAGCAGGACTTGGTGATCCCGGATCCCCTCTGTCTGCCACCTCCCCTGAGCAGGGACCGCGTGCCTCAAAAAGCCTCTTATCCTGGTCTGGCATTAGGTGTGATAAAGCAGAGGCTCTCTGGGGAAAAGTGGGCCCTCTCTCCTCCTCCTCCTGGGAGGGTTCCCAGGGGGAGCTGGCTCCTGATCATGTCCTTCTCCTGCAGGGCTTGGCGCAATCGTCCCCTCGCTGTGACCTGCTTGCCAACCTCCTGCAAAACGGCTGCAAGCACGACTACATCGAGTTCCCCACTAGCAGCATAACCATCCTGGAGAACCGACCCCTCAGCGACAAGGGGTCAGGGAGCTCCAGCACCACCCAGATGAGCCCCCAGAAAATACATCTGAACCTGCGGCCAGGTAAGAGCCCCCAAACCCCTGCGGGAAGGGGAGATGCAGAGGGAATAGTCCAAAGGGCTCAAGAGATGAGTGAGCTGAGCCATCACTCTGCCTCGCTAGCCAAGGCTGTCTCATGTCCACTGCGGGCCAGGTCAGACTGGGGGCTGCACTGAACCCTCCAGGAACACCCCTGCTGGGCAGCCGGGCTGTCTGCAAGGTGATTTCTGCTGTTCGGTCTCTTGGCTCAATCCTGCGGTATCCCAAGGGGCAGCATGGGACACGACTTCAACAATGCACAGGCTTATTTTTATAAAGTCATTTAGACTTTGGCCACTGCTGCTGCACTCTGAATGCTTTGGTGGAAGTTAGCTCGTGTCTAACGAGCTGTAGAGCAGCTGGCAGGGTTGGGCTGCCAACAGGTCCCTGTGATTTCCCAGGCTTGTTCCAGCCAGGCAGGCTGGAGCCAATTAACTGTTATGGTTGTTTGCCAGCATCGAGGAGTTTCAAGCGACGCCAGGCAGGAGGCAAAACTAACAGGCATCATTCACCCAAGGTCACAAAACGGGCTTGGGGAATGTGGAGCGAGTGGTGTCAGCGCCGTTCTTTGCCCCGCATGTAGCCCATCCCTGGCCATTCACTCATGGATGACTCTTCTGGTCTCAGCAGGAATAATTTTAGTTCCTTGTGCTCATTAAAGCCCCGGGGCCGGATATCAGTGGCTGATAGCACACGGCATGCTGTGCACTTCCCTGGCCTGGCCAAGAGGAGTCCTGACACGTCTGAATGACAACAGTCTGAAGTGTCCCCACACAATGGGGACATGTAGCTGCTAAGTGGCCCTTGCCCTAGTTATGTCTAAAGATATTTGGCAGGAGGCGGGTAGGTCTGCCGCTCTGGAGAGGAACAGAGGCAGTGTGCGGTGCCCTAAGTCCCTGTTCCTTGGAAGCAGTAGAAGAAAACCCCAGCTTGGTATCATCTCTGCCCATCCAAGAAGGCTTGGCACGAGTCATCTGCCTTGACTTATGAATCAAGACCAAATGCTGAGGATATAAGTAGGACAGGTCCCAGCCCACGTCCCACAAGTTCAGAGTCCTCGTGGTTTTAGCTCAACAAGGAGAAACAGAGGGTCTCCAAGCACAGAGTTGGGACCCCGACTACGTGATGGTGCTCCAGCAAGGCAGCTAGAGGGGGGATGGAGCTCCTTGGGCTCTCATAAATTTTTGAAACTTTCTGAAAGTCAGAATGTGATGTGCAGATTTAAAAAGAAATATGAAAACAATAACAATTTAAGCTCAATTAAAGCTTTTTTCCTCAACGTTTGAGGTGTTCTGAGAAGGCTGCAGCTGTGCCCCAGCTTACATTTCAAAGAGGCCGTTTCAAAGAACAGCAAGAAAGAACCTTTGTCTCTTTTAAAGGCAGAAAAAGGTCAACTCAAAGTGTTTTCAGCATTTTTTTTTCTTTTAAGCACAAAAATCATCGAAACTGGCCTGTTCCCCAGAAGGTTCTGTCTAAGGAGGTCTTTATTTCAATGGAAATGTTTCACCAAAAATTTCCCAGAAGAGGCTGGGAGGAGCCAAGAGGAGAAGGGAGAAACAGGGATGGGGGAGGTCCCAGGAGATGCTCAGAGTCCTTGGGAGCTCAGAGGAGCCTGAAGCAGCCGTGCAGCCCCCTGGTAATCCCCGTAAGACCTGCTGTCCACACACTGGCTCTTTCACTCACTCCATCCAACATGTGTCGGTCACGCTGTTCATGCAGGACAGCCTGGGGGCTCAGGTCTGAGCAGGAGGATCTGCTCACATCCTGGTAATGAGAGGTTTGGAGAAGAGGAGCCGTAAGCCACGTTCACCATCCCCAAGGGGTGCACAGCATATCTCCCATGCAAGCACCCTGCTCTAAGGGCTTTGCCCCTTTGTGTCTGTTTAACTGTGATGTTCTCCTCCCAGCAGCTCTAAACCATCTCCTGGGGTTCCTGCTGACCCTGTAGGTTGACTTTCTCCTTAGCCCTGTGCTGAGCCCCTTTGCCCTGCCCAGGAGAGGATCTCTCACTCTGCTGCCCTGTCACATTACAGATGACTCCCAGATCTTTCGCGTCCAAGTGCGTCAAGTGGAAGACTACCCCGTGGACATCTACTACCTGATGGACCTGTCCAACTCCATGAAGGACGATCTGAGGAACATCCAGAACCTGGGCACAAAGCTGGCCAGCGAGATGCGCAAGCTCACCAGCAACCTACGCATTGGCTTTGGGGCTTTTGTGGACAAGCCCATTTCCCCCTACATGTATATCTCTCCTCCGCAGGCCATCACAAACCCTTGCTATGAGTAAGTTCCAGGCTGAGGGAGTCCTGTAAGGGCAAGAAGTTAATGGGACGTTACTGGAACATGGCTGGAAATCCATACCAATGGATTTCATCAGGGAGTTGGGTGCCTGATTTTGGACAGGGTTTAAACCTTGCTGCACTGCATGTTCTGCTGGCACAGGGTGGAGGAGCAGGTCTAGACTAAAAGTATCATTGTCACTGAAAAGCTCTTAAGGGAACAATTTTACACCATGTTTTCAGGAGAGATGTTGAGGCTCAAAGAAAGTGACTCCTAAATGTTGCAGCAGGAAAGAGGCTGGGAGCTGACCTGAGCCCAGCATCTCTAGAACACGTGATTGATTTTTAAAAGGTCCTTCATCAGCCTCCAGCTGTGTCCTTGGGCTCTTGGGGTGGTTGGGTCCCTCCAACACATCCTGGACAGGACCGTGGGACGTAGGCCATCTGCAGGGCAGGGATGGGAACTGGAAGAGCCCTGTAAGCCTCATGCCCCAACTGCTCTCCTCCCACAGGACTGGGGAAACCTGCCTGCCCATGTTTGGCTACAAACATGTCCTGTCGCTCACGGACGAGGTAACCCGCTTCAACGAGGAGGTGCGGAAGCAGAGCGTCTCACGGAACCGCGATGCACCTGAGGGCGGCTTCGATGCCATCATCCAGGCCACCGTGTGCGACGTAAGGGGCAAGGCCTGGCTGGGGCCGGGAGAGGGTCATCAGGCTGGGCCTGGTGGGTTGGCAGAGACCACCTAACCCCACCAGACAGGACCATAAGACCTGTGGAGTTGCTGTGGGGCTCAGATCTCGAGAGGGCCGACAATCAACCAGGACATTTCTAGACCAATAGCCAAGGCAAGGGAAGAGCAGGACCCTTACGTGGTGCTGGGAGGAGAGAGGAGCAGAGCAGGTGCTTGGGAAATGATGATGATCCTGCGTCAGCCCTGCAGTAACCAGCAAGGGCATCTTCTCCTGTGCCTGCACCTTGATTTTGCTGGAAATGGGAGGGGTTGCATCCCTCAGTTATTAGCCACCTTGATTAACACTAGCAAATTAAAACCTGTCTTTGACCTGTACAGGCAGCCCATGGCCACCTACCAGGCTCCACAGCCCACACCCCCCCACAGCACTTCTCTGGGAGCGTGATCGCCCTCAGTTCCCTCTGTGGTGGCAAGTTGGTCCCTACGGCAAAGCCATGACCCGGGGTGGCAGCAAAGGCAGCAGCGGGGTGCTGGCACGTAGGGCTGCCCACGGCACATGCTGCCACATGACACGGAGCTGCCTTTCACTGCAGGAGAAAATCGGCTGGAGGAACGATGCTTCCCACCTACTTGTCTTCACCACGGATGCCAAGACCCACATCGCGCTGGATGGCAGGCTGGCCGGCATCGTGCAGCCCAACGATGCCCAGTGCCACATTGACAAGGATAATTTCTACTCTGCCTCCACCACACTGGTAAACCCTGACCCACACATGGGGCTGGGGAACCCAGAGCTGCTGTTGAGGGTCTCCATGGGATGGGAAAGGTGGTCTGGGCCTGGTTGGAGAGCATGATGGGGACCAGGGTGGTTGGGGGTATGTGTTCCGAGGTTATAACCTCTCCTCTTCTGTAGGACTATCCCTCTCTGGGCCTGATGACTGAGAAACTCTCACAGAAGAACATCAACTTGATCTTTGCTGTGACAGATACAGTTGTTGGCCTCTACCAGGTAACAGCTGCTGTGCAAAGCCACCTTCTTGGGGAGCTGGTGGGTCCCAAGGTGCACACTTTGCAGCTGGCCATGGGTGGCCAGACATAGCTTGGTGGTCTCCTGTCCTATTAAAGCTCCTTGGGAAGCTCCCGTGTGCCCAGACAGGGTTTGGCCCAGCCATGGCACATTCACCCATCACGAGCAGACTGTACTTATGATATTTCTCCAGAATTACAGTGAGCTGATCCCAGGCACAACTGTGGGCACCTTGTCCAGAGACTCCAGCAACGTTCTGCAGCTCATAGTGGACTCCTATGGGGTGAGTGTGCAGTGTGATGGCCTCGCAACAGCTCTCTCCTTCCCAAAATAGCCACTACTTCACGCTATAAGCAGCCCACACAGATTTGGCAGCTCCCCCAGCCCTGAGCATCCTCCCTGCACCAGCTGTGAGCATCTGCCTCCACCCACACGTGCGGTGGCCCCGGGGAAGGGAGATCACTGTGTTCGCCGCCTGTTCCTTCCCATCCTCGAAGGCATTTCCCTGTGGGGAATGACGTAGCCGAGCTCCAAGAAAGATTCGGGGCACTTGGCTCCTTTCCCGTGTGCGTGGGAGCATCACTGTGGTGCTCGGGGGGACCCCTCCCTGGGACTGAGCCCTGCCCTGCCTGTGCTGTCATCTTCATCACTGCTCTCTCCTCCTGTAGAAAATCCGCTCCAAGGTGGAGCTGGAGGTGCGGGACCTCCCCGAAGAGCTCTCTCTGGCCTTCAATGCCACCTGCCTCAACGACGAGGTCATCCCCGGGCTCAAGTCTTGCATGGGGCTCAAGATCGGGGACACGGTAAGGATCCTGTTCATGGGCTTGATTTTTCTCCCCCTCTACATAGCAGCGCTGCCAGCTCATCTGATGTTCTCCACCAGCGCTGTCTGCTTGCCCCACCACCTCCTGGGTGACACAGGCCCTGTGTCACCATCTCTGCAGTGGAAAGAGGGGTCCAGCTGGGTGGGTGCAAGGAGGAAAATGCTTTTTTTGAGCCTGATGGATGCAAACTCTGTGGTCTTCTAGCTCAGCCCGGGCTGCTGGCCACAGTTTGTGGGATTTAGCCTGGTTACTGTGGTGCCCTGGCCCAAACCGTGCTGGGACAGCTTTGAGAAGCCCAAAGAGACCTGGTGGGTCCCATTTCCGGGCTTCTTAAGCTTGGGCATGGACAGGAGTGGGTACCCCAATATCGTGCTGGTGGTACTGACACCCCGACGCATGCCTCTGCCCTGCAGGTGAGCTTCAGCATTGAGGCCAAGGTACGGGGGTGCCCGCGGGAGCAGCAGAAATCCTTCACCATCAAACCCGTGGGCTTCAAGGACAGCCTGACGGTGGTGGTGGACTTTGACTGCGACTGCTCCTGCGAGAGCCAAGCCGAGGCCAACAGCTCGTCATGCAGCCGAGGCAATGGCACGCTGGAGTGCGGTGTGTGCCGCTGCAACCCCGGGCGCTTGGGCTCGCACTGCGAGTGCTCGGAGGAGGAGTACAACCCCTCGCAGCAGGACAACTGCAGCCCCCGGCGGGACCAGCCCCTCTGCAGCCAGCGCGGCGAGTGCATTTGCGGGCAGTGCGTGTGCCACAGCAGCGACTTTGGGAAGGTGACGGGCAAGTACTGCGAGTGTGACGACTTCTCCTGCGTCCGCTTCAAGGGCCAGATGTGCTCAGGTGAGTGCTGAGTTTGGAGGGGAGGCAGCTTAGGGCGTTCATGCTGCCCAGACTCATGGACAAGGAGACACTGTCTATTTTGGGGCTTGATCCATGCGTGGTCCCCACCTCTGGCTTGCTCAGCCTTGCTTCTCCCTGGACCAGCCATAGGTCTGAAGTGATGCTAGGGGGAATTATTCCCTTTTTGGCAGCTGATATCGCCTTCTGTGCCCAAGAGCCGTGGCAGGGTGATGGGCTCCGAGGGTTAAAAGCAGACCTCAGGCCCTGCTTAGACTTGGGAGTCCCACGGGGGTGGCCAGTGGGCACCCAGGGAAGCAGCTCTGGGGTGCAGCGACCAGCCAGACCCTGTTCGAATGACAGCCCCCGACACATCAGCGTGCAGCAGGATATCCCAGGGTGGAGAGAGAGGGGTGGGGAGAAGCAGTTTTCACCCTCCAGCCTGTTCTTGAAGACTCCCCATTGGCAAAAGCAGTTAGGGAAGCAAATCCTCCCCCCTTGCTGGTCTTACGGCATTGGTCCTCCTGAATATCCATCTCTCCCATGTGCTACCAGGGTCCTCCACTCCAGCCCCGGCGGCTGCTGCTCTCAGGACTGGGGAGAGAGGGCCAGGTCCTGGGGTACTCCTCCCACGCCAGGGACACGGGAAGGAGCCCCTCTCTGCAAAACACCCATCCCAGGAGTGGTTTCACATCCTGACGTGCTGGGGCCTCTTCCCCATCGGGAACCCCCATCTAGGGTTTATCCCTCCCATGTCTCCAGTAAGCGCTGGAGCCCAGGTGAGGTGGCTGCTAACACAGTGCCAAAAAAGCCACAGCTTTCATGCTGCAAGACCCAAAATGCCCAGGAAAATGTTAGTGACGAATGCTGATTTCACTCTGCTGGAGCCCAGCGTGGGTGAGATGAAACCTGGTGGCCAGATAACACTTGGTTCCTGCTCCCTGCTGTCCCCGCCTGCCCCCCGCAGCCCAACTTCATGGCTCAGGGCTCTGCCTGTGCTGCTGGGATTGATGCCTTATCTTAACAGCCTGCTGATAACGGAGGTGCAAACTGGGGGTTTCCCCCCACACACACCCGGAACAGCCAGTGCCCTCGGGGAGCCGGGTGACTGTCCCCGTTCCCCTCTGCCTGTTTGCACAAGGGCTGCCAGGTTTGCAGGGCAGGCGGCCGAAGGGCGACGACGATGAAGCGCTGCCCCCAGCCTGGGCAGGCTATTAATTAACCCGATCTGTCTGACCCCGTTGGCATCCATCCCATCCCATTGTCCCATGGAGCCACTTCTCCCCAGCCTCCCCGTCTGTTTCCATGCCTTGTCACCCAGTGTGGCGCTATTTTCCTGTGACTCAGCCCTAGTTCCTCATTAACGGGGTTACACATTTATTTCTCATGCTGGTGCCTCCAAGGCCATGGCTGGGACGGTGCCCGGCCGATCCCCTGCCGGGAGCAGCGTTCCCGACGTGCCCCACTGCGCTCGGGGCTTGGGACAGGTCGGCACGTGCCGGCTCCACGGCGTTTCCACCGCTCACCATGGCTTGTCTCGGAGCTGAAATCAAACCACAATCCAAACAGCTCCAGGCTTTGGCAGGATTTGAGCATGTCTGTCTGTCTGTCTGATTAAACCAGTCTCAGCGAGCGTGCAGAGCTTGTCAGGCTTTTCCCAGCAGTCGGCTTCCCCTGACTGGTCTGGCACTGGGAAACGAGTGGGATTTGGGGGTTTGACCAGACATCCTGACTCGATCAAGAAGTTAAAAGCCAAAGCTTGACTGGCTCAGAGATGGATCTGATTGAGCATCTCCAGCTGCTGCTGCCGCCAACCTGACAGAGCTGGGGCAGCTCAGCCTCAATTTTGGCCGTTTTTTTCTTGTTTGGGTGGAATAAGAGGAGTGTTGGGGACACAGCGAAGGTCGAGGTTTGATGTGAGCTGCTGTGTCCCACCCCAAGGATGCTGGAAAGGGGTTGTCCTTGGTGGCTGGTCTGCCTCGCTGTACCCACGGAGGTGGAGCTGCCGCTCAGGGTACATGGATATCCCATATGGGTGATTGCTAATGGGATCCATGGGGACACTTGAGGGTCCTGATGCCCTCTGGGTTGTCCCCAGGCCATGGGCAGTGCAGCTGCGGGGACTGTCTGTGCGACTCGGACTGGACCGGCGACTACTGCAACTGCACGACCCGCACCGACACGTGCATGTCCAGCAACGGGCTGGTGTGCAGCGGCCACGGCTCCTGCGTCTGCGGCAAGTGCGACTGCACCCAGCCCGGCTCCTACGGCGACACCTGCGAGAAGTGCCCCACGTGCCCGGACGCCTGCACCATCAAAAAGTGAGAGAGGGCAGAAGGGTGGGATGGGCCATACCCCGTCAGGGAGCCGGCAGCGGCGCCAGCAGGAGCTCTGGCCGGCTGCAGCCCGGTTGGGTTGGGATCGCAGCGATTTCTGCAGCCTAAGACCGAAAAGTGTGATGGTTTCCCTGGGGAGAGCACGGAGGAGCTCACAGTCCCTCCCTCCTCTTCCCCAGGGAGTGCGTGGAGTGCAAGAAGTTTGAGCGGGGAGCGCTGGTGGAGCAGCAGTCCTGCAGCCGCATGTGCCGCGACGAAATCGAGACAGTGCAGGAACTGGGTAAGAGAGGAGACCCCAACCCCTGCCCTAAATCGTGGCAATCCGGAAGGCTGCATATGCTGTCTGCTTTCCCTCCGCGTGTGCATCCCCCGGCGTGGGGGGCTCTGAGCCTCTCGCTCTGGCAGGCGACAGGGGCAAGGACGCCGTGAACTGCACCTACAAGGACGAGGACGACTGTGTGGTGCGGTTCCAGTATTACGAGGACTCCAGCGGCAAGTCCATCCTCTACGTTATCGAGGAGCCTGGTAAGACCCGGCTGCCGTGGTCGGGCTGGAGGGGGTGCGGACCGTACTGCGCTGGGTTTCTGTGCTAAATGGGGGGATTTTTGAGTCCCCTTTGTACCTCCCACCCTAGTCAGCCTCACGGGGCACCGTGGCCGGGGGCTGAGAGGGGTTAAAGAGACTCTTTGTTCCCTGCTCCATGCCACCGGGGCAGTGATTTCCTGCCTCTGTCTCACATTTCCACACTGTTGCTCCGTTATTTCACACCCTCATTGAGGCCAAGGATGGGGGGGGGGGGCTCAACCTTCCCACCACCCTGGTCCTGTTTCTGACTCCATGGGTGTGATTTTTCTGGAGATGCCGTTAAGAGCCCAGCTCCCGTTAGCCTGGTGGGAGCAATGCTGCGGCTGCACCCCAGGGCTGAGATACGGCAGCCCCCCACCATGCAGAGCAGCTCGGGGGGCTCCAGTGGCCTCAAGGTCTGATTTGCAGCTGAGCCGGGGGCCGTGTGGCTGCAGGTCCTTCGGAAGCTGTCACGAAGGCAGCTGCCAGCCATCAGCAGGGCGGCAGCCCACCCTCCCCAGCACCTGCGCCCGGAGGGGGGAGGCAGACGAGGGCCGGGGGGGCTGCAGAGCCCCGGGCACTATGCGGGGGGGAACTGGAGTGGCTGCTGGGGTCCGCACCGGATCTCACTGCCCCGGTTTGCCGGCACAGCACTGACGCACAGTCGGAGAGCCGGTGTGGTGTGGGGTGTCAGCCGGGCTGGTGGTTTGGGGATGAACTCCCACCAGCCCAAGGACTTGGTCTCCAGTGTCATCCTCCACCGTGGGCGGGACCTGTGATGCCCCTGACCTGGACCGCTCCAGACTTAGGTGCAGACCCCCACCCTACACATAGGAGCTTGAGGATCTCAGCACATTCACCTCATGCATGGGATCCTCCATTTTAGAGTGCGCTGTGCTCAAGGGTGGAGGCTCCTGCTCCCTAACAGGGGACAGTGAAGCCCTCCTGAGACCAGAGGAGCTCCGTGTACCCACGGCCAGGCAGCCCAAGAGCTGCTTTTAATTGCCCTGGGGGTGCTGAGCTCCCCCAACCCTGCCCTCCTTCCTCTGCCAGACTGCCCCAAGGGGCCGGACATCCTGGTGGTCCTGCTGTCGGTGACGGGCGCCATCCTGCTCATCGGCCTTGCTGCCCTGCTCATCTGGAAGCTCCTCATCACCATCCATGACCGCCGAGAGTTTGCCCGCTTCGAGGAGGAGAAGGCCAGGGCCAAGTGGGACACGGTAAGGGCCAGCGGGTCGCGTGTGCCGATCAGGAGTCCCTGAATCCCACAGCCCCTGGGCTGAGTGGATCCAGATCCCAGTGTTCCCAGCACAAGAGTCCAGTTGCTGTCTGCGGTCCCGGGACGTGGTCCTTGGGGACCAGCTTGCCCCATCCCTCTCTGAAGCATGGCACAGTGTCACAGGCAGGACTCGGGGTGACACTTCCCTGAGTCCGCTGTGGTCCCAGGGGCTGTACACAGGCAATAGCAGATGTCCCAGATGCTTTTCCCACCTCCAGCGTATCCCAAGCACTTGTCACCAGCGTGACGCTCTTACTCACTGCCCACACCAGTGTTTCCATCCCGTGAGCAAGGCGGAATGTCCCTCCTGCCACGGGATGCTGGAAGGGCTGAGGCACCTGGAGCACGAGGGAGGGGGCTGGGATGGCACCAGTGCCTGTCCCCCACCTCTCCTCCACCTCCCCAGAGGGAAGGGATAGGGCGGCTCTTTCAGGAAGCCACTCTGCTCCTGAGCTCCTGATGCCTTTCCTCCACAGCAGCTTTTCCCCATGAAACCTTACGGGGAGCCATTAAACTGCACAGCCGAAGCCTTGAGCAGAGACATGGATCCACCACTCAGTGCTGAAATAGTGCCTCAGTTTCCCCAGCTGTAAAGTAGAGCGAATGCTGATGCCAAGCACAAACCGATGATGCTCTTTTTCCTTCTTTTTCTTCTTCTTCCAGGGCCACAACCCTTTATACAAAGAGGCTACGTCTACCTTCACCAACATCACGTACCGTGGGAACATGTAAGGATGCCACATCCAGCGCTGGCCGTGGGATCAGCTGAGGATCTCTGGGATCTTCTGGAGTCCGGTTTACAGAAGAGCTTGTGTGTGTCTGCGTGTGTGAGTGTGTCTGTGTGTAATTTAACAATCCCTCGACTGCCTCCAAGGCCCTGTTGTCCGTCACCCCACTGTAACTGCAGGGACGTGCTTTCCATAGCAAACCTCTCGTCCTTACCTCGGTGGGTCGCCTCACAGGAGCTGGTGGCCCCTCCATACACTGAACGCGGAGAAATGGGACTTTCTCTGCCTGGCGAGCCTGTGAACTGTTAGGTGCTCATCGGGCCAAGTGGATTTCAGGAGTGGCTGCTCGAACCAAACGCTGAGCTGTGCTTTCCTCCACGGCCCGTGCTGGTGAAGCTCTGCCCGCTCGGAGAGTCCCCTCGTGCACTGGACAGATGCGGTCCCCCTGGGTACAGGAGCCATCTCCATGGGGGACAGGACAGCTTCGCTCACTGCCCGCAGGCAGGAGCCATCACATGGCTTTGTAGGTTGAGGATACCACTCGAGTAACCTGGCAGCCACCTGCTTCTTCCAGCCACGTGTCTCTGGCACTGCTGTGGACTGTGACAGTGAAAAGCAAATGCCTCAGCATCGCAGCGCCCTTCCTCATTCCCTCCGTGTGCACTCAGTTTGCACCACTGGCCAACTCTATGTAGCATCAGCTGTGCTGGTCCCAGCTGCAGCTCAGCTCAGCCCCTGGGATGGTGCTGAGCTCCCCGTGTCCCTCTCCACCGTCACTACGCCACGAAGCACGCGGATGCCCAGGCAGCAGCCTGGGGAGGGTTGTGATGCCCATTACCCCTCGAGCCTGGGCCACCTCTCTCCCTTTTCTGTGCTTTTGGGGCTGCGTAACTGCACCACGCTCTATTTTCTGTGTAGCTCAGGGTTCCAGAAGAGCAGGCAGGGTTCAGGCCACCTCCTGCTGCCTGGGGCTGTGCATCACCCACAGTTGGGTCCCTGTGGGGAAACAAAAACAAACTGTCCCGGTAGCAGAGCCTGGCTGTAATGGTGCTGCTGCGGGGTCTGTGCCCCAGCGAGAGCATGGTGGCTCTATTCCCCTCACTCGCACCAAAAAGCAACAGGGACCTTGTGCCTGGCGTGGGGCTGGCCCCGATGGCCCCAGCAGCGTGTTGGCTGAGCTGGCGGTGGCTGTGTGTCCCTGTCCCCTAGCTGGCCGGTCCCCAGCAGGGTGGGGGCGGTGGCGGGGGCTGGCTGCAGGCAGCAGTCACTGATGCTGGGGCGGGAGCTGGGGCTGAGCCCCGGAGTGGGGAGTTGGATGCGTAGCAACAGAGCGGTAGCGATTCACACCACAAAACTAAAAATAAATAAAATAAAGACATCTTGAAGTACTAATGGTGTCAGTGTCCCCGGCAGCGGTCTGTGCCCAGGCTTCCTGCCCTGTGGGCAGCCCCTGGCGCTCCAGCGGGACTCGGGGAGCTGCTCTGGGTCAGGATGGATTGAGGGATGGGGGGGGCCAGTACAAGGAGGGCTGTGGCCCCCTCATTGTGGGGGTCTCTGCTCTGTTACTGGTGCCCTCCTAGGGGTGGGTAACACATTTGGGGACACAGGGTGGGCCAGACCCCACTGCAGACTGTGGTACTCCTGGCAGCCGCCTCACTTCATTGCAAGTGGGGTGGCCCCCAGGAGCCCCCCAGGTCCCTGTGAGCCCTCCAGTCTGCTGGAGAAGCCCTCAGAGGAGGGGAGCTGGTGTAGGACCGTCCCAGGGGCAGTTAGGGCCTGGGCTGGGAGTGAAGGTGCTAAACCCGGGAGCAGGGTCCTGCCGGTGCCCCCAGCGCAGAGCACCCAGCCCAGGCACCCGCTCAGCACCGCATCGCGCAGGGCTGCAGGGACACCCAGCGGCCACCCTTCACAGCAGCATTTTGGGACCACGGAAGGTGCCGGAAAAAATTTTTGCCCATTTCTCCCACACCCCCCATACACCCCCTGGGCCGTGGGTTGCCCCCAGCCCACGCAGCAGGTCCGGGCATGTGGGGCAGCACTCAGTGCCCCCAGCTGCAGCGGGTGGGGGCTTCAGGGTGGGTGTCACCCGCACCCAAGAGAGCTGTGGGGTGGGGTGGGGTTGGGCTCGGTGGGGTTTGGACCCAGGAGGAGCATTTCAGCTGCGGGGTTGGCTGAGGGGAAGGCAAAGAAGCGCCGAAGGCAGAGCCTGGGTGCAGCACGAAGGAGCAGGATGAGACACCCCCCCCCCCCCTCCCCCAGGCTGGCTGGGGCTGCTCCAGTGCAGAGTGAGCCGGGGAGGGAGTTTGGGGGTGCAGGGGTCCGGCTGAGCCCTCTGCGCTTGCCCTGCAGCAGCACTGGCCCTGGGCACCCGCTGGGAGATGCTGCGGAGCTCGTGGTGCCGCAGGGGTGCGGTACCAGCCCAGGGTTCAGGGCAGCCACCCCCTCCCGGGTCACCCAGCCTGGGAACCTGCCCCGCTCCCCCCGAGGACCCCACGAGGGTCCTTCCTGCAGGACGTATCCAGCCTGCGCAGGGCTATGGGCACGGCGCAGGGCCCAGCAAGCTGCAGCCAGAGGGGTGGAGGCACAGTTGTACTCAAGCCCTGGATGTTGTCCCCATCCCTGTGCCACCCCGTGCCTCAGAGACCCCGGTGGACTCCGGTGGACCCTGTGCCAGCTCAACGCCTGCTGGTGGCGGGGAGCTGAGCCCAGGAATGCCACTGGGTGCTCTGTGACATCAGGTAGAACAGGGGCAGAGAGGTCACACCGAGCAGCGAGCTAGGGGGCTGCCCCGGGGCAGTCGCCCGGAGGGTGAATGGGCTACAGTGTCCCTGGAGTGGGGTGGGGGGACACGGGGTGCTGCGGAGGGGCTCTGCGCTGCAGCGCCCTCTTGCTAAGCAGCCCCTGGCACTGAAGTCACGTCCTGCCCCACCACGGACACGGAGTCCCCAGGTCACATCCTTCCCAGCTGTGCCCTCGGCCACAGTCCCACTGGGTGTGAGACCCTGGGTGTCAGCGGGTCCCCACGGGTGTCCCTGTTCACAGCAGGCCTGGGACGAGGAAAGGATGGAGCCTTGCAAACTGCAGAAACTCTGTGGCCCCACAGCCACCGAGGGTCAGCAGCAGCCACCACGATGTGGCTCTGCAGAGAGTCAGGAGAGTCAGGACATATCTGCCTGCTCCCAAGCCCTGTTGGCCCCCAGGAGCGTGTCCTTGTCCAGCAAAACCTCCATGTCCAGCAGGACCTCCATGTCCAGCAGGACTTCTACGTCCAGCAGAAGCACCAAGTCCAGCAAGAATTCCATGTCCAGCAAGAATTCCACATCCAGCAGGACATGCAAGTAAGCAAGGGGTTGCCTCCGTGGATGGTGGGAGCCCACATTTTCCATGTTTTGGTGTTCCCTGCTTGTCCTCAAGGCCAAAAAGCTGCAGGACAGGAAGGGGAGGGTGATGAAGGATGGTGCCAACATTGCAGGGGGGCTGCCCCGTGGCGCGTGATACTGATGGCCAGGACGTATCCACCCAGGCATGCAGTGTGCAGGAAGGACGTGCCAAAGGCTGATAAAGCAACACAGGTGAGGGTGGGCAGTGCTGGCCCCCGCACAAATTCACACAGCTTCTCTTGGAAGCATGCCCGCACCCCAAAACTACGTGCCCATCACCCACACACGCAACCCTCATCCCCAGGGATGCAGCTGCGTCATGACAAGGGCTGCATGTCCGTATATCCTCCTAGGAGGCACAGGCAAGGATTTGGCCTGGAGAGGGATTTGGCTGCTGCTGAGCACCCTGGTGTGGCACAGCCTGGGGTAGACTCCTACACAGGAGCTGGGGACCCTCCAGAGATGGAGGACAGGACCCTCCCAGAGCCCCGCAAATGGCAGCTGCCGGGTCCCTCCCGTTCTCCTCCCTGGGCTCAGCCCATGCTCGGACAGTGTTTGATGGTGTGGGTGCTCCCGGCCCCAGACCCCCTGCTCCTTCAAGGTGCTACGGAAGGAATGGCAGCCACGGGACAAGAAGACGACGATGAAAAATAAGTACACGAGCAATGGCCAGGATCAGCCACAGTGGCGTGCCACGGAGAGCTGCTCCCAAGCATCGCAGCACAGAGCCACCACCCCCCCTGAGGCAGCTGTCACACCCCAGAACAGGTAACGCAGGGACCATCTGGGGTTGAGCCAGTCCCACCCCTGGGTCTCCCCCAGGGTGATCTGGGCCCCCAAGGCAGAGGGACAGGAGATGGGCAAGGTTGTCTCATAGAATCATAGAAAGGTTAGAGTTGGAAGGGAATTTAAAAGATCATCCAGTTCCCACCCCCCTGCCCTGGGCAGGGACCCCTCCCACCAGCCCAGGGTGCTCCAAGCCCCATCCAACCTGGCCTTGAACACCTCCAGGGATGGGGCAGCCACAGCTTCTCGGGGCAGCCTGCGCCAGTGTCCCACCATCCTCACAAGAAAGGATTTCTTCCTGATATCTCATATCAATCTCCCCTCTTCCAGTTTAAAACCATTCCCCCTCGTCCCACCACTCCCCTCCCTGACCAAGAATCCCTCCCCAGCTCTCCTGGAGCCCCTTTAGGCACTGGAAGGGGCTCTGAGGTCTCCATGGAGCCTTCTCCTCTCCAGGCTGAACCCCCCCTCTCCCAGCCTGTCCTCCCCGCAGAGGGGCTCAGCCCTCGCAGCATCTCCGGGCCCTCCTCCGGCCCCGCTCCAACAGCTCCGTGTCCTTCTGCTGTTGGGACCCCCCGAGCTGGAGGCAGCGCTGCAGGGGGGGCTCCCCAGAGCAGAGTAGACAGGCAAGAGTGGAGTGGAGGGACAAATAATGTCTCACATGTGTCCATGTGCTCTCTTGGTAGGAAGAGCGTGTCCAGCCTGTGCATGAACATGCACAACGAGGAGGGAGAAGAGCAGGATGAGGCTGTGCTGGAACTGGAAGGTAAACCTGCTCCTTCCCTTCCAGTTCCACTGTGTTTGCTCCATCATGCCCCTCTGAAATCCTCTGTCCCGCCTCCATGACTCCAGCACGCTGGAGAAACCAGGGTGATGTCACATGTGCAGTTCGGACAGAAGATCTCCATTTCCCTTTGAGCTGTGGGATGAGACAAGACCCCTGTTTAGCTAAGTGCACTGCTCCTTGACGCCAGTGGGCATGGCTGCTTGCAGGATCAGGCCCATCACCATGAGGACCAGCTGCTGGGAGTCTGGAGTGGCTTTTTTCCCCCCAAAATCAGGGCTGTGTTGCTGTGCTGGCTGGCGTAAAGGAATGCGAGCAGCCAGAGGTACCTCCTGGGGCAGGAGACGGAGGTGGCAGTTGCTCACAGCGCCCTGGGGGAAGCCATTTGCAAGCGGTAATAACTCCAGCCCTGCTGAACCTGCAAATTTTGGGCCGCGTTGAGGCTGTTGGTGTTAGGAACCACTAGATGGTGATGTCTGTACGTGCTCGGTCAGATGCTTTCAACCTTTCTGTGCTGCTTTCTGGTCATCTCCCACTGCAGACAGGGTTCCCCCACGGAAATTTCCCCCATGGAGGTTTCCAGAGAGTGGAATATTCACAGCCCAGAACTGTGTTTTCCAGATCTCTTGGAAATTTTCTGAAATGAAGCACATTTCCCCATTGATTCTAGGGAAGCAGGTTGATGTCAGAGAGGTGAAGTCTCACCTACCCCCAGCGGAAATCCACTTACCAGACCAGAATCACCAGGAGGTACTGGAGGACGTGGCTGTGGATGGTAAGTGTGTTGGCATTTTGGGATTGTTTGTGATCTGGAGCACCTGCTGGGCAAAAAGCTTAAGACTTGGGGAAGAAGAGAAGAAAGAGCTGGAATCAAAAAAAAAAAGCCAAAATGCTGACATTTCCAAGGGCAAAAAAAATCACAGAATAATTCAGGTTGCAAGGGACCTCAGGAGGTCTCTAGTCCAATCTCTTGCTTGAAGCTGGGTCAGCTGAGAGATCAGACTGGGTTGCTCTGGGATTTATGCGTTATAGGATCTCCAGGGCAGCAAGGGAGTCGGGGTTAGCCTGGGATGAGAGAGTGCTGTGCTCTGGGCAAAGCTTGGACCTCCAGCCTGCATGTGGCCAAAAAGGCCCTGGTTTGAGAAGCAGTTTCAGGGTGAGATTCTTTAAAATCACCAAATCCTTTGTGGATATGAGAGTCCTCAGTGTTGTGAACTGCCCTTTTGGTGAGACGTGTAAAGCTGTAGCCAAAAGTCTCCCTGCGAGCTCTTGTCTGTATTTTTGGGCTCTTCTTCCTCAAGCATATTTCCCCATTGACTATACTCCACCTTCCCCCACATCCCAGGGGACACAGTCGACATCCGGGACACAGTCGACATCCAGGACCCGGACTCCAATGTGAGCACCACGGAGGTCCCCTTAGCCAGCGAGGGACTGCAGGAAGCCCTAGGAAACACCGAAGGTGGGGAGAGATATTTCCCTCCTTACCCTCTCCTCCTACACGGCCCCTCCAGCCAACAACCCAGCGACAGGGGCACGGGGAGGCTGCGGGCTCTCTGCGGCTCGTGCTTGGCCCATGGCTGGCACGGGACATGCCGTGCACTCAGCAGAGGTTAAATTCTCTCCATTTCTCCCTTCCCTTTCATCTGTTGATGTGTTGAATTTTTGCTTTGCATTATTTGGCAAAGGGGGCATGGTGTGAACGCTCTGTGTCTCGGCAAGAAATAATTGCCGTCCCTCGGCGTATCAAAGGAGAAGGGGGCTGTGTCTAGAGCGGGTTACACACGGTGCAGCGTGGAGGGAGGCGATGGGTGATGAATGGCTGCGGAAAGGGAATTTAATCTTTCTTGGCCTCAGCATCCCACCCTGCCTGGGGGGGAGGGAGTTTCATTGCATTATTGTGGCTACAGCCCTTTAGATCCTGAGATGGAAAGGGTAGGTGAAAGGCAAAGGAGTCTCTATTATTATTCCTAATAACCCTTTTTTGCCAATTCTCTCTGCACTGACTGCCAGCGTGCAGAGGAGGCTTCCAACACTTTCTTGTTACAGAAGGGACAGCCTCTGTGGATAATCTGGGCTCTGACCTGGCCATGGTGGAGACCAGCTTGACCCTGGAGCTGCAGGAGGTGCCGAGTCTTGCTGCTGTGGATGGTGTCTCTCTGGCTGCGCTCTCACCGTCATTGCCAATGCCTGAAATGTCCCTGGAGAGCCAGTCCCTGCTGCTGGCGAGATGCCCCGCTCCACTCAACTATTGCCCAAGCCCTGCTGTAGAGTACAAAGGCGACACCCAGGACTTCAACTCCACCCTGGGCTCCACGACCAGTGAGGTCCATCTGACCGGCAAGGAGAAGCTGGAAGCCTTAGGAGACATGGAAGGTAACGGTAGGTGTCTGAGGTCTTTCTCCTTGGAGGAAGCCTAGGAATGTCTGGAAACCAACGGATTAGTTAAAAGCCTTCTGCATGCCCGTACTGGTGCTTGTCAGACGATGAGGACATGATGTTAACACAGAAGCTCCAAGAGGTAATTGGTCCCTTTAAAATAATGCTGTGGGTTCCCACTCACATGGGGTAAATGTGGAGGAAACTCTCTGGTGGTGAGGGACTCGATTGCTCCTCTAGTAGTAAAATCCTCCTCCCCTGTCTCAGCAGGCTCTAGGACGTTAGTTTTTGTACCCCCATCTGCCACAGAGGCCTCATGCTATGAGGGGGGATTGTGCCCAATGAAGTCAATCTGGATTCCCAATAGCGTAAAGAGAAGCAAGCCTCAGCACTTTTGCTTTCAACTTTCCCTTTTTCCAATGCCTGACCCTGCCCAAGGACTCCATCCTGCCTTCACTTGGAAGGAAGAAAGCTCTAACCATTATTTTGGCGAAGTCCCTAGCTTGTGCAGTAGCTGCCTCTGGCTCCAGCACCAGCACCTCGTCCCCTCTGTGCTCTGGTGCCCATTATTCCTGCTGACACTGAGCGCTGCTTTCCCTCCGCAGCTGATGGGAAGGTGAATCTGAGTGAATCCATGAAGGTGGTGAGGATGGTCCAGCAACCACCCCTGGGGGAAGGTGAGTGAGCTCTCCGTAACCCAAGTTGCTGCTAGTTGTCAGCAAATGGGATTAGATAAAAGTCCTTCAGAAGAAAACTCCGGGGCTACCTATCAATGAACTGCAAATTTGCTGGTAGTGAAGCTGTGCAGGGAGAGCCAGAGACACACCAGCAGCTGCAGGAGGTTTCCAAAACTTCACTGCAGGGCTCCCTACAGCCATGTGGAGACTCACCAAGGGCAGAGGCACCACAAGTTCCCGTGTTCACTAGCCTTCCTTTACACGTGCAATTACACACGGCAGCCCCAGCGCTTGGGTTGTGCAGCCAAGCTCCAAAGTACAGCGCGCCAAGAGAAACCATGTTAAACCTGACATCTCATTGAGGTTTCAAACACGCTGTCCCCAGTCCAACTTCCCAACTGAACACATTTCCCACCAGAAGCCCTAATATTGTTTAGGGCCACCAAAGATTAACACATCAAAGCTGAAGCTGCTGGAAAACTCAAAGCACGACACTGCTCTCGGCATGCTCCTTGCTCCGCGTCATAACTCCAGAGCCTTTAGGGTGGGAAATCACAGATGTAGGATGGGCTGCTTGAGACTGACAAAGATTTACTTGACACCCTCTGGTTTCTGTTTCCCTTCTTGTTTCAAGACCCAGTTTGTCCACAAGCCACCTCATCTCACTCTGCTTCTCCCTCGTCACAGTGATGGCAGGGTTTTTCCCCTCCCTGCATGCAGGAGAGATTAGTTTCTCTTACGTGCTGAAAAGATTTTAAATATTCTGGAGGACAGAGCTGGAGAAAGGCAGAAGATGTTACTAACACAGCTCTTATGTTTATATAACTAATCTCCCTCCATGTCCTGGCTGTGCATAGAAGGCAGTAGCACCTTGCTGATGTTTTTAGGATGGGACTTTAAAACACCCATGTTTAGAAGGAAAACAACACTCAGAGGGGCTTTTTTATTTTCATAGAGGACGAAGCTGATGTCAGCAGTGAGGGCTCCATCCTGGCCGCCCCACGGATCCATTCAAACCCAGAGGAGCTGAAAGAGGCAAAAGTGAATGGTGAGCGAATCATAGAAATATTGGTGGGAAGGAGCCTCTGGAAGCCTCCAAACCAGCCTCCCACGTGGAGCCAACCCTTGCCAGTGCTACATCAGGTTGGTTGAGGTTTTGTCCAGCCAAGCCTTGGCCATCTCCTTTGGGACTTGGAAGTGTGGGCATGGCCCAAAGCACCTAGCCCAAGTGTTTCTCAAATTTTCTGGGGTGACAGCAGGAACGGAGCCTGGGTCTTTAGCCACCCACGCCACAGACCTTCATGCTGGGTCACAGTGCTGCAGGGGTGACAGGCTGGCATGCTGCGATCACAGCTGTGTGGCCTCGTGTCCATCAGCTGAACCAGGTTCTGGATCAGCAGGTGGAGGACAGCACCTGTAAGAGAGAGCTTGGTGTGATGTTAATTCCCCCCTGTGACTAGTCAGCCTTTGGCTACCATGAGGCACCATGTTCAAGGGGTAGAGAAAGGAAAACCAGCTTGTCCATGAAGTGTCACTTCCATGGGTGGCAGTTTGTCTCAGACCTACCTGCTGTTGCAGGCGCTGGCTACTCTGGAGGGAAGGGGAATAACCTACCCTGCACATCCACTGCAGGCGGGATAGACGATCAGAGGCTTAAGTGGCAAGAAGAGGAGATTCAAATTAGTCATAGGGAAGATGCTGTGGCAGAGGACAGGGAATACTGGGAGGGCGCAGGATTTCCATTGCTGGATAGCCTGCTGCCCATGAACAGGTTGAGACAGTGAGTTAATGCTGTGGGAGCACTATAGGGACAGGTGTCATCGCAGGGTCCCTCCAGCTCTCCTCCTGGCAATGGCTACAGCTGTGAGCCCTGCCTGGAGGGAAGCCCATGAGAATCTCTGTGTATTTGTCTTTCCAAATCCAGAAAGAATTGCTCGTTTTCCTGGCTGTGCTCCCCAAACCAGTGTGACACCAAAGCCTCTGCCAAAGAAGAGGGTGATAAAACCCCTCCCAAGGGAGACAACCAGGTGAGCATGAAGGTGGAACTTGAGTGTGTGGAACTGCTGTTGTCCCTGGCCTGTTATGTGATCGTGTGCAGGGGTCCTACCTTCATGTTTCACTACAGCGCTGGGCATGTTGGCATTATCAATCTAGAGAAGAAATGCCGAGGCATGGGTGGTGGATTGGGCCAGGCTCCTGAGCACCACCCCCAACAAGGGCTGTGGGTGACAGCGCTTGGTCCATCCAGCGTTGCAGTGTGGCCAAGGGGGGGTTCCAGGGCTGTTGCCTCCTGGCTGATGTTTCTGCTTCTCCGCACGTACCAGGGTGGCCACAGTTGCCCTCTGTCGAAGCTGGCCTGAACAGGGGAAGACGGCTGAGATCCCATTATCGTTTCTGTGCAGCTTTGAGCAGTTAACATGAGCTCCCGCACAGTGTTTCACTCCCATCACCGTGAGCATGGGGCTGGGTGGCGAGCCCTTCTCTGGCACTCCTTCCAGCACGGGCCCATAGGGCTGGGAGAAGGACTGGTGCCTGCATTGCTTGCTCCAGCTCCATCAGCAGGAGCTGCGTATCAGTTGGTCTCTCGTCAGTGCGTGCATCTCAGTTGTCAGTCTGTCTATCTGTCTTTATGCTTGTGTGGCAGGGACCTTTCACACATCCTTGAGCAGAGAATTGAGCGTAAAGCAGCAACGAACATGACAAGGAAACAACGGAAAGGTAATGTCACCTTGTTATGGGCTTCCCCCCGGGAAGGCATGTTGCCAGCATGGCCAGGAGTGGTTTGACCTTTAGCTTGGTCCTGCGGCATTGCATGATCCTCCTGAGACAATAACCAGGAGTACACAAAGGAAGGGACAATCCCCCGTCCCAAGGATTTGGGGACCCAGTGATTGAAGGAAGCATCAATACCCTCTTTGACAGATATTACCAAAGCTTATGAGCACAGAGCTAGAACTAACTAAACAAACCACTCACCCTCACGTTAAATACAGGCATCTGGGACCCAAAGAAACGAAGGCCGCTGTACTCAGACAAGGCAGCAATAGCTCAATGGGCCATGACAGGCCAGCTCAGGGTTGGCTCTGCCCCCATGGCCAGCCATCGTTGTGCTTGCCAGGCTCGGGGACAGGGACAGAAATCCAGCATTCGCTCCAGGTTTTCCTGGCTACAAGAGCAGAGGCCAAACTCTTCTTTTACAAGATGGGGCACAGAAGGAGTAGAAGACCTTACCTTCTTTGGCTGATGATAAGTTGCAGGGAACTGTCCTCCCTGATAAACACCTAACCAGCACTCAGAAGAAAATGGGGATGGATCCCCATGGCATAACTTCTCCAGACCTTCCTGGGGGCTGCTAAGATCTCTGCTCCCTTTGAGCTCTGTGAAGGTAGGGCAAGGCTCAGTCATGACTCTGACCGTTCTCCTCTTCTCCAGCCCATGGGAAAAATTACTCAGGCAACTTCGATTCTATCCACGCCAGAGGAATGCTGTTCTTCAAAGTCTTCTTGAAGCTGGTGGAGTTGGCAGCTCTGCCCCAGACAACTCTATTTCAGATTATCAGGTGAGCTCTGTGAGATAGAGGAGGGAGGTCCCCATTTTACTGGGGTATTTGTGCCTTATGTAACAAAATATACAGAACACAGGGGCCCCGAGACTAGATTTCCAGAAATGCTTCATATCTACTTGGACATCCACAAGCACCTGCACAGCTCAGGCACCTGCTCTACAAAGACACGGTTGTAAATGCCACCATGTGTCTAGCACACACCTTTGCAGTGCAAATATCCTCACGTACCCAGTATTTCCAGATATGCGGGTGCACAGCAGCCAGTGCTGAGCGGGGCCTTGGGCTGTGTTTCACAGGACAATGACGCCCTCTTTTGTCTTCTAGTTACTACCAGCAGAAGCTTAGAGACTGCGCTGACCAAAAAGTCTGGGTGGATGGTGACCTCCTCAAGTGTCACAAAAAGAAGCCCCACAAAATTCAGAAAGAGACAGTTTACCCTACGCCTTCCTTTGTAAGCGCTGCCCACGTCTCAGCCATGAACAAAAGGGAGGCAGCGGCCTACGCGGAGCACTTCAAAGGTAAGGCTTGCACACTGTCACTCCCACTCTGTCTGAACGGGAAGTCACTGGAGCTGTGAGGGTGACAACCTGACGGGGGCGTTTGCCACAGCTGCTTCTGTTCTCTCCTGGCACTTGGCCTTCTCCAGAGGTGGAGGATCGGTGTTTCTGGTACTGAATTCAGCAAGGGTCAGGGTCAGCCCTGCGTTAGCAAACATTTCCTGAGGTCATTCCCAAGAGAATCACAGAAATCGGAGCTGGAGCAGACCTTGGGGGTCCATCCAGCTCAAAACCTTCCCAGGCCAAGAAGCAAAATCAAACAGCTATAGTGGGTTCTGCTCCGGGGGGCTCGTACGGGTGAAGGAATTGCCCTCAAGAGGTATCTGTGCAAGGCGGCTGCTGTAAACACCCCACTACAAAGCAGCCAGCAGTGGGTGAGCTCTGGGTTACCCCAACACCTTCAGGCACCTCTGCACCATGGATTGCTGCAGATTAAGCACCTCAATGCTGCAGCGAAGGGGTTGGTGTCTTTGTGGGTCTGTGCCTGCTACCGTCGGGCATGCTGGCTGGCAGCTCCTGTGACATGTGGGTCAGAGGAAGGAGGAATTCAGGACCCACCAAATCCTTCCCCAGCGAGAGGGGACAACCCAAGAGGCAGGAGGCAGCTGGCTGTTGGCTGCAGCGTCGGTGACTCTGGTTCCTACTTCCCTTTGCCCCATTCAGGCAGCCCTTACTCCCAGGTACCCATCTTTCCGCTGGTTTCTAAACAAGACATGACAACACTGGCAAAGCCAAAAATGGGCTTGCAGAAGGTGGCAAGGCAGAGGAATGAGCCAACTGCTTCGTTTAGGAGCCACATCTTCCGTCAAAGAAACAGGGTGCAGGTGAGAGACAAGTGATGCTTCAGCCGTGTAACAGCATCAGAGGAGGTGCAGGGACAAGCCTGAAAAAAACATGCTTTGTTTAATCAGGCAGCTGCTCTCAAGCCTCCCGCTCACCACAGAAAGCAGAGACGCTCCCTTGCTGTCAACACCGAGCGCTCGAACACACCACGTGATCTGACAACAGCCAGCCCAGGCAAGACACAAGTGCAAGTGAGTGTGAAATGTAGAAGGAAGATGTGACCCTTTGTCATACAGGGCTGCAATTAAAGCAGAACTAAGTGTGACTGGTCACTCGTGTGACTATTCATTAACTGTCTGGTGAATGTTTTAACTAGACACAAGTATTAAAGAGCAATTTTGTCGTAAGTGCAAGGGAAAATGAAGCCAGAGGTATAATAATAGCTTAGTTGTTTATTACTGTTAATGGTCAGCATGAATTGGTTATAACCTGCCAGCAACACATCATAATGTGCCACTGAGGTGCTTTTTGTTGTGTATATACGTACATGGCTCGTCTGCCCACCCGGCAAAGCTGTCTTATTTCCCCCTCTGTGGCCCTCTGCCTCCCCTTTCAACGTCTCTCCCTTCTCCCAGAAGGCACAGGCAGCCAAGCAGCACAGGCGCAGCCCGGCCCTCTGCCAGCACCGCAGCCTGCTGAAGCTGTGGCAGAAGATCGGCCCGCGGATGGGCAGCGAGCGCTTTCACCACACCTTCTGCACCTACTCCTGGTCGTGGAACGCCTGCCGGGAGCTAGTGACGGTTGCCGACCTCCACAGACTGGACCGCCAGCTGTGCCGCAGGCGGGTGCCTGCAAGGCGGGGAACGGCGACGGGCACCGGGCGAAGGCCGCGCCTGGACGCCACCAGAGGCCGGTGAATGCTGGACCACGGCGGCCTAGGCCAGGCCTGCTCCCACCCGACATGCGAAATAAAAGCCCGGAAAAGCGTTTTTTGTCGCCGCCGTGGCCGTTTCCCGCCCAACACTCAGCAAGTTTGCTGATGATACCAAGCTGTTTGGCGAGGCAGACACGCTGGAGGGGAGGGATGCCATCCAGAGGGACCTGGACAGGCTGGAGAGGTGGGCCCAAGCCAACCTCATGCAGTTCAACAAGGCCGAGAGCAAGGTCCTACATCTGGGTCGGGGCAATCCCAAGCACAAATACAGGCTCGGTGGAGAATGGCTGGAGAGCAGCCCTGTGGAGAAGGACCTGGGGGTGATGATTGATGAGAAGCTCAACATGAGCCAGCAATGTGCGATCGCAGCCCAGAAGGCCAACCGTATCCTGGGCTGCATCAGAAGTGTGGCCAGCAGGGCGAGGGAGGGGATTCTGCCCCTCTACTCCGCTCTCGTGAGACCCCACCTGGGGTACTGCATCCAGCTCTGGAGTCCCCAACATAAGAAGGACATGGACCTGCTCGAGCGCGTCCAGAGGAGAGCCACGAGGATGATCCGAGGGCTGGAGCACCTCTCCTATGAGGAGAGGCTGAGAGAGTTGGGGCTGTTCAGCCTGGAGAAGAGAAGGCTCCGGGGAGATCTTATTGCGGCCTTCCAGTACCTAAAGGGGCTACAGGAGAGCTGGGAAGGGACTTTTTACAAGGGCATGTAGTGACAGGATGAGGGGGAACAGCTTTAAGCTGGAAGAGGGCAGGTTTAGATTAAACATTAGGAAGAAGTTTTTCACTTTAAGGGTGGTGAGGCACTGGAACAGGTTGCCCAGAGAGGTTGTTGAAGCCCCGTCCCTGGAGGTGTCCAAGGCCAGGCTGGACGTGGCCTTGGGCACCCTGGGCTGGTGAGAGGTATCCCTGCCTGTGGCAGGGGCGTTGGAACTCGATGATCTCCAAGGTCCCTTCCAACCTAAACCATTCTATGATTCTATGAATACGGGCGCCGCTGCGACCGCCATTCCTCTGAAGCGGCGGCCGCGCGCTTCCCGCCACCGCCCCCACGTGACGACGGCGCTCTCTCACGTGACCGCCGCCGCCGCCCGCCTAGTCCTCTTTCGGGTCGGACGACGGAGCGATGTTTCCGGTTCCGGTGGCGCTCGGCCCGTCATGGCGGCGCCCAGAGAGGCGCCGGAGCGGCGGCCCTTCGGGAGGCGATTCCTCACCGACCCCGCCCGCCTCTTCCAGCACAACGCCTGGTGAGGGCGGCCGCCACCTCCTCCTCTTCCTCGCCCCGTCGGTGTCCGCTCCGCATCCCCGGCCCTTTGCTGCCCGCCGCGGAGAGACCCGCGGAGCAGGCCTAGGCGCTCCGGGCCGCTGCTGCCCTGTGGGGCCTCTCCGCGCCCGGCCGGGGGGAGCTTGTCCTCGCCGCCCCGGCCTGCCGGTAGTCCGGGGCGAGGCGTTGAGTAACGGGGCTCCCGGCGGCCGGGGAGGGTCAGCCCTGAGCGGCCCCGCTGCGCTTCACGGGGGGCCGGCGGGAGATATTGTTCGCACTCCTCTTCCAGCGCGCTGGCCCGGCGCCCGGGTTCGCCTCTGAACCGCCCGCCGGGGCGCGGAGCGGGCCGGGGGAGCTGTGGGTGTGGGGCAGGCGGCCAGGCAGCGAGAGGGGCCTGGGGCGGGGGGCTAGCATCCTCCGGGCTGGGGTGCTGCCAGCATGGTGCTGTGAGGACTTGGAGGTGCAGGAGGGCCTTGGGTGCTCTGGGGTGCTAATCCCCAGGGGGTCCTGAGTCTCCCTTGGCTCTTCCGGAAGCAGTCAGGATTCTTCAGGCCCCTTTGGTCTTTCAGGATAGTGTGTTGTTTTACTCTGTAGCAATTGTTTCATTGCTATAGTTAATAAAGTTAATTTATCTGCTCTCAGAAATCTATAACCCTTGTCCATCTGTATATGTTGATGACTAATGTATAAATTGAACAAAGATCATTTCACTTATGTGCTGCCACACGATGCTGTAACAGTGTGAGATTGTGCTAGGTGTTAGCTTGGAACAGGAGGTCTTTGGTTGGAGAAAGCTGTTGTTTCAAGAGACGTTAGGCACCCAAATTCTTGAATTTGCTGGGAACTGAAGGTATTTTGCATTGTTGAAGTAAATATGTCCACTTTTTGGTCTTTTGCTAAGCTCTATTGAGAATTGGGTATGTTTTATTTGTAATGAAGTAAGATGTGCATGTATCAGCTTGTCATTCGTTTTGGGACTATACTATACCACAGGTATGTTACAAAAGTATATCCTCAATGGTATTTCTCTGCAGAAACTCCTAGTAATCTATTTTTTTTTCACAGACTTGGCATTTAATTCTTTGTTTTGTGAGTTAATATCAAAAGACTTAATTCCTCCTGAGGCCAGAATAGCGCTTTTTGATCCTTGTAGTCCACTTTTCATTCATTTGTTTTAATGAAAAAGTGAATCACTTTAATGACTACAGAACTGTGTATGCACATTTAAGTTATTAATATGTTCTTAATGCTGTAAAGCTTCCTGCATGTTTTGCTTGTAATTGGATTTAATATTAATATAACACTTTACCTTCCAAATAGCCTTACTGCCTTTTTTTGTTTTAACTTGAGAAAGAAAATGTAGTTTTCTAAGACAGCTAAATCGAATGGCCCATCTTGATGATCTGCACCCAAGCACCTACCTGGCAGTCACAAGTGCTTCTCACTGTGTGAGAATGGCAGTTCCTCTCCAAGGAGACCTATTTGTGCCGAGTGCCCTTGTGGTTTTATAAGTAAGGGATTTATTTCCTCTAAACTTGGCTGAGCACCAAATAGGGAAAAGGATTAAGGGACAGATTTGGTGTCTCTTGGGATCCCTTCCAGTTACATCTTTTGTAATGCTATGAGTGCAGTTCATTCAGAACTGGGAACCGTATGTGCTGATAGCTGTTGTACTGCTGCAAGGCTAGAATTAGAGATCGTGGAAAAGCTCCGCAGCTGTGAGTTTGGAGAGTTGTCTAGACATTTCTCTTTTCTCTCTGTCTTTGCCCTATCATTCTCAGCTGAGTAGTTCATCTTATTTTTTACAACAGGGATAATGTGGAATGGTCAGAAGAGCAGGAAGCCAGTGCCAGGAGTAAAGTTCAAGAGAACAGCTCACAGCTATTGCCGCAAGATAAACAAGGTACTTTTGGATACTATTGTAATGCTGAGTTTTAACTTGTTCATACAAGAGTGGAACAGTCTGGCCAGAGCTGCATATGCATCATTGTTTATTTCTCCCTTCCCCCCATCTTCCAAATAATTTAAAATACATTACCTAGTGGTTGATAATGAAAAACGGAAGGAGGGGGAATCTTTCTGTTCTTAATTTGCCTCTTTGTGACTTTTCCACCTTCTCCAGAGACTCATCCTACTGGAACAGAAATGATCTTGGCTGGGAGGAGTCATCTTGGGTTGAGATTCTTTGTTCATGTTGTGTATGTTTAAATACTTGTTAGTGTTCCTTGTCAACAAACTTCTTTCAGTGTAGAGCGACAGCCTCATTTAGTCTTATTTTCTCTGCTTGCTTTTGCTCTCTAAAGCTTTAACTTCTAACAGGCGATCTTTTGTTTGCTTGCATGCTGCGGAGCTATCCCTAACGCAAGCTTGTTTTTTTTCTCTTAAGAGGGTCTAATAAAGTAGTGTCCATATTCATCTCTATCAGGTTAACAAACAGCATGATAATGATTAAGTCAGAAGCGAAGAAAAATTATTTTATCCTGATTGAAGTGTTTATCATCAGAGAGGCAGAAAAGGGATTCCAAAGTTTTTATTTACTCAAACTTGGCTTAAAGGATATTTATACATCCAAAATGCAAAGCTTACCTGAATCTGAATCAAGCTAAAGGTGCACAACTCTATAATCAAGTAATACAGTCGAAGCTGTTCTCAGTTGGTTAATGATGCATCTTTCCTCCGCACCTGTTAGGTATCATCCAGTCCCTTGAATGATGGTGAAATGGCTTCCTGTTCTTTGGTATGATAAGAGACTTCTTTGATGATGATCTTGTTATACCCTGGTGAGCTCTAGGATGGATCTGCTCCTTTTGTTCAAATTAAATTGAGTGTGTCATCTGTAAGGCGATGCTGAACACTACTGGAACTATTGAGACACTTCCCATATAGCTTCCAGTTGTGTTCACAATAGCAAATTTAATTACACCAAAGAGTAACCCTCCTAATTTCTTGGATTCCCAGAAGTATCCAGCAGTTTCTATTGTGATGCCCATTGTGTTGAGTTCATTTTAAAATCTGGTTAACATTAAAGGATGCTGTCTGTCATGCTTTGAGAACCTATATACAACTATGAAATTGTGGAGCAATTTGCTGTTAGAGCAGTTTGTCAGGTCTTCATGATGTATTTCCCAGACTGAACAATGGAGGCCAGTCAAATTTTGATGGCCGCTATTCAGCGGGAAGCGTGTGGAGACAATGGGATGGCTGAAACGTAGGGAAACCAGCCCAGCCAAATGTGCCTGAAGGGTCTAGTATTTTGAGAATCAGTAATGTCCAAGCAGGAGAACAAAGGCAGGCTATTGGTCATTATGGCTGTATTATTCTGTGGACTTCTTGGGGCTGTCAGAATTTGTTCTGAAAGAAGGAGAGAAGTTCTATGGGGTATGTCGAAGATGTGTCTCCTGGCTGGGAACAAAGGAAGAAGTGGAAGAATTTCTCGGTTTCCTTTTGAGGCTCCATAATTAGCCCCCATGCAATTCAGGGGGTCCCTGGTTCTCTTCCTGTCTTTTCTGAACAGTTACTTTTGTTTGCCCTTCTTCTGCAATGTGAAAGGGTGAGTATGGGCTTGGCTTTGGGATTGTCCTTACAAAGATGAGCAGAAAAGTCAGGAATCCTTATCAAAAAATTCTCCGGAGGAATGTGGCTCACGTGCTAATGTCCCTATGAGCTAATACCACAAAAAAGATCTTGAAGCAAGTATTATGTGAACTTTTCTGGCATAAGTAGTGCAGGAATTCAGACTGAAAAAATTAATATGGTCATTTTTTTGCTTTAAATCTTTTCTTGCATGATCTTTGTCCTCTGGCCCTTGATTTCTTGCATTTATATTGTTACTGATCCTTTATTCCAGTGCTTTAAAAACATTAGGCTACGAGGTAAATGAGCTTTAAAGCTTCCACACATGTGGGTCAGAGTGTAACAGCTGTTCAATAGCATCCAATAGAATTTCACAATAATTTAACACAGGAAGAGCGCAATGTCTTGTTTGGCATTGTACTATGACAAAAGTGTGGGTAATCCGAAATGGCTGGGCTGGAATTTTGCCCCAGCACCTCAGGTAAGCATCCCATTACAGTCAGGCTGCCATGGCATTGTTAGAGACCAGCAGGAATCAGGACTTGATATTTTGGTTAGGTGAAAGAGCATTTCCAGCCCCAGCAGCCTTGTGTATCCCTACTAGTACATGGAAGAAGTGACAATTCAGAAAGCAGTGTGCCAGGGTACGAATCAATAATACTTCTTCCTCTGACATTAGCAGTCATTGAGTTCTCCTATGCAAATAGTAAACTGACTTGACCCTGCTTAATTTAAGCTGTGGTGAAATCGTGGCACAAACTTACTGTTGTAGTCTAATATCAGACATTAAAATTTCTTTCAGCTTGGGGTTTAAGGAAAAGGCTTCTTAAAAGCAGAAAATCCTGGCAATTGAGGTAAAGAAATTATTTTTATATATAGCTCTTTGTGCTTCAGGGATAAATCCTACTAAAAATATACATACAACTGACTTCTGGTTCTTTGTTAAAGCCATTTTTGTCTATATTTGGCTCAGGGTACATTTTTTTTTTTCCAGGTTTTCTTGGTTCATTTTATTGTCTCCCTTCAGATATCTTCTAAACACTGGTATGCTTTTCAGAAAGGCTAATAAATAAGCTGCAGTTCAGATAATAACACTGATCTCCAATTTTGATGTCTGCTTTTTCTCTTAACCCTGCTCTTAGTAGATGTTGGAGAGAGGTTATCCATTCTCACGTACAATTGTCATGACTAATTGTGGGAGAATCGTTTGCATTCAGTAATGCACTTGTTCCTGTGCAAAGATGGCTGAGGCGTTACATGTCATTGAAATGCAGTTGGGATCTCTGGCCGTGGATATTACTGTCCCTAGGTGATTACAAGCGTAGGATGCTTTAATTAGCTCGTATTTCCCAGGACAGAGAACTCATCACATTGATGAGAATTCAGGAAGCCAGTTGGATTCATAACTTCTCATGGAAAAAATAGTTCCCTTAGAACTGTACTTGATCTGAAATCTGTGAAGGTGTGTGGAAATAATCCTGTGGGTGACTCGAATTTCGTTAGATCATGGCTTTGTAAGAGTTCTTCCAGCTTTCTGTAATAATCATCTTGCTACTGGTACGTATCCACTTGGTGTGAAAATGATAATGCTTGCTGCTAAAATTAATTCTTACCACCTTTAGTCTATCCACCTTAGCTCTCCACTGTTACTTTAATGACAGTGGTCGCTTCTGTTGATTCCCCTTTTTTATTTTAATTTCATAAGTACGTGATGCTCTAACATGCACAGAACTATGGAAGACAAAGTGCTGTAGACTGGACTCTAGCAATCCTTGTGTAAAACATGCTGTCCTGTAATCTTGGAGTATTGCGCAAAAGCTAATTGAGCTTTCTGCCAGGCCTGTATAGTTGACTAATTTTTCTGTTTCTCCATCTGAAAAAAGGGGTAGCGTGTTGGACAGGAATCTTCAGCTCCAGGCAGCTGTCATAGAATTCCTTAGAAGTTGTAAGTGCTTGACAATGTCATGAGGCTCCAAATGAATCGTGCCAGTGAACTGAACAAGTTAGTGTTAGAGATGGAAGTAAAACCTGGATTTCTTCGTTCCAGTCTCTGTCAAAGAGGCCTTTTCTGTTGTCAACTTCCTTTAAATCCTACCAGGAGACAGTTTCCTGTTCGCTCTCTTTTCTCTTTTTAGTCCTAACAAAGTGACTGTGAGGAGGCAGGCTGAGTGTTTATGTAGAATGGCACAATTTAAATAAAGGTGATTTACAATCAATAACCTTACTTATTAAAGCAGATTGCTGAATAGATGTCTGCAGTGATCCCTCGCTGTCTGAACTGATTAAACTCTGAGACCTTCTGATTTGACTGCGGGTGATGTTTTTGTTTGTGTTCACAGAGGAATATGAGGTGAATGCTAAGAGGTACTGGGATGACTTTTATAAAATCCATGAAAATGGCTTCTTCAAGGACAGACACTGGCTGTTCACTGAATTTCCTGAGCTGGCACCTAACAGGAACCCAAGTCAAAATGGGGATTCTGTGCATGAATTTAGTAACAAAGAAGAATCCAACAATGAAGGGTTGGGAAGCTGTGAAAATGGACATTGTTCACTGGAAACCAGAGCAGAGAATCGGTTAAACATCATAAAAAGCACACCAAAGATCTGCACAGAGGAGCTGGCTACACAAAAGTATAGTGAGCTGAATCAAAGGGATGGAGATTACCCAGGATCATCTGCATCTTACCGTATATTGGAGGTAATAGCTCTAAAACAGAGCCACTCATCAAGCAGTCCCTTGTATTGGTGTTAGTGTGACTGACACATAAAAATATATATCATTGGCAAAGAGCAAGTGGATGGGATGATTGCCTTAAGTCAGTAAAATGCGAAAAACGGAGGACAGCTTAAAACTGGGATTCTCTTGGTTCAAACTGTGAATTGGCAGAGCACAAGGACCATGAGAAGTTTTCGAGTTTAAAAGACAAACTATTACTATCAGATGTTGAAACAAGCATTTTAAGTCATCTTTTGAAGAAGCGGATTCTTTTACTTGTCTGTATAAAGCTTTCCCTTGTCGTTTGTCTTTTGCCTGTTTTTGCGGACTCTTGTGTGCCTTGGGAGGTGTGGAACAGAACAATGGAACCAAGAATGTAAAGATGCTGTTTGGTTTGTTCCTTATGGCCCATGTAATAACATGGAATCTCAGACTAATACAGGGTTTGTCACAGAAAACTCTGTAGGACGTCTAAATATTAGACTCCTGACTGCTGGTAATGACCTTTTGCTCTGCTACCTCTAGTTTGTTCAGTGTAGGTACTGCTGGTTTTGATGAATGCTTCATGTTCTATGGAGGTTCTGCCCTTCCAGGGAGAGTCAATATGAACTTGTCTTTTGATTTTTTTTTTTTTTTTTAATCTCAGGCTTTGAAACTTCCTCAGACTTTGATGTCCTTGGGTCATTGTGGCTTTCTTGTCTCACCTGAGCACTTTCAGTAATATCCGCCACTGCAAGGCATCAGTGGTGCTTTCTGCTCAATCTATTTCAATTTTACTGGTTCGTTAAACATTCATTGGACAAATTCTCCCAACCCACTTGTGTGAGCCATCTTCTCTTCAAACGGGAACAAGTAGAAGGAATAATAAGGCAAAATCACTGTAGATCTATTGGTAACTTGAGGAAGAGCCATCTAGTGAAGGAAACTCTGAAACAGCAGGATGTAATTATAGTAAAGCAAATTTCTTTCTCCGTTGCTCTGATTTTCTATGGAAGTGAATGCAGCTAATCCGCGGCCTTTGCCAATGCTTCAGTGACTCATACTGGTTGTTCTGCTTGGGATTCCAGCAATAACAGTTTCCAAAAGAGTAACAATATATAGCTTGTTAGTAAGATTTCTACCAAAACTGACTTAGTGGTTTCCCATGAATGCTTATATGTAAGCCTGCTCTTCGGAGCTGAACATACTCAGATCTTGCAGTGAGATTTGCAAATCATCGCTGCTATGCTCTGTTGTTACTTATGAGTTGCTCTTTGTTCCATGGCTATAGAGAGATGATTTGGAATTAGCTGCATGGGACATGCTGAAGAAATCGTTTTCACGATGTGTACATCTACTTTGTTTGTGCAGGTTGGCTGTGGTGCTGGGAATACAGTCTTCCCGATTTTACAAACCAACAAGTAAGTAGTTCTCAGTAGGTTTTTACCTGCATGATTTACCATTGAAAAACAATTGGAAGTGTTGCATGTGTTCTTAATTTACACAATCTCAGAGAAAGACCAGATGCAAATGGTAGCTTTGCCTTGTGCGACTTCAAATGATTGTGTTTTGAGCTTGGAAATCTTTGGTCTTAGAATGCAACCGATGAAACACAGTGCGAGTTTACATGTCTCATTCTGAAAGCATTTTCTTACAGGCCTCAGTATCTCTCCTTTTCCAGAAGGAAAAGTAAGCAGTCAGTTCCATATGAGAATAACTGAGGCATAAAGGAGCAGTGTGATCCACCAGATTTTGCGCAACACAGTATTGATAGAGATAGACTAAAGCCCAAGACTTTTGGTTCCCAATTCTGTGCTCTGTGCATTCAAGACACTTCTGTAATTCCCATGGAGCACCTTTATATAAATGATGATAGTTTCTTTTATTTTATTTCAGTGACCCAGGCCTTTTTGTTTATTGCTGTGATTTTTCTACAGCAGCTGTGGATCTTGTCCAGGTAAACTCAATGGTGACTTATGAAGGTAGGAAGTACACGGAGCCAATTGCACACTGACACAAATATATCACAGCTGCCACCGGCTGTCTAGCTGTGTCGGCAGCTTTCTGTTTTTAGCTAGCCCTGATGCTGACCCTTGTACTGGTAAATCAGGAAAATGAACCATCAAAGACTGTAGAAATGAGGGAATTCGGAGTTCTCAAAATGTCACATTGGCAGCAGACAAGTCAGCCAGATTTTCTTTCCCCTGTGGTTGGCAGGACTTTTCTAAATCCAGCGCTCTTTTAGCTGAGTAACTGCTGAACCTTGAAAACATTCAGGCATTTTTTTTTAACAGGAACTGAAGCTGGTTTTGGTTTTTGTGTGCGTTACTGTCACTGCAGTTCTGGGAACATGGTCTGATTCTTCTGCACAGACATCTGAGGAGGGACACTGCTGTCTGTGGAGCGGGAGGCTGTAATTTAGTCAAAGGACAAATACCACTAACAAATTTCACGTCAGAACGTTACTGAGAATATATGAAGTATCAAATGTAATCAGTCACTTCATGACATGAGATGGGGAGCACAGCAGCAGAGGCAGCATGCCATTTCATCCTCTTAAGCTGACACAAGCACTGTTTATAGAGGCTACTGCAGTCTGTAGCAGCAGCTTTAGAAAAATATGCAACTTATTTTAGAAATCTGAATGTGGTTTTTAAGAGTGTAACTTTAGGCAGCCAGATTTGACATTTGGGGTATAGGGAGTAGTCTGCTTGTAGTTGAAATGAATATTGGTTTCAGTGATGCAGAGAGGGGCCCTGACACTCCCATTTTTGTAAAGATTTCCAGCTTAACAGTGTAAATCCCTCATTTCTTACCGCTATTAGTGGAAAATATGACCTTAAAATTGCAATAATCCCTCAATCCAGTTTTGGGTTTTTGGCAGTGCTGATTGTCTGAATGTAACAAGTCCAAAGCTCTTTGTAAATATTCCCTCTGCACCAACTTCTCACGTTTCACCCCTGTTCCTTGTCTGACTAGGGAACCTATCTGACCCCATCTGCCTTAGTCCAGCGAGGCTGAAACAGATCTCTGGACATAGCACTTTATTATGTGAAAGTTAAAATGCTCCCATGTGCAGATAATACTGAGATCAGGGTCTGCTGCTAATGCTCTAATGTCTCTCCCCATAAATACAGAACAATGCAGAATACGATTCTTCTCGCTGCTTTGCGTTTGTCCATGACCTGTGCAATGACCAAAGTCCTTTCCCAATGCCAGACGAGACTCTTGACGTTGTTATTCTTATCTTTGTCCTCTCAGCGATTCTCCCAGAGAAGTAAGTTTTAATAATTCCTTCTGGTTGCAGAAGATAATGCATATAGAACTGGAGTTCTTTAATAGTAGGTCCCCTCAAAAGGGGGGAGGAAAAAAAAGGAAAATGAAAGTTTGTTCTGTGTATGGTCCGGTTTTCCATTAAATCTCTGCAAATGAAATTTACAGGTACTTTCTGTTGTCACAAATTCTGGTACAGGAGAGGTGTGATTTGGAAGTGCTAAGTGGCTACAGGTGATGTCTTGCTGTGCTCACCGTTGCTGACCTGTTCTGAACCCCAGCCACGCTGAGCACTCAGCACCCATTTGTGGAGAGTACGCTGCTAGATTTTAGGGCTCAAAGGCTAGATGAATTTCTCGTGGGAGGTGGCAAGAAGGGAGGGGACAGGTTCAGAAAACATTTAAGAGGAGTGCTGTGGTCTTAGTGTGACAGTGCGTTACAACCTACACTAGTCTCTCTTTCTTGTTCCCGTTGGTTTTATTTCACAGCATTTTTCAAGTTCACTTATTGCTTGTTTTACAGAAACCAGTGGAGATACTTTTGTAATTAGTAAGAGAGAGCAGTTAATCCCTGCTGTGGCAGGCTAAGTTATCGTTGTAGGAAAAAAAAAAAAGGCAGAATTGAGGAGTGTCAGAAATAAGGCAGCCAAATAAAATCAACCCACCTAAGTCTGAGAGAGCTCAGAAAAGTTCTAGCTTTTGGTAGCTCTTTATATGAAGTTGAAACATATATAAAACTTTATACCTTCTTTTTGGAAAGGAGGCTAAGGAAACAAGCATCACTTTGCAGAATGATGAATACTTCTGTTTTGTTCTTTCCTCAGGATGCAATGCATCGTTAACAGACTGAGTCGCCTTCTGAAACCAGGAGGAATGATTTTGTTACGAGATTATGGCCGTTACGATCTGGCCCAGCTTCGGTTTAAGAAAGGTATTTTTTCTTTTTCCCCTTGGGGAGTCTTGTCAGATCACTAATAGATGATGCTTCTCTGGAGTACTGTCTACCCTGTTTAGGAGGCAGCTCATTAATTCTCCTTAAGCACAGCGTGCTCTGGGAGAAGTGCCTCTTGTCTTTACGTGCAGTTGGATGGCAGTTGTTGATTTTTAAATGATAGCTGGTAACTGTTTAAATCCCTCTTGCCCTTAGGTCAATGTCTGTCTGATAACTTCTATGTGAGAGGTGATGGCACCAGAGTCTACTTCTTCACACAAGGTAGGAGGCTAGAAAACATCCCTCTGACTCTCCTCACCTCTCTCTGTCCCTGTGCTCTCAAGTTTTGCTGCTAGCTCTTTCCAGCCTGTCTCTCTTAGAGCAGCGTGAAATGTTAAGTGTCTCCCAATTGCACGGGTAGCTGGGCTTGTCACTTGCTGAGGCGAATATGGCATGATGAATTCCTAAGTGGAAAATGCTTTTAGAGAAAGACTGGTGTGTTTGGTACCCTGGGAGGGGTGGGATTGGAGGAGCTCTCCTTGAATCTTGTTGCTTGGGCAGGGGGGGGTGAGATGGACACTGCTTGAAGGAACTTCTCTTAACTTCACTGCTCTCCTGCAAGGAAATAAGAAGGGTGTGGTTCAGTGTAGAGCTGGGGCAGCCTCTCCAGTTCTGCTGCTGCGTGGTGTTCAGCAGGGGTTGTATTCTTCCTGCTTATCACCAGTTGCACCTCCAGTCACTTCCACTGCGGGCCCCTCTGCGCAGTCAGTTTTAGAGTAGTGGCACAACTGCAGTAAACTCTTCCCTTTCCCCACTGCACAAGTCTTGTTTGTCACAACAAAATTAATGTTTAATGCGTGTTTGGCAAACGCTTCATGATGGCAAGCATCTGATAAAAGAGCACAAGCTGGGACCTGTTAGCCCTTTTCTGCAGAAACTCCATACAAATCACGTGTTCTCAGGCTGCAGTTGAACGAGCTCTCTGCTGCTCAGCAGGACTCGGTCTGGCTTTGCCCAGGGCCAGTGTGCTGGGGCACTATGATGCTTATTTGCTTGGTCAGGAATACCTGCCAGTGGAAGTGTTGCAGCCTCCAGGGCTCTTAGTGCTTTGATTGGGTCCCAGCAGGGTGTGGTTTTTTAAGGATTTTTTTTCCCAAACTTAACCTTAATGAATCCCATTCCCCTCCAGCCTATACAGCACAGATCTTATTGCCACCATTTAAAAGCGTAGGTCTAATCCCGTTCTTTGCTCTTGCAGACTCTGAAATTCCTCTGGAGAGAAGGGGGAGGGGGAAGGAATAGATGTGTCCCTACTTGCCAGAAGATGCTCCCTTAGTTGGTTACTAGAGGCGATACCCATGTCTGAAACTGCTGCAGTTTTCCCATCGAGTCTCTCTAATTCTAGTTGTCCTCCAAACAATTATTTCCTTCCTTGGTAGAAGGGAAACTCAAGGGAAACTAGAGAAACTGTGGTCTTAATCCCCCTGTAGTTAAGTCCTGGTCTGATCTTTACGTTTCCCTGCCAGAGTGAGACTGTGAGTTTCCTGTGGCCATCTTTCAACAGAGTTTAGCCCTCAATGTGAGCAGGTATCAGTTAAATGAAAGCTGTGTCATCCTCAATCTCCTTCTCTCTGCTTCCAGATGAATTAAATGATCTCTTCACAACTGCTGGGCTGGAGAAAATCCAGAATCTGGTTGATCGGCGATTGCAAGTGAACCGTGGGAAACAAATGACAATGTATCGAGTATGGATCCAGTGCAAATACCGCAAGCCTGCCTCCCTCAACTGTGAGGAAACGGGGCGTGCTTTTTAGATTGGAGCCTCTTCATGGCCATGTGCAGCGTGTTCTCCTCGTGAGATGAAGTTTTACAGAGTTCAGTGCACACAGGACCTCAGTGCCTTTTACAGTGCCTAGCATCACTTCAAGTGAGTTTTGCTAAGGACAAATGCTCTAAGAGGAGACCAAGCAGTATTTTAGATGTCTTGCTGCTGGTCTGAGGTTTTTTAAACTATTTATGGTTTTAACAACATAAGAAATGGTTAAGCTGTCTTACAGCAGCTGAGCAAGTTGAGTAGCGAGTCACTCTGGATTTCCACATGAAACAGAAGATCTTTGACCTTACCTCTGTGTTGTGTACTTGGGAACAAAAACCATACAAAGGGTAGATCTGCTCTTCTTTGCAACTGGTCACTATACCTAATACGGATCCCTTAGCCAACTTGTCTCATGCAACTGTCTTCTAGTCATTCAGGTTTGTGCAAATCCACAAGTTAAAATACATTGATCGAGGGCAGGAACTGAAAGCATGCTAGTTTCTCTGTGCTGGCTTCCCCGTGGATGTCTTGTGGTGTGCCGATAACCTGTGGAGAAAGCAGATTACGTTGCCTTGCCCTCACTGTCCGCAAGAATGTTCATCTAGGGAGCTAGCACACTACAGCTCAGGTGCTATCAATTCGGATCAGGCAAGGTTCAGGCTTTCGAAGGTTTGGGCCTGATGCCAGTTTTGGGGCACCTCCAGAGTGCCGAGTATCACAAGCAGCTCACGGGACCCGGGTTTACACAGAATTACCTGCTTTTTGTGCTTGAACAGTGAAAAACTGTTCTTGCTGGCCACAGCCCCCAGGTCATGAACTGCACTACCCTGTCATGGTGGTGTGCTAAACCCAAGTAGACAAGACACCTGTCTTTGATAAGCAATCTGAAGAATGTCTACCGCTCTTGTTTAATTTCTTAGAGGAAGCCAACATTGTGGCTTTCTGAAGGTATTTCCCCACCTTTGACAGCAAATATCTTTTATCTCAGCTTGTTTTCTTTTGTTATTTTTAGGGTGTGGTATAGCAGGTATTAGAATAAATTCTGTGGTAATGCTTTTCAATGCTAGTTTGATTAATATAAATCAGGCTTCTACAGAAACTCGCATGCTTCTGCGCGTCTGATCTGAAGGATTTGAGCCACCGTTAGGTAACTACAGGTTTTTTTCCTCGTCTGTTATCATGGGTCTCACTAGTGCCTGCTCTCATCTCTCAAGAAGGGAAAGCCTTGCCTGATATCTCCTACCTTGTTTTAGTTCATGAAGCAACAAGGTCTATTGTGTGTGCGCTGCTGGCTGAAGAGCAGTTCATGCTGCACAAAGCATGTATATTTTGTTAGCTAGACACTTGTGTTTGTAGCTTATGGTTGCCTAAGAATAACTGTCAACTACAGAGACGAGACACGTAGGTTATGAAATAACTGCTGTCTTGAAACAGGGGAGAAAGGGTAAAAAGATGAGGAAATGTCATTGCTATCTTTGGAGCGTCTGCGGGAGTCCCGGAGAGTCAAACGAGGAGCACTCTGATTTGTAAAGCGTTGGAAAGGGCTGTAGCAATGCTCTCTGCTGGGCATGTGGCAGCACGATCGGTTCATAACTTCTGCGTCACTTTGTCACCCTGCAGGTATTAGTATGTCTGTTACCCGAAGGCTTCTGAGTCAGGACATTTCAGCCCTTCCTGTGGAAAGATGACCCAGCAAATCCGTTCACACCACAAAGGCAGGCTGCAGTGCTAGGGTGGGAATGGAAATGCACCATTGCTTTTCTTTAAATATATCTAGCCCTTTTAAGTAATGTTGAAAGGGAATCAAATAACTGGGAAGAGAATTCTTGTACAATTTGTTGTACTGTATTTTTCTAAAGGGCTAAGAGGCTTTCCAGCATCTGCAAACGAAATAGGAGGAGATAAGGCTTCTTTCTTTCTAAGCCTGACCCAACCCAGAAGCTGCGGAGCCGCTGCTGTGTTTTCGTGCTAAACCTACAAAGTCTGGTTCCCTGGCAAGGTTGGTACCGCAGGCAAGGTCTAGGCAAAACACAGCTCACGGCCTCTGGGAGCTGAGCAAGCTCGTGTCTTCTCATCTTATCCAGACAAAGAGTCAGGCTTAGCAAAAGAAGTCCTGTGAGCGTTGGATGTGACGTGACTCATGTAACCAGCTCTGTCGCTTTCAGTGAAAGACCTCCCGTGTGCTACTGGTGCCTTAGGCAGTTCCCTTGGGGTCCTTTCCCTCTTGGTCCCCGGAGGGAGACCTCCTCCTGGGATAGCTTTATCTCCCTGGAAGAAAAATTATTGACTGGGGTAAACAAGCAGCATAATTAGTGTGAATTAAAGCAATTTGAAAAATGCCTTATTAATCATCCAAAGGCTTGTAAGCAGTGCAGGAAAATATGTTTTTAATTATAAACATGATTTATTTAAAGTTGATGGACTCCCCTTTAAATTTAAAGTCCTGAATAGGAGAAAATGAAGGCTGGTAATTTATTTGTTTCTGCTTTCAAGGCTACATCCCAGTTGCCTGCCTGGTTTTGACTTGGGCTTCATGCAAAAACTTGCAGCCCTGTGAGCCTGCAGCCATTGAAGTGGCTCTTTGCCTTTCTTAATGCTCTTCATTCTGCTGGAGTATTTAAGCACTCACCGAACATGAACCACGCTGGGCAGACAGGCTTTTGTTTCCAATCCTGTTGGTGTTCAGAAAGCAACAAGTTAATGGCCTTGAATTGAGCCAGGCCTCCTACAGACAGATCCTGTCTGAGCTTCCTTCATTAATCTCCACCAGCTCCCGCTCTCTCTGAAGCATCTGCTCTCCAGCAACTCCGGGCCTCACCTCCCACACAGCTCTGCTCAGGTGCCTTGGTCCTGACTTGCAGCCGCTTCTGCCATTCCCACCGTGGGCCTGCTGAGCAGGCTGGGTTGCACAACAGCTTCCTAGCACGTTCAAAGGAAATCTCTGAATTCGCTTTTACTGCATTGAAAAGCCAGGTTAAGCGCCTTTTATTTTTTTTCTCTTTTTTTTTTTCCCCCCTCCTCTTTAGCAGTGTAACATTAACTTTAAAGCCGTTCTGAACGTATCTGCTCTGGTTTTGTTCCCAGCATTCCAGTTTTGTGGTCTGTGGCTGACAGGCGATGCCAACGTAGCTTGTCGAACCTCCCAAGCAGAAGAGATGATTTCATAGCTCTTCAGAGGCACTGCCCCTGCAATTCTGGAGCCAGACATTGTTACACTTCGGAAAGTCTGGTCCTGGCTTTTGCCAGAGGATGGTGGATTTCCTTGGAGGTTCGTAGATTGTTTTGGCTGGAAGGGAACTTTATCATCACCTATTCTGACCCTTTGCATAACCCTTTCATGTAGGGATTATGGCATCAAGCCTGTGATTTGGGCTGAGCCAGAACTAGTCCTTCAGAAAGGCTCTCGGTCCAGCCACGACGCTGAGGGCTCCGGTGAGCGGCAAAGAACGCTTTGCCTCGCCAGGTACACTGTTCCTTTCGCAGCATCCTGATATGACAGATCGGCTAGAAACTGGGAGGCAGGAAGGGAACAGGGGAGGTAAAGACAACAAGAGGCTGGGGAGTATTTCTGATACCCTCACTTCAAAAATAAATAAATTGTAAATTCCACTGGAAACTGGAGCTTTCTCAGGATCTTCCTGACAGCAGAGGAAAGCGGGAAATGGCAGTCATCCTTAGTGATTTTAATTGTTACAACAGTAATCATCAAATGCTCCTGACCAGAAACACGTGAGAGCAGACACAGTTGTCTTCTCTCCCAAATACTTCAGCTCCACCTTCTCAGGGTATGTCACCACCATTTTTAATTCTGCAGTTAGCTGTAGAGGTCTTGGATAAACAAGGCCTGATTATCTTCAATAAAACGGAGGTGTGAGCAGAAGGAACCTCCTGCCAGTGGCTTTTGGTGTTGCATCGTAAGTAAAGCTGAAAGAGCTTCCTTTTGTCTTTGGCATTGGGTTAAGCCCCAGTTGGTCCCCAGTTGGATTCCCTACAGGAATCACAGATCCAAACTGGTCTGTTTTTCCTGACCACAAATGAAAGATGCGCAGGTTTCAGTGACTAGAAGTGAGGGCACAGGTGAGGATGGGGCTGCAGGGTTCAAGTTAAGGGATTTGGGGAGCATCCTTCCATCTCTGTGAAAACGGGCGGAGGCAAACTGAGTCTGTTTCTCCTGATCAGCCAACTGGATCGGGTTTGTCCATCAGGCCAGTGCCACCGCTTTTGGTTTGCTGCCATATTGGGGAAAATTAGTCCAGCAGAGAAGACGCGTGAGCAGGATCACTTTTGCTATCGTAGCTATTCATCTACCTTGACAGGGGTGTGTGCTTGGCACGCACCTTTTTATACAGTGTCCATAGGATTCTGGCTGTAACGGTGTTGTTGCATGTGTTTTCAGGGCACGATAGAAATTACTAAAATAAGGAGGAAGGAGGGATTTTTTTGGAGGACTCTCCTGCAAAGTGAAGTGCTCTAAAGGGAAAGGAATTGTCAGCTCTGTGCTTAATCAGCAAAGCTCTGGAGTTTGTGCTTAGCTCTTGCTGAAGGCAGTGAGTTCCTGTGCGCAAGTGCCTTGCTGAATGGGAGCTTGTATTGCTGAGAAAGTGGGACACAGTGCAGGAAATTACCTGGGTAGGCAACAGTGAGTGCTAATTTCAACTAAATAGGATGCAGCTACCTTTGTTACGGAGAGCACAAACCAGACCTGGCAACTTGGCTGGAGCCCAGGCGGGGAGCAGCAAGAGAAGCTTAGCCGTGTGTGCCTCTGCTTTTGCCTCCTGCCCCACGGCTGCGCGGTATGACGGGAGGCATCCTGCTTTTGCTCTTGAAAATACGGTCTATGACCCACAGTTGGACGAGTGGGAACTCGCTGTGATCGGAAAGCATCAATGGCAAAGACCACTGGCAAATCTAACGTGTCAGCACCTGCCTGGACCTCCCAGCCTGTTGGTCCATGGCTGTTTCCAGGAAGTAGGACGATCGTGGTGAGGTTTGGACCCTGCTGCTCCGAAATGTGCTCCCTGCTGTGGTATAACCCCAAAGAGTCTTCACCGCAAGTGCCAACACAGCGTGTGAACAGCAGCTTGATTTTGGGGTGGAGAGCGAGCATGGCTGCTGTATTCAGGTTGTTTTAATGTTTTGTAGTCCAAAGGACCTTGCAGCTCTTTGTATTTTCATGTTATTTAGGGGTTGGGGAGTTCTGGGGAATTGCAGCCAATCCTTTGGCCTATGAAAGTTTCTTTCAGCTCACGTGCAGTGGGAGGTTGGTGTTTGCAGTCCTGCGTCGCAGAGGCTGGGCTCACACCTCTGTGGTGTGTGTGTGTGGAACGCCAGGGGATCTGCTCTACAGCTGTAAGCGGAGAGGTACCCTGCTGCGCTGCTCCAGGGGCACTGGCTGTGGCTTTCCTCGCGCAGCGAGAAAATTGGCTCATCTCTCCTGAGACGACTACTTCATCCATGGGACCAAGCACGAGGCATGGGGCTGGGTGCCCCTCATCTGGGGAGCACCACCCAGGCAGGTACACTGTACTGCAGTCGTAAATTACACAGCCACACGGGTTTTTTTCCACATTCAGTGCCAAGGGTGGATGTGAAGAGGTCGATCAAGGTTGCATGGAAAACTAAATCTGGCTTTTCCTCAACTTCAAGTGACTTCTTCCCTACTGAGACGAGCCTTGTTATGAAGGTTGGTATGTATTTACAGACGTTCACACAGAGGCTGAACATACTTACAGAAATACGCAAGCAGTAACTCTAGCTTTACAATAGGATGTTGATTTAATTTTCCTCTTATACAAATCTCAGAGCAGTTTGTTTAATTGAGGCTTTCAAAAGCCCTGTAAGGTAGGGTGTTATTATGCCCGCTTTATGCAGGAGGAAGAGAAGCAGGGGGCAAATCCTGCTGAGAGTAATACCCTCTTGTATTCTAGGAGGCTGGTAGTGAGCGAGGACAGGGAAGGATTTGCTGGCACATAAAGGAGAATCGCATCGTTTCAGGTGCATGCAGAATTAAAAACAGTGGGGTTTGGTTCCCCTCAGCAGGGCCGTGGCCGTTGCGCAGGTCCACGTTCCCCCTCCAGCAGGCAGGACACGCGCGCCCTTGGGTCGGGGCACGGCTCGGAGGTTGCGCCTGGCTTGCTGCGTGTGTGGAGGTTGAGCGACCTGGATGCTTTCCTACTGGGTTCGGGTATCAAAGCCTCCCTAATGGGATACCTGAAGGTGTAGACGGAGGGAGGGGCAGGAACAACCTCCGAGATAAAACTCCATTGTGTGGGAGGGTGGAGGCTCTCGGAATGGCCTCAGGAAGGAGTCAGGCGATGGCATGTTATCTTTGAGTAGCTGAGATACCAACTTTCTCCCAGTCTAATGAAAATAAGGAGAATCTAATGAAAATAAGGAGAGTCTAATGAAAATAAGTAAGAGCCCTACCCTTACTAGATGCTGAGTCCACACAAGGGTGAGATGTTTTGGTTACTCCTTCACTTGCGACTCATCCCTCCTTAGGTACAACAGAATCTGCTCTGCAGACAAGGATTGGCCTCTTCTGGATGTGGTGCCTAGAGGTGAGATCATCCCCCAGCGCTAAAACCTTAACAAACCTGTTGAGTGCTGAATGCTTTTCTTGTTGGGGTTTGTGGGGTTGTTTGGTGGGTTTGTTTTTTTTTTCTCAATGGTTATAAAATTTTCGGATTGGAGATCATGATGCCAGCTCTTACATTTTAAAGGCTCAGGTGGTTTGATGCTTTTCTCAAGTGCCCAGCTCCTGGCGTCCTGCTATCACTGAGGAATCTCAGCTCTCTTTTTCTGAGTATGTGTTACATTATGTCAATACATTTGCAGACCTCATGGCAGTACAGAAATGCTAGGAAAAAATGTAGTTGGAGTATTTCACGAGCCTGGAAAGCAGAGGCAAAGAAAAGTCACCAAAACCAAATTAAATATCAGGAGCTTGACTTCTGGTATATTAACTTTTTGAAATTCAAGACAAAGAACTTACATGCTATTTTAAAATAATATCAATAAAATCTTACCTACTTTTGGTCAAATCTAACGTGGGTTAACAGCAAAGCTGTGATGCGGAGGCAGGGGTTTGCCCTTATTTTGCTAAGCACGCCGTGCTGGAGGGGAGCTCTCAGAGAGACTGCTCAAGTCGAATTCAGTGACAGAGAAAATGGCTGCTGCAGCTGAGTAGTTCTTCAAAACATGATACGAGTGCAATGTGCCAAGGATATTGCTGACGTCCAAGGAGACCAACGCAAGACGATGAGAGCTGCCACGGGGGATGTAATGGGAAGCATTAACACTGGCTGATGGCGGACCTGGAGAGCAGGATGCTGTACGGGAGGAGTCTGGCAGAGCGCGTGGTGTAGGAGGGCTGGCTTGCCCCCATGGATGAGATAATATTTGGTCAGCCATGTACGTGCTGCGTTGCTCACAACCATCCCATCGCCAGCTCTCGAACCAGCTCTAAAAGGACCAGAACTCAAGGGCTCTTACAAAGTTAATGAAAAGGGGGGGGGAACAATACTTTTCGTGTGTCACTCAAGTGTGGGCTGGAAGGAGGAGTTTTCCTGCATGAGAATTCTTGGAGATCCAAATATTTTCTTCTCTTGCTGGGCCAGAAAGTCAAAGATACTGAAACGGTTCACAAATTGAAATACTATGGGGGAAAATCAAGTTGAGATCAACAGAATTTTGGTATCCTAACCTGAAGTATTGTTTTAGTTTTGATGCTTTATAGGTTTCTAGAAGTAGCATCTTAAAAGTTGACGTTAGAATTTTTAATTGAATCAAAAATTTTCCTCTACAAAATGATTAAATATTTACATATCCCAGCCACTTTGAATTAGAAAACTTTTCCCTGTAAAAACAGAAAGTCACAAACTGACCTTTTCTTGCCAGAAGCACATTCCAATAACTTGGCTTTTCTTGTTTAGAAAACAGAATTAAAACCCAACAGCAGTCTACCACTTCTCTGCTGAGCCCCAACCTGGGAGATTAGCTCCCGCGGGAGATAACACCATAACAAAGAGCCCACGTGTGCTGTGTCTTACCACCGATAAATATATTTTTACCTTAGAGACCATTGCTGTTCCAGGGAACCCGGCCTCAGACGCAGCGGCACAGCACAGTGAGAAGTGAAGTACCAGGCTGGGACGGGCGGTGCATCCCTGCTCAAAGCAGTGTCCTGGTGGGATGTAGGAGGAAAAACCTCGGAGATCGCTGACTTACGGGCTCTGTCTGCCCTGGGAAATCTGCCTGGTAACTTACTTCCTACCATGGATATTGGATGAAGTTGTCTAAAATCCTCTTGTACCTATCTGGCCCTCAGCAGACGGCAAGCAGTACCCTTAAAGGCTACTCCAAAATTTCAGCCTAGGGCCAGAAATACGGTTGCCTTTCCACTCTGCGCCAGAGAAAGATAAGCTGCCATGTCCCGTGTGAGCTGCTGTTTTGGCATTTTGGAAAGGAAACTGCAGCTGAAAGTGTTCCTCTGAGCTGCTCTTCAGCTTCAGTATTTGAGTTTGCAGCAGAAGAGTAGGGAAGGATGGGACTGTACGGCTAACCAAGGCGAAGAGGAAAGGGGTTGTGGGTGCTCGCAGCTTGCTGAAAATCCAGGAGCAGAGCTGAGCCAGCGGAGCCCTTGGATAGCGAGCCACAAGGGCTGTCTTCCCAAAACATACTGGAAGGGGACATGCTGGGAGAAGACATACTCCATCCCTGAAATCACAAGTGAGAAGAGAAACCCCGACCATTTTGCAGCGCGCAGAGGAACGTGGGGCAGGGAGAGGAGCAGGTCGCAAGAGGAGGATGGATGGTGCAACCTCAGCTTATCGGCTTCGTTATCGGAAGTCACCACGCGCCGCTCCAGCCTGACCCTGGCAGAGCCCAGGACTGCAGCCATGGGTCCACTCTCGAGCCGGTAACTCAGTGGTGTGTGGTGGGGTGTCTTTTAGAAAACACTCCTGCCTGCAGTAAATTCTCCAGCAGCTGTTGCCTCCCTGGGCATCTGGTCCTGCCAGAGGAAAGAAGAGCAGGGTCGTTGGTCTGTCCGGCTTCGGTAAAAATGATAGCGAGCAAAACACTGCTGGGAAATTATAACCCTGTGGTGTTTTTTTGGTATCCTGTCGGAAAAGATAGACAGCGGTGTGATCCCCGGCAACGCGTGGGAGAGCCTCGGCAAGCTCCCTCTAAAAAGCCGGAGAAAAATCAGATCAGAGCAACCCCCATCACCCCTAAAAACACAAAGATGGGGACAGTGCCATAGATTGGGTGTTACAGCATCCAATTCCTGTCCGGCACTCCGAGAGGGGCAACTGTGCCCTGGAGAGATTTTCTGGGGGGGTGGTGAGGGTGCAGGAGAGCCGAGGGGAAGGGGGAAGTCGATCCCTTTATTGGGTGTAACGGCTCCCACATCTCCTCCCACCACCCAAAATCAAACAGGAACACACAAATGAGATTTATACCTCCCCGAACAATGTTAACTGCGAATGGTACTAATTAGCGCTCCCCTAAATGGCAGTGATTAGTTTACCAGCTGATGGAATATTTACTCTAGAATTTTTTTCTTTTTTTTAATTAAAAAAAAAAAAAAAGACACAACACACACACACACAAGAAAACGCTATTTATTTATTTATTTTACAAATTCCTGCCGCTGGTTGTGCTGAAAATGTGACTCACGCAGCGGGAGCTGAAACTGGAGTGGCTCTTCTACCGAAAAAAAAAAAAACCAGATTAAAGCACAGGAAACACAGCTTGCGAGAACAGGCAGGCGCTTCGAGAGCCATTTGCGACACCAAGTTAACAAATAACGCCGGGCTCGAAGTACGATAAATTAACAATTTTAAAAATAATACAACTTCCCCCCACCACCACCATCGCCTTGCGAGAGCGGTTTTTTTTCCGCGCCGCTCCGCCAAGCCTTTCTCCACATCCTCGCTTTTGCCAAACTGGTAGGTTCCAGTTGGGCCATAAATCGGTGGATGCGGGGAAGTGCAGCGGAGAGGGAGGTGGCGGATGTGGTGGATGTCCCTCGGCTTTCCCTGCCCCGGCGTTTCGGAAAGCGAATCCTTTCCAGAGCTCTGGGTACCTCCATCGCTAATCCGCGCCTGCCTCCCCTTGGACAGGCCTGGCCACTTCCTTTCCCAACAAACCTCTGGGTTTTTTGGGTTGGTGGTTTTTTTTTTTTTTTTTTTTCTTCCCCCCTCCCTTTCTCCCCTGCTTGTTTGCTTTTCCGAAAGCTGATTCAGCCTTAAAAGCCGAGCGGGTTTGCGGCGTTTTGCGTTCTGCCCCCACCGCCGGGGAGAAAGGCGAATAAACCGCGATGTAATCACCCGTTTGCAGCCAGGATGACCTTATTTTAATTATTGTCATGTTTTTTTTTTGGGGGGGGGGGGGGCTTTTTTGTGTGTTTCTCTGAGCGTGGCAGCAGCCCGGCCTGAAGCAGGCGAGGGTGGACAATGGCCAACGGGAGCTGCCGGGGCGCCCGGGGTTGCGCGTTGCCGGCGATATCCATCGCTGATGAACCCCCCGGGAGGGGGCGAGCGGGGCCGGGCCCCCCTCCCTGGGGGGGGGGGGGAGGTTCGCAGGGGTCCCCAGGGACGGCGTCCCGGGGGGGGGGGGGGGGGGGGGGGGGGGCCGGGGTGCCCTCGCCCCCCTGCCGTGGGGGGATGAGGGTGGGTTTTGGGAGCGAGGTTGCTCCTGGCGGTGGAAGATGGAGAGTGGGGAGGGAGGATGGGCACCCCCCACCCCCCCCCTCTGGGGACACGGGGGGGAGGGGCAGATCAACCTCTGCTCCCCCCGCGGGGGAATTGCCCCCCCCCCCCCCCCCCCATCCACACCCCAACGTTGGCTCTGACCCCACCTTGTGCCGTGTTCTCCCCCCCCCGACCCCCATAGGCACCCTGACCCCATGGTCCACCCTGACCCTGTGCTGCCCCCCACGCCTTTGTGACCCCCCCCCAAGGCTTTTTGGACCCCCCCCCCCCCCCCGACATTCCCCCCCCCCCGACTTGCCCTGTCCCCCCATGCCTCCTGCCCCCCCCCAAGCCTTTTGTGCCCCCCCCAAAGACCTTCTGCCTCCCCACCCAGGCCTCCTGCCCCCCCCCAGGCCTTTGTGACCCCCCCCCCCATGCCTCCTGCCCCCACCAAGCCTTTTGTGCCCCCCCCAAAGACCTTCTGCCTCCCCCCCCCCGGCCTCCTGCCCCCCCCCAGGCCTGCCCTGACCCCCAGCGCCTACTGCCCCCCCCCCGTACCTGCTGCCCCCCCCCCCCCCGCCCCAGCCCCGGCCCCCCCCCGCCCCTCACCGCAGGCCCCGCCCCTCCCGAGGCCCCGCCCCCCCCGCTGACCTGCCCCCCCCCCCCCCGCACTGACCTGCCCTCCCCGCCCCTCCCCCGCCCTCTCGCCGCCGTGCAAATCTCGCGAGACGCCGCGCGCTTTCACTAGTGTGTGTGTGCACCAATCGATCCGGGCCGGGCCGGGCCCAGCGCCGCGGGGAGGGGGCGAGCACCGGCCCCAGCACCTGCCCGCGCCCCGCCGCCCCCCCCCCCCCCCCACTCCCCCCAACCTCCCCGCCCCGGCGAAGCCAACCGGGGTCCCCGCCGCCCCCTGCCCCTCGCCCTCCCCACCAGCCCGGGCGCCGCCGCCCGCCGAGCTCTCCCTCGGGCCTTTGTCCTGCCCGCGAGGCCTTGCGGCCGCCGCCGGCCTACGCGCACCCCGGCCGGGCGAGGTTTCTTACGCGAGGCCGGGGATCCGCGGCCTATCCATCCCTTCTCGCTCGCCCCGTCTCCTTCCCCGCCCCGCAGCCGGCGAGGGGCGAGCCCCCACCTTCCTCTCTTCCCCCCCGCCACCGCTGCCGCCGCCCCCCTCTCCTCCGCCCTTCTCCCCCGCGTGGAGCCCGGGTGCCCGCAGCGGCGGCGGCGCCTGGCTCACGAGAGGCCGCGGAGCCGCCCCTGGCCTCCCCCTCCCGCCCGTGCCGCCGCTGCCGCCGCCGCAGCAGGTTCCCTCCCTCCCTCCTCCTCCTCCTCCTCCTCCTCCTGCTCCTGCCCCCGGCGGCGGCGGGATCCGAGCGGTGCCCGGGGAGCGCTCGGCCCGGGCAGGAGGGGAGAGGAGCGGCGGGGCGGCGGCAGGAGCAGCAGCGGCGGCAGCGCCAGGTGAGAGAGCCCGGGGGCGGCGGGGGAAGCGCGGGGACCCCCCTCGCCTCCCTCCCCGGCGCCGGGCCTGGGGTCGGCGGGGCTGCTTGGGGCGGGCGCGGGGCGGGGGTGGGGGGGAGAGCCGGGCAGCGACCCCGGGCCGCGGTGGAGGCGAGGGGCGGAGGCTGTTAAACGCTCGGCGGGGCCGGGCCGGGCCGGGGTCACGGCGGAAGGGCCCGAGGCCTGTGCCCTGAGGCGGCGGGAGCGAGGCCTGGGCCTCGGGTGCCCGCCTCGGCGGGGCACGGCGCGGTGCAGGCCCCGCGGGCTCGCAGCGCGGCCCGGCCCGGCGGGCGGGGGGTAAGAACGGGGCGAGGGGGGGGGGGGGTGAGTTCGGCCTGGGGGAGCGCGGAGGCCCCGGTCCGGCGGGGGAGGTGAAGGGGTGGGCACGGCCTGTGAATCCCCGGCCTGGGAGTTGAGGCGGTGCTGCCTGGGGTGCCGGGGAGGAGGAGGAGGAGGAGGAGGAGGCAGGCCGAGGCGGTGCAGCAGCTGGCAGCGGGGCAAGGCTGCTCACTCACCGGCGCGTTTTGAAACGCGTGCCTCTGTTTCCCGAGTGGGGAGAGGAGGATGGGATGGGAGAGAGGTGCTGAAAAATCACCCCGCGAAGGAGTCGGGGAGGGAGTGCCATCCCCTGCTGGGAGGGATGGAGGGGGGGTCCTGGGCAGGCCCCGGGAGGGAGCTCGGCCCTGCGGTGGGGTGGAGGTGGAGGGAAGGGGGGGTGGAAAGGCTGTGGAACTTGTGGCAGCCCCTTCCCCAGGGCAGCATCCCGGCGTGGGGATGCAGTTCCCTCCCGGATGGTCGCCCTGTGGCCCGTAATGGGGGAGAGACCTGGGAGTACTTTAACATCTTTGCGTTCATGGCTTGCCTGTCATTTTCCTCGGTGCACAGATTTCCTGTTTTGAAAACTAGGCTGATAGCTTTGTTGGGGTTTTAAAGCCAATAGTAGAAATAGGGTTCTCTAATAACCGCATTTAGTATCCCACTAGGTTTTGAGGCTTATTACTGCTTTGGGAGAGGAGTTGTAAATGCCCCTGGATGGATTCGCTTTGCCCCCTGTAACTTAGATCTGCAGCATTAGGAGGAAACGGCGGGGACAAAATGGACAGTTAATAAAAGGAACAATTGTATACTGCCTATTCTAGAGGGCACTTGCTGCCCTTCAAGAACTTTCCTCATCGCATATGCTCTTTATACAGCAAATCTTTATCTTCTATCTCTTTTTTTTTTTTCCTACCTTAGTCCAGAAAATGAAACTGGAACAGACATTTCTGGAAATGAACTTGATTGGTGCAGTTGGGAAGATGTGATTCACAGTTATAATGAACGTTGAAATTTGTCCCATTTTTTCACAGTTCAGTGTTCAAATTGTGTATTTTCTGATTTTTAACCTGTTTACACAACAATGCTGGAGATTATTTTTTTTTTAACCCTTCAGATAATGGCATCCGTTACGTTGGATTGTCAAGAGGTACCCCAGGTACATCCAGTATATAGAGACAGCTGTTATGGTAGAGATGTCTGATGCTTTACTCAATAAAGTAAAAGGTTTAAATGAGCATTATTGTCGTCTTATAATCCCTCTCTGTGCTTGGAAGAACTAAAGCTGTTGTCAGTAAAATCTGGAGTTTGGGGAGATCTAGTATTTGCAGAATTGGCCAAAAATAAATTATGGGGTAGAAAATGTTGCGCTTTTTTTTTCCTGCTAGTCATGCAGCACGGATGAAAAGCTCTGAAGGTTTTAGTCATAACACTGTAGTCCCATGTTTTCCTTTTAATAAAGCATCCAGTGGGAGAATGTGACATAAATGGTTTCTTGGATTTGGAGATCTTGAAATGGCTGGTACAACAGATAGAAGAGGAAATTCTCCAGCAGGGTTATGGCTTAAATACAGGAATATGGTGGCAAAGTCATGTTATTATTGCATGGTAATCTTGCATTTCTCTTGCAAGAAAATGCTTTCTACATGGTTATGCTGCAGAACAGGCACTTTTGAGTCTCGTCAGTGGCACGGAATATTAAACCTCTCTCCTTTCCTTGCATTGCATAATCTGAGTGTTGTTCTCCCGTAGCAGCAGAAATGATGGAAGAATTGCATAGCCTGGACCCGCGAAGGCAGGAACTACTGGAGGCCAGGTTCACTGGAGTCGGGGTTGCTAAGGTGAGTGTGAGTACCGTTGGTAACAGGCATGACTGCTTATCCATCCTGCGCTGCACTTTGGGTTTTTAATTTCTACGTTGATAATTTTGCTTTGCTAGCAGAATGTTTTGTGTCAATAGTTGTGTTTTGAACGCTAATTTGCTTGAAGTATGTTTAAGAGGAATGAAAATGGGATCTCTATGAGCAGATGTTTTGCTATACAGAAGATTTTGGGTTCTAATTAAGTTCTTAGGAGTTGCTCCATCTTAAGGCAGCTTGTACACCCCCCAAAAAAACCCATGACAACTTTGTCTTTGGGAGTGGGAATCTCACCTGTCTCTTCCTTTCTCCAAGAATGCATTTGAGAACTGAATTTGACCACTTGTTAGATACAGTTTCAAGTTTAGGGCGTTTGATACAACATGTAACCAGGCTTTATATATTCAGGAATTTGTTCAGTTCTCTGTGAGTGCAGTGTGCTAAAATTGTGTACTCGGTCGCATAGAACACACACACACAAAAGTATTTGAAGGTAAGCTCTCCTGTATCTGGGGTCCACAACCTGCTAGTAAAATCCCATCTTTGTCCTCACGTACAACTGCATAACTGTTCAGTAGCTGCCTTATTTTGAGTAAGGCGCTTAAATAATAACATTGTGTGGTTGCTGTGTATACTAGCATTAAGCTCTTAGTTCTCCAGATGTTGTTGGTAGTGTTAATTGATAGTGTCTCTCTGAGCAATGAAATGGTGGCAGAACTCCTCTTAAACTAGGTCAGCGATAAGGAGTTTGCTTTTGAGGAAGACACAGAGTGTTGGACAACATCGAGGTCGATGGTAAAACAACATATCATTGCTAGATGACTTTCAGAAACCTCTTAGAATTATTTTGAGAATAAACTTTGTAGATGCTGTATTTCTTAGAAAAATTCAAATCAGAACTTGAAAAAGGGTTTAGTTTGAGTTCATGCTTTTCTTTCTGATCTGTACTTCAGTCAGGACTCAAACAAGGTTAAGTCTTGGAAGGGAGCATGAGAAAGTAAAATGTTCAGCTGTAAAGATAGTGTAGGAAGGAAGATTAATGCTAGAAGTTGTTAAGGGGTAACAATTTTGGTTACTGAAGGAAGAGTGGTATAGTTTTGATCTTTCCCCCCACTCTTAAGACTTTTTTAATCTTAAGGCTTTTACTAGCATAAAAGTTTATGCTACATAATGTATTTACCATCATGAAAGACTTGTTTTATACAACATTACAACTTTTTATGTACTTTTTCGTCTGTTTCTTGCCTCTTCCCTCCATGAATGTCACTTTTAACATCTTTAGCTGTACCAGTGTAGATAAAGCCAAACAACTTTCTGGAATAGCTAAGACTTGGAAGCATAGATGCTGTCGTTGCTTTAAAACAGTGCCAAAACACTCAACGCTCACAAAGAATGTTAGGAACTATTCCTGTTAAAGGAATAACCTTTAAAAGATACAGGAAAGCGAGTCTTAATTATGTTTTCAATATGTTTGGAGCAGAAAGTACATGCCCTTTCTCTGTAGGGTGAATATTGAAAACTCATTTTTATTTCTAAAGCACATCCAAGTAAAAAAGCCTCATTTCTCGGAGGCTTTGCTTAGAGCAAAGCTGTTCTGTTACTGAGTTTTATTTTTACCTGTTGTTATGTAGTAGAGTGTTTTACTTTGTACTAGTCAGTAAACTGTTAAAGTGCATTACACTTAGTTCAAACAATATATATTTATTTACTTGCATACTTGCTAATTTACAGTAGATCAGCCAACCATTGATATGAATTAGCATGACTCTACTATGTTGCAGCAAATCTTGGTTGCAATATTAATCTCAGATACTACATTCCCTCCCAGGTTGGTGCATCAAATTCCCTCCCTACCCCCCCAAGTCTCCGTCCGTCATGCTCCGCACTGGCATTGGTAGGTCATTGTCTTAAAGGGAATATATTGGGAAAGCTGTGATACAATTTGTATGATTCATCTAAGATTTTTAGCTCTCTCCAATTAAATGTTTAAGGAAAGCTACATAGAGTAAGTTAGTGCCATCTAGTGGGACCGGGACTGGCACATCCTCCTGGGATAGAAGGTATTCTGTTGCTGTTTATTGCATAAAAGGAAGAAATGTCATCTTAGAGGCTCTCCTATTGGGCGAAGGCAGAAGGGCAGTTGTAACTGAGCTTCCTGCCTTCCACTGGCTGGGTGTATCGCTTAGTGTGTTTGGTTAGGTTTCTTTAACGTTTAAAAATACAGGATACATTTTGGACCTGCGTAAAACTAACGCGCTCGTTTGCATCCTTGATACAACTGCAGCTTTAAAGCCCACTTTCCCTCCATGTTTGCAAGTAAAGAGCAACTATACGTGTTTCTGAGAAATGAATGGGACTAAGCTGATCTAGAATAATTTTTTAGGTTGCAAACTAGAAAAAAAGCTTCTAGCCATCAGAGTCATGGGATTCTGGAAGAGCTTTCCAGTAACAGTAGTAGAGGACAGAAATCCTAAACTGTTTTGGAAACAGCTGTGTGCTGTCACCTCCTGTGGTAGCTGAAGGCACAACCCAGTGACTGAGGTCATCTGCAGTCCCAAATGCCTCAAAATTCTGTTGCAACTCTGTGATGAATTATCTTACTTAGTAGCTGGAGAATACATTTCTCTAGAAGCTTGGAGTTAATACGTGGAAACAAATTTATGAGCAAGGAATGTTTCTAGGCAACTGTTATACTCATGTGGTTCATCCAGGTCACTAGATAGCTTCAAAAAGCCAGTGATGCTTTAGATGTCTATTCTTGCCATATGGTAAAGTGCCATTCTTCCCCAAATTCACAAAGCGAGTCCTTGAATTAACACATGACTATCTGACACCTACCACTATTCCTGCTTATTTAGCTCCTGTTTATGTTTACTTACTAGGGGAAATCTAAGTACGGTCACTTGAGGCGTTATTCTGACTAGTCATCTCAGACATCTTTGTTGGGTCAGGAGGTACAGAAGACAAAATGTAGTTTGTTTCTCTAGATAACATTGTTTAATTTTGTCTCTTCTCATCTTCTGCCTCCCTTCCCCCTGTTTGGGTACTGCCTTTAAGATATCAGGTGGGTTAACTCCAAAGGATTTATGTCATTTCCGCGGACTTTTCCTGGATAAGAATTGGAATAGGTAATTGTGATGGGGGAATCTGTATTTGCACGCGGCTTGTCTCAGGCTTAACCAGGTGGGTCATCACAGCAGCGCACATACCTTCTACAAGTTTGATCTTTAAAAGATCTTCAAACGAAGTTGTGTGTGCCACTTTATTATAGCTAAACTAAAAAGGCTGGAGTATTTCTAGAGAGAGTAACCTTCTCTGTCGTGCTGTAGGAATCTTGTCGGTCCAGATGACTGTGCTAGAATTCAAGAAGCATTGGTCTTGGTGGTAGCTAGCGCTCCCTTTCCTCCCTCTGAGGTATCGTAAAGAGGGAAATGAAAATAACCTGAAGAGTGTCACTTATGCTGCAGAACATCTGCCTCCAAAAAGAGAACGGCTCATAAAAAAGATCAGAACTTGCTTTTATTATTTTGGTTTTTATCCTTTTTCTGTCACTCTAGCAGTCTTGATCAGTTAAGTAACTACCAGTTGTGTGGTCTACTTAGCAACATTCTTAGCAGCAAAGTTACCAAGTTGAGAATTCGTGTTTGAGAATAATCATGTCTGCCTTGGAGGGAAGTGATGCTGCGCAGTGATGGTCCTTCACACGTGTCACATGCCACCAGAAGAACTAGTTACTAAGAGTTTTGAAACTTAGAATTGAATTTATCAGCTACCACAGAATGTGCCAAGACTTTGTGCCAGATACTTGAAGATTGTTTCAGTGCTTCTGTGTGCAACTCTACTTATTTCAAATGTGTTGTCAGATCTCGGTTCTATTTCTGCCCCTGAACGGAGGGTTAGGGTGAATTGTGTGACATTTCTGTCCAGTTTGCCATCAGTAAAATAAAAATACTTTTTGTTTTCAACCTGAGAGAATTCCTGAGGCATAATGGAAGCCAAGCAAATCCTGTTGCAAATCTGCTTACCCATCTGATATAGTGGAGGTTACCTGTGAACATCTGATAGTAGATTAACTTCTCATGGCAAAAAGACCTAGGTGATTTGGGGATTTCATTATTGGCTATAAGACTGAGCTTTTCTAAAAGCCCAATTAAGAAGCAGGCTGTAATTCTCATACTTACGTGATGCTTGAAATAAGATGAGAATTTGTTAATTAAACCTGTCTTACACAGTAGGACTGGATGAGAGTATCTGGAAAACCATTCAACCATTTCTCTTTGGTGTAAGCCCACGTGGAGTGAGCACTAACTTTTAGTGGAACTAAGGAGTAACTTTTTCCTTCTGAAATCTCTTCATTTGCTACAGAATTCAGAAGGACTTGGGTTACCTTGGCTTGTGATAATGAAGTGTGTCTCTGCCTTTGAGTTAGCAAGAGAATTTTGCAATGCATGTCACTGTAAGTCCACGTTGGAGACTCTGGCTAGGCAGCTTGATTTCTTAGAGCTGCCTTTCAATACGAGGAGTCGGAGAGCACAAAATGGAGACTGCCCGATGTAAGAGTTGCGGACAGGCCTGAGGGATCATTTTTGGGAGCTTGGAGCGGCTGAGGCAATGCACAAGTCATGCGGGGCAATAGATAGGCTTGAAGAGGAGGTAGGTAAGGGCAGTCTGAGTCAGGCTGGCTTTGTTACGGAAGATCCGATGGGAGCTATTCACAGGCTAAGTTGTTTCTGTTGAAACTTCAGCCATTGTGCCTCATTTGTAGCCTTTCCAGGGCTCTTGCAAAGGGAGAAATGACTAACCAACTCGTGTGAGTGGACAGATTTTAAATTCTTGCTTTTGAGTAGGAGTCTTGAAAGTGCCTGCTACTGCTGCTTCCACTTCTCAACATGGAGGTTTTGTTGTGCATAGGTAGGTCATGGACTTAGAAGCAGCAGTTGATAGGTGAATCACAAGGGAAAAGAGCATGCCAGCTTATCTCAGAAAGAAATTCCTTGTGGAGGAGGAAGTGTGTGCTGTTCTTGTACTTGTCATTTGGGTAAACACTATAGAAACTATTAGCTTATTTCAGATGACCCACGTATTTTGAATTTTTGCTGAGCCCCATCACTGATTCTCTTGACAGGGTACAGTGGATGAGTGGGCTGTAAGCGATACCAGGGAAGTGCAGCATTATCCCGAAGCAGTCTGTGCTAGAAAAGCCAGATGCTAGTGCAGGTGACTTCTTCAGGAACAAAATTTATAAGCCCTTCCTATGTAAACTGTTGCGTGTTTATTATTCCCTACTGCTGCTTCCCCAGCAATATTCTGATATTAACTGTTCTTTGCCATTGCTTACTTGTTTTTTTCCAAAATTCAGCTTTGTTCCTTTAATTCCTTTTGTGTCATGACCACTTATAATGGTATGCTAAATTAAGTACTGAACATCTATCCAGTGTCAGTTGCTGAGTTAAATATAAACAGTTAAGAATGATAAAACATAAATTTGAAGGGTTTTTTTATACACGCGCTCACTGACTGTTAGTTGAGGGGGAGATGCTCAGATGTATGGTTTCTCATATCCATTGTCTAAACCTGTTGCTACAAGCAGTTGATAACAAGAGGTTATGTGTGAAACTAGATATCTAGCTGGATGATCAGGAAAACTTGCCTTTCCTTTCTCTTGCATAAATACACGAGAAGAGGTGCAGCTGAGGACTAGGCCATGTTCCTTAAACATCCTAGGTATTGCATCTTTATTGCTTAAAGTACAGCACGTTCTAATGAGCAATTTGTGTTTCCATAGCCGGAATTCCTCAAAACAAGACTTTTTTGCCAACTTTGACATGAATAAGATGCTTCAGCTGCTGCCTGTAGGATAGGCCTAATCCTTTCCTTTAAGAGAAGTGTCAGTGGAAAGCTCTCTAGAAGATCATCGAGGGAGAGGAAAGCTCATGCAGTGGAAATGGGTTAAAACATGCCTACAAAGAATTAATTCTGCATTTGTTCACAATATCAATACAAGTAGCAGTGAACTGGCTGGATAGTTTAGACATCTGACAAGCTGTTCTTTGCTGGTTCCATAACTAAGTAGTTAGTTCCTTTTCACCCTTTCCACGACTGTGTTGAGTTCAATTTTACGATTTTGTCAGTATATTTTCGAGAGGAGGTTTTAAAGTAAAGGGACAATAGGTTTTTTGCTCTTTGAGAATCTGTGATCAGAACTGAACTGCTGTTTTGTTGATGCAAAAAGTGGGTTTGATTCCAACTGCTAAAGCTGTACATTTCCCACGCGGAATAGTCGGTACAGGTAGTTGTGGTACTGGAACTAAGAAAAACATTGTGGATTTTGTATTAGGCATTTTTCCAGCTGCTTGCATTCCAGAACTTTACGTTCAGATGCATCTGAGTGTATTATTTTGTGCTGGAGAGGATAAATGTGTATTTCTGAAAAAATCTTAGGATCCTTTCTAACTATAGACGGCCTCATCAGTTTATTTCTCCAGGTTACCCTGTAATAGCGGTCCGTTGTTGAAACATTGGCACTTCGTACGCCACTGACATACCCTTTCAACCACAGTGTTCCTGAAAAGCTCAAATGTGGCATTTTGGGAGCAGCTGTTCCTGTCATTTGCTATCCATGTGCAAAATGGAGGCAGCGAGATTTAAGCAAATGTGGAAACAACTTTCGCTTTCATCCCCATCATGTCAGAACCCCAGCCTGTCCGAGACCAGCAAATGCTAATTGGTTGAGATGCTCCTGCACCTAACAAAGCTTTCACACTTGCACAGAAGGCAAATGTCTTGGATGCGCTGCTGGGGTTTGAGTTCATGAGAGGAAGTGAAGGATTTTAGAGGATGGCGTTTGTGCAGTTTATAAACAAGCTTTTTACATGGGTGAAAAGATTAACATTCTGTTGCCACTTGCTGTAAGGTACTACATTTTTCTTATCAATGAGGCCTTCATGTGGATGTAGCTGAGGGTAGTGTTGGCACTCCTGTTAACTCCTACTGGCCAAGGAGTAAATCCCTCGCATAACCAGGAGTTGTACCTATAAGATTTGTGAGCCATCACATTGGGTGGTGGGGAGCTTGCTGCTTTGTTTAAAAAGCGCCGAAATTTTAAGCTTTTGTATTGCTGAAGAGAGGAAGTAAAATACCTTTCTGGTCTTGAGCTATTTGTGTGATGAGTTGAAGGGGTAATGATGTGGCTTAAACAATATCATCTGCAATTTCTCTTAAAGTAATTTACTTTTAAAAGGGAATCTTAAATGTGTAGCTTCTTGAGCTGTTCAAGTGTTGGTTTTGGTTTTGTGTTTTTTTTTTGTTGAAGCAACTAAGCATGTCCTTTTAGGAGAAACAAATTTGGTAGTTAACATTCACAGTGTAATACAGAAAGTAAACAGAACTTTTGCTTTCTGTGGGTGCCTGCTTGGAAATCGGGGTTAGTAACAGCTAGGTTGTGTCACAAGTTTAATTTGGTGGTGTCTTTTGGTTTGTCTTACAAACGGGGAAGGGAGAACTGCTACCCTCAAAAATAATCTACTGTGGGATTTCTCTGTGGTGTTTCTCTGGTCTCCCCCACCCCTCCCATAAGTCTTCTGCTCAAATATATAACGAGAAGTGGCTTTGCCTTGAGAAAAGTCTGATTGGTGGGAAGTGGTTACTGCAAAAATAAGAATGCTAAAATAGAAAGAATCTTTGAGAAAAGATGCTCACAAGTTATTAATGGAGAGGTGGCTTTATCATGTCATTCTTCCTGTTAATACATTCCATCAGTAATTGTGAATCTTGTTTTTATATCTTTGTCAAATTCGTCTAGATTTCTTAAGTTAGATCTGTAGGAGGATACTTTTGTGTCAGAGCACTAGGATAAAACACAGTGACTTTGCATGATTCACTTTTCTTTCCTTTTAAAACCGGTTTTGATATAGATTTTAAAAAAATAACTTTCAAAACTGCTTGGATACATGAAAATGCAGATGCGTATCCACTAGAGCCTGCAAAGATGCAGGCAGACTCTTGTAGGTACCTGGGTACTATTTTGGTAAATCTATTCCAGCCTCTTGAATTTGTGCTTTAGCCTGGCAGGAGCAACTGCTCTGTTGGCAGGGCAGCCATGGGTCCATAAAATAGCCTGGTGGGAAAGATTGTCTTATGGGTGCCAGTTGTACTGCTGTTAACACAACTTTCACTTGTTCATTTTCCTGGTGTTAAAAAAAGCATAAAAATTACGCATTTAAAGAAAAATCAGTGGTACTGCCAGCATCTGATAACAGTAATAGCTGCCTTGCCAGATGGAAGATGCCTCTGAATTCTTAGCCCAGGGTCAAGCAGATGCTTGCCTGAAGAGCCGAGCTTGGAATTACTGCTACTCAACAAATCAGAAGTTTTGTTTCTCAAACCAGTTGTCTTAGACTTGTATGAATACTGCCTTGGCTGTTTTGTGGATGTGGTTAAATGGAACAGTTAGGATATAAATTGAGATAGAAATATCACTGCAGAGGCTGGATCAGTATACTGAGAAAAGACTGTCCAACTGGCAGTCCAACTTCTGTCTTGCTCTAAGCCACTTCTGAGGTTTTTTTAGTGCCCCATCATGTGCCTAGGTATTTGACCCGTGTTGCTGCTGTATCCACGTGACTTAGAGCAGCGTAGTTAGCCCAGAGATGCAATGTTTGATAGGACGTATCTGCCTTGTATGGAAGTTGTTTCTAACAGTCTTTGCTTGTTTTTCACTAGGGTCCATTAAATAGTGAGTCTTCCAACCAGAGCTTGTGCAGCGTGGGTTCTCTGAGTGATAAAGAATTGGAGGTAAGCAGGCACAAATCCTCGTGGTAATTGGGTTTAAGGTGGACATGATTGAACTCAAAACATAGAAGGAATTGTGTGAGAGTGAGTGCCAGTGTTCTTTGTTAGGGGTGTGAAAGGGACTAGTGGAAGTATTTAGTCTGGATCTTAACCCTATAGTCTTTGGACTGTGCTGTGGAACAGTTCTCCTTGAAGCTTCCCACTGTAGCAGGCAGATTTTGCCCAGCCCCAAAAACACAGCATTGGTAAAGCTCATCTTATGAAATTGTTTTCAGCTGCATTGTGATTTGTTTGCTGGTTTTGGATACGGTTTTGGCCAAATAAAAAGCCAGAGAGTGTTAATGGAAAAGTTTGCCTTACCTATCAAATATGTGAGTTTGCAGAAGTCTGTACAAAGCAGAGCATTTTTATGAATCGCTCTGTGGAAGTGTGGGGAGGTGAAAATTGATGCTTTGTCCCTGTTTAATCTCACTGCTTTAGGATTAACTATTTCAAAACACTTGCTAAAGCAGCAGAACGAATTGCGGAGTTACATTTTTGCTTTAAAATTCCGCATTTGCAAATCAAAATCTCAAATGCATTTTCTTATGCATTTAAAGAACTTCCCACACGGTTATCAGGTAAGTTTTTGGATCATATTTCCCCTCTATTATATAGCAGTACTGATATGAGGTGTCTGGTGAAGCTAAGTCTTTCGGGAAAGCAGTATCTTAAACTCCATACAAGTAAGTATAGGTAACTGGAAAACTGAGTATTCATTCTTATTTTACTTTGGGGTTTTTTTAACGAACTTCTGTGGAATGATTTAAGTTGACCAAACTCACATGATCAGATCTGCCATTCCTTGCTTTTTCAGTCTGTAACAGATAATGTTGTGTGTAATTTTTGTTCTGTAAGTACTTGAATGGAAAAACAACTTAAACTGAATCTCATTAATATGCTTACAGTTCCATGGAGGCTGTAATGGAGCCTGTGGTGTTACAGTCACGCCAACGCTGTTCATGCGTTGCTCTTCCCTACGCAGTGAGGAGGCTATGTCACTGACTTTTACACACAGAGGAGCTGGTACAGCAAGTCTCTAGATAGTTACGGAGTTTTCAGTCCCCCCATTCTAAAAAGTACTTTGCAGACATAACAGCCACCTTTGGCTTAACATCCCCTCCGTCCTCTTACCAAAACAACAACATGTCGGTGACTGCCCAGCTGGTAGCACGGGACTGTAGATGTCCAGCATCCCCTGGGGACACAGCCAGGTTTAGATTCTGGCTGTGTCAGCTTTATCCTTGTTATCCTATTAAAGGAGGTAGATTGATTTCTGTGCTTACTGTGTGCAAGTCTTTTGGCAGAGATCTTTAAACAGGGTACTTTGGACTTTGGTTTCCAAAGAGCATGAAACTTAGGTTTACCACAAACTTTCTGGCCATGGCTTTCCCTCCCCCAGAGTTGTGTTTTGCACACTGTGGTTTTCTTCCTGCCCCCAGGCTATAGTTTAGTGGTGGCTGCAGTCATGGTAAAGCATATAGCTTGGAAATTATTTGGGACCGTTTAGGATAAGAGATGTTTTTAAAATGACGTTGGTGATGGAAATGACAAGATATCTTTCTTCCCAGCAGCCTCAGTAAACTGCTTCTAGCGCAGTGTATCCTGATGTTTTCAGCAGGTTTGGCCACATGAGCGACCCTGGTGATGGGGAAAGCACCACGCCAGGGTCTCTGCCGCTCTCGCGTGTCCAGGCTTGGTAGCCTTGTACAGACAGATAGGCGTGACGCTCTTGGAGCCTTCAAGCCTCCCACCTGTGCTCTGTATTGTGCCCGTGCATAAATATATCGCTGTCCACTAAGCTGCCCCTCGGGTCTCTCTGGTTGCTCGCAGAAGTGGCAGATGCAACCGACCCTTGACTTCAACGAGAGATGAATTGCTGCATCTGTGGCAGCTTTCTCCTGGCTGCCGTCTTGGGGAGCTCTGCCTTGTTATGTGTGAGGTTGCAGTTGGTGCGCCAGTAGACAGGATAGTTGTTGTAGCCATCTGCAAAGAGCTTTGGGAGAAGCATCAGCTGCAGACAAGATGAATTGGCCTGGTAGACTGCGAGTAGCCACTGGAGTGCAAATTTGGATGTCTGTACTCAAACCTCTTGTGATTACTCCTCTTGTACCAGTACTGTGATCACCGTAAAATGGTTTATACAGGTTTTTATAAGTGTTTGAATTTGTCTGCTAACCATGTGAGGTAACGGGGCGGTAGAGGCTGGCTTGCTGCAGCTGAAATAGGGAAAAAATTAACCTCATTCCTAACCGTGTTCTCTCCCTTCTGCAGCACATAGATCAGAAGGTAGTAGCTGTTTGAGAGCAGTTGTTTCTTTAAGTACCAGCAGTAGAAACAAATGCACCAGAGAAGTGAAATGGCCACTGGGGATATGGAGCAGATTATTGTGTTTTGGTATTTTCTTTAAATCTTGGAATAACTGCAGAAATGTTAATTTTGAAGTATTGTTTAACAGACTCCTGAGAAAAAACAGAATGACCAGCGGAATAGAAAAAGGAAAGCAGAAGCGTATGAGACCAGTCAAGGTAATTCATTCTCCCGACCCTGCTGCAGGATTTCTGAACGGTTGGTAATTTGTGCACGTTTTGCACAGTCAGTGTCCTAGGAAACTAATGGCTCTTCTCAAGGGTGTGTCAGGCAGCTTGTTATAAACTACTCCATGATGGTGTAGTTCTCTTCTGGGAGCCTTGTTATCCTCATTGGCAGGAAAATACTCAGCTACAGCTTATTCGCACAAACTATTGCATTTATATGGGACAGACTGCCCAAAGGCTTAATATGGCTTCTCTGGAGTGTTGTTTTGGTCCCGCGACACTACATATACAGCAGCCAGACTTCAAAATACAGGCTGTACTCTTCCTTGCTTTTTGAGACGTATGCCTGCCTTGTTAAGAGTAGGTTCTCACCATAACAAATAGAGAACAAACTGTGCTCAAGTATAAAGCAGGCAGCGCTGTCTTGGAGTATTAAGAAAAACCCAACGTGTTCAAGTCCAAGTTCAGATTTTCTAGCAAATGGCTATAGGGGCAGATTTTGATTTCCTTTGTTCTTCAATGAGAAAGTAACGAGGATTGTGTTGACAGAACTGCTTTGATAATATTCTAATAAGAGAAAGGGGCTAAGTTTTAATGAGCTGGTATTAAGCCACCACTAATTATCTCTCTAACTCTTATAGTAATGCTAGTGAGTGATCTAATACGCAGTAATTTACCTGAAGGTGGAGGACTAAAAGTACCCTTTGCTCTGTCCTTATCTTGAAGGAAATTCTGGAAAACCTATGCAATGTTCAATGATGTTTAGTGTTTTCTAAGTACTTTAGCAAGTGCAAATGCTGTTTGATTGGATTTGAGATGTTTGGAATTGAGAGTTAATTGAATTGTCAGCTGTAAACCCTCCCAACAACAGCACAAGAGCTGTAACCCTGGGGCAGTCTTTTGTTGTGCAGAAGCTTTTGTTGTGATAGGTGTTGCACCTTTCTACAGGGAAAGGAGTGTCAAAATACAGTATTTTTTTAAAATGGCATCATAGCTTCTGTTCTTGAAAATACGAACTCTTACTTTCATCCTTTGTTTTCCTTTTTAGGAAAAGGCACTCCTAGAGGACATAAAATTAGTGATTATTTTGAGGTAAGCAGCTTTACATTGTCCGAGAAGTCTGCTTGAATTCCCATTATGCAAAATCTGTAGATGGAAGTCTGTAATGTGACTTCAGCTACTGATCCATCATTGGAGTCACTGATTGACGATGTTAACCTGATAATACTCAAATCTGATTAGGTAGAGGATATGAGATTTTTGGAAGTTGGTTTTTACATTAACATTTCTTTGAACAGTTGATCAAGCAATTTTTTTAAAAGAGCAGCCACGTAAGTAGAGGTTCGAGATTGGAACTTGGATCTCAGATGAGGATACCTCCGAGTGTGCAAACCTACTTTAACAAGGGTCCAGTGCTGCAAAAGAACCGACCTGCAAAGTCCTGCTGATTTCAGTAGGAAGTTGTTTACAGGCTTGCCTCTTTAGAAAGCTTGCCGCAGGGGGCTGGCACCACAGAGGAGACAGAGACCCCTCCCTAAAACAATGATGGATGTTCTAAAAATCAATATTCTTTTAATTGCATAGTTTCTGAAGTTTTTCTAGGTCTGCACAATCCAGAGCTCTATCTTTTCTCTTAAGTTTGTTCTTTATTTTACTGAGTAACTTGGAATCAGAAATTAAGTGCTTATTAGCACTTACTATTTCCTGGCTAAAGTTTTTCAGGTGCAGGACCATATGAATTTCTGTACCAACTAGACCAGTTGCCTAGCTGCTTACATATCGTCTCTTCAACTGTGACTGGCACAGATGCTTCAGTGGAGGTGTACATTCCTTACCACTCCTGTGGCACACAGTTAGACACCTCTCCTCACAGGGAATGGGCTTCCTAATTCTATACAGTAAATAATTGATCTATATCCAAGTGTGTGGGTTTATATTTGTGTTAAAAAGAAAAATGTACTCTGTGCAAATATGAATGTTTGTCTGAAAGACGTACTTTTGCTGTTATTCTTGAAAAGAGTGCATGGAATTTTAAGGTTTTCCTCTTAGCTTATATTCAGCTTGTTTAAATGAGTTCCAAGAGCCCATGAGGCTTAATTTTTAAGATTAATGAGTTTCTTCCATCTTTGTTAAATTTGCTCAAATATAGTATCTCTGTAGAATTACTGATAATCAAACTTGTTCCTTTGGCCAGTTTGCTGGGGGAAGTGGCCCAGGAACCAGTCCCGGTAGAAGTGTGCCGCCTGTCGCCAGATCGTCACCGCAGCATTCCTTATCCAACCCCTTGCCGGTAAGTGTTCTCCCTGGGGACAGAGCTGGTGGCATGGCATTGATTAGGCTGGCAGTGGTGCTTCAGACGGGTAATAAAAGGTTCTGAACGGGAAAGAAGGGTGTCTTGGTGAGTGATTTGGCTTATTCTGTATTCAGTTCTGTTATTTTAAAATCTGAAACTGAGTTCTGGCAGCAAAGCCAGATGTGTGGGACCCTGTAGCAGTGGCTAGTCCAGTTGTAACCGATATGAATATCTGAGCTTAAAGCATGCAAGATGAGTGTTTTTAGCATGCTGTGTGGCTACAGATAGATCGCTGTCCCTAATAAAAGGTGGAACTGACATATTAGTTATCTTGTATTCTGTTGCAGCTCATGAACTTCTCCATCGAGTTGGGAGTATGTTGTATGTTTGTGTAGCACTAGAACAATGATATTCTGATCTTGATTGCACCCTTTGGGTATACTGAAAAATGTTCATACAGTAATTATATTGGGAAGGTCTTTTACTTCTGTTTCCGTGCATGTGACTGGTAAGAAGCATGAGCAAAAGCTTGCAAAGAAATGTGTATGCATGCACATCTGTTGTTATTTTTTTGTTACGTAATTCCATTTTGCTGTCCCAGCATTTCTGCAAGATCTGAATGTGAAGAAATAACCGGTATTTTTAAGCCATTTTAGCGCAGAGCAGCTAAAGAAATTTCTTTCAACTAGCAAAGCAATATTCAGAGGCTGTGGTGTCTGATCTCTAGTTTTGAACGTTGCCTGGGTCCCTCTTTAAAAATTTTCAGCATTTGTTGATTGTCACAAAGGTATGGAGCATTATGGGAAAGGTTAGTATTCCAAAAACCAAATGCAAAGTCTTTACTGATTACATTATTCTGCAGAGACCTTTGCACAGTTCATGAATGTGTACTGAACTAAATCCCAACACTGAATGCACTGCTCAGAGTTCAATATATGTTGCTAGATTTTGGAAGCTTTTAATGCTGCTTTAAGGGAGAATGTCAGATGTGCTTTTAGGTATTTTTGATGTTTACAAAAACTAAAATATACCTGATTAATTGAAGAGCCCTTTCTCCTGTCATATTAATTCACTAATACACCTCTTTAAAGATAAGTTAATGAAAGAAATACCATCTCTGAATGTTACAGATGCATGAGGTATTAGGGACAATTCTTTATCCCAGCAGATGAGATACCCTGCAGGTGTCTGTAATGGGACAAGTTGATTCTTCCTTTGGTTTTCTTCTTCTACACTTGTGTGTATTGAATAGGTAAAAGTTTGAAGAGAGTATTTCTCATGAGGTGAAGACTGATGTTACAGGTAGTTTCAGCTAGGCCAGTTTGTGTCTCTCCTTACGCAGGTGCTCTTTGTGTTTCTTATCTTGTTCTTTGCTCTTGCAGCTAAACCTACAATGTTTGCTTATTCGTAACAAATTATTATGTGGCTTTGTAAGATCTGTCCTGTTCTTACAAACTGAATATCAATGGTTTGAGCTAAGCCCAAAAAAATGGGGGGAAGGAGTGAAAATTGGAGAAGATTGAGTATCTTGCCCATTACAGATGTCAGTATGGTCTAGGAAGAGAGACGAGTGTTAAAATGTCTTTCACAATGAATCAAACCTCCTCCAAACCTGTGAGTTAATCTATATTGTACTGGAAATTTTCTGCAATCAGAACTTCTGGAGGAATAGTAATGACTTCAGGATGTTACTTCTTGTCTTCAAATCTCTTGACTGCTTTGAATTGCCTTGCTTCTCCTTTGATCAGAAGAATGATCTGCAGGTCTTCAGACTCTTCTAAGGTCTCTCTCATATACAAGCATTCTTTTGGGGAAGAAGGCACGCTCTTGACATTTGGAACGCTAGCCAGAAAATATGCTTCAGGTTGCAATTTAGGTTTCTAAGAAAAAACGAAGCTTGACCTGACTGTTTACTTTCTATGTGGCATATGCCTGACGGAGAGTTACAGCTTGGAAGGACTCAGATGATTATTATGCAGACTGCCAATTTTTAGCAGTGGTGGGTTGGCTTTTAAAGCGAGGGCAATGAGATTCTGAGTGCTGTAATCAGTGTAGCTCAGATGATTCTTGTTCTTATTGAACCCAGTTCCTGTATCACAGTTGGAAAATTAGTCTACTGCAGGAGAATAGAGCTGGCCTTTAAGAGAGATGCAATGCATCTTTAAAAGATTTTGGAAACGCATTAGTACTTTGCTTATCTTGCAGGAGATTGGTCCCAGCTATAATGACAGAAATGAGTTTACCGTGACATCTGGGTCCTAGGCATGGTTAGGTTGCTGGCATTTAGCAGTTCTGACTCAGTTTACTTCACCAGAATAATGAATGTACCATGACATTGGTTGTTTTAAAATGAGTCAGTAAAAAACATTAAGTAGTATAATTTTGAATGCATTGACCAAAATTGCAATGTACTAAGATTTTTGGATCTACAACCTGTTTTGCCCCACTGGCTCTGAAACACATGTGTGTGTATATAAAGAAAGGGGGTGCATTAACTGGCAAGGAATTCTGTCCTGTGTGTTCATTTGTTACTTTGTTTTTTTTTTTAATTGTAAACTTCATCTACTTTTTCATGTCTGCCATTGGAACAATCACTCCAGGAGTCCTGTTTGAGTTATCAGATCCTCACCATGCTGCCTGCCCATTCCTGAGCTGCTGCTTCACTGACAACAGTTTTGGCAGAGTCAGAGAATTGTTGGGTTTTTTTTTTAAAAAAAAGTTCATTGTATTTTTTTTGACTGTGTTACAGCGGCGAGTGGAGCAGCCGCTGTATGGGGTAGACGGCAGCACAGCAAAGGAACCGCAGGAGGAACACTCTGCTCTGCCAACGCTGATGTCGGTGATGCTGGCGAAACAGCGGCTAGAGAATGAGCAGCTGGCACAGAGGGGAGGTGGCCTCTGTTTTACTTTTGTCTCGGTGAGCAGCTCTGAAAAGATTTGAATCCCAAGGGATGGTTCTAGTTAAGGGATGGGGAATTTGAAGCTTTTCTGCTCAAAGACAGTGGTTCAAGTGCAGCCTGGTTTATTGATGACCAAGTCTACCGTCTTCTGGTAAGTTCATCTTCCTTGTGAAGAGTTCTAGGTCCCAGGCTTTGCTTGTTAAATAAAATGACGTGAGTTTTAAGTTAACGACTCAAAATCTTACATAAATCAAAATAATAGCATCTGAGAGGCTAGTCTGATAGATGCAAAGAAGCAAATGAATGAAGTATAGTCTTGCTGTGAGAAGTGTTTGTTTTGGCCTTGCTTAATCTCAGCTGACATTAAGTATATTAGGCTTTTAAAAGCTTTGTCTTTTAGCAGGTTGGGCCAGACTTCTTGAAAGAAACTGACTCTCTTGTTTTAATGAACTAAATCTCTAGAGCATTCTTAAACCTTAACATGGAAGTATGGTACCCAGGCCAGGCTGCAGCTCCCATGTAAAGATAGGTGTATCTGCATGGGCAGTAGTGATCACGCTGAGGAGCATATAACAATACACTGACTTTCTTTTGCAGGCCCAGCAAGGCAGCCCATCTTCTACCGGATCAGGGAACACTGAGCATTCCTGCACTTCCCAAAAACAGATTTCCATCCAGCACAAACAGTCACAGGTATAGCTCACTAGATGATACATCTCTTGGATATGAGATTGCAGGTTGATGCAGCTTGTCTTCCGCACCAGAGGATGCCACTTGTCGTAGACATAACGTTTCCACTGAAAAGAGCCAGTAATCCCAACTCAAGTCTGTAACTGCTGATTGAAGTGAATTACTCTGAACTTTGTTCTTATCCTGCAAGGGATGCTTTCAGTTGCTGCTACTGAAGTTTGCCTAATCTATTACTGAGGCTTTTCTGTGTCGATACTGTGGGTGATTCTTCAGCTGTGTGCGAATGTGCTCAGGAGAAGAACACCTTAGCTCTGTCTGTTTCAGCTCTGTTGTATCCTGAATGTTCTTCCTGTCTTTATGAGTGAAGATGTGAAGGAAACCTGAGTGATAGTTGTGAATGCCTCTATTCAAGTGCTGGGTCGTGGGTGCCTCCATACTGCTTACGGTACAAATATCCACAGTTTAGCTGGAAGTTCTTTGGCTTCTGCAGAGTACACCCATGGCGTAGTTTGTCCTGTCAAGGTGGAACGTGATGTGTTCCTGACAGTGCTTCTCGGCAACTTCACTGACACGGAGTCAAGAAGAGGAGTAGCTCCTTTGACTGTGCTGATGTCTTTTTGGTGCCTTTTAAATTGTTAAGATTCTTCTTGTGGCTTTATGGCAAGATGTACTTTTTAGCTGTGTCATCTTCCTCTGTTGCTTAGAAGGACGTTCAGCTTTATCTGCAATGCACCTTGCTTATTTCTTCTCCAAGCCTGCGTTTAATCTTCTTTCAATTTTCATCTGATTTCTCTGTGACTGACCCTTCCCTTGAGTGATTTTTAAACAATCAGTTTTGTGCCAATCATTTTCTCACATCAGTCTGTGTCAGAGATGATTTTATTGCTGGGGGAAGTTCGCTCTCCTTTTCCCCAGCAGGGTGGTACAAGTTCTTTGTGCATGAAGAACAGCAATTCTACCTCTGGGGATACTTATTAGCTTAAATCTGAGCGCTATTGTGTCACTAGGGTCAACATTTGTTGTCTGTACTGTTAAAGTGCTGGTCTGTGACAATCCCTCTTTCTTGCTAGTGCACGGAGAATTCTTGTGCGAGAATGATGCCATAACTTGAGAACCTGCCAGAGATAACTTTCAGATTTCAATCTTTGCTGTCCCCACACCAATGCTTTTTTAAGTGATCCCTCCTGGAGTGAGCAAGAGGTGTTTTTATTCTCTCCTGTGCTTAGCATGCCCACAGGGTCCATCTTCTTTGAAAAGAGAGACACATTATCTGAGGGTGCTTTCTGCCAGTGCTCAGCTTCATGGTATTCTCCAGTGGTCTAGATGTAGCATATGCTTAAGGCCAAGAATCAACGAAGTTGCTTGACTGTGTGATAAGGACGTGTATATATTCTTGGTTTGCCCTTCCAAACCTGTTTGGAGTTGATAGAGTTTCAAAAAAAAAAAAAAGTTCACTGATTTCCAGTTTGAATCACTTCTGGCAATGCCAAAAGCAAGTCAGTGTGATCATGATTTTCTTAGCATTTTCAGTCAGTACTAGGGCCCTCCGAGCGCTCTGAGGCAAGGTGAGTTGTGATGGAAGTCGCGTGTAAGAGCGTGCGTCCTGCAACATGACTTTAGCTGACACAGTGCGAGCATGTCTGTGCATTTGGCAAAATGACATAACAGTCACTTGCTAAAGAAATTTTCTGCTGCTTGGCAGAGCGGATGCAGCCTAGGTTTTCAACAGAAAGCCTTCTCGTTGCCTTCAGTGACAAAAGCTTTTGTTGCGCGTGCTTCCTGCAGGCTGTCAGGAAGCGTAAACCAAGTTAAGGCAGAAGCGAGGTGACCTGCCCAGGCCTCCTCTTTGTCTTTTGGGATTTAGTCTCATCTTGCTTGATGTGCAATGCTGGCAGGTGTTCTTTTTGATCTTTCCCGTACTGGGCATACGCAGAGCAGCAACAGCCTGCCAAGTTTGTCTCTTACTTCATGGTGTTAGCTTCCAGGCAAGCCTGAAATTTGGAGAACAGTTATATGACAACTCCACAGGTAAGTCTTTGCTAACTCTTCTCAGAACCAGGGTAGTTGCTTGCTAGCCGTAAGCCTGAAATCTGTGCGTGCAGTCATGGAGCGAGATTCTCTTGTGTTAACTTGGGTATTTAGATGCTGCATTCAGGTACATACTGACTTCTTTCCCCTTCTCTTCCCCACCCATTAATGAGAGCGCTGAGTCTGAAATATTTCTACTGCTGGCGAATATAGTGTATGTCTTTTGTCTTCTCTTCCTGGGTATAACTCTCACTGCAGTGATGAGGGTATTTGAGATGTGCTGCACTCCATAAAACTTTCCAAATAGGTTTCATTCAAGAACTGTAAAGCTTTATGTCCCTAGTGGGCACTAATACGTCAGTTTGTCAGAAACAAAGGCTTGTGCCTAATGCTGTTGATCTGTTATAATATTTTAACACGAAGACCTGTGTGTTCTGTCAAGACCACCTTAGAACCACAGGTATTGTCTCTGTCCAGCAGGTGGTTGTCTGTGCCCATGAAGGATCTCATAAGTTTGATACTCCAGCTGAGGGTTGCAATTTGGTGTTTTTTTCCTTAAGCCTTTTTCCTGTGCAAGCTATGTTGCACTGCAGGAAAGGGCAGTGAATGTCAGAGACCACCAGGGAGTGGGCAGAACTCAGCTATAAAAACAAAATTTGCAAGACACAGAGGCTATTGTAGCCCTTTACAGGTTACCAGACAGTGTTACCAGTCTGTGTTCTGGAGAGCAGCTTTGTGCTAGCTGACTGAACCTGCTATGCTGGAGAAGCCCACCATGCAATAAGAAAGTGAAGAATGGAGAAAGTTCTTCCCCTGACTGCTAGGATGCAGGGGATCAGTTCCTTCTTCTTATATCTAACTGTTCAGATCAGAGGGTGTTACGCTGTTACACACTGACTATCTGAAATACCAACTGGTTTTCTTAAATGTGGTTTATGGTGATTCTTCCCTACAGTCTGACCTCACAATGGAAAAAATATCTGCACTAGAAAACAGTAAGAACTCTGACTTGGAGAAGAAGGAGGGGAGGATAGATGACTTATTAAGAGTAAGTATTTAAAGTGGGACAACTATTCTAAAAGCTGCTATTTAAAGGTACCTAGAATGCATGTGCTAGCTAGGCTGCAGAGCAGGATTGTGTGTACCATTTGTAGAACCACCACTCGCAAGGTAAAACAAATCCGGTCATCCCTTAGTTGCAAGATAACTGGCTTGTAGATACTCTGTTTGAGCCTGCTTGAATCTGCAAGCAGTGTAGCAGTGACTGTGGCTGTACAGCGCAAAGTTGTGTAGCTCAGATGTCTGTGTGTGTTGGCCTTTCTTTGATCTGTTGCACACTTGTGTGTTTTGCTAGCTAACCTAACATGTTCCTCTGCAGAATTATTCCCCTATTCTAAGTAGTGAGGAGCTGACTCTGCTTTTTGTTTAGCAGCGTGTTCAGTAGCCTCTCCATACACTGGGAAGTTGTATTCTGAAGTGCTCATTTGTGAGAGTCAGTGACATGTGTAGAGATAAGGAGAACATCTTCTGGTCAAACCGAAAGAATAAAGCTTCTCTTAACCCCCTAGTATTCTTCAGTAAAAGATAAATACCTTTAAATCAAGGATCTTGTCTTAATGGAGGAGTTGTCATTGATTTAGCTTTCATCAGCTGGAGAGGCATCTCTTGTGAAGTGTTGAAAAGGATTAGAAAACACATTAAAGGGAGAAGAGGGAAGGCTCTCTGTGTGTATCTGGTCTCAGCACCTAAAAAAGCTAAGACAAGCTTGGAGAGACATACAGGGAGGCACATGTGGGTTTGTTGAAAACAATCCATGAAGCAGGCAAGAGACTTACTTGTTTTTATCATCCGCTTTTTAATCAGAAGCCAGCCTATTGGTTGGAAGGGGAATGGTTAAATTTAACTTTTTATCAATGAAAATGGTTGCACATAAAATCCTGCTGTACCCCGCGGTGGTGTTAAAAACAGCATCTGTTACTGGGAACAGTCTATATAGCGGGGCTGATGGATGGTAACTTGAACAAGAATGTAATTGACAGTGCAAAGGGTGTTACCCCATCCTTTTCCTCTGCCAATATTGTGGCTGAAGAGGGAGGATAGTCCAGGGATGACTAAGCTAATTTGAGACTTGGTAGCTGAGGCAAGGTCTGAAATGTTTAAAAAAAAAAAAAAAAAAAAAAAAAAAATTCCTTGTGCTTGTGTTTAGTCTCTTTTTACCTTAGTTCCTTACATGTAAACCAGGGTAATAGCACTTCCCTGTTCTAGAGGGGTATTAAGATTTGAGTGGGTTAAAAATGGAAGAGCTTGACTTGCATGTTTTGATAAGAGCAACCTAGTCTTTTTTTCCTTATCCTGCTGGCTTACTTTCTTTAATCTGATGCCTAGAGCTAGCTGGAGAAACTTCTTCCTAGGTGATGCTCAGTTTGGCTCCGAGTGATTTAAAGTCAAAGGCTTTTCTTCTCTTTTCACTTTTAGGCCAACTGCGATTTGAGACGGCAGATAGACGAGCAGCAAAAGATGCTGGAGAAGTACAAGGAGCGGTTGAATAGATGTGTAACAATGAGCAAGAAGCTTCTTATAGAAAAGGTGAGCAGGGGACTTTTCACATCTCTGCAGTCACAGTTCATGTCCTTGAAAACTTCTATAATCTTTTGAGCAGTGAAAACCTGCTCCTATTGCTATAGTGATAAAAGACACCTAGAATTCTGTCTTGAATTATTTCTCTGCAAACAGGAATGTAATGCTAAGACTGAAATGGTTCAGAATGTTTTGGTTTGGTTACTTTTCCCAGTCTCAAAGAGTGGTCTCCTTGCTTAAAAGAAATAGTCTGAGCTCTAAATGTAGCAGGCATTACATGATTGGGGACTCATACTCCTGAAAAGCAGCATTGTCTAGCTCTGGCAATACAAGAGCAGTATCCCATTGTGCAGTGAAATTGCCAGATATGCTCTGTGACATGGGCAAGTGATTTAGACCTTTCCTTCTTTCAAACGGCAAAGTTAGAGATCGTTGCTTTGTATAACGCTCAAAACAACACGTTAAAGACACTGGGGAAAGTGCCAGGCTGCTGTTTACCAGCGTCCAGCCTGCTTCGGTGTTGAAAGATTTCCAGATTTCCTGATGGTTAAACAATGTGAGGGTTTGATTGCTCTTTCACCTGTTGGCCAATTATATCTATTGTTTGTGGGCACTGGATGGGCAAAACTACCAGGGTGCTGGCCAGTACACGTAGTCTGTTTGAGTTGATTTTGTCACAGATCTGATTGTTCTTGGCTGAATGGGACTCCCCTTTCTGGGAGGATTTGTAACTTTGGGCTAGGTGTTATGTAGACCTGGCACTCAGACGGGTGGTGTATAGCTCCAGTGAGGAGCTTTGATGGTTCATCTTTAATCCTGACTGATTGAAGCTTTGCTGCTCTCATCTCAGGCCTTGGAAATTTCCTCTCACTTACCGGAAACACTCTGTGACAGACACCACCCCCAAGTTTTAGGCGTGTTGATGACCTAATTGAGATTGTGTCACTTCTAGGAGTGGTGCGAGTCTAGGACTGCGCTGGCTGGGCACTGTATCTTAGTGTTAACAGTGATTCAAGGTGCATTTTCTTCCTTCATCTTCTGTTTGAATGAGTAAGTGCCTGATCAGAGCCATGTCTGGAGTCTAGCTAAGATACTGATACAAAGGGATAGTTTTAATCCTACTGCTAGACTGATTTCAGCAGACGATAGAATGGGTGTGAGCTGCCCAAGCAGTGGTGGGGAAGGAAAGGTGAGGCTGAAATGTCAGAAAGAAGGCAGTCAAACAAGTGCCTGTCAGACCAGTGTGAAATACCAGCAATTATTTGATCAATGATTTTCAGCTGGGTTTCAGATAAGCAGTACTGAAACAATGAAAAGTGGTAAGAATTGGTAGTGATTTAAAACACAGCACGGCTCTTAGCTGCTAATTTATGGCTTATATTTTAACATGTGTTTTGTTTTGTTTTCAGTCCAAGCAGGAGAAGATGGCATGCAGAGATAAGAGCATGCAGGATCGATTGAGGCTAGGTCACTTCACCACGGTGCGGCACGGGGCGTCTTTCACCGAGCAGTGGACAGATGGCTATGCCTTCCAGAACCTCATCAAGTGAGGACAGAGAGAGTTATCTTTACCTTCAGAGGCAAAGACAGAAAAACCAAGGAGTTGTCTGTGATGTCTTGCATGTCAGAATGTGAGAATGGTGTGACTGATGCATGAAAGGATCAAATAGAAACTCACCTACCAACAATGGGGAATGGTTTCGCGTTGTAGTGAGAAATATGTTTCCACTTAAACCTCCGGAGACTTGAAACTGGAATCAAATTGTTTGAGTTGGCCTCTGGGTCGGAAAGCAGTAGGCTGCCCTGTTGGGTGTTCTCAGTGCACCTGCCTGACTGCGCAGTGCTTGGGGTGGAGGGATGGACCAAATTCTCGCATGTATCTTCAGTCAATCAGCTTGATTTGCATACTTGCATATATTAGACAAGGAAGGCTAATTAGCTCCTTTTCTTTTTTAAAGTAGAAAGTAGAGAAGCTTAAAAGAGAAAAATCCATACTATTTAACTTTTTTTCCCTCCTGGTAACAGTGATCAAAGGGGCGACAGAAACCTGGAAATGAAGATCAGAGACCCTTTTATGCAGGATGTTAATGAAAATATCCGGTGAATTCCCACCTGGCCTAGACCTTTCAGTAGGACTTGGCAAATTAATTGCATTAGAGAGAGCTATGTGTGATCCTTTAAATCATATCACTTCTCTGTAGTCTGATGGGGAAGTGCAGCTCTTGTTAGGCGCAGATTAAGGACTTTGTATTTCCTCCTTAGTTTGTGCTGTAAGACATGGAAGAAATACTTCTGGAATATTTACCTGCAGTCTCAGTCTTTTTTTAAAAGTGAATTAAGTATGTAAATGCTCGAGTCATTTAGACTTGAAATTTCAAGAGTGTTTTTATCACTGTCAAATGTTTTAAGATAGTCTTTTTATCTTGGAGGAGAGACTGTTTTCTTAGTGAAATTGGGAATGGTGTTGGTTATATTTCAGAGAACTAAGGATAGTTTAACTGTACCTTTGAAGTATAAGAATACTTTCTCAGGCAGTGCCAGACTTCAGGAATAGTTTTAACAGGAAAGCTTGAGATTTAGAACAGAGCCTTCTAGGAAAAAGAGTGTGGAAAGTTAGTGACTTGCCATGGATCCCTGGGTTTTCCGTGAGGTTAGCAACTCCTTGGTTTTGGATATCCTCTGCATGAATAAAACCTTTCACTTACTGAAAGGTTTCTGTGGGCCAGGAAAAGAATCCCCTTTTATGTAAAAATACCTTTAAAAAATCTGAGTCATAATGTTTGGCACATCCCCCTTTTCTGTACAAAAATATTTTGTTACTAATCTTACAAGTACAACTGATTTGAAATTCATTGCTCCAATCTGTTAAGAACAGATGCTGAAGACAACCGAGTACATACCATTAGTTCATGCTTCATGTTTTTTTTTTGACTCTCTTCTTTCCAGGCAACAGGAAAGGATAAATTCCCAGCGGGAAGAAATAGAAAGACAACGAAAAATGTTAGCAAAAAGGAAGCCACCTGCAATGGGACAGACCCCTCCAGCAAGCAATGAGCAGAAGCAGCGCAAGAACAAGACCAATGGAGCAGAAAATGAAACGTAGGTTACGTGGCCTTCTTGGTGCATTGCAAAGCTGCATGCTTTGATTAGAGCACAAAATATCTACTGGGAAATGGAATCTTGCCCTTGCCTCTAGGCTTCACTCCACACACAAATGAATATTGTGGAATTAGCCTGGCATTCAGCAACATCTGGCTGCAGTTCTAAATAGTTTTCATTGGAGTAAAACAAGGATCATTGCTGAGTCCAGACTTTGAACGAGCTTAAGTTTTTTTTGAATGCAGTAACTTTTTCAGTATTCCTGTTGCATCAAGTTTGAAAAGTGATGTCTTTTTCTTAAGCGTTGCAACTTCAGAATTGATTTTGGTATCACTGTGTGATACACGGTGCTTTTTTTTTTATTTTAAGGAAAAAAAATTGTACACGTTTAGAAGCCTTTATTTCCATGTACTTTCTGATGAGGCTTTTCAGACAATTAATTTGGTATACTGAAGAAAAAAGATGGCCTCTGTAAGGCCAGTGTATCAAACATTGTCCTGTATCTCCAAAGCAGTCTTTTGCAGATACTTGAGTCAGGGAAGTGGAAAGGTAGTTGAAGTGCTACTCTTTCTTCTTACAGAAAATGTGGGGTTTTTTCACCTTCGTCTTTTGAAGTTACTGGTGCTCTAAGAGTCCCAGTGTTCTTGGAGAGGAAAGCTGTGTCTCACAAGAAACTTAGAACGTTATTTTTTGGAAGTTTTTGGGAGTTGCAAATATGTTAAGTCACAGACTTTCCCCCACCTTTTACCAGTTTCTTTACAGTCTTCATTTTATTGCTGTTGGGTAATACCATAACTCTCAATGACACTTTTGTTTTTGCACTATTAAATCTCCTGGGCATGACTTGACCCCAAAGTTCCTGGAGCCGTTTGAATTCTTGGTCTTGATCTTTACAAGTGCATGTGAAGCAAAACTCCCGCTGCCTTTTGCAGTCACTGCATAGGTGGCACATAACTGGGTGAATTGTGGTATTTGGGGTGCTCTCAGCAACCAGGGCAGTGCCCCAAAATAGGATGCTGGTGCCTGCTTACCAGGTGTGTTGTATTGGAGGGCACTGTGAGCTTTCTGCAAACAGGTAGCTTGAGTAAGACATTTACCCCTTGTTCTGGCCAAGTGAGCTTAAAAAGAACTAAATAGAGTTTTAAGGCCGGCCTTCTGCATTGCTGCTTGAGTTTGGAGAAGTAAATTGAATGTCTGTGCATGGATATTTTGAAGTGTTGCTGTTCATTGTGGTAATCTTTCACATAAGGGACGGGACGCTGCTTTCCACATTTATGTAGGGATGTTTTTCCCCAGCAGACTGGTGCAGCTGTAGTGTGGCTTATTCTGCAGACATGGCAGCACAGGTCCTGATGTGCCTGGAAATCATGATGCTCTCTGTGATACCCAGTGAGCTTCTGCCTGCGTTGTGAGCCTGCCTTGACGTAACCCAGCTTTACCTGGGTTTGCTAGTAAGCCTCTCTGTGCTACCAGGTCTCTTTCTCTGCGTTTCTTGCTGGTTTATCATTCTTCGCTGATGTATTTCAGGGGTTTGTCTTTGTGGTTTAGAAGAGCTTCTTGTAAGGCGTTCTTGATAAAAACTACTTGCCAGTGTATGGATGTGGTTCATGTGGAGTGTTTTAGCTTATGAAAACATTGTTTTTGCAAGTCAGCTGAAAGCAACTGTACTGACTGACTACTTGCTTAATCATTAGTTGTCCTGTAAATGCATTTGTTGGACCAATATGTATCAGGTACAAAATCTTATTTTTGCAGAGAGGTTTTTTCTTGTGGAATTCTTACAGAGATGTCTTTTAGGCAAATTGAATAGAAATGTTTCTGAAAGTTGAATGAGAAGCGGGACAGCCAAATTCCTCCATGTGTGTTTTTTTGGTTCCTCTTTGGTTCATGGCTGTTTCTGTGTCTTCAAAAGGAGAGGAAGGTCCCATCATGCAAATTTAAACGTGCGCTCTCCTGAAACTACTTTGTAGCTTGTGAATGAGAAAAAGATTTTCATTCAGGAAGATTAGTCTGCTGGGGCTTTTTGAGGTTTGTTAGGGCAGCTTGGGCAACCGTAGAGTCTTCAGCTTCACTAGAAGTAGTGTTTTTCAAGCATGTTTCTGTGAAACAGGGCAGTGTTTGTCTTAGAGCCCCCTTGATTTTTGTAATGCTTGCTGCTAACAGGCAGCTATTTTGAGCAATGTTAGCCTGGTGGTACTCATTACATCTCTTAATGAGTAGACTGTTGCTGTTTAGCCCTTTATTTCATTTGTGCGCAAGAATATGTGGAAAGCTTGTTGCTGGTTTATTCAATTGTCTTTTTATTCCTTATACAGCAATACCAGCCAAAGACCTAAACTTTTGGGACGGTCTTTTAGCTTAGCTGAATCTGATTAGCCCTCGCTGGGGGAGGTGGGGTGTGTGTGAATGAGCATGCTTTTATATGCAATGAGACAACATGTAAACATTTATGGTACTGGCTGTGTTTTGTATGTATCTTTAATTTGTAATAAGCAGTTCCTTATGGTTGAGATTCTTTCAAAAGGAACTCGGCTTGTGAGTTTTGTGTTAAATTCATCAGCTAACAACTGCTTTAGCACTTATTTCAACTATGTGGACCCTCTGCGTTATTGACAGTGGAGAGAAGTTGGGGCATTTCAAGATGAGCACTTAGTCAGCTGAATACTACCTCCTCTGAATTTACTGTACAGTGAGTCAATGTCCCATGGCGCTATACAAACGCAGGACTTGGTCCCCTCTTCGAACTAGTTGCAGTATCGATGCTGTGGAGACCTCATACACTAACCTTTTCACTAAGTACTATGCAGAGCATAACCGCTGCAACAGGAATCCTTCTGGGGTACGCTTTGAACTCAATTTAGGTTCAAAAAAGGTATTTATATGCTGTCACGCGTGTATCTTGTTTACAATTAAACCAATACAGTTGATTTGGGCTTCATAACTTCACGTTCACGTGTGATGCCTTTACCAAATTCCTTGTTGGTAGTAGTGAGAAAATGAGTATAATGGTTCATTTTTCTAACCTTAAAGATCTCAGCACATCATTACCTTTCACTAGTGGTGCGATCTGTCATTATTTTAGTGTAAGGCTGTGCTTTGCCTCTGTCCTACATGACACACTTTGGCTATAAAAGACATTGAAAATATTGTGAAACTTTTTTGACCAGCCACCTAGGACAGAAACTTTGCACGTCACTTACCATCAATAAAATGGGGCTTGTTCCCCTTATCCCATTGCTTCTCCTAACTACGCATAAGGTCAAAGATACGGTAAGGTGAAGTAAAGTTCACAAGGTTTTCCTGGAAGCCACTTTGTGGAGCCTGAAACAGGAAAAAGTTCTGTATCCCAGGTCATTGCTCTGCTGCCAGGTGTACTGCTGGTCTGGGAATGAATAGCTGGGTTGAATTCTCCGGCTTCTATTACAAAGAAAAACTTGAAAACTAGTCACTAAAGCAAACAATATGGAAAAATAAGATGTCGAATACTTGTGCTTCAGTGTTCCATATTTAGATTATGGTTTAGCTTTCTGTGTTAAAAATCGGTCACTAGCCTAACTAGGTGTTATTAGGGACTTGGATTTGAAATTGGTATGGGCTTTATCAAGGTTTAAGCTTTTGGTCTCCTTTAGATTGATTATGTAAAAAAAATAATCAGATTGCAGCTTTTACCTAAAAAATTTCCTGTCAACCATTGACATACTCTGCATAGTTGTCACTTCCACTGGAGATGTGTATTCTGCAGACTGTTCACTTTATCACATGCATTGAAACCTAATGCATTGGATGCGTCTCTTCTGTGCAGGTTAACGTTAGCAGAATACCATGAACAGGAAGAAATCTTCAAACTCCGACTAGGTCATCTTAAAAAGGTAAGGACCAACTGTAGAAAAAGCTTTTAGGTAGGTTTTTGATTCAGTTTTCTATGAACAACAGCATTTCTTTGTAGAGGTCACTACTGATTGTTTGATAATTGAGAGGTTTTTGTTGCTTGAAAGGGATGGCCAGGATTTTGTAATAGTTTTTTCCAAGGCAGTGGTATTTAGGAAGGATGTTCATTGCTTCAGTAAATAGCTTTCTGTATCCTTACAGTTATGATTTCACACAGGGAGTTCTACTGTTTTGATGCGTCTTATTCTGTCACTATGATCTCCCTAGTGCTGGGCTCTGTACGTGTCTAATATGGGGGAACATGAAGGAATGGAAAATTATAGGGAAGCAAATTATAAGAACACAACAAAAAATGCAACTGTCATTGGCTTTCCCATTTTTTCTGCAATATCAAGTAACCAGCATTATCAGTAACAGTCCAATAGAATCTCTTGGGCTTTTGGAAACTAGTACTGTTTAGGTAGTTGCAGTGCACGTTTGTTTTCAAGTATTGGCTTCAGTAGGAACTGTACTTGCAAGTGAGGTTATAATTAGTAACCTGTGGGTTACCTTTAAATAACTTATTTATAAGTTTTTTGGGATACTTCAGCAGATGAAGTACTGAAAAAATTAGTTGTCTTCCATCATTTCCTGGTTAGCTGTGATCTCTGCTAGGGCCAAAGAGTTTTCTTTTCCATATAAAACAAAGCGGCAGCATGCAAATGCATTGCTGGAGTCCCCCGTCTTCTCTCAGGTGATGCCTGAGCTCTACACTTGGTTTTTCCTGTAACCTTGACACACCGGTTGAGTGCTAGGCTTCATTAATGCTACTGTACTCCTTGTTTTCAGTGGCAAGGGAAAGTTAATGCACACATGGAATCTGCTGGCACTCTGCCCATTGTGTTTTATTGACCTGTGAGCAAAGATAAGTGATACGGACAGGAGTATACTAAAGGCATACTTGCTCTACAGCTTCCGCATTGCTAGAGTGGATTAATTGGCAGGTCCGTCTATGCTGGCATGTAGTGTGCCACCCTGGAACAGAGGAATCCGTTTGGAAATGGACCTTAATGGAAAATGAAGTAATGTTCCAGGATCGTGGCATTGTCTGAAGCTGTGCTTATCCTTCTCCACTTTTGGAAACTGCCTCTTTCTTTGTGCCTAAAAATAGAACAGGTTGAGAAGGGAAGGAACAGAGTCACAAGACAAATGGGTAACTATGTCCCTTGAGTCATATATACCAAATAATACTGCTCAAGGCGCGTGTTTTAATTGAGATTTGCAACCCTATCCACAGTGATGTGAATTCTAGTGTTGTGTTTGAGGGCACTAGAACTTCCAGCTCTACATCAAAACTTCCACATGGCACTAAGTTACACTCTGACCTGTTCTGCCTCCTACTGCTAATAGGATCACATGTTGTCCTTTGACATTCTCCATCCTCTCTGGATGCTGCTCCATCCCCTTGTGGCATCGTGACATCCTTGTTCCTTACTTCTGTGGGCTGTCCTTTTTCTCTTGTCCCGGCAGTGGATGAACTCCTCCAAAAACAGCTGCGTAGCACTTAATCAGGGGAGGAGCAGGACCGGAGCTGCAATGCTTCTTGATTACAGAAAATGTTAAAAACAAGAAGGTGTAAAGATACCTCTGCTCCTGTCTGTGTGGAGGTGTGAACAAAACTGCCCAGTCCGTTTTCATTCCTGTCACCTTCCACCTGACTCTTAGTTGACTATGACCATCTCTCTAATCTCCCAAACAAGTTATTAACCAATATGTTCTTCACAAGCAGAATTATGTGCGTGTTTCTGTAAATCAGGCAGAAATGCTAACTGTGTTATCTTACACAGTGTTGTGTTTTCCTTCCTTGTGCAGGAAGAAGCAGAGATCCAGGCAGAATTGGAACGGCTAGAGAGGGTTAGAAATCTACATATCAGGGAATTGAAAAGGATACACAATGAAGATAATTCACAGTAAGTACATGGGATTCGGTGGCAAGAACGTATAGCAATTTTTTGTCACTTTCATAGTGGGAAACACTTGATCTTTTTTTAAATCGGCATGGTAATATAACTTGAAGTTCATGTAAGACAAAGGCTTCCAAGTGCCTCAAGGTACCATTAGATAGTCTTTCATCAGTGCAAAGGGATCAAATAGTATCAAATCTGTCAGTTGTTAACACAATTTTAATATTTTTCTGTCCTAATATAAAAATGTTTTTTCTAAGCTGTGTAGTAGCTGTAATTTATTGTGCAGTAGATTGCAGTATTTCTGTCAGTTTTCTTAAACTGTGTCTTTCTCGCCAGATTTAAAGACCATCCAACGCTAAATGATAGATATTTGTTGCTACATCTTCTGGGTAGAGGCGGCTTCAGTGAAGTATATAAGGTAAATTTGAAGTGGCAGTCTGTGGTGTAATCTGAATCTGCAATGAAACATTTTAGTAAGCAGAACTTTTACACTTCTCAGTGGTGTGTGTGGTTGTGGAGGAAGAAGGGAGGACAAAGCACATGTTGCATCTGGCTTGCATTAGACAGGCTTGAGATTTTTAGGTTCTGCCCTTGTCCTCAGAGGTCAGATTCCCTGCAAATGTACGTTTCGAGAAAATGTTGCACTGAGTCTGCAAGTTTTGTCAGGACAGAGAAGCGAACCACTTGTTTGTTCAAGTGCTACACACAAATACCTTAAGAGGCTGTTTATTGAGTATGGCAGAGCAAGTCTGAACGTCACTGTAAATAAAAGAAAATAGCTCCAATAATAAGAGCAAAGCCTGCATTTCCTGGGGGTAGAAGGCTTTTTTTTTTTCTCTTGTGTCTTCATTTTACACTCTGAAGTAGCAGAAATGTGTGTGTGTGTAGTCTTGGGACTTCCTTTGAACTGAGGATTACTTGTGTGTCAGCACTCTTGCATGGCCGAGGCCTGTGATACTTTGGTGCTTGCGATTTGACTATTATGCTTAGAGCCTTCCCAGTTCTAAACATTCCCCATCTGTACTCAGTAGTTTTTAATTCATGTTGAATTTGGCTAGAATTAAAATAACTGTGTCAATGCAAATATTAGAAACTTCACGGTGATTTATTATTTTGATGCAATACAATAGATATCTAAACCGGGGGGCTAGATCGCTCACGTAGTGAAAAAAGAGTGTGAGCTGCATGTGTAAGTACTCTGAATTGCTCTTCGGAGGCTTTGCTGACTAAGTGGAAAGCCTTGGCTCCACAGATGAAAGCAAGAGGGTATGAATGCTTCATACCTGACTGCGCTTAAGAGTTGTAACTCTGTTATTAAAACAAAGAAATGCTTAGCCCTTCTTCTCCAGGGTCTTGACCGCTCTATTAAGTGTTAGGAGTTAAGTGTATGACTTTTGAGATGGACACAGTTTATCCTTGTATGCTTACAATAAGATTTTGCCCCGTCCTATAAATTATTAGCTGTTGCTGCTCTCAGACAAGATAAAAGATTTCTGCATTTCTCCAAGAATGCAATTCCAGTGGTCCGTTCTTTAAAGGCTGCCTAAATAGCAAGAAACTGGAGGGGAAAACACACAGCACAAGATTTACACAGTTCTGCCATTGAATTCTCCAGCTTCTAAATAAGTTGAAACATTATGCTTCAAGATGGAGAGCTGAGCTACCAGTGTGAAACAAAGTACTGAAAAGCCTCTGTATGTTTTGGGTTTATTTAACTGAGTGTAGAGAACGAGTTAGGTGGCTTGGGGGAATAATGGCAGGGTCTTTCCCAGTGTGATTAACTGTCTGTATTTTAGTAATTTGGCCTTTCTGATCCCATTGTAGCTCTGGTGGTAAAATGTCAGAATAAATGCGGCGTTAGTTAGATCCCATGGGGAAGGTCAGATCAAAGCACAGAACATTCAATTGTTTTCAGAGTTGCTTGGTTTCATTAGTGAAACTAATTACATCAAAATGTGGGTTTGCTCTTCACTCAGTATGTCGTAATGCTGATTTCCTGGGTGGGGATATTGGTTTGTTAGAGCTTGTCTGCTTTTGCAGTATTAACTTGAAGTTGTGATTCCTACTGATTTTCAGCTCTTCTCTCTGCAGGCATTTGATTTAACAGAACAGAGATACGTAGCTGTGAAAATACACCAGTTAAATAAAAACTGGAGAGATGAGAAGAAAGAAAACTATCACAAGTAAGTAAGGCTGTAAAGCAGACAGCAGTGTTTCCAAACCTCCGCCTGCATTTGGTTATCCAGTGTCTCTGAACAGGCTGCCATTTTTTTTCCTGTGCTTTGCCACATTTCAAAAGCTGCTCTCTGTCCCAGCAGCTACTTGCAAAAGTTATGGTCAGATTAGAAATGTTTCAAACATGTGCACGCATACAGAGTTTTCTATAAGTCCTATGGCACAAGGTTTTAAAGCACCAGTAGTGCTCTATGAAGAAAGCGTTAAAGTGGCTTCTCCTCTGTGAAACTCCTAAGCGCTGTTCTGGGAAACAGTTGTTCATGCCCATCTTCCAGGTGCACACCTGCACTGTGCTCCCCTTCCCTTTGTTTCCTAGAATACTTAATCCTTTCACAGATGATTAGGACTATATGTATGTCAGGGCCTAGAAGGGAGGTACAGGAAACCTTTTGGTGTTGGTAACACTTGCTTCCTAATGCTGTGGATTAGATAAGCGCTGCAGAATGGCAGCCAGGCCTTCTCGACCGAGCTTCAAAGATAAAGCTGTGATCTTAATTCCCTAAGTCACTAGGACAAACTAAGCTGAATTTGAAACCTTGAAGTTGGGCAGTTGAGCATCACGGAATTTTTCTAGAACTTGCTGTTTTTCGTATTTAGCTATCTTGGATCCCTTAACGATTTATTATGAGGTTATTCTACTTTGGCAAGCAGTACCGTTAATCAAGATTAGTTATTTTGTAGTATTGCCAGCATTTGAGAAGCACTCAGATTCTGTGGTTCTCAAGAACAGTTCTGCGCAGTTCCTTGTTTGCTTGCCTTTTCTTAAGCTCTCTGAATAACGTGCATGGGTTTGATTGAAGTTGGACTGCTGTGCGGTATGTCTGGGTTTGCTATCTGCAGAACTTAGAATTAAGTCACTTGTATGACTAATGCTCAAACTTTCCTATTTTCAGACATGCGTGTAGAGAGTACAGAATTCACAAAGAACTGGATCATCCTCGAATAGTTAAGCTATACGACTACTTTTCGCTGGATACTGACTCGTAAGTTATGTTGCTGTGTCCTTTCCATTCACTACAGACAAAGTATTTGGTCTCTTAAGCCTTTCCAGGAGAGTCCAGAGAATGTCCACACCAATGTTACAGACTGTACTGCAGAGATATCTGAGGCAGTTTCAACATACATTGGTTTTCTAGAGACGCTAGCTCACAAACCAGTATGCCGTATTATGTCAGATGTGGTGCTTTAGTAGTAAATCCTACTCTTTGTTGGCCCGGGCAAATGCCCCCGCTGATACGGCTTTCTGCTTCTGGATCTAGCACTAATGGGGGATCTCTGACCTTTGTGCTTTTAAGCATTGAGGACTGTGCTCCTGGTAGCTTATTTTTAGAAAGGGATTAATAGGCTGGAGGACTCTTAATTTAATATATTGACCAAATAGGTGAGTCTTACAGACAAGCAATAACAAAGTGTTCTGGTTTCTATCAGGTGCCTTAATTACAACAACTACTGTTTTGCCTTCAGGTTTTGTACAGTGTTAGAATACTGTGAGGGAAATGATCTGGACTTCTACCTGAAACAGCACAAGTTAATGTCGGAGAAAGAGGCGCGATCCATTATCATGCAGATTGTGAATGCTTTAAAATACTTAAATGAAATCAAACCTCCCATCATACACTATGACCTTAAACCAGGTATGCTGTGCTGCTAGCTGACGTGCTTAAGGATGCTAACTAAAGGTAATGGGTTATAAGTAACGTGGGGAAGTTTACTTTGGTCAGACAGCAAAAAGGAGACAGGGCTGTCTGGGAAAACGTAACTTGCAACAAGAAAAAAATTAAAATGCATAGAACATGCTGTGAGAAGGATGTTGTCTCCCAGAATTGCAACATAAAGCAAAGAAATAACGTTCTAGAAAAAGTAGGCTCTGTGTTCAGAACGAGCCCTTGAACCACCAAGTGTCTGTGTTTGGTTTCTTAATGTCCTGCTTGTATTCTGCTGTTGAGAGTTTGTTATTGCTTCATAAAGGGTTCCCATAATTACTAGTGTGTTTTGTGTTCCCATTCTTCTGGCTTATTCTTTCTGTAATCATCTGCCTGAAAATTTGGTGGCAGAAGCTAACTTGGAAGTGCTCAGTTTTTCATATCGTGTGGCAGCTCACAAAGCTGAGGACGTACAGTCGAACTGTTGGCTCGGGTCTGCCTTTGAATTCGGTGACATCTGCCCCATAGAAGGCCCTGTCCAAATGTTGGTGCAGATTTCCCTTCATCCTTGGGCAGAGTCACAAGGGGGAAAATGGAAGCGCTCTCTTTTGGGGTGCTGCATATTGGCTGCACAGCTGTTTTCCTAGTCCAGTGAAATTCAGCCATCTCTTTGGGCAGTTATCCCTGGCTTGTCTCCCTATACTGGTGGCACTTCATCAGCATTGTGTAACTGGTATGTGATGTGGTTTATTGCATCAGCGTGAGGAATCTGTACGGGAGGTGGTGCTGTTGCACTAATTCTAGTGACCCTGTTTCTTCCCCCAGCCGCCGACTGTTCTCGTGTTGTCTGAGCATGCCGCAGAGCTCTGCCTACAGTTGTCTAAAACTGTGATTCATCCACTGCCATCACGCACGATTCTGCTGCTTTATTGTAGGCTTTTAGAAAAACAGTGATGATCTGACTTCTTGATCCTTGATGGATTTGTAAAAGACTCTTGCCTGCCTAAGCAGTAATTGTCCTTTTTGAGCTTAGAAAGCCACTGGGGAGCGCTGCCAGGAAGGAGAGAGTTTCTGGCTGTTGAGAGGCCAGGGCAAGTCAGGACTTCTGGGCAGAATGAGTCATAACTGTGTATGTGTATTTCTCTCCTTAATCCTCCTTTTTGACCTGCCCTTCCAACGGGACCTTTGGGAGGGGTTAAAACAGCATGGGCGTCAAGTTCGTTTGGCTAATAGGGCTCGGAATCTGGAGGCTCCGAGTAATGTCGGGCCACTGGGTCATTCAAGGATGGGCAGATTGTTTCTAGCACTTGGTGGGAGCTGACTTGTCTCCGGAGCTCAGCGTATTGAGTGTTAAAACATCTACCTCGGGTTGCTGCAGCTCACTGTGTAGGTTCCTGGTCCTCTTGTGCAGAGTACCAGAGTTCAATGCAATTTTATTCTTGTTTTTTTCCTGCTAGATGTGTATCGTAAGGGGCTGTTTTCTTCCTCTGTCTAGGTAACATTCTTCTAGTCAATGGTACTGCATGTGGAGAAATAAAAATCACAGATTTTGGACTTTCCAAAATCATGGATGATGACAGCTACAACTCTGTTGATGGCATGGAACTGACATCGCAGGGGGCTGGTACTTACTGGTAAGCATCGCCTCGGGCACTTGTAAGTTACAGATCAAGAACAGTTTATAAACAGCTTTGGATCTATGTCAGCTCTGTATGTGCTGCCACAGCTTGAGACACTGGAGGTTTGAGACCCTGGAAACTGCTTGTGTTGTCACACAGCTCCTTCTGAGGCTGGCAGCTTTTTACTTTTCAGCGGGTTTAGTGTTTATACATTTGAAAACCATCTCTTATCCAAAGGGCCTGGTGAAAAACTGCATGTGCTGCATGCTGCTGAGGTAGCGAGCTCTGGAGTGGAGCTTGGCTGCTGTTTCACAGTCCACAATGGCACTGTCTAACAGTTTGAGCAAGGAAGAGAATACCATGCCTGTTTAGAAATTCGGGTACATCAGGGAGATGGAACGAGTATCCCACTGAAAGGAGGAGGTGAAAAGCCATAGTTAGCTCTTGTGAAAGGTGTAAACCTCACAGTGCTGTCTATAGCCAGAGCTTCACTTTCAAGCGTCATGTGAAAGATGTTTTCAGCAATACTTTATCCTCAGTGCCAAGTGTTGTCACTGCATCACCTGTGGCTGAGAGCAGGACCTACAGTGAGCGCCACTGAGTGTGATTCTTAGATGTTATCCAAGCTGCAGACTGTCACTATGGGCAACAGTTGTACAGGAACGTTTATTGAGGCATTCGGTATTGTACAGGTTTGTTCCTTTCCTAAAAATGAAACTAGCTGTAGTTGGCGCGAGGCTGAGTGTCTCTAACTAGGACGTGGCATCTGGGGTTGTATTTCTAGAAAAATGTATTTTGGCTGTGTGTTTCTATTGTGGAATTGTTGGCCAAGCCCTTCTAACAACAAATACCAGTTCTGAAGATAAAAGAAAATGGGATTGTTTTATGTCCTCTGGTGAAAAGAAACTGACTGTGCTGACTCGCTCAGACCATGAGCGTCCTTGGGGATCGCTGTTCCCGGAAGGGGTGTGCATTGGTGGTCTTGGCCCGAAGACGCACAGGAATGAAATTGGGTCCCTCGAGTCCCAAGCCAATATCTGATCACAGAAGCTTGTTCCTTCCTTTCTGAAGAAAATGATTGAAAGTATTTGGAGATTGTGCTCATAACCTGTTGTCACTTCCTTCTAATCAGGTATTTGCCACCAGAATGTTTTGTGGTTGGGAAAGAACCTCCAAAGATTTCAAATAAAGTTGATGTCTGGTCAGTGGGAGTCATCTTCTATCAGTGTCTCTATGGCAGAAAGGTAAGAAAGTATTTAACTCCTTTCCCAGTGGTAATTCCCAAACCTTTCGGGAGGCAGCCCTGGCTTCTGCTTCCTTCTCCTCCCCAGGCTTAGAAGGTGCTTCTGCCTTGTCTCCTTGCCATCCAACTGAGGCAAGTCCATGCTAAGGAAGTGGGGAGAACTTGTTACATTGTGTTTTGCTCTGTGTGGCGCTTTCTTCAAAAGCAATGTTCTGCAGAACATCTCTTTCCACTGGGCATGTTCCCACTGAGGCCCTTACGGGCAGAACAAGTGTATCGTTCAGAGCCAGACACCTGAGGTTCTTGGTCTGGCATCATTTTGTGATGCTTTCGATGTGTTCAGTCTGTCGAGCCTGATACTGCTTGACAGCTGTGAGTGTTTTAGGAAAAAAAAAAAAGTAGGTACAAAGACCCACTCTAGAAGTTTTTAGGAAGGCTTTGGAGGGGAGCAGTCCAGATCAGGAAGAGGTGATTTGTCCTGAGAAAAGGTAATTTGTTTTATGACAACAGGAGAAACAGGTTGGAGCAGGAAAAGGATTCCATCAACTCTTGTTTTCACGAGTCCTTGGTAACCAAGTGTTGTGAAAGCCTGGGCTGACAAACACGCTGTGTTGCTTAGTGTTGTCAGTCAGACAGACAGTGGAACTGGCCCAGCAAAGATTGAAGTGGGTGAATCTCCTGTCAGCTTAGATAGATGAAGGCCCTCTTGCAGATGCTGGAGCTGGCCTGCAAGGTCTAGAAGCAGGTGGAGATCCCTCCTGTCTGAGCCAGAGACACCCCAGACATGTTTCAGCTCGGTCCCTTATGTTCAGTTTAAGCGCAGGAGCAATGTGTCCTGCTCATCTGGCTGGAATCTCCAGCACCTTCACAGCATTTGGGCTTCTTGCCTGGAAAAATGCTGATGTCAAGTGATGATAAACAGTAGCGTTACGGGGTTTTAAGGCCTGTCATCAACCTTTAACAACTGTCTTTGATTTTTTTGGTAGCCCTTCGGTCACAACCAGTCACAGCAAGATATTCTGCAGGAGAACACAATTCTGAAAGCTACCGAGGTGCAGTTCCCTCCAAAGCCAGTAGTCACACCAGAAGCAAAGGTAAATCATCTTGCAGCGAGTTTGATCACTGTGTATGTGTGTCAGTCAGCAATCAGCACTGGCAGTTCCTTCCTCTGAGTTTCCTTAAAACCAGCAGAAAGTTCTGCATTTAATGCTTGCCTCCTGCAGAGTGGTCAGTGGCTTTGCTGTGTTGTAGTTGTCAGGCTGAGGATTGCAGAGAGAGCAGCGTGTGCCTCGGCCCGTGCTCTCTCCCAGTAAAAGATGAGCTTCTGGTGTAGGAACTGGGCTGTCTCTGTGGTCACTGGGGAAGGAATTTCAGCGCTGGGGTTGTCAGATTGGCCTTGCTCCCAAAGAGTTGTCTGTCAAAGAAAGCTTCCCGTGTCTGTCCATCTACTAATTCTTGTTTCGCCTTTGGGGTATGTGCAGGCATTTATCAGACGCTGTTTGGCCTACCGAAAGGAGGATCGGATAGATGTCCAGCAGCTGGCCTGTGACCCATACTTGCTGCCTCACATCCGCAAATCTGTATCCACAAGCAGCCCAGCTGGAGCTGCAATTGCATCAACCTCTGGAACATCCAATAACAGCTCTTCAAACTGAGACAGAGTAATAGGCCAAAAAACTGCTTGAGAAACCGGCAAAAAGACTTTCGGAAACAGCTTTGGAATAGAGGAATCTGCAAGGGTCTCAAGAAACCTGTACCAGGTGCTTCTTTTCTCTTGCTTTTTTCCATCCATAGAGCATGACAACATCAACTCTCATCAAGAAAACCTTCGGCATCTAGGCCAAGCCATGCGGATAGGAGATGGCTTGAGGTTTATCCAGTAAGTGACCACAAAGGGTGGCTGCTCTGAGCAAGGAGGGGAAACTCAAGAAAATACAAAAAGACATGGTTCCATGTACTGTGAACTTCTGAACATGCAGCCTTGGGGAATCCAGGACGCCGTGTGTGCTTCATATGAAGAATGTGGACTTTGGAAAAAGACTGGGCTAGTCCAGTGTTGATATTTAAACATTGTTCTTTTTCTTTTAATAAAGTTTAGGTAACATCTCCTGAAAAGCTCGAAGCACCAAGGTTCAGCTGGGGATGGTATATGACTCTTTGCCCTTTGGAGGGGAAAAAAGTTGATCCTGCCTGTTCATGGCACTAGAGTTAGTGTTTTACCCCTAATTAATTTCAGTTTTTTAAAAATAACAATTTTTTGGAAGAAAACAGTTTTCTGGTCTCAAAGTGAAACCCATATTAGCAGGTTCATGGCAGCGTTCATTCTGCGGATGGTGCAGCTTTCTGCTCCCTTGGGGTGGCCTCTTATGAATAATTCACCTTCTCGGGAGGGCGGTGAAGCCCACGGGAGAACAGGCCTGCGTAGATCTCCTGTGATCAGAGCGGATCACACCTCAGACTGCCACAAGGTTTTCAGCTGCTGCTTCGTAGCGCTCTCAACGGTTGCACCTATTTAATTTATTTGAAGTGCTGTTCTTTTTGAAAACGCACCCTGACATGTTCACGACGCGCTCTGCGCTCGTGAGCGTGATACCTGCTGACTGTTGAAAAGGCAGGTGGCAAACGGGAAAGAATCGGAGCACAGCTCAGTTGATCGCAGGTGTGATCTGTGCTCACGCTGTACTGTACATACCTTGTTCGTGTTATAAACATCTGAGGCTGAAGACTTGTCTGCTCTTCTCAGTTAGGTGACCTGGCAGCAAAGCTTCCTTTCTCCCTTAACACTTTCCTTTTAAATCTTGCTGACTTTCCTAGCTTGCTGCCATCGCTGCATCCGATTTCAAATGAGAGGGAATGAGATAATGTTCTTGAAGGGAGCAAACACTCTTATTATTTTTGTCTCCCTTCTGTAATCTGCCCGGAGGGGTCTTACACCTTCAGCTGGAGTCTGCCTGCTGTGAAATGCAAGCCTCTTGTCCCTACTCTGCCCCCTTTTCCCCCCACATTGAAGGAAAACAGAAAACACACACAAAAAGCACAGCACTTGAACATGTGGCAGCCAGGTTGGAGTGCTCCTAACATGTGGCAGGAGTTCATTGCCAGAAATATTTAAAGATGCAGTGTGCAAGAGCAAGGTTTGTCTCAGGAGGGAGCTGAGTGGTGCACTACCGCAGTTCAGGGTGGTGTTTTAAAAACAAATTGCCCTGTGCGCACTTCCTAACCCAATGCCCAGACCACCGTGGTGGGGACTGTCCTCTGCGCGGCACCTCCAGCGTTGTTCCCGCAGCTCCGGCAGCGCGTGGGCTGTTTGGGGCGCTCAGCGCCCGAATGGCATTCTCGTGGCAAGCGATGTTCTCCGTCACGCACTTTCAGAGAGAACTACCACTTCCCTGCCTTACTATAAGCCATCGTCTGCAAATATTATGCTTAAACCTGATCAGGAACTTTTGGTCAACTGAAAAATGGAGGAGTCTGTTGAACTTCAGCAACGGACCTGGGAAGTGGAGAACCTTGCCGCTTTGATTTTTTTACTACTATTTTTGTAGTGACTCTTGGGCTTTTAATTGGATGTATTCACTTGCAGCTGCATTACGGTGGTCTCTAAACTGTAGTGTTTTAAACAAAGAAAAGAAATACTGCATCTTTAAATCCTCAGCCATAATATCTTAGCCCTTTCCATCCCTGCTGCTCTGTTCCAGAAGTTAACTGTTTAGCAAGCAGCACTTCGACATGTCTATTCAGCCTCTGTCAGGCGAAATCAGGGTTGATGCTTCATCCCATTTGCTGAAACTGATGATTTGGTGTCTGTCGGCATCGGGGAGAATTCTAAAAGGGTTTTTTCTATCCCAGTCCCGTTGTTTCTTGGACATACAGTGTGTGCTATCTCTGTGGGTGTGATTAGTTTTGTGTCAGATGCATTTATTCCTGCTGTGCGACACCCATCCAGGGGCCTGGGGACAGCGTTGGCCTTTCCCCGGGGCTGATAGCAGTGAAGAACCCTGGTAGAATTCCGGCTGCGACACTTCCTTGTTAATATGGGTTTCACTTCCAATAACAGACCCTATTGCCACACTGTTCATTTACTTAAAGAAAAGTGTATGAAGAATTTGTAACTTAAACCAGGCCAGACTGTTTTGGCTCTACCCAACAGATGAGACATGGATATTAAAATAAGTTTTAAGAAACTGATTTGCCTGGCTCTTAACTGCTTTGCTCTTTGTAGCGTTGGCACGAGCTCTCTTGCAGTGGCTGCGCGGAGGTGACACGGGACAAGATGAGGAAGGATGGAGGAAGGTTGCATTCAGGAGCTCAGAGCAGCAAGATCTCCGCATCTGAAGGGGGAATCACTGAAAATTACTGTGTGTTATTTAATTTCCGGCATTGATCTTGTTCTGGAAGATTGAGACAGACATCCAAGGTGAGTTTGTCGCTCACTGCCAGTAGAGTAGCAGCTGCCTTAAGAAACTATGTATGTTTGAGACGTAAAAAACACCTTTTCTTGTCTGTTGATGAAAATTTGCGTTGAACTCCCGTGCCCTGGCTGGCTGTGCCGAGCCGGTGGCCGCAGCCTGTCGGCCGCTCCCCCGTCCCCAGGCGCCCGAGGCTCCGGTCTCAGTCACCCAGAATAACCACGTTGAGCAGTGACGAGGAACTCCGCTCCTTAATTTATGGCTGAGCCTTGTCAGCTTTAAAAACATACAATAGAAAATGAAAAAGGACCTTGGCAGCTGAAGACGTTGAGTCTGCTTATATCTGGACTAATAACCGGGGAGCGCCAGTTTGCGTGCCCAGCTCCTCCGCGGGCATCTCCCGACCTCTCTGCGGGGCATCCCCAGCACGAAGCGGGGTGGTACCTGCCCACCGGAGCCTGGTTCCTCCGGAGGAAGAGTTTCAGGGGATCAGGGTTTCTCTGCAAACCTGACGTCACCCTCGCTGCACTTAAAGTCAGCTTTCGGCTGAGCGCGAGTGAAACCGAACACCGAGAGCAGCTCGGCTCCCTCCCCGCTGCTGCAATTGATTATTTTTTGGCCCTCTGTGCCAGTTTTGATGATGCGACACAGATTTGGGCAGGGGGAGGCGGCGGCAGCCTTTCAGCAGCGAATGCACAAGCATCCTGCGGTGGCCAGGCCTCCGGGCCAGGTACCCAGCACGCGTGCGCAGCGTGCCCGGGAGCAGGGACGTACACGGGATTACGCGCTCAGCTTGATGCCAGCGGGAATGAGACTTACGGAGGGGCTGCCTCGCTGGATGCTTTGCCTCCTACGCTAGCGGTTAGGAGTCACGCTATGAAATGAGCTTCCTTCTGCCAAATGGGCCAGTCCCAGTTTATTTTGTGACCTGGCAAACTCTCGACACAAGGTTTGCTACCGCTGCCAGTGTCTCCCTGGGGTTTGCTGCTGGAGGATGTTATTTTCTGGGTGCTACGCGAGCCTGGCTCAGCAGCCTTGACTTAAACCTTCCCGCTCCCAGTGTGGAGAGGGAGAGGAGACTTGCAGCGTGTGGAAGCAGGACCTAGCACAGCCCTCTCTCCCACCCGGCCCGGAGGTGCCTTTTCTACTAAATGCTGAGGAATCTTTGCACCTACGCCCTGAATTTCCACCGCTGCACATGGATGTGCCCACGGCCTCTGCTTCGCCTTGGCCCGGGCTCTGCTCTTGGGGGCAGCTGAGTGCCCCACGGCCATCGCCCTGGGTGGGGGCGAGAGGCCAAGCAAACGCGGAGCCCCTCGGCCTCCCCTCGCCACGTTCACACCCAGGAACAGGCGTCTTGGCCACAAGGACGCTATTGTCTGCGCCGGGCGGGGGAGTGGGAGCTGGGACCGGGGCTGAGACACACTCTTGTTTCATGCATTAACTGCGCGGGGGCGCTAAGGATGGGAAAAGCCGCTGGCGCGTGCTCTCTGGTGAGGAGCCGTGTGCTGCTGCCAGCGCCGCACGCTCCTCCATGCTCCTCTTCGCTCCCAGCCCTGCATCTTGCCGTGGGATGGGTTGCCGTGGCCTTTCTTCTCCCTCCATCCTCTGGCTGCAGCTTAGTGTTTCTGTTGCTCCGTTGCTCCTCGTTTCCAAACACCAGCCCGCTGCTGCGTCACTGCGGGGGGGGCTCGGTGCTTTGAGCTGGTCCAGTAAAGCCTAAAAACAAAGGTTAGCCACCAGTGTGTGGGATGAGCCTCGCCAGCCCGCAGGCAGCCCTGGCTCGGAGCTGCTCTCCCATCAGCTGTTATTTGGGCTGCAGGGACGGGGCAGAGGGGTGCTGTGGTCCAGCTGGAGCTAAAAAGGTGCTGGATGGATGGATGGATGGAGCTAAAAATGCAGGAATGCTGTGGGGAGCAGCAGGGTGAAGACGGGGAGACTTGGCCTCGCATGCTGGCTGGATCTCCCATCCCCACTTGAGCAGCCGCAGGGAACGCAGGCGGCGGGTTTATAAGGTGCTTGGCTCTGGTTTGCATTCATGGGAAGAAAAAACCCAGCCCTGCTCAGCCCTGTCCTCTCTTGACCAAAGCCGCTGGCTGCGCAGGAGCCCCGAGCGCACGCTGGCCAGTGTCCACGGGACATGGGCTGCCGTGTCGGCAACCTCCTCGCTCTTGGCCTGGCTCAGCTTTGCATCGAGATCAGGGCTCAAAAACCTGCTTTGTTCAGCATTGGCTCATCCCGGCTCCTGCTAATCTTGAAAATCCACCCGCTCGCACCCAAACGCGGGAGACCGGCTGGGAGCGATGCCAAAACCCCTCCAAGCTAAAGGGACCGAAAGGAGATGGCGAGGAACAGAGGTGTCCATGGCTCAAGGTAAGGCAGTGGCGGAGGTGGAAACGAAGCATCTGGGGCTGACTACGTGGCCGCTGGACCGTGCCGCTCCTGCTGGAAGGGCCACGGGACAGGGTGGGAGCTCCGCTCCCCGGTCCCGTCCCCTCTTCCGGCGGGAGGAAGATGCCGTTCGGGATGTGCTGTCCTCCACCGCTCTCCAGCTGCCTTCCCTCCCCGCTCCACCACCCGGCTCTGCTCATTTGCTCTTGAGTCATGCGGAGAAAGTGTTTTTCTAAAAGGCGAATTTCTTTGCAAATGGCTGGAATTCCTCTCTGCCCCTTTGCAGGAGCCCCGGGGAGGAAGGAGAGGCGGCAGGCTCGGAGGGCAGCGCTGCTCCCCGGGCAGCCCCCGGCCTCGTCTCGCCCCCGCGGCGGAAGGGCAGGGATCTCGGCGCTGGCCCTCCCAGGGCTGGAGCGCCCTGAAATTCCTCGTGGCAGCTTTGAGAGAGCACATCTGGTTTTAATAAATTATTTGCAGCTTGAACTTGCCTGACTTTTAAGGGCTGCAGAAGAGAGAGCAGCGAAGAGCCCCGAGAGCCGCAGCATGGGGAACCCACAAAGAGGACCCCCTTTGCGGTGCTGGGAACGAGGGGGGTTGGGGAGGGATTTGGGGAGGGGGTCAGGGGCTGGAGGGACCCCAGCAGCTGGCAAAGCCCCGTCTGCTCCTCGCAAGGGCTGAGGGGATGGTGAGTTTGGAGGCAGGGAAACGGCCCTTCTTTTTGGCCGGGATCCTTCTACCCGCAGCTGGGTGTCGAGCAGAGCTGGGGCTTATCTTAAATACTGTGTTTCTGCCCTCAGGCGAGGAGCGCGGGGAGCAAACTGCAGTGTAGGGGAGGGTGTCCCCCCGACACCTCCCGCTCGGTGCAGCCCCGGCCGCCAGCGCTGAGACCCTCTCCCGGCGCCGAACCCATCGGCGCTTGGGAAAACCAAACCCTCAGGAGCATCAGCGTCACCCGTGCACCCGATGGCCACCAACGTGCCCGGGGCTGTGGAGGAGCTGAGCCCCTGCACGGTGTCCCCAGGCTCATCCTTGGAGGGAAGGCTGCAAATGCAATTTGGGGATGAGTCCCCTGCCGTACCCCGCCGTGCTGGGGGATGTGTCAAGCCCCACGTCCCAGCGAGGGGGCTGCCAACCACCCCTCGCTGGCCGCAACACGGAGCCCGGCAGGGGGCTCCCCGGGGGGGGAAAGCCCTCTCCACCGCTGGGACTGGGGCTGCCCTGGCCGTCCCCCGCCTGCCTCCAACGGGTTGGGAGCGACGTGGCCTTCCCCTGCTGCCGGCGCGGGGGAGAGAGGAGCCAGCAGACGCCGAGACGGCCTCTTCCCTAAGCAGTGACCTCAGCGCGGCGGCGCTTGCCAGGTGGGTGTTGATCTTGGCCCGGCCGGTCCCGTTCGGGGGCCAGGATGAGGCCGGGGCGGTGCGGACGGAGGGCTGAGCTCGCGGCAGAGCCTGGCAGGTGCTGCCCATCCCCGGCTGCCATTGCCACAGCCAAGCAAAGCCCCGTGGCACCAGCAGCCCCTCGACAGCCGCCGCCTGCAGGAAGGGCTTTGCACTCCAGCACTGCTCTCCCGGAGCCCCTCGGTCCTGCGGGGAGCGGGGGTCACCCCTGGAAGAGCAGGATCGAGCAGGACGTGCAGCCTCCGTGGTCAGATACGGTACCCCCGCGTCCTCCCTGGGCTCAAAAATTAGACCTTTTTGTTGGGCCTGCTGGTCCTCAGAGGTGGCTGATGGGTTGGTACAGATCCTTTCACCAGAGCATCTGTGGATGAGAGCATCGGTGCTACGGACGCTGCCCTTGTGGTCCACAGCTCCCCAAATCCTGTCCTCGAACACCTCTGGCATGAGCAAACACCACACGTGCCCCATATCAGCCCCAAAGTCAGTAACTTGCTGGGTGCCACCCGAATGGCTGCGTCCCACAGCTCGTTAGCGACATTTATTTTCCAGTCTGTGGGAAGCTGAGCATCCCCCATTATCCATTTTCTGCCAGCGCTGCCAATTAGGGCACACCTTTAACCAAAGGTGAGTGAGCAGCACGCATCCATCTCCAGAAATATTTTCCAAATCCCTCTGCAGGGGGACTTTAACTCGAGCTGATGCAGTTTCACCCCGTCCCGCTGCAGCCCCTCCACTGTGACCATCCCCGCACAGTACGTTGCCAAAAAATAGCATTTCTTTTTCCAACTAGGGGACAGATACAGATGCTCCGACTGCAGGAATTGGCCGCGGACACTGAATGTCCCAAGTGCCGGCTATACCCGGGACAAGCCCATCGCTCCCACCCCTCGCCTGGTGCAAAGCGCTCTCCTGAGAGCACGGCCGGCGGCGCAGTCGGCCATCCCCTGCATGCGGCCGCCTCTCCTCGTCTGGCAGCAACTCGTTAGGGCCAGAGAGGTCAGACAGCTTGGAAACATCCCAGGGGAAGGGAAAAATGCATTTCCTCCCGATTCGCTCCGACGAGTAGCAACTGAACTGGTACTAAACCGGATTAGGAGGAGAGTGGGTGAGGAGCTGTTGGCCCATGTTGAAGGAATTAATTATTAGGAAGTGCTAATTATGTTCTAATCACAGGGACCTCCAAGACGTGGGATGAACCAGGCCAGGAGGCAGCGATGCTCTGTGGGATCTGAAGCCTTTCGGCTCTGCCATGTCCCCTCCTTCAGGTGGGATTTGCCTCCCGGGAAAGGGATGCCAGGTTTGTCCGGGGTGGATGGAGGGTCCCACTCACGGGACATCACAGCTCCATCACGTCCAGCCGCTGGCGCCTCGGTGGGTGACATCCCCTGGGAGCAATATTAGGGTTTAGGGTTGGGAGTGAGGATCTGGGCAATCCCCTCCTCTGCTCCGGGCTGTCGCACTCGCTCCCCGTGGGCAGCCCCCGGCGCGCGTCCAGCCACGGAGGGTGAGCGAGGCTGTTCTCCCGGCGCTGCCTCAATTAAAAAATAATCCCTGGCTTAAAAAACCCAACAGCCCAGATGCTGATGTGTTTAATTGGGGCCCCCCCCCCGGGAGGGTTTGCATCCCCAAAGCCCGTCCTGGCACCGGTCTGCGGGTCCTTCCTGCCTTGCTGGGAAACAACAGATTCATTTATTTTCACAAGAGCGGCCAAACAACACGTGGCTGGCTTACACGCGCCTCCCCGCGTCGTGCCGTCTCGGGGCCGGATCCCGCTCCCTGCTCGAGGGAGCACCGCTATCCTCTTGGCTTGATTAAAAGCATCGTCTCGCCCGAATTTCGCACGGCAGTGTCTGCGTGGCGAGATCTGACGTGCCTCCGCCCGCGCTGCCCAAATCCCTGGAGTGCCCAAGGAGGACGTGAGGCCCCTGCATCCTTGGGGATGCTCCCATGGGATGGGTACCGCAGGCACCACCTTTTCTGCACCGGTGCAACCAAATCTTTGCACCGTGTCACGTTGCAGTGCCGCGGGCAATGCCAGGAGAGCAGCTGGACCCTCTCAGCCATCAGGAGAAGGAGTTGTTTGCTGTTTTCACGTGGCGCTGAGCACAACCCTTGGATGCGGGAGCACACAGCGGGTCCCCCTGTGCCACTGCCCCGGGACTTCCCAGCAAAATCCCGAGCAAAAAAGCTCAACATACCCAACGTGGGTCCCACCACGCTTCCCATATTCCCACCTTCCCTCTCAAAGCTTTCTTGAGTGCTCCAGAACCGGAGGAGAACCGGCTCTCCAGCGGCGGGGCAGGGCCATGCCCAGGTGAGCCCGTGCGCAGCCGCTCCGTGGCAATCCTCTCCTCCCAGGTTTCAGGGATTGCAGGCTTTTATTTGGTTCAAGCCACTTGCGATGCTGAATCCCTTCCAGGTCCCTCGTCTGACCTGTTACCTCCAGCAGGACATGAGCACCCGCGCTGTTTTGGTGGCGACGGTTTTTAAGGTGCGAATGGCTTTTAGCACTGAAGGAACACCCCCACCCCGAGCAGGAATCCGCGGTGCCCGTGTGGCTCCCGTGGCAGAGAGCCTTCTCGCGCAGAAACACGCAGCCCAACGGCCCTACAAAGCCGGGAAAATGCAGATTTCCAGCGTGTTCCACATACGCTGCCTTCTCTGCATGGCTTTCGGCGCTGCGCAGCCCTGCCTAGAGGGGAGGTGTAAAAAAAAAAAAGAAAAAAGTTTTAAAAAATATTTAAAAGTTTTTAAAAGCCTTTTATATTCAGCTCTTGAATATGGGATATATCCACATCAGATACTGTGCGATGCCCTTGGCCCCATGCTCCTCGGCAGAGTCCTGGGGAGCCGCAGGGCTGCACCACCACCCCAGGGCTGGAGGCCGCTCTCCGGGCAGGGTGGGAGGGAGGAGCCACAATCACAGAACCATGGAATGGTCTGGGTTGGAAGGGACCTTAAAGACCATCCAGTCCCACCCCCCTGCCCTGGGCAGGGACACCTCCCACCAGCCCAGGGTGCTCCCAGCCCCGTCCAACCCGGCCTTGGACACCTCCAGGGATGGGGCAGCCACAGCTTCTCGGGGCAGCCTGCGCCAGGGGCTCACCACCCTCACAGTCAACAATTTCTTCCTCATATCTCATCTCAGTCTCCCCCCTTTCAGTTTGAAGCCATTCCCCCTCGTTCTATCACTACATGTCCTTGCAAAAAGTCCCTCTCCAGCTTTCAACGATGTCACGGAGGAGTGGAATGCACCGCACTCAAGAGAGAGAAGCAGCGATACATTTTATTGAGGTAAAATCATTTGACAGAGTTCAATAAATTTGATGGAATGTAACAAAGTTTAACAGCGGTTTACCAAGGTTCAGTAAGTTTGATGGCAAGGTTCACCTTACTAATTACTGCATGGAAGAAACGTACAGAGGAAAACTGAGTGAGAATGGAGTTAGAATGATTCACACAGAGACCGGAGACGCGAAGGAAGACCCTCCCGGTGAGTCAGGAGGTTCAGAGCGGACCCCCTTCATTTCTAAACCCCTGACGGCGCCGAGGTGCGGCCAGGTCCAATCTTAGTCTCAGACTTGGACAACAGTTTATATCTAATGGAATTATCCACCCAAAGTTCAAAATAACTCATCTTGAGTCGCTACATGGATTAGCAATGGTTCGTTAGTGTTAATTCAGCATCCTATCAGTCCCCCACCGAGGATCTGCAGTGAGGAAGGGATCTCTTCGCCTTGGGCAAGGAAGGATCCCGTAGTCTCGGGTACGGGATCGCAAACCTCACGAGGTGTCCCCGCTCGAGGGGACAGTCACTGGGCATGCGGGGCTCAGACTGGGCCCATGCCGACACCAGTACGTAGAGTGAAGCAGCCGGCTGCTAGTCAATCTTCATGTTAGCTCTGGTATCTCGCTCCGTACTTGGGTGATCTTCCATTTCGAGCTTCAAAACCACCTCTCAAAATATCTTTTTGAGGCACCTTCGCTGCCTCGCACGGGCGCCAGGAGCGCTCCAGCTCGCATGTTCACCGCAGGACCTGGACCTCATTGCTCCTTAGTCAGCCTGAACCAAGGTACGGCGAGGCGGCCAGTGTATCTGTCAGAAACGGGCTGTGTCCGGCCTCCGCGTCCCCCACCCACAGGTGAGCCGGGAGCTGCCCGGCTCTGTGCCGCAGGGATGGAGGGACGGGGGGGGATGCAGCGGGGTGGCTTGGCAATCTGTGCTTGGGATGAAATAACCCCTCCAAACACCCAGAGGTGCCACCCAAACTGCGCTGTGGCAGCTCGCAGCAGCCCTTGGCTCCTCTCGCCGGCGGAGGTGGACTCCTACGCTGAGGTCGCGGGCCGGGGAAGGCTCACGGCTGAGCGAGACCCGACGTGGGGCGGGCGGCACCATGGGCATGTCCCACACGCCCTCGGGGGCGTCGAGGCTGCGTAGCCCCTGGGCGGGGGGAGCCAGCCCTCCCCGGGGCTTTGCAGGGATGCACTGGCCATCCTGCAGAGCCCCTGCTTTGCCCCCAAGCCCCACCATCACCCCCGAACCCCACCTTCACCCCCAAACCCCATCTTCCCCAATCCCACCTTCTCCCCCAAACCCCACCTTCACCCCCAACCCATCTCCCCCAAACCCCACCATCACCCCCAAACCCCACCTTGACCCCTGAGCCCCACCATCACCCCTGAGCCCCACCATCACCCCAAACCCTGCCTGGACCCCAAACCCCACCATCACCCCCAAACCCCACCATCTCCCCCAGACTCCCCCACCACCCCAAATCCCACCTTCACTCCATAACCCACCATCACCCTTGAACCCCACCATCACCCCCAGGCCCCATCTTCACCCCAAACCCCACCATCACCCCAAACCCCATCACCCCCCAAACCCCACCATCACCCCTTCACCCCAAAACTCACCTTCACCCCAAAACTCACCTTCACCCCATAACCCATCATCATCCCAAACCCCACCATCACCCCCAACCCCACCATTACCCCCAACCCCATCACCCTCAAACTCCACCATCACCCCAAACCCCACCATCACCCCCAACCCCATCACCCCTAAGCCCCACCATCACACCTTCACCCCAAAACTCACCTTCACCCCACAACCCATCATCACCCCAAACCCCATCACCTCCAACCCCATCACCCTCAAACTCCACCATCACCCCAAACCGCATCATCACCCCAAACCCCACAATCACCCCCAACCCCACCATTACCCCCAACCCCATCACCCTCAAACTCCACCATCACCCCAAACCCCACCATCACCCCCAAGCCCCACCATCACACCTTCACCCCAAAACTCACCTTCAGCCCACAACCCATCATCACCCCAAACCCCATCACCCCCAACCCCATCACCCTCAAACTCCACCATCACCCCAAACCGCATCATCACCCCAAACCCCACCATCACCCCCAACCCCATCACCCCCCAAACCCCACCATCACCCCTTCACCCCAAAACTCACCTTCACCCCATAACCCATCATCACCCCAACCCCCACCATCTCCACCAGACCACAACATCACCCCCAAACCCCCCGTAACCCCCCGCCGCCCCCAGCCGCTCCGCGCCGCGGTGCGCTGCAGCGGGACGGGGATCCCCCGGCGGCGCCCCCGCCCGGCCCCGGCGCCCCCCGGTCCCCCCGCCCCGCTCCGCCGCCGCTGCTTCGGGCCGGGCCCACCGGCGGGGGCGGCGCGGCTGCGGCTGACGCAGCGTCTGAACGCGCCGCACACGCTTCGCTTTTTGGTTTTTTTTTTTGTTTTGAGTTTTTTTTTTTTTTTTTAATTTTTTTTAAACTTTTTTTTTCTTCTTCTTCCCCCTCCTTCTCCCCTCCCTCTCTCTTTTCAGTGTCCCTCCTCCTCCTCCTCCTCCTCCTCCTCCTCCTCCTCCTCCTCCGTCCCCCTCCCTCCCGCCCGCCCCTCCGCCGTCCCCCGGCCCCGCCGAGGGAGCAGCGAGGCCCCGAGCGGAGCGGAGCGGAGCGGGGCAGCGCCGGGCATGGGGCGCTGCTCGGCGGCACCGCGGCCCCTCCGCGCCCCCCTCTGCTGCCTCCTCGGCCTCCAGCTGGTGCTCGGCGCTGCGCACCCAGGTGGGACCCCCCCTCCGTCCTCCCCCCCCCCCCCCCCCCCCCCGAGTTAGTGAGCATTTGGGGGGGGAGAGGAGGGAAAGCAGCGCGGGGAGGGATGGGGAACCCCCCCCAGCGCGGCTCCGCGGGGCGCTGCCCCGGGGAGGGGGGCGGCGGCGGGACCCCGGCGGGGCGGGGGGGGGCGCTTGGCTCCGGCGCGGTTCACATCGCTCCGGTTTATTTCCTCCCGGGATGTTTTATTTGCTTTTGTCGCAGTTTGTTTTACTCCATCCTCCTTCGGTCGCGGTTCGTTCCGCCGCGTTTTGTTTTCTCCGGTTTGGCCGCGTCGCTGTTCCTCCTCGTTCTGCCGCGTTTTCCCTCGCTTTTATTATTTTTAGTTTAACTCCCCGCGCCGTGCGGCCACGCAGCGTCTGGCGAGCCTGGCGGAAACGCTTCCGCGGCCGCGGGGGGAGCCTGGGGAGGGGGGGGGGGGGGGGGGGGGCCGGGGGCGGCCGCCGGCCCGCAGCGTCCCGCAGCCCCGCTCCGGCCTTTTGTCTCCCCGGGGAGGGCAGTTCGCGGAGGGGGAGGTCGGGAAGGGGCCGAAGTGTTTTGTTGGGAGGTTTCCTCCCTCTGACCCCCCCCTCCCCCCCCTTCTCCCGGTGCGTTAATCCTATAGAAAAGTGCCCCGCGGGATCGGGGCCCGAGTGGGTATTTGCAGACTTCCTTTTTTTTTTTTTTTTTTTTTTTTGCCCCGTAACTTCTCACAATAAATCCAACGGGTTGTAGGGGATTTTTTTTTTGTTGTTTTCTAGGGTTTTTTTTTAACTTTTTGAAGACACCATGTGCCAGATGCCTGAGGCTCCTCGGGACGGCCCCTGGAATTGCCATTTGAGACACTTTTTACCCCGGGATAGTCTCGCACAGAAGTGAGGAACGGCTTTTGTTCCTTCCTTGGATTAATTTGGCCCTATTGAGAAAACTTTTTTTTTTTCCCTCCCCAAAAAAAAGAGCAAAATTGGCTACTTTCGCCTGAACAATAACAACTCTAAACCCTTGGCCTATTTTATTAGAGGACGTTTAGCAAATCCAAAGCAGATTTGGAAACGGCAGCACGGGAGGGCACTGTTCCCCTCTTCCTCCCCCCCCCTTTGCCCCCCACTTTCCCCTCTCCCCCCGGCCCAGCAGCCGCCCGGGGCTGAGCATCGCAAGGGGCAAACCCGGGGTTGCCGGCGCTTTGTGGTGCTGCCGTTGGGCGCCGGTCCCGTGCCAAGACAGGGATGCAGCCCGGGATCGGCAGCGCGCGGCCGGGAGAAACCGCTTGTCTGAGAGATGGAGAAAGGCGACAGCGATGGGGAAGAAGACACCCCCCCCCCCCCCCCCCCCCCGCCCCGGTACCCTGGGGCATCCCGGAGAGCAGTGCCAGGGTTTGCTGCTGGTTGGAGACATCTCAGCTGAACCTCCGATGTTCCGCAGCTGAATTCCTGTTAAACCTCCCCATAATTTCCTTGAGGGCCGCGAATTCCTCCTTTTGTGGCTTTTAAGGGGGTTACTTGATTTCAGCAGGGCTGAGCTACCTGTAAGGAGCGATTCTGGCTGTTTCGCCCTGAAGAATGTCGGTGGGATCCAGGTCTGGCGAGTGCCGCGAGCCGGAGGACAGAGGCACCTCTGTGCCGGCGGTTCGTGGCGGCGCGGTGAGGCGGGAGCGCGGTGGCAGCCGACCCCGCGCCGGGTGAGGAACAAGGCGGCTTTGAGCTGCCTGCGGCCCGCGGTGCTGTGCTGCTCCCGCTGAGCGTCCCGCTGGCGCGGGGGTGCGGACACCCCCAGTTCCCCCCTGCCCCATCCCCACTTTCCCGCTGCTCTCCCCGGCACGGCCCCGGCTCGGACCCGGTGGGCGAAGGGGACAGGGGATGGCGCCGGTGGAGGTGCCACGTCCGAGGTCGCCCAGTGCCAGGCTGGGTCTGCAGCTGGGAAGGGACCCTCGCTGGGATTTTGGGATCGGGGTGGGTGAGTCCCTTGAGCGCTGTGCAAGGACGCTCTCGGCGGGCGCTGGCCTGGCAGACGGCGTTGCTTTCCCCAGGGAGCCAACGCTTCCTTGGGGGCTTCACGCCAAACCCTCACCTCTGGGACAGCCGGGAAGCTGCAGCAGGGCTTTTGGCAGGAGGTTTGTGTCTCCTCGGTGTTATAGCGCTGCCAGCTGCCCTGTGTCTGCGGCGGGGCTTGGGCACCCACGCGTCTCTCTTGGGGAAACTGAGGCAGCAGCTCCCGTCCCACCACGGCTGCAAGCGGGAACGGGGTCCCCGCGGCGGCGTGGGGACGCGGTGCTGCCGCCGGTGCTTTGGATCAGCTTCTCCGCTCGTTTGGTGCCCTGTGCGGGACCAAGCGCCTGCGGCCGCGAGCAGGAGCTGCCGCCTCGGCTTTGCGGCGAGGGAGGGGGGCGAAAGGGACCCGGGGAAGAATTTACAGCCTGTAAAACAAACAGAGCGGCCTTTGCGTGAAGCTCCCTCCCCGTTTCCCTCTTTGCAATGGAAACAGCTTGTGGCATGGCAAATGCGGCTCTGAGAAATTATAACTCACTCTTCGTTGGATTATTTGGGAGCAGCAAAGGGGAATGGAGATGTCGGCTCCATTCAAGCAGCGGGTCCGTGCCTGGCAGGGCGCAGGGGGTCCGTGCCTGGCAGGGCGCAGGGGACAGCCGGGGACCTCGCCGCCCCGGCACGCTGGCAGGCTCAGCAGCCGGCCGGGCGGGACGGGGCCGAGGGATGGCCGCTTGCGCAAGAATTGCAAGAATGAAAAGCAAAAAGAGATGTAGCCTTGGGTACAAAGCTGTCCCCTTCCCGCAAAGCCACCTGGGGCGGTGTGGTGGCCCCGGCAGGTTTCCCTGGTGGAGGTGCTGCCCGGGGACACCTTGCTGGCACGCGAGAAGGTGTTTTCAGGCACGAGGTCCCAGTGATGGTTCAAGCCACGTTGCGGGTTTCTCTCTTCCTTTTTATTTCTGGCTGGGTTTTGCACCTTTCCCTGCAGGGCAGAGGCACGCTCCTGCCTTCCCTCTTCTTTAAATATTCTCCAGGGAAACATTTTCCCCAAAATTGAAGCCGGTGGCTGCTGGGAGGGGGTACGACTGCAGTCTGCTAAATCATCTTTTCCAGCGGATAAATCCTCAGCGGGAGGCTCCGGCTGCGGTACCTCGGCGGGTGCTCGGAGAAGGGCAGCAAAGGGCCATCGGCCGTACCAGGAGCTCTGCCGGAGGTGCCGGCGCCGCTTGCCGGGGCGTCGCACCCCGCTCAGCTCCATTCTCCGGTGGAAGCGTGTGCGGTGGCCGCCCTCGCCGCCCGCTGGAGCCCGCCCCAGCCCAGCCATTTCCTCGAAGGGTTGTTTAAGCAATTTGTAAAATTTTGTTCTTCACGTGCAGCCGAGGAGCAGGATTTTAATTAATTTGAACTGTGCCGAGACTGCGGAGCATCGACATTTTTCTCATTCTTAAGATTACTCGGAGCCCAAAAGAGACCCACACAGATGCTCTCTTTCTTAAAGGACCCATCTTTAATTAATTAAGGATTAGAAAATGATTAGTGGATTGACTTGCAAATTCTTGGGAGTATTCTTTAGCCTGGGAGCAAAAGTTTGGATGTTTGCAGGGCGCACGGGGAGTTTTTCAAGCACGATGCTCCCTTCATCCCCAGCGGGAGCTCAGTCCTGTGCTGCACCTCGTGCTGTCACAACAGGGCTGCAAATGGGATTTTTTTCCATGTAAAATGGTGTGTGCAGGATGGTGCTGAGACCAGGAACGGGAAGATCGAGCCCTTTCCTCTGCCTGAATCCAGACACGGCGGCTTTGGGCTCTGCAGGGAACAGCCCCGTTTACCCTGGTCTTACCCTTGAGGGCTGGGCACGAGGCAAGCAAAGAGCACCCGGTGAGAAAAGCTTTGTGTTAAACATCATTTTAATTGCAAAAAAAAGCAAGCTGTGGGACACCGGGGGCTGATCCTTGCTGGGCAGATGTGCTTGGTCTTGGTGGAAAAGGGGGATCCTGAGCCACTGGTGGTGCTGCTTGGGGTATTCACATCAGGACCGGTGCTGGAGAAGTAAGGGGGGAGAAAACCTCTGGATCTTCTTTTTTCACTTCTTTTGGGGAGTTTCTTTAGTAGTGTTGAAAAACTTGGTAGTCTTCAGCGAACTGTGCTGGAACCATGTCTGTGATGTCTATGGGGACACGTGTCGGGGCTGTCCCCTATGTCACATCACACCGCTGGACGTGGCTGCAAACTGGCTGGCCGGGGGGTTCTGTGCTACTGGTGGGAGATGCTTCAGGGCAAGCAAATTGGGGGCAAATTGGTGCCAAGATTTTGTGGCTGGGTGAGCAGTTGTGTGTGGGATGGGATGTTCACAGCAAGCCTGGCCACCGTGTCCCAGGAGGGGTCGTCTGGCCGGGGGAGCCCCGTCCGTCACCGCTCCTGGCTGTGCTCTTGGTGGGTCCATCGCGCTCCCCCATCCCGGCTGGAGCCCCTCAGATGGATGGCGCTGCCTTCCTCTCCCTGCGCTCCCCGGGGGGGTCGGCAGAGCCGGGATTGCCACCTCTGGATGTGTGCAGCCGCTGCGGGGCTGGAGCCTGGAGAGGGGCTGGGGGAAATCTGGGGAAGATTGACATCCTTCCCACCCTTTGCTGAGTACCGGAGGGTGGATGCTGGGGCTCCTGGCTCCCTTGTCCCCTGCCACAGCTGTGGGTGAGTCCCTCGAGCTGCCCACGGGCCAACATCCCCCATGGAAAACAGCTGGGCTTTTATTCATCTGCATCCCAGACAGGGTGCGGGGAGAATGGACTTACTAATGTCTGCAGAGAGGCTGAAACGCGGTATGTGGACCCCATCCAAAACCTTTGCGAGGCAGCAGAGTGTGAGCAGGGTGGTAGGTAGCCTTCGTGGTCGCAGCCAAGTAAGGAGCTCATCTCGTACGGCTCCCACCGTATAAACAGCAGCTTCTCTCCGCGCCGCTGCGCGAGCCAAGAGGCGTTTTTCGGCTCCAAGTGCAGGTCCTGCTGCTTCGTACCCTCAACCAGGCCATCAGGAGCTCCTCTTTTTCCCTGTAACGAGAGATCTGCTCGTTCCCCGAGGTTTATTTTTAAAAAACAAAACAACAGCCACCCCCCTCTTTTATTCTGGAATTTGGCTTGGAGTGCCTGGAGCCGCTTTCGGCCCAGTGTGGCCCCAGCCGAGCCCCGGGGCTGTGCTGGGCTGGGACGAGCCTGCGGGACCTTGGGCAGCATTGCTGGTTTGATGCAAACCACAAATTTAGGAGCATGGGAGGTGAGGGGGTCGGTGTCTGTCGGTTCTGGCGCGGATGGGAGTGGTGCCAGTGCCCCCTCCTGAGGCAGGAGTTCACAGCGTGCCATGGGGCTGCTGATCCTCTCTGCGTATCCTCCCCTTTTATTTATTTATATTTTGTTTAATCTGAAGTTCCTCTTTAAGGGGTTGCATAGAATTTATTGATGCCCAAAAGCAGCTCAGGGTGGGGGGGGGGAGGCAGAGCGGCGATGCCCTGGTGCTGCTCTCGTGCCCCGTGGTCCGTGGTGGTGGGGATGCTCCAGCTCTGCTGTCGGGAGCTCCCACGGGTACAGTTGCTGCTTTTCTTATCAGCGCGTGCGTCCCTTTCCCAGGCCTTGGAGGGACGCACAGGCTCCTTCCTCGGGCCAAAAATTGCTGCTCTTTGTGGCAGCGGCCATGCTTTTGGTCTTCTCCGCGCCGAGACCCTGGGGATGGCATCAGCAGCGCCTGGGCTGCCTGCTGGGGCGCGGATGGCAGCGGTGGTAACGCTGGGCTGTGCTGGGAGCTTCTTTCCAGGAAGAATTTAAGACAGAACTGGAGCTTTTCTGTGCCCCTGCTGCAGCCGTCGGCGGAGCCAGCCAGGCACCATGCTGGGGTGCAGCCCTGGGGTGCTGCGCTCCCAAACGTCCCCGGAGGGTGAATTTTCAGGCTGGGCCTCCCCATTGCGGCAGTTCCCTCCCCTCCTGTGGGGCTGTACCCGCCAGACCCTCCCGCTGTCCGGTAAAACCCTCCTGTACTCAACGAGCAACACTTTTTGATTCTTTTTCTGTTGTTTCTTTATTCCAGGGGGTTTTGCTTCTCTGTTGCTGATATTCCCCCCGGAGCTTGGGGCACCCCCACGTTGTTTATTGTGAATGAGCTGCCGCTTCCCGCAGCTTTTCCTCCCTCGCTGCGGTGTGGGTTTCGCAGCTGCTGCTCGTCCTCGGGCAGCAATAAGGGGCTGAAAAGCCGGTGGTTTGGAGCAGGTGGCTTGGGGCTGCTGTGCCCTGTTCTCCAGTGGGTGAGAGCACGTGAAACTGGGAGGTTCAGGCTGGAAGGAGGTCCCGTTATGCACCATGCGAGTGAAGGGTGGATTTCTTCCTGCAGGATGTTACGGGTAAAACTCTTGCGTGGGCTCGCAGATCCAAATGAAGGTGGTCGTTAGCGGGTTTGCTTTCCTTGTGTGGGGGTCTGGAGCTCCCAAGGAGCTCCTGGGTCTTGGAGGCCCAGTGGAGCCCAGTTTGCTGCTGTGGCTTGCCAGGTTTGGGGGTTTGCTGCCTTTGCCGGGTGGTTTGGAGCAAAGCACCTCCCTGGCTGTGCCTGCAGCACAGAAAACTTGGAGGAGGGGATTGTCCCCATTGCTCCGTGTGTGCTCAGCCTCCCGCACAATCCGGCTTGGGGCTGGGTTTTTCGGAGCACCCCAAATAAAGGGCGATGCTGAGTGAGAGCACCGTGGCCGGGGCGGCTGCGGGACGGGGTGAGCCCCAGTGCAGCCCCAGAGCTGCACGAAGGGCTCTGGCGCGAGTGGGTGCCACGGTGACCCTCGCAGAGGAGCCAAGGGGGTGACAGGGGGTGACAGCGCAGAGCCGGAGCGGCACCGCCACGCTGGGGCCAGCGTCGGCTTTTGGCTGCGGTCGGATGAAATTGCAGCCAGAGCCCTGGAGCTGCTCCAGCCCGGGATAACCGGGACCGGGGTCCAGCCGTAGCTTCAGTCCTCTCTTAAATTTACCCCCTGCATTTGTTGCTGGTGATGGGAGGGTGACAATGCAATGGAGCGGGGATGCTCTGGGTGTCTTGGTGTGGGTGGCCGGGCTGGGACACGCTCAGGGCAGGGTGGTGCCGAGGACACCCATCCATGCTGTGCCGCAGTGCTTTCTATGTCTACCGCCACTGACAGCCACCTCTGTCCCCTGGAGAGTCCCCGTTCCCGTTGCCTCTCTCATCCGGTGCTGCCCACGTTCCCCAAAATTGTAGGTTGCGAAGCTTTCCTTATTTGCTGTGGGGTGGTAAAGCTGTTGTGGGAAGGGTTGAGCTGAGTTCCCTTCAGTTCGGACTTTCTGCTGGCTGAAAACTTGCTTTTTTTAATTAAAAAAAAAAAGAAAAAAAAGAGAGAACCTGGAGCCAGGCAGGGGGTATATACACTGCCTAGAGGGCTGCCCCAAAGGGTCGCGGCTTCTCCATCTCTTCAGCATTCAGCTGCCAGTGCCAAAGCTGATTTCTCCTGCTGTGCCAAAGCGCGAGCATCCCGGTGTTTCCCCCGTGGGAGAGGAGAGCGTGTCTCACTCGCAGCCCCGGCTCCCCGCTGTCCCCACCGTCACGCTGCCTTGTAGCACCAGCTGGTTTCCATGCTCATACCAGTAAGCCGGAGGCAGCATCCAGGTGTCTGCGTGGCTGGGACAAAGCAGCATCCTTGCTGGAAACGTGGGGTTTCGCTTCGCTTTCACAGTTCCTCTGCAGAGGAGGAGGAGCAGGACATGGTGGAGCAGAGCTGCTCTGAGCTGGCCCTGCTCGAAAGATGTAGGATGGAGGAGGGAGAGGCACGGGGTGCGCAGGCAGCTCCTCTTTGGCGCAGGGAGGGGGAATCTGCCGGTGTTTGCCGTGGTTGGGTTTCCATAGCCGGAGGGCGGTTGGGAAGCTCTGCCGGTGGGGTTCTGAGTCTGCAGGAGGGCGTAAAAACCTGAGGAGCATCTCGGAAAGGAATCACCCGTAGCTGTGCCATGGCTGCGGAGGGCGGTGCAGGAGAGGGGGCCCTGGAAGGGACGGGTATGTTCCCGGTCCTGCTGAGATGCTCCTCTGGAGCTGCCTCCTGCGAGGGTTGGGTTTGCTCTGTGGGGTACAAGGTTGGGAGAAGGGATTCATCGATACAAACTGTCCCCATCCCACCCAACTCCACATCCATCCCCTTCATCGGCAGCTGGCTGGGAGCAGGGAGAGTTCACTCAGGCGCTCGGTTTCGGTGCTGAGCACCGTTGGTGGAGCTGGAGCCGGCCGCAGCCAGGCTGGTGCTGGGCGGCATGGCCTCTGCGGCCGCGTTTCGGAGGTTTCTCTGCAAGTGGCAGCTGGGAGATGGTCGGGAAGAGCCCGTGTTTGGCAGAATCAAGGGGCACTGCACAGAAAAAGATGGTCGGTGCCCTGGGGAGCCCTTTCCTCCATAGACGTAGAAGCCCATCAGGCTCGGCCGTGCCAGGGGTGGCATCGGGGAGGCTGAAAGCTCCTTTCAGTGCATCAGGGGCCGGACCAAGCGCCGCTGCCAGTGCCATGGGCATCAATGGGGGGCAAGTCAGCCCCGAATTCCCTGTCAATAAGTGAAAGAAAAGCGTATTTTGGTTGAAGCACAGCACGTGCCTTTGCTGACGTGTGTTGAGCTCATGTTGGTCGTCGTTCCCTGGCTCCAGCCTCACCGGGAGCAGCTCCCCGCCTGCGGTGCACAGCGGGATTGGGAAGGGGAGGAGGTGGAAGTGCTGGGGAGGTGCGAGGGCTGAGCTGGTTGTAAAGCTTTCCCATTCCTCCAGGACTCAACAGGGACGAGGGCGGGGGGGGCACATTTGGTGCCCTCTTCTGCCTGCTTCGAGCAAAGGGGCCGTGGGCTGAGCCGCCCGCAGGGTGCGGGGGCAGCCCAAAGCCCTTAGCCTATAATTTCCTACCTCCAGCTCTTCTCTTTTTAGAGTAAAATGATATTTTGTGCTTTTCCGGCCGCGGGGCTGCCTTCTGCAGTCTGGCCAGCTTCCTCTGAGCACCGTGCATGGCTGCTGTCGAGCATCGCCGTTGCACAGTGCTGCACAGCCCTGATGCGGTGCTGAGCGCCCTGACACCGACTCCTGGGGCTGCCTCCAGGGCTTTTCCGATGCACTATTAATTTTTTTACAAGGGCGGGTTAGCAGATGAGCAGAGAAGGGTGTCCCATTGCTGACCCCTGCTGCTACCAGCCACGGCGGTGCTTGCAGCAGAACAGCTTCGTCTGTTCCTAGTACCAAAGTGCCGGTGTTTGGCTCCTCGCGGCGCAGTCTGTGAGCCAGGGAGGCCTCATCCTGCCCGAGCGCTGGTACATGGGTCCAGCAGGTCGCCGCACTGATGCTGCGTCACCCCACAAGTGCTTAAATACCACCCCCCGCCGTGTCCCGGTGCTGGTGGTGGGTTACACCACCCCTCGCTGCATGCGGGAACGGGTGAGCGATGGGCTGGGTGATGCCATGGGTGATGCTGGCACGGGAGATGGGTGTTTGGTGGGGGGACGAGCCGGTCTCCTGATGTCCAGGTCAGGAGCAAGCCAGCTCCAGCTGGGGCAACACCAGCACCGGTTTAAGGGACCTGAGCTTCAGCCGGCCAAAATCAGCCCCATCTGAATTTTTTGCTTATTTTTTTCACTTGCCGTGATGTGAACAATATTTTCCAAGAAATTAAACATTTCTTCTTCCAATCGCACGTGCACAGAGCCTGGTCCCCGGAGGTCGCCATGCGAACGGGCTTCGCTTCTGTTTATTTGAGGTCATCGCTGATGTCATCTCGGCTGGGGAACGGGCCTTTTGCATCATTCCTTTGCTGGAGCCGGATTGATGCTGAAGCTCCAAAATGAAATGGGGGTGTCCTCCTTCCTTCCTCCCTCCCTCCATTTCTTTTTTCCTTTCAGAGAGGAGTCAGGAAAGTTCGCTGAGCTGAGATGTTTGTTGCTCGAATGTGCCGGAGCTGCCTGTAACAACATAGCTGGGGCAGGGTGAGGTTCCGGGGGAATAGGAAATGAAAACCTTTTCAGCCCAAAAAATTCCTACAGTGGCAAAAACCCAAAGCAAACCAAAGCTAAATATAGCGGGGCCCGTGAGTTCGCTTTGACTTCTGGTGAATGCTTGTGGTAGAAAAAAATGGCCACTTTTAAAACAAAATAAACCCCAACAAAAGTCATCTTGCTGATGTGCTGCTTTGGGCAGCTTTTTGCTGGGGCGTTGGGGCAAGAAGCAGCTGCGCGGAGCCCCGGGGGCGGCTTTTTTAACTTAGAAGGAAGCGTTTGAAGAAATAAAGTATCTTTCAAAAATGACACGTCAGCTGGAGCAATACGTCCTGGTGTGATGTCCTGGCTTTACTGGTTTATACAAGTTTTGAGGTGGATTCGCATGCTGGGGTGGCCCTTGGTGATGCTGGGGGTCGGGGAATGGCCGTGGGGATGCAGGGCTGGGCCGTCGCAGCGGGCAGGACCGTGGGACGCGCATTGAGCTGGGGTTGAGATCAGCTTTTCTCCCCTCCGCAGCTGCGCGAGCGCTTTATCTGCTGGCAGCGATTCCCCTCGTTCTGCTCCCGCCTCCCAACGCCTGGGCTGGGATTTCGGAGGGTCCCGACGCGACGTTGCATATTTGCTGGGGCCGTGCCTGCGGGAGCCGTGGCTGCGTGCAGGCATTTTCCATCACGCCCTGTTCACGCATTGGGAGACCTTCCCCCAAAGTTCTTGTTTGCTCCGCAAATTTTTTTAACGGGTCCCCAAATACACATAAAAATGATGGATGCGCTCTCTATTTCCCCGCTCTCTTTTTCTCTGCCCGGAGCAGATGGACGGTGCCGAAGCCGCTGGCGTGGGCTCCTCCGGCGCCGGCGTGGGGCTCGTTGCGATGCCTTGGGATGTTGCAGCTGGGTGCTGCCGATGGAAACTCAATTTTAAATGGCTCTGATGATGCTGTTAGAGCAAGCAAGCTCTTTGCACCGGCTCCAGTGCCCAACAGCCACTTGCTGGTGCTTTGTGGGAATGCCACACTTGGTGCAAACACCCATCCGTGTCACCCTGCCCGGAGCCCATCGTCCCCGAGGACAGGCATCGGGGCAAACGCCGGGGTTGCTTCCGCAGGAAAGCAGTGGTCCCCAGCGTGCTGGATGCTGTGCACAGGGATGCACCCCAAAACTTGCTGTGCGTGGAAGGAGAGCCAGGATGCTCTGGCAGGGCTGGGGCAATGCATGATACGATGCCGAATCCCCAGCGATGCTTTAACCCTTTATCCATTGAGGCTGAGGGAGTTGCGGGTGTTCAGCCTGGAGAAGAGAAGGCTCCGGGGAGACCTTAGAGCCCCTTCCAGTGCCTAAAGGGGCTCCAGGAGAGCTGGGGAGGGACGTTTTCCAAGGGCACGAAGTGACAGGACGAGGGGGAATGGCTTCAAACTGGAAGAGGGGAGATGTAGATGAGATCTGAGGAAGAAATTCTCTCCTGTGCGGGTGGTGAGCCCCTGGCGCAGGCTGCCCCGAGAAGCTGTGGCTGCCCCATCCCTGGAGGTGTTCAAGGCTGGGTTGGACGGGGCTGGGAGCACCCTGGGCTGGTGGGAGGTGTCCCTGCCCAGGGCAGAGGGTTGGGACTGGATGATCTTTAAGGTCTCTTCCAACCCAAACCATTCTGTGATTTTATGATTCTGTTTTTTCCCTCAGACTCCAAAGTCTTCCTCATCTACAACGCGGGCGCGCAGGGCTGCCTGGAGACGAAGGACTCGCTGGTGCGACTCGCCAAGGGCTGCAACGCCAGCGCCCCGGCCCAGCAGTGGAAATGGGTCTCGCGAAATCGCCTCTTCAACGTGGGGGCCATGCAGTGCCTGGGGGTGTCGTGGCACGGGGCCAACGCCACGGTGGGGCTGCACCCCTTGGCCACCTACGAGTGTGACCGTGAGTCCGTTAACATGCGCTGGAGCTGCCGCGGCCTCGGGGAGCAGCTCTCCCAGCATCTCGGTGCCCGCCCGGGCAATTCCTCCCTGGACAGGGGGGATCAGGCGCGTGGCTCGCAGTGGAGGACGTATGGCACCGAGGAGGATCTGTGCTCCGTGCCGTACTCTGGTAATGCCTCGTTGGGCAATAGTGTTACCCCATAACCCAAACCAGCCCCAAAACACGAGCTGAGGCCGTGGTGCTGCAGCAGTTGGGTCCTGCCTGGGGGTCTCGGCTGCAAAGCCAGGCAGGATGGGGGCAATGGGGATCAGCCCCGGGGAGCAGGCAGCCCCTGCACTGAGCCCCTGCACCCCTCACCCCTAATCTGCCCCCGGCCCCCCCCCGTAGACACAGCCTCAAGCAAGGGCTCCTCTTTCCCCGCAGAGATTTACACCATCCAGGGCAACTCGCACGGGAAGCCGTGCACCATCCCCTTCAAGTATGACAACCAGTGGTTTCACGAGTGCACCAGCACAGGACGAGAGGACGGCCATCTCTGGTGTGCCACCACCCAGGACTACGGCAAGGATGAGCGATGGGGCTTCTGCCCCATAAAGAGTAAGTGTGGGGGACGCGTCCCACAGGGGAAAGCAGAGACGCCCATGTTCATCCATCCCAGGGGCTTTCCTGCCTCTCCCCTTTCCTCCTGGCTCATCCCTCCTCCCACCAGCAGCCTGTGGTGCCAGAGGGGCCCCACTGGCTTCTTGTTGTCTTGCTTTTGGGAGTTTTGGGGAGTTTTTGGAGCCGCAGATGGGGCTGTATTGAGTGCTCACCGTGCTCCTCCCCACAGGCAACGACTGCGAGACCTTCTGGGACAAGGACCACCTCACCAACAGCTGCTACCAGTTCAACTTCCAGTCGACGCTGTCGTGGCGGGAGGCCTGGAATAGCTGTGAGCAGCAAGGGGCCAACCTGCTCAGCATCACGGAGATCCATGAGCAGACCTACATCAACGGTGAGGTGATGGCAGCCTGGCTGCGCGCTCAGGGCAGAGCTGGTGGCACAGTCACCGTCACCAGTGCCAGGTTCCTCTGCCTGCCCCAGCGGGTTGGATTGGGGATGGTGACAAGCTGGGGGTTGAGTTTGGGCCGTTGGGACTGATCCTGCCCCTCTGGCTGTGTCGGTCCTAGGGCTGCTGACCGGGTACAGCTCCACGCTCTGGATTGGGCTCAATGACCTGGACATCAACGGAGGCTGGCAGTGGTCGGACAACTCACCCCTCAAGTACCTCAACTGGGAGAGCGGTGAGCTGTGGGGGTTATGGTGGTGATAGGGAGGGGGCTGGGGAACAGTCTGTGACCACTGGAGATGGCCCCATGACAGGAGAGGTGGCCTGGGCTACTGTGGGGTGTCCCCTTGCTGCCTGGGGCTGGAGAGCCTCGTGGGTCTGCAGAGCAGCCTGGGACATCCGTGGAGCTGGAGGGAGGACACAGGGTGCTGGAGGGGGAATTGTCCCTCTGCAAACCCTCAGTAGCCCCGTGGATAACCTGGGTTGAGGTCCTGGTCTGGAGGGTCATTGCATCCCAGCTTGGTGCTGGAGCACAGCTGAGGAGTGGTCCCCAGCTGCAGACGCCCATCTCTAACCCTGGGGTGCTCAGGGGGCATTGCGGGGGACCCATGGCGAGAGCTGCTCTGGTCATGCCTGGTGCTGTCACCCAGAGGCACTCATGAGGACAGTGATACCCTCGGAGGAGGTTTGGGGACAGGTGGGAAGAGTTGAGGTCTGGTACCATGTCTTCCCCCAGCTGCCATCCAACGTTTGTAGGTAGACTAGTGATGCTGCAGGTCCTTGTGCAGCGAAGCACAATAAATAAGCCCGGGCATGCGGGATCACGTCTTCATCGTGCAAAATAACAAAATAAATAGGTCTTTACTGGTGTTGGAGCAGGGAGAGCTGCACCCTGCCGGCGCCGGCCCTCGCACGGTGCCCTGCCTGCATGGGCAGCGTTGGTGGCTCTGCCCCAGCTCCTCAGCAGTGTGTGTCCCCCTCACCCCGTTTTCCAGACCAGCCCGACAACCCCAGCGAGGAGAACTGCGGCGTGATCCGCACCGAGTCGTCCGGGGGGTGGCAGAACCGCGACTGTGGCATTGCCCTCCCCTACGTCTGCAAGAAGAAGCCCAACGCCACCGCCGACCCCTTCCTGACTGGTGAGTGGGGGAAGGAGTAGCACCGGGAATGGGTAGCCCCGTATCCCGAACGGGTAGCCCCGTATCCCGGCCAGGTGTACTCCCGTCCTGGCAGGGTCAGGGGATGCTGCCCGTGTGTCGGAGCAGCCCATGGAGATGCCCATGGTGTCCCCAGCTCGCTGGTGCCCTGGATGTGCAGAGCAGTGCTTGAGCTCCCCGGGGTTGCCTGGATTTGGAAAAGGTCCTCCCCTGGAAAAAGAGCATCCCCTGAGAAGCACTGGGTGTGAGCGGTAGGGGAGTGCCGTGCTTTAACCCCAGCCGGCAACTGAGCCCCACACAGCCGCTCGCTCCCCCCGGTGGGATGGGGGAGAGAATCGGAAGAGTAAAAGTGAGAAAACTCATGGGTTGAGAGAAGCTCAGTTTAATAAGTAAAGCAAAAGCCGCGCGCGCAAGCAAAGCGAAGCAAGGAGTCCATTCCCTGCTCCCCATGGGCAGGCGGGTGGTCAGCCATCCCCAGGACAGCGGCGCTCCATCACCGTAACGGTGACTTGGGAGGACAAATGCCGTCACTCTGAACGTGCCCCCTTCCTTCTTCTTCCCCAGCTTTATATGCTGAGCGTGATGCTGTAGGGTATGAGCATCCCTGTGGCCGGTTGGGGCCAGCTCTCCCGGCTGTGTCCCCTCCCAACTCCTTGTGCCCCCCAGCCCTCGCTGGTGGGGGGGTGAGGAGCAGAAAAGGCCTTGACGCTGTGTCAGCACTGCTCAGCAGTAACTAAAACATCCCTGCTTTATCAACACTGTTTCCAGCACAAACCCAAAACATAGCCCCGTACTAGCTACTGCGAAGAAAATTAACTCTACCCAAGCCAAAACCAGCACAGGGAAGAATCGAGAGGAGCGGGAGGTCCCCCCCCATCCCCCCAGGGGACAGAGTGCTCTCTGTCCTGCTCTGCTATCACTCCTCTGCAAACAAAAGGGATTTTTTTTTTTGTCCCTGGAGCTCTGAAGCCTGCACCTTGCCGTTCCGCGTTATGTTTTGGCCACAGCTTTCTCACGGTTGCTTTGGGTTGGTCTCCTGAGCACCCCGTGGGACTGTGGTCCCTGCCCGTGCTCCTCTCCCTGCCGAGGAGAGGGTTGGAGAGCGGGACAGGAGCCCTCAGGCTGCCTCGTGTCCTGCCAGACTCGTGGTCGGAGGTGAAGGTGGACTGCGAGCCCAGCTGGCAGCCCTTCCAGTCCAACTGCTACCGCCTGGTGGGAGAGAAGAAGAGCTGGCAGGAGGCGAAGAAGACCTGCCTGCGGAGCGGGGGAGACCTGGTCAGCATCCACACGCTCTCCGAGCTGGAGTTCGTCACCAAGCAGATCAAGCAGGGTAAGGGGGTGCCCGCTGTGCCCGCAGCACCCTTCCCGTCTGATTTTGGGGTCTGTGGAAAGGTCGCTTCTGTGTGGTGGGGGCTGCAAAGTTGAATTGGTTCGTGGCTGCGGAGGGAGCGGAGGAGACCCCGGGCTGGGAGGGGATGTGTTGCTTGGAGGAGTCCGTGCATGCTCCAGGCGCATCCTCCATCCAGCAAATGTAAAAGCCGTTCCTGGGAGGCTGTGCTGCTGGGCAAGGAAATACACAGCTGCAGCTGGGAATGGCGCTACTCCCAGTTGCTTAATGTAGAACAAGATGGAAAGAAAAATGCTGCTGGCCTTGCTGGAGAAGGCTGCACCTCTTACTGCTAAATCTGCCCGGGACACGAGTGTCGCCTGCAGCAGGTCAAGTGAAGGGGCAGTGCCTGCCTACAGCGTCCCGGCTTTCTCTTTCGAGTTTGGGCTTCACCCGGGTGTAATTGGGTTGAAGTTTCCCCCGTGGAGATATCTCCGAGCTGGGGGGGTACTTGGGAAGTTTCAGCCCAAGCAATCGTGCATGGTGGGGCAGGGGAGCACCTGTACCACCATCCTCTGGATCCCGCTTGTGCCACCCCTCATTAGGGTCACCCTTGGTTGGGGTTTCGCTGTTCCCATACGAATGCAGCCCCGCCGGCCACATTACACCCTCGCGCGAGCACACAGCCCGTCCCTGCTCTGCAGAGGAGTCTGGCAGCAAAAGCCCCCCATGGGGACATCGGGGGACCCAGACTTCAGCGGGGACCGGGGAGGAGCTGGGGGCTGAAGGGAGTTAGTGCCGAAGGAGGCAGGAGCCGCAGGAGGGTGGAGGAAGAGGGGCAACATGCCGGTGGTCCCAGGCCGGGAGCAGATGGGGGTGGGATGGGAGGGAATGGTTGAAAACCAGTAGCTCGCTGGATCTGAGCCCATGGGTCTGGAGTTTTATCATTGTGCTGCTGCCAGCACCTCTCCGAAAACTGCTGGCAAATGTCACCGTGTGTCCCTCTTTGTGGGTCTGTCCTTGTGGGCAGGAGCTGCCCTGCCTGCCGGCGTGGCTGGGGTTAGAGGCTGAGCCCCGCAGCACCGACGAGGGGTTTTGGCTGATGCTTCGCAGGGCTGCGGTCCCACCAGGGGGGCTCGTGTCACCGGGTGGGTTTCTGCAAGGTTTCAGCCAGGCAGAGGGAATTTCAGCCCCTGACCCTCTGTCTCGGCAGATGTGGAGGAGCTCTGGATTGGCCTGAATGACCTCAAGCTGCAGATGAACTTCGAGTGGTCGGATGGGACGCCCGTGAGGTTCACCTACTGGCACCCCTTCGAGCCCAACAACTTCCGCGACAGCCTGGAGGACTGCGTGACCATCTGGGGGCCGGTGAGAGCCCAGGATGGGGATGGGGGGGGTTCATCCTGCACCTCCGCAGAGAACGCTGCGGCGTCCTTGTGGCCGGGAAAGCGGTACCTCGGGGAGCATCTCCAGCTGGGGTTGGATACGTCTCATCCCAGCTGTTGGGATGGGAGGGATCCAGCACAGCATCCTTGGGGATTTGGTGGAGGGGAGGAAAGTCCGTGAGCCCAGCGTGGGGGCGGAAGGGCTGGGGAGTTCCCCGGGCTGGCGGCTGGGCTCAGTCCTGCTCTTCTCCCTGCTGTGCAGGAAGGGAGGTGGAACGACAGCCCGTGCAACCAGACCCTGCCGTCCATCTGCAAAAAGCCCGGACGGGTGAGCCAGGAGAAGGAGGAGGATGACCACGGGTGCCGAAAGGTGAGGGGGACCTGGGGCGGGAGGTTGCTCTGCCTGCTCCGTAGCTCTGCCTGATGCTCAGGGCTTCGGGGTCGCGACGGACCTCTGCCCAAAACCATTTCGGGGAGCCCTGGTGAGCGGCACCCGGCGCTGCGGGTCTGTGCCCGGGGCTGCTGAGCCCCTCGCTTCTGTGGTTGCATGAGGCCGCGGGAAGAAATGGGGACAAAACGTGTGTCTCCATCGTCCAAGATCCTCCCCCTTGGGCCGCCTCGGTTGCCAGCGGGGATGCTCTTTTTTTTTTTTTTTTTTTTTTTGTTCCGCTTGCCTCTCGCTGTGCCAAAACCCGGCAGCAAAGCTGCTCCGTGCGGGAGCCCGGCGGGACGGAGGCGGCTGCTGGCCCCGCGGTGGCGGGCTGTGTTCTCTGGGCAAGACACGGGCATTTTGGGGAGACGGCCACCAAACCGGCAGGTTCTCACCCAGACCGCGCTGTACCTCAGTTTCCCCAGCTGTGGCGCGGGGCTGAGGCCGCCCCATTCCCACGCTTGCTGGGACGTCGCTTTTGTGCCTCTTTGCAAAGTCTTTGAGCGGCGAGCCTGGCATCGCCGCCGCTCTTGAACGTCTCCCAGCATTTCAAAACAAGCCAGCTCGCGCTCGGACTAGCAAGCAGCCTCTCCGGGCCGGCTCCCAGAGGTGCTGCCGGGCTCCTCCAAGGTCTTTACCCCATCGCAGCGGAGACAAACCCCAGCAGCTGCTTGGCTCTGCGAGAGCTCGGGGGGAGCAGGGCAGCGGGGGGAGCTGGTGCCCCAGACCAGATTCGGGGGGGCTGCCAGCCAGAGCCGGAGGAGCCCCGGTGTCAGCGAGTGCTGGGCACGAGGTGCTTGGTGGCAATGTGCCACCACCACCCGTCTGCTTGTCCCCGAAGCAGTCCTGAGGACTTGCAGTGTGTCCCCATGCAGATTTATCTCCCTCCTGCCTCTCCAGCCGCGGTCTTACTCTGGCCCTGGGTGCCCAGCAGAGGGATGCTCCTGCTGGGAAACAGACTGGGAATGATAAATGAACCGAGGAAAGGCCTTTTCCCATCCTTCCTCCCCTTCCTCATCCTCAGTGGGGCCATTTGCCACCCGGATGCAGAGGCTGATGAAGAAGAGGCAGCATCTTGCTCAGAGGATTGACTCCGGTCCTTTCCAGCAGCTGTGCTGGTTGTTCTTGGTGGCTTTGCTGCTTTTTCTCCCCCTTTCCAAAACGCCTTTGTTTTTGGAACAGCCTTGAGGGAAGCAATGGGGAATGGAGGTTTGGGTGATGGGGAAGGCAGAACCGGAGAGGGATGCAGGGGCACATGGGGATCAGGGGCTGGAGGCAGCAGTTGGGGCTGACGGTCCCATTCTGGCCCCCTTTTTGGATCACGGGGGCTTGCTGTGGTGCTCGGTGCATGGGAGAGCACCGCTGTGGTTTTAGTGATGCTGAGGCCCCGGGCTGGTTGGGCCCTTCTGGGGACATCAGGGCCCCGCACTGTCCCATGCAGGGCCCCTTTCCCAGCTGCTCAGGGCTGTCCGTGCGGGTCCCAGGGGGACCCAGCCCGGGGCGGGGGCTGCGGGTTGGTCCGTACCGGGGTTTGCTAACTTTGGGGAAAGGCTGCAGGAGTAGGAACTTGCAGAAAAAAAAAATGGGATTCAGCGTCATTTTCCTCTTGGGTCTCCCACAGCTGCTCTCCTGCTTCCCTCCCCACCACTGTGCTGATGGCGCTGCAGATGGCGCGTGTCCCACACTGTCCTGCCGGTGGCCGGGGGACCCAGGGGTAAAACCCCGGGGATGCTTCCTACCGTGCCAGGAGGTCTCTGAGCCTGGGGCCACTCGCCCCCTCGGCTGAGCCCCTTCACCCTTCCTACCCAGGCTTGCTCTTCCATCACACGCGTGTCCCCTCTCGCGGACGAACCCCCGTGTCCCTCCCCGCTCCGCTGCCAGCCCCGGGGCCGCCCCGCTCCCAGCTCTGGCAGAAAACAGGCGCTATTGTGTCTCCGGCCCCGGAGAGGCTCCAACATCAACAAGGCGGGGGATTAAAGCGGGCTGCGGTGGGACTCACTCTGGATTCGGCCCCGCGGCGTATAGAGGAGGATTGTGCTCCCCTCCCCGCGCCCCGGCCGGGGCTGGACATTGGCAGGGAGAGCCGTTTCCCCGGCTTTGAAGCTGCCTGGGTGTTTGTTTTCCTTGCAGCCATGTCCTCTGGGGCCGGGGGCTTGTTAGAGCTCAAAGCTGAGCGGGGTGAAGCCGGGGCGGCCTGGGGCAGGAGACCTCCCAGGAGAAGGCGGAGGTGGCAGCAGGGGACGTGGGACGTTGCCCTGGCCCCCCTGGGTTTGCTCCTGTCCGTCTGGGGAGGGCTGGGGTGAGTGGTGGCAGACGTCCCCTGTCACCCATTCCCAGGGCTGGAAGTGGCACAGCCCCTCCTGCTTCTGGCTGGGCGAGGACCGCGTCCCCTACAGCGACGCCCGCAAGATGTGCTCCGACTACGGCTCCACGCTGGTCACCATCACCAACAGGTCAGTGCCACCACACCAGCAGTGGTGGGTTTGCCCCAAAATAAGCTCCCCAAGGAGGGGTGTGACCCGACAGCCGGGCTTCGCAGATGGCCCGTGTGCGGGCTGCGGTGGCACGGGCTGCTCAGCATCCAGCCCGCAGCATCGCCCGCTCTCGCCGCCCCTCCAGGTTCGAGCAGGCCTACGTCAGCAGCCTCATCTACGGCTGGGACGGGGAGTATTTTTGGACAGCACTGCAGGACATCAACGAGACGGGCGCGTTCCGCTGGCTGAGTGGTGACGAGGTCATGTACACCCACTGGAACCGCGACCAGCCCGGTAAGGGGGTGGCCAGGGGTGGGATGGGGATGTCCCCTCCATGGGTGGTGGCTGCCACCGGGCACGGTCTGACCCTAAGGCTGCCATCCTCCCCACTCCCGTGAGCGCTCCAGGTTACAACAAGGGCGGCTGCGTGGCCCTGGCCACCGGCAGCTCCATGGGGCTGTGGGAGGTGAAGAACTGCAGCACCTTCAAGGCCAAGTACATCTGCCGGCAGAACCTGGGCACGCCGGTCAACCCTGAGCTGCCCGGTCCCTACCCCACGCCCAGCCTCGCCGCCGCCTGTCCCCCGGGATGGAGCTCCGACTCCAAGCTCCGGCACTGCTACAAGGTGAGGGGTGCTGGGGGGGGCTCGCCATGGCCATTGTGGGGGTGCCCATGCCTCCCCACTGGTGCAGGCGGTGTGAAGGACCATGTTTTGGTGCTTCCGAAGGGCCGCTCGGACCCCCCCGAGCCTGGTTCGGGCTGGGTGGTGGCAGCATGGCATGGGATGCTGCTGCCTGCGGGGTGAGGACGATGCTCTGCTCCTCTCCCGGTGCTGAGCCCCCTGTGGCACCCGTCCCTCCTTCCCCAGGTGTTCAACTTTGAGAAACTGCAAGAGAAGAAGACGTGGATCGCAGCGCAGGAGTTTTGCCGGGAGCTGGGAGCCCAGCTGCTCAGCCTGGGCAGCTACGAGGAGGAGCACTTTGTCGCCAACACCCTCAACAAGATTTTCGGGTGAGAGGCTGGCTGCGCCAGCGCCTGTCCCGCTGCCCGAGTGCGCTTGGCACGAGCCCGCACCCCTCCTGTCATCTGGTACGCGTGGGTGGATGGACAGGGTGGGGATGCGGCTCTTTGAGCACGAACCTGTGTGCAGAAGGTGCATCAGTTGATGTGGCTGCACCGAAGAGGGGACGTGGGAGAAGCGCAGGAAATTCGGTGTAATTTGGGGATAGAGTTTGGGTATAAAACTCCTTCAGCCCTGAGCCAGCGTGCCTGTTATCCGAGCTCCTGCCTTTGGGTGTCGTGGGGACAGCGGGCTTTGAAAACAAACAAAAAAAAAGGCCAGATTATAAATGCATACTTGTATATCACAGAATCCCAGAGTGGTCAGGGTCGGAAGGGCCCTCTGGAGCTCCCCCAGTCCAACCCCCTGCCAGAGCAGGGTCCCCTCCAGCAGTGGCACAGGACGGCGTCCAGGCGGGTTTGGGATGGCTCCAGAGTGGGAGACTCCCCCCCCTCTCTGGGCAGCTGTGCCACTGCTCTGCCACCCGCACAGGAGAGAAGTCCCTCCTCAGGCTGAGATGGAACTGCCTATGGTCAGTTTGTGCCCGTTCCCTCTTGTCCTGTCCCGGGGCACCGCTGGAAAAAGACTGTTCCCATCCCCCTGGCACCCTCCCTTTGAGTATTGATAAGCGTTGATGAGATCCCCCCTCAGTCTTCTCTTCTCCAGACTGAAAAGCCCCACGGCCCTCAGCCTTTCCTCATCAGAGAGATGCTCCAATCCCCACATCATCTTTGTAGCCCTTTGCTGTCCCCTCTCCAGCAGTTCCCTGTCCTTGAATTGGGGAGCCCAGAACTGGACACAGCGGCCTCAATATATACAAATATATATAAAATATATATATATAAAAAAATATACATAAATATAAACACCTCCAGTTTGGAGGGGGAGTGTTCTCAGCCTTGCCCCTGGCTCCCCGCAGGGAGTCGGAGCCGGAGCTCCACGAGCAGCACTGGTTCTGGATCGGCCTGAACCGGCGGGACCCTGCGGGGGACAGGAGCTGGAGGTGGAGCGATGGGCTGGGGGTGAGTCCGGGGGGGACTGCGGCAGTATGAACCCTATTGGCATTTGGGGTGCAGAGGGGGGGGCAAATCCGGCGCCGGTGGAAATGCCCAACACCGCCCATCTCTCTCGACCCCCAGTTTTTCTACCACAACTTTGACCGCAGTAACTACGACGACGATGACATCCGGACCTGCGCGGTGCTGGACCTGGCCTCCCTGCAGTGGATGCCGATGCAGTGCGAAGCCCAGCTGGACTGGATCTGCAAACTGCCCAAAGGTGCCTGGCGAGGAGACCCCCAAACCCTTCAGCTTTGAATAACCCGGCGGAGGGTGGGCTGCGGGATGGTGGAGCGGGTGCAGGGCGACCCTCTGTCATCTCTCTTCTGAAGGTTGCGCTTTTATGGGTGGATGAGTCCTAATTGAGGGGCTGGGAGAGGTGCTGCCCATCCTGGGGGGATTTGGGAGCGCGTCTTGCCCTTGGAGCTCGCGGGCGCTTTGCAGGCATCAGCGGGAGCATCCCGGCCCCGCATCCCGCTGACAGCCTCTCCTTGCCCTTTTGCCAGGTGCCGACGTGAAGGAGCCGGAGATCACAACCCAAGGTGCGTTGGCCATGGCCATGGCCATGTGTCCAGTGTAGACCGTCCTCCCCAGGCATCTGCCACCCCGTCACAGTCCCTGCGGGACATCCCTGCAGCATTACCCGGAGGAGGGTCGTAGGAGGGAGGGAAGCGCAGGCATCCTGCTGCCCCTTGCCGCACGGCGTGCCTGCGGGGAGCGGGCAGGATCGGGCCCCTCGGCTGGATGCTGACCCTCTCCCCGCGGGAGAGGGGCAAACGCAAAGCAGCCCAGCCCGCGGGGGACCGAGGGACAGGGTGGCAGGCGCTGGTGGCTGCGGGCAGAGGGTGGCACAGCCACGGCGTGACACCGGTCCCTGCCTGCAGGCAGCAAAGAGTGGGTGAAGTACCAGGAGGCGGAGTACAAGTTCTTCGAGCACCACTCGACGTGGGTGCAGGCGCAGCGCATCTGCAGCTGGTTCCAGGCTGAGCTGGCGTCGGTGCACGGCGAGGCCGAGCTGCGCTTCCTGGGCCAGAACCTGAAGAAGGTACTGGGGGGGGGGGGGACGGGGACATCCCTGGGCTCCGCTGCCTCCCCGGGCTGCTCCCTCCCCAGCTTCTTCCATCCTTTGCTGGAGGGACGCTATCTGGGGACAGCCTGGCTCAGCTGGGGTCAGGACGGGTGTTGCGCAGTGGTGGCGGGTCCTGGTGCTTGGGTGTGGGTTTGGGGCTCGGCAGGGTGATGCTTTTTGCTGCGGTGCAAGCTGCAGGGGGGCTGCCCATGCCCAGGGTGGCCATGGCTGTCCCCGAGGACACCCAGACCCTGCAGGGCACTGATGTGTCCTCTCCGGGCGTGCAGTTCTCCAGGGGCCAGGAGCAGCACTGGTGGATCGGGCTGCACACCTACGAGAACGACGGGAGGTTCAAGTAAGTCAGAGACTGAGCCACCACTTCCCTGCATGTCCCCGTGCCACCGTCCCCGGCTCTCGGGGCACTGTGGCTCAGCGCCTACGTCTCAGGGGTCTCATCCTGGGGTGCTGGGATGGGGGTTCCTCGCCCAGGAGAGGGCAGTGGTGGGGCACGCTCCCAGTTAGGGCATGCAACTGGTCCCGTTTGCCAAGTCACCGCTCGGCCTCGTGCTCCCACCGGTGCCTTTCCCAGGTGGTCCGACGGGTCCCTCCTCAACTTCGTCTCCTGGGCGCCTGGCAAGCCCCGGCCCATCAACAAGGACAAGAAGTGCGTGTACATGACGGCCAGCAGAGGTGAGGGGCCGATCCGGCCGTGCTGGGGCTGTGGGGGCCGCAGGGGGAGCAGAGACACCCCTGCCCCAGTGCGGTGGGGGGATCATGCCCAGCCTGTCCCTCCCCGCAGAGGACTGGGGGGACCAGAAGTGCCTGACGGCGCTGCCCTACATCTGCAAGCGGAGCAATGGGACGGCGGCGAAGCCTTCCCTCCCGCCGCTGCCCGCTCCCGCGAGCGGGGGCTGTCCCCGCGGCTGGTTTCCCTTCCTCAGCAAGGTACGGCGCGACGGAGCGGGGACGGCCGCTTCCCGACCTTCCACCAGCCCCACGGAGGAGGGTTGGGGGGGGGGGAAGCTGAGGGATGGCACGGTGGGGAGAGATGCGTGCGTGCGCTTTGGGGGAAATGCTGGGGGTGAAGGCACAGGGATGCTGGGAGAGGTGCGCCATGGGGTGGGGGGTGCAGGAGGGGCTGGGGGGCGGCCGGCATGAGGGTGCGAAGGGGAGAAGGACCATTGGGGCAGGATGGGGCTGCAGAGGGTGGGTGAGCGGGGAGGGTGCAGAGCTCGGGGTGAGGGGGGGGGATGGTTGGCACCCCCTGGACCGTCCCATGCCGCTGCCCGTGCAGTGTTTCAGTTTCAACGGCCATGACAAAGCCGAGATAGTGAAGTGGCCGGAGGCGAAGCAGGCGTGCGAGAGCCAGGGCGCCATCCTGGCCACCATCGCCAGTCCCCTGGAGCAGGGTAGGTCCCCCCCCGGCCCCCACCGGCCCCGCTGGCCGGGGACCTGCCGGGGGATGATCCTCAGCGCCTTGCCCGTCGCTTGCAGCTTTCATCACGTCCATGCTGCCCAACATCTCCTTCGACCTCTGGATCGGCCTCCACGACGCCCAGAGGGAGTTCCAGTGGGTGGAGGGCGAGCCGCTGCGGCACGTGAGCTGGGCGCCCGGCGAGCCCTCGGGCTGCGGCGCCGCCAGCCCCCGCGACAAGCCGGTGAGCGAGACCCCCCCCCCGTAGCATCCCCCATCCCCTGGGGAGGTCTCATCCCCATGGCCCACCATGAGGATGGAAGGTTTGAGTGTGCCAGGGGGGCTTTCCAAGGGCAGAGCAGGATGCAGCCCTGGGGGTGGGGGTGTCCCTGGGGGTGGGGGTGTCCCTGGGGGTTGGGGGTGTCCCTGGGGGTGGGATGATGATGCGAAGGGCAGTGCTGACCTTGCGGCTTTGGCTGTGCAGACCAACTGCGTGGTGGTGTGGCACGGCTCGCCCCCCCACTTCACGGGGCGCTGGGACGACCGGAGCTGCCTGGAGGAGAAGCACGGCTACATCTGCCAGCAGAGCATAGGTAGGGGGGGACGGGGGGGGGACAACCCCAGCCTCTGCTCACTGGGGACCTGCCACCACCCCCCCGGTGCCCCGTGCTGTGGTGGGGCTGCAGCCAGAGAGCTTGGGGCAATGGGCTCAGCTTGGGGGGAGCCCAGGGCGCCGGGGGAGCTTGGAGAGACAGACTGGGGGGGGTTCCTGATCCCAGTGGTACGTGGGCCACCTCCAAACCAGCCTGGCTCGGTGTGTCCCATAGGGACGTGCATCCTGATAGCTCCAAGGTGGGGATGGCACCAGGGTGTCACTGCTCGCCCTCCCTGGGGACGCGGCCTCCCTGCCCTCCCTGGTTGCACCGGGATGTCCCCAGGAGCCCATGCCCCATGCACAGTGCTGCCAGGGCCACCCCAGCTTGAGGGGAGGATGGACAAGGGGGTGACCCCCTGGGAGGCAGGAGTGTCCTCCGTGCTCTCTGACCGTGTCTCTTTGCTCCCCCAGACCCGTCCCTGAGCCCCGCGCGGACGCCGTACCCCCCCTCGCCCACCGGCACCCTCTTTTACCACAACAGCACTTACCGCATCCTGCAGAAACCCCTCAGGTGGCACGAGGCGCTGCTGCTCTGCGAGACCCTCAACGCCACCCTGGCCACCATCCCCGACCCCTACAGCCAGGCGTTCCTCACCCAGGCCGTCAGCAGCCTGCGGGCTCCGCTCTGGATTGGGTTGGCCAACGACGAGGTGAGGGAAGGGGGTAAGCGCCCGGGGTGGGGGTCCCCAGGGGTCACGGCAGCCCCCCAGCTTCTCCTCCTCTCCATGGTTCTCCAGGGAGGCCGGAGCTACTCATGGCTGACGGAGGAGAACCTCTTCTACGCCAACTGGCAGGACGGGGAGCCCCAGCAGGTCACCGGCTGCTCCTACATGGACGTGGACGGGAGCTGGCGCACGGCCGGCTGTGACACCAAGCTGCAGGGAGGCATCTGCCAGCTCCGAGCAGGTGCTGCCCCATGGGGGGACGCGGGGGCTTGGCAGGAAGCAGACCGGGTAGGGAACAGCCAAGGGTTGGAGATGGCATCACACTGGGGACCTTCCGGAGCTCTGTGTGCATCCCTGCAGGACTGGGTGCCCCAACGTGCTGTGGGACCCTGACACCCCGTTCCCCGCCACCCATCCCCAATGCCCCGTGTGCTCCCCAGGTGCCCCCCGCACACACAAGTGGAGCTACAGCGGGAGCTGCCCCAAGTCGCTGGAGGACTCCTCCTGGATCCCTTTCCGGGACCACTGCTACACCTTCCACATGGAGATCACCCTTGGGCAGAAGGATGCCATGAGGAGGTGCCAGAAAGGTACAGGGGGGCTGTGGTGGCTGTAGGGGGGTGACACATCCTTGGAAATGGAAGAGGATGGGGTCCCCAGGATGCCCGTGGGTGCATGAATGGGACCTCTGTCCTTGCACCCATTTCCAGCCTTGGGCAGCCATCATCTTCTCCTTATTGTTACGTGTTGGCATTCCCCAGCTCCCACGTGGTTTGTGTGTGGTTTCTCAGCTTTGTCCGCTCGGGCACTGCTGCTCCTGAGCTCCATCCTCCAAGCCCTGCGCTCTTCCCTGACACTCTTTTCTCCACAGTTGGTGGCACAGTGTTGTCCATCCAGGATGAGACGGAAAACGTCTTTGTGTGGGAGCACCTCCAGGCATACGAGGGCCCATCCAAGGGTGCCTGGCTGGGCATGACCTTCAACCCCAAAGGTATGAACAAGGTTTTATCCCCCTTTGGCAACACCATGAATTTCCACCAGGTGTGCGGTGGTGGCATCAATGTGGGGGGCTCATGCCGTGGTGTGACCAAGAGCCCCATAGCCTCAGGCCGTGTTGGACATGCCATGTGTGTCCTCCTCTGGCTTGGTGGGGTGGGAGTGGTGGCTTTCAAGCCCAGAGCCTCGTCCAAGGCGCTGAAGCCTGCAGGTTCAGGAAGGCATCCTGCAACCTTTGGTCCTCCCCGTTGCCCCATAACACCTCCCCATTGCACCTCCCAGTTGCCCCATCACACCTCCCCATGCTTTCTGAACTGGGACAAAGATGGGGATCCGCTTCAGCCTTTCCAGACCTAATTCTTCCATTTCCCAGGTGGCACCTTGGTTTGGCATGACAACACTGCCGTGAACTACTCTAACTGGGGCCAGCACGACACGGGGCCCAGTATGCTCAGCCAGAACAGCTGCTACTGGATCCAGAGCAGCAACGGCGTGTGGCGCCTGGGCTCCTGCACCAACGTCACCATGGGGGTCATCTGCAAGATCCCCCGAGGTAGGGCCCCCCGGCTCCCCGAGGGCTGATGTGGGGTGAGCTGGGGGTCCGGGGAGCTGCTGCAGGGCAGAGCGCTGTCCTGCTGGTAGCACCGGCCACGTGTTTTGGGCAGCTTCAGTGCAGGGCGGTTGTAGGAGCTGGTGCTGGGGTCTGAAAGTCCCCCCTGCGCTCAGTGGTGGGCTGTGCATGTCTCAGTGGCCGGGTCAGCACCTTGGGGCAGGATGAGGGCAGTGGGGTGGTGGTGGAGCAGAACCAGAGGACGCCCGCAGCTGTACATCACCCAGTGTCTGTGCGGCGCAGTGCGGGGCACAGCGGAGGACGCGGCACTACTGGTGCTGGTGCTGGGAGGAGGGGAGGGTGCTGTGGGCATTCACTCATGTGTCTGTGTTGCCATTGCAGTGGAGGAGAGCAGCTTTTCCAGGGCAGGTGAGTGGCACCATTGGCCTGGGCACAGCACCGGGACCAGGAACGGGCGCTGGGGGGCTGTGCTGCAGCGCAGCTTGTGTTAATAACCGAAGAAATGGTGTTTGCGGGTGGGAAATCCCATTCCCAGGTGGCTTTGGCCCTGCGTTAGGACTCCCCAGCAGCAGGAGCCATCCCTCCGCGGCGGAGTGTGGCTGGCCAGGCCTTTGCCAGGCTCTCCTGCCCCTGCCCACGCTGCCTGGCCAGGCTGGGGGATGGACACCACATCTGCTTGGTGGGATCCCAAAGCTCCATCCCAGGCAGCCTCCAGGCTGTTCATGCACATCAGGAGTGACCCAGAGAGGCTGCCGGGCCCCGGGAGCTCTGCCACAGGCAGGATGTCCCCGAGACACCAAAGCAGACTCCAGTCCTGTCCCACTCTGACCCGTCCTGCCCCAGAGCCACCGTCCGGCTGAAGACCAGAGCCAGAGCCCCTCTTGCAGGGTGAGACGGCAGGAGATGGCAGGCTGCCTTTCACCGGCCTTTTCCCTTCCCTGCAGCTCTGCCGGAGAACACGACGGCCATCGCGGTGGTGGTGCTGTCGACGCTGGCGCTGTGCGCCGTGCTGGGTGTCGCCGTCTACCTGTACAAGCGTCGTCGGAGCGCGGAGCGGGGCGCCTTCGAGAGCGCCCGCTACAGCCGCACCACCTCCAACCCCAGCGAATCCGCCGAGAAGAACATCCTGGTGTCGGACATGGAGATGAACGAGCAGCAAGACTAACGGCAGGGGGGACGCTGGGGACGGGGACCTGGGGAGGGGGGAGGACGGAGAGCATCACACACGCTATCCCCATGGCGCACGGGGCAGGGGCGGCAGCGGGACCGTTGCAGCCGGGCAGGGAGAGGGGCTGGGGTCGGGGTTGGGGTCCGGCCAGGCGGGCGAGTGGAGGGAGCTGGGGTCCCTCCTGCCCTGCGGGTCACTGCCGCCACCTCCGGGCTTGTCCCCAGCTGCCGGGAGTTTGCCTGCAGCAGCCATGGAGGCAGTTTCAGGGCTAAAAAGTTTCGAAGAAAGTTGCCCCCCGCCTCAGTTCAAGAGCTTTCCGGCGGCGTGAACAGGCTCCGAGACACCTTCCCCTTGGGAGAAGGCAAGCGCGGGCGTTCAGGGCCCTGCGGCGGGCTCGTTCCCCCCAGGAACCGAGCTGGTGTCTGAGAAGACATCCTCCTGGGCAAGAGGTCTCTAAAGCTGATCTACCTCCCCTCCGCGCGCAGCGGCGAGGGCCCCGCCAGCCCCCCGTCCCCGCCGCCGTGCCGTTTCTCTCCCCTTCCTCAGCCTCGTCCCCCGCCTCCGGCAGAAAGCAGCAGAGACGCCGTCGCAGCGATCCGAGCGTGGATTCCCCCCCACCCCCCCCGGCATCAGCGATGGGACCCCCTCTCCTCCCCGGCGCATCCCTAGGGCTGCGTCCAGCCCCGGCGAGGCTGCGGCTGCTCCCCCCGGGCTGGAAGTCAGAGCCCACCCCGCTTTCTGTTTTCTTTGGTGTGTGTCACCCCCAAATAACTGCACACAGTAGCACCGGAGCAAACCGCTGGCCAGGTCCCTCCCCGGTGGGAGCATCCTCGGCACCCCAGGCACCCCAGGCTCGGCAGGAGGAGCTGGGTGCCGCGGCACGAGGCGCTGCCGCAGAGCCGGGGCCACCCTCCGTCCCTTGCCGGGCAGGGACGGCGCCGGGGCTGGGGTCGCTTGCCGCTGGTTGCCTTGTTCGGGCCCGAAGGATGAGCGTCAGGGCTGTAGGGTGGGGAGCGACTTGGAAGCTTTGGTGGTTATTTTGAAAGTTTGGTGGTTGTTGGGTTTGGTGGTTTTTGTTTGTTTTTTTTTTTTTAAGGAAACGATAGCTTTTTTTGCTATACTGTATTGAGTGCGTGCTGAATATATACGTTCTTTCACACAGCTGGCTGGGGTGTTTGTGGTTGCCTGTTTTACGTGTAGGGTGTAGCGGAGGAGGAGGAGGAGCCCCTGCCTGGCCGTAGAGCTGTGCAGGAAGGAGCAGGGCTGCCCCGGGGCTGAGCCATCCTCCTCCATCACCTGCAGCAGCGGCGCCGGTGCCGGGGTCGGGCCAGAGGATGCCTGGAGACAGCGAGAGACGTTCGGGCCCCGAGGGGGGTTCCCTGCTGGGAATGGGACCCAAAGAGCCCCTTAGACCTCTGAAGCGGGGTGGCACAGCCCCTACAAGAGACGTTGCATTTAGCTCTCTGCCTCCGAGGCTCGAGTTGGGTTTTTTATTGTTGTGATGACAACGAGAACTAGTTAATTTTTGTTACTCTCCTTTTTGACACCTGTGTGGATTTTAAAATCTGTTGATTTCACTTAAGCTGGACATTAAGTGTTTAAGAAACTGTTGGGGGGGTGGGATGGGGGAACAAGGGGTCGTTGGGGTTCTGTTTACTTTTTGGCAATGTCCAAAAGCCGCCACGATGTTTCAGGGCGAGTGAGAATCTGGAGCGCACGGAGCTGCCGCAGCTCCATTTCTCTCTCTTGGCATTCTCTGCATTTATTTTCTGAGGTCCTTTCTGGTTTGCAGCTGTTGGTTTTGTCCATGGGCCCATGGTTTTCTGACGTGGGTGCCGGATCCTGAAAAGCCGAGCGTGAATTCCTCCTCATTGCCAGCAAGCGTTGATGTACCAAGCAGCAAGCTTGCAGCGCGCTGGCATCCCTGCTGCGGGGACGCTTGGAATAGCAGGAGGGATGCTGTGCTGCTGGTGGGGATGGAGGTCCTGGATAAACTCCTCCGAGATGAGCAGAGCCGTTAGGAAATCCTAAAAAAATAAAGGTTGAGGTTGGGGCTGGTGGGAAGGAGTGGGCAAGGTGCGGTGCTGAGGTCGAGGGGTGCAGCCGGGCAGGGTTGGGGCTCGTTGGGAGAAGTGCGTGAGCCCCCGGGCAGGGTGGACGCAGGGAAGCAGGGGGGTATGGCTGGGACGGTGGGGAGTTACCGGCGCCGGAGCAAAGCCTGTGCCGCGGAGAGGCACGGAGTGCTGGGGGTTAGGCAGGAGGTCCCATGGCTGCACGGGAGGCGTCACGCCTGGCTTTCACACAGCCAGGGAACACCCGGTTTACGAGAGTTTCTTTCTTTTTATTGTTCTCCTTGATTAATTTTGTTCCCTTTCCTCCTTATTTACTTCCAAGAAAAGAAATCTGTACAGTCTAGGGGCAATTTTGTATGAGAAGAGTTTTGTCAGCTGTCGGCAGCAATCAGGATTACGGGAAAAACGCATATATGGTTAAGTGGTATCTCCTATCACCATTAGAATAATGTGAAGAATTGCTTACAAGGACCCTGTCAATTATATATATATATAAAAAATATATATATATAGTTTTGCATTTTTTTACTCTGTGGTTTGTAAGATCCTTTTAGAAGCTCGGAAATAAAATTTCCTTCCCCACCTATTTTCTTCCTTTTTTTTTTTTTTTCCCACTCCTTTTATTTGGGAAAACCAAACCTTGTCTTTCCCTGCGTCCCTAACAAGTAACGAACATAACACTGCAATTCCACCTACCTGTCTGTAGCGGAGGAGGCCCAAAGGCTGCCCGGGTGAGGGGAGGGGGTGTTGTATGAATTCCTGGCAGTGCTTGGTTGCGTGTCCCATGGGTATGGTGGCTCTCCTCTGCTGGTTGTTGTTTGGAAGAGTTGGCTGGAGGGAGGTGAAGGAGAATGGGCAACGTTTGCTTGCGGACGACTCTTGAGTTCACGGAAGATGCCAGATTGAGGAGCGTCCTTGGAAAAGCACTGGGATTTCTGTTTCTCACCAAGGGTTGGGAGGTGGGACTGCAATCCAGCTGAACCTGCTCCATCCCGTAGCTCGTACCGGAGCGGTGAACAGTGCACGTGACCACCGTGGCACCAAAGAGCACTTCTGCAGCGGTGAGGTCGGCGGCGTCCTGCTGGCACAGGGCACGGGCACCACGGCGGGGGCAGCCGCCGGAGCGTTTCCACACATGGGGCTTGCCCTGCTCGCACCACGTTCACTCAGGGGGCCGTTTCCTCACCTCCCTCAGTGCCACGGTGTCTTCACCATCCGTTTGGTAACCTGGGGCTGCCCGCACCCACGGCTCCCTTCCCTGGGGGACAGACCCAGCGCCCTCCCACTCCCCCCCCGCGCCGACGCGTTGGGAGAGATGTGATCTCAACGAGATTTCCCTCGGGTTTGCCGGGGCCGTTGGGTTTTGCCTTTCATTTGGTGACGAGCACAGCGCAGGTGTTTGGAGCAGAAGCCCTAAGGATGCCTTTGGAGGAACAGATGATTTTTGTCTTCTTTTGTTTTTCACCCGAGAGGTGAGCAGAGCTGGTGGGGGGCAGCAGGGGCTGCTCTGTTTAATTGCAAACGGCAGTGGAAATAATGCTGAGCGGCACCGCACTGCAGCGGGGGAAAGGACACTCGAGTCATCCTCGTTCGCTCTCAGGGTGACCTGACCTGAATTCAGGTATGCCGTTTCTCTTCAAAGGAAGCCCAGTGAAGTTTGCACTGCTGATTTTAAACAGCGGAGCACCGAATGTGCTTTATTTTTATTTAGTTTAAAATAAATGCAGCCTTCGGAGAAAATAGTAGTTTGTAGTGACCAAAGGCCCTTTCTCATGGGGACGAAGTGTCTCTGCCTTTTATCTTCTCTTCTAAACTTGAATTGAGCACACCCATTTTAGAGGAGTCCTTAGAAAATTCCATGAGGTCTGGTTCAGGCTGGGTTCATCTGGAGAAGGATACGAAATAGCCTCGTTATTTTAATCCTCTTTAATTTCCCTACTGACTACTTAGGTATCAGGCAGAGGGAAGGGAACGCCTCCAAGGCAGGCAACTGGGGCACTCTAAAATTAGCCATTGGCCGGTGCGCTCCTCGCCAGCCCCTGGACTGCGGACGAGTGGGAAGGGCTTTGAAGGCAAACGTCGGTTTTACTTCCAGAAGCAATTTCTAACATGCACACCACACCTAGACTCCAAGGTGGGCTTCATCTGATGAATCTGAGTCAACCTGGGCTGCCAGCATAGCCTTAGGCTCCCGCCATGGTCATCTCTGATGCCCTCACTGGGTGCTAGTAGGTCTAAACTGGGTCAGATGAATGGTGACCTAAAGTGCCCTTTTCTCTTGACTGAAAAAAGAAGGCTGGAGCAGCTAGCTGAGCTGCAGCGTCTACGTCACACCTGATGGTAGGTGAGGAGAAGCCTGTCCAAAGAGGCTAATTCCCTCGAGTTTGCCTGCACTGACAGATACAAGCAGACCTAAGCTGCTTAGTACTTGCTCAGCATCTGCGTTGGATGCTTTTAGCCCTGCAGTAAGATGGTCGCAGAGTCCACAGCGTGTGGGAAGCGCTCAAATATATTCGGGAGCTTTACGGTATGGGCGGCACAGGAGCCGTTGTGCCATGCTTGGCTCTGCTAAAGCCGCGGCGGCTGTTTGGATTGCAAGCTACAGCAGCGTGCAGAGAAAGGGCGAGGAGCCTGCTGGGCTGAGCCTGCTCTTCACCACTCAGATCCGACACAGCAGCGTTTGCGAAGGTGAGAATTCAGTGTTAAACGTTCAGGAAAAAGAAAATGCTCAGTGGCTGTACTGTGCCAGAGAGTGGGGCTCCTCAGAGGCGCAGAATGCGTATGACATGTACGGACTGTGACCAGTGGACACTGCCTTTTTGAAGCAAATTGCAGTTGGCAGCTGTTTTCATTTCACCCCATGGTAAAAACCGCTACTCTGAAAAGAACCAGTTTGTGCAAAACGAGTAACCACAAGATCTTTGTTTCCTCATTCCCAGAATCCAGGCATAAGTCTGACTCAGAAGTTATTAATCTTTGCTGGATAAGAAGGAATGCAGTGTTCTGTGAATACAGTCTGCTTAGTAAGTAATTTTTTTCAGGGATAATGACAAGTATGCTAAGTACACTTCACTTGGGATGGTATCAGTCATATTATGTATGGTTCATGTTTAATAATTACCTTCTAATTCATGCTATGTAGCTTGGAGACGAGTTAGCACAGCCACGCATGCGGATCAGGTTTCCAGTGACGGACACTAACCAGCACAGTGCTAGCCACCAGCACAGGGGATATTAAGTGCCTTAAAACTTGCAAAATTATACTCTCTCATCACACACAGTAAAAAGAATTATAATTTATTAAGTAATATATTTCGAGTTTATGTGGAATTGAGAAGTTAGGAAATGTGTTAACCAGACAAGAATTCAGAAGGTTCATGTACAAATCTGAGCGTAGCTTAAAGGAATTTATACAGCAAATTTGTACCGATGAATCCAACTTTTTGCTGAGATACAAATACTCCAGACTTCTTGCTGTACAGTACAGTGAAGCCTTCAGGCTCCTTTCTATCTTCACTTCCAAACAACAGCCGTATTTTCTAGTTGCTTTGCATGGATTCAACTCAGTCTCTTTGTATGTCAGCGTTCAAGTCAAGATCTGAGTAACTGGTTTTCTTCTGCCTTCATTCTCCCCTTGAAAACAAAGGAAAGACCCTCTTTTTTCAGGCCACGCTAGTTGTTAAAGTGAACATTAAATACAAGAGCTTCACCGAAAGTTCATGCCACTCGAGCTGAAGGCAGTGTGCTCGATGGTTTCTCGTCATGTGCATTTGCTCAACAGATGTAAAAGTGCTTTGGACTGTAAGCTGTGTGCAGGCTCACATCACTTTATAAGCTCAAGCTCTCATCAGAAGAAACCTCAGAAGCAAAGAATGTCAGTATTATATGTGACTGAAAACACACAGTAAAGGAACCGCAGGCATCTCCATAGCTTATGATTTTAAAGGTTAAAGGAGGTCGGTTGAAAAGCCAACTTACTGGCCAACTGTTTCCAATTAGGTGAGGCAGCTTTAGGACATAATCAATAGAAATGCCATGTTGACTTCACTACCAGTTACCTTGACCTATAGTCTTTTAAAGTAATTAGCAGTCAGTGTTTGGACTTTCAAAGACATCAGTAGGACTACAGAACGGACTGTGTGACATAAACACACTTGTTTTGGCTTTAATTAAAGTAGGAGAAAAGTAGAGGTATAAAAAACAATGAAAAGGTTACTTGATAGAAAGGCTTCTTGGTGGAATTCCAATGTCAGGAGAGTTTTATCTGTTTCTCTCGGAGTCAGGATCTGCAAATGAAGAGAGATGGGTGTTTTAGAATACCTTTCTTCATCAACAAGAAAAATACTAATGGAACTTAACAAGATAAAATGTCATTGCTTTCTCTTAAACTTGGAAGTAGAGAACAATCACTGAATAATTATTTTGATTGCCAATTACCGGCACTACTAGCCTGCTGTTCTGCTCTCAGGCACCTGTGCAATCCCTTCTGAACTCAGTTTTGCTGCCCATCTGAGGATACGACCGCTTCCCCAACATTCAAAAGATATTTATTAATTGACATAGCCTTCAGATTTATACAGTTTTAATTACTGTGAGGAAGTATGGTAAGGCGGCAAGTATGGTCTCCTCATTGCACCTAAACATCTTCTAGACTGTGGAAATCACTCGAGTGCCCAGTGCCTCAGCATCTTTTTTCCTAAAATGGGAATTTTGTAATTCTTACAATACTGTTGTTAAATTTTAATATGTGGAAAACCTTCTCAAGTCACTGGTTGCAAATCATGCAAAAACTGCAAAGTCCTGCCTTCTTAGATTACCGTGGTTATTGTTTAGAATACAGCCGAAAATGCAGCTTTCTTGTTGATGGGCTTGTCAAATCTATAGCATTTGAATTGTTATTTAACTCTTAAATATGAGACAAGAAGTAAATTTATTCTGTTCAATAAGTTAACTAGCAAAAGTATTGCTTCTGGGGAATGAACTGCGGGCGTATCTGCCACACGGGGGGTAATGTATAATGCAGAAAGCATGCAGGGAGGTCTCTTTAGAAATGACGCTATCATTAATTAGTTAAAACGTCGGATTCAAAGCATGATTTTATATTCTAAAGAGTGTGCCAGCACCAGCGAGTAAACTGCTGTCTCTCAGTGGCTGAGGCTCCCGAGCGGCGAGCGCTGGCGCTCAGGGCAGTCCAAGGCGGTGTGACAGCAGCGCACACGGCGAACCCGGCCGGGGAGGAGGAGGAATCTCTCCCCGCTGGAGCTCCCAGGCCGGGAGAGCCTGGGAAAACCTCAGCTGTAATTAGCCCAGCAGTTACTAGGTGTCACTGTCGCCCCAGCTGACAGAACTGAAAGAGCCCTCCTTTGGCAGAAGCCCAGGGAAGTGGAAGCAAGGCCAACAAAGAAACGAGACTCGCTCCAGCTGAAAGAGGTTTGCTATGAGAATATTAGCTGTGTTATAAACATAAGATCTGAAGCCTTCCTTTAGAATGAAATAACTCATTTGGCATTTAGCATTGTTCCCAGGCACTACAAGTCTTTTAAATCCTGTTTATATGTGGTATTTTTCCTGTAATTGGTGCGTTGGAATTCAGAGAAACCTTTTTTTCAGCAGCGGCATCAGGATTTCATCGTTCATCATCAGCTCCTCGGTAAACGGATCTGCAAGACAACAAATACCTGTCATTCACTGGTAAAATGCCTATTTAAAATATGCATTCTCATTTTTCTGTTCACTAATCCTGGACAATGAATTGTAATAGGACCTAGAAGGTGAAGGAAGAGTAGCTGGCTTGGCCAAAGAGGCAATTTCACCTCTCTGGAGAATATTAACGTGCTAAGGTTAATAAATGTTTTACCAGACAAAGTTTCCTTGCCCTTTTATTTCCATTTTATTTCTACCTTTGAGAGAAATACCAGTCCTTCCTATTGGCTGAGGGACAAGAGTGCCTGTTCCGCAATGCAATTCAGCAAGCGTTTACATCAGAAACGGGGAATTAATCTCTTCTTAGCCAATAATCATTGTCTACACAACTTATCTAAATATGAGGTTTGCTTTGTTTAAATACCCATTACAAAATCGGAGTTGAGACAAAGAAAAATATCTTTGTAATGGAAAATGGATAAAATATCTCTGTAATGGATAGTTTAACTTCGAGGTCAAAGTCAAGGTTGTGGCTAGAAACGTTGAAGGCAGTAGTTTTACAATTACAAGGCAAAGAACAAATGTAATCTGAGTTACTCTCAGATACGGGAATTGAATGATCCCGAACTTACCAACTGATAGCGAGTTAAGTATCAATAAGCAAACAAGTTCAAATAAGTATCTTAACTACCTTTTAAAATTGTTCTTCTCATTAATTCATTTAAACCCCCCATTGTTCACAGAAGATATGCCAGGGTAGATATTGCTATAAACTCAGAAGAACTGTAGGATTGAAGAAGACTTTATTTATCATGACTAATGGTCATGTTCAGGATAAAGCTGCCAGGGTGGAAGGGTGAGAAAAAGGGCACAGAGTGAAACTTTTTGTTGAAGAACAAAGAGTGGTTTCAGACTGCTGAAGACATATTTTTTTAATCAGTGGTACTAGCACCTCTTTAAAATTCCTGTCTGGAATGTTTCACTAAGGTAAGAAAAATTAAAATTGGGGATTTTAAAATTTTTTTTTTAAAGCAGTTTAGTAGGAGTCCCAACTTCCTTCTGATACACTTCTGAGCTCATCAGGGGCAGCCACCTAAAATCCAATGGCTTATATGGGTCTAGATCTTGAACCCTGAAACACCAGAAACAGGCCCAGGAAACTTTCTCAGAGGCCGCGGCTTCACTTGCTGTTTGTTCAGACACTGAACCTAGTGTGGAAAATAGCTTCAGGCTCCTCCTCGATATTTGATGACATGCTCTTTGACATCGTAGGGACCAGCTGCGTGAGTAAGCACTCTATTTTCTAACCCACAGAATCCAAGACTATTTTGCAAGTAAAAGCAAAGCATTTTCTTACAGTTTGTGATTACATCTTAAAAAATAATCCAGTTCATTGCCCTGTTTTACATATGTCGATGTCTGGCTGTTAGCATTTCTCTTTTAAAACTGGATGGCTATGTAGAATTTCCTGATCAGCTCAAAGGAAAGAAAACACAGTGACTTTGTTAAAACAAAACTAGATGAAAACAAAAGCCTTATTAAATGAATAAAGTCTTTAACAAGATGCCAGCCTTCTTTTTAGATGTTCCAGAAAAAGCTCATAAATGCTGGTAAAGGCAATTTAACATCTTATTGAATCAAATAATCAGGGGGAGTGCTAGCACACCAAATGTGGAACAAATCGAGTTTTACTGCAATAGACTTTTAAAGAATTAAAGGACTAAAGCCCAACAGCTAGAACTTGTACACTGTGGGATTTTTCTTTTTTCTTTTTATTGCTCATTGTTTTTGTAGGGAACTTCAATTAAATATCTTTACTGTACACTTGATATCATGTAATTTTTCCTAATTTCTGAAACTTGCATTTCCTGAATATTTTCCTCCCACTTTTTGATGTTTAATGTGTCTCTTTTATATCTAAGTCCCTCTTGCCAATTCATGAGATCTTGCATATTTAATAGGAACAATTAAACAAGAATTTTGTAAAAGTGAGTTTTAAGCTCCAAAGCTTACTTTCATTTTCTGCTTTAGGCTGTCTTGAGCACTAGGAGAAAGACAACCGAGATAATAAAGCTTTCCCATTTTTAACACTGATTAGACATACAATTTAATATAGCTAGAAAAAGCAAAGAGAATGCTTTTTTAAAAAATGAAAGCATGGAAATGCTTAAAAACAGGACGAGTGAGGAAATGAAATTAATGCTTAAGATAAAGTAAAGCTTTGCATGACTCTCAATATCAAAATGACTTGTAAACAGACGTGACTCTCTGGTTTGCCTTTAATTTTACTCATCTCTATTTTACTCAATTTTTTAAAAGACTTGTTTCATTTAAGCAGCTAGTCCTAAGACAAGAAAATCTAAGCTTGTAGTTTACTTTTTATCAGTTCCAATCTTTTTTAAGTTGTTGGCTTCGAAAACAAAATTTATACCTGGGGGAAAAACTACCAGACCCTCAGAGATTTATATGGATTTAATAATGATTTTGGGCTAATAACACTCCAACTTTCAGAGGTACGATTGAACTCAAACCTAGGAGTCATGTGTTCTTCTGAGATATACGTGGGAGAGAGTTTGGCATCTGGACATGGTATTTTTCATTTCCAAGTCCAATGCGAATTGAGGCTTTGAAAGAGCAGAGATGCAAGAACGCGGCATCTTGCTGACGCAACTTGTGTGGTCGTTTCAGCTAAAGGTCTTTTGCCTCTTCATGGCAGGATGGCACCTAGGGTATGGGAAAGCCTCTGTCATCCTTTTGAACCTAGAGTGACGCTGGGGGGGGTGGACAGGATTTTATTCAAAGCCCAAAGGTCTCATATAGCCGGAGGCTCATGCGTTTCACTTGCTGTTCCCCACCCAAACCATATTAAAGCGGACCTGCGTGGGAGGGAAGGTTAACAATGCAAGCAGCCCAACAGCAGAGGAGCACTGATGGTTAACGTTTGAAAAAATAGGATCAAACGCTCATTAATTGTCCATCACTGACGCAGCACATTCTACCTCTGTGCCACCTTTGGGGGACTGCTCATTTATTTTTCCTGCTCTGATCTGTTTACATCAAGTGGGCTGACTCAGCTATCAAAAAGCACACATACTTCAAAAATGAATGTATGTGATTCTGTATCAAAATATTTGAATGAATAACTAATGAGTGATTGTGAAAAGCTTTGCTGAACTACTCTGTTTTAATTCCATACTCTCTCTGAAGTGTTTGTTTGAAAGTGGTTTCTCTTTCATGTTTGCCTGTTGCCGATAGACTTCTTTATGAGAGTTTTTAACAAGGCCATCTGTAACCTCTGACTGCTGCAGCATTGTATCATTTGACACTAAAGCTGTCACTTCAATTCCTGAAGGTTTTAGGAAAATGATGGCAAATAAAATTTTTCAGCATTTCGTACTATTTATCCTGCTTGCAGTAAATGTCCCACATCAGATGAGCTTGGCTTATATTACAGGAGAGGGAGTTAGACTAATTTAGAGCACATTTGACCATGTAATGCTGGGCCATTAACAGATAATTGAGGTTGCTCAGAAACCAGACTCATTCTAGCTGTAATTCTGTCCCGCTACTGCACCACGCCAGAGACCTGCCCACAAGAGCAGATTCCGTACTTCATTCTCTCACCTGTTACGTGATTTGGTATCTTGCACCTGAACCCAAATTTTCAGAAGTTGAAATTTTTGTCTATGGGTTTGCCAGTGATTTTAGGGGACACTCTGATTCCACTTTTACATGAACCCCTTTGAGTGTGATCTGTCTGCTTCACTTCGTGTCTGCATCATACGTATTTATATATTACCTAGTCATGCCTTTAAAAAGACAAAGACGTCTACAGTGAGGCTCAGCTGACCAGTTTAAGTCATCTTTCACAGAGTAAGATGAAACATATCTAGAACAGAACAGAATATTTCTGTATCTCACGCTTGCCTTTTTCTCTACGCAGACTATAACAAAATTGTGGCCAACTGATGTTGACTTTGTACTGGGGATGTCTAAACTGAGCAGAGATTAATCCCCCCTTTTTTTGCCCAACTTTTGGAAGTGCTGAATTCTTCGCCGACTTCAGCTGGTACTGCATCAGGCGTTCTGAATGGCAAATGGAATGGGTTTTCAAAATTATTTATTATAACAAATAGTCAAAATGAGATGTGACTTGTGGAAATGCCAGGTCCTGATGAGCCACAGACAGGTGCTTTATGTGCTACTTCTGACAGTGTGATTTTACTTTTTGTTTTCTCATCGGGACTGATGGTTTGTCAGGAGAAAACTGTGAGTTTGCTTGGTTCTTTGGGTTTTTTTTGAGTTGTTTTGTTTTGTGTTGGTTTTTAATGATGTTTAGCCATAACTAAGCCAGAAATACCCACTAATTGTAAGGGTAAACATATCATAGCAACAACAATAGAAGAAAAAGAATTATTCTTATCGCTCTGTTGGTATTATTTTAGACTGGACATTTCCAAATGGCAAGACTAGAGAGGAATCACAAGAATCCAGCATCTCATAGCCTGGGTTCTAATTAAAATCCCTCCCAACCTCCAGACAGTCAGGACTGAAAATCACTGTTCCTGCAGTTTCAAGATGACTGATGAAAGACTTCAAACCACAAGCAGCCACTGGATCAGTCGCTGTGACCTTTTTTTAGATCAGCTCAACTACAGTCATAATGCTCCAGTGAAAAGATGTTCTATGAATTTGAAAACATCAAAAATGTCATTCCAGAGAGCTTTGCAAGGTACAGAACACCGTCCCAGTTTCATGTAGAGTTTCCCTGACAATTAACTGGAAAGTTTCCTCTGCAGCTTTGCAATTCATAACAAGCTAAGACAAGGGAAATATGTTTTAGTTTGACATGTCCATAGTGCTGACCCCGCTGACTTGGTCACAAATGACAGCACCACAAATGTATTCTAACTCTTCCTGTCTGCATGCCTGAAATGAGTGGAATAATGAAGGATCTCCCAAGATGATGGAAACAGTATTTACCTATAGCCAAGAAAACCTTTCACCTGGGTTGAGATGCTTACCACAAGGCAAAAAGGCCTCATCAAAACGCACTTTTTCACCCTTAGTTCGATTAACATTCCCTAACGCATCTATTCCTGCCAAAACTATTGAAAGGAGTTGGTGACTAGCTAACCAGGGAAGCTGTTTGCTCATTTAAATTAGCACTGTCAAAAAAGTCATTCTAGTTCTCGTTCCTCAGTCATTCCAGGTGCATTTTCCAGGCAAACAATCCTATACAATCCCAAAAGGTACTTGGGATCTCTTAGAAAAAATTTTTTAATGCTATGACTGGTGAGCAGGGTGAGCACAGGTGACTTCTGTTAAGCTGCCAAAACCACTGTGAAGGTCATTTGAAGAATTGGAAGACAACAAGGGAATAAACTACCTTGCATTAGGATGTGGAGAAGGATATGGGGATCAGGTGTGATTGCAGTCTACACCTGTAAGGAAGCTGCACAACAGAGGTCTGCTGCCTGGTTTTGGGCATGGGAGGTCTGCTTGGAGATACTTTGCTGGCTCTACATGGGTTGAAGAGGAATAGTAATCCGCTGTAACTCTCGGAAGAAAGCAGTGAGGATGGGATGGAACTACAAGGTAATTGGAAACACTTATTTTTGCTACTTTTCTGGTAATGAGTATGGAGCTCAGTCTTATGAGTTCTGCAAATCTCTATTTGTAAAGGTGGTGCAGTCCAAGATAGTGACCTCAATCTGTTAGTTTGTGCCGTGCCTGTATGTAAAAACCAAACCTGCATTTTCCCTCTTGGTGACTACCTTGTGCTAAACTACACAAAGACACTAGAACTGACTACAGTCTTAGGCAATGTTGCAGTAGCGATAACACGTCTAGTGGCTGGGGTAGGCTGCAGAGGCATTTATCCCTGTGTTTAATTGACCTCTTCTGTATTAATTACATGACTACAAAGCAGGTGCCCCGTGAGAGAGAGGAGCGCAGCGCAGCCTGGCTACCCTGAATGGCAGCTGGCGCGTTCCAGTGCGTGGCTGGAAAGGCACGACCGAAATAAAGGCACCGCTGTTGCGGGGCATGAGTGACAGTTACGGATGCATATGTATGTTCCTGTCACAACTCAGCGTGTAGGACGGGATTTTGCATTCTATGTCGAGTACTGTAATGGGATTGGAGCCTCTTTAGGCTGGGGTGGAGGGGGTGACCAGGATAACTTGCTTAACCTGTCACTGTCCATACTGGGAGCCTTTCAGAAAGAAGGAAGTTGTATATGAGCCATATTCAGCCAAAAAGGCTGTGAGTTGAGTATCTGATTTACTGGATGCAGTTCACTTATTAACTCTGGATTATTTTCACAATTAACGTTGTATGTGATAATAATCCTCCTTATTAGTGATGCTCACAGCCGTTGGCCTAGTGTGAGGATTCAGCATCCTCGGAAGGGAGGGAGGATGCTGAGATAATTCTCTTAGATTTTGAGTCCTGGCTTGCAAAAATGCCGAGTTGCCAGTTTTACTGAGACAATATCCTCTTAAAGAAAGAATGAAGGTTTTAAACACAGGTAACTAAAAGATCAACATTTAGTCTGGCCTCAGGTATAAAACGGAGCATGGGATGGAACACTGTATGAGTACAATACCTGTCCAGAATGGAACTTGGCAAGTCCCAGCAAAGGAATGGGTCTATTCCCGTGAATATTAGTAAAGATTGGTACAGTTCACCAGGAAGAAAACAAATGTGAAGTACTGATTTGACATGAGCAATGGCAAACACCAAGCGGTAATTAAAAGGAAAAAAAATGGTGCAATTAAAACTACAGATGTACTCCCCAGCACTGTGGGGTGTGTGTGGTTTTTGGGAGGAGGTGGCTGCTTTCCTTTTTAATCTAGATCAACTACAATGTAGATAATAATCACTAATATGAAAAAAAGGAGTGAATTTTCTGCGTTCCTAGATGCAAGGTCTCTAAGGAAAATCCTGGCACTGTGGGGAACCAGGTGCAGAAATAGATGGTGTTAAGCTTTCCTAAACCAGATCATGAAACAAGAATGAACTGCCTCTACAAATGTCAATTCTCAGTGAGATACAGCAAGAGATCTTGACCACCTGTAGGTACTGAAGATTTCATGGCACTTGTAACTGTCATAAAATAAAACACAGCATCCTGGCTGCATTCCACTGCAGGTAATTGATTTCTGCCTCCCCAAATTTCCACTCTATGGCTCTAATTGAATACTTTTTTTTTTTTTTTAAATAGTGAATCTAATCAGCTCTCAGGACAAAACACTTATTTTGTCTCGCTCTTGACAAACAAGTGTTTTGTTTGCATTTTGCCTCTGTAATTAAAGTGCCAGCTGCCAATAGTGAAGCAAACTGTAGAAATTAATAATTATTTCCCCTGTAAATACACTGTACAATATTGCTGGCGTGGAAGAGTAGCCCTCATTCCAAGTCAGCGATGGCTGTATTCCACTGATTAGAGACAAAAAGTGATGTGTATATGTAAGTGCATTTGTATGAGGGGAGAGAGAGAAAGGCAGAGAGGAGGGGAGTGATTTTTGTACGTGTGCACTTAGAGAATGCATATGCTAGATGCTGAATGTAAATCCAGCCTTGATAAAAGCTACCTTAAGGCTACTAATAGTGTTCCTGAGAAGTACCGTCATCTTCTTAAAAATTGTAAGTAGGAAGAGGCAGGACCAGCCAGCCTGTGAATGGGAGCAGCATTACCCTTAACCTGAAGTCATCCTACTCCACAGGACTTTGATCAAAACACTTTTTTTTTAATTTTTTTTTTTCTTTCCTGGTGTAGGTGGTTTGGGGGTGGTGGGGTGCCCCTTTCCTGGGTTAGGTGTTCTGGTACACCTGAGAAAGGCTGTAACTGGGTTGGTGTATTCTTTGTGCTACAGTATTCTATGCTCTAGCATGTTTATAAATTCTCTCCAAATCGTTCTTTTAACTGTTGCATCTTTCTCCGCCCTTTTCCCCTAAATTTCTGTATTTCTTTCGGACATCTCAAGTCCTGATGTTCTTCTCCGTTAGGCTTTCAATGAGTGTCTGCCAATCTCAGCCTAAGTAAAAGGCTTTCTGTTCATATGTATTTTACAGCATAGTGGCAAATCAATCATCTAGAAAATAGTTTGCTGGTGAACACTTCTGTCAAAGCATTCTGGGAAATCATTTACTTTTTTTATGAGTAAGGAAGGCCTAAAGGCATGCAGATGGGGGAAAATATACGCTGTTTACTGCAAATAATTTGAGAAAGACACTTCTACCAGATTGTGCATCTTCTCCTAGTTGATAGGAAAGACTCTGGCACATTGAATTATTTATTTAGATGAGTAGAAATGCTGAAAAGGGCATCTAACCATATGTTTTAGAAGCTTCTGGCATCACTTGGAATGCATCACAAATAATACCCTAAAAGTACAGCAGTATAATATGATATAAAACACCTCAAGAAAGAAACACAACCTATAATTTTAATTACTCTAAATACTCTAGCAATTATTCACCCTTGCAATTCATCCCATTTTTAAAATGCCTGGGGGGAGGAAATGAGCCTTGCAGTTTCTCCTTGCATGGAATGTATAAGCACGATGCGTTGATTTATCTAACCAGACTCCAGCACAGACATCAGTTCAAATTCTGTAAAGTACTTAAAAGTTTCAAAACTAAACTGCGTGCGTGCAATTCACATGCAAGCCTTGTCGGCTTGACGGCTAGTACTAGAAAGGCTGCGTAGAAGTGGGGAGTGAAACTCCTAAGAAGCACTCTGAGGAAAGCCAAGACATTTGCAAGACTTCTGGAGAAGGCAACTTCTATTGCAATCTGCTAAAAGGCCTTGTTGTAATATATTATTTACTTAGAACTTGCATGATGGGGTCCTGTCCGTGACTTGAACTCCCTAGGGTCATGGAAACTTGTGACAACGAAGGGATTGAATTTGTGCATTAAAATTCAAGAATAGTGTTTTGCAATCTTACCAAGAAGATTTTCTTTGGTTGCTGAGCATGTTGATCTCTTTCCTCAGTATGAGCATCATCTTGTAATGAAATCGATACATCTGGCTTTGGTAAGATTAATTTCTCAGAAAACGGGGTATTCTCTGCTATAATTAAAAAAGGAGGGTCTTAGTTTCAATATTTTGGTCCGTCATTCCTGTATTTCATGCTTTTAAAATTCCATGTTCATTTAAATAAAGGAAAAAAAAAAGCCTAACAGGAAGATGTTCAATTCTTCTGTTGCTTAGTTTGCTAAATTCTGCATCTTACATAATGTTGTGAAGGACAAACAATGAAATCCTTGGCTGCTCTCCCTTAATCTGCTTCTCTCCTGCAATGTTGTACCTACATAACAAACAAGATCTTTTTCTACTGCCATGCTTAATTACAGGTTTTCTCTATGCAAAGCCTCCAGATATTGGGCAGTTCTGTGAAATGCTCTGGGATTATACAATCTGAGCCTAAAATGAATAAAGTCTCTTTACATTTCTTGAAATCTGCATAAATAAGCATATCTCTTTCTCACAGTTTAGCAGGTTTCAGTTTATGTTGATGTTTCGCTACACATCGAAATATTGCAAGGCAGCAGTATCAAAATAGGATTATGGACTCTTATCTGAAGAGAGGCAGTTTCTTACCCGTGACTGTTGGTGATTTTTGTACTATGCATTCACGTTGAAATTGTCCACATCAGTTATCAGGTTCTGCTTGCAAAGCTCACAGGTCTTCGCGGCCTCCAGATCAGCCCCTGCAATAAGGCAAAAAAATCAAGTCTTTAACCTTAAATTACATCATGTCTGTTATAAAATTGGAATGAGGAAATTTTTTATTTTAAAGCTGCCTTCTACTGATTGCTATCTTTTTATTGGAATTCTCCTTAATCATTTGAAACTGTGGCATTTTTTTATACTAAACGCATGTAGTAGTAGGGATAACTGGAATATTCTGCATGGTATATGGCTACGCTGGATTTTTCTGTTTGCTTTTAAATGACAAAATCTGTAGCTTTTATGGAATAAAACTGCAGGGATCATGAGCCACACTGATGTAAAATGTAATAATGGACTCCATAAATAAACCTCCGTCTAAGGCCTTGTCAGTACCAACACAGCCAAGGAATTGCCTGGAATTGTTTACTTGCATCTTCCCCTCATTTTTAAGACAACAATGATTTTCATTTGAGTGCCGTAAAATAAATGGATACACTCCCACCTTCTAAACTGATTCTCTTTTCCCCTTTTCTTGTAAAGGAAGATGTGGAACAAAAACGTTTAAAGAGGAAAAAGCCCTGCTTACCATCTGCGCAGATGGCCTGCTTTTGAAAAACAAAACAAAACCCCAACAGCAACAAAAACAAACAAACAAAGAAACCCTCCACACACACTTCACTAACCAGAAGCAAAAGTTCTGCTTGTTAAGATTGATATCTCATCAAACTGTGCTTCTTGGGACAAGGTTCCGCTTCGTTCTTTCATTGCTTAACATACCACCGCCTCTTTTCTTGTTCTGGCTCCCAAACTACCTAAGGAACTCCCTCTGAACAGGATCACGTCCCTGTATGCTGTCAGCTAGCACTGGGGGGAAACTTAAATTATTCTATGAGGACAGGATTTGGGGAAGGTTTGGGAAATGTGACTCACTTCCCTAAGCTGGGGGCAAGCCAGGAATTTAAATGAACAAGGCCTGGCAGGGGACCAAGTACACAGGATTTCACTGATGTATCATCTGCCTTTTAAGACTGGAGAAACAAAGCTGGCATAAACTATTATCTTCCCGCATACAGGATTGGCATTTTACACAATCTACACGAGGTTAGGGGGTGTGTACATATCATATACCTACTTATATCCTTTCTGGAGATTAATTCTCTGGTTATTATTGGATTTGGGTTTTTTTAAATTTGTATTGTTAAGTGCATACTTACAAGGAGTAAGTTGAAAATTATACAACTCACTTAGGAACTTCAGAAGCCACAGCATACCAAAGTGCTTAACAAACACTGTAGAATGCATCTTTAAAAAAATGAAAAAAAAAACCAAAAACAAGCTAACTTGTGTTGTGATTACCTTCAATCTCTTGATAAAGATAGGGTCCATATTGGGAAAATGCACTTATAATCTAAATGTGCGGTGATATAACATCACTGATAATCTTCATTCAGAAAGGAACTAGAAATGGCACAGCAAGAATACTGCTTGGGGAAAAAAAGCATGCTGACATAAGTGAGGGTGAAATCAAAGAATAATCAACAGGATTGTTCTCTAGCTGGGAGTCACCTTCCTGAATGCTAAAATTCGTACTGCTCATATTCCTGCTCCCCTCTCCATCTGAATTCTTCCAACACTTCACACATTTAATCTCATTTTGTGGGGTTTTTTTTGTCATTCAAACATTTCTCTCGCCTATTAGTCTTACACGTGCAGTTTGTGATCCCTGCAAAATTTGCTGTTTGCCTGATACTACTAATTGCTGCAGATTGGCTCATTAAATCTTTCAGCACTTAATAGCAAAGATCTTGTTTTAATCTAAACCAAGCACTAGAAAATTATTGTTTTGGTGATCTGCTCGCTACATACCAGTAGCCTCATCAAAGACATTAATATCTACTGCTATTTCACTGAGAATGCTTGTGCTACAGAAAAATACTACCATGGTGATCAAGCTACGAGTTAAACATGTCCTTTGAGTAAATTTAGAGACTTCATCTTGTTCAGCCATTAGTACAGAGGAATTAGTTGAGAGGCAAATTTGGCAGAAGCATCTCAACAGAATGGTTTATATCTTGTGGGTCTCTTTCTCTCACCTGACTTTATTTTAGCTTTGAGCCATTTTTTTAGACGTTCCTGATGAACAAACTGCAGACTTCCCACACAGCCACATGGCTCTAGCCGTGGATTTGTAGGAGAAGCTCCAGCAAACTGACAGATACAACACTGATCTTCTTCGCAGTCTTCTGCCAGGACGCTATTAGGACACAAACAGAAGAAATCAAGCACTGCTCTTGGCAAAGTCTATAGTTGACAGTATCTTTGCATTAATGTTCTAGGATTTGGAGAAATTTTACTAAGGCCCTTTATCACATGATGGTGACCTGAAAGTACAATACCCAACAGTTTAGAGTTAATACGTACCTTAAAGCTGGTAAATGTTCAAAGGAAAAAAACCTTATAGTCTCTAAATCCCCTTGACGCTTTTGTGTAATCCAAATGTGATGATGTGTTGCCGAGAATCATACAGCCACAGTTCTTCGAGAAGAAGGAGTGTGTTTGAATACTGCCTAACAAATGTGAGAGGAGGTATCTGCTGACTACTCTCCCCTCTCAGCTGCGTTGGCATTGCACGAGTTTTGAATATTTGTCCTGAGTGGCTTTCTTTCTAGAAACCTTTCTAGATTTGTGGTGATGCAGAGGAAGTTCATTTCTTGGTGAAGAGTGATATTTCAACCAAACAGGAAAAAAAATATTATGTTACCAAACATTTTAATGGCTTTGTATTTATGACTGATGGGTGAAAACATGCAAAGTATTTACTGATGATGATCTAGTGCTTTTTGCATGAAATCTGATGAGCAGATTGGGTTCCTATTTAATAAATAGAATACTAAACAAAAAAAAATGTTGAGCCTTGGTTTGGACTCTAGATTAACTAGTACAGTAAAAGGAAAAATATGAAAATGAAAAAGCAATTTGCGACTCTATCACTTCACACATTTAAACCTTAACCACACAGAGTCACATCTCCATCCTTAACTTTGCCTGCTAATACCCTTAGGTGCTACATATATTATAACACCTCAGAAAACCACTCTTTAAGTTAATGCCACCAGCAGAATGTTGTTGCAGGGGAAGTTCTCCCTTTTTCCATCCCCTTCTAGCCATTGTTTGGTTTTGCCTAAATGGTTTGTGTTGAGAAAGAAGGAAAAGGCTTTTGTCTGAAAGCTGGAATAACAGGAGACCTGTTTACCTGTAAAGCTTTCGGTTTCTTTCTAGTCTGCCCTCTGGTTATCTTTTCTCGTGTTTCCTGGCATGTCTCCCCCGAGATTTCTTGGACAGAACAGGTACCATTACTAACTCCAACTAATGTCATTAGGAGACTGAGGAAATTCCAGGGAAGGGAGGCTTCCTGGTGGCACAGCAGGAAAGATGAGTATTTACAACCTTTCAGTGCAAAATAGGAAAAACTCTAGATGTTCCTTCCATCTAAATTGTTACCTCCACACAGTGTAGCACCCCTAGTTCTGAATTTCCTTAACTCTTGAAGAGAAACGTTTCATTCTGAAACTTCTGTCTAGCTGTCTGCCGCGTCCCCTGGGACAGCCGACAAACTCCGAAATACAGACAGTTGGTTTATTTGCAGTGAAGCTGGGAACAGAAATGTTTTTCCTGATAGCGTCTCTGAATCTAATTGCTTAACCAGTTTCTTGAGACAGAGCAAGCAGCTTGTTGATTACAATGAGCAGCAGGGAAACCTATTGCTCCTTCATTCTGCCTTTATTTGAAAGTCTCTGCAGTCAAAGAAATTACTGTATTTAGACCACAGACAGAAAATAGGACAAGCAAACAATTAAAAATAACTTTGACGAACAAAGCTGTGTCTCTTCACTAGAACTTCTGATTACAACTGGAATACATAAAGAAGCTGAGCTTAAAGGACTCTGTAGTAGTTAAATGGGATCTGTCCCAAAGGGAAGCCTTATAAAGGAATGAAAGGGCAAGTTCTGTGACTGCGCTATTAGCCATGTACACCAGTGCCCAAAGAGCATGCTTGTGGGTTGTGGTGGACTCTGTCACATTGAGGAATCTATTTTTTGCCTCCAACTCTGTAACAATAAGACCCACAAATCTCCCTCGCGTCTCTGCCCAAGCAAGCTTGGTTAAAGCCTCAGTGGTGTTTATTGGTGTTTAGGAATAAGGCAATTCAGTGTGTGACTTGTAGAAGAAGTATCATGATGCAAACATCATCTCCTTTTTGAGTGGTTTTCAGTGTCTCTGGTAGAACCAGCTGAAAGTCACATGTGACTGATAAGGATGGAGATACAGATAGAAGAACTATGAACCTATTTTTGTGTGTTTCCAACTGTATAGAAAACTTGAAAGAGGAAAAGTATAGCCCTTTCTTTACAAAAAAAGTCAAATACCAAACCAACCTATGATAAAAATAGAACTTTGAAATCTACACAGTGTTTCACTTAGCTATAGCATGGTTTCTGGCAAGTCGTGATCTAGCTACCATGTGTTTATGCATAATTCTAGAGTTTGCACATATATTGAATACACTCCTTGCCTTTCATGTTGTTCCTTTTGATCTGCCTGTGGTCTTCTTCACTTCCTCTGTGCTTGCTGAAGGGGAGATTGTTGTGTTGCTTTTTGTACTACTATGGTTTTGTAAATAAGGCACCAACAGAAAAGTCAATGGTAACTGATCATGCAAAACACAAGCAATATGAAGACCAGGAGTGAATCTTGTCTGAGCCAAAGATGGGTTAGAAGACTCTAGAGATGAAGAGTGATGTGAACTCCGTAAGCTCTCCCCAACGTATGAGGTACCACTGGGAGATGAAATGCTCCAAGTGTCATTGATGCTGTCCCTCCAGTAAGCTGCTGTCTTCAGGTGTACTGTGAAGAGGCAGTGAAGAATCAAAACTTTCTGAAGTAGAAGAGTCCCTATAGCGTATAAAGGATAAGCGTGTGTGCACGCTGAGTGTTGAACTATTATCCAAACCCAGTGTTTGTGGAGAACATGCTGCTGGGCTCCGGTTTGCTGAGGACTCGGGTCTATGTGCAGACTGAGCGAGGATCCTGGGCTGGTAGGTGCAGAAGTGGTCTGGGAACAGCTCAGAGAACTGATGTAACCATGACACCTCTGATGGCTTTCATAAGAATGCCATTCTTTGCAATAAATATGGGCTCTATTCCTATCTCTGTAATTAATATTATTAAGCATCTTTTGAATAGATGAATTACTTGGCTTATCTTCAAATTCAGAATGATCTGCATCTTCTAGACAATTCCCATCTGGAGGGTATAATTTGTCACTGTCCTTAGATTCTCTCCGCTGTAGTTCTACAGCGATGACCATCACTCTGTGCTCTCTTAAAGGCCAGTGGGAGGATTTCCCCCTTCTTGATGATGCATTTTTGTCATTTCCACCCTCTTCCAAGCTATGTCGCTCACCTTGTGCTAAATATATTTCACTAAATTTGTTCCTGTGTCCCAGAATCCTGGGAAATTGCCTAATGCTCAGGAAAAGACTTTTCTTTAACTGATTGGCGCCTTCAGTATCTTCCATTTTTTTAAAAGGATCTTCCATGGTTAAATACTGAAGAGAATAAAAGCTTTTCCTTCTGGACCTAAAAGGGGCCCTTCTGTGGTGCAGAAGGGATGAACCACTCAAATTGTTCACTACGGAGGAACCGATAGTTCCCTGGGAGGTCAATGTGGATGACTGAGTTAGAGATGACTGAGCTCATGCCTGTGCTGGAATAGTTTTTTTGTCTCAAGGCCTGAGGTTAGAGGACTGTGTTATAGTCCTCCTCTGAGACCGCTTCCTGTTCTCAAATGCAGTTTCACTTGATTTTCTTGCCCAATCTTGTTGAACTCCAAGACCTGGATTCAAAATTAAAAAAACAAACATAAAAAACCCCCCAAACCCCCAAACAACAACAAAAAAGAAACCGAAAACCAAATTCAAAACCCCCAACTGTTAAAATACCATTTTACTTTTATATTGAGTGGTTAGCGCATGTTTGGAGTGGCTTAAAGATATTATCCTGGTATTGATGTTATAGCATAGCCAGTTATTGGTAATTCTAATTCTAGCATGTTTCTTGTTAACAATATGAATTTATTCATGAGTTTTTCTAGAACACAGACAGAAAATCAATACTGCTTGTCTGGTAGGACATGTGTAGGAACATGTGAAGAACGCTAATAGGTACTACTAAATGATGCAGTGGCACCTAGAAGGCCAATTATTATTTACCTCCTTCCTGGAACGCGTTCTGCCCCACCTGGTCCTTGCTTTGTTGAATAGGTGGTTTCAGAAGAAACCACCTCTGTGTAAGCAAGAGGATTTGCATTGCCAACTTGTCTGAGGGGTTTTAGAAGAGATGGGATTTTCAATTTTAAGAATTTTTATCTCACTTGCTTATTACACAGTAACGTAAACTTTCAGTGAGCACTTTGATCTGCCCCAGTTTGAACGCGAAGCTGAGCTGACTTTTTAATATGTACTCTGGGGGAGGTCTGCTGCTTGTTCTAATCCTCAAGGGCACCCTGCAACAGAACTCGCTGTATGTTAACATTTATACACAAAACCATATGTTACGGTAACAACAACAGAAAAAAGTTTTAGAGATTCTAATTATTATCTTACCAAAAAAAGTCACATAAAACATTAGGAAATGTGGTAAATCTGATGAGATGACTGCAAGTCCAGTCTTCTTGTTTAGCGCAAAAATACAAGTTGGCTGGGCAAAACCAGTCAGCTCGTGCTTCATGATAGAACACTGACTTCTCAACAGGCGAGAGGCAGCCTACCTTCTTGTGTCGTCTTGTAGAATTGCCTCATGCGGTGCAATCTTTAAACCACAGGAAAGAATATAACTTACAGGTAGAAAAAATAATCTCTCTGACAGACTGATTTAGTCGCGGGTTAAGATCACTCAGATCAGACCCACACTGCTGCTCTGGTAGACGGTACTACTGTACTTGCTAGTGTGGAATTACAGCCGACAGGATTCTCCCAGCCGTGCTTTATCCCTTGGCTGTTAAGGGTGTGGGTTTGCCTTTTATCCCAAGGAGATATTTGGACTACTGTTCTGCTTGGGCCGTCTGCTCATTCGTACAGCATATTTTTAAATTGCTTGGGGCTGCTTTATCATGTTTCTTCTTGCTACATGGGTGCACTTGAATGTACTTATTTCCAATTGTAATGCAGTTTTAAAAACACGTGCGCTCTATCTGCGACTGCCGTCCCATATTTTACTGTGGCTGTGTCCTTCTCGCTGCTGTGTCAAGTAAACTGCTTTTACTGTGAGAAACCGGGCAGAAACTTAACAGCAGCTTAAGGATTCACTACGACATGGTGCAGAAGGCAACGTTTCCCATTACATTTAGTTCTTTTTATACTTCTTTTGGTCTACTATACACTAAAATATGGTCTAGATGATAAATATTTCACCTCTAACTCCAAGGCATCATAAAAAAAAAATAAATATAAGAATAAACTGGTGCCATAACAACCTCATTGGTCTTGACAAGTCTGAGTATTTCTTTCTCTTCTTCAAAACAAGATGTTTACTCTCTAGATAGCAATTTGAGAGTTCCTGAAGTCGATGAAAGTGGTAATTCGAAGGTGATGACATCAAAGAAAGAAAAATGGCTGTGTTATTTCTCACAGTTGCCTCATTGCCCATGGCCCCAGCAGAAACAAAGCTCTCCTGGCCTCAAACAAGTTTTGAACAGAAAATATAACCAGTACTTGGGACCCTCATATGGAAGATAAGACAGCTGGATTCAGTTTTGTGCGCTGCTAAAACTTATCCTATATACATCACTTACTACGCCTTAGCTTCTCGAATGTAAATAAACAAACCCACGGGTGCTGTAAAGATAAAGTTATTGAAAAGGTGGAGGATAGTCAGAAACAAATTGTGAGGGGCAGATAAGTATGTAAAATAATCAGGCAGGCTTGCATGTTAAGGATGTCAGAGAGAAGTGAAAGATGAAGATAAAGTATATCAGGAATATGATGGGCAAGTGAGAGAATATATTCGCAGTCTGATGCAGTATGAAAAGAACAGACAGGAGGCCACAGGGCTAACAGGCCTTTAAGGAAAATTGAAAGAAAGTTTGATTCGTTTTTTTTTTCCCAGACAAACGAGTTACATGTATAAAAATATGAGTCCATAGTAATATTTAATTTTGCTTTACTTCTGTGCTGCTCTCTTAATTTTTGTTCCCTGGCTGGAAGGACAGGGAAAGACAACTGGTCCTACTCTGCAAATGACTGTCTGACTAAGGGAAGGCAGCCCTTTACTCGGGAGACTCCATGTTGATGTAAGTGAAGCTTTGAATGGAAATAAGATTTTGTCCTTACATGGTTACAAGATCAGGGCACTAGTTAATTTTGACTATACATTTTCCCCAAATACCTGAGGCCTATTTTCTGTTCTAAATTAAGTCAAAGACATGAAATAACGCTGATGTAAGTGGGATTACGTCAGACCCACCTGAATGAACACTTAAATGGGTTTAACCTTAATTTTAAAACACTTATTTTTGCTGAATGGTGTTGGGTTTGAGTTAGCAGAATGCAAATATGCAGTAAATCAGAATTAGGAAAGGACCTATTCCATTTCCTCCCTAAAACTTAAAAACCGCTGAGTCTTGACTATTGAATGGCATTCTTGACTGTATGGAGAGCCTCAGTCTAATTATACACGTCAAGAACAACATCAAAATAGTTTTGTGTTTATGCAAGCTATTTCTACAATGATATAAACTTGCAAAGGTGGTCATTCCTGCAAAACTGTTTCTCTGTCTGATTTTTGTCTCCAGAGATGTAGCTGTGTTCCCACAACCTCCCTCAAGAAGAGAGAAACCATCCATCTGCTATGATATTTAGTGAATAATCTTTGTTCTATAAATATTTGAAGCTTTGTGCTTAAAAATGGAATATCACTTTAAAAAGCAACTTGCTGGCATACATGCTGCCTGACTTCACCGAAACAATAAACTGATTAGCTAATCCTGGCAAACTTCATATTGTTTTCTGAGAATTTACTCATGCACATTGTTAGGTTGGAACTTGTTTAACGGCTGCTATGTAAATTATGGAGGATTTATTTGTTGCTTTGGTAAAATTAACTATGATAAGTAACTTTCCTATTTTTTTTGTATTTTAAACAGATAATTAATTTTAAATTACCCTTCTTATCTTAACTAATTTCAAAGTTGCTTGATCCTGGTCTCATTAAAACCCTAGTGAACATGACTGCAAAACTGCCTGCACCCTGCAGGAACAGGACAATCAGAAGATTCACTTTGTCTCTGGCCTTTGATCCCATGTGTCAATTGAAAGGCATGTCTGCGTATTCTGTGATTCCTTATTCCAGAAGTAATATTGGGTATCCCGAGTAGTACTACTAAGCCATTTTACTTAATGACAAAGTTTATAGTTACAGGTGTAATTCCAATTTATATTTTCCATTGTGTGGCAGTTTAAAGATGGCCTAAAAATCATAGAATCATATAATGGTTTAGGTTGAAAGGGACCTTGAAGATCATCGAGTTCCAATCCCCCTACCACAGGCAGGGACACCTCCCACCAGCCCAGGTTGCCCCAGGCCCCATCCAGCCTGGCCTTGAACACCTCCAGGGATGGGGCTTCAACAACCTCTCTGGGCAACCTGTTCCAGTGCCTCACCACCCTTAAAGTGAAAAACCACCCTTAAAGTGAAAAATGCAAGCATGAACTCTATTTTGAAATGTTTTTGTTATTAAACTAATTTGTTTATATGAAGAAAATAAAGCAAAGTAATATAAGGACGATTAAATTACAAAGCATCCATCCAGTTTGCTATTTGTAATATCAGGACAAGTGACTTGATTTTGTGTACCCAGTACTCACCTGAAGTGACATTATTTGGGTCAAATACACTTGCCTCGACTTTTTTTAAGTTTATGTTGCGTTTCAACTTCTGCTTGACTGATATATTGTCTATGATAGGAAATGTAAGGCCTGGTCTGTTCCCAGAAGATTTGATGACAGATCCATATTAGATTCCAGAATTCTCATTTGTGAAGGTCTAGAAAAGAAAAAGAGGTGACTGAACATCACTAACTGTGAGGAAAAAAATTGCAATACAAATAAAGCAGTATAAGAACAAATCTTTTAAATAGCTGGAAGGAAACACGTGCAATGTCCATAAATAGAAAACCCCTTTCTCTTCCTCTTCTCTGATCTCTCCCCCAAGTTGTATAACATGTACTGAAATCAGATTTTTCCACATAACGTACTATGATGTTCTTCAATTTTTTGTTTGCATTTTATTCAGGCTCTTTTTTGGAGTGTGGGGACTCTTCACTATACAAATCAAGTCCTTCTGTTAAAAGTCTTTAATCTCTTTTGCAGATGCCTTGCCAGAGTGATATCACTATTACAAGAATAAAACTGAAAGCTGTGATTCTGTAATGTAAGAAAGTACCAACATGATATAAACAGATATACAACTGAATGTTTCCAGTTAAGTTTATTAGATCTGTTAACTTGCAAGTCTAATTTGGACTTGTGACCTTTTGCATGTTAATATCATCAGGGGAACTACAATGTGAGCCATTCAAACCAAGCCATGGTGGTTCAATTATGAAACACTTCATATGTTCCTATTCCACAAAACAATTCTGCCTTCTGTATTCCAGAGGACAGGCGTGACCTTTGTCATTGTGATGTTACCATTTTTCATTTAGATGTATCTGTTTGTCAATAAGACTTAGAAATTAAGTCTGGTCTGTAAAAATTCCTTGTAAAGAGATACAACATAGTAACTTTATGTTACTGGATGCTCAAATATTAATATCAATACTGAGTGCTGAAGACTGAAAATCATTTTCAAATTAACGCATCTCAACAATGCTTACACCGTTTAGGGTAGGAATATAACAAGCTCTTGGAGATAATACAGCTTTGTTCTTGGAGCAGCTACACTGGAACCATTAAGTTTAGACTAATGTGCAAAGAAGAGCAAAATAGCTAATGTACCAGTCTTTCAACTTTTGAATTAAAAGAGCTATGTTAATCCAAAGTGGAAAAAATATTGAAAATAATGTAACAAACTTTCATGCACATCCAACTTTTTATACCAGTCACAGACAAACAGGTTTACATAATTTGGCTTAATATCTTTGGATACACAGAAAAAGCCGAAAGAGGAGGCATGTCACATGTTGAGACAAGGGCTTATTGGTGGAGTCGTGAAAATACTTAGCAGATTATGTCTGATTACATTTACCTGCTTCATGAGCATAGCACTTATTTGGATTGTTCTAAAAAGCAGTAATTGAAAGTAAAATCCATTTTTCAGAAGCTTGTATAAGGGTAGTAACCTAAATTTCTCCAATATAAGCATGTTAATCTTACTTATATTAATCATAAACTGCAAGGAACTCCTAAAGCCCTTTTTCTCTTGCAGATTCAGAAAGTTCATGTATGGCACTGGTGAAAGTTTAGACCTACATTCATTCCCTGAATGATCATGGGTTTAAAAAAAGAAAAAAAGTAAAAATTTCCTACTACATATATATATGTGTAGGGGGAGAGGAACGTAAAAATGACTCAAATACAGAGACTATGCTGATAGTCTTAATTTTAATGGCAGTAAAGGGTTCCTTTCCCATCTTCGTTCAGAGATCTTTAGTACAGCGGGTTGGAATAGAACGTGCAAGAGGAGGATTTGGGTTTTGTTTATACTTTCATAGAAAGATCAAGCCAAAGAGCTGTAGCATGTACCAACATATCCATTACTCACAATCTGGCAAGTCCTGTATAAATGTATTCTTCCTTTTACATGATATAAAGAAAAGATTGGTGAACCTTCTTAAGAGTGAAAGAAGGAAAACTTCTGTGGAAGTAGATAAATGCCTAACGAGCTGGCTAAAAGGCTGGTGTGTAGCTGAGCTTAATAACTAGAGAGAAACATCTTCCTGTTGGGCCACTGTCAAAATGGCGATAAATATAAAAGCATCTCAGAATGATAATCAATATTGTTGTCAATTCCTCCTGAAGTACTGTCTCCTAAGATCTCTCTGATCTGATCCTGCCAAGTACTTTCCTGATTATAATTGTTTTCCGTAGTAACTTGCATGTTTTTATGAAGATTATTTCATTAAGCTGTATCACAATTGTGCATTCAGCATGTTGCATTATTTGTTAGTAGTATAGCAACATTTCAAACAGAAGTAGAAAATATTTTGTCATCCAGATGAGTGAACTGTTCCTGGTGTGTTTAAAAAAAAAAAAAAAGTTGGTATGACACATCTTGCAAACCTCATATTAGAAATCTAAAGTGAAAAATACTGCAGTGAAAAGGATTAGCAGGCCATTATTGTTATGAAATTAGAACCTAGAAGGTAAATTTTTATATGCTTTTTTTAATTTCACAGAATTTCCATCTTACTTTATCGTTGATAGTTGGTAGATAAGGCCAGTTTTCTTAAAAAATATTCAGATAAATTTCTATTTTTCACTTCATTCTTGGAATATTATTTCTTTGGGGTTTTTTTTTTTCAAAGAAGGAAAGGATATTACTTTATTCACCAGTCACTATTTGCTGGCAGGTAGCACAGCAGTGGAGGATATAACCATCTAGTCTTATATCCCACAGACCATCTACAGGGCTCAAAGCGCTGAGGCTGGAAGTGGAAGGGACTTGTTGAAAGATAATGCTCCGTAGCAGCAGTAGAACCTAAATACAAAATAACCTCTCTGAAGTAAATGGTATTTCTGCCATTGAGCTCACAAAGTCATTGCTTTCTAACTTTGGGTTTTGATTTGTGCTGTGTATGTTGGTTTGTTTGTTTGGAGAGTATTTTGTTTGGTTTTATGTGCAGTTTTTGTGGTCTAAATATTATAATTTAGAAAGATAGCTGTATCTTATTTAAATATTCTGAAGGATGGAGTGTTTACCACAATGTTAACAACTTGTTCAATGATTAACTGCCTATCATAAAAACTTTGCACATTTTCTTCACATTTTATTTTTGTAACTTAAGCTTTCAACCACAGATCTTGTGCTCTGACAAATAAAATAGCTAAGAACAGACAGCTTCTCTTTATGTAGGTTCTCCACAAACCGGCATGCTAACCATAGGATTAAGTCTGGTTTTAAATGCGTTGGTACCAAAGTAGGTCTTTTGTACACCCTACCATAGCTTCGCTCTTCTATCTAAATATCTCAGAAAAGTCTAGATGTTCACTGTTGCTTGCTACTGTGGGGCCAGAGGTCTCCTTCGAAACGTCTGATGCTATTTCAAAGCTTTGGACAACACAGCCGTGAGTTTGAATGGTCAGTGAAGTGCAGCGTAATCTGTTGTAGCGTATGGTACAAACGAGGAGCAGAGTAGGGATGAAAAATTCCAAAAGGCTGCATGTGCTCGGTTGCCAGCTTGGGGTATAAGCTTTAGCCAATACAGACAAATAATTGTGTTCTGTATCCTCAGATTAGAAAATAAGAACCACATTATTCAGCTTTAAAGTGATTTAGATTCTTTTCTCGGGGGCATTGTAATTTCCTTTCTTTTTACCCAGATACTTTTAATGTTTATTTAAGCTGAGACCACAAAGTGTGCATAATCTTCTAATCTCGCAGTCCATTTTAACATACTTAGTTCCAGTGTTTTAATTCTATTTGGCTTTCAATTTGGGATAAAAATTATAAACACTGTATTTCAGAATGTAGAAGTGAGACACCAAGATCAATCTTTGTGTTAGGGGGAGATTTATTTTAGTTTCAATTCCCTGTTGGCAACAAATAGAGCAGAACAAAAACTAGAGGGAGCTGTTGTTCACAAATAATTCACAAATAATCTCCATTATGGTTTATTCTGAAATAAATTAGAAAACTACTCTTTTACCGGGGTGTGGGGGGGAGGAGAAGTACTGTCCAAAATATGTAGCGATAGCATGGAGGAGAGGATGGATAATTAAGGCAGAAATATGGACTCCCTGGTCTAATGGAAGCACATCTATTATCTATATCGGGGAGAAAGAGAGGGAAGCAAACGTGAGGATAAATGAAAGACTGAATTCATCTGTCCTGTGGTTTAAAGGTATAAATGGATGCATTTTAATTCAGTTAGCAATGCATAAAACATTCTCATTTCACTTTTTGAAACAGCAGAACAAATGCCTAGACAGATACTATACGTTGGAAATTAAAAATACTGAAGCTGTGTTTGATAAAGCAATGATAAACCAGTAGATAGCTCCACTCATTGTGAGGCTGTTGGATTAGCTCAGTAACTAGAAGAAAGCCTATTTAATAAACAGAAATGTTTCTTCTGGAAGTAAGTATTAAACAATGCAAACAACCTGAATTCTCACCAAATAGTTTCAAAGTCAGATAACTAGAAATATCTGGAGGGTAAAATTTGTTTCATGAAAAGCTGCAAGATGTAAAAGAATTATCATATAGTATAGCACATGAAATATGTACAAGCCAAATATATTTGTTGGCACAGAAGTCCTCTGGCGTATTGAAGTAAAACATCCACATATTTTAGGGGTTATCTGATAAGACTCTTGTGGAACTCACCAGTCATTGGATCACTCTGGACTACTGTCTTTCATTCTGTTCTAATCGTAAAACAACGTGAATTCGCTCAGTTCACCACCCTTTCCTGTGGAATACTGAGCAAACACCATGTTGTATGTTGATACAGTCTTCCAGGAAAAAAAACAGGCTTGAACTAGCAGATACTCAACCAAGGGGAGTTTGCTTGCTTGTTTCTCTAGAACCAAGTTCAGTTACAGTAGGATGCTTCCTCGGAGATCTTGCTCCATGTAACTCTACCAAAAATAGCATATGCAAATATTTCTTTACTTTTCATTTGAGAATCTATCTTCAAGAATGCAAAATAGGCTTTATAGAGATTTGTGATCTCATCATGGACCCGTGTTTTATTAAAAATTGTAAAATCATAATCTTTGAATATTCATGCATTATGTATCAATAATATATTGGTTTTCAGTGTGTACACACAGCAACAAAATTGCTATGTACCCCTTCCTTGTCTGTGATGTGCACAGGGCTGAAAAAATGTCCAGCCAAGCTATTTGAATAGATGATTGGTGTTTAGCATTATTTGCATTTTGAATGAAGTTTTCCTCAAGATGCTGTTCTGTGCTAGACAGATGGCCTTAGTCTGTCCGGCACCTGAAAGAATACCAGCAACACCGCTTTACCTGGGAACCACCCAAAAGAATTTAAACACAACCAATGGGCTGACTAGTGGCAAGAAAAATCTTCTGGGTAAATAGTTGTCTTGGGTTCACTTTTTTAATTGACTGATTGCCACTTGAAGACAAAAAGAAAAAAAACCCACCCTAGGAAAGCATGTCTTATCTAGTCCAACTTACAGGAGTTATTTGGAAGACAAAGGGTGCATCTGCAGTAGCGCTGTGTTCAGATTTGGGCCTTGTACTTTTGAAACAACTCTATAGTCTCCACTTACTGCGAAGCAGCCTGGGAGAGCACATACTAAAATGCCTTTCAGATGGAACTTAACTGGAAGACAGGCTCCAGCTGGTTCGCGCATTCATTCGCATGATCAGCTGAGAAATAGGCAGCAGTAAAACCTCTTAAAATACATATAATGTAGATGTCATGTCCTTAACTCGAACTCTTACTCTGTAACTCACATCAGGCTGCATTACTGCCTGGTGAAGATGTAATCCAGACTTACCCAGAGACCGAGCTAAAATGGTACGATGAATTTTCGGGAAAGTAGGGCCAGTCATGAACCCTTTTCTGACCTCCTTACCCAACATTTGGATGCTCTTTTTTGACTTGGTCTTCTCTACTATGAATCCGTATCACAGTAGGTTTTGGGCAGGGGAAAAAAAAAGTGGGGGAGGGAAATCAGAACACTGTGGTATGTAATTCTGTTGCTGGAAATATGGTGGAAAAAACCCCCATGAGTCAGAAATCATAATTGTGTATTATTTTGTTCACCTAATACACTGATGATGGCAGTATAGCAACCAAAATAGGAGTGAGGTTGGTAATTGAGCAGTGTATTCAAATTACTATAAGAAATATGCATCAAAACCCAAATACAACTATTACAAAAGCAGTGTCACTTAAAAGAGAAAGCGTATGGGAGAGGCACTCACACCCAGCCAAGACATTTGCTCATTGCATGTTTTAATATTTGCCAAGTTCAAGCACGATTGCTTGCTTCGTAGAATAGGAAAGCCTGAACCCAGCCAAGTCAAAGTAATATCATCTGTATTTGCCAATAGTACGCATGTTAGGGAATGACTCTGACCTAAATGTAATGACCTGATTTGAGAACAGACTCAACCACATAAGAGAGTGTTTACTCTATAGACATAATTTCACATTGTAAAAGACACAGTTTTTCCACATCTGAAACACGGCGACTCACGCCCTTTAGCCCTCTCTGGGAACTATGTCCGCGCTCTCTCCCATAACACAGGAACGCACGGAAGCAACATTCCAACTCCATCTTTTTATTAAATAGTTTAGTACGTAGACTGCTTACTCGGGATGTAGGAGAACTGGGTTTGCGTCTCCTTCATATGAACCCTCTATCCACTAAGCTGTTGTCTCCAGAGGAGAGTTCTTGAGTTTTCCTGCCCACAGTGTTCACTCTGCATGCAGTGTAAACACATACGGGTAAGGAGGAAGTTAATACGGTTGTAACCTGGCTGTTGGGGACCGGCAAAGTAGTGCAGGGATCTACATTTCAGCAGACTGGAACTGAAGTTTCCTCCCCCTTTTTCTGCCGCAGTGAAATTTCCTCCCTGAAACTCCATTACCCAGACATGTAGGCTAGGGGAATATGTAATGTTTGTAGCTCTTGAGAGGGTTTAGGCACAAGTAAGAAATCTAACTGAGTCTCTAATCTGAGTGCTCAGATGCAGCTGGGCACGGTCGGTATTGTTTAGCTCTTCTCTGGGGACTTTACTGGAAGATTTAGCCCTTCTTGGCTTTTATTCTCTAGATTGCTAGCTAGTAAATCAATAAATAAAATGGTGATTTCCCAAAGAACTCCTTGTGTTAATATACTTTGACCATTTTTCTAATGTCTAAAGTCTATCACACAACTTTCAAGGGTACTTTGGATTAAGATGAGTTCAATGGAACTACCAAATAATGTTTTGGAAAACAGATTAACCTTTGCTATGAGCCGTGTCTGTTTTGAGAAATACCATGCTCTGATGAGAGATGCAGCACTAAGTTTTCATGTTTAATGCATTTTAACTCTGAGAATCTCCTTATGGCCGTGACAGCGAATGGAAAACAGACTATGAACAGCAATAAGCACAGATATCCTGATCTCAGCAGATTAAAAGATATTTGGGAAATAGCATGATGATTGCAGCAGCAGACTCTGCGTTCTTACGGTGTTGTTAAGAAAGCGGGTATCTGGCGAGATACAACGATCAGACACGGTGTACTGTAGCTGATCATCCGACTGGTAGATGAAACCAGTGGAAGCTCTGGCTGAGGGGGAAGCAATTCACGTTGCAACTCATCTTGTTTACAGTTATCTAATTTTGAGATGGGGTTAACTTTTACTCGCTGGGTTCATACGTGTAATTTCTAACACTGATTTAAGATTTCCCTACGTTTCCTATAAGAGAAGACCGTAGGATTTCCCTGGTTTATTTTGAATCTCTAAGAAATCTCTTTTTCTCTAATTTCTAGGCCGTGAAACACAGTAAACTGGTGGCTGGGAAGGCTTGCACAAAACCTGCATCAAAGAAAAATACATGAGTTGTGGCAGCCCCCTCCATCCTGATGTGTTGTCCATTAAACTCAAGACCAAACAAAAAGCTTGCTTTTCCCTTGCAGAAAGACAAATATCAACATAGCTCAATAACCTATAATCATTTGTCTCTGCCACTTGTAAAACTCAAGAAAAGCTTCTGGTGTGCACTGGTCTGTGAAAAAACTTTGGGAACGTTTGTTTGTAATCTAGTTTTATAAAGGAACCAATCCTTATGTGGTCATAGCATGTGTTTTTTATGTCAGTTCACGCTCGCTGCAGCTTTTGTATTATGGATGAACAATTGTATAGGGTAGAACGCTCAAAATAATGAAGCTTCCATTAGTGTTGACAGCTGGTGGCTAAGGATGACTGAAACTTTATTAATACCTCACAAGTAGTAGAATATTTGAGTTATCAGTGTCTTACACTGAGAACAAGTTCAAGCGAAAACATAACCAAGCTTCTGATGATCCGTAAGACCTCATCCCATAATGCAGATATTGTGAACTGCAGTTCTGGCCCACAAGATGGTGACCAAATGCAGGGCGGATAACAGAATGATAATACAGGCAGCTCCACATCACTAATGCATTATTGTGATCCCTTGGACTTACTGATGCTAATCCAGCCGTTACGTAAGTACGTTTCTAACACGTAACATCCCACAGCTTCTCGCCTTATTCAGCAACGAGGGGTTTAGGTGAGCTTTATATTTTCCTCATTCTGCTGTGGAAGCACAGTACAGCTTTGTCATGAACACAAATCTGACCCATGCTTGAGAAACTGAAGGTTGGAGTGGGTGTAGGCACAGCTGAAAAATGTAATTGTTAATTAATTTTCCTTAAATTAGCTCTCATGGCTTTTAAAATTGTTTTTTCTTTTGGATTTTCAAGGTAGGTGCTCTAAAATGGAACCTTCTGCATTGCCAGTTCTGTATGACCCCAATTTAGTTGTGTGTCTGATGACTGGTGTGCTTGCTGGCGACGGTGTGTCATAACTGCCTGTAGCAAAGATGGAACTTTGGGTTTCCCCACTCTATTTCTCCCTTGTAGTGGTGCTTTTGTTTGTTTTTAACCCGTTCTCTGTTCCGCTTCTGTTGTCTCAGACATGCCTAAGGAACAAAACGTATTATTTGGCTGGAATAAGAGATATTTTTCTGTGTTGTGCACCTGGGTGATATGATCTCGTGTCTGAGTGTTCATAATCCATATTCTTTATGAGGTACATCACGTGATAAAAAACTTAATCCACTGAATGACTAAGCTCACCACTGATGAGAATAATTATCTGCCCTGGTAATGCAATAATCTTGGTAAATATAAATAACAAACACTGCAATGGTTTATTGGAGCTTAGTATTGTATTTAAAGATGCCCACTGCTAACCCCAGAGATAAAATCTATAAAATGAGGGAGCTAATGCTTTCCATGGAGTTTTCTGTTCTCCTTGCCTTACTTGTGAGGAAAACTCATCCTGGACAATAAAAATTGCTCGTATTTGTTTTCTGATTATTCTTGTACCAAAACACTGCAGAAACGCTGCCATCAATGCAAGTGGTCTTGCTGTGCAACTGCACAGTGGTCTTGATGATCAGTCTGACTGCACAGCTATTTGGTGTTTGGTTTGGTTTTCCTATCTTGATGCTGCCATCATTAGTTTGATCAAGTGGAATGACCAGAGCCATTAGATTCACCTGCTTCAGCATTCTCCCAAGGAAAAAGGAATCTCTGACTCATACTAACATCACACAGCAGCCTCCATCCTCCACAAATACCCGGCATAGGGGGATAAAGGGGGAAAGGGAGCAGTGGCAGAGCGTATACCAGCAAGGCATAAAGCTTGCTGGCAGCGTGGCCTCTAAAGCTGAACTATTATGTGCCAGAATGTGAAGCACTGTCCTGCCAACTGTAATAGGTGTAAAGACAGCTGCTGCTTCTGGCCTGTTAAACCTCCCCCAGGGGCTACTTGACCAGCCCAGATAACGTGACTGGCAATTTAGTGCCAGATAAGATCACTGCTTGACTCTGAGCACGCTGAGAATTTGCACAGTATACAGACATATACTTTCTGTATTACTGTGGCTCTGAAACCAGAGTAAAGCTTTGGTGTGCAATAACCAGAAAAACTATTGTAGAAGTTAAAAAACACTGTTTCCACTAAAAATCAGGAAGGTAAAATACTGCTTAACGTAGAAAACAAGCAAATTCTCATAGTTGGGTAATGGACTTTTGGGTAAATATGGGTAAATATTTGTATGATGTATATTTGTATGATGCATAGTTTGTCTAGCCTGGGGATCTTGGCTGGGACTCATAGCGCTACCCCCAAAAGAAGTGAGTAAAAGAAACTCTACGTTTTTCTCAATGGGTCTTTATTTGAATGTATGCTACAAAATTTCCCCCTATAGCATTTAGTTAATAGTGTAGCTTGGTCAGAGCTGAGTTTTTTCTGAAGTTAATGGAAACACGTAAATTTGATCCAAAGTCTTGAAAAAATGCTAATTTCTTCACTTCCTTTATTTACTTAAAAAAACTTGTTCTGCCAAAATTGTGCCAGGTTGAAAGTCTTTTATAGATAAGCAGTTGTTTGCAGAGAGTGAACAACTACAATGAAGTTAGTGGTAATAGTTCTGTATACCTTCTGAAAAATATAAGCAATAGATTCACAGTCTTGCCCATAAATATTATAGTTTGCATCTGCTTGAGTGAGTAGACTTACCTGCCAAAGAAACTATCTTAATTTATGTACTGGAGTACAGTACAGACAGTGCTATTCCTAACAAAAGCCCCTACACTGCTTAATTTTCCCTCCTCCCCCTTAGGCTTTTAAATTATTGACAATAAGATAGCAGCTGCAAACAAATGCACTTATTTCAGTATAGCAATGTCATATTCTAGCATTCTTTCTGGATGTTTCCTCTACTGCTTTAGTTTTCCCATTTTAGTTAGTTTAAAAATCTATTAAAATGTAACTAGTCAATGGACAGACTGTAAAAACAGCTCTGCAGAGTTCTAAATTTACTTTCGGTGACTCTGTATCAAACTGGCCCAATCTGCAAATCAACAGATGATTTAACTGCCATCTTTACAAATTTCATCTTGGCTCTAAAATTCATAATGTGATCTCTCTGCCTCTTACATAATTACCAGTAATAAAGACTAGCATTCAGAATTTAGCTGAGAATTATTTTGATGATGCACGAAGCAGAAGAGGCTCCAGATGCTCTCTTGAATAGCTATCGCTGCTTAGTAAGCAATTAGGAGTAGTCACAGTTTTTTACTGTATTTAAACAGCAAGTGGGCTACTGGGGCCTAATCCTTATAAAGGCTTGTAAGTGTTACTGAATTGTAAATAATATTTTAAGGCTAGGAGCAGGAATTCTACTTGTGATAGTGCAGTATGCAGATATGACTTTAAGGATCCATTTGAAATACATATATTAAAGTTTTGAAATATTGTTAAGCCCTGCATAAAATAAATGTAATTCTGTACAGAACAAAGATGCTGATGGAAAGGTCGCTGTGTGACTTTCTGTTGCTTTTTACAAATGCTACGATATAAGATAATGAAATACAAGTTATGTCATTTAGAAATAGCCATCTTAAAAGAACTAGTCTCAAATTTCATATAACCAAGTGGAAATAACTTTTAACATATGCTGCAGCGGTTTTCTCTATTGCTTTCTGGTCTACATGAGACCCTGAATCCATCTTGTATGGTGTTTCCCTCACATACTGAGCACTGCTGACGAACTTCTGTCTTTCCTGTGCTTCCCATCTCACACCAGTTAATCAAAGCCCGTACACAAAGAACGTATATTTGTTTTCTTAGAATTTATTCTATTCAAAGGGAAGGCTGTCTTGCCACCGGTGGCAAATTGAAGCTTTGTCTTACTAATTCTAAACCTTGTAGTTGCAAAATTGCCCACTACTTTAAACAAGCTTGGTCTATTCATTAGCAGGAAATTAGTGGCATCAAGGTCTAACACAGCATTAGTTTCGTAGACAGGAAAGTAGGAGTATGATCACAGGGAGCTTCAGTAACATATTGTCAGAATCCAAAATATACTATGGACAGAATTAGTGTTCTTTTCTGAGCAGTCCCTAGACCCTGATGATTCATCAAGTCTTTACTAAAATAATAAATTGAAACATTCTTGGATTAGTATGTCAGCAGTTGTCTTCAGCCTCACCACAATAACACAGGGAGCAAGCGAGGAGTACAGAGCCATAAAGACCACTTGAGGATGGACTGCATTTCCTTTTGGTAAGGTTGCTTAGACTACAATGTTACAGCTTTATGGGATAATCCCTCTTTTTCATCTTTACTCATTTTCACCCTGTTTCTCCTTAGAATGATAAACACATCCTGGCATTCGTCATTCCAGACTGGATATAACAAATGTTTTAACAAAATACATTGTTATGCCAATGCAATGATTTCTGTAGTTTGGTTTAATTCTAATTGTAAATCTTGTCTTAACGTGCCTGAGAATGACATTACAAGGTACGTACAATAACTGGATGAGTCAATATATACAGAACAAAACCATGTTCCTGCCTATAGGGAAGGGTGTGTAAGAAGAGAGAGAGGGTACCCACCAGACATTTTCCCTATGGTTGTTTGAACCATAGAGAAATAGTTTGGCAGCTTTGTGGTTTCATATCATGACTTCATCCGTACAAATCCCAGGATTGGTTAATATGCCTGATTTACTTTGGGGATTTGAAAGTTGCTAATACCAAAGCATTATCTTTCTAATTGAAAAATCTGGTCACCTTAGTGCAACTCTACCTTGCCCTCTATTTGGAGCTGCATGTTAGAGACAGAATCCATCTCTCTGTGCTTAGAAGCTCTCTGCACACCTGAAAATTTATTTGCTGCCCGCTATACCATCTTCCCTTCTGAACATATCCAGACGCTTAATCACTTGTATTCAACTGAACTGGAAACAAAGGAGAGGTAATGTGAGAGAAAGGTACAGCAACGTGATCCCAGGAGCAGTATGCAAATTTCTGGAGAGACTATTCCAACTGGCCTGTAAAAATAGATGTGTTCCACGCACCAGAGGAGATAATGTGAGCTATATTCACAGAGAAACTAGGGAGATAAATCAGAAGTGCTAAGAGCAAAACTCATAGACTGTTCAGCACAATGCAGTCTTTAAGAAAGTACCATGACAACATTTTTCTGAAAGAATCAAAGATATCTAAGGAGATGTCAAAATCAAAGTTTCTTAGATACATTCTCAGAATATATACCTTGTGTTTCAAAAATTGTTATCACAAATGATCAAAGGAATCAAGAAAGCTGATAGCAAGCTGTTAGTTAGCAACCATCTTGAACTACTTCTCTTGCTGCCTGAACTATGCAGCATCTGTAAAAAGAGAGAGAGAAATGAACCTTGTTGTTGCCTGTGCGAACAGAAAAGATGAACAGTCACTTTGGATATTCTGATATCCAAAAATATTATATAGACTTGCCAATAACTCAAAAGATTATCAGAGAGAGATTGTTATAGAAAATAAAGCTATTTAGTTACAGAGGGCAAAATACAATTGAAAAAAAAGTTGACACTGGATCATGAATTGCATACCTGCAACTCCTGCTCTGTGAAAGGCATGATGTATTCCTGTAAACATTGTCTCTTTTCACTGTATACAGTGATCACATGCAGGCTGTAAAAGTAGCTTAACCACCACTACCTATGCAAGTTTTGCTTTCCAAATTTGTCATAAAAACCTCATAATGCGTTTTCATACTTTCACTGTTCTCAAGCAATAAACTGCAGTGTCACTCATGTAAATGGCCAATGTAACATTGAAAATACGTCAGCTAAGCAGCAGCAGACAAACAAAATACCTCTCTGGCATAAATTGATTGCTTGTTGGCAAACTCAGGGAAATGAAAACAAAGATTAAGAGAGATGTAAAGAATGACCTTATGCTTTACTTTTTATAACACATTGGGAAGATAGCACGGACAAAATTCCATTGATTCTGATCATGTCCTACATCTTTAATAACAGGTTAAATATTTGGTGTTGTCTGCAGGATTAATATTTACATACAAAAATTAATGATGACTTTTTAGAATTAGAAAGAGAAATTAAGGACTTGTTTCCATACAATGAAAACCATACTGGCTAATTGTAAATGTATGCCATTCAGTAGCGATGATGAAAATACATAACGCTATTTCTGCAGTTTGTCAGCTTCCATGTCTGAATGAGAAATGCAGAGTTGTACTCAGTATAGCTACTGGTGTCCGATGTAGGCCTCGTTTGCAAGGAATAAGGGAAGGGAAGAGGGGAAGAAGGAAAAGGGAGGGGAAAATAGGCAGTTGGAGGCTGAATGGTTATTTAAGAAGAAGAAAGGGCAAGAGGCTCTGAAGCCAGGAGCTATGACTCTCTCCTTAAGACGCTGTTTACATAGGCATTTTCAGTGACTTAATATTTTAAGAACTGTGACACACCAACGCTTGAGAATGTTTTCCATATCAGATAGCCTAAGTCAACCTGCTAAAGTTATTCCCCAAGGGCCAAATTCAGTCTTGTTGCATCACTGAAAGTCTGCTGAAGTTAGTCTGTATGCTGGTACTAGTGAAAGGGAAATATAGCTTGGAAAACATGAATGTTTTCCATTTATTCTCTTTTTAAACCCGATACTGAAGACTATCTGGAATTCAAGAACTGTCCATGTTGAGGCCACATCCTGCAAAATACATTAAAGCATAACTTAATTCTAGTCTTGTTGTTCACAAATTAAAATCAAGTGTTTTGTGGGATTAAGGTCTGTATTTAGGATTTAATAATCTATCATCATAAATATATACACAAATCTCTATTTTGATATCATAATTATAGAGATAACACCATGCTCGTAGTACTGTGTATGAATGTATTTCCATCAGTAAGACAGAAATGAGCTCTAGGTCTGTCAGTTGCCTAGGGACCTAAATAACACTTTGCCTCCATCTTTTTTCCTTATTTATTCATTGTATTATCTCCTACAAGTGCAAAACCTGCAATCCTATATGCATATCAGTGTTGTACATCCTGGGATCAAAACTACTCAAAGAACACTAGAAAATACAAGAGATGACAACACAGATCGTATGGGTCATTATGAGCTACTAAAGAAAGAGCTTCTATTCTGTCTGCTGCATGAAAATGCTGTACTGAAAGAAAATCCTCTCTGTAATACATTCCTGCCCCCAAAAGGGGTGGGGGGAAAGCTTAGGATGGTCCTTGGATACCCAAAAGTGAATATCAAGAAGTTTATCTTTTGCTTCTGCAATGAATTGGTGAGATGAGCAAGCAGACTTTGTATCTGGTTTTCATCCCTTTTCTTAAAGAAGGATGTGGAAATGCTAAAGAGAGTTCAAAGAAGGGCCACAAAAATGATCCAGGTCCTGGAAAACAAGCATTAATGATGTAAGGCTTAAGGAGCTTAATTTATTCAGCTTAATTGAAAAGAAGGTTACAAGGTGACTTGATCACTGTGTCTATCTACACACACCTTTAACGAGCACCTGATAGCGAATGGCTTTGCAACAATACTGACAAAGGCAGAACAAGATTTACTGCCTGCAAAGTTGGCAGGCAAGTTTTAAAACAACCACAATCACACAATTACCTTGTGATGAGGATAATAGAGCAGTGGAGCAGCTTACCGAGTGATGAGCTCACCATCACTTGAAATACTCACAGCTAGTTACATACTTAAAAGATACTGTTTCACCCAGCTTCTGGGATAAATCTCGTGGTCTCTGAATGTGAGGAGATTGCGCTGGCCGGTTTTCGTAGTCCGTTCTGATCTTAGATCATGTGAATCCATGCGTTCCCCTGTTCATCCCTTTAATTCATGGATGTCATAGGGACAGCGAGATTGCCGGCAGCTGCAATCAATAGGCTGGTAATACTTGCAGCTTTTTATCAACACGATTCAAATCTGGTGTTTCAGGGTATCATCTGTTCAGCCACGGAACTGAGCAAGATTGACCCCGGCCCTAACCCTTCAGTACATGATGGGTTACACTTATTCTTAGGACTATTTGCCTTCTTTTGAACTATCAGAGATTGGCTACAAAAGAAGGGGGTGGCCCAGGGTGGTCTGATACAGCATAAGAAATGGCAGACCGACTCATCTTTTTTGATGTCTGGCTAATCTTCCCACTTCGTATGATTAAGGTCAAACTGATTACCCGATTATTTTTCTTCGGGCAGATTATCGTGGGGAAGCTTCATTTTCCCTCAGGAGCAGGGGCATGGCTGGCAGCATCGGGGCGTTCCCTGCCACGGATCCTGTGCGCGTCGCTGGATCTTCTCTTTCCTAATTTGTGCCCGTGACGCAAGTTTTCTGAAGGACTGAGATGCTTAAAACGGATGATAATCTATCCATAGCTTAAATAGAGGGCTATGAGGGAAACGTGTTGTCTTGGGGTATACGCGCGGGGGAACAAAGACACTTTTGTTCACCTCAGCTTTACGTAGGTGGGAATACAACGCTAACCATCACCTGTCCTGCTGCCAAGTTCCTGCAGAGGTTCCTCCACATTAATCACGCTGTTTAATCACAGCCATCTGTCCCAGCAGCCAGATATGTGGCAGTCCATCGCGGGGGGGGACGGACGGGGACGACGACACACCGTACCCGGGGGGAGGCAGGTGGAGCTCGGCGAGGGGCGAAGCCGGCCGCGGGGCGGGGAAGGTCGGGCAGCACCTGGAGCCGGCACGGAGGCGGGAGCGGCGGCCCCCGGCGGGCTGCGGGCCGGAGGAGCGGCGGGAAGGCGGCCGGGGGCCGCGCTGTGGAGGCCATTTGCCGGCGGGCGGGTGGGTGAGTGAGTGACTGAGTGCTGCGGGCGCCACCGCCCCCCCCGCTCCTTCCCCGAGCAGCGCTGCCGGGGCGGCCTCCGCGCTGAGGGAGGCGTCTCCCCGCCGGGGCGGGTAGCGGGGCCGGTGGCCGCTCACCTCACGGGATGGCGGCGGGTCCCTCAGGCGCGGGACGGCGTCCGCCTGTTGCCGCAGCAACCGGGCCCGCGGCCCATCCTCCCCCCGGCCCCCGCAATGGCCGCTCCGCGCCGTCGTGAGGGGAGGGCGGTGGGGGGCGACCGGGGACGGGGGGGCTTTTCCTCAGCCGGGTTCTCCGCAGCGGGGAGGCCGCGGGCTGTCCCTCCCCTCAGGCCCGGGAGGAAGCGGGAAGGCGCCTTTGAGGGTAGCGGTGCCCCCCCCCGCAGAGCCAGGCCCTGAGGCTGTGGCGGTGCCTCACCCCGGGGGCGTACAAAGGGCGCCTTGGGGTGTTGGCAGCCCCGTCGGTGATCACCCAGGGCCGGGGAGCTGGGGGTGACTGAGAGCTGGGGGTGACAGGGGCCTCACCACCCTCCATCCCTCCGCTTGGGCCTGCTGCGGCCCTGGGGTGTCCCCCTGAGGCGCTGGGCGGGGAATGGCTGTTATGGGAGCCCCTTCGGTAGAAGATCATGGTCACGTTTGACCATGTTTCTGTGAGAAACCTCCTCGTGGGTGTCAGACACGTTTACATGAGAGCAGACGGGGTACCGTGAGGTTTCTGTTCTCTCTTCAGAGACTGCGCATTTGGGATATTTTTGTTTGTTCTTAAAGAATGCCTCCAGAAGACTTAACCACAGAGTTGCAGTGGTTTTAATTCTAAACGAAGGCGTGATCCAGATGTACCTTTTGTTTGCTTTCTGTCTTCCCCATCTTTCAGAGGAAAACGTACTCAGTGCAGCATCAGGCTTGTGAGTTGTAAGCAGATACGGAACTACACACATTCCTAAACTCAGGTGCATCTTCTTACTTTGCTATATAGAAAGGAGTTTTATTAATATTTTGGTAAATTGCAGTGACAGAGCAGCATAAGTCTCCAGTGCTCCACTACATGTCGTGGCACGCATATCAGACATTGGTCTGTGACTCTGTCTGGCACACACTAAGATTTTGTGGTTTTGTCCTGCTAACAAGGACAAAAAGAACAAAAGGGCAAAGCAGATACTAGCAAAGAACAGTTACATTTAAAGCCTTTGCTTTGCCCTTAGTTCACCTCCACTGTTCTTAATATTGTCAGGTTTCCACAGCTCAGTGGTATCTCTTAATTTGGAATTTCCTTGTTTGTTGAGGTCAGCCCATGAGGCTTATTTTAATGATTTTTTTTCTACTGTTCATGCAATCTCTTATTGCAAACAGGAAAAAAATAATTTTAAAACGTTGAAAAATATTAATTAGGCAGAGAGGGAATATTGCCCAGGGGTATCAGGTTTCAGAGTAACAGAAATGTCTTCCTTGTGTCAGCATAGCCATGGCTGTTTCCTTCACTTACTGCCGTCATCATTCTGGTTTTGGTGCCAGCACTGCATGTGAACTGGTGAAGTATGCAAAAATAAAGCACTCATTGCCCTGGAGAAGTTAGACACAACCTCAGGAGAATCCGACTGCTCTGATAATATAACCTAAATAAGAAGCGTAACCTTGTTTGGCATTCCTGCCAATCCCATGTGACATGTAGTAATATGCTTAAGTCCCCAAATACTGTTGTAAATCTGGCCCATAATCTATAGTGCACAAGCAGCGGGGATCTGGGAGCAACATCTGCTCGGAGCGTGCACACCAACTCCCTCGTAATACCTTGTGGTGCTGAATAAGGGCCCCGCTCTCTTTTTCCACGGAAATCTAGCTGGATTTAGTAACAATTTTGATGATCACAGACTCAGTTCCGTCATAGATGTAGAATTAACCATTTAACTGTTTGTTTGACTTCTTTTTTAAATTGAATCTTTAGGTGCCTTTCTTCTTTTCTTTTTCTGACCTTGCCTTCCCCTTTCTGTCTGTATTATTTCAGGAGTGAGTTTTCATTGCTGACTGTCTTGCTAATGTAGCAATTGTGCTGGGCAAATGACAAAGGCAAAGAACTAACAGATGAAAGCCAACTGGTGTTACCCATATGATTTAAAGTTGCTTTTTCTTTATATAAACAACATGCCTGAGGTTGCTGTTTCAGCTTGCTTTATCCCACCCATGAATCTCTGGATTTACATGTCAGTCTGTGTTCTGCGTTCTGTCTTTTTCCTTTTTCTTTTGTGTGTGTGTGATTCATTATAGTTTAGCATCATAAAGAGAATCTCTAGTGTGTAACACATACAAGTCAGAGATACCATTATAAAATTGCTGTCCTGCAGTGCATGTAATCAGGAATATGCCCTGAGAGGAAGCTTTGGTTTCCCTAAGATGCTTTTAGAACTCTTGTGTGGCAAAATATCTCCAGCATGCCCCTGAGTGAGCAGTATCAAATGATTTTCAAAGCCCGGGTTTCTTCTTTGTGCAGTTTTATTTTAGGAATAAACACTGCAAAATCCAGCTCAGGGCTGTGAAAATGGGAAGGTCTCAGCCTTATCAGTCCCTTTGGCATGACATGTATTTAAAATGTCATATCAGGATAACGGTGATGAGATTCATGACCTTGTTTGCAAGGGTGTCCTAAACTTACAGTCAACAGTGCCTCACACACAGTTGCACATTTTGATTTTACAGCATTATCAAAGTGGTATAAAATCTTCCGTAACAGCAACAAACCTCACCTGACTCACTGAAGAGTCACATTTGAATTCAGATTATTTCTGAAGTTGCATAGTCTGTTATTTTGTTCAAAATTACGGTGTGGCCACGACAGGAACTTCAGTGAAGCGGAGAACAGTGGTATTTGGGAAAACCAGAATATCATGGTATTTATGTTCATGCTTTTTGCAGGCCTCCACACTGCCTAAGGGGGAATCTTTTAAGAGCCAGATCTTCACATGAAGATCTGGTTTCATTTTTTTCACCATCTGGGAATTGATATATTCTTAGAGGATCGCGACTTGTTTATCATGTTCTAAAGCTGGATTCTCTTGCATGAAAGCTGAAGTGTAAATATAAATGAGAATAGATGGAGTTCAGAAACACTGGAGATGAATACAAAATTGAACAGCAGCACTTCATCATAAGACGTTTTAAAATCAGGTACTGCTGGCTAAAAACGAAACTGCGTCTTAGCACTTTAATCATACTGAGCTTAAAATTCAGAAAAAAACAAAGCAAAGAAGGAGCAAGAGTAAGTTGATTTTAAAACATAATTCATTGTAATATAAGGCATAGTGTTTGTAATTAGAAGAAATGTATTTATTTCATGTTTATCTCAAGGTAATTAAAGTGAATCAATGTTTGATCCACTGAATTTTATCCCAAGAGTTTTTGTTCGTTTTGATGAATAAACTAATGAAATGCCATGTAATTAAAATATGGAAGCAGTACTATGAAGGACAAAAGTAGAAATAGGTTGAAGAAGGGTTTCTACACGAGTAGAGGATAGGGCCATCAGTTACTACTGAATAATACAATGGTCTTAATGTAACATGCAGCTCGGGAAACCTGTTAACTGGTTGTTGCCAGAAGCAAGAATGGCAGATGAGTGAGAGAATCTTTTTGTGCGCTATAGGATCTCTGCGTTCTGTAACTGTCGGCAGCTTCTGCTACTGGATGTGAACAGGACAGTGGGCTAGGTGTGTGTGCAGAAGCCCACCACAAAAACTGAAGTTGTCACAAAGAGCCTTTATTTGTCAGCTCTGTGTCCCCTAACATGATAAAGGTCATTTGACTAAGTTTGATAATAACGCTAGTATTGCAGGATTGAAGCAATGAATGCTTTTGGGTTTTGCTAATTAAAGCCAAAAAACTTATGTGCTTCAATTTAAATGAGTGAGTCTTGGCAGGTCTGAATTATGCAGCTGGAGAAGCTCCAACACCGTTGGACTCCTAGATATGGGCTAGTAATTGCCTCCGGCCTGAAACTATTTTTTACCAGGCAAAACACATAATTTGGTGATGTTTGTTATAAGCTATATTTTACTTTGAAAACCACAACAATCCTTTGTCCTCTGAGGAATGTGGAGTTGCATTTGTGCCCTTTTGATGGGGTTTTCTGTTTTAGCCTTTGTTCTTGGATTTGCTGTGCAGGTTAATGTCTACTTTGTAAGGATGGGTGCGTCGTGGGCTGGCCCCAAGCACCAGACAGCCCGTATTTGTGTAAGCCCTGCAGCAGATGAGGAATCCAGTTCAGACCTTCAGTCTGTCCGCTGGTTAAAGAAAAAATAGCCATGGTCAGTCCTCTGTAAGTAGCTATTATGACTGGGAAACTGAAATACAGAACTGTGTCTAGTTCTTACACCCTCAGTTGCCCTTGTAGGGGTCAGATGTGAAGTAGAACTTCTTCGAAGGCCGTTTTCATCTCTGCACCGTTTCCTATGGTGAGAATCATCAATGCAAAGAAATGCTGCTGCATAAGTCAGGACTTTATTGCCTGGTGGATATAGCAAAACTACATTAAAAATGTTGATGGTGCAAGCCTAAAGTGAACTTTTTTTCCACCCCCCCAAGACCTCATGTTATAAATTACATATTCACAATGTATATTTGAATGGCCTTGTTACCCTGTTCTGATTGCTGGCAGATGCTGTACAGCTAATGGTGTCATTTCTGTTACTACATCAGTTGTTAAGTGGGCCAGAAAACAGCCTTTAAGATTAAAGTTTAATCAATCCAAGTATTTTGAGAGCGAGCAAGTATAGACTTTATTCTTCTTGAGAATTACAGTCTACTTTTTGAAATCCCTGGCAGAGATAGAATGTTCTGTCAGAAAATGTCTCCAGTGAGAAATAGCAGGCAAAGAATATTTTCTGTGGGATGGCATGAGCAACCTTGTACTTTAAAGCTTGTATATTAATTGCTTGTTAATGGGCAGCTTTTGGCAGACTTTCTTTTTGGTATGGCCTCAAGAATTTTAATGGAGCATCAGTCAGTGAGTGGAGAAAATATACTTTAAAAACAATAAACAGGATATTTGGTGGTTGTGTCAGTTTGTGACATTGGCTGAATCAGTCATGTTCTAGTTATGGTCAATTATAAACTCTGCGTTAACTTCATTAAGAGCAAAAAGATGCATTACGTTCTTCCGACTCCAATGCAATATGTTTTTCTGGATTTTTTTTTCCCCTGCCTGACATAAGTGTTTTCAGAAAGGTTATAAGGAGAGGCAAACAGAAATGTTAAAACCCCTGTGGGTATTAAGGAGTTAATTTTCTGTGTCTTGTTTACAGGCCTCTGAAAGTGATTCCCAAAATGTTTTCAAGCTCACTGAACGTTTTGTATACAATGTTTTCACAAGCAGAGGCTATTACAAGCTTTGAGTCTTATAGGCACACTAGTGCATACATGTAAATATGCACAAAATGTCCTTTTCTTTGGAAAAAAACACACCAGTCTGTTTATTCTGTCATGAAGAAACAGTGCTGCTGAGGTGATTGGGCCTCTCCATTTTGATTCCTATGCTCTCCCTTGGTTTAGTGGTCATTGGTTGAAATTTCTGGGTATTCTTCCCAAAAAAGAAGGGAAAGATAGTTCTGTTTAACAACATGCCTTAAAACAACTAGAGGTAATGTGAAAAAAAAATCCAATGGGAAAATTGTAAAGTGCAGGAAAAGCCTTCAGCTTACATTGAGCGCAGTCTGTTGCTTCAAAAAAAGGAGACCTCAGTGCAGAATGGCCTTTCTGTGCCCAACCCTTTGCTGCGTCCTCTCCTCTCTTGTGTTCTGGCCACCTCGTCTGAGAGGAGCAAGGGGAATTCTGAATTGCCACGACCTGAATGAGCTTTCAATTCTATCTGACAAACTGATGCATGTTTTGGCAATCTGATAACTGCAAGGTGAGAGCGTAGAGCAAGCTGTCCCCCTGATCTGGCACGTTCCCGTTCCAGCTTGCTGAGCATCATTGCCACAAAAATGTCAGGAGTAACTCCCCCTGTAGAACAAAGGAGGACTGGTTCTTCATTTTCCTCACCTCTTCTAGCCTTGCACCTCATTACTTCTGTTTCCAAGAAGCAGATGCAATAATAGTAATTCTATGGGACACGTGTTGTAACATAGGGATTGGCAGACTTTCCTGGGGGAAAGGAAGGGCTCCAGACTATCTAATTTTTCTGTCCCAAATTAGATGTTAAATGTGTTGGGAGAAACTTGGAGACTGCGTCTTTCAGGGAGGGAAGATGGTAGCAGTCACTTTACTGGTGGTGTCTTGCTTTTTGTGAAAAGCAGAGTGTTCCTGTTGCTGTTACACTTAGAATTTGATGGCGGCCAGAAGACAGGAGCTATTGCCCCTCACAGATGCTTCTTTTGGGATGCTGCAGGTCTCAGGTCCTGCTCCTGCACTGGCTTTACGGTCTGCTATTCAGGGTCTATCTTGCGATGCCTTTTGTCTCAATGCAAACAACTGCCAATCTTTTTTTTTTCCTCATTAGCACATAGTTTTATAGTTTTGCAGAGCCTTTAGTATACCTAACAAAGTGATACTAGCAAGAAACTGGAGAGTTAAACTACTTAACAGATCCTGCTTTTCACCTTTAAATACACACCTTATTGTATAAACAGAAGTATTGTACACACAGCATGTGCCGCAACCTTAATTCTGCGGTGTCTTTGTCCTTCTGTACACACTGTTATTGCTGGATTGTATTTTCTGTAACGCCAGGAGCTCTGCATGCTTAGCACAGGCACTAGCTGTTGGAAGATCACAATTTAACAAAGGTTTTTATGCAGAGTGGAGATGCCAGAAGGTTAACATCTTCAGGCAGCAAAGATAATGCTGTAGTCAAGGTCTTCATCTGTTGTAGGGATGATGCTCCCTATGAAGAGGATTTTAGGTACGGTCATCAATTGTGCATGTATCCCACTCGCTCTGGGGGAGGGGCACCACCACGTTACTGAAGGTACCAAATTAGCCGTGCTTTTGCACAAGAGGCCTCTGTTAATCAAGTCCATCTGTGTAGCACACAAGGTCTTATCCAGAATGTGGAAAAACACTTGAAAAAAACCCTTAGCATCTAGCTTTGCAGAATAAATCTACTTGTTGCATTGTATCTGTTAAGGATCTTCCTCCCCATCTAGTTTTAATGCTTTGGAGATGTTCTGAAGTAGTGAAGGTTCTGACAGGGGAGGCTAAATTTTAGCTCAAATGTAATCCCAACAGTTCCTTCAGAAAGCTACACAGAGAGGAGACAAAACCACATGGAGAATAGAAAAGTTTGAAACTAATCCTGTGTGACTCGATGCTACCGGTTTTATTTTGAAAAACCATTTTATAGCACAGCTTTAAACTCCAGATTTGCTGTTGGGTATCTCTCTAATTCAAAATTGAAAGCAAACCCTCTACCAGCCGTGCCAGGGTTCGCTTCACTTGGGCACGTCCTTTATTTAAAATCTCATGTTTTGCTTTGTTCATCAGAGTCAGATTCTTGATCCGTTCCAACGTCAGTGAGGCGCTATTGAGCACTCTCTCCCTGTGTATCTTCATAGCTCCTTCAGCTTCCCAAGTCCCGTACAGGTCATGATCCTTCTCTCCCTGCCTCTCTTTCTCCCTCCCTTCTCACTGGTTTTGTGCTTTTTCCTTTGTTCTAAGCCTTTCCATGTGCTTGGAACAGCTCTCCAAGCAGAGTTCACAAAGACCCATTTTTTCTAAAAATGGTTCTTAAGACTGAACCTATTTCTACCCACTTTCCAACTGAAAATGCCACACATCACTCTGTGTGTGTTTTGTATTGATTTGTGTGCTCCTTTGGTGCCGTTAGACTGTAAATTTTTGGAGCTGACGCTTATTTGTACAGTACGTTTTACCTAGTGCGCATTGCTCTGCTCATCTAAAGCTCTATATAAATAATGAAAATGTGCAGGGCTTGCTGGCACAAGTCGGTAGAGAGCTGCATTTCCTGAGGCTCTGCTTCAGAGCTTTGCTTTGTTTCCGGGAGCTCTGCTTTGGTTTTGAGTCTGTTGTGCAAGTATTTTACATAAAGCTTCATGCGAGCTTCAGTTCTGAGTCTTCCATGTTACGTAAAGTACATGCAGACCTGTGTTGCACCAGAGTATGCAGAATGCAAAAAAGGCTTAGACAGCTTCCTTCCCACTCCCGTCTCTTCCTCAAATGCAGAAACAAAATAGCTGAGAACCCTGCCTGGAGCATGGGAGGGACTATTATTGTCCTGAAAGCATGCAGAGCTGCGTGAGGAAGGTGTGTCGCCAACCCACAGAGCAGCTGGTTTTGGCCAACAGGCAAGCTGTGCGAACGAGCTCTCAAGAAATACCTGCTTAGAGTGACTGGAGTTGTAACTTTAGGATATAAAGCAAGTGTGGGTAAAAAAAAGCGTGTGTTGATTGAGGAACCCATTTGCCATACAAACGGTGTCTTAAGGCATGGTCAGCAGCAGCAGCCCTCCTGGAAGTTTGCCACGTTGAGTTATTTTTGCATTGTAAAGTGCCTTCAGATAATTTTTCTGAAGGGTGCTATATAAATAAAACAACTGCCTGATTGATTTAAAGTGAATCTCTTGAATTTTGGCTCCCCCTTCTACAAATTACATGTGTCTAAATTTCCCTGCTTCAAAAATTAAACCAGATATATCATGGGTGGAAATGAGATTAATTTTATTACACACAATAGTTCATTAGTGAAGTAGGAGCAATTTCATGTATTTATGCATAGCCTGCCCAGAATTTTTTTGCTGCAGCTCTTTCAGATGTAAATAAAAATATAATGCTCATTGAATTGCTTATTAGACAGCATACAGTAATAGAAAGCGTTTATGGTATCGTGCTGTAGGTTACATTTCCAAATTCCTGGGGAACATCAGGCTGAAATTGGCACTGGGGACCAAACCCATGATGGAGGGCTGACATTTTGGCCAGCAGGGTGGGCTGAGCGGGGTAACTGCAGAGGGAGAAGGTTGAACCGTGGCATCCTGGGTCCGGGCTCTGCAGCGTGCTGGCGAATGGCTCACCCGTGCCCGGTGGGAAGCAGGAGCTTGAGCTCGGTTCTGGAAGCCCCAGGAATTCAAATAGGGGCTGAGCCTCTGCAGCCACCATTCTGACAGAGTGCCGTGAGGACTTCCAGAGCCAAAACGAGAAGTCTCTGTCTTTGTCTCGTGCTAAGGAGGCGGCGTTTGTCACCCAGAACTGCAGCAGACTGTGCGCTGGATGCAGAGGAGAATGTATTAGTGTGGCATAAATTCACGTGGAGTGGGAGCCATACGTTCGCGGCTGCTCACCGAAGATTCTCCCTGTTTAAACTGCGTGATGTTTGTGTGTCTGCATCTGTTTTTGTCGAGTAGGTACCATATGTGAATATGTTCCTCTCTCTTTTTTTTTTTTTTTTTGATGCCACAAGTATCTTTGTAGCCCGGTTTATTCCTACATACATAAGAGCAGCTGGCAGCTGGATGAGACTAGCAGACCTGTTAATGTCAATCCTGAGTCAGTCAGCAGGATCAATGTTTTGAGGCAGTTCTTTCTCCCAAGTGGCTGATCACAGGAGCTGCACAGAGATTTCTGCTTCTGGAACTGAATTCTTTTTCATTATGCGGTAACATCGTGTTGCAACACAATTAGAGGAGCTATTCCTAATCGTGCCTGCCTTTGCTGTTATTTTCAGATCGCTATCTACTTGGTAATAAATGTGTCCTCTTGAAAAACACGCAAATGGTGACGATGCAATTGTATATTTTCAGCTAATTACAGCATAAACCTGTGCAACTTTGTCTGGTTTAGTGCAGTTCTCATTCTTTTCTGCTCAGAGCTGCTAAGACTAGGCAAGGTGACCTTCTGATATGAAGCACTCTGCTGAGGCCACCAAACTCACCTCATGTTGGGCCACAGAAGAAATTAATGGGTATGGTCAGCTGTCGTTACTGGTCCTGCTAAGCCCTTTGGACTCACTTGAGCGCTTTCATAGAGCCTTTATAAATTTGATTATTTCCCTTAAAAAAGATTTGTGTATTTTTTCTTAAGGAATAAAGTGGACGTTATCTTCCTAAAAGATACAGCTAGGGAATGGTTAAGTCTTTTAATATCCCTAGGTGGGAATTAGGGAACAAGAATGGATGCTTTGTAAGGAATTACTGGTTATTATTACAGACTTCTGAAAAACAGACATGAAATTAACAGTTGTGTGTCATTTCATTACTGCTTTGGCAGTCTGCTTTCTTTTTCTTTAAGGGTAAGATGGTTGCTAGGGCTTTGTAGTGAATAACCTTTTTGTGTTCAGCTCAAAGCGGAGTATAATTATTTTATAATTCTGGTTCGTGGGGCTGTTTTAGACATTTTCAGGGGAAAAAAGAACTCAGCTTCTGTTAACCCCCCTCGTACTCAGTTGCCCGTCATCGGCGTGTCACAGCAACAGAAAGAAGCTCTGTGTCTGTCCTCATCACCTCATCACTGGCACTCGGTGTTTGCCTGAGGATCTGGCTACCACCAGTGAGATGAATGCGAACTTGACGTTGTTACAAGCTGGCACTGATTGACTCTGAAAGGTGAAGTTCCTTGTCGAGGTATGTGTCTGGTTTAGCGGTGCAATCACTGCGCAGAAATGAGGTGGTGGACAGCAGCTGCGAGAAGTGAAGGCACATTGGGCTGGAGCTGACATCCTCCAAACCCACATAACTCCTTGGCTTCAAGGGGAAAGCTTACTTTTAGGAGTCAACAGACTTACTCTTCCACGTGGTTGTACAAAACTCCCCCCCCCATCAGACTGTTTTTTAGGATGTGACAGGTTTTTAGTCAGATAGTCTGATACAGCTGCATTACAGCTGTGTACAGTGCGGCAGTGAGGGTAGGATCTGTCAGATCGAAAGTGGGCGTTTTGAACATGGGTATCTCCATCTGAGCCCCTTATCCTGGATCACTCAGTAGTCCTGGAGAGCAAGTTCATGGTCAATCTCCCAAAGGTGTGGTTTGCTGCATCTGAGAGCAAGTCATCCCTGCTCGGTCAGCTAAATCACGCTTTAATCTCCAGACCGTGCGGGCTGTCCTTCCGTGGGCTGAAACGGCAGCAGACGCCTTGCTCGGGTGCAGAGATCTCGCAGCGTAGGCGCCTGCAGCCAGGCAGATCCCAGCCTCCAGCGGGCCGGCAGCGGCACGGGGGAGCCGGCAGCGGCACGGGGGAGCGGGCAGCATCACTGCCCGAACCCGGGTTTGCTGCATGCACAGCCCCGCTGGTCCGCATGACCTGCTGCAGCTTCGCTGTAGCTCGTGTCCACCAGACAGAGCACCCTCCTTTTTCTGTTCTTTAAGGCGCTGTAAGAATGCAGTTACACGTCTGCTGTGCATTGTACCTTATTGTTCAATGTCTGTAGCACTGGATTGCAAGCAGTTCATTATGTTCTGTTTTGGTTTTTTCCTTGCTAATTGCTTTACTACATATGCAAAGTCTCAAATGATACGAATGCTAACAACAAACCCCATAAGTTAGCCTTGCTGGGAGCTATTTGGAATTGCAGACTCCATGTATTTATGGGTTGGAAAGTGTTTAAAATGAGAGGAAACATATTCTTGCTTAAGGTGTGTCTCTAACTTGGGATCCATCACTTCTGTGCGTTGCCGTAGCAACGCTGCAATGGCATGGGAGTTCCTTTTATGGCTGATTTCCGAGCGGATTGTGGCTGGAGCCGGCAGGCTGTGTTACCAAGCAACCCGGTCCTATGCTCCCGTAACTAGGAAATGCAGCCGGTGCTTTTTAATGTTGCCCATGATTTTGATCATATGTTCATTCTGTCAACTTTTGTCTTCTTGGTGCAAAATAATTCCTATGAAGTACTACAGAAAGATCCCTGTTTTGTGGGGATTTTTTCCCCTCCTCTACTTTCCCTCATGTGAATGTTCAACGTGGGAACATTCATAGGAAGGCGAAGACAACGGTCCATTTATTTAAAAAAAAGAAAAAAAAGTTCTGTTCAACACGTGATGAAGAGTAATTAAAGTGATGCCATCTGCACCATGCGAAAAGAGATGCATCCTTAGCTTCCCAGGTTTGCAGCTGATCAGATGGCAAGTTTCAGGACAAGCCTCCCGAAACGCAGGTGTTGAAATGCTTTTCGAAAGGTTTTTTTTTTTTCTTCTAGTTCCTGCTCTGATACTGGTTCCTTTTGCGGTTTTATCTTCCCTGTACTTCAGACGGCTTTTTGATAATAACCTGCCTCATGGAGGATGATGTGAATTATTAGTAAAGCTTAGGAAATCATTACGAAGACGGATGATGAAATTAAAATGTAAAGTTGTGTTAAATATTTATATTGTAGTCATATCCTCCCCGAGGTCGCCTGTCGGGTCCCCCTGATAGACAAACAGATACAGCAGCACAGTGCTTATTGCCAAGAGCAGTCAGCCACCTTGATTTGAACAAGAAGAAATGGTTTATGCAAGGATTAGCTTCAAGCACACAACCCCTCCTATCCAAGTTAATAGAACTAAGCACATGTTTTAAGTTAACTTTAACGATTTTGTTGTATCAGAGACCTGCCCAGGGTAGGTACGGCAGACTGTAGAGGGGGGGTGTCAAAGTAGGTGCCTCTTACGAGAGTGCTGAGGCGTGTGCTGCAGAGGTGGGATCCCGGTGAGGTGTGGAGTTGCACACCCATGGATCGAGGCGTGCAACGTCGTGCCATGTTCAAAGCCGCAGAATAAGGCTGAGATGAAATCACAGCAAAACACATACCTGCTGTAGGTGACCCTGCTCTGGCAGAGGGGTTGGACTAGATGATCTCCAGAGGTCCCTTCCAACCCTGACCGTTCTGTGATTCTGTGATTTGCTGGTCTTGAACTGTATTGTGGATTTCCTTGTATTTTGTGGGTCTTCTCAACACTGGCAGCTGCAGAGGAGGAAAGAACGTGGCATGGAATCCCCAGTGGTTGCAACCTGCCAGCATCTTGTTTTGGGCCAGCTCCTAAACATCCACTAGCAAGCTGACTGCATGCTTTCTACGACCTCCTTTCCTATGGAGTAACCCATTCCTTCTCATTTCACATGCAATCCATGAGTGCATAGGATCCTGAAAGCCACCGGGCCTATATGTCAGCCTCTCAGGTTATTAAGCATGTGGTGTTCCAAGAAGATAGTTAACGACCTATTGTGGTGGCAATTCTTTCTGTCCTCTGAATGAGGAAAATGAGCAGCGAGGACTCTTGATATGTTTGGTGTTGCAGAGAAATTGTAACTTCTTGTCTCTAGTAACCTTCTTGTAATGTATTTGAGAAGACAGCATGGGCAAACACACAGAGGATGCACTGCAGTCTGGATCGCTAGGCGTTATTTGTCAAGGAGGTCAGAGGTAGTCTATGAAGTACCAGATCTGATGTTGCGTCCATCTTTTCTGGTTTGCTGGTTCTGGTACTGATCAATGCTTTTAACTGGGGTTAAAAAAAAGGAAAATCAAACCAAACCTAAGGCATCTGTTTAATTTTTCAAGGGCAAACCCCATCCTAACCTTGGCTGTAGAATTCATACATCCCAAAGCCTGAGATTAATTTGTGCACATACTTCTTGAAAGAGATGCAAACATTATTTTTGGTTGCACAGTTTTTATTGGGTTTAGTGTTTTTTTAACAGCATGTCAGAATTCATTTGGACACAGCAAGACAGGTTCCTAGATGATTTAATTTGGCGTCACTCCACTGTCCTGAAATGGGCAGTACAAACTTGTTACACCAACTGTAGATGTGGCCCTTCATATCTTGTATCAGTTTTCTTTTAAATAACAATCACACCTGCCCACAGTGATATTTAACATTACTCAATCCTTGCAAAAATGACAAACTTAACATCAACACTAAATTGACTGTGATTAGTCACATATGTCAGCATTAACAAATGATGACACTTAAAAATGCCCTGTGTGATTTTTATTTCAAATTTTCTGTTATGTTGGGCTGTGCATTTACTGTTCCCCCAGGAATGCTCATTGTCAGGGGAAGTAATTTCACATCCCACCTATTTAGCAAATAGATTGTGAAATTCGATCTTTGTTGTTTTGAGAGAATAGATTTTATCACCTTCAAAATAACTGACCATCCTTATTTTAATCATGTCTCAGCCTTTACTGAAGCAGACCAGATTCTAAATCTTCATACTTTGTACAATTTCAATCCAGTCTGTTGTCAGCTGTAACTGGTTCTTTTCATTTTTTGTAGTAAATGTCAGGTGAGGAACTGACAGTTCTGAAGGTAACAATTTCCCATTTATCCACAGTCTGTGTAATACATGAGTGGATACTTACTGCCTGTGAATGACCATTGCTGTCAATCCAATTTAAAACCTGTTCTTTTCTGTACTTCTGGAGGGATTCTGTCTGTATAATTTATCTGTAGATTATAAAGGATAGAGTGGCAGTGAATTAAAGTCTACATTCAATTTATTAGTTGTATTTTAAATATTTGATCACAGTAAGGCTAAAGATTCAATACCAAGGTGATACGGCAGGAATATGCATTACAAATGACTGCAGTATTTGAAATGGATCAGATGGGGACAAAAAAAATCCTTATATTTGTGAGATAATTATAGCTACACTTATATTGCATTTCAAGCCAAAATACCATGCATTGTTTACAATCCAGGAAAGGACTATAAGCCTTCAGATAAGAAAAAGAAGTGAAAGATGAAGATCACCGCCTTGGTAAAGATCCGCACTAGCTGGGGTGAGGCATGAACAGAAGGCAGACCCGGGCCAGGCGTGCTGCCCGTGGGACGGACAGCCGGGCTGTGGGGCCGGTGGCAGAGGACCTGCGCTTGCCGGTGTGCCTCCTGCGGCGTCCCTTCCTTCCCTGCGCGGCGCCGTGTGCCGTGTACTGGAGGATGAGATGGCACATAACTAAGCTGTTACAGCACTGAAGAGACAACTTGTCGTGTTTTAAACTCTTGAGCTGCCTTCAGCTCTCGTTCGCAGGATGAAGCTTTTAATACTCAATTCCCTTTCTTGTCCCCTTTTCTGCACACACGTGAAGAAACAAAGCTGAAATAGGGGTGTGAAAAGGCATGCTGTATAAAGCAGGTCATGCCTTTATTTACTGTAGTACTTTCACTCTGTTTATGCAATGAGCTTGTATTTGTATGCAGACATCTGCAATGCTGTGTTCTTTGTCATTCTTCTGCCTGTATTCCCATCGAATAGTAAGAACTCGATTTCAAAATATAGGCCAAACATCTGGTAAAATCAGGACTCTACGAGTTTATTTTAAAATATTTGTTCCCGAGTCTCATGGATTTGCCAGGTGGTGATGACTGTTGAAAATCTTTCCCTAATTTATTATGTAAATTATGTCATTAGGTTAAATGGATCCACTTGTAAGTTAGTATGCTACCCAGTATGAGTGACACTGGTAGAATCCATCCTGGTAAGACATACTCATTTCACTAAATTACATCTCCATTCTCTGCTCTCTTTATGCGATGGTCATCCCCCTGTGAGTCATCTGAATGTATTCCAGGTTATGTGGGAATCTCTTCATGGCAAAATGTTGATTTAATGAATTTTGAGCAAGAGACACGCAGCATCAAAAGCCAAGACATACAGGGAATAAGTGACTGAAAATAAGAGTGCTTCATCTAAGGAAAAAAAAAAAAGAGAACCAGGACAAATATTTATCTACTGTTTTGTTAAAAGATTCATTTTCTTCTCAGACATGAAGAAATCGGTGTAAGACAAACATGCTAGCAGCTGCTATCTGTGTTAGCTCCTTTTTGTGCTCAGTATGTCAAGGAAAGAAAAAAAAGATTTATGACTCATTGTTTTCCAAGGATGCTGATTCCTCTGCAGATATTTACAGGTTGTTTTTTAGGAAAACTTACAGTTTACAGACTGCCCACTGAATTTCCATTTTTATTGCAGGGTCGTAATATTACTGCATAATTCATCATATAATCGCATAGGTTCTGCATTTAATGCTCAATTAAGGAAAAAATGCATTAGCTACTCTTATATTATTATGTCTTTTACCATAGCTCTTCAGGATAACGTAGCGATACAACCCGTGTCTCTGTATGTTGGTAAGGCTGGTGTTCTTCAACCCCACTGCTCCGTTCAGACTGGACGGTGTTGATGTCCGCTTGTGTAAGCAGTCATCTCTTCCCATTCCAGAAATGTGGATGTTGGTGTAGAAGAGCTCTAGAGTCTTCTTTGGAGTAGGAACCTGACATTTTGTACTGAAATAGCCTAAAAACAGCCTCAGGGTCATCCTGTCACTTTAAAAGTTAACGCATCAAAGATTTAACACCTGGTAAGTACTGGAAGTGTTACTTTCAAAACTGAAAGTTATTTTCATTTGGAAAGTGTTCCAAAGCTTGACAGTGTTTCCCACACATTCATACTGTCTTCCAACTGGAAAAATTTGGAAAATAATAGTGAATGTGTGTATGTCCGGAGGGAAAGCTCAATCTACAAAAGACCGAAAACATGTTTGGAAGCAACCTTTTTCCAAGTACAGTTGAAATTAAAGGAAATCTTACTTTTCTAATAAAAATATTTTCATCAAAAATTTCTGACCTCTCCGAATTCTCCCACCAATGATGAAGCATGGAGGAGAGAAAAAGAATTTGCTTTTCCTATTTCCTCTAAACAACAAACCAAAAGACTATAGGAAATGACATTAAAACAATGAAAATGGTGTTAGAATTGCAAAGCCAAGGATTTAAGCAATAGGAAATGAGGGAATCGAGGCTCCTATTTGGTTTTATTCATCACTTATGCCTGAGCAGTCTTTGCCATGGGCCCCATTTTCTTTTGCATCGCCTATTTGGGTTGTTATTAACGCCAGGGCAAAGTATGCATAAAACACATAAACATTACTTCTTTAGAAATACTGTAAGTTGACTGCACAAGAATAAGTAACTGCATAAAGCCGAGGGAACAATGCACTGGACTCATGTCTTCCAGCTGTTATCTTTTCATTATGCTTTTAACTTGTTTGCCTGCAGTTGTGTGTTTACATTGTGCTGTCAAAAGCCCCAGCAGTGGAGCTGCGATATTTTCAATGGAGCTGTGGCAGACGTAGCTAAATTACTGGTGTAAAGAACCTTTGGCTTTTTTACAGTACTGAATAGATTTGTCATGAACACTTAGCAAAAACAGCATCTGGAAGGCCAGTTGGAAGCAAGGAAAGAAGGGGAGGACCTTTACTGCATGTGAATAAAATTGTTAGCTGAAAGGCAAAAATCTCTTTAGATTGGCAGCTCCTACCCTCAACAACTGTCCCGACGGCTCAGACACACATCAGCTCAGCGCTCTGTTCCAGAAACCGTGATTCTTGGTCCTGTTGTTGCTGTTGAGGGTAATGCAGGGCTCATGGTAATGGCAGGTGAGCTCTTGAATACTCCCCAGAACGTTTAGCATTTGTTTTCTAAATAGAGAGAAAAAACAAAAGGGAATGCTGCTAAAATTCTCTCTTGTATTATAACCAAATGCAAACAGCTGTGGGAGCTCTGGCTGGCTTTGATGGCCGGTCGTAGCTTCAAAAGCGGGTTAATTTACCCCGCTCTCACCTATAGGTGTCACTGCCGGGAATTAAACAAACTATAGGAAATGTCAACGGCAACTGAATAAACAAGCTGCGTTGAAATAGCGTTGGCTGAATAAATTACTACTTTAATGGTATCCACTGGAGAATGGTTTTGTCAATACCAGTAGTACTCCAGTATTGTAGATAAGGAGAGTTTGGGACTGTATTACCAGTGGTTGTCAGATTATGGATTTTTCCTGTATTGAAAGGGAATAGAAAAAAAGAGCCAGTATTGATGCAGGACAATTAAAGCATGGTGTGCATGGCTAGGAGCCGTGTGGTGAGGAGCGCGTTGCATGGTGTTGCCTTTATCGTGTGGCAAAGGCAGAGGCTGCATCGGGAAGATCTAGTGCCTAACCATGGCCCGCGTAATCTCTGTCCCTGCTCCAGGAAAATTACCTCTGGGTTTTTATAGCTGGCTGTAAATGCGTGCTTGAGAACTTAGGAGAAATGTCCCTAATTTTCAAAGCTTGCCTGTAGGGAAAGAAATTGGGATTTGTTTTATTTAGCCATTATTAAGCCTGTTTGTAGGATGGCCACTCAAGTACCCCTACCTGGTATACAGTAGACACTCTGAAAGCTAATTAACTAAGTAACTAGAGCAAATCCACTATTAGGTATGCAGGGAAGGTAACGCTGACAGAGACCGACAACAGGGGTGAACAATTAAGCAGATGGACAGTTCTGCAAATGACTCTGGAATTTACAGTGGGAAATGTCTTTCGCAGGCGAGGGAGTCTTGCTGTGTATTTGAACAGAGCCAGGATTTCACCTTGAGCTGTTGAGGCCAACAGGGGCCATGGATGTATCTAGTGGGACCTCTTGAAAAACCGGTGTGCTGCAGGGTAGAACTGCTTACCTGGGGTGCAAAACCCCTGGAGAAAAGAGTCCACAGAATGCAAAAGGAGGAAGATTGGGCTAAGGTGGTCCCTGATTGGGGTCATCCGACCCTTTTTCTTGTGTGTTTGTTCTTGCTCCTGTCTGAAGATGAGGAAGAGGTTATGCTGTGCCCTCGGTCTAATACAGCTGAAGCTACATAAGCTGTGAGAAAGGTTAATTTGAACATAATCATTCTTGTCTGTACTGTGATACAAATGGTTTTTAAAGCTTAAGCGCTTATTTTTAGGATTGACAATACACAGCTCTCTTTATTGGCCCACAGAAAAGGTAGAAATAGATGGATGGGGATTGTGCAGATGTATGTGAATAATTCTTGGCAAAACCTCTTATATATTCCTCAAATGCTAAATCTTAAGATGTTTCACTCTTTCTCTTATTTCTAGTTACACATTTTGCTGCACTTAATCTTTTTTTATATGAGATCATTCTCAAATATTGCTGTTTGTAAATGGTTTTCCTGGTGCTGGGCTTTTTTTTTTTCTTTCTCTTAAAACTTCTTGAGTGTCATAAATGTTATTTCTATAGTTGAACATCAAGTGGATTACTAGAGGTAACAGTGTCTGTGTCCTCAGTCATTTGCTGCTGTTGTGCTACGTCCTTACTGGTGGACTGTGCAAAGCATGGGTGAAGAACGTTTTCCTCTTCGACTTGCTCAGATATGTTTCTGTTCATATACGCAGGTTTCATAGCTGAAACTTGCCGCATGGTTTGAAGGCAGCCAAGAAGAAACTTTAATGGCTCTCTTGGAAGTTGTTCAAAAACCGCTCCCATTGGCTGCATCGGACATTGTATAAGGCCCCGAAAGCAATTTCCAGGGAAGTATAAGGTAAGGGATAACAATTTGAATACTATAGGCTTGTATTGAAAATGCTTTTGGAAGGTGACATTAAATCTTCCACGTGTATCTTTTTGCCATACAAAAAATGTATCTAAATCTTAAAATTCCTAAGCCTTCTTTTCTGCGTTAGTTTAGGCCCAGCACGTACTGTACCCTGCTCTGTGGGTTTCCAGAAATTCTGGTACCCAGCCATTAGTTGAGATAGTTCCTTTTCCCCAAGGTGTAAGAATTATCTGCCTTATGCTCAAAGGAGTAATAATTGAAAAAATATTTCAAACTCCGGCAAAAATCGGCCATGCTCCCCTCTCGGTGAACCTTCTCTCTCCCGTAAATCCAGCTTGGGCTCCCTGTACCTCCTGCCAGGGTCTCACTATCCTCCTCCAACAAAGAAAAATCACCCTGCTGCCTTGACAAATGACTGTTTCCCATCAGTTGTGTGGACTCTGAGGTATTTTTTTTACATTTGCTTACTTTTCCTATTCTAATAAATTCAGCCTTGATCAAATCATCTCACCAAGCTACAAGGAGTCTCTATTTATTACCCATATGTAAGGAACAAAGCACAAAACAGAGATAACACTCCACAAGGGCATATTGAAATCATGGCTTACTCTCGATAGGAATATTCTAGTTCCTGCTCAAATCTGAATTCTTAAGCGCTGTTTCAGGCTTCTTCCTTTTGGGACTACCTTAACTTTAAGTTCTCGAATGCTTTGATTTTGGGATTATTTTTTTTCCTCTCAAGTTAATTGTTCCCACCTTTGATTTAACTTTTAATCTTCCACACCCAAACTTTTTCAGGACACAAATCCTGAACCTGTTGATCCAAAATCTGGACTACAAGGTTATTTTTGCCTTCTAGGTCACACTCTTTTGCAGGTTTATTAACAATAGGACCTGAGGAACACTTAGAGTCAATCATTAACTCAATATTAGAATGTCAGCCACCTCTCCTGGAAATTATTGTCTGAGGGTAGACAGCCTGAAAGGATAGAGGCAAACTTCAAGTACTGCCCACAGAAGAGCATTAGTGTTACAGTGGGGTTATACTCTCAGATCTCTGGATGGAAAGACTCGTCATGACCAATTCAGGGTGACCTTTATCAGCCACCGGTCCTGCTGCTCTGGAATAACAGGAGTCCTCAGTGTTTCCCTAGCACGGGTAGTTTATAAATTTCCTGTTTGACCTTGCCTCAGTCTTGCCTTTCCCCTTGTTCCAGACTCCACCTTCGAGCTGACCGTATTCTTGTAGCGTTCTTTGGTTTGGTACAGTCAACACTCCCCGTGCATCCTAATCACGGGTGCTGGTAGTAACAAATCGGACAGATCGCCTCTCCTTGGTACCAGTGGCCCGGCAGCTGTTCTTCATTCGACAGCAGAGTGCAAATGAATGGTCTCTGTCTCCTGTAAAAGTCAGCATAATTCGCAGTGTGGACAAAGTGAATCTACAGGAAAAGCAGGCTGTTTTTTTACCATCTTTTTCCTGATTCTGAGTGGAATTAACTACTCAGGGGTGTCTCTTGTCTGTCTGATCTCCCAATGAAGAAATGACGTTTATTCTCTCTTCGCACGTTGATCGCCTAGTCAAGGGAAGTGTCTTTATTCTGCAACTCGCAAAGAAAAGATGTTATCTTTTCATTTTGCATGCAGGGATGTTCCTTGGTGGAAGAAGAATTGTTCCCTTGGATTATTTTCATTTCTGTGTGCTTAAAACTCACTTTTACCATGTCTCGTGCTCTGCCCAACTTTGTTCCCTCTGTGCTATGCCCTGTTGTTTCCTCATGTCCTTTACTGTGATTCTCAGTATTCAAGTCCTATTTGAAAAATACCTCCTAAATTTGAGGCCAGAATGCTGTGGGAGGAGCATTTTTGCATCTCTGGGAGAAGTGTCCTAGTGTCATATGGGCTTTAAAATCAAAGCAAACTCTTGATAATACTGTGTGCATGCAGTCTGTCTTTATAAACCTGTAGACCGTACGTGTGTTCGCCCTACCTTACAGATCTCTATACCCTCCTGCTCTTCTACCTACATTCTCAAGATTTGTTCTTACCTCGAGGGGGGGGGGGGCGGGGGGGAGGAATCTACGTACTGTGTTGACATTAGCTGAAAAGGTAAATACCGAGCAGTTCTGAAAATGTTGGTTTCTCCTCTGTATCTGTGTTGTTGCTATCGTTTGGGCTGTACTGCCTCCACTAGCTAAATCTTTCTTTCTTAAAAGACTTTCTCCTTAAAAGATTTAAGTCTGTCCCCCTAAATCTGCTCCTGAAATCTTTCTTAAATAGGAAGAATTATTCAACAGTACAAATTTATACAAGAAAGAAATGAATTCAGGCAAGAAATTGACTGGTGTTTCTTGTGAGGGGCTGCTGTTGTTGAGTTTGATATTTGCACCAAAAGAAGGGGTGGAAGAAATATGATGACCTTCTGCTATGGTGAGTGAGTATAGAAACTTTCTTAATTCCAAATTGGAGTGGATACAAAGAGCAACTCCACTTGCAGAGCCTCCTCGAGGGAAGAAGTTTGCAGTATGCCCTTTCACAGGAGAGGAGAAAACCTGGCTGGCATTAATTCACTCTTCCTAGGCACAGCAGCCAGTCTCTTCCCTCTAGCTTATGATGGTATCTTTGGGCAAAGGCACTTATGCCACCGTGCACTGAAGGCACTGTATAAATGGTATTACCATATTGTCATGAGTTTAGAGGGTTTTATTGCAGCAGAGAGATTATTAGGAAGTTCCTAGGAAAAAAACCAGCTTCAGCTGCATCGGGTCTAACTGATATAATAGCGGGTGTCCCCACGGCTATGGCTGCAGTGAGAGCTATCGAATAGTGTTGGTATTGTTTATGGTGTTTGAGGGGTTTTTTTGGCCACCTTTTTTTTCTTTTTCTTTTGCCATCTTTTTTTGGTTTTTTTTTCCCCTTTTTCCTTTCATACTACCCTCCTGGCTTTGCCAGAGTACGTACTCTCAAATGCCTTCAGAACATCCAGTGTAGCAACACTGGTCATAGGTACCGTGATCATCCTTGATCACAGCACTGTGTTGGAGCGATGTGGTTTTGGGTTTCTTTTCTTTTATGTGCTTGAAAATGACATGCAGGTTACTGGTCAATCACTCTTTTTTTTTTTTTTATAACATGAATAAAGTAGTGACTTCAGTTCCTCACAACACACAAGCATTTGTTAGTGCTTAAGTTTCCTGAAAACCTTATTTCATTAGACAGGGTCTCCTCACACTCTATACCCATTCTGATTAGAGCAGTGATTTTTCAATTCTTTATAAAGACTTCAGAAAGGTTCAGTGGTGGTGCTGCTCCCATGAGAACTGCCATGTAAGTAGACTGCTGTGTGGACCCGTCTGTAGAGGCTGGTGCCTGTTATGGGGTTGCCAAATCCACTAGCCCGATAGTGGAGGCTGCTGCAGCTCCCTTTTCCCCGGTGCAGCCGGTAGCGCTGGGAGGAGCAGGTCTGGGTGCTCTGTTTCTCTGGTTAGCTCACTGGAGGGGTTCTCTGCCTCTGTGCTCCTTTCTTTGTGTGGAGGTGAGCATTTTATCCCATAACCTAACACTGTCCATGTAGATATGCAGAGCTTGTCCATGTAAAAGCACTTGCTTAGTTATCTTCTGCAATACCTAGATGTCCATGGTCACGAGGGCGACAATAAATGGTTGTGGGTTGAAAATCCCGGACTGAGTTGCGTTGCCAGAAAGAGTTACTAACCATTGGCCTTGCTCAGTGGTACAAGTTGTGCTATAACCTCTAACAGTTCTTGCCGCCTCTTTGCTCAGATTTATCTGATTACTTATTTAAAAGGCTTTGTGGAAGAAAAGTCAGGAGCTATACGTATCATTGCACATATACCTAAATATTTCAACGTAAGAGTGTTGTGGAGGTTAGAGTACTGATAGCAGCACCAAGTGCCCAAAGCCGACCAAGTGTTTTCTGTACTTTTCTTGCTGTGCTTTGCTTGAGTAATCAGGACAATTCTCTGTTAGGCATGAAATGAAAGTAAATGATTAGAATAAAGATGTGCTGAGCTACTTGACAAGACTTGAGTACAGGGTACAGAATCTGTGGGTGTTTGGCACAGCCCCAGCACTGCAGATATTTTAGCTCTTGCTTATTTTTGATTCTGTTCAAATATGACTTACCTTAAAAAAATTAACTGCAAAGTAGCTGATGTTACACAACAGATATTCATAATGGAAAAAATGGCATGACAAAGCTATAGGCGCGAGTTGTAGGGCTCAAGTGGTGTTCTGAATTATCCAGGCTTCAGCTCATTCCGGAGCACTCGGGCAATAATTGGTTGCATACAAAGTGGTTTGTTCCATCAGATCACCCTCTTCCAGAGGAGAAACCCACAGAAAGGCTTCAGAGAGGCACGGTCCACACAGTCGCGCTGTCATAGGTTCCATTCACTTACAATACTTTGTAGATTTCACCAGCAAGTAGGATGGGATGCTGAGGAAGGCAATAATATTCCCAGAGGGATTTGCACGTGGAAATCCTTCCTAGGGACAAAGCAGCAGAGCTCCTCCAGTACATCTCTCCCAGTTCAGTACCCAGCCCCCAAACGCCCTTTGCTCAGGATCCCTACAGGGCGACATGGTGGTGTAGAAACTGCATTCCGTATTTTTTTGCATCCTGAGGGATACATTTACTTTAGGTTAACGTTTCACTCGCTCACTCTGCTTCTGGCTAAAATAGTACTGAAAGGGACTGAAAGCTGTGGCAGAGAGCCCTTCCCATCCTGCCCATCCCAGGATGCATTTTAATGCAGATAATTTGGAGATATTCCTGGGATCCTTTGCCAGGAGCATGCACACAGCGAGTCCGGTGGTAGCAGCAGCAATCTGTAGATCTCCGGGGTTGCCTAGTTAAGTTCTAAGTCCATTACCAAACTTTGTTTCTGAGTTGCGGGTCTGGGCTGCAGGCATCGCCTCTGGCCCAAGGGGAAGAAATGACTCTCTCATGTGTGGGCTGCTGTTACGTATCAGTGCAAAAACAAAAGAGATGAGCAAGAGGCAAGGGTTGGGGTAATCACTGCTAGCAGGCAGCTGGGATCAACTGAAGTGAGGAAACCGTTAAACAGGAATTGCAGCATCAAAGCCTCATTTTTCACTTTGTAAATTCAGCTCAAGTATGTCTATAGTGTCATTTATCCAGAAGATTTGGATTCCTGTGCCGCATCACAGAGTGCTAACATCTCTAGCAGAGGGATCTGTCACTGAACTGCGGGCATCTCTAGGGTGTAAAACAACAACAGCTTGATGGCACACAACAGCAGTTCAGGAAAGCATAAGAAAGAAGTTTCAGTAAAATAACAGAGCAGTTGGGAATGACTGTAGGAAGGGTGTACAAACAGAACACAGCATAATAGGCCAAGCAAGCTGCATCTTGATCATGTTCTTGCCTTTAAGATACGTGATTCTGGGGAAAAAATTGCCGTTAAGTGTTATCAGTGCTGCACTGGGGTGAACACACAAGCTTTGCAGATCTGCGTAGCTATCACCTGATGACAGGAAGCTGCCAAGTGAGAAATGCAGTAATGGTTACAGTAGACACTGAAGAGGAACAGTGAAAATGATGAGCATTTTCATGAAAGGAAAGACCCACACCCCCTTTCGTAATAAGCAAATCTCTTGAGGATAGCCCACACATGTTTCGGGGGCAGCTGCTTCGCTGATTATTGCAAGCCAAAATGTTATATCGGTACACACCTACTTAACAATCCCAGTTGGATTAGTGAAGAGAAGGTTACATTTTCGTTCATGTGCCTTTTGAAAAGTGGAATAAACAACTATCTTTATTCCCTTGGGAGAAAAATAAAGTGCAAATTCTGCCAGCTGGTTTGTAATATGAGAGTGCTTTACACGGTGTATTTTCACAGCTGTCTTATCAGTTTCCTAAAATGAATCGGGGTGGAGCAAACAGTTTAGGAATGTCATGAAAAAAGGATTTGGAGCTTTGGTGTGGTTCATGATAATGATGCCCTCTTGGGATAGTGTATCAGAGTTGGGAGATCCTGCTAGAGATAGCAATAATGCTTTTAAAATATTCTCACACAAAATTCAGTAACTATTGTGTCTGAACTCTGGATGGAGGCATCCTCTTCACTCTTTATGGTGGTTTGATTTGGAGTAACTTTCAGACAGGAGACATTTCCCCATCATCTCCTGTGATTTACTTCTGCAAAATGTGGCAGTTTCTGCCACCGTAACTCGTTTCAGTGGGAGCTGAGGGATCTCGGAACTTTGTGGACCTGGATGCTTACTAGATATTAGTTGAGATCATCAGCTCCATCTAAACCAACCACTAAACGTCAGGTCTTTCCCCCACTGACGATGGTGGGAGAACCCTGACTGATTTCAGTGGGTTCAGTATCCTAAACTAAAACCCGTAAATACAGGGAATGAACTGTTTGAGCGCTGTTACGTCCAGAACAAGGTACTGTGCTGTTTCCCCTTCATCAGCGTTGCTGTTCAGCTAACAAAATAACTGCTCAGGCCAGCGCTCTCACACAGCGCTTTGGATTTTGGTGTAGGCAAGCAATAAAAAAAAAAATCTACACTGATTTATTGTACGAGTCGCACAGGAGACATGCTCTGCTGGAAAAGAATCTGACATGTTCTCTTAGCACTGCTAGGGGTTAATGCAATACATGGGACTATTTTAGCAGTTTCACTAAATATCATTTATTCCATCACTGCTAAGAGTTACAGTGTGTTTGACAGAAACAAATTGAGTGAACCAAAGCTGTTTCCTTTCATAAAAATGACTGTGACTAAAACTGTACTCTTTAAAACACAGGTTATTAAATCAACATATCAAACTTCTGACAGTTTTACTTTAAGTAGCCTTACTTATTTTGTTGGCTTGTAAAATACTTATCACTGCTTTAGAACTGGTATTTTTCTGAAGATTTCCCAAGTCTGGTTGTGAAGGTGAGCAATGTTATCTTCCTTACAGATACCTCAGGCGGCAGCTGCAAATTGTTTCAGTGACCTACCGACACATGCACAAAAGAACATATATCATTTACATCAACTTTATAGTGTCCTGAGTTAAATGTTTTAATGATAAGATTCATGACCATCTGGGAGAAATTTTTAGAGTTAATAGTTTTCTGTGTACCTGAGAAGCTTAAGACATGCTGATCTGGAAAATAGTGATTTGCAGCAGGCCTTGTGTCTTGCTTCATCCTGCGTGCAAAATGCTGCTGCCGCGATTCCTAAATTGCGTCTGTTTTCATAGGCCTGCTGCGAATTTCACCCGGAGCCTCTGAGCCATTACCCCAGCGCCTGAATCAGGCCCAACTGTATCTATTTTATTTATGACAAATGGTTACTGTTCTTACAGGTCTCCATGGATGGCGACATCACAGTCTTTGCACGCAGTCCATTTCAATGCTTAATCATCCTTGCAATTAGAGAATTAGTCCTAATTTCCAATCAGAATTATCCTTGCTGCAGTTTAAGCCCTTGTCCTGTTCTCTGCAGTCACAGAGAACAAACGGTTCCTTGCGTCTCCCGTTGACCTATGCATACACAAAGGTTGGTGTCGTCATCTTTTCTTTATGCTAAACATGCTAACTTATTCTGTCCGGGGATGAGAGCACAAGCGGGGTAGGCAGAAAATAACACAAAAAACGGTCATCTTTTTCTAGCACTTCTGTTTAGACAAGATTTATTAGTAGAAGTAATGTCTTTTCTTAAACTGATTGGAGTAATTAGAACTGTGAGGCAAGTTTTTGGGGTGCGCAACTCCTTTAACAGCAAACTTTGTCTGAACTCTGCAGGAGTAGCAAAGGATTAAAAACCAGAAAAGTTTTTCTGATTTTTTTTCCAACTATACTAGTTGGTCTGCCAATGAGTCTTGTCCTGCCTGTGTCTTGAGACCATCACAGCAAAGCACCAGTCCATATATAGTATCCTTCCAGAATGCTGGAACATAAATTACTAAGGATGATGTGCTGGAATTTTAATTAATGAACACAGACAAACTAGAAATGCAGTTTTCAGCTGCTCTCAGTGTATCTTTATCTTTATTCAGGACCATAAACATCACATGTAATCCCAAATTGTTACAGTACCCACTGAACGCAGCCTATAAATAGCTGTGCCAAGGCTGTAGAAAATGGCGTGCAGCGTTTCCTACCCCCAGTGAACGTTTCTCTGATTGTTGTCTGCAGTCATTGACAGTGATCGTGTGAACTCCGAAAAACGCAGCTAAGTTGGCCCTGGCATAATTGAATGGGGAAATACCAAAAGCTGGTATTCGAGTTTGGTCTAGCGCATGTACAAATTCTGGTATCTTTTGGCTACAAGGAACATACTAATTCCGTAACATTCACAAAGCAGAAGGTACATTTATGAAGATTTTTCTTTGTTTACAGGTGAGTGCTGTTTGCTGTCTGATAGGTGTACCCCGGCGTGCCAGAGGAGCGTTATTTCAGTCAAGATGTTATCTTGATCGCATGCAATCATGAAAGCTCCTGTAGTGCCTCTCAAGAGGAAGACGGTGAGATTGGTATTGTTGCCAAATTGTGAGCTGCATAAATACATCCTCTCTTTCAAAATTGCAATTATACTTTGACATACGATGTTCTTTTAAGAATGGGTGTTTTCTGTTAAACAGACACAGAATTCTGGACTGAGGCGTGTGCATCTGGTTGGTGGATTAAGGACTGTCACTCAGCTCCCCAGTTTGAAAAAGAAAACATGAGAAAGCATCAGGCAGTCTTTGAAAAGTTTTAGGGTAGGAGGAAACACTGGCTAGACAGGGGACATGATCATCCTGCTTAGAAGCACTTTTTGCTCGCTGCTACCCAAACAGCGCTCTGACATCTTGCCTGACACCCTTCTTGCACAATGTCATTTGTTGCACTATTGTTCTCGCTGAAAATTTCTTGAGGAGAGTGGGCAAGACCTTCTGCAAAGGGTCTCTGATCACACAGAATTAAGTCATGCTGCAGGTCAGTAATCTCCCGTTCTGACAGACCTTCGGCGCAAGGCTCATCTTCTCTTGGCCAAACACCTTTTAACTTCATCTAAGACTGGCTTTTTTTTCTGTACTTCCATCTGCTGCAGAGGGAAATGGGAATGGCTGCGCGTTGCTTCCTGTTACAGGCAGGAGCGTTTGATGTAGGTTTAATATGCTGTGGCCTGTGTCACCGGCCCTTTGTTTCTACGTAGCCTTTGACATTCTTTTTCTCAGTGTCAAAGGGAGTTTGGGGGTTTGGTTATACATATTTCTGAGGAGACAGAGCTCTGCAAGAAGAAAAAGTTTTGTCTCTCTTGGCTTCAATCACTGAAAGAACTAGAACCTGCGTATTAATTCTGAGATTCCCCAAATGCAGTTCCTTTTATGTTGCCTGGTCATCTCACTCCAAAGCAGGTGTATACAGGAAAATAAAGCTGTTTTTACTTATCCTGTAACTCATTGCTTCCCCGAAGCTTTTTTGCACTTCCCAATTTCAGCCATTGCTCAGATGAAGGGTAACGCTGCAGCCCTGGTGGTAGAAGGATCGTAAAGCACACGTTCAGATTTAGACAAACTAGAGTCAGTTATCCACAGCTCAAGGTGCTCTTGCCAAAAATTGCAAAACTTAAAATGAAACAGCCAGCAAAACAGAAATCTCCCTTGCCTTCTGCAAAAAACCAAACCTATTTCAAAACTCCCCAGGCTACACAAATAGATATGCCTTTCATTAGTTACTGAAGGGATGGCAGACCCTGTGTTCTTTTAGACTGCTGAAGTGTGAAGAAAATGAGTATCTCACATTTACAGGATTATACTAGAATATTTTCTCCACAGGCATATATTTCTTAGATAACAAATCTTGTAAGCAATATTTATTTTTTATATGGTTGCACTTAATAGAATCCATCTAGGATCTAATGGTATATATGATTTAAAAGACCAAATGTTTTTATATCGTCCTGTAGGGCTCCTGGCTATTTAAAGAGACAACATCTTGTTTATTACAGCCAAATTTTTTCTTTGCTGTTGTGCAAACTTCATGTCAGCTTGCAGTACAAACAGACAAAACAGAAAGAGTTGATTGAGGTTTTATGCGTTTTGGCTCCCTAGTTCACCAAAGACATGTTTGAACGCGCGGTTATAACGCTGAGGGGCGAGATGTAACAAGGTGTGGATGTGACCAAAGTGGAACGTGGATTTCTGGACCAAAGTCAGGAGTGGTCATCCTGAGAACTCCCCCCTCACCCCTTAGCTAATCTGAAGATTTTATATGCTATAAGTGATTTGTGTTGGTATTCTTGAAATACCTATGGTTATGCTTCTGCATAGGCACAGACCAACCCAGTCTTGTAGGTCTGGGTAGTTTTGTGCTTTATTTATACGGAAGCCTGAACAGCCGGGATCCAGGAACTAAGCGTGCCTGTATGTCCCAGACGGCGTTTTCAGAGCACACCCCTTATGTTCCAGCAGGATCTGGCTCCTTGCAGAAGGCAGGGGAGGCTGTCATCAGTGGAGAACAAGGACGCTTTCTTTGCAGCGTCTCCTCCGCCTCAGGGACTTCAAACCCAAGTCGTCCCTTGCCGGTTGGGCTCTCGCGCAGCAGGCACCCAGCGTTTACTGGCACCCCGGGCACAGGGCCTGCCAGGGGAGCATAAAGGCTTAGGAATCGCGTGTGCCTCAGGAGGTCCCAAAGCCACAGATGATGTTGGCTGCCGCAGGACTTGGGGGAGCCCTTCTACCGCGGGGAACCTTTTGTACGCGCCTGCCTGGGCTGAGGCAGCCGCTGTTGGCCATGGCCAAATGGGGCAGGGCGGGGAGCGGCCCCCGCGCCGTTGCTCTGCTGTCGCACAGGTGACTAACACAGGTTCTGGGCTGCATGGACGTGACTGAATGTTTAGAGGCTGCAGGTCCTCTCTCCTGTTCGGAAGCCGGTCTTTATCTCGTTCCCTTTGGCTTCTCAGCTCTGTACTGGAAGCGTCAGATCCTCCCTCTTTCACAAACCTATGTCTTCAAATCTGATTTCTTAGGAACGATACGGGTACATATATAAAGCAGTTGACATCAGTTCTGAGAATATTTTCTTGTAGGTGGAACTATTATTCCTCCTTGGTACTGTAACTGTGCACAGAGTCAGTGATTTCCTATGCTAACAACTTGCTGAGGGAAAAATGGGAATTATTCTGGCTATGTGTTCCCCTCTAGTATATGTGGTTGAAAAAGACTAAAGGGCAACAGAAGATAAGCAATTACAGAAAGCACTTCTGCTGGAAGTAATGAAGGAGACAGGAGGCTACAGATTTAGATGAAAATATTTCTGGAAGATTTCCCTACTGTGTTTTTTTTTCTTTTTTTTTTTTTTTTTTAAAGTGCTTGTTGCACTGTTTTATGTGATGCCACTCTCCTATGGAAGCCAAACCCGAGGACTGCAGTGACAGATGACATAGATGACATATATTCACTCACTCTGATCCAAGCCTAATTCCCGAAACTTGGCATCTCGTTCATCAGCTCTGCTAACAAATACACCTAAAAACCAAAACAGAGCTACCTCCAATTTTTATGAACACTTCCTAGGCAGGATTCTTTCTATTGCAATTTATTTTCGGTACAAGTAATTTCCTTGACTCACAACTGAAGATTACCCTGTTGCTTAATTTATTTGGTCATTAATTTGGCACTGTGGGCAGATGTGATGTAAAGCTCTTCACCATTCCGGGGTTAGATGGAGGCAAGTCATCTGCACCCAGAAGGTTTAGCAAGGCATCCGTCCTAAGGGAGTGCAGATACTTTTAATTAATTTAATTAAAGGGAACATTTTGTACTGGACTAAAAGGATCCTTTTGTTGAATGAGACCTAAATATTCGTTTTCTTAAAGGGAAATAACCAGATAAACTCAAAATTCTGTTTACCATGTACTTTTTTGTGCAAAAATAACATTGATTTTTAGGTTGATGAGAACACCTGTCTGTCACTATTATATTTCATCCACGGCAGACAATTAAGCAGTGCTGATATGCTGACTGGATTGCTAGTTGAAATGTGTATCTTAAGCTATTTAGGTGATGTAAATAAATGTTTATGTTAGCTTTAACAGGTAACATAGCTTTTCTCTTCTTGTGTCTGCCTTTTTGCACCCGGTCTCCAGCCGCCTGCCTGATCTCTTGCAGGGGAGGATAAGCAAAACGTTTTGGTTTTCAGGTATTATTCCCAGAAGTCTCTCTTTTTTTTTTAAAAAAAAAAAAAAAACCCAAAACCCTAGTAGAAGGCGGCGGGGGTGTTCTCACCGCAGAGCGATGTGCCCACACGGAGGGTGGATCCCCGGGCCGGTCGCCCCACGCTCTGTCACGGCCGCACGGTGCCCGCCGGGCCCCGCTCCCGCCCCGGCGCTACCTGCAGGGACAGGTCCGGCCGCCCGAGCGCCTCGGGCCCGCTGGAGGCGCTGACGGACGCCGCAGCCGCTCGGCCTCCCGCTTCCCCGCAGCGCTGCCCGCCCCGCGGAGCCGCCCGCCGTCGGGTCGGGTCCCTCCTCCCGGGCAGCGAGGAGCGGCTCCCTCACAGCGGGGGCCCGCGCCCGCCGCCGCCCCTCACCGGGCAGATCCGCGCCGCCGCCGCCTCCCCTCACAGATGGGGATGGGGATGGGGATGGGGATGGGGATGGGGATGGGGATGGGGCCGCCGCCGCCGCCACCTTCCCCCTCACAGGCGGCGCTCGCGCCGCCTCAGCGCTCCCCCCTCACAGGAGCGCCCGCCCCCGCCCCACACACGGGCCCGCCCGCGCCGCCGCAGCGCTCTTTGCCCCCCCGCCCCACAGCGGCGGGAGTTAGAGTTTGAACCGCCGGCGCCCTCCCGCTCGCTGCCGACCGGGCTGTACGGCGGGCGGCCATGGCGGCTGCCGTTAAGGCGCCAGGTAGGGGCGGCGGGAGGGAGGGAGGGAGGGGGAGCAGCAGCAGCAGCGCCCCGCCCTCCCCCGGCGCAGGTTGCGCTCGAGCGGAGAGGGGCGCGCGTTTTGCATAGCCACGCCCCTCCCTCATGAATAACCAATCAGCCCCGCCTCTCCCGGGCGGCTCACCTCCGAGCGCCGAGGGAGGCAGCCAGCCCGGGGGCGCGCGCGCGCCCGCCCGCCCGCCGCTTCCCTTCCCTCCCCCCCCCCCCCCCCCTTCTCCGCCCGCCCGGGGGGCGCGCGCGCCGCTGCCGCCGCCCCGCCCGCTCCCCTCCCCCCCACTCCCCCCTCGGCGCGGCCGTGAGGCGGCGGCGCGCTCCGGAGCGAGAGAGGGGCTGAGGCGCGGGGGCCGCCGCTCCCCGGGGGAGGCCGCGGCGGGCGGGCGGCAGGGACTGAGGGAAGGACGGACAGACGGACGGACAGACAGGGGCGCTGTGGCAGTCGGGCGGCGGGGGAGCAGCGGAGCCGGCGCCGCTGAGGAGGGGCGAGACCGGCCGCCCCCCCCCCCCCCACCGCACCCCCCCCCCCCGCCAACCCGTCCCCTCCCCTTCGGGCGCGCGCGCAGCCCGGCGGCGGCGGCTCCCGGCGGCGATGTGGTGAGAGGGAGGCGCCCCGCGCTCGGCAGCCGCGGCCGTGAGGGGGGCGCGGGCCGCCGGGGAGCCCCGCGACGCCTCAGCGACAGGTAAGGGCCAGCGGGGGGTGTGCGTGGGTGTGTATGGGGGTCCCCACAGATGGAGGGGGTGCGGATCGTGAGGGGGCGACGCCCGGCGACATGTCGGCGGGTAGCGGTGTCTGAGGGGAAATCGCGGCGAGACCCCCCCCCCCCACCCCCGCCACGCCCCTCCCCCACCCCGCGCAGTGCCGCACACGGGTGGGGATGGGGGGGGGGAGGGGGCAGATGGAGCCCCCGTGGCAGTGGGGGGGGGGGGGGTTCACCGGGCGCTGCCCCCCGCGCCCCCCCGGTGAGCCGGGCCGGGTCTGCCCGGGCTCTTCGTTCACAGAAGTTGGGGGAGCGCCAGGGCGGGGGAGGCGGGTGCGAGCAGCGTGCAGGTAGAGTTTCCAAAATTCCATCTTTTTCAGTTAGAAATCGCCTGGTTTTTTTTTTTTCTAATTTTTTTTTAATTTATTTTTTTTTTAAATTTATTATTTTTTTTAAGAGAGCGGCGCGCAGTCTTGCAAGGTAAGTGACTATTCGTTGCGCAAATCGCGTGCTGCGGAATTGAGAGCCATCCCTTGCAGGGTGGGTACAAGAAGGCATTTTTCTTGCAGAATGGCCCCTTATTTAGAGGGGCTGTGCGGCAGGTAGCGTGCACGTGAGCACACACACACCGCCCTGCTGCTTTTGGGGGGAAAACACGGGTTAAACATCTCTTATTCCTCCCGTAGGGTGAGTAAGGAGCGAGGAGTCTAATGACACACAGTAACGGGCGTGGGTTGGTTGTTGGGGGCTAAAATGTAAAAAAGACATGAGAGATGATGAGGCGGGCGGCTTCTCTTGGGTGTATGTTTTGCAAGGAAAAGGCAGATCCTCATCCCGGTTTGTGCTGGGAAGTTCAGGAGCGTATGTTAGACAGTAAGCTGGTTTAGAGAAGGATGCAACGATGTGGATTTTAGGCTTTTTATACAGGTGAAAATAGCATAAGGAAAACGAAATATTTGGAGAAATTAAATAAATGATGAGGGTTAATTAGTGCTGCTGGGGAATGTAGCATAGCTACAGTATGCTGAATGAAGGCAAATTAATGTTGAATTGGGAGGAGAACAAGAAGAAATACAGTGAACGTGCCATAGAGAACAACAACATGGCCATGAAACCCAGCTTGCAGCATTTCTCAGGTTGGAGCTTGGAGTGATTTCTTCAAAATGCTAAAGGTTGGGTGTTGTCTATTATTTAATCCCCAAAACTTAAATAGCAAACCTGCAACTGAAAACATCCATTCCTAGGGTGGGAATTAAAGAGGAAAAGCAGGAGCTAGTGATACAAGTGCCTTTTGGCGAGAACATATTGAAGAGAATTTGCTGGCGACAGTCGCGTGAGGCTTTCTTGCTGGAGTGGTGAGAGACGCCTTAGATCATGGATACTTTGTGTAGAGGTATGCTTATCTAGAAAACGTATGATGAACATGCAGTCAGATTATGAAAGTACAACGTATTGCGACTTGCCATAATCAAACTCCCATTTTTCTGGCTCCGCAAACAAACTATTGCGGGGGGGAAAACAGCAGTAATGCTTAGGCAAAGACTGTCTTAAACCGCCTGAGGTCTGTGGCCATTACAACTCTGGGGCTTCTGAAAAATAAACAAACTACTTAACGAGTTGTGCTTGTTTTTTGTAGTAACTCTTGCTAAGTGCATCATAAATGCAGAAAAGGCTGTGTGTACTCCAGACTTGTCACCAATTTCATTTGAGTGGAGGGGAGAGGTCGGGCCATATCCTGTTTGCATCTGGACTGTGGTCATAGAATATTGAAGCATGCTCGCATGCAGATTTAGACTAGTAATTACCATGTGAATTGCTGGTTACATATTCAGTGTAACTGGATGATGAATGTAATTTTATAGAATAAAATCGCTATCGATATTGATTGCGTTGTAGCAATTCCTGTCTTGTTCTCCTCTGTCTTTTCCATTGGTTTTCCCATGATCCTATGTGAGCTCATGTTTTTTAGATTGAAATACGTATTGTGAACAAAAATATGTCTTCTAAGGTACCTAACAATTACCTGTTAACATTTCAGGTTACATACACTAAATTTACTTTCAATTAAACCTTTAGAATACAAGTGGTGTATATGTTGATGTTGAGAAATCCGTGAGCATATCTCTTATATGCAGTGAATTTTTAAAAGATTAATTTTTAAATGCAGCATTACAGACAAGCTTGCCTAACCTTCTGCTTGTAAATTCTCATTTATTAATATTAATTTCCATAAATGCAAACTGTATAAGGCCCAGTTGTGCATCTCGTACAGTATTATGCACTCTGTACACTGAGTTCTGCAGGTTTTGGTTTATATACATATCTATATGTTTCCAGAAGAACACTTTATCTGCGAGGCCTTGTTTGGTTTGCCTGTGACACATTTAAGTTTCATTAGTATAGAATCCTACATTTTCTTTAATTGCAGGATGCTTGTTAAAATTGACAATAGTATATCTTATTTTTTTATTAGGTAGCAAAAGGAAAACAATAAGGCAGCAGCCAGAAAATTCTAAAACAACCCCTTGGTACATTAAAAAAGAAAAATCTAACCTGCAACCCTCCCTATTTTGTGCATGGTTTTTCTTGTTTTTAAACAAAAAAAAAGAAGGATTGTGTTCCTCCTTATATTTTATCTAAGTTTACCTTTTCTAGCAGTGGTTCAACTTGTGATCAACTAAGAGGCTAGTAACACCTGTAATTCAATGTTGTGAAATAAAAAAAAAATCTTTTGCTTTACAAATTTGTCAAAAAAAAAACCCTGATTACATGTCTTTTTGATGTATAAAGCTGTGAGTATACACATTGATTCTTTTTCTTTAAACTTTTGAGTATGAATTTTCTTTAGAGCAGAATGATATGGCGAGATGATTTCCTTTGACATCCAGACAAGCAAATGGCTCTGAGGGTAGTTTCTTGATGAGATTAAGCCGATTTTAAGAATTGGTGCAAAATCAGTGACCTCTTGTCCCTGTTCTCCCACCCGCAGTGGTGTGGCATTGTAGCCCTCTCTCTTGTACCAAGTTAAAAGCTTGAGCAGCTGCTGGCTGAATGAAAACTATTTATTTTTGCAGAGTTCCTTTCTAGCTGGATCAATAAACTGAACTTGACCTGTTGAACAAGGGGGTGACAGGGGGAGGATGCAGGAGTGTGAAATAGAGCGGCTGGATCTGTCCCTCATGAGAGCGGTGAGCTCTTTGAATGGTTGGTGCCAGTTGGGAACTCATGCCTGGAGTACTTGCGTGAAGCCTTAGAAGTGTCTCTGCAAATGGTACCTTCCGATGTAGAGGGAGCGCTGTTCCCCGAGTGTGTGTTTTGTTCATGGTTGGCATTACACAAAGACTGCTCGCAGCCTTACATACGTCATTGGTTATAATCCTTGTGGTCAGCCTCATCAGTAATTTCAGGTTGTCTTGCATTTTGCTTCCAATATAATAAATATGTGCCAACCTCTAGGAACATTTTTCAGCATCTGTAGAACATGCAAGTGCTGTGGGTCGTACAGGACCTTGTGATGTTATCAGCGAGGTCCGTGGGAGGTTACCATGGTCTCTGGTGAGAGCAGAACTGAGCCTGCTCGTTGTTTCTGACTCTTATAATTTGAAGCCTTCATCTTGGAATAACATGTTCCTTTTAACTTCAAGGTAGAGAGTGTGCCTGTTGCATTCATTGGAGATAAATTAGTGTTTAAAGCTCACTGCATCTGCAAATATTTGCAGCGGTGGCGTGAACTAGATCATTCATCTCTGGTTTATTTGCCAATTGGATTTTATGAGCTTTAATAAACAAATTCTAGTTATGTTACTTAGAATCATTCCAGCCCCATTGTTTTATGGGGCTAAAATGCAGTTGTTTACTTTTTAATGTAAATCAATTACTTTAAATACATACCCTACATTAATGAGAGAAGATAGTGGCTTGTTTTGTGTACTTACTTTGGGAAGGGAGAAAGTGGGCATTTAGAGCCCAGTCTTGAAATTGTCCCATGTGAAGCCGCCCCATCCAGTTCAGTTCATTGAGATTCTACTTAAATGATCTGTGACGAAAGGATCTAGTTTAATGATGAGGGTGATGGACAAACTGGAGAGGGATTTAGGTGGTTGTCCTTGTGTGGAATTGGCTGTGGGATTCTGATGAGAGACCAGAAATTACTTCACTGGATTTTGAATAAAAATGCTGTATGTTTTGGGAGCTGTGGTGATGCAACTGTGGTGTTTCAGATCTTCAGGAAAAGAAGCCTTTGAATAATCCATGGAGTTCCCTGACTAGTCTGGTTTTCTTCCTGGGCAGCATTTATTACCTATCTTTCCAAAACGTGTCAAATAATTTATATTGTGGTGTGAGAAACTTCATCTTGAAAATACTCTTTAATTTAAGAGAATGTTAATTAGTAATGATATAACATAAAATGTATAGTATGCTTTTTTGACTCAAATTTGGTTTTGTGCCACATTGCATGATTGTTTGATTTCAAAGGAATCATTACTTATTCATGGTGTTTATAAAGTATGTGTAATAGTTGGGTTTGTATGTATTCTGCTTAAAGCAAACCTTGGTCTAAATTTTGCTTCCTCAGTCATTTTTAGAATTTTTTTGGGTAAAGCCTTTTCTTGCTCTGAGTGGAGGCCTTATTTGCTAGAACTGTTACTTTTTGTTTTAATTTAAAACTTGAGAGTGGCTTTTTTTTTTATTGTTTCCTTTCCCTCCCACCAACCCTGTTGCTTTGTAAAGATGAGAATTGTTTAGCTTTACTGAAGAAGTAACCTTGGGTAGTAATCCTTAAGAGCCAATTTGGCAAAGGCACACGTAGATACTTCAGGAACATGAAGAATCCTGGTGAGTTCATGTTACTATTCCTATGCAGACAAGTCTCCACACGCCGCCGCCTTCTCGAGCTGGGGCCCTCATGCTGATGAGGAATGATGTTGTATGAGCTAATGGGTAGGGAAGTAATCTGTTAGAGTGGTGTTCTCTTTTGAACTGGCATAACTGATGAGGAGGGTGATGAATCATGCATGTTGACATTTCAGCTATTACCAGTATTTGTTATTTATTTGTCCTTTATGAAAAGAACATATTGGTGACTGAAGGAATATCTTCCAGAGCAGACTGAGAGCTCTGTAGTATGAAGGCTGGAGTTGCTGTTAATTTTTCTGTTTGGCTGAGGAGTGATTTGTTGTTGGAGATCTTTCATGCTCATCATTTCGAAGTCTTGGAGCAACTTGTTGCTCATTAGTTGTTTGGTTGTACTTAATGAGAAAGAATAAAGTAAGTGGTGTATGGCCAAAGTGAAGATCCTGGCATGTATGAATTATTCTTTCTTGCTCCACAAGCAGTTCCATTCATGTTGCCCCGTTTCACATAAGTTACTGAAAAGTCATCTGATTAGCGTTTCTGACCTTATTATGCTGATCAAAGCAGAGAAAGCTCAAAGCTGTGTTTGTTCCTGTGCTGAGCTGTAAGCGTATGCAAATAGCGAATGCAGATCTTTCACTATCCGAGCCTTTCCAAAGCTTGGAAAGATGGCAACAGGCTTTCTTGCTTCTCTTTCCTTGAGATTTTTTAATCTGAGTAGGTTGCATGTAAGACAGCAGAGATTTGGTTGTCACGATGAGTTATTTGTCTTTACATCCTGTTTTCCGTATCTTCCGGTCTTCTGCCATGGAAAGAGGTGAACTTGGTTTTCAGAGATTGGTGACACTTTGCAGACTTTCATTGTGTAATACTTAAAACCTGAAGCTCGTATAAATACATCACTAATGAAACTCAGCTGAATGGTTGAACTGCATCTTTTACCCTAATCTGTAGGGGATATTGTTAAGATTAAAATATGGAATAGCTTGACAGAGCAGTTGAGGTAAAATTCCCAAATAACAGTGAATAGGGTAAATGCGTGTTTTTTTCTCCAGGTTGCTCCCTTTAATGGTGAATATGCTATTGTCTAACTTTTACTTACATTAGCTTTAATTGCTAATTATGGTTGAATTGTGGTGATCTCAAATTTGAGATTTGTAGTGATCTCATTAATGAAAAAAGTATTTTGGATAGGTGAATTCTTATTTGCAATACAGGTCACACTGGGAATTTGCTATTAGTTAGCAAGTGTGAGAAAAGAGATGGTTAATTTGTATTTTATGGTAGGAGATCTTCCTATTTACTTACTTACTTTTAGATATTTTGGGTATTCATTTGATTTTCTCCTTCATGCCTGTATGATTTCCAGGGCAGGTAGCATAATATTTTGGCAGATTGCTCCTATTTTTCTGTATTCAGATTATTTAAGTAAAATGTTTTTATAAAGCAGTCAATAGGAAACATGACTGCTGCAGTTTGTTTTTTAGGTGCCTTAACAAGTGAGGTTTGCATATGTGTGTGAATGGTTCCCCCCTTTTTTATGTGTTCTTTTCAGCTGAATGTCTTAAAAATTTGGGTTTCCTTCTCAGTTTGGATGAGAAACTTGGTGAACGCATTTGAAAAAGAGAAACCATCAGTGCATATGAAAAGTATCAAAATTAAAGACAATGTAAAATATCTTTGCAGAATGGGAGTATGAATATTTATAGTGTTTGCGGTTCCAGAAAGTAGTTGTGCATTGATTCCAATTGCTGTAAAGCATTAACTGATACTCTTGAAAGTGTCTTAATATCCTTAACCTGGAAACAATTATGGTCTCTTCTGTTCACTGCCAGTCACCTTGATGGTAACCTCGAGTTCCTCGCAGGTGAATTTTCCATCCTTGAATTGCAGAGTATTAAGCTGATTGAGCTAGATCCTTTGGTTAGTGTTTTAACGGTTGGCTTAAATATTGGTAAGCCGTACTTATGGGCTCTTACGCCATGCTTAGCATTTTTAGTGGGCTGATTCTGTCTTTGTGAAATATTATTTCCAATGATGTCGAGGAAAAAATACAAAGAAAACTGGGAGAAGACTGTAAGGAGAAAAAAATGTGAATTGAGTAGCTTCCTGGTCATGTGTCTAGAGGTATAGATTTTAGAGGATTTAGATTCTTTCTGCAGTTGTTAAATGGAAACTGGTTTATTGTTTTTTGTTCTAGGGAAACAAACAAACAAAAAGCTTATCTTTTATTGCTCTTTGAAGAAGTTTTACCTGTCTGTGCCGTAACCCAGCTGTTCATTCCTGCTATCTCCATCCTGTGCTGAAAGCTGCTGGTCTCTCAGCTGTGCTGAACCAGATGTCTGGGTGTAAGGTAAAAAGAATAATCTCATTTTACTGCCTTCCTCCTGGTGTTCCTGCCCTGAAATTATTTACTGGTGGTGCTGATCAGGTGGAGTTAACAGTCCTGGTTTTGTCCCACCAGTCTGGTACAGCAGATTCTGGTGATGCCTTTTTCCATCAATAAAAATGAGCTTGTGCTATCTTCTCTTCTTGGGTTGGGATCCCATAAAGTTAGTATTTTTAATGAAGAAATACTAGAAAGGAAAGGAACAATGCGCACCCAGAGTGCAATGAACAATGAAGTGTGCATCTGTCCCATTGTTAGTCCTTTTATTTACCTCTTTAAGAACAGATGATTTTACCTTTTTGCCTTATCTCCCATTCTGTCCTGTGGGGATTATTCTGTGTCAAGAAACTAGTTTTGGTAGCAGGATGCTCTTAATGTTCAGGATAACGATTTGAAGAGGCCTAGTAACTAGAAGATAAAGCTACACGGCACTTTTGTAGAAATGAGGTACATGTTTTTAATGCTGAAAGATGTCAGCGGGAAAGCCTACGTGTTCCGTAGTTCCCCAGGACTTAGGGAGCCACTAGGGGGATGGCAGCATAGGGCTTGTAGCTTGAAAGAAGTTGGTCAAAATAGTCATGTCCTCCCAGGCCTAAGCCCCTTGTCCTCTCTTCTTTCTCTAGGCTCCCTTAATAGTATGCAGATTTTTAGTTTTATGTCTTGGCTCTCTTCTCAGTGGTTAATGCACGTCTGTGAACATAAGGGGTCAGTTGCTGAGTAGATAATTGGGATAGGCTTAGGCAGGCTCTTCCTTCTGAGTGCTGCAGAAGAAAGTCTTCAGTAAAGGGGAGATTAGTGGACAAACAGATAAACAACTTTCTATCCTCCAGAGATTTTATGGAATAGGCTATGGAAGGGTTCAGAGAGAGGGAAACCAAGTAGAATATTGTGAGGATAGATTTTTAGAAATACATGATGCTTGGAGGGCAGAGCCGAAAGGAAATGTGTACCTCAAACTTCGATGACAGGTGTAAAACGGAGCCTGTGGAGGGTGCAAATGTGTGTGGATATAGTGATTTGAATGATCGAAATAAGTGTGCTTGTGGGTCTTGCTGGCTTGCCCCAAGCTTGCAGGCCACGTTGTTCTTCATGTTCTCCTTTATTTTTATGGATATTTGCAAAACAATACAGGTTCAGGCAGTTATTCTGTGCATATAGCTGTATGTTGCTTAATCTGCTGCTTTCTGTAGTTGCCTAAGTTGGGATCTAATGCTTATTATCTTTTCTAGCAGCTTTTGCTCTTCTAAATAATCTTAGTTTAATAGCTAATTTATATTTTATGAAGGGAGTAATCTCCCGTTTGCTAATTTAATGGGGATTTTTTCCTCTTACTGAAGTAATTTTTCCTATTCTCAATGTAAGATTTGATTAGAGGACCCCAACTCAATTTTCTGCTGTTTCATACAGTTATTAGTGTGAGACACTCGCTTCACAGTTAGAACATGAGTCTGCTTGAAATCTTTGTGAGCAGCTTTCCATTGGCCCCAACCTTTGGTTAATAGTTGGGCGTGTGTCAGAGCATCCCTTGCTTTTTCACGTTCAGGAGTGGGGATTTAGTGTAACAGGCACCATTAGAGAAAGGAATATTGTTGTTTGAAGGCTTAAGCTGTAATGGAGCTACATATGCCCACCGGCTTTCTCTTCAGACTGGTAATATTATCTGTGTCTTGATTTAAAAAAAAAAAAAGAAATAAAGAAAATGCAATGCTGACAGCAGGCAGTGCTCCTACACCTCCTCAGCAGAGGTGGAATATACCATCTGGCACTATGTGGGTAGTAGTTATCCCAAAAAGTAATAACAGTGGGAGTTCTTGCCAGTTACAAGTTGTGATCACAAGCCAAATGGTGTGGTTCTAAATTAGTGTACGTTTCTAAAGAGAAAGAGATGCAAGTATTTATTTTTGCAAACTTGGGAAGTATTTTCAGTCATGGGGGTCTTAGCTGAGGTTTAGTTGCTAGCATTTGAAAGAAAGTGTGAGGGGAGTAAGTCAGGGGAATATGGGCTGTGATGCTTGCTAGACCGTCTTCTAGGCACTAAAAAAAGTTGGCTTTTTTGGTATTATGTAAGTCTCAGCTTGGTTAGTACATGCATGGTTGAAACTGAGGAATTATTTTAAAGGAGTGAATAACAGAGTGGTCTATTGATTTGATTTCGACTTTGCCGAATGGGAACTGAAAGATCTCAGTTCTTCATCCTTTGGCACTACTAACTAGTCAAACAAATCACTGCTGCCTGCTGTAAGAAAACGAGAAAAACTTTGTAACTAGGTGAAAAATTCCGTCTTGCTTTTAGTAACGCTTTTGGTATGGTGGCCTATGATGTTTTTGTCTAAAAAGTTAGACATAGCATAATGAAAACTGCTGTAAAGCGGCTGCAAAACTGGTTCGCATGTTGCTTGGTAACCTGGAAGATAGAATGGAGAGTGTACTAGTAGAACCTGTGGATGACAGCAGCTTTCAAGGAGTTGCAGGGATAGGAAGAAAGGATTAGACTCAAAAGGATCTTGAAAAATTGGGAACTTAAAAGATGAACAAATTAATTTCTCAGAGTTTATACTGTTGACCATCTTTTTGTTCAGAATAAATACAGGCAAACAGGAACAGAGCAAAGCTCTGTAAAATGTCCAAAATGAAAATTAAGAAATCTCCGTGGCATTTGCCGTGGCAGAGCAAGGGAAATTCAGAGGGAATTGTGAATTTGTGACTTTTTTTAACATCTGGATTCTTACTCCAGACTTGCTCAGACCCTGAAAATACTATGTATCAGTGTGGACAAAATTCATGTGCAGACACAGATGGGTTTTCACAGAGGGCTTTTGTTGTTCTTTCCCAAGCTATTTGGGCAGACGATTTAGCTGCTCTTATGTCAGTGTACATTGTCTCTCTGCTAGGGGACCTTGCCAACATCCCCCCTGGTGTAGCTACAACTGCAGGAGTCCTCATCAAGTAGATAAGCTCTGCATCGGACTCTTAGTACTTTGTGGATTTTTTTTTGCTGCATCTGCCTCTGGTAAATGTCCATAAGACTGGCTAACAAAGCGAGTCAACAGATAAAGACTTCGGCTAAGTCTGCTGAATGCATTCACAGTCCTTGCACTGGGGTGGTTTTCCATGTTGTGTTGCTGTAGCCTTGATCTTAAGAAACAGAGACCACCATTCAAGTTGGTGGATGCATACGCAAATTTTTGAAGTGAGTTAATGAATGTTATTTAGTAAGCACCTGAATATTCTTGTTTAATCTGTTTACCGAGCGATTTCTATTCAGAAATAAGTTTGTCAGATAGATATGAAGGCACTGTATTTGAAATAGTTGCCTTAATTAGATATTTTTGTGAGGAATTTCAGCGTTCATGTAAACCAAATGCATTATATTACTTTTATGTACCTGATGTACCTGTATACAGTGTATTCTCTTATGTGTCTTGGTCACAATTAAAATTTTGTATTAAAGAAAGCTATTATGATCAACAAAGTCTTTCATTGCATTTGTCCTCGTGGACAAACAGTTTTGCAGTCAGAAAAGCAGATAAGGCACTACTATGAGCTGCATTTACTGCTTTGCATGTGCTACACTTTTTTGTGTAGTCAAGTTTTTTCGCTTTAGCAAAACACTGAAAATCATAGATGCAAGTTAACGTCCTTCATAAATGGAGGCGAAAGAGGAGTCTCTCCAAGTTTGGATAAAGCCGTCTTTAAAGAAAGATTAGATCATATGACATAAGATTATTTAGCTGTTCATCATTATCAGGAAACTGAACAACTGTAAAAGTGACGAGTCTGTCTTTACATGACATGAGTCTGTGTTTTACATGAGTATGGCTTGGGTTGGTTTTGTTCACTTGAAGAGTAATACTATATGGAGAGTAAATCTTGTTGTATTAATTATTACCCATTTAACTATGGATATACTAGAGCTGACTCTGGCATACGTGGGGGATTTACCCTTCTCAGATGTCACATGCTACCACCTGTGTTCTTGCATCTGATGCATGTGAGTGCTTACTGAAATCTGCAGGTTTGGAATTCGGGCAGCTTAAATCTATACTTGTCAAGCGTCTGTACTATAAATCCCCAGATTTATATCTGGTGGCAGTTTGCTCATAGTCTAGACACTCATGTTGAACTTCTGCATGAAGCTAGTCCTGGCTGCTTACATTCAAGAAGTTGTCTTTCTGTATTGTATTAAGAGCTTATCCATATGCTACAAGCTCTGCGTGCGGGAAGTCTGCTGGCAGCGGTCCCGCTATTCCATATTCTGATTTCAGGCTCTTTGTGGATCGTCAGAAAAGGAAAAAAAAAAAAAGCATAAAGCATGACAAGTTGTTGGCTGACTGATTTCTAGATAAGTTTTGCAAGAAAATTTGAATAAATATTAATGTTATGTGTAAGAGATGATGCCGCATGGCTGGTTCTGGTGTGAACTGCAGGATGTGATTAAAAATAAGATTGAGCAGTGCATGGGGGTCAGTTTGGAGAACAGTCTCCACGTTGAGCCTCTGTATTGCTGTGGTTTAGGAGCAGAAATAACGGCTGTTGGTTGGAGCAGGTCAGAATGCCGTGCGGAGCTGTATATGTGTTTCCTTTGTCATTTATCATTTATTGTCATTAGAAAGAACATCTGATTTTTACAATTAGTTTGGATTAAGTAATAATTTTGATATGTTGTCCTATTTTAGGACTTCATAGGAGCAATACATAAATTAGTGCATTTTAAATAAAGACTCTCACTTTGCCCCCCTCCCCCGGTCTCTCCCGGAGGAAACAATCATTTTGGTTTCACGTAGGTTATGTATGGTGACTGTTGAGTTCTCTGTAAGAAACAAACCCCAAATCTCCTTGAAACTATGGCTGACAAAACTGTGACTGCAGCGAAGTATTTGTTTTCTGACTGTCAAGGCTGGGTTTGTTTGTGGGATTTCCCAAACCTGGGCTAAACTTTCAAAGGGTTTTGTTTTTCTGAATATTTTTGTTAGGTTGTGACACTGGCATAAAATAGAAAACTGAGTTGAAATTCGTTCCTTTGTGTCTGTTTTCCTTTTCCTAATGTAACTGGATTACAACAATTTTATTTGGGCACCTTGACATACACAGCTTTAGCATTTATAAGCATTTTTAATGTAGCAATATTGAGCACTGATTAAAGTAATTAAAAATAATATTCATATTTCATAACAACAGAGAGGAGAAATTCTGGAGCCTTTTCTAACTCTGTGCAAGGGCACAGAGTGGCTCCAACACATCCGTATATGGAGTAATAGATGTGGCTAGACCAAGCGCAGAAGAGTTTAAAAAATAAGTCCATAGTGACATGTCATCTTTGTGTTTGGGGAGAAATAGCTTTCAGTTTGATGTAGTAGGTGCTTGTATACATTAAGGCAGATTGTTTTCAAAGTTTTCTGGAGTGCCTGTGTAGGAAGGAAAGTTCAGTCTCAATCTGGAATTACTTTGGATAATTCAAAGGAACGGCGAATTGTTATGTAGGAGGATTTTTTTTTTGTATTTTTAAGATGCTCTGTAACACATCGTTAAAATATAACTAAAAAGAGCCCAGTAGGAAGGGCTGTGTGTCAGTGCTCTCTCTTGTAAAAGACTGAGTTTACATTCCGTCATGTTTGTTCCTGGTGTCAGAGTTGTTGCATCTGAAATGCTGTGCTAATGGGAGTTGAACTGACTTTTTTTTTAATATAAAATACAAATAGGAAATTATTATTGAAAGTATAAATACTTCATAAAATTTAAGTTTATGATCTTCTTCCAAATAAGCAACCACTTAAAATATTAATAACTTTGTTTACATGTTTGATGGGCCTAGTTTGATTGAAAGATTCAATATTTATAGTTGGTTGCTTTTTAGATGAAGGAAAGAAGTCTCCAGGTTTCATGTTGTGTTACTTGTATACCTCTCTGAATTCAGGGTTTTCCTTTAGGAAATTGCTTTTATCGGTCTGCAGCTTGCTAGGAGGGTTTTATCAAATAAAGTTTAGAAATATTGTAGACAAAAATGTGAAATGCTCTGGAAATATTGTAAGAAAGCTAGAGAGAGAACCTGTTATTTTTTCAAATGTGTTTTGTTTGTTTTTCTACTAGGGCTGTGTTTACCTCTGGTATAGATATCAGATGGTGAGCTTTTGCATATTACTCATTATAGGAACATCAGGTTGGTTTTCCTTCCTTTATTTGTGCTCTTCCTCTTCCTCCTCCCTCCCCCTTCTCATCCTGCTGTTGTTTTATCTTTGCAGCATTGTTGAATTTGAGTAGCGGGGCCAGAAATTGATCTCTCGTCCCTCGAGTGTAGCATGAGCTCTGTGCTGGTTTTCAGCAAAGGCTGGGGTAGGATCTGCTTTACAAACACCGTTGGTTTCTTTTCTGTTCACACGTGGTGACTTTATGTGGAATCTTCTGAAATTAAACCTTTAGTATGAAATGAAGTACCCCGTCTTTCCGTGTTTAGGTGATTTTTATGATGCTTCCCATTAGTAATGGGAAGAATTTAAGTAAATTACTGAACACAAAAGCACTCCTTCCCATTTCTCTTTCCCATCAATGTGGAAAGCTTGCTGTAAGCCTTTAAATCATTAAAACCGAGGCAAACACAGCCATGAAAAATTGTTTCTGCCCAGTCTTTAGACAATTATTAAGTGTGTGGGAAGTCATTTTTCTGCCAGAGAGGCACCAGTCTTTGCTGGCGTGCAGGACTGGGAGGCCTTGAGCAGTGGGTTTGCTGTCTGCGGTATCGCGTTGCAAAGCAACTTTGGGCTGAACAAGTCTGTCCTGACTGTCCTTTATACTGTTTGCTGCAACAGCTACGATCTCACAAAAAGATGACTGGTTGGCATCCCTGTTCCAAGGGGATCTCTTTTCTTGGAGCTGTGGCTTCTGCTCTGTGTCTTTCAATAGACTGAAAGGAAATCTCTCTGTAGGATGGCCATCTCCGTCTTTCTGCAGTGTCCCTTGGTGGCCTTGCCTCACAAGACACAGTGCATGTCATGGTGAACCTGGATTTGCGTGTGTGCTGAGTGGTCACAGGTTGCCAGTATATCAGAGCAACGTTGTTTGCTTTTCCCTTGCTGTGAGTTACTGATGCAGGTGTAGATCTGCAAATACCAGATTTTATGTTCCTCAAAATTGTCTTGTGAATTCTGAGGATAAAGGAAGATGTGAAAATAAATTACTGGAGGAGAACTAAATTAACAGCAACAAGATGTGTCTGAATTTGTAAATATGCTTCTTGAATAGCTAATTGCATGAAAATAAGTATGCAGATAGGCTGGTGGGAAGAGTAACTGGAAAGTGGTGAACTTAGTAATAATGTATTTTGCAAAGCTTGTATGAAAAAGGCTACCAATCTCATAATGAAGAGGTTAGCGATAACAAAAGCTATCTGAGGATTAAGACTGACATGCTTGAGTGGTTTAAAAGTCAAACAGGATTTTGACACATTTATACCTGTGCTACTAATGGCAGTCAATGTCCTTTTGAATAGAACAGATAATTGCGCTTAGGGTGAGTGGCTGTCCAGAGATGGATGAGTGTGCAGCTGCTTTTTCCCCTTGAATGCATATACATTACCCTTTCATGACAGTTTGGATTAAAAATTTTAAAAATAATTATTTTACTAGTCAAAGAAATGTGAGGGAAAAATATCTTAAATACTATTTAATATCCTTTTAATAAGCATTTGTATCAGCATTATGTATGTGGGGCAGTGGGTAAGGGTAGTAGGTATATTAATATTAATGCTGCTAGGACTATTTCAAAGAGTTGTAAGGAATGTATTTGTGTATTTGTTTCAGATGAATATCGGCTGATATTACAGATGCATTTCTTTTATCTGCAAGGCTGACAAACTTGAGATTGAACTGGAATATGAAGCAGCATTATTTCTCTAGGCATCCTGTTAAAAGATTCTATAGATCAAGTTTTGCTCTGAGCAGCAACTTTTCAGTGACTTTTTAGTGGATCTTCACATATGTAAATAGTAGCTCATTATTTAGAAGCTTATAAATCTTCATTGCTATATTTTTGTTTTTCCAAGTTGTTTTGAATTTACCATATTGTTGAGGTATATCTGTGTTAAGATCTTTGGGACTCAGTGACTAGGTTGATTGCAAACTTTAATACAGAATTTTACATGTTTTCCTTTTTTCTAGCAAATTGATCTACTAACTTAGTTTAAAATTTTGTAGGTATATAATGTATTTAGAACCATGATTTATATTTCACTGTAGATGTGGAAAAAAGTAGCAAGGGCGCATTTAGAGAGGACTGAATAGCACTTCTTAGATGGCAGCGTGGAATGTAGTAAATTACTCTCCGGTATTAGACATTAATCTGTCTAATTGCTGCCTGAGTTTTCTACAGATGTTTTGGAGCAAACTAATAAAATGTGCCCTGACATAAATATTTTCATACAAACAAATATAATTAAGAATTAGAAGGAAGGGATATTGCTCATAGTATTAAAATTCATTCCTTATCTTCCTCTGTTTTAATTACTTCAGTGGTGTAGTTATTTTAATTTTGCTTACATAAATTAAGCTAAGTGTTCAACTTTACTGCCAAGTGTAGTATAAGTGCTTAAAGCATGTGGAGTTTGTAGCAGAAACAACCTGTGAAGAAATTTTTTCTTAACCTGCTGACAGATCTTATTTATTAATTGATGCAAAAGAGTCGTATAATAGTAGTTCTGTAGTAGTAATCACTTTCTAGAAGGATTTCACATTATGGATCTAATTCTCTACTGTTAAATGGCCTAGAACTAACACTGAATTTGTATTGCTTTTTTCATATTGATGCATCATGCAAAACTATGTAGGGAAAGTATACTTCCAGGTATAGTTTATAATGGTAGCTTGTGAACCCAGACTATGCAAATTGACATGAGCAGAAATAATTCAAGAGTTCTTTTTTTCTATTGGTTTTGGTGCTGTGGTCAGAGCTGTTTGTATAAGAGAATAACTTCTTTCTCTCTTACTGGAGAGATAACATGCACCTCCTCCATAAAAGTTTCGCTGTCTCCATCCCTGTACTGTTCCAAGTAATCTAATGTACTGTGCTATGCTGCTAACGAAACTCCTGCATCTTCGTGTGCACAAAGCTGGGCCGTTTCCAAGCTTATCTTATGCATGTCTGAAACATCAAGCGTCTTGTATTACTCTTTTAAAGATGATATTCGACATTAAAAAATGTGTATTCTAGGATTTGGGTAGGATTCATGTACTAATGTGATGACAAACTTCAGCTGCAGATGGATGGAAATGGTTTCATACAGATAGTTATGCCAGATAAGAGTTCACATTATACGTAAAGAGAAAGCGGCAACATTTAATTGCACCTTTAAAAACAGAGAGTGGGAAGAATTTGTTAGATTCTCTGGCAGTAACATTTCTGAAACAAGCAAGCCGGTTAAATCTGAAAGAAAGATATTCTTGACATGAAAGAGAATTTTTTTTTTTTAAAGCTCACAGTGCATTCCATTAGAGCTTTTTAAAGCCATTTTAAATGTTGCTTTTCTTACACAGATAATGTCTGTGGGGATGGTTTTGGAGGGAGGGTCATCTTAGTGGACAGAATGGTACTGTGCTGTTGTACTTTACCTAGATAAAGTTTCACAGGAACTTAACCAATTTCACATACCACAGTTCTCAGGAGGTACCTCATTCACATGGCTCTGTTAATCTTCAGCATGAGAAAGGGAAGATGTGGTCAGAATTGGAAGTTACAGGAAACCATTATAATTTTACATCTGAAGTACTATTCTTTATGGAACTTCTCTCCTGTGCGGGTGGCAGAGCAGTGGCACAGCTGCCCAGAGAGGGGGGGGAGTCTCCCACTCTGGAGCCATCCCAAACCCGCCTGGACGCCGTCCTGTGCCACTGCTGGAGGGGACCCTGCTCTGGCAGGGGGTTGGGCTGGGGGAGCTCCAGAGGGCCCTTCCGACCCTGACCACTCTGGGATTTCACTGTCACTTGAAAGGGCTGACTTCTGGGGTGTAGGAAATTGGAATGGTGGTATTTGACATCATTGTCTCCATGCACCAGCATGCAACAGCTCATCCTGTTAAATACTGCATTGTCCTTGCGATAGGCCTCCCAAAGAAAGGCTTAGGTATACTCTGAAAAAATTAAAACTTGTTGAAAACATTTAGCCCATTTGATAGCTTGAACAGTCTTAGTATAGGCTCCAAAGGGAACTGTTTTACTACCTGTGGTGGAGGATTAAAGCAGAGGCTTGGAGTGGAAGAGCAATTAAAAAGGAAAAGAGAGAGAGAGGGACCATAATGAAGCAGATACAGGTGCTGTTGTTGAGGAAGGTTATTGAGATTGTCCTCCCATATTACTTGTGTTTTCTTTTTAAAAAAAAAAAAAAAGTTAATCTAAAAGTATGTTACCCATGATAGTTAAAGAATTTAATTGCACAGAATAAATACTTAAGGCCAGAATATTGTTCCACAAGTACACTAAGTTTAAAATTTATTTTTGTGGGTATGTACCGTCATTTAGAAATGGAATACCAACTACCAATTCTGAATTTTTAATAATTTTTTTTTCAGACAGCCAGTGGTTACATAGAGGTAGATTGAATGCTCAGTTACAACTTTAAATTCTAGTTTTTAGAATAATTCTCCTTCTAAAAATAATTAGTTACTTGATGTGTTTTCTAATATATAAGTGCATTTTTCTTAGCTAAGGATAGTTCTGGTAGAATGGTGGTAGTTTTTATTTTTAGTAAGAAAGTAGCTTCTTACTGAGTTCAAAGCTAAACCCCTCCAACCCATCAACTAGAATCACTCTGAACCTCCAGGGGAACTAGATATTTGTGTAAGGACTGACTGTCCTAAATTGGTATTTAGGCGTATCTTTTGGCCTGTGCTTTAGCAGCATTTTAGGCTGTGGAAATGCCGGTGTTTCAGCTGTTTTAGCTTTCACCTTTAAATACAAAGTATGTTTTCAGGAATCTTCTTTATTCTGATGCAAGTGGAATGATCCGTATTTTTCTTGAAGGCTCAGCACAGGGGCTACAATGAAACCTTACTATTTCTGCCTATATGTATTAGTGTATTAAAAGTAGTTATTATACAGAAAGTCACTGATGAGTGGAGTAACCTTTTAACAGGAGGGACCTCAGCTTGAAACTGAAAGAGTAATTTTAGGTTCAGTGTTGACTCAGTTGAGATTTTCAGTTTTTTCTTCTCTTTTTTTCTGTTCTTTGTTGCTGTATGAGTATCTCCTATAAGGGGCTGCGAGAACGGCTGAGGAAATGGACTGACTATACCCGGAAAACCAAACGCAAACATGGAGCTGTCAGGTCTGCAGAATAAGCTAATTGGGAGAAGGAAGATTTTTATTTTTCTTTCTGCAAGCTTTATTTATGATGATCTTAACTGCCTGGACTTTATAGAGGAGAGAAATGATTTCTTAGTTGGCAGTTTTCCTGTGTTTTGCCTTACTATTTTAATGGTCTCACCTTAAAGGAATTTTTGAGATATGTATCAGTTATTATGGAAGTATATTGTAGTGGCTCACTGGTTTGGTTAATCTAAAATGACTTGATCTTAGGAAAATCTCTTGCTTTGATTTATTTATAAGAGTTACTTTTCATTTATTTTGCAGGGCTTCCAATGACACGCTTACTTGATTGAGAAAAATTCTGCATTTGTATTTTAAGTGCAACTTGGCGTGAGAGAGTTACGTTTTTTTGTTGTTTTTTTCTTTGCAGAAAAAAAAAGTCTCTCGCACACCCATCTGTGACACGCGAGAACCTTATTTCCATGTAGCACTGACAGCGCCAAGAGCAGCATGTTGTCCCTCAAGGCTTGCTTTGTGTTGTTTCCACCTCGGGTAGCGTATGAAGCATGGCAGGCACCACCAAAGCTACACACTGCGCGAGCCAGGAGTAGCTTGCTTGGTTTAGGTCTAGAGGAGAGAATATCGTGCATTTACTGGGCTGGAATAGTGTTGTTGATGAGGATAAGTGAAGGAGCTCAATGTGAATGTCTGAATGTCTTCTGATGGAGTTAAGGTTTTAAACTTCTTAATTGATTTTTTTTTTTTTTAAAGTGAAGACCTACATTATTGTAATCATAACAGGTGCTGAAATATCAGTTATGATTAGCTTAAGTCATAACGCTTGCACTGCTTTAACTTGACTCGTACTGCTTTGAAAATGGGAAGTTGGTTGGATTCTGCAAGAGCAGTCGTTGTGAGCAGCCATTAGGACAGCAGATTGTGTGGACGGGATGTTGGGTGGATAACAGTTTATTTGGCTCTTCATAGTCAAGTGCTAAAAGCCTTAAAGAAATTCTTTTGAATTTATCAGTTTCTTCTGGGGAAATGGCAAGTTATCTCGGTAAACACAAACTGTTCATCTAGCTGTTTGGTTTAGGAGGATGTTACACTACCTTCACGTTCGTGTATTACTTTATGCCACATGAAGTCACACTTCATGCTACTCATATGGCAGCTGGATAAATACAGGAAGAGTCACTGTGGGTTTTGTAGAAGGAATTCCTGCTTTATGAACTACATGAAGTTCTGCGGGAGGGGCCAGCAAATCATGGAGGAGAGGATCCAGTTGATATAATCTACTTGGATTTTCAGAAGAGCTTCATCCAAAGTTTTTCACCAAAGGCATTTTAGAAAACTGAGCAGGCACAGCATGAGAGAGTGTCCTGTCATGGAGGATAATGGGCTGAGATAAAAATGAGGATAGAAATAAATGGTCAGCTGTCACAGCAGAGGGATGTCACCTGTAGAATTTGGCACTAGGCCCTGTGCTGAGGATCATGCTAATTGATGGACTCAAATGTGAAGTGGGCTGGAGGTAATCAGTCTTGCCAGTGATGCAGACTTAGTGCAGTAAAAGCAAGGGATGACTGAAGGCTTGCAGAAGGGCCTTAAGTCTTTAATTACTGTTTAATAACAGCAAACAAAATGCAATGTAGATAAATGCAAGTGTTGCATGTGCAGGAAAAAACAAATCCAAGTTACAGAAAATTATGATTCTAAACTGACTTACCTCTCAGTAGAGGATCTTGGGATTATGACTAGTAGAGCCATGAAAACATCAGCTGAGTGCTTGGCAGCTTTAAAATCAAAACAGAGCAAAAAAATCTCAATGTGAAATGTTAAGAGTTAATAGGAAAGAAATAGTGAATAAGGCAAAGCATCACAGAGCCATCTTAGAGATTTGGGGAATGGCCATGTCTTGGAGACTGTGAAGTTTGGTCTCCACATTTTCTAAAAGATATGTTAGAGCTGGAGAGGACTTAGAGCAGGGCAACAAGGATCATCAAAGGTACGGAAGGGCTTCTACAGAAGAGAAGAATTTGAGTAGACAGGAACTATCTAGCAGGGGAAAGAGATGCGTTTTACAAACAATTATTTGGAAAAGAGTAAATTAAGTGCAAATTTCAAGTGAAATGCAGGCAGATACCGTGTGTATCTCTCAGAACACTTCTGCAGACACCCTTAAGTCCTCATTTGCAATACGCCCATTAAATCACTGCTGAAAGTTAGGTCATGCCAGTTTTCTTCAATTGTTTAGTGTAGGTGTCCATCTTCTTGACTTGGCTACGTTCCTGGGAGCTGTTACTGAGCCAGTGAGTTGCTTCACTCATGGGTTAATGAGGGATTTGTTCATGGGTCTTGTGATCATTAAAGGCTAATGTGTTAAATGAACATATCACATAACTCGGCAATCATGATTATGAATACTGCTTTAATAACGAGGTTCCAAAAGCCAACAGCAGAGTTCTTCCTCCTTCACTTTCCTTGTATGTGTTTATACAACATAAAAGAGCTTTCTGTGGTAGTTGAGGAAATATGCCTTTTTTTGGGCTTGTGGTAAGAAGTTCTGAAGTGGTTTCTTCAGTATTGTTTGCATTATTTTGCTTTAAAAGCAGTAAACTTCGGAAAATGTGATATCCATACCCAATTTAGATTTAAGATAATCCAATCTAGCTACAACACTGTGAATGTTAAACTATTTTTCCTTTTTCAGACTCATTCTTGTTAAAGAAAAAAGGCTTCCTGATACAGATGGTAACACAACAGTAGAGATTACTGTATTTTCTGTAACACATCTTGATGTCAGAAATGTTTTCCTGCAGAACTTGCCTGAGGAAATTTCAGACCATTGTTTCTTAATAGACATTGTTCCAGAGTGTAATAAAGGTGAATCAGAGACTTTGGCTTTGTTGCACTGCAGCAAGGGTGAGAATATGCTGCTTTTTAAAGCCAGAGACAAAAGAAGTGGGAATGTATACCAAGGCGGGGGGGGGTGTCCTCAAGCCCTGAATTCTCCCCACTCTGGAATAAGAGTTTGGGTGGGAGTGGAGTCTGCGTATGGGAGGTGTATGTGTATATATGGATACAGTATGCAAGTACTGCTGTGGAATATATCCCCATACAGAAACTTGTCTGCAAAGAGAAGCTTTGGACCCCTGGTAATGCTTCTATTCTGATTCTCTTTCACAGTATCACAGTATCGTCAGGGCTGGAAGGGACCTCTGGAGATCATCTAAGTCCAACCCCCTGCCAGAGCAGGGTCCATTCCAGCAGTGGCACAGGACGGTGTCCAGGCAGGTTTGGGATGGCTCCAGAGTGGGAGACTCCCCCCCCTCTCTGGGCAGCTGTGCCACTGCTCTGCCACCCTCAGAGTAAAGAAGTCCCTCATGTTAAGATGGAACTGCCTATGGTCAGTTTGTGCCCGTTCCCTCTTGTCCTGTCACCGGGCACCACTGGAAAAAGACTGTTCCCATCCCCCTGGCACCCTCCCCTTAAGTATTTATAAGTATTGATAAGATCCCCGATTTCCAGGTACTTACTATCAGGGTAGCATTGAGAGTAGTGATGGTGCCACGGCAGAAAGGAGATGTAAGGGTCAGGCTTAGGTCTCCCTGCTCTCACCAGCAAATCCACCTAATGGCTTTAGAGAGAAAATAAGTTTGAGTAGGTATGTATTATTTCTTGACTGATCTTTTCAGTTCTTTAAGAAGTATTTGGATGCTGTAGGCTTCAGAAGGAAAGCAAACCAGTCATTTTGGCTGTTTCTTCTTGTTTTCCTTGGTTGTGCGCACTATTCTCTTTAATGGCAAGGGTTTTCATTTAGAAATGGATAGCATCTGGGATTTACCTTAATGAATGGTGACGTAAAATTGTTCTAGATTATACGTGGCAACTGCAATCATTTATGTTCCAAATGTAGGGAAAAACATACATCCTCTCTGTCTCTAGAAGGCATTAGATTTGTTCCATATGACAGACTATAGATAGTAGTTAAAAAATCAAATTGTTTTTATAGTTATGCAACTTTATGAGGAAATCTCATCCTTCAGTGCCAGAGTTTTGTTAATGCTAAATGGGGAAGGGGGTGAATGCCTTGTCCAATACCAAAACCAGGCCAGTACTGCTATGTTCAGCTCTGCAGCGTTATCTGTAAGCTTTGATACACACTTTCTGATACTCTCTTGACTCTCTCCGTGAGTCATGGATGGAGCATTTCCTTTCCCAAATGGAAGAGAACAGTGTCCCCGAGCATTCCAGCACAGCGTCCCCAAGCATTCCAGCACTAGAGAGACTCAGAAAAGCACCCGTGCTATAGCATCACTACTGCTCATCTTTACTTGTCTCTTTGTGAAACAGAATGAACGGACCAAGCAGAAGAGAAGGTAGGAGCGATATACAATACACTGAACAGAGCAGAACAAATTTCAGGTCAGGTTTTTCAAATGCTTCTGTACCAGCCTTTGGAAGTGACTTAAGTACACCTGAGCCAAAGGCAATGGCTCCTGTGAACTAAAATGTTTTGGTTTGCAATTGGGATAAGTTAAGAGAATACTCAATATTCCCAGCCTACTTTTTAAGCCATGGTCACGTAATACATTTCTAGAGTCACATTAAAAGTGACTAAGTCTGGGGTTTGGGAAGTGCCCAGCTCACTTTGTACTCTCACTATAACCATTTTCTGCCTGCTGTTGTTTAGTTCCTTGTGGCTTAAGTTCTTTTGGACCTGTTACAATTTGCTTTTAGGTTAGCTGGTTTCTTCAGTTAAAAAAAATCTCACTGGGTTTTCAGCTGTCACTTGCATAAAGCTAAGGAGCCGCAGTTCATACCAGAACTGTAAGTCCTCGTATCTACATTTTCGCTGCCCATTGCAGGATGAAATCAGAAACCGCCGAGTTGTTAACTAACAAGAACAGTATGAAGCAGAGCTCATATATACAACATTGAATTCTTTTGAAGTATCCTGTCTGCTGTAATTTCAAGCATGCTTATACAATGGCTTCATTTATAACTGCTTGTAGTTTAAACATATTGTCTTAAGTAGTCAGGCCTATTTTAAATATCACTTTTATACTTCATAAAAGGTGTATAAATATGCCCTTTCCTTCAAGTACTTACTGATATATGTGTTCGCTTGTTGGAAGGTTTGAAGAAGTGACTTAGAATTGAATATCCACTACTGCTAAGGCACGGTTTTCCTGCATGGAGTATAGTTAGCCAGCTACCAAAAAAATGAAAGCCAAGTGAAACAAACTGTTGCTTAAATCCCCGTTTCATTGCTGTATTTCACACAAAATCTAAAATATGGTCTGTAGTGTTAGCTGACTAAGTTAAGAACACAAAAAATGTTCTTTTTAATGTAGGTATGGTTTCACATGTGAAAAAGCCTTTGTAATTTGTAAGATACATGTTTTCTTTCTGTCTTTCCTCTTTTGTTTAAACCCAAAGCCTGAGTTGTTTGTGTATGTTAAACCTTAGTAGTATTGATTATACCAAATACAAAAAATATTTGAAAAAGAAATGAAATCATGGAATTCAACAAGGGCAGGTGTAGGGTACTGCATCTGGGGAGGAATAACCCCATGCATCAGTACAGGTTGGGGGTGACCTCCTGGAGAGCAGCTCTGTGGAAAGGGACCTGGGAGTCCTGGGGGCCAACAGGGTGACCATGAGCCAGCAATGTGCCCTGGTGGCCAAGAAGGCCAATGGCACCCTGGGGTGCACCCAGCAGAGTGTGGCCAGCAGGGGAGGGAGGGCATCCTCCCCCTCTGCTCTGCCCTGGGGAGGCCGCAGCCGGAGCACTGTGTGCAGTTCTGGGCTCCCCGGGTCAGGAAGGACAGGGAACTGCTGGAGAGGGTCCAGCAAAGGGCTACGGAGATGATGAGGGGATTGGAGCATCTCTCTGATGAGGAAAGGCTGAGGGCCGTGGGGCTTTTTAGTCTGGAGAGGAGAAGACGGAGGGGGGATCTTATCAATGCTGATAAATACCCAAAGGGAGGGTGCCAGGGGGATGGGAACAGTCTTTTTCCAGTGGTGCCCAGGGACAGGACAAGAGGGAACGGGCACAAACTGGAGCATAGGCAGTTCCATCTCAACCTGAGGAGGGACTTCTCTCCTGTGCGGGTGGCAGAGCAGTGGCACAGCTGCCCAGAGAGGGGGGGGAGTCTCCCACTCTGGAGCCATCCCAAACCCGCCTGGACGCCGTCCTGTGCCACTGCTGGAGGGGACCCTGCTCTGGCAGGGGGTTGGGCTGGGGGAGCTCCAGAGGGCCCTTCCAGCCCTGACCAGTCTGTGAAATGTGACTGTACGATATGTTTGAGTAATTGCCTTTTTATAGACACACATACTTTGCACTAAGAAAACTGTCAGTAGGATATTACTTTTGTTTCATTCAACTGTAGATAATTCTGTCTTCTGGCAATATAAAACCAAATGAATTCAAATAAAATATTCATGCTACTTACTTGTAATACTTTTGTTAAAAAAAAACACAAGACCCAAAATGCCTCATTCAATGTTTTTATTGCTCTGATTCCTGCCCCGCCGCCCCCATTTATCTGTGTTTCCTGACTGTCATGTTCCATGTCACTTGCTTACAGCACATGAGGCTACAGACATTTTGTTGGTGCAGTCATGTACGTGCATTATGGTGAAAGCATCGTGGTGTTCCTTCTCTCGGTAGCTTTGTGTACTGAATTACAGAGCTCTTAATTAGGTCGGCTGGCGCCGGACCCACCGCGTCTGCTAGGTGTGATGCAGAAGTAGGTCTTAGTGTCACAGCAGTCACTGGCACGTGCAAACGCACATTGGTGTAGTGACCTCCCGTGTATTTCTTGCAAATACCTTCCTAGATTCTCTTTCCAGAAACTTTTTTTGGTCACGATTACTCGTATTTTTTGTCACCTTTCCTTCATTTTCACTTTCACCATTTAACTGGGTTTTTTTTCAGTCTTTCTTATATTCTGTGACACTTTTACCTTGTCTCTCCTTTAGAGATTCCATTCACTCCCCTCCCTGTTCTCGTTTTTCCCCAATCTGCCCTTGCTTCTCTCTGCTGGTAACTGTTTTCATCTTTACATTTTTCCACACCATTTCCACATGGGTGTATTTACAAAAGACAAAACAGGCTGGGAAGAAGAGTTGTGTTTGTAAGTACTCGAGTTCTGGTTGCGTGCTTCTTAAGGAGCAAAGAAAGGGGTTTGACTTCTTTGAAATTCGTTTGTTCTGTAGGAGCTGGTTAAGGCAGTTTGGAGTGGTTAGTTTATATCCTCAATATCCAGGAATCTTCTGAGGTGAAGCAGCACAGTAGCAGCTGTTAGGTGCCTTCTCAGGTTAGAAGCAGCAGCAGATGTTCCCCTGCTAGAGGAGGTCCTGTGCATCTGTCCTTTTCATGCTCCAGAGAAAAGTCAAATGAGACAAACTTGTGAAAATTGAGCACAGTTCTACCAGGAATTAAAATAAAACAAAAAGAGAGCAGGGAGAGGGGGGAGTCTGTAGAAGTCCATTCTGGCAGCTCTCTCCAGAGGCGCTGGCTGATCCTTGCTGCTTCTCGGGCAGCTTTCTGACGGAGAATGTCTGAGGCAGCATTGACCATGACGGTGTAGTATGGACATAGGAATGTAAACGTGATCCTTGCGATAAAGCTACGCTGTAAATAACACTCTTGGCATTTTAGTCATTTGATCCTTAAATTTGTTAGGTTGCATAGGTTTGAGCAGTGTTGTCAGAATATTTTGTTTGGTTCTTACTGAAATCCCTGGCAAAACTTTCAGCAGCATTGGAAAGATTGGAGTAGGCGATGTTCAAAATGACTGCTGTGTTAGGTGTCTTGTCAGTGTCATGATATCTGTGGGCCATTAAGTCGCCTAGTTATTTGCTGACATCTATTAAAATCTCAGATAATTACAATAAGTCTCCTAACCTTGAATTACTCTAGAAGGAAAATATTTTTCTCAGTGCATGCTTAACATAACCCATCATTTTATGGTCACGTTGGCATGTGTATTATGAGTGCAGTACCCAAAACAACTAGTTAATAAATAATGACCAATCTGTAGATAGAGCAGAGGGGGTGAGCAAACAGGTTGTATTTAATGTTATTAAATATGTTATGGTAATTAGCATCTGAAGGCATTAGAAAGGTGAGGGCTTTGTAGCAGTAGTCATTGTAACAAGAAGACGATGACAGCTCCTGCCCCCAAAATCACTGTGCTAGTAGATAAGTTTGTAAATTTTGATAAACAGTATTAAGATGCTGAAAAATGGGATACTCCATTAATAGCTTGGAACTATTTGTTTGTTAAGCAGGAAATAAAATGGGAGCTCATTATAATTTTCATATAAAACCAGGAGTCTGAGTTGTTAAGATAGCAGAATGTAAATGTCATCTGTATTTAACACAGAGTGGGGTGGGTTTTTTCTTTTCTTTTCTTTTTTGTTTTTTGAAGGCACATGGGGTGAGCAGAAAAATCTTAATTTAAAGCATGGACGGTTTCCTGATTTTTTTTTTTTTTTTTTTCTTCCATAATTCCATTGATGTCTGGATGCTTTCCCATAGTTATTTAGAGCAATGATCATGAAGAAACTGTTGCCAGCTTAGAATATGGTAGTGTGGATGCTTGCTTTACACTGTTGAAAATCAGCCAAGACATATCTAATTACGGAGTGAAGTGTTATGTTGTACGGTTTTATTTGTGGAATTCTTGATTTATCAATGGTGTACGTTCCTATGTAATGAACTCTGTAAGTACAGTAATTATGTATGGTAACATGATTCAAATCTTACTTTTAATTAGAGAATCAGAAGTTGAGATGACAAACTCTTTATCAAGATGGAAACATGAGTCTTATTTTCCAGATTAGTCCCTAATAAATTTAGGTCAGCCATATGAACACTATTGTAATTTAAAGAATATTGCCATTTTCCTGATCTTTGATTTGTTAGATGACAGCCATCATTAAAACACACATTTTGCTTAAAAATGAATTTATGTGAGTTAGAACTAGAATCAAGACTATTTTTTGTCAGTATGTATTTTGTTTCCAACATGTATGTATGTGCAAGGAATTTAAATTGTGATTTTATTTGATTTTTAGAATACCATCCAAGCTTACTCAATTTATCAGATGAATACCAGCTGGTGCAACTGACAGCCAAAACGAGAAAAATAACCTCATTTAAAGATGGAAATCCCTATTCATGAGACCATTGCAGAGCTGTTCTTTCCAGCAGGACTGGTTGAGCAACATGTTCTGATCATTGGTGTAGTGTATGATTTTCAAAGACAGATGGTCATTGTGTTTAATGTCTGTGTATTAATGTTCTGTTGATAAAAGTATGAGTAAGTTGTTAATTTCTCTGGGAAAATATAATTAAACTGTTGAGATCAGGGTACATGTGACCTATACTACATTTGGTTTCGAGGCTTCAAATTCAATTAGCTTTGCAAAATTGCTGTGAATTTTTACCTGCTCAAATACAACGTCTGCTTGCTTAGATTATGGGAAAAAAGGATTACTTTGTTTGCTCTAGGATGAATAGAAAACTAGTCTTGTATTTCATCCTGTTAATTGGAAGTTTGCTCAATACTGATGTTAAATATTTTCAAATATAGAATGGGTGATAGTCATCTCAAGATATCTCAGCCGACTTCTCAAACTTGTTACTGTGAAATCAACCCTCCTAGTATCCTTGTGTACTATCCCTCTTCACAGCTGTAGTCAAGTGGCTGTGGAAGGCAGGTTTTCTCGTTTGTTTCTAGAAGCTTTAAGTCTTTTTTTCTGTCACGGATTTTAGCTTGACAGGAAAACATTGCGGCTGGAATGTCTGTTGCTGTACCTGAAAGTATTGGCTCCTTTGGTAGGTACTTGTCTTCTGGGTTAGAACAACAGGAGGGTGCTTAATTCTGTCAGCTAAGTGTTGACAATACTGTGATTTTTTTCATAAACTGTTCTTACCTGTTTCAATAATTCTTAAGTTAACTAGGAGCCCTTCTTTAGGGTAGTCAATTTAGCTAGCTTTTCTTTTATGCTTTTTTTGGTGCACTATGCACAATATGTTTAAAAATTGAGTTTAGCTTGTGACCATATACTTGTGTGTTTAACAGAAGATAAGAAAAGCTCTTTTTAAGAAATCATTTGAAGCTAGATGTGACGGGTGTCAGAGGTATGGTGACTATGCGTCTTTTTGCTGTTTTACGCTTCGATTGTTTTTTAACGTGTTCTTCTGCAGAAGAATTCAGTAGAGTTAGTGCCTGCACTGCACAGAACCAACAGAGATGACTGAAAGCCTGCAGACTGACTGCTTTGTGTCTGTATTACTTAACTGCCTCATCTACTGAGTGTGCTAAACCTTAATTCTTGTATTTTTTATCTTTGTGTTTACTTGGCTTTGTGACACTATTACTAACTTGCACTTTTTAATAGCATTTCTTTGTTTTCTTATTTTGGAAGTTACGTAATGTCCTTTCATTCACTGCTGTCTGAGCAGCTTTGTCCACGATGTGTTCATTCAGAAATTATCTGAATCGGTGAAAAAGTCCCAAATGCAGAAAATTATCAAAAACTATTTAAAGGGGATGATTTCTGTTATCCAGGATGAAGTCGAATGAAGTGATGGATATACTGGAACAATAAACATAGTATAGGAAATGTATAGGTGAATTGATATTTCTCTGGGCTGATGATTGCTCAAAAGGAAAGAAATCCAACGGTTGGATGCAATGTCAGCAAACGCAATTGGTGGGTGAAGTGTTTCTTCATGCTATTTTGTATCACAGAACAGCCTTGTGAGATTCTCAGTGCTTCTTGTTGCTGTTTGTAGGGTGGGGTTTTCTTTTTTGGTGTGTTTTTTTTTTTTTTTCTTTGGCATTGTGGGACTTAGGAATATTCCTAGGTCATGTTTTAAATTTGCAAACTTGAATGGCAATTGGAAGTTGTTGGGTGGCTATTCCTAGTTTGCTTTTATGGGCAAAATTCCCAGTTGACAGCAATTGGCTGCTTTGTTGATGGCCAAAGGCAGAATGAGCACTTTTTGCAGTTGGTAGGACAGTGCTGGGCGGTTGTTCTGTCACTGTTTGTGCCCATTTTGCAGATACCCCACCTTGTGCTTGTGGGGAGCAAACAAATAGCACAAACAACAGTCAGTTATTTGTATTGGTCTTGGAGAAGAGTCGGAGAATTCCATGAGCACTGATTTGGAAAAACTATACTGATATAATAACAACAATTAAAAAAAAAAAGTAATTTTTTTAGTATATATTACGACTTGCAGCTATGCCACAGGACACTTAAGAATATATGGAGAAACCCTGACTGTATGTGGAAACACACCATAGTTGTGATTTGTGTGTTTAATCAAGAGGGAATAATTCTAAAATTGACCCCCCCTCCCCAACTGTTTGTATATTAGTCTAAATATATTTGTTGTGATACAACATGTCAGAATTTATAACTTTCATACAGTTAAATAGTGGAATTTACAAATATAATTAGAGGGTTAAAGGCATTTAAAGAATAAAAGCACTTTAATGACATTCAGTTTTTATTGACAACCCACTAATATCTGCTGCATTCACATAAAGATTTCTAATGTAATAATATGAGCAGATGAAAGCTCTGCTATTTAAAAGCTCAATGCAGAGCATATTCATCAAATATGCTCTCTGAATACAGATGGAAAGTTATTGAGCAAATTATGGGTAGTCAGCACTCATCTACAGCCTACACCGCATCAGCCATATTCTACTCTTTGTTTTACAGGGTTATCATATTAAGAGAGATGTATTAAGAAGATAGATGGCAGCAACCCAAAACATTTATAAGGAGTTATTTTTAGTTATTTCAGCACTCCATGCTTGTTCTCAGTTTTCCAAAAATTGTTATGTTGCTGCTTTTGAAACAAAAAAAATCTCTGCACTTATTTACTGGAGGTTTTTTTGACCAGGTAAAGAATTGTGGAGAATGCCAAATAAATGTTTTAAGATCCTTCTGTCTTCTGTTTCTTTAGGATCTAAGGAATATAGGACTTTTTGTGAAGTAATGCCTAACAAAAATCTTCCTTGATCTGAACGTGTTTGGCTTTGGCCTCTATACGGGCTCAGTTAAAATCAGTTCCGTAGCTGTGGTCTTTTGCTGTATGTGGTTGGACACTCATTCAGAAATTTGTAGCTGGATCTTTGTAACAATCTAGTTTCTATAGAATGCAAACGCTCAGGCTGTCGGATGACTTAGAGTGGAAGCAGGAGTTTGCAGAACGCAGCAAGGGAGTTTGAGAAGGGGTGTCCTCCTGCAGCGTGGTGCGAGGCAGCCCATGGTGCGGGTCCGGGCGGTGGCTCTGCGTGAGCTGAGTGCAGGAGGCTGCGGCGGAGGTCAGGCAGCGAGGGAGACTTCGGCCGTGCTAGATCGAAAACCACTCTTACTGCTGTGGGGTTAGAGCTGCGTTTGCGTGTTTTCCTTGCTTGACTGATTGAAACAGCCATGGTCCTGGTGAGCATCATGTGCTGGTTACTAGCAATTTAGTCATTTTTCCACAGAAGTGCAAAATCGAAAGCAGGGAGGTAATTGGCAACCCTGAGAAATAAGATAGGATCGCTTCATGAATTTATGGAATGTCTTACAGTTTTATATACAAAATTATTCATATAAGACCATGTGAGAAGTTTCTGTTAGGGTTCTGGAGAGCAGTGTGAATTACAAGTGAAGCTGTCAATTACTTTTCAGTATCCTCTTGCAGTAGAATAAAAAAACCCTACTGAAGTGGTTGAACGTTATTCTATGTTGCTTTAAACTTGCAAACTTAAGGTGGCCTCAGTTTACTGTGATTTTTTTGTTTGTTTGTTTGATGACAAATGAGATGTGTCTGTATTTCCTTCTACTTGCTGTTTCTCAGATGAGATTTCTAAAAGAATAGATTGGTAAAGCAGTAGAGTAGATTGGTAACACAATATTGTCAGCGCAAATAAACACACATCCTGGTTCGAGAATAGGTGCTCTGGTCTTTTTCAATAAGTAGCAAGATACATTTCTCGTGGCTCTTTGTTGATGAACTTGTTCTAAGTATGTGATGACAGAGCAAAGGGCCAAGTACTGAGCTCCTGATTTAGTGTTGAATCCCTTGTGGGAGTCGTGTTTATGTAAGGATTGGGTTTAAAAAAAAAACACTAAGGGGAGGTTGCAGGATTTTAGCTGGAAAGTTTGCTAGGTTGAAGGAAAATATTTGGAAGTAAAATATTACCTTCTAAATAGCATACTATATGGTGTGTGTCAAAGGAAAGTGTTACCTGCTTTTCTCCTCCCGTTTGAAAAGTGGTGAGAGGGGGAGTCAAGTGACCAAAATGAATATTCATTAACAGAGATTTAAAAGCACGAGCATTAACTTTTTGATTGTGATGATAAAGAGTGGGGGTTGTCTGATAGCTTATCCAGTAATACTCTGGAAAAGTTGGGGGTTTATTCCTGGGATGACATTATTATAGCTCTGTGCGTGCAGCTAGGCAGCATGGGATGCAATAGCGCGTTGAGAAGGTGGTACTAAATTCTGGTATTTTTTTTTTTTTTTTGTCTTTCAGGACTTTCAGTGAATGGAGGAAGACACTTTTTACTAGACATTTAACTTGGCTAAAGATATCAAGGTAGGAAAATTGTTTTGCACTGTCCTACACTTTCTTTGCAGTAGTTATTTAATTGTTTAAATTGAAGTTGTCCTCTGTTGTTCCTTTGTTAGTCTGTGATCACCTAGAATTGCAACGTGGAGCATGAGCACTGTCTTCCTATATCAGTTTTACCAATTTTTAACCCAATTGTTCCTGTATTTAGAGAAAAAGGTGTAGTAGCTTTCATGTATTAGTATTTGAACATTCTCTGTCTTTTTCTACTGGAGGTGATCAACAGGAAAACTGATGTAATAAAACTATTTCATTAGGTAGGGTTCGAAGATATTTATTGAGTTCATTCTAACAGCCAATTAAAGTATTCATACTTTTTTTGTCAATGAAATATGAGTGACAGCATTCTGTATAAATATACTTTGGTGTTTTAATTTTTCAAGTTGTTTTTTGTAAAATCCAGAATCTTCTGTGTTCTGAGAAAATCTCCAGTTGTTGCCAATTAATTGAACTTCAGTTCCATATTGAATATTCTTGAGACTTGAGCAGGTTTGCAGAACAGCCTTACAGCAGCTCCTTAATTAGGTCTGGATTTTAAGATATATTTTTGATCATTTGAAAATTAAGAAAACAATTCAAGTTTCCTTTATTCTCTCGAAGTAGTCAAGTGCTGTAATACTTCCTGCCGCTTTATACATTGCCTAGTTTGTTGTTTTCATTTTCTGTTATACCACTGTATCTTCAAAATTAATTTAAGATTGATAGGAACCTCAAATAGAACATGCAATGGGTAGCTGGTGCATTTTTAAGTGGCGGATTTTTGGCTGCTCCATGGCGTATCTAAAAGCTGAAGTACGAGCGGTTCCTGATGGAGAAATGCGCTGTGCTTCAGTCTTCTGGTGGTTTGGGGCACAATCAGGATTGTTGGTCCTGACAGAAGGAGGCTTGTTGATTCCAGCTGTAGGAAGTGCCCTAAAATTTCTTCCAAGGCAGACAGTTTAACTAGACTCAGCTTCTGCAGAACGGTGCCACGTTTTATTTCAAGCTTAAATACCTAGCTCAAATGGTTGTTGATGGTGCCAGCTACTAGTAATATTTACGACCAAAGCAGTAATTTTAACTGTTATGGGCAACACAGAAGACACTAAAACCACTGAAGACGAGTTGATGAAAGTGAGGTGATGGTATGCCTAACTTCTCGTTGGTTATCGTTTTTCTCAGAGGCAGTATAATTGACATTGTATATGGAGAACGTAAGTGTCCCTTATGAATTCAGTCTGTATCATTAATCTAGAATTAGAAACTAGGTTATGCAAAATGATAAAGCCCTGTTCAAAATTAAATTTCCTTAATTTCAAGGTCACCAAATTTTCATGTTTGAGAGAGAACTGGTTCTGACTTCTGACTTTCTTCTGGTGAGTGACTATATTCTTTCAGTAGTGTTTCTGATCTCATTTTAAATACCGATTTAGTTTTTCCTGGTGTTAAATCCCACAGTTAAATAAAAAGGATTGTTGGAGAAATTTTTTTTCCCAGAAGACTAAATTCAAACCTTGAGCAGAAAGTTAAGGTTGCAAAGTACATTAGTTAGTGTTCTGTGATCAGCAAGCTTATCTTACTAGTATTGTTGTTTGAGAATAGTGACGTTGCCCAGATGCAGAGTGAATCATAAGCTGTCAGTGGCATCTTTCTCTTTTAGCAGTCATGCTTTTATTCTCCATTCTTCTTACTAGAAGTACGACTATGTTCTAGACAAAGTGAAAAGCAATTGTCTCCTGTTGACAGAGGAGAGGGAACTTGAGCCTACACAGAGTACATCTGTGCTGAATGCTGGGGAGTTGCACCTTTCTGCTGGTGTCCTCCTGCTGCTCCCTTACAGCTCCAGAAGCAGAGTAGCTGCTGCAGTCTGGCACAGTCCCCGAGCTAATTACCCCTCTGGGAGTGCTGTTTTCCAAGCACAGTACCAAAAATGAGCTGTTCCTCAGAGTAAGTTGCATGGGTTTCCAGAATAATACCGTACTTGACTCATTCCTCTCAGGCTCTAGCTGTATAAAAGTTACCTCTGAACATAAATACCACAGACTTTAAGTGAACATAATCATCACAGACTCATCAAGAAATATGTTTGGCCACATTCACCTTAGGGCTGTTGTTGGGAACTCCATGTACATGGAAATATTACCGTGCTATGCTCTCAGAACTACTTTTCAACTGTAGCATTAAATGCTGCTTTATTTTGCTAAAATAAATTAAAAATAAATATATTATAAAAATAAATAAAGCCCCACTAATCATCGTAATGATTAGTGTTCAGGCTTTCATGAGGGAACATGAAATGATTAATTTTTGTTCATATTCAGTTGTTCTAAAGCCTATTAGTTTTGAGAACTTTGTCTAATAAACTCTTAATTGCTTAAAAACCTGTAATCGGTAGAGTTTAGTCCTTTTAATTCCTTTTTCCAATTAATCCCAGAAGTTCTTGGCCCTTTTACTAGAATACAACAATACTTTTTTCATTCCTAAAGTTCCTGGAAATACTTAATCTCTAAATTCTGCTGCTGTGTTTTTAAATGTTCATGGGCCAAGCTTATACATATATGCTTCCTTTGACTTTAGAGTTGTTATAATCAGTTTTTCACACGTCTGTTGTGAGGCAGAGCTGTCATGTGAGGCAGAGTTTAATGCATTTGATCGTCATTAAATTTGTGGAGCGTCTGACATATACTGACAATTACCAGTTACGACGTGTGGCAGTCTAGTCGTCCTGTGAACGTCGGAGCGCTGCTTGAATGCGTTCTTCTGGGCTGCTAGTCCTTGTCATTAGGCTGTCTCTCAAAACATCCTCTTGAATTTCAGGGCAATTTAGAATAAGAGTGTAGGTTAAACTTCGAATAATTTATTTGAGGAGCATGGGAAGTTTCAGTCTAGCAGCTGTTACAGTCGAATGTGGAACAGATTTCTGTGTGCAGTATAGGTTGTATGTGGAGTAAATGCTTGAAAGCCCACCTCAGTTTGTGTTGTGTGTCTTCCTTTCATTTTTCAATTTCTTTCGTCTTGTGATAATTAGCTTTATAAACCTGTCACTTGTTTTAAAAAACTCCTTGTTACTTACTCCTTTCTGAAGTTTGAGTGCTCTTTGAAAACAGTTCACTAATTTGTGAAAGGTTAGATTTTTTGTTCACTAGATGTTAATTTAGTCTTTACATGTTGCTAAATCCTAAAACTAATGTTCAGAAAGGCACCTTTTTTGGCGTCTTAATATACGCTTCTTATTATACACGTCTTAATTTCTGAGGTACTGAGTTCAGCTTCCCTCATGAAAAGAGATAATCTGGTGCTATCAGGAACTTTTGAAATAGTATGAGTAACAAGCTTTTCTGTTATTTTGCATGAGGGAAGATGTACTAAAGAAATCTGATGCCTCAGGATCTTCAGAGATACAGAACCTGATGAAAAAAATAAGCAGTGAGATATGGACTAACCATTTTCCTGCTTGTCGGTACAGAATTTTGTGCTGCCATGTCCTGATTCCAGTTTCCAAAGCTTATCTTTAATGATAAACTCTGATAGAAATGAAGGATGAATGCCTGCCTGCCTTCTACACTGAACGATCAATAGTGGTTTGTCACAGCAGGCTTTCACCGGACACGCTTGGGGTGACTGTACCCCTAAGCAGTATTGTCATGCTCCCATTTACAGCTTGGCAAAGCACTGCACAGAGGTAGGATGCCGTAAGAGTTAGTTCTTAACGGTCTTCTGCATTTCGGAAGTGGTTTGTCACTGACACACGGAGTGATTTCTCATTGACAAGTATGTTTTGGTAGAAGTTTGCAAATACTTCTTTCTTATATCTATCTACAGATATAATGCTTTGAGAATTTTTGACTAGATAGCGTTCATAAACTTGTGCTGAGTGTTATGAAGGTTCTGGGAGTAAATTCTGTCTTAATTTGTTACAGTATGAGCTTCTGCCTGAACTGAAGAGTGAGCTAAAGGGATCGTGTGGTGAGGTGTTCTCGTTTACAGGCTTTTACTTCACTTACTTTTCAACTACAAATTAATATACGAAGAGGCAGCTGACAGAGTTGTTGAACCACCTCCAGTTTGGAAGTATGGGCTTTTTTTTAAGTTGTCCTTTTCACACATTCCGTTAAAGCTCTGTAGCGGCTGTGCTCACTACTCTGACACTTTGAACTACTGAACTGTGAACATCGCCGTGATGCACAGGCAGCCTAATTGGGCTTTCTCCTAACAGATTTCAAGAAGGAAAATTATGAACGTGTATGAAGAAATCTGTTTGTTTTAAAATGTTTGGAAGACCAAAATGTTTGCAGTTACTTTACTTTCTAGAAACAACTTTTGAAGTTCTTGTCCTTTTACGTAGGTATTTTCCCCATGGAGGCAAGGAAGGAACTGAAAACTTAAGGGGGAAATAAAATTCTTAAGAAATGTGCATTGCACATGTGACTTAGATTGCATGCCCTTAATACTTTTGTAGTCAGAAACTTTTCATTATTGGAAAAAACATAGATTAGATTAGAGTTCTACTCTGAAAAGTATATATTTAATAACTTCTAATGCTGACTTGCACAAAACTTGACAGCAGCGGCCAAGCAATGTTTGTACGTCTCACTGGACATCAAACACTTTTTTGAAAAAGAGCTTAGTTTTTACTAATCAGCTTTATAGAAAAAATAATTTTATTTTTAGTGAGTTGATCATAGAAGAGGAAAATGCTGGGATCTAGCTGTTCTAGTGGTGGTATATGGGGCAAAAATTATTTGCTTTCATCTTGAAATTCCGTGTCTAACAGACAGTACCTTTCCCTGTGAGATCTCTAAAAAGAAGCAAAAATGACTTCTGTGGGCCGTAATAATGTGTAGCTACCTGAACCATGAAGTAGTTTTCACAGCCTGTCTACAAACTCTGTCCTAAATTTAAAAAAACAAAGAAATAGGCCTCAGTCATCCAGGAGGATTTAATGAGATACTGCAGACTTGTTCAAGCTCAGCATTTGGTGTAAAGTTGCAGCTTGCAGCATTGTCTCTCTCTGCCCCTTTGCCTTTGTGTTTTTTTTTTTTCCTCATTGTATTTCTACTACAGCTTTCTCATGGTCGAGAAACTGTTTGTGTGTTTCATTAAAATCTAGCTTTGTTAGAACATAAAGCAACATGTGGCAGAGTCTGCCTATGCATAAAATGGAAGATCCTTGAGCCTTTTTTTTTAAAAAAGGCTACTTTTGAGAAGTGCCCTTGGTGCTATAAAACAGGCTTCATAGAGATAGTACCTTTTATTTACCTGCTGATACTGTTTGGAGACTCTTGCTCGCATAATATCTTCATTAGATTTGGTAAAGTTACAAATGACAAATAAAGTGTAGTAGCTCTTGGTTGGCTGATTTGATGATAGAAGTATCCTGTAGCAATGGGAGTGCGAAGGATCCCCATCAGCATGCTGTGTCTTAGCTTCTGCTGACACAGCTCTTTGTGGGACTGGAGAGGAGAATTAACCTGGACTGTATTGAGGAGTTTGTTGGGGGTATAAAAAAATGCCTGATCCAGCTCCTCCTAATACTGTAATACCATTTGCTATTTAATCCTTCTAATTCCGTGAACTAATATGACCAACAGAATTTTTAATTTAGAGTGCTTATTCCTAAATATTATTTCTGGCTTAGTATTAGCTCAACAGAGGAAGAGCTGTGACCGCATTTGCTCAAAGCCACAGAATAGTGTGGTTGTGCATGCAAAAGAAAAACAGGAGTTGATTTTGGTGATCTGCCGATTCTGCTACTCTGTATTGTGAAAACCTCAACTAATCAGAATATAAATTTATTCACTACTTACACTTAGAGTACTACAACATTTTGTGTAACGTGCAATGAGAGACCACGTCATGAGTTGGTGCTAAACTACGTCTGTTACTAAAAGGCCTTGGTTTCCATCTCCTACATGTGCAGGTCGCTAAAGATCCAGCAGTCCTCTGAGGCTGAGATATGAATTCTTTCTTTGCTCCATGGTTCTTCAGAGCAAATTCACAGAGGGCCCCATATATGCCCTACACAGAGACTTAACTCAATCCCAGTAGCAGCATGGCAGTTTCTGTCACAGTTTGCCATGAGGCTGGAGGTAGACATCGTTAGCAAACTGTTGTCCTCACCTTTGGCACTGTTCAGGCTCAGTTCAGTTGGCTCCTTCAGCGTAATTAGGTTTAATTAGGTTATACCTCAGCACTGATGGCACAGCTCCACTCAGTTCTATTCTCAGCACAAGCTGACATGGAGATAGTCCCTAAACCTCCTTCTTGATTCGTAGGAGCTTTGAAGTTTTGGGCTGTCCGCTGCTACGATGAGAGTTTGATTCAGAGGAAGATGCCATTATAAAGGTTGATTGTCCTTCCAGACTTAGATGGGACTCAGAATGGATGCCTGGAGAGCCGCTTTTTTGAAATGAACAAATAAACAAGAAAAGAAAATACTCTACACTTTTTTTAGTGGGGTTTTAGCAGGATCTTTCTCGTCTGTCTTAGTTTCACCAAACGCTGTAAGATTGTTATTAATTTACTCTCTTTCTACCTAAATCTGAAATAGCAAGCTGAGCACCTTACAGTCCCCTTCTGCTCTTCCACCTGCATTGGCTAAGTAGGACACTTAATGCCACAGGTAAAAGATGAAGAAAAGGACGTTACTCATGGCTGGTGATAGTCAAAGTCTGATGTTACTCTGTCATCAGCAGTGGAGGGGATTCTGATTTACTTCAGCGTGAATAGAGAATCAAATCTATCACTTAAGTCTGCAGGTTGCAAGTGGTACCACTGCTTAATTCACTGGAGTGTGACTTGTGGGGGAATGCTTTCAAGGTCTTACTCAGATGTGTGGCACTGCGCTCAGTCGCTGCGGTCGGATAGTTACGGCAGGTAAATTAGGCTCGGGTAGAGGAGCTCCGTGCAGGATGCATTACCTGCCTACAGAAGGGACAAATTCTTAATGGGTTCGCCTCCCCTCTGCTTCACGCTTCGCTCTGGCAGCTACACTCCCCAAAGTGCCTCAGTTTGCTTGTTGAAACACACCCGTGTATTCTTGCAAGCATGATATGTTAGCGTCGATCATTATTAACCCTGATAGCTGGTGAAACTTCTCCTTATTTTTGCATATTACTTCCACAGAGCACAAAGAAACTACCTTGTTTTGCCTGTCTTGGAAGAGTGTTGCCAGGTGATAGTTACATTTTTCTGTTCATAAACTTCTCAGAAAAAATTAACTTCATTGTGGCTATGACACTTGGCTTAATACAAGAACCACTGCAGCCTGCTTTTTCTAAAACAAACAAACAAAATAATAAATTGATTAATCAAATGTACACATTATGTTATCAGTATAGTGCTCAGTATTGCAGAGGAGGAAAAGATAAGTCACATTCAGACTCGAGCAGTTCTCCAAGTAGTAGCAGGAGGTGTTTACTGCCGCCTTGTTGTCTTGCTCAAAGCCTAGATAAATACGTTTGGATTAGTGGGGTGTTGGAGGGATTATAATATTATTATGTTCCAAAATAAATAACACTTTGAGTTTGGTTGCCTCTCTTTACATTTAATGTCTACTTCGTATTTTCTCCTTCTGGTGTTGCAAAGGGTGTCGTATATGACGGAGTTTATTAATAACGGATCATAAGAGAGGAAGGATATGTAAACCCAAACGCTTTCTTTCTGTGCTGCGAGCTGGAACGTAACAGCCATCTAAAGAAACTAAATAAACAGAATTCAAATGGAAGACGATTTTGTTTGTGTCCAGATGGAAATTTTTTTGTAGTCACATAGCAGTAGGGTGCTTCAAAGAGGGGCCTGAGCTTTGTCAGGAGCCCTGGGAATAAGCCTGTGTCCCGGCTCCTTGCGCTCGGAGGTCATTATGCAAGGCCTCCGAGAGACTCAAGACGATACTCGGGCGATTCATAGATGCAAAGGAAATACCGGTACTGTATTTTCTGTTTAATATGCATGCATGCATACATACGTGCAGACAAACATACCACAGAATCCATTTGTGGAATGTAATAAGTGAATGGGAACTTCGGAAAGTCAGGAAGGGCTAAAGTTAATGTCATCCCTACACGCGTACAGGTGTTTGTTACGTGGGCACTCCAGGTTGCTGCCTCGGCACGTTAGTATCTCTCGGTGAGTAAGTCCTATTAAAAGGACTTTCAGTGGCTTTAAATATACATATATGAAAAGAGAGCTCTTTGAACTGGGTGTTGTTGTATTAATATACTTGAAAGTATTAGATAAATGTGAAGAAATTCAAGATCACGCTTACTGAGCATCCTTCAAGAAGAACCTAATATTGTTGCATGAAAAAAATTCATGATATATTTCCGTAAGATGAATGTGTTACCTTGTAAGTGTGGAATATTATGTGTATAATAGAAGGAAGGTTGTGGTTTATTTTATGTCCTGATCAAAGACTTCTTACTGTTCTTTTGGTCTAGTTAGGAGCTGCTTTTGTTGTTGCTGTTTTGATGGTTTACCTACTTTAATAAGAGGATGTTCCACCAGAACAAGCTGTCAGTGTGTCTGGTGAACCCAGAAGCTCATTCTTTTATCTTCAACAACACAAAGACAACTTTTTTTTTTTTTGAGGCATATAGAGCAAAGGAAATATATGGATAATGTTTCTGTTTGGTTTTTTGCATCAGTTAACTCTGGGTTTGAGTGGCTTTCCTCCTCATGACAATTTATTCAACCCAGAGAAGGATTTGACAGTCAACTAGCCCAGGAGCTAAAGACAACAGCTTTTGTAGTCTGTGGGTTGTTGTCAGCAGGATTGACTTTTTCTGAGCAATGTGAAGGGGAGCAACTCCTTCTGATGGGTTTGGCTTTAATAGTAACGGGAAATGGAGCCAGAGTTTGCTGAATGCTGTGTCTTCCCTATTTAGCGTGATAGTAATTTGGTTAAGTGGTTTGACAAAATCGGTAGGTCATGCTAGTACTGCTGAAATTCTTGTCCGGGAAATAACCTGGATGAACGAAAGCAAAGAGAATGGTAGGTTTTTTGTGGATGTTGATTTTTATGGTTAGGAAATGCATTGGCAAAATAGTTTTTCATCATTCTAAGTTGTTATCTTGTTTTTAGCACTTTCGTACTGCTTCTCCGTAATGCTTTCCTGCTGACCAAATCGGAGTGTTGATTAGTTACATCTGTTGTTCTTCTGCTTTACACAGTCTTCGGGATACACAAAGTGGAACAGGATCGCCATGTTTCGAAACAGTCTCAAGATGCTTCTTACCGGAGGGAAGTCAAACCGCAAAAACAGGTCCAGTGGTAAGTAAATGTCAACTCCTCATGCATGTGTTTTATTTACAGTTTTTGAAAGTATTCCTTTTATGTGTGTTTTGGACTTAATGGGTTTTTCTTCTTTTTAATGAATAGATGTACTCAGTTGATGATCTTGTAGACTCAAAACATCATCATAGAGCATTTGAATATTGTGCTCTGATTTAATATTTAAAAACATACGTATATTTATTTAAAAACTAGGTAAACCACAATCTGTTTTTATTGGGGAGATAAGATGTAGGGAGAAACAAATAATTGTTATACATAATCCTGTAGTAAACTAACATCAAGGTTCATGTTTCACTTATGGAAATAAAGAAAATAAAATTTTTTTCCTCAAAAATGACTGTCATAACTTGTGGCAGTGAAATCTTATTCATTACAGACAATACTTGTGATAGCAGTAGCAGTTGTTTTTATTTTTATTTTTTAAACAGAAGGGAGAGAGATGGAATTAAGGAGAAATTGCCCAAATTTAGTCACCATTTCTGTTAGTCTCCTTTTTCCACCATGCCAGGAACGGAGTTTACAGTTAGCAGGGGTTCGTATGGCTTGGCCTGTTTGATCCATGAAGGAGGTTCGGAGAGATTGCAGTTGTGAAGCAAAACATTGCAAAAAATATTGATATGCTTTAAAAACATTTTTATTTAACTTTTCGTACTTATTTCCAAAAATGGAGTGCTGGCAGTGTAAGAGCTTTTAATTAGAGCTTTCATTTTTCTTTTTAAAGCCATCTGGCAGCACATTTTGAATATTTTGGGATACAGTGTTTATTTGTGCTTGTGCGCCTGTGTAAAATAGTGCATATGTGTATTCCATGGGAAACCGCGAGTGGAGATGCAGCGATACAATGGTGATAAATGCAATGGGAAAAACGGTCTGTTTTCTCTTGGTTGAAACAAGTTAATATGTATTTCTCACAGTGCCAGAATTCCTCCCGCCCGCCCCCCCCCCCGCCAGCTTTTAATGTCTTACTACAGCAAGTTTTATTTGGGGAAGGGGAACTGTGTTTTTTAGCAGTATGACTTCACTGTGTCCTCTCGCGATGTTCCTGCGTTTCGGTCCTTAGATACCAGTAATCTGTTAGAGTCTGGTTTCTGGTGAGAGTCCCAGTTTGCGGTGGTTGATCCTGATGATATTTGCCATGAAAAGTTTAAGCAAGTGCCTCGTGGTGTCGACTTCCTTGCATTAGTTGTTGTAATTTGCGTGTGTATCATACAGTGGGAAAAGTGTCTATTTTGCAAGATGCCCTTAGTAATTTGAGCCTGAGGTTGTGGTTGTCATTCACTGCTTTTATGAAGGAGATTTTCTTTCCTTAGTCTTTTGTTGCAGGAGTGGTTAATCTGAGGAAGGTATCTGCATAAACAGACATGTAGGTTTTGGGAAGACACATGAGCAGATGGCTCTGTCCTCTTGTGGTTATGTATCTCTGTGAAGTCTCACATTTACCGTTTAAAGCCCAGGAAAGTACAAGTCCTCTGATGATACTCACAACCTTTGGAAAACAACGTAGGCAAATAATCTTAAATTGTGGTTTCTGTACAAAGCCATATCTTCGTCAGATGTTCTGTTATCTGTCCCTGGTATTCCTTTTGGCTTATCTCCCAAAGCAATATTAAGGTGTGTTTTTATTTTGTGAATGAAAAATGTCAGTTCTGAAATAACAAGATTTGATATGGCTGTATTTCTGTCTATGAACAAAACAGAAGAAGAAATGGCTCTTCTTGAAAAACAATACAACAGTGTTTAATAGATGAGGTTTCCTCTAAAGCCTAATGACTATACTGTATGTGTAATAGAATTTGTCGCGATTGTGCCTTTGAAATAAGTTGCTTTATTGAGAAGTTCTGGTTGGCATTCTTTGGGGAGGAGAGGGAATAAAAAAGGAGATGATAAGGTTTGTTATATTAACATTGTCTAAATGGAAAACAACCCTGCACTGGAAAATAATTTTTCAGATAAGTGTTAGGGTATCAAACTATAACATGACATTAGATGAATTCATTGCTGCCTACCTTTTTTAATAAATATATTTAATTCTGTATTTCTTTGCAACACAGTAAGGAAAAAAAAAAATCAATAAAACTTCCATGTATATTTCTGTGTAGCATACAGTATTATAAGTCTGAAACTTGCTTTATTTATTTGCTTTGCAATTCTGGTGAAGTGCAAATTTGACGCTTTAGGAGTTGATAAAAAAGCAGAGTACTTATCTAATAATATGCAAAAACTTGTCACCCTGCCACTGACAGTGACAGAGCAGACCTTCTGCGCTGGTCTGAACAGCCTGGCCTGATACTCATCACCTTGCTTGCTTTGCTCACCTGAAGCTCCGTGCTCCCTTTCTCTGCATCCTCCCTTCCTTCCCCCTCTCTCAGTATGCGAAGGAAGGGATCCTGAGGAGTCCCCCGCCCACCCCCTTGAGTACATGTGCGGGTTTAACACCTCGGTCCGGAACATGACCGCATGGAGAGTGCAGACCTTCAAGGCGCCTGCATGACTATTCACTGTTGGGACTTTCTGGAGGCAGAGGTGGGACTTGGGGGGTTCTGGGTTTTCCTTTTCCAGTCAAGTGCTTAAAAAAGATGAGGTATTAATTTATTTATTTTTTTAAAAATTGTATTCCGTGTGAACATAATGATTTAAATTGTGACATGGGTGTTGGAAATGAGGCTTCCCTGGTGGTTTTGGTGCTCCGATTTGCCCCATGGCCTCAGAAGCTGCGTCCTTGTGGGGCAGTGCGGTCTGGAGGGCAGAGCCGGGGAGGGAGCGGAGCGTGAGCTGCCCTGACAGCAGAGGCAGATGGCTCCGGAACAACCGGTGTTCACAGGGAAACTCTGACACCGAGCTACACCCATCTCTGGGAACTGGGAACACTCAAAATCGTAAGTTCTGTGTTGTGAAAGCAGTCTATTAGAGGTTTCAGGTCTGCTGTTGATTCACCTTCCATGTAATGATTTTAAATCGCGTGGGTAGGTGACAGCCCACCAGAGTGCCTCCTGTGTGTGTGGGTTTGGGTGAAATTGCAGTGTCTGTATCTTAAACTTCCTACACTCTGGTCATTGCGCATTCCAGTGCGGGAGTAAACCTTTGAAGCAGGGTTAGAGGTATTGTGGTTTTTTCTTGGGGAGTCCAAGTGAGTACCCTGCCCTTTGAAATTACTGTTCTCTGCAGTTTCTTTCATTTGCAGTAACATAGTTAGCAAACAGGGTCAGTGAAGTCAAGCTAACAATCCCTAGATGTTGTGATGTGGTTTTGATAATTCTTCATGATTAAAAGAACACTGGTAGTGGTAACAGTGAAATGCCTTCTTATTATTCCTCCTTCGGAAACTGCTGAGCAACTTCTCTGAAGAACTGTGGTTAAAATTTATTTTGACTCAGCTGGGGTGGGTTTTTTTTCTTTGGTACTCTTTATGGTATTGTGGTTCAGTAACACAAAATATTTATAAAAGAAGAATACCAATTACGTGCATATGAATGTACAGTTACATGCAGTAATGCCAATTAAAATAAATGAATTTCTACTGCGGCATCGGATTGTGTAATCTCCTGTGGTTAATTTTGTGTGTGTGTACTTTCAAATCTACAGATAGGATTTCATAGTAGCGTACTGTATGCAGTATGACTCTGTGCATGTGTATTTGTGCACATATTTAATCCCTTGCCTTAACAAAAATTCTCTTGTGACTCAAGGGCACTCAAGATATTTTACAGTAATGCCTTGAGGACACATTATGACTGCAATAGTATTTTGATTAGGCTGTATTTTCTTCTGTCATAAATGGATATTCCACAAAGCTACCAGACAATAGTGTCTGTAAAGCTGAAATGTGATCTGAATACAGTTAAATATTACCTTTGTTTTTCTATTCTAAATTAATTTACAGAGATATGCAGACATGTACATTTTCTGACCCAAAAGTTTGTATCCAGGGCTAAATTTACTTAGGATATGTTTGTTTTAAAGTGTAGAAGGACTGTGCTTTGCTCCATCCTTTTATTCCTTCTGGGTGGAGACCCAGCACAGTGGTTGTGGCCAGGAGCCCTATGGCCAGGGCAAGCAGTTGCATTAAAACGTGTAGGCAGGCGCTCCTGCCCGCTGCGGCCTGTCAGAAAGGTTTTTTTCAGACTTCTTCCCCCTAATTCAGCCATTGCAGGGCAATTCTGTTCTGTTCTCTGAAACCAGAGACTATAAGGTACTCTATTGTTTTTATGTGTTTTATCAAGGACCTGTCTGGTATTTATCTGCATTTTGTTTGCTTATACTAAACATTCATTGATTTGTGTATGTATTTAATTAGTTTACATCAGATCAGTCCACTAATATATTCATTCCAGTATCGTGTTAGTGAAATAAGCCTATGTAATGGATCCAATCTTTCCACCTATTACAATTATCCTTGTTTCTTTTCCAAGCAGATGGACTATTTCCTTCTTACATTATCACATTAAATTAATACTACTGTAAGAGTTCAGATTCCTGTTACAACCTAGTAAAATTCAGCTGCAAAACCGCATGTTTTTTTGGTTTTAGATTTCTCTTCAGTTTGTGAGGTGTGAGTCCAGGAAGTTGTGCCTTTTATTTCTGGTGGAGGCTGAGGTAGATTCTTAAAGTACTCTTGTCTTTTTTTTTTTTCCATGTTAAATTTATCTGAGGCGTGTAATCCTTTATAAACTAGCCCAAAGGGTCTGCTTTTATTCTGCTGAGTTTGTTAGGAATTGTATCTTACTTGTTCTTAACTGATATAAGGCACATGCAATTTCTATTCGAGCTTACCAGCTAGGAGCCTGCCTGTCATTCATAATATTTTTGGTGTAAGGTTTTTAAAACCTGTTCTTCTTTCCTGGTTCACAGGAGAGCCAATTACTTCTAACTTCCAGTGTATTTATAGGGCCATTTGGAACCTGCCACTTTATATTTTAATTCCAGGACTAAAAGAACCCGTTCAAATGCTCGTCTCTTTTGGTTCTTGCCTTCCTAAGATCAAAGGCATTTCTATGAAGGTCTCATCACTGCTTTGCCAGAACTCCATGCAGTTTCTTCTCTATCTGATCTGTTTTGGAAGTCTAAGCAAAATTTTTACCCCAAAAGAGTTTGAGGGTCACAATTGCTTTTTGGATTTCATTTCTAAAAGAAATTGCTGAGTGATGAGATCCAGCTGGTGGGTCCTATAGATGTTGGAATAACTTAATTTAAGAAGGTATTAGAAGTGAGATGTTAAAAGACCCATCAGCCTGACAGAGTGTATTGTGGTACTGAATACCGAATGCATCCACGTGTTCAAGGTATTCCATCCAAATCGTAATTCAGACCGTTTTCTTCCAAAGCAGTTTGCTAGTTTTTCATAAATCCATTTTTAAACAAGTCTCGAGTATGTTAGCTCCATGTTATGTCTGTTATGTCCATAGCTCCTCTGACCACAGTGAAGTCTTGTCCTTGAGTGTATTAAGAATGAACTGACCCTTCCTGAAAGTTTGTTTTTCATTTGTATAATTTAGAGTATTTCTTCTTAAGAAGGAAATATATTGGGAAGATATGTGTGTATACATGCACACATTTCTCTTCTTAGTAAGGCATATTTATTTGGTCAGAATATGTCTTGTTCTTATACCAAAGCTCTCTTCCCAGACAGATAAAACATGCTTGGACAATAAAGTTCCTGTTTCTCTCCTGCGCAGCTATCTTGGAGAGAATTGTAGCAGCTAGTGCCCATATTATTCTAATATGTGTTTCTTTGCGTCTGATCCACAAATACCTTTTTTTTTTTCCCCTTTTAATAACACCAGAGATGTTAACCTAACTTGCTTTATAGCTCATAAATAATTCTTACGTGACAGGTCTGTTCAGTCCTCTGCTGTGCTTATGATTTTTTTATTAACTGACTCAGCCGTTCCACTGGAGTTTATCAACCTGTATTGTTTTATGCTTCTGTGTGTGAGTGTACGGGGGGAGCGGAGGATAATCCGGCTCTGTCAGCCTAAGCCTTGCCAATATTTTCACAAGTTTGAACATCGCCAGCTGTAACAACAAGTGTGTTGACTAAGGCTGCCTCCATCCTGTTATGAGTAACAAGCAATGGATATCCTCACCCCACCTCTTGTGGTTCTAGAGCCCTAAAAGTGACTTTGTTACCTGGAGCACAGTTCCGGGAGTTTTGTTTCCACATCTTCTTTGTGGCTTTTTCCACCCTCTTGAGATTTAATTTATTGTTTTATTCTTTATCTTTTTTGCTTTCATCAAGCACAGAAGTATATGCTACTCTTTTTTCTGGAGAGGAGTTTAGTCCTTTCTTGGTGTTTCCTGATTGCCATCTCATGGTGCTGTATGGCATTCTGAAATGATTTGCATATGCAAAGTTTTTCAGAGCCATATTTTAAGCCACCTTCATTGCCTCGACCCTCCCATATTAGTTAGAAACTTCCCATATTGTGGTACACTCATGAAGCTCATTTTCTTTTTGCTCCTGTTTTCAAACCTTACAATATGCCTTTCCTCTGTTTTCCTCAACATTTCAGCCCTCCGGATTACTGCATTTACTGCATTGCTTCTGGAATCTGAAATACCTCAAAGAAACCATAAGAAGTTGAACTAAGTCTACTTGAGTACTCATAATCTTGTAGCTCTCCTTCTCAGTATTCCCAATGTTTTGGATTTATTTTTTTGTGAGGGAATTGGAAGAATGCTGTGTTTCTTAATGTCTGATTTGTTTTATTATTTTTTGATAGAGCAGCATCTCTGTCTTTGCACTGCTATATTTTGGGCTCTTTGCTATGAGGCTTAAATTTTGGAGACTTCTAAATCCTTCTTCCTCATTTATGTTGTACTGTTCAATATATAATGGTGGTTTTGTTTTGTTGTGGGGTTTTTTTTTTTTGAAAGGCGGGCCCTGGGTGTCCTGTATATTTACTGTTTTGATACAGGTGCAGTTCTTAGTTCCTCCCTTTTCATTTAAAGTAGACTGTACCAAAGCTTGAAACTTTTTTCCCTCCCCCAAAGCAAAATGAATGAAAGAATCTTCAGACTCTGTCCCATTTGCTCAAAAGGTTAAATTGTAAAATTAGGTACGTGGGTTTGGGGAGGTGGGAGAAAAATGTTTGATATAATTCTTCTATGCTGATTGCTATATTTGTTTCAAATAGCTAAAAAAGAGGAAGGCATGCCCTGAGTATTTGCCAGGATTGTCTCCTTTACGGCTGCTGGCAGCTAGTTCTTTTTCTGCTGCCATTTCCCCATTTTGTATTTCTACAAGCACTCCTTTTTCCTCAGTCATCCACATTTTATTTTTCAGATGTATTCCTGCTTGCTGGTTTTTATCCAAGATTTATCTCTAGGTCAGTGAGCCCATTCTCAAGTTCTATATCAGCTTTAATCCTTCTCAAACCTTTCCCTTCATTAGCGATTCCACAGATCTGATTGCTGAGATTAATTCACTGAAGTTCCTTCTAATAGCAGGGGCTGATCTGTCCTTCTGCTTCCATTACAGCAGCCATCTCCCCTTCTGCTGTCCTCGTACGTTGTTCTGAGCTCTTTAACCTCCGGAGAGTTTCTTCTAGGGAAAAGAAAAAGGCTTTTTAAAGTGGTCCTTTATGTGGGCATCCATTCTGCAAACGAGGAAATAGATTTCTGAAATTAAAGGCGTTGGGGAGTGGTAACATTTGTGGGTTGTGCCATTTCCCCCTTCTGCCCTTGGGCAGTGGTCGGCCCCACTGACATTGCGCCGTCGACCACCTTTTCTCACCCCCGACTTACCCGAAAGCCTTCACTGTGTGTGCTTGGGTTTGAGCTGTCAGAAACTAGAGTGACAATGATTTGCCTTTGTGGATTATGTGTAATACCTTCCATTGAGTGTTGTACTGGCAGAAAGCAGTATTTGACCAGAGCTCATGGGGTTCGCTGGTCTTCTGTCTGAGCTTTGGTTTCATGCAGGAATGAGCAAGACGAGAAGGCAAGGGGTGCTGGTGATGGATGGCTGGGGCCGAGAGTATTGCTGTGGAAGCTGCTCTTGGTTCTTACTGGAGAAGGAGGGTAGGAGGCTTGGAATAAAAGAGGGAAACACGATGTTGGGAGTATCTTTCTTCTTCATATTATTCATATTCATATTGTTTGTTTCTACTGCATTTGCCAACAGTTTTAATGGAGCTGCATAGTGAATGTTGTAAGAAGTTTTAGAAATAATTTTTAAAATTCCTTGTAGATGCTTCTTTTTGTCAAAAAGGTATTTTTGTAAAGAGAGCAGTTCAGTTGTGCAACCTGGCTGCTTTAATCCCTGTTGACTAACTGCTGAATGCTGCTTAAAGAACACGACTGGCTTTTTACTGTACTGATAACTGCTAATAAACCTTTAAAGAGCTTTGGACAGCCTCTTCATACAAAGAGTATCGGTGTAGATAGTGTTGTATGAAAGCTGTAATAAGGGTGTTCTGAATTGGAGCTCCCCAGTCATTCTCCAGATGCTTTCCACCAGAGCTCGCTTCTGGCATCTCCATATCTTCACAGGAGAATGTAGGGCGCTGGAAGGTACGTGCCAAGAAGCGTGAGGAGGTCCCCAGGGACTGGGAAGAGGCAAGTGTTCTACCCATCTAAGGGAAATGAGGGGGTCTGGGGACATACAGGCTTGACAGCCTCAGCTTAGTCATGGCAAAAATTATGAAGACTTCTTCAAAGCCATTTCCAGGCATGAAAGACAAAGAAGGTCATTGGGAAAAGCTGACACAGGAAGATTTATCAGGTTACAAACTGTGTTTGAGCAGCCTGATTGCCTTCAATGATGAAGTGACTGGCTCTGCAGATGGGAATGGGGTGGTGGCCACAGCTTACCTTGACTTTAGCAAGGCTTTCAACACAGTTGAGGACCCAGCTGGAGGGGATGTGGGCTGGGTAGATGGACTGCGGCCTGAGAGGAAAGCTGGCTGGACCATCAGGCTCGAAGGAGAGTGATGAAAAACTCAGTCGTCACTGGTGGCCAGTTATGAGGAGCATTCCTCAGGGGTCGATAGCAGCGTCAGTAGTATATAGCATCTTTAACAACAGCCTGGACAAGGGATGGAGAGCGTCCTCACCAAGTCTGGGCAGTACTGTCTTGGAGGCAGCAGCCGATACGATGGCGGGCAGGGGCTGCCAGTCTCAGGGACCTCGGTGAACCGGAGGAACCTTACGGAGTTCACCAAGGACAAATGTGAAGTCATGCTCGTGGGACAGACTAACCCTGTGTGCAGTGGGTGGATAATGGATAATAATATGGTCTCTTGGCTGGGTGCTTGCAAAGAGGTGTGGTATCGGGGTGTCAGACCTTCCCCTGACAGGTATTTAGTTGTTACATGCGCAGAAGCATATTGGTAGGTAAAGAATGAGAAGAAAGAGAGAAAGCAATTGCTGAATGCATGAAGGAGCAAAGACTAGTCAATGCTGTGAAGTACTGCCTCTTTAATGATTGAAGTTGAGTGCCAAAAATTGGTAGAAGTATCGTCTGTAACCTGTGCGCCTCAGGTTTATGTTTGTAAAATGGGGATAGTACCTCATCCCTTACCCTTGCAAACGAGCGGTCCGGTTTTGTACAACACTTGAATATTTTGATGATGAGTACTGAAGAAGAGTTAGCAGGGGTTACTGATTTTGTCAAAATCGTTTTACTGTGTCCTATGTGAGTCAACATGTTGAGCTTCAAAATGCAATACTGCATAGGTGCTAATCACATTGGAGGCATCAATTCTGTTATTTACTCTAGCAGAATTTTTTGGGCTAAGGAAAGAAAGAGATCACTATACTATTACAGTCACACTGTAGCAACACAGATGTAAGGGGAACAGAATAAAATACGGGTATTCTGTTTAGTTTTGGATACATCTGGGATTTGGTGGTGGCATTCACAGATGCTAGCGGGTATGCAGTGGCCACCTATAGCTGCCCTGCTCTCGCTGAACCAGCAGAGGGAGTAGAAGGTTTCTGACAAACCATATATCAAAAGCTGTGCTGAAATGCACCGTGCTGATACGGAGATGAGAGAAGTTACATTTTTCCACGTCCGATGACCTTGCCTTCTCTTATTCCTCAAAGAAAAAAGTTTTCTTATACACAATTCAAAAAGAACATGCACACTAGCTTCAGAAGCAAATAACATAATCAATCTGAGGGGCTTGTTAAGCCCCACTGTTGGGAAAGTAGAATGTCCTTTCCAGGATGCCTGAGGAAACCTTAATAATTACCATAGCTGTAATGGTTTTTAAAATACAAGTCAATTAAGAAAAAGGTTTATATCTCTGAATTCAGCTATTTCCTCTGTAAAATCAGTAGTGTCTAATGGCTGATCTTTGGCTTTCTCCACTGGAACAAGCCTAGCCCCAGTTCTTAGGTAAGCAGCAAGCCGTGATTCCTTAATTTAAAGGACGATTTAAACAAAATGAATAATCTAATCTGTAAAAATGGATTTCTGTTTTTTATACGAGACGACTAAAAGTAATGTGTTTCACAATTCTGGAAACTTACTAAGTGTTGAATGTCTATAAATGAATAAACTGTGTTAGAAATATTCAACACTTGTGTGTTGATTTTGCCATTTTGCCTTAGTGTGCTGAATATGTGATGTCTGTTTTCTTGTAATCAGAACTTGATGTGACAGAAAAATAAGCAGACGTCTTCATGTGCAGGAAAAATAATTAAAATGGAGAAAAGTTCAAGCTAAATATCAAGCTTTGTATTTTTGTTCTTATTGAATGTTGAAACTGTAATTTCTGTTTGCAGTGAAATTCTGCCTGCAAGGATTTCAAATTAATCGATGTCAATCATGGAAAGCCGTAGGTAATTTCCTTTACTAATTAGCTGGTGAATTTTCACATCACGTGGCTTGGCACAATTTCAGTAAGATTTTCTGAGCAATAAATGACATGTATAGATGAGCTGGGCAGATCTTCCGCGCTGTGTAACGGGCGAGGGTGCAGTGCTGCAGCAGGAGCCTGCCGCTCACGGGGGCGGCTGGGTTGAGTTCATCTCTTAGGAATGAATTCAGCTCTCTGGAAAACCTTCTTTCAAGGTGGCTTTTCACAACTTTTAGTACTAAATTTAGCTTTTTCGGAGTCTACAGATCAAGAGATTTGTGAAAGGCTTATAGTTCAGTGTCATTTCTCTGATTCACTTGTAGGAATAGGTTCAATGAGACCACAAGAGAATAATCTTTTTAGCAACAATATATAATTTTTTACACAGTACAGGTTATACAAAGAATATAAAGTAGAAACTTTGAATGGCAGAGCATGTGGCACAGATGCTACAATGCCAAAATCGTGGTTTTTATATTTGGGGAGGGGAGAGGAAGGTTCTTCTACGTGTCCTTTGAATATTATAAAGTCACGTGGCAGGAAAAAATACCAGTTGCTGTGTGGGATAGAGGGAGTCTGTATTCCCAGTTCTGTTGTAAAATCTCAGAATGCAAAATCAGCCTCTCTTCTCATAATTTCATTTTGTGTTTAAGCTTCTAAATGTGATGATAAAGGTCAAGATGAGACTGTAACTGGATGGCAGAAGGTTTTATTAGGTTGTTACTTTATTAAATTTCGGTTTCAATATGTTTGATTTTTCAACTTCCAGTTATAAAGTAAGCAGCAAAGAATATAGAAAAGATGGATGAGGTGTGATGACAGTTAGGAGAGCTGTAGTTATTGCTCTGAAAGAAGGATTAGAATCCCTCTGTATGTCAGAGACAGCTTTAGGGGGAGAGGTGAGTGCTCTTTGGCTATGAGGCAAGCTGAAGGTACGTCCCGGGGTGGCTTTAGCCCGACAGGCTCTGAAACGCTCACCTGGAAGAGCTGCTGTGGTGGCAGGAGTTGAAGCAGCTTTAGCAAAGGTATGTCAGATGATTCTGTGGAAGTTTCTGGGACTTCACAGTACCGCCAACGTTTTTTTTTTTTTTAATTTAAATTTAATTTTGGTATTTAATCCCAGTTAAGAAGCAATCTGTGGTTTCATAACCTTTCGCAAGAAGGAGGGAGTCTCGTGAAACGCCGTCAGAGACTGCACACTGGTTCTGTGCTCCACGTGCAAAGCATTTTTTGGATAGCAAGCACTTCTGCACTGGCTGGAAGTGTTCTCTCTTACAGCACGGTAGGAGTATTCTCGAAACAAAATGGAAAAAAGCCTACTTCATGAATTGTTTTTTGTTTCTTTGATAAATGAAAGGTTGCCAGATGCCGCCAGAGGCGCAGGGAGCGCAGTGAGTTACCACTCAGGGCCAGGCCAGCCCTGCTTGTGTTTGCCCAGACCGTCCGTTTGTGACGGTGACCGCACCACTCTGCTCCAGCCGCTGCTGACTGGCCGGGTGCGTACCTGGGTGCTGCATCCCGGGTGTCCTGTGGGTCCTCGGAGCATGACTGGAGGGCAGACTGCCTGTTCTTGTGGGCTCTGGTGGGTGCATTTTGCAGAGGTTGGTTTGTCATCGGTGCGGAACCCTCTGCCCTTACATGTCTGTTAACCAGATCCATTTCCATCACACTATCCTCAGTTTTATTAATCCTTCTTAGTCTAAGCATGCCTTTACTTAAATTTCCACCAGAGATGTGAGATTTTTCCATATCACGTTTTTTCTTCAGTTCCTAAAGATAAATATTATTTATATTCAGTGTGACTTATCCATGGGAAGTGTTGATAGAGATTTTTGCATTTGTTTATTACATTGACAGATGTTGAAACCATATCGCTGCATCTTAGAATTATATTCCAGCTATGATTCATATTTTTATTTTTGAGGGGTTTTTGTGCACTAAATATTGGCCAGCTTATGTAAAACCTACTGGTCTATAGGGAATTGTTCTAAAGCGTGATGTATACATTAAATACGATCAAACACAATTCGGTAAAGGTTAAAAATCATTGCCCTTCTCCTGCATCCTCTTCCCAGCCTCCAGGGTTTTTCTATGGCTTCGCAAGGGTGGCTCTTTAAATGTCTCTCGGTTCAGCACTATGTATGTAAAGTTACTGGTTTTGCGAGGACATATGTTTAACTTCATTCATATGAGCATCTCTTTGATGCGTGAAGTACCTGTACTAAGCGTTGTCTCTAATGTCATTATTACATTCCCTTTATTGCAGTTGTGCTTGCTCTTCCTTTTTTCTTCTTTCCTTAAGGAAGAGTAAGTGTCTAGTACTCACTAATATTCTTAATGAAAAAATCATCTTTTCCTTATAAGAGGATTGATTTTTAAGGTGTCGTCTCTTTAGAACTTTCTCCTCTTCTGTTTCTATTGCATGCACAGAAACTTCTACTCTCTCAATATGTGTATGAGGACTACTTTTTTTTGAAATATTGCCTATATTTTTAGATAACTCACAGATAATTTTTGCAAAAGCTTCCATTTTTAAATGACCTATTTGAGGGAATTGTGGAAGTTTTTGCTGCAAGAGCTTTCTGATGTGAAAGGATTTATTTTTCCTTTTATATCATCGTTTTCTTTTTAAGGACATGATCAGTATAGAAACCTACTCATGCTCTCCGTACAAAAACTGCCCCAAGATCTAAGCAAGTTAAGGACATGATTTTACAAGAAGCCTTGACAAGGTGTGCAGATCTTAGCAGAAAGCGTTTTGCATCATTTAAATAGGTTTGAAAATCAGCGTCTTCTGTTAGGTGAATTGTGATAAAGTGGTGCATGAAACCGTTTGTTGTACTTCAGAGTGGTTATCACCCCCAGTCTATTGCTGATGGACAAAAAATAACATGAGGAACTGGAGCTTTGGCCCATAGTCAGAGTAGGAAATGAAGATCACAGATTGTCTCATGATTCCAATATACTGATTTAAAAAGAGACATTGAATTTATATTTGAGTTTTCTTTTGTTGCAATTCCAAGTGAAGTATTAATACATTAATTTATTTTTATACTGAATACAAATGAGTCTGCTTTTAACTTATATTAAAACGCTTTCTTTCACTGATACCACAAGAATTAATAGTGCCTTTAAATGATTTATTTGTCGTGTTGTTCTTGTTTGATTTAAACGATTGAGCTTAAATCCACTTAGACTTCTTTTTAAAGTATTCCTTGAAGTTGTTCACAGTGAAATATCTAATTTGGATCACTGAGTTGCCAACGCTATTTTATTAAACAGAATAAAAACTATGGAAAGCATTCTTGGTGGTGGTTCTGCATTTTCTTGTTTAGAAATTCAAGTTCAAAAAGTGTCTATATTTTTAATTAGTAAGTTTCATGAACAAAACTTGTTTGAAAGTTTACAACAATGCTGTGTTATTAAATACAGACATCTAGAAAGACTTCAGTAGATCAAAGCTCTAAAATATAAGAAAAATTTGAATTCTAGGTGTCTAAACATTACAGCTGCCTTCTAGTGCTGTCTGCTGATCCAAATGGCTGATAAATGATCCCTTTCCTAGGCAGTGTCGCCTGAAAGCTGACCTGCAGCATAAAAGCCCACTAACAGTTTATAAGCTGAATATCCAGCTATTCTTTATCTTCTCTTTATTGACAATTAAACAAAGCAAGAACTCTTTACTCACTGCACATGCCTGAGACACATCCTTGCTATTAAACGGAGACATTAGTCTCTGCTGCTTATTCTTTGTACGACTGACAAAGTTTACCTCTTTCTTGACACACTCCAGAGAGAATATCGTCACTTTAAAATAGATGTGAAGTTGTGAAAAATAAAATGTCTTTGTTTATTTTCAGAAGCTGCTCGGGAGGGAGGGTACTGTTGGTTCCTACCCGTTCGGCATCGCGCTTGGGAAAGGCTGACACAGAGCAAGGGCAGGAGCTGCACCTGGAAGCACTTCCATAAAATTAGGGCACAGTGAGACACAAAAATCATACGGAACAGGCTACTTTGAGAGTACGTAATGACAGTGAAGCAGGCCTTGGCGTAATAATTTGCTTATTAATTCAAGTCAGTTGTCTTAATTTTCTTCCTGTTTTCCTAAGAGGAGTATTTCCCACGCTGCGTGTCACAGCACTTCTGGTGTTACAGCTGCGGAGAAGTGCCGTGCACTGACTTTGAGCTCTTTGACTCTATATTTCATAAACCCGTATTTTAATGAAACTGGGATGGCTATTTTAGTCACAGCGTGACAAGCTTAAACTGAAAGAGGAATTTTCATTTTACTAAACAAATTGATCCAATTTTTAATTGGGATAAAATGGCCCGCGTCCAAAGAATTAATTTAAGAGAAGTATGTATAACCTTACTTGTCAGCTTTTCCAGGAGTTTTTATATATCGAATGAGGAGTACAACATATGCTTCTTGGGCACTTCTGAAAATCCTGTTGTGTGATTACCTGCATTGTTAAGTGGCTAAATTAGATTAGGTAGGAGACCAGATTTCAAATTAATTCCTTTAAGATTCAATAGGATAATGAAAAAGAAAAGCGTATTCTGGAAAATTAAAGAAGCATCTTTTTTTTTTTCTGATTGATGTAAATTCAGTGCATGCATGTTGCGATCTCGTGGTTATGGGGCTGTTTCTTGGTTGTTTGGTCAGCGCGTAAGTGTTCTGCATGCGGGTTCTCGGGCATCACGGTGCACAAGAGGTTAATGTCAACTTTGGGTTTTTTCTTTCTTTTCAAGACAAAAAGTCTGTTAGTATTTTGTGACTATACTTGGCAACAGTAATGATTTATCACAGGGTGCTTCTTCCAAATGTGTCTCTTTAGGACACTGTGCATGAAAGAAATCCAGGCGGCTGGCCTTCCTCCAGCTTCTCCAGCAGAGAGAATGAATAACGGCGCAGCTCAGGGCCAGGCAGCCCGATTAATCTCCTGTGAAAGGAAGAGGTCTTTTGGGCTTCGGAGGGGAGAAGCCAGGGAGAAAGGAGGCTGGTAGAGTCGCCTTGGCTGTGTGCAAGGTATCCCTCTGGCTTGTGCTGCCGCTGGCACCGTTGCCTCTGCCATGCGCTGTGGATAAAACAGCGTTGACAACAGAGAGGATGGCTTGGCCATTAGTCTTGGCTCGTACAGCAAGAGGAGAACATTGTGAAAGAGCTCCTGCCTTTTCCTTCCTCCGCTGTAAAAGGCCCTTTCAGTGAGTGCGGATAAACTGCCTTGAGTAAATACTGTGTACTGTCAGAGATGTCCACAGGTCTCGGCTGCGCATTTGATCGAGGATTAAAGAATTCCTTCACTGAGCACAGTTTCTTTGTGCCGATGCTTTACTTCCTCCGCATTTCCAGGTAAGTTGGAGAGAATCTTCTGAAGTCTGTTGGTGGAATCCTAGAGGTGATTGTCTTTATAACAGGAGAATGGCTCCCTCTTGTTTCTGAACTGGAGGATCTGAAGAAATCTGAATTTTTAACTTTACAGGCAGCTGGTTTGCAAGCAGTTCTGTGTAAGAATTGCAATTAAGATGATTGTGGACCTACATTAACTGGTGGTTCTATTGATGTGCATATGAATTTCTCGTTAGGTATGAACAAAAATACTCATAATTATCAAGCAACCAGTACATTCTTGACATAAAAGTTACTTTTTACCTTGCCGCCTTCTTTTCTTCTCCTTATGATCTAACTAGTGTGAATTCCTTGTTCATATGTATTTAGCATATTTGTGAAGTTACAACCAACAAAGTAGCATTGCAGAGTTCTCCAAAGTCTTAACGTTTTAAATGAATTTTAATGAATTATCGGTGTTCTGTGTTGAAATTAAAACTAATTTTAAATTTCTAATGCATTTTCCAGCATTAGAAGTCAGTAATATTTCATTATGTTACACATTTGTTTGTGCTCATCATGTGTTCTATTTGTAGTGTAAATGCTCAGTCACATGAGCACTTTTTTGGGCTGCAAGTGTTTTTCTAATTAGTGAGTGCTTTGTGGTGTGGTACTTGGCTTTTGTTGGGCAGTCATGTAAAAATATATTTAAAATAATGGCAACAAAGAGGTAAACCCATAAAAATGATCAATTTTCATGACACAGGTGATACCAATCACCAAACGTCCTCTCTGAAAATAAATTCAAAACCCCATCTCCTAATTTAACCTGCCCATTCCAGAAAACGTTGTCATTTTTGGATACCGATGGGATCTGTACGACAGGAGCGAAGCCAAGAAACCTTTGCCAAGAGTGGGTTGCTGCCAGCTTGGTCGTACTCAAAGACCCCTTTTATTTCATGTCGTGTAATACTGATGTTAAAATCATGACAGTTGCATATGTGCATCAGTGATACTGAGAAATGTTCATAAAAGGTAGAAGATGACTTTCACAGTAATTTAATGGAGTGTAAATAAAGTGCGCTAACTGAGGTGACACTGCTGCTTTCTTCATGCAGTGCCCCAGATCTCTGCAACTGTTGGGCAAATCTGGAGCCCGTGGTTTGGGCAGTTCTGCTCGGCAAAACTGATGGAAAGGGAAGGTAGATAATTACCGTTAAAAGTGAGATTTCAAAAGGTTCCTGAGCTGCCAATGTGTGAAGTGCTTAATAATTGAATATATGAGGACCCAGAGCACTACGATTATATTTGAGTAGTAATTAAATCTCTGTAAATCTGCATTATATGTAAAAATCTTAACTCAGTTTCGTGTTGATTTTTGAAAACAAATGTTTCAAGTTAAAAATTACCGATACAAACTTATATTACAAAATTTTAAAGGGGAGGTTAAGAGCTTGCTTTCTGAATTGGATGTGTAGGCTTTAGCAAGAGGTGTGGGTTTGTGTGGTCCTGTGGTAGCAGTGCCACACACCAAACCAGCGGTTTGCTGAGGTGGTCACCAAGAAGTCCCCAAGTGTCCTCGTAGCACAGCGAGCAGTGGTCCACGGCCGTCTTGCAGATGGGAGGAGGGGGCAAGGATCTATAAAACATGCATTGAACTGGATTTGTAGGTATGAAAAGGACACACAAGAGTCTCGAGGCTGCTTTAGATGCTGTGTTGTCACCTTTCTGTTGTTTACAGTAAGCTATAAACAGGAAAAATGCAGATAATGAAAAGGTGCTTAAGATTAGGCAATGAGAATTTGCTTAAAATGTTTTGCTGTATAGAGAAACCTGCTTAGAAGTTTTCAGTGCTGTTTTTCTGGACTTGGGGCAGTTTTAAACAGCATTTACAGTGAAACTTGCTTGTAAAATTTGTAATATTGGGCGGTAGCTGAGGTGTCTTGTCAGACAGCAGAGTGATTAACCCGCAAAGTAGTTAATCAAGTTGAGCGATGATCTAAACTTAAATGTCTATTTCTAAGCTTCAGTACCATGCCTAGATACAATTTGTTTTAAAAGGGGGTAATCACGGTCGATAGGAAGGCCGATACCCACTTTAGTAACAGCTCTGGAACAGTTTTGTGATAACTTGCCCGTAAAGTGAGCATCTGCCCTCCTGTTAGCTCTTACCTTGGACTAATTACCACCTTGAATTGGAACAAAAGGTAGCAGAACTGTACAAATTATTTTTCAATCTGGAAAAGGTCAGGGTAACTGCATTTGATTCTCTCTAGTGCTATCCGCGACATTCTTTTACCTTGAAACCAAAGGGGTGATACATAATGAATGTGGAGTTAAAAGGAAATTGGAGCTTCCAAAAAGAAAGATCCTCAGTTGGATGGTAATAAATGATTGGTGAGAACCTGAGCGATGGGAGAGGAAACACCTAAGCGGGAAAGCCTGACCTGAAGTCAGTGTTGCTCTAAAGGAAGAAGAAAATGGCTTTTCTCTTCCGCGCGGTGATGACTGTTACAAATACAGCCCCGAAACAGCGGGCTGGGCTTCAGAGGCAGCGGGCAGCTTTGCCCGGCGGGGCCGGGGTGCAGCGGGTGGCTGCTCTCCAAGCTGACGGCTGGTGCCCGGCCCCACTGCTTGTACCCGGTGCCCGAAAGCTGGGCCAGGAGAGGCGAGGAGGCGCCCCGCACCGCAGGAGTCCCGTACGGCTGCCGGCAGTGCCGCCGAGTCCTTCACCAGCACGGAGGCCAGGGATTTTTATAACTCGGAAACATTCTTAGTAGGATATTAGTAACTAAAAGCTAAACTGTGTGTTCTGTGTTATGAATTCTTCAGCTGAGGAGAGCAGGCGGATGTGCCCACTGCTTAGTTCGGAGAGGATCTCTGCGCGGGAAGCACCCAGTGATAACGTTGATATCCCTGTCTGCAGAAACCTGTGCTTGTTGATGGCACTCATTTTTCCCTCATGTGACATGGGAAGCTCCTGCATGCCCCAGTTGCTGTGTCCAGCTTTATAATCACTTATCTATATTTTAACTACATACGTACAGTGTTTTTAAAATTCATGTATAAAATATGCTGTATAATTTCCAAATATTATTAGCAACACAATTTTTTACTCATCATACAGTCATCTTCCCACATTTAAAAAAAAAAAAAAAGCAAAGGTTATCGTTTCCGATAACATATGCTTTACATGGTATAGGTGTCTCCAGACAAGACAGTGGTTTGTTATTAATAGAGGGAAGTAAGGGTGGTGGAACCCCGGCCCGGGTTGCCCGGAGAGGTGGGAGATGCCCCGTCCCTGGCAACATTCCCGGTCAGGTTGGATGGGGCTCTGAGTGACGTGATCCAGTTGAAGATGTCCGTGCCCATGGCAGGGGATTGGATTAGACGGCCTTTAACGGTCCCTTCCCACCCAAACTGCTCTACAATTTGAGGAAATAAGGGTGCCACTTTTCCTCCATGAAACAGAGAAGATGAATTGTATCCCAGATTAGATGTACCCCTTTCTTTCCAGTGATAATACAAGGATTGAGATGATTAAGGTACAGATATCTCTGTCACTGATGCCTGAACTTATTTAGGATTCATTATGCTCCAAAATAACCCAAATGTTGGGTTTTATGATTTCTTAATTGTGTGCACCTGTACATGCCAGGCAAAAAAAAACCCTGCTTGAATTTACGTCCAAACTTCCCGGGCAGCGGTGCTGACAGTGTATCTTGTAGGAGCAGGACTTCAGCTCATAAATTTATTATGACAAGGGCTTTTTCTTACTGTGTTTTCGTACAAGCTGCCAACACAGTAGGACCCTAATTTCAATCCAGGCTTCCAAGCACTGCAGTAATAAAAATAAACACAAACATACTTGCACAGGAAGAGAGTTCTTCTTTAATCCTGCAGTTGCTCTCAGCCTTGTGGCCCCCGGCCGTGCGGGCGGGGGTTGCGTGGTTGTTCACAGAGGATAAGCAATGTGGGTAGTTAAGCTGGGATAGCCAACAGGCAGGCGGTGTACCTGTACGTTTTGAAGTGTGTGTACGATCATCCACAGTTCCCGCCAGTGTCCATTCTGTGCTCCTGAAGAGAGGGACACACCGTCATAAAAATGTAGCAGGAGAAGGAAATACAAAAGCCACCTTCTGGAAAGGTGCGGAGGCGCTCTCCGGGGGCTGCTCTGCTGGATCCCCGTTCCAGCTCCCTCGATAAACAGAAGGAAGCCGTAATTCGTACTCTGCTCGGATGACCGTCCTTGGTGAGAGAGGAACTTGCGTGATAAATGGACAGACTTAAGTATGTTTGTGAATTGCCAAAGCTTCTTAAGCCAAATTGCTATTTTTACTTCATTAATTAGAATGTCTCCATATTGCAAACAGTGATGGGTTTACCCCAAAGCAGATGGCTTGCTCCATAGGAAATCTAACAACGTCAAAATACCAAATGCGCTATTCACTGATTAAAGTTTTACTTATGTTTTTACATTGAATGAGTTTGCATCTCTTTTTCCGTTGTAAAATATGAAAAAATACATCTTACATTGTAAGTAACGTAACAGCTAAGGCAAAGCACAAAAAGTAAGGCATGTAATAATCTGCCTGATGTGGTTTTGTATGGCAAGGTTTGCTAGCTCTATTTTTTTTTTTTTGTGGTGGGGGGAAAGTCATTTTCAACTTCGTTAATTGAAGAAACTGAGTGTGCGGGGACGGGATGGCGGCGTGGGCGGCTGCCCTGTGCTCTGCCGGAGCGAGCGGCTGCCCCGGGAGGGATCAGCATCCTGCGGCTGCGGGTTTGCGGCAGCGCCGCCGCGCACCCGCTCCCCCATCTCCTGCCTCGCTGCCGGGAGGAGAGGGAAAACGGTGCAGGAGGTCTTGAGTTCCGAAAGGAATAACCTTCAGCGTAATTCAGAGGTGGGTTTGCGTCACTGAGCGAGGGAGGAGATGGTGAGGAAAGCAGAAAAGGTTCGTATCGCTCGTCTCGCTGCCTCAGGATGCAGCTGTAGGTGTTAGAGCACAGATGCTTAAAATTTTTAATAGCTGTGTCGTCTTTTTCTGAGCTTAAAAGTATATGAAAATGTGAGCGCCTCTTGTGTTTAAACATTTACAAATGTCTTGTGGAAATGTTGATTTGCATGTATAAAAGAGTTCTCTTTTAAATTATCAGTTATGGCAATCAAACAATCAAATACAAGATTTTTTTTTTTGCTTTTTAAAATGAAACACACCCTGCACAGCTCTTCATCCTTTCTTTCTCCTCCTCTTCTCCACCTTTTTGGTTTTTTAATCTGGTTTTGTGTGTGTAATAATGCCAGAGAGTATTAACAGAGGAGTCTCACCTGGGATGTGGAAAATCATGGGAATGAACACTTCATATTTTATTGATAAGCATAATACACTGTTGAATTTACATTGTGAATAAAGGGTTTTAAATTATTACTGGCTTTCTTTTCAAATAAAATACTTCCAAAAAAAAAAAAGTGCCATCTCACAGTGAGGAAGGAAGTAGGGGTTGGGATGGGGGTCATGAGGGTCCCGAGGACAAAGATGCGAAGGCTTAGGTAAAGCTGACTTTTCATTATGGTGTATGTATATATTTTTAACTTTGTATAATTTACATCATTAAGCGGTGGTGGTAATCATTTGCTGTGAAACTTATTGACGACAAGTGAAAGTATAATTCTGTTGTAGGGCCTGGGTGGGTCTGGTGGTGGTGTATCGCTGCTCGTGAGAGCTGCTGGGGTTACGCATATGGGTTCGGAGGGGCTTTGGCAGGTGGGGGCTTGGGCTGCTCTGGTGCCGATTGCCACGCTTGGGCCATGGGGTGCGCTGTGCACAGCGGCTTCCGAGCAGGAGCCGAGGTCCCCGGCGCTGCTGGGGTTGTCTTCACCGCCTGCAGCGTGGCGCGGGCGCAGTCAAACCTCCATGACTGCCTCCGCCAGGAGAGAAGTTGCTGGATTTCACTTGTAAACTTTTAGGTTTGTGATAAGATGTCTTATCTTAAGACAGATGAAAACGCACTATCTGCAGAGCCAAAACGTGGGGGGAAATATGTATTTATTGTGAAAGGGCTCTTCCATTTCGGCTGTTTAACCCTGACTCTGGAGAGGGAAGGGGAAGAGGGCAGAGGGATTAATGTTTTGACAGTTTGTGTGTGTTCCTGAACTTGAATAAATAGAAGGGTGTTTTGTGATGAAGGTGTGCACTGTTTTTAAAGTCTGGCCAATGCTTGGCCAGACAGTTTTAATATTCTGTTTAAGGAATTTGTTTTATTCATAAATGGATGATTACATGTTTTAATACTTACATTACTGAATTATAATCATCTAGTTATTCAGTTTTGTTCTGTTTAATTCATTTAGCGTGCATACCTGTTCCCCACCCCTTACTTATTGCAGTGTAAACTATAGTTCAAGGAAGAAAGCCCCAGTTTGAATTTGATAATGCTCTATAGTGCATATTTCCTGGTTCAATTAAATATTCTGAATAAAAAAAAAGACATACTTTCTTCTTCTCCATGCCTAAATCATCATATTTTTTCAGATGCCACTTAGTAGTAAGTCTGGCATAAAATTAGAATGATGCACCAGATCTATAGGTGCTAAAAATAGTTTACAGTAGCAGCAAGTGTACATCTGAAGGTATGTGTGTATATATATATATACACATGTGTATATATATAGGAGCACCTCTCCTATGAGGACAGGGTGAGAGAGTTGGGGGTGTTCAGCCTGGAGAGGAGAAGGCTCCGGGGAGACCTCAGAGCCCCTTCCAGTGCCCAAAGGGGCTCCAGGAGAGCTGGGGAGGGACTTTTTCCAAGGGCATGGAGTGATGGGACGAGGGGGAATGGCTTCAAACTGGAAGAGGGGAGATTGAGATGAGATATGAGGAAGAAATTCTCTCCTGTGAGGGCGGTGAGCCCCTGGCGCAGGCTGCCCCGAGAAGCTGTGGCTGCCCCATCCCTGGAGGTGTTCAAGGCCAGGTTGGACGGGGCTGGGAGCACCCTGGGCTGGTGGGGGGTGTCCCTGCCCAGGGCAGGGAGGTGGGAATGAGATGGTCTTCAAGGTTGCTTCCAGCCTAAGCTATTCTGTATTCTACATCTTGTTAGAAATCTGCTTTCCCTTATTACCCATTTCATGTCTCGTGGTTGTTAGATAACTGAGATTTGCAGATGGAACAAAAGAAAGTGAATTATGCCCATTACGAAGTACAGCAGTAATGAGTTTATCTGTGTTCTCTCACAGCATTGTGAAGCAATGGTCACAGCAATGGTCACAGCAGTGCTATGAATTGACTAGTTTTGTTTTATTTAAGAACTAATATGAAGTTTAAGAGTAATAATGGCTTCACTTGCTCATCTCCGTCAGCTGGTTACGTCTTCCAGTTTCTTCTTATCTGAAAGTATCGTAAAAATTTTCATCTTAATGCTTCATGATATCACTGCGCAGCCCTGGCACGCTCTGCACGGCCACATTACACCAGGCGTGTTCTCCGGGTTCTGTGGGCACAGCACAGATAAAGGGCTTGAAATCTGCCAGGGAAAAAACAACCCAGGATTAAGTTTCAAGTTAGTTATTAAGTGTGAAATGATCACAACTCCTTGAGATTTTTTTTAAGCGTGGGCTGCTGAAAAGCCTCGGAGCAAAGACAGAGCCTCCTGAAAACAGTTTTCACCGTTAGTCTCAACAGTATTTAAAGTTTGCTTTAGAAATTTGTCATATTGGTGTTCAGTGGCACTGCCTAGGAGAGCACTGGGTAATCGGCACTCGCACAGCGGGACGTTGCTGGCAAAACAGGTGATGAATTAATTGTTCTCTGGCTGCTCCCCATTGTGGACACCCCTGGCAAGGGGAAAGTAGCGCCCGTTGGCCTTTCCCGGAGTCACAGCGGGGTTGGGGTAGGAAGGGCCCTCTGGAGCTCCCCCAGTCCCACCCCCTGCCAGAGCAGGGTCCCCTCCAGCAGTGGCACAGGACGGCGTCCAGGCGGGTTTGGGATGGCTCCAGAGTGGGAGACTCCCCCCCCTCTCTGGGCAGCTGTGCCACTGCTCTGCCACCCGCACAGGAGAGAAGTCCCTCCTCAGGTTGAGATGGAACTGCCTATGATCAAGTCTGTGCCCGTTCCTTCTTGTCCTGTCCCTGGGCACCGCTGGAAAAAGACTGTTCCCATCCCCCTGGCACCCTCCCTTTAAGGATTTATCAGCATTGATAAGATCCCCCCCTCAGTCTTCTCTTCTCCAGACTGAAAAGCCCCACGGCCCTCAGCCTTTGCGTCTTCGTTCCTCATGGTCAGGTGGTCCAGCGAAATACAGCCGAAGTGACCTGATCAAGCGAGTGCCCTCTTTTCTTTACCTGAACATGTGAAGAATACTGGCTGTACAGTGCTGCTGCTTTATTCTCTTTGAAATCGCAGTATTTCAGCCCTCTTTTTTAGTAGTTACCTACTCAGGAAGTGTGAAAATACCACAGGTACATCAGCGACAGGGGTTTAATAAGGAAAGAGGCGGCGTCTTGCTGAATCAAAGGCAGCAATAGTGCATCAGAAGAATCAGTGGTGGTCCTTTCTGTGCAGGTACGTTTCCCATGATCAAAATCGGCTGTCCCTGCTACGTTTTGCTTCTGAGCGGCTTTTCCTAAATGGTCTGATGTGCTAACGGAGAAGTGGGCTGGAGACAGCTGTTTCGGGGTGTTCGATGCTGCAAACAAAATGGCTGGTGTGCACTCGCGCTGCAGCATCGCAGCTGAGGAGCTCGCTGCAATTAAGTTATTTCCATTGAATAGAAATTAAGCAAAATACAATGATTTTGACTGGTTGTTGGGCAGCTGTTATTGGGATGGAAGAAAGGGAAACAGACTTAATTTAAGTAAATTTACAAACAAATCTGCAGTTACTACTGAAAAATAAAAGTTCTTCTATTCAGAAATAGATCTTAGATATATTTTCAGCTACACAATTATGGAATGTTATTTGTGTTCCTTAACTCATGTTGACCAGGGCTTAGAGCTGGGTGCTCTTGCAAAAAAAGATAGTGTATACAGCGTGTAGAAGACGTGTTTCAATTTTTCTTTCCTTTTTAAGTAACTTTCCCTCCCACAATAATTGTCTTTCCTTTTGGGAAGCCCCTACCTAGAGATTTACATTGCCGCCTTCTGGAGAACTGATTTTTCATCCACTGAAACAGAGCGATCGTTACTGAGCTGCAATACTGAGAGTGGGATGATTTGGGATTAATGACTTCAAAGTACCTTTAATTTTAGGTGTTTGTCTGGGTTCATCTCAGATGAATTTGATTTAAAATAAGATTTAAAAAATATAGTCTTGTTTGATAGCCACGTGTTGAGTGCTCAGCTGAATTGGCTTTGTTTTGCAAATACTGCATTTGTTGAGGATATAAATCCCGTGGCACCTGCACGTGCTTTTATCCACAGCCTGGCGAGCAGTGCCGTTTTGTGCTGGTCTGAGGAAACACGTGTAGTCTCCTCGAGGGTAAGTAGCAGAAGGTGAGAGAATCGCAGGTATCGCCGCTGTAAAACACTAACAGGTGGATGCTGTAGCTTTAAGGCTGAAGCATTTCGAAGTTTTAAGTGTTCCAGAACATGAACAGTGGTAAATATTTTTCTTTTAGGTTTGTTTTGTGCAAAACTGTGGGCACAAAATTTCTGGAACCTTAAAGTCAACAAGACTGATTGAGGCTTTTGTAAGAACGTTCCGTATAATGGGCCCTGCAGTGTAAACTGGGGAGGTTCTCACGCTGCCTTTGGTATTTTTCCCTTTTGATCTGAAAAGTACAGGCTATATGAAGATTTTAAATTTTATGTTTTAATATGGTACGTTCGTAATATTATGGTAAGCTTTAATTTATTTCAAAGTGCTCTTGAGGGCTGTGCGTGTTCACAAGAGAAGCAGAGCTTGTGAGTAATAGGGTGTGCTGTAATTTCAGGTGAAATGATTTCGTAGGTGTGATTCGCGCTCATTTGTGAGAACTGAGGACTAAATGGTATTTAGGGAAGTGAGCTGCAGTTCCTGGTATTTACCATGCAATGGTTCTGTACCGACTATCAGAACAGGGAGTATGTCTTGACCATCCCTCTGAGAAGTTGATTTGTTGCTTTCTGCTGGTCAAATACACACATTTTATGTGGGCAATATTTTTTAATTGTGAGGGGTAAAATAAAAACTAGAGACGTTTGAAAGACTGTTAATGCACAGTGAGAAATTCCAACAGGTAGACTGCTCAGAAGGACATTGATGTTTAGTGTAAAAGCACAAGTCTGCGTATTTGTCAGTGTAATGTGAAGTAAATACCCAATCCGGTAAAGAATTTTTCAGGTCTAGTAATAAAAGCTGTTCTATAGGATTATTTTCCCAGGGCAGTGCTGATTTACTGGGATGTAAGGCAAGAAACTCAACTTTTATGTTACGATAGGGCTATTGTAAGGGTAAATCAAGCGTATGTCATTGACAAATAGTGACTGGATATACCCCAATAAACATACGGTAAATATACTGATGCCGTGGTAGTAATTTTGGTGGTTATGAAATTACTCACTAGAAAATATCAAGACACTGATGTTAGGCATTGTATATTTAAATAAATTCTGTCAAAATAATGTAGATTACATTCATTTTAGAAATTATTGTTTCCAAGACTTCAGTTTTACTTGAGAGTGACAAAATGTCATCTACTTTCTTAGAAGCGCAAAGACTTTCGTAACAGAAAAACTTTAAAAATAAATCCAGATATCTCGCCTGGAAGTTCTTTAACAGCTCTCTGGTCAGCAGTCTCGCTAATGTTTATTATTTGATGTAAAGTTGGCAACATGTGGAAGTAATCTCTGAAATGAAAAATGTAGCAGGGAAAGTCGCTATAATACACTGAACAGTCGCTCGGTAGCGCCCGGGCTGTGGGAGCGAGGCTTTAACCGTCTTTAAGTGTACGAGTTACAGATTAACCGTTAGCTGATCATTTCTTCCTCATGCATTTTTGGTACTTAAATGACCTCAGCTATTTTTCCCCTTTGGAGAAGTTTCTCCATCTCTTGGTGGTGCCCATGTAGCCCTGACCTTTGGTGACACGTAGGTGTCTCTGCCGTGTGCTCCTCCTGCTCGGAGAATACGTGCTGGAAGGACGGCTCGCCCGCGCCGCTGGAGTGCAGGTAGACAAGGGGTGAGCTGGATTTGTTATGAAAATTGTCATTATTTTGCGTTTCTGTGATTATTATGACTTTATGAAATGGCATCAAAGGACACGGTCATTAGACTGGATGCTTCTTTCCTTAGCAACTGAAACGTGTTTTTAAAAAAGCTTCTTTTGCTTGCTTCCATTGTCTTCGGAACAGTGGTGTTTGGAGAGTTTTGTGGATGGCCACTACACCACGCTGAGGTGGGAGGCGGGGGTGTTTTGGTAAAAATAAAACTTCATTTGCCCAGTAGCTAGTGAAGGATTGTAATTAGGATCAGCTGAGATTAAGAATAGTTTGGCGCATTACCCCTTGCCACCCCACCAGCTGACTCGGCGGGAGGTTAAACCGAGTCACTGTCCCGGAGGCGCGGTGGCGGGGCCCAGCAGGGACCCCACCAGGAGCTCGCCTTGGGTGTCTCTGGTGGAGGCTGCCCCGGTTCGGTTTGGATCATCCAGTACCAGTCAGTAAGAGAGAAGTCCAGCAGCCTTTCTTACAAAGGCTCTTGAGGGAAAAAGTGTTGTCACTGATCACAGTGGGATCAATGGCTGTTTGAGCGTTACTGGAGAAGTGTATTTTTTTGTGTCTTGTGTCTCCTGGTCGTGAACTAATCATCCAGATGAGACTCAAAGCTTCAGCGTGGCACTAGTGGTGTTAACAGTTCTCTCTATCCTCATTTGCGGAGCTGTGCCTCAGCTTTATGCCACAGACAGCTCCAGATTTTAGTGTGACTTCCCAAAAGCGTCCTTCAGACCATCTGCCTGACCAGCGCTAGCTCCAGACTTTGCTTTGAGATCTTACTTCCTAGGGAGCTTATCCAGAGTGACAGGCTGTCACCGGTTTCAGGGTGTGTGGGGTGATCTATGATTGCATTTTTCTGCTCTGATAAAGCTTTAGCTGAAGGGTTTCCATCGCTGTCTTCCGTTTCCTCTCTCCATGCGGTCGGTTTAGGTATTTCAGCTCTTTGGGCTGCATGGCCAACCACGACGACCGCCGGTTTGCGCTGCCATACAGACTCTTGGCTGCCTTGTACCCGTGTGGGTGGTTTCTCCCTCAAGAAGATTATGGGACATGAAATTGTTATTTTTCCTTTCTGGTAGGATGATTCAGTCTTTGCTAGACTTCATTTTTATAGCGAATCTGTATGTATGATTGTGTTTGATAACCCTGCGATCTTATAAAGAACGAAACAAACAACCAAGAACTCCCACCTAGGTAAGGACTTTCTTTACAAAAAGTTGCTGGAATGAAGGAATGCCCCTCTGTTGTTCCCTGGTGGCTGCTGTAAGCAAGAGGGCAGGCTCCTGCTACAGTACTAAACAAGGCTTTGGTTTAACCTTATGCAGCAGAAGTCCATGTTTTCAGGCTATCACACCTTAAACTCGCGCGGGGAGGCTGTGTGTGTGATGCTGACGGTGCGTCGCTGAGATAACCCTGGTACCCAGGAGGGTGCCGCATCCCACCTCCTCGTGCCTGCGGTGATGAAGTTCGTGCTGTGGCCTGGGTGGTGCCTGTGGGTGGGTTTGAGCATTGTGTTCTGCGACAGTTCACGGTCTCGGGCTTCCGAATGTGCCCCAAGGGTTGTGCTCAGAATGACGTGGGCCGGACGGCAGCGCCCCCGCGGGCCGGGAGAGCAGGCTCCTGCCTGAGCATCGCCCGGTGTGGGGGGGGCCGAGCAATGCCGCGGGCCGGTAAGGCCGTTCTGTTTGTGAAGAGCTCCGAGGGGACTGGTAAGAACAGACGAGAAATGCCCGCATAATCCGTCTCTGTTTTCCTTCATTGGGCGAGATAAACCAGGCTGGTTTCTGGGGGTGGCTGTGGACGAGGAGGAGGGACTCAGCGGGGGTTTGCGGCAGAGCTGCACAAATACACCGCACTCCCCGCCAGAAAATAATACCCAGCAAAACCCTTCACCACTGCGGCTTTCATGTGTCGGGCGCTGTTGTTGTAAGGTTTTGCCTGTTGTTATCTTTTGTTGAAAAGTTGATTTTCTTGGTTGAGCGGTAAAAACCAACGGGAGCCCGAGGAACAGCTTTGCTGGCATCCCGGGGAGCTCGTGGTCTTACTCACGGGTCCCTCTTTGGACAGAAGATCCACAAGCATGAGCGTGCGGGCTTTATTTTTAATATTAGAAGAGGGAGTTAAAAAAAGAGGTGTTTAGAAACATTTACACCTTCTGCGTTAGGTGGGCGTGCGGAGCAGCAGCCCAGCTGGGAGGACGCCGGGGGCTGGAGGAGAATGTCAGGCGGGCGTTTGGAGACGCAGCAGCGCTTCCTTGGGAAAAGGAGTGAGGGAACAGGGGCAGAGTATGGGCAGCTGTACCAGGGCCTAAAGAACGGTTTATTTTTCAGAGAAACAGACCAAACAAAAATGTGGCCAGTTCATAATGAGGAAAAAAATAAAAATCAACGAACTCAGTAGAACTTACATGTATTTTATCTGCCCTCCAACATAAAAGTTTTTGTGTCAGTTGACCTTTTTTTTTCCCCCAATAGCTTCAAGTCTGGCAACCTTTTCCCTTCAGAACAGCAGCGACCCTGAGTAATAAAAGTCATAAAAGGAAGCAAACCCCTGATCCGTACCATGGCACTGAAATACTTAAGTTCTAAAAGTTCACGTGTGTATTCTCGCAGGCAGGGCTGGGTCTCCCCCGCTGCAGGGCAGTCCTCGCAGCACAGGTGCCTGTGCGCCGTGCAGTTGTGATATATGATGGTCAATTATTCTTCTTTAAAAGAAATTCCCCGAAAGTAATTTATTTCAGAAAAGCTGTCTGAGCACATAGTTTTGCTGGTATTTATGTAGATGCGCTGCCTGCCCGTGCTCTGGATAGTGTAAACGGCATTTTCCTGGGGCGGCTGGGAGGGTGCGTGCAGGGGCACAGCCGCTGAAAAGCAGAAAATTGAAGTTTTGCTGTATTGTCTCTCTGCTTTTTCACGTGTTCGTAACTCTCACCTTCTCGAGAGGGCTCAAATACCAGAATCCATTTTTTGGGAGGGGGGAAACACCTCCTTCCTCTGTTGTGAGCAACACTTTACTAAATGCCATGAGGTAATTAAAGTAATAGAACATCACTGGTTTAACTAGAACGTTGTATTTTTGTAGGGCACTATATAAACACCAACGTGCTGGGTATACAAACCAGTTTTGGAGGAAGCCAACAGAACTTTCACATAGAAGTTACAGCACATGTATTCAGTACACACAGTGCTCCATGTGTAGCACTGACTTACTGAACGTGTGTTTTAAATAAACCCCAATATTTGCAAACCCCAGTATGTGCAGTATTTTGCAGTGGTTGTGCAGACAAACACAGCAGTGTGTAGACAACTATATATATGGGTGTTTTTTTTTCTTGTATGAGGTTCAGCTGAAGTATCTGTTCGCCACTCCAGGCATTAATGTCTTCGTTATGGGATCGTCCAGCGTTTCTCCTGTGGAGTGCTGGTGGTGACACCACAGTTGTCTTTGGCACTATGCGCAGTTGAAATCTTTCTTTTAGGGGGCCAGGGGGAAGTGATTCCTTGCAGAAAAGGAAACTATTTGGTGGGATTCTTGGGGATCTTACAAGTAAATCCTTTATTTTTATTTATTTTAACCTGGAGTTAATTTAAAAGGCTGTGCTTTAGTGGGGATGGTGTTTATGTAGGACTTCCCTTTACTTGGAAAGGTTTAAGAATAAACGAATCGAAGTATACGCTTCTGGGTTTTGCTACATTAAAATGAGTTGCTAATTTGAACATAGATATTTAGAAAACATTACTTGTAGTTAGGCTGTTTTGTTGGCAATGACTTGCTGTAGTCGCATGCCGAGCCTGGGCAGGTTTGAGGGGCGCAGCCTCGTCGGCGCGCGTCGCGGCGGTGGGACCCGCGCAGCGCCCTGCCGCGTCAGCTCCCGCGCAAAGAGCTCTGCGGTGGCTTCTTCTGCCTCAGGAGACTGTTTAAGGGATGTTTAAAACCCAAAAGGACGAGGTAGGCAGCTCTTTACTAAAGAACATCCTTTACTATGTTTTGTTCAGGATATTCTGCCAGTTTAAAGGTGGCTCTCTGTTGATTACCCCTTTGAAGTTCTAAAAAAGATTTTTGTCTTTTCGAAAGGTAATCAAAATGTAGCTTAAGCTTTGAAATATTTTTAAAGCAAAACCGGTTCTGCCCTTTCTTTTTTTTTATGGGTGTACTATGTGTCGGAGCGGGGCTGACACGTCGATTATCCCTCTGACAGGTTGAAAGCTGTGTTCTCGCCCTTTAAACTTGGGGCCGGCTATTGATGTGCGCTGCGTTTACCAGTAACGAGTGCGCTTGTCTGTATTCCTGCTGTTAGTCATGACGGGTGACACCGAGTTACATCATGGGAACCAAAACATTGCCTTTGAAACAAGAAGTTTTCTTGGAATACAGATGAGTCCTTTTTGGTGGAATGCAGCTCGGTGGCCTGGGGCTAACGCACATGGGGACTGGGGCGCAGCGCAGGCGGTTTGCTTGCTGCTGCTTCCATGCCTCTGGGAAAGCCTTTACGTGTCTTTCTGCTGTATAGATGTACCTTTGGTACACGGTTCCTTAGTGAGGAAGGCTCCTCAGTTCCGCAGAAGGACCAGGGGGAGTGGCTCTGGCAGCTTTAGTGCCTTTTAAGTTCATTTTGTTGCAGCTTCAGCCCTGGTTGGAAGCTTTCCGTTCAGCTTTGGGTGGAAAGGCAAAACATGAGTCACGCAGGTAACTGGGCTTGCTCTGGGCGGTTTCTCACAAACAGAAGGGACAAACTCAGGAAGAGTGAAGCTCCAAGTGCCCTGGCGCGACCCGGTGGCGCGTTGAGCAGAAGGGGTTGGAGCTGCGGAAGGTGGAGGTCCCGGTGCAGATTGCTCGGTGGGCCTCGGTCCCTGAGGTCGAGGGCACACGGTCCCAGAGTACTTTGCTTAAAAGACAAACAAAAAAACTTTTAGGTTAAAAAAAAAAAAGGCAAACCAGACATATATTTCTAAATTCTCCTGGGTGTGACTCAAAAAAAGGGTAAATGGAGATCTGTTCAAATAAAACTATTTTATTCTTTTTTTTGCACCCTAAGTGTTTTTTACTGTTTAATGGCTTAAATGGAGCTCTAGAAATGGATTTGGGGATTGATTTGTTCTTGGTGTACTACCAGGAGTAATAAGGAATCTGTAGACTGGGCTATGCAGCCAGTCTGTCCTTTAATGGAGATGAATAAATATAATTACTGGCCTGGTAATGCCCGATGTCAATTAAGAAGAAAGGATTGGGTTTGGTTGTGTAACGTATTTGACTGTTACAGCTAACCTAAATACAAGATGTAGCGATTGGGAAGACTTAATTTTCATTAATTGCTCAAGCAGCTGTGTGACTTAACAGATGCGAGAGGAGTTAGGCATAAAGATGATGCTATTTTTGTGTAAAACCAGATCACATGAAAACTGAACGTACACAAATTATTATTTTTCCTGTTGCCTCCTCCTCTCCCACCCCCAGGGAGCTGAACCCGGAGTAGTATTGTACTATGTGTAGAGTTTAGGAATAGGATGGATCTTCTTAAACCACAGGGAAGGGATTCTTTTGTCTTTAGGAAACAAACCAAGTATATTTTGAGGCGTGCCTTTACCTGGATAACGCCATTTGCGTTAGCTTAGATTGCTAAAAATGCTCAGTTCCCGTTGTGGTGTGAATCGAGTGCGTAGGACAGGCAGTTCTGGAGCCCTTGGGGTGGAAGTCCGGCGCAGTCCGCTGCAAGAAGAGACTTTTGCAGCTGTAGGAGTGTTTCTGGATTCAGACCGCGGTCTCCAGGAGCACGAGCGTGGTGGAGGAGAAGCAGTTTCTCGCCTGAACGCGGAGCCCGGTGCGGTGCTGCAGAGCGCGGTTACGGACGCCGCCGGCAGCGGTGGTCCTTCAGTCCCCTCCCTGCCTTTGAACTTGGTTGACGGACTCTTGACCCAGGTACTGCTGTTTCAGAAGACTGCTCAGATCACTTTGATTCTTTGTCTACAGCTTTAAAAGCAGTAGGTAATTGGCTTTAAAAGGCTCCGGCTGCGGCCGTGTGTGCGGTGCGGAGCAGGCAGGGACGTGTCCTGCGAAGGGACACGCAAAGGGCTCGGCTCGCCGGGCGGCCCCGGGCGCTGGTTCCTCCATCAGTGTCGGTGTCGGGATTACGTGGGGGAGGTCCTATCGCTGCAGAATTGAATTCTCCCCGCCAAGCAGCTGGGCGGTATCCGTACGGGGATGCGGTTGGATTACGGGGTATGTTTACTCCATAAGCAGTTTAGTTCCATTAAAAGGATTGAGGTTTTTTCTGGTGATTCTGGGAAAACAGCAACTTCACCGTTGTTTGAGGCTGTATTATTTGCTTGAGATTTTGCCCAGCTTTTTGCCGTGAACGTCCACAAAGATCACCAAGTGGGCGAGTTTACGTTTGAAGGAGCAGAAGTGGCAGCGTGCTCTTGTATTATAGTATGGACTACTTCAGTTTTGATCGTTCAGTGCTATTTAAATTCAGAAACACCATGAAATGACTGTGGAAAAGGAAGAGTTTTATTTGTCAGCATCTGTGTGTAAAGCCTGTGTAAACAGATTAAAGAAGTGTACGCTGCAGCAGACGGAGGCAGCACAGCGATGTACGGGTGGCTCTGCTCTCCCCGCCTCACGCAGTAATCGCTGTGAGTTGGGTGCTCACAGCCTTTTCCCGTCTCCCCGGTTTGTTTTCCTGAAGCGCAGTTCCCCGTTCAGCCCGTCTCCCGATTCAGTATATGTAAGCATTTCCCTGCAAAGCGGCGTGCTCGATGCGGGACGCGGGGGTGACGCTCTGCCTGCCTGCTTTTATTCACGCACACGGTTGTGTTCGGATGATGGATGCAGGGCAAGTTGGTAACAGTTTACAGCTCAATTCTTTTGCTTCCCTCCCTCCGCTTTCAACTTCTGCGCGTTCCCTCTAAGTGCCAGACTCTGTCCTTGACGTGCTGCGGTACGGGGTGCTGGGAGCTGCAGGAGAACTCGGTTCAGGAGCATAGAGCACCTGGACATAAAATGCCTCGGAAATCTTTTTGAATGGTGGGTTTGTAGTTCTCCATAAATGCACGGGATTTTTCTCAGTGGAGGAGGTTTGGGCTTTAAGTTTTATTAAAATATATTTCAAATGGTTGTACATGCGGTCAGAATTTAAACAAATCTCTGGAAGTCAGAATTAATGCAAAGCCTGAGTGATGGTCACACGGAGCGTTTTGGCTGGGGTCCTGTACGGGTTTGATTTTGTTAAAGTGCCCGGTTTTCAAAGAGCGGGAGTGCTGAGTGCCGGGGGAGGGAGGTTGGGCACAGGGGGTGCAAACTGATCGTACCGCCAGTGGGCTAATTAATACTAGCTAATAATAACAATTAGCTAATAATTAATACTAGATAATCAGATTTGAGGTCAGGTGCACAGGCATGCACACATATACTTTGCCAACAAGAAAATACCATCTTGGACAGCAGCGGTGGTGAAAAGGAGGTGTTTCCAGTTAGGTACTGTGGCGGGGAGGGCTGATGGGGTGCGTGAGCGTGTGTGCAATAAATTCATAGCATCACAGAATGGTTTGGGTTGGAAGGGACCTTAAAGACCATCCAGTCCCACCCCCCTGCCCTGGGCAGGGACACCTCCCCCCAGCCCAGGGTGCTCCAAGCCCCGTCCAACCCGGCCTTGGACACCTCCAGGGATGGGGCAGCCACAGCTTCTCGGGGCAGCCTGCACCAGGGGCTCACCGCCCTCACGGTCAACAATTTCTTCCTCATATCTCATCTAAATCTCCCCTCTTCCAGTTTGAAGCTGTTCCCCCACGTCTTACCTATTCTGAAGTAGGATGAGCGAGGAGTGTTTTCCGCAAGCTGTGGGTGAGGCCGGCAGCGCCGCGCTGCGGGCAGTGCTGTGTCAGCCTTTCCGAAAAGGGGTTGCAGACTGAGGGGGAACAGGGCAAGCCACAGTGGGCTGCACGGTGAAGCGTCGCAGCCTGGAAGATGAGGAGCTCTGGGGGTGACAGCTCTCAGAAGGGGGGAGCTGGCTCAACGGCGCTGAGCAGCGCGGTGATGAAGACACGGGTACCCTAAGGCCACTCAGTCTGTACAGTCTGATACATAACGTACAGCGTAGAACGCACACTGCGGGGAGAAGTGGCAATGGTGAAGAAAGGCAGAGTGCTTTCACAGGATGAATAATCGCCGAAGCTAACGGCATGGAAGTGATTTTTTGGCAGCAGAGGAGCAGATCGCTTCAGTCAAACCCGAATGAATGAAAATATGCGGCGTCTGTGCTGCGGGAAGTCAGGCTAGGGCGTCTAACGGGCCTTCTTAAAGCGTAAATGATTCTCAAATAGAAACCCAGCATTAATTGTCCATGTATATACACGTGTGTGTATTTCTATATATATAAAATTATCGCTGGGTTGTCTGGGAGGAGAAAGCCCTGCGGAGCGTGCCATGCCTGCTCGTGGGGCGCCAGGCGCACAGGCTGGTGCTGAAGGCTGCTGTGCCCGCTGGTTCCCAGAGGCTTGAAAATCGCTGCTCAGAAAACAAATATTTGTTTGCATTAGCTTTGCAGTCCTCTGTAGATCTGGGAAAATAAGGTACGGCGTTTCCTAATGTTTCTATTACAATGCACAAAGCACTTGAGTTATTATGTGGTCTTTCTTTTAAAGAAGCTGAATCTCTGAAAACCTGAAAGGAATTAGATAATCAGCTGAATTTGTACCTGCTCATAAACCCGAAATACTTTGACATATGATTTAGTCATTATGTATTCAGGTTAAGTTGCCTTCCTTTTGACTTCTGCTCCATCTTTGCAGGAAACCTTTCAAGTTTATTACTGCCGTATCAAATCTTGTTTCGTCTTTACGTCTGAGCTGAGCCGCGGTGTGCACCGGTCTCTCTCGAGGCATTTACATTTTTTCTCTTGACCTTACGGCTCTCTGTGCTGATGGGTGATGATGTCCCCGGCCCAGGGAGAGCCTGGTGCTTTCCTGCCTTCAACGCTGCCACCATCTACAGAGCCTTTTTTGGAGCATGAGAAATAAATTGGGACAGTCGGGGTTTAGGTTTTTTTTCTTTTTTTTTCTTTTTCTTCTCCACTTGTGACCTACTGCGAAGTTGGAAATGGGGTAGAAAGCTGAAAAAGCAGCTCTCCTTCTGTTTCAACAAGGGCAGCTCTTTGTGCATTCCCGATTTGCTTGCTCATTTAAATTGTCTGATAAGTCAGACTCGACTATCATGAAATATTTTTGTACCTGAAATCTGTAGGTTACTGTAAGACAGGTCACAGTGTTGGGAATTCTTCAGAATTTTTCAGCTGCGTCTCCAAAAAAACAGTAATTTTTTTTTTTTTTAAAGTCTGAAAGCCACTTAAAATAACAACTGCTTTGAATTCTGCTTATAATTTCTCGTGTTTGTGTAATATGCTGTGCATCTCTGCATTTCGTGGGTTTTATACTGTTGGTCTCTCTCGCTCTTTAATAGCTGCCTGCTTGAGGAAGCTAATACGAAAACTTAGTCATAATTTATTTAATCAGCAGAACAGCTGTTTCAGCGCAAACTTTCATTAATAAACCTCAGAGTTTGTCTACATAAATAGAATAATTTTAGCACTAACAGGTTTCTCCATAATCTTCTGTATAGCAGTAATTTTAAAAGTGTAATTATTTTACATAATGTAACGCTATGCAAAACTTGGCCTCGTTAAATTAAATGCTCGACAGTCTCACTTTTAAATTGCTAAGCAAAACAAAGATAAGTATAAACAAATTTTTTAGCAGATAATTTACACCTCATCCAGGTAGTGGGGCAGCACGAGGGAAACATAACAGCTAATTAAGTCGTGATAGCAACGGCGGGTGAATTGGATGTAAAGTCACTGCTGAGCCTGGTCGCAGGCAACATTGCAAACATTTTTAACAATATAAATCAACACATGAGGAAAATATATCTGTGCGTGTGGCCCTGATTTAGTTTAAATCCTGAGCTGTTGATTTGGGTTATGGCGATGCATTTTCGGGTGAGAACAGCTTGGTTTCCCGGTGGTAAACAGAGCGGTGCTGGTGAGCACGTCTGTGCCTATGAGAGGGAAACATCTTCAGAAGGTTATCAGCAAAATTATTGTGGTGAAAAATTACGCTCTGTAACCGCTATAGTCATGTTGAAAAAGCTGGCTGGGCCTGGGATAAAGAAGAAAAAAATAAAAAGTTAGCCAAAAAGTAAGAGGGGGTTAAATTGCCCTTGTGCAGCACATCAGGGCGAGAGGGACCACAGTCGTGCGTGTCCATGCTGGGATTCGGTCTCTCTCTCGGCATGGGGAGCGGGTGTCCTCAGCCTGGCTCCGTCCTGGCTTGAAGGTGTTCTCGTGGCCGCACGTCGCGCTGTGCCCGAGACGTGCCCGTGTCGGGGGCGGCCGTGTGGGGGCTGTGCCGGGGCTGGCTGCTCTGCCGGTGGGCTGCCAGCGTATTCTGGTCCCTCCGTGCACGTCAAGGTATGGAGATCGCTTGGAGGAGAAGGTGGAAATTACTCAGCCTGACAAAGTTCTCCCAGATGAAATCCTTGGATTAACACTGTTTTCTTGCCAAGTCCTGCCCGTAGCTGTGAACATGAGCGCGGAGGAGCAGGAGGAGCTTCAGCAGCAGCCACGGAGATGCCCACGGAAATGCATCTTCGGTTAGAGGTCATGATCTTCTGTTATTAAGAGGAATGTGAAGTCCCAGCTAACAAACTTTACTGTATGAAAGCAACAGTGTTATCAAGACTGAGGCCCACAGAGCAAAACTTGTATGTTGCTGAAATGCTGTTGAATGAGCCTCTGAGGACCCACCAGGCCTTGGCTGTCTGTTTGGGACCCACCAGGCCTTGGCTGTTCAGGCATTGGTTGGTAGATTGTAATGTCACCTAAAAGACTCCAGCGTGTCTGCCAGTCTTCCCTCTGGAAGCGTAGTGTTGTTCTACAGAGTTTTCCATATCTGGGGGTGTGACAGGTTATTGGGGTGGTGGACGCAGCTTGCTTTGCTCCAAGAAGGGAGGAGGACATTTGTCTGGAAAATAAGTAAATGCAGTGAAACACCCCACGGCTGATGGTTCTGGGCTGTCCCATGCCGTCTCTTGACTCCAAGGTTTCTTTTCCCTCTGCGGGTGGTGAGCCCCTGGCGCAGGCTGCCCCGAGAAGCTGTGGCTGCCCCATCCCTGGAGGTGTCCAAGGCCGGGTTGGACGGGGCTTGGAGCACCCTGGGCTGGGGGGAGGTGTCCCTGCCCAGGGCAGGGGGTGGGAACGAGATGGTCTTTGAGGTCCCTTCCAACTCCAACCATTTTGTGATTCTCGTGCGAAAGTTCAGCCCGTGTTTTGGAAGTTTGACAGGTCTTTGCCCTGTTGCACATACTCTGATTAAGTAAATTTTCCTTGTAACCTTTCCACAGAAGTAGTTTGTTCATGGTTCCTTCTCCCTGGTGCCTGCTGGAGTGCTGCCCCAGCCATGGGATTTCTTACTCCTCCTGTCTTCTCCTTGCAGAGTTTCCTGACGCTGTAAGGTTTTAGCTCACCCCTGACACGCGTTCTGGGTTTGCATTTTGTACCATCTGCTGTCCTCAGATGCTTCCTTCCGTGGTGGGAAGAGACGGGCAGAGCATGTGAAAACAAAGCATCAGACTGTTTCTACCAATTTTTTTAATGACTTTTTTGTTGTTGTTGTTGTTTAACAAGAAAAATGGCCGTGTTTTTGCCATAAGGCAGTTTTTTGCTTTCATTTTAAAACAATTTGCTCTTAGGCTATTGATTATGTACCCTGTAAATAACTTCATAATTGTTTCTGATTACATTTTCTATCTGCAAGAATCTTTATTTGTAGTTTTTTATCTTCTCTCTAATTGAGAAGGGATTTTTTTGTTGCTGTACACATTAATAGCATTATATGATCAGGGCAAAGCTGCGTTTCCTTTGGGTGCCGGGTTGGTTATTGATCTGTGCTCTCTGACTTGCATTTCTTTGAGAAGTGGGTTTCGTACTTCACAAAATGCTCGTTCAAACGGACAGCTTGCGTAGCAGAATTGGCTGGAATATCGATGCGAGAGAAGTTCTTTGTTTCTAAAATTGTTTTCTTTCGCTCTAGCAGCTTTTTGCCCTTGTCCGTGAATATTTCGATCTCCTTTAAAAACGATGGAGGAGAAGGGAATGTCTTCCTCCCTTCTAGGATGGCAGTAAGCCGCAACATCTTTTTAATTGGCAAAAAAATGTTTGTAAGCCATCACGTGTAATGCGCTAGTCCTAGATGCATTGTACCTCCTGGTTGATAAATCAAAAATAAAATTACTATAAAGAGCCTCTAATTTTATTAATTAGAGAGATTTATGTCTGGTCTCTGCAAAGCAGTTTGTGATAGTGCGGCGAGAGGCTGTCGCGGCAGCCCTGGCATGGGCAGGCTCCTTCCTGCATGACCGGGGATGGTGGCCAAAGGCTTTGCAGTTCCTCCAATCCCTTTTTTTAGTGCCTTTTGTATTGTTCCGAATTAAATTCAGCCATGTGCAGTACCTGAGCCTTTCGTAGCGGTGCAGGGATTGCGATGTAACTGGAGGCGGCGCGGTGTTGTAAAGTGCCAGCTGAAATGAATCGAGGAGTATCTCGAAATGGTTCAGTGGATGTGAAATCTGGTACTGATACAGAGTGATACTGCACGTCTGTGTATTGCGTTTCCCTTTGCATTTTAATCTTTCGGGCAGAATTTCTTCGATACTTAATGTCTTTAAAGCCGTGTCTGTTTATTTGTAAATGGGTATCTATATTACTACTACTGCTTGAGTAGTGTCTGGAAGATAATTTTATAAATAATTACTCATTCTTCTAACTGAATAGAACTGTTAACCTCTTTTTACGTTTCCCTGTATGATTGCCTTAGGTAGAAGCCCCAGTGGTATTTATGATCTAAGGCCGTAAGTGGTGACTGTGTATGTCAGTGAAGTGGTTTCTGTTGCAGGCAGAGCGCCGAGGAAGGTGATTCCTGAGGGTGTTTGGGTTGCGTTATTCCTACTTCAGTGTTCAGCATAACTTCTAAGATTCAGTTATTTGGATTCAAGGAGGTAAAGGACTTGTAAGAAGGATTTTGGTTGCTTTTGGTGGAAATACCTTTGATAAAAAGTTGTAATGTGTTTCTAAAAACGGTGGTGCATTCACTGGAAATGGAATGGAAGAATTAATTCAGCTGCAGTATGAGAGCGCAGAATGCAACAAGAACTGGTGATGGAAAATAATACTCAGTGTTCCATCTCTCTGAGAATACTATGAAATGTGAAGAAATCCAAGGTTTTCAGATGGGAATTTCTATTTTCTTTTCCCTTTTGTTTTTCCTGAGTTACCTTGCTGTAATTTCGCTAGCACGTTCATACTCAGGCAGTAGTTAAAGGACTTTCTTCAGTACTAAACGCCACATCGTTGTTTGGAGAGTGAGAACAGGTTGCGTACCAGGTACGTTTAACTGGGACAATACCACGGTGATGATCACATGCGCACTTAAAGCTGGAAGACCTCCATTTCAAACTGCTTGTTAATTGTCACAAAACCTACTGCAGAAGTGGTGGTACACTCTGCCCAAAATCACTTTCCTGTGGTAAGTCATAGATGAATCGCTACGGTTGATTGAGGTAATTGAATTAAGTACATCTGAGTAGGAGAAGCGTTGTGGTGTGCAGGTGAAAGCCGGGACTGACAGTCCGAGCGGCACTGCTGACTGTCCGGGATTTACGCTGTCATCCTGGGAAATCACCAAGAGGAGCGGTAGCAGCAGTGCCTCCTATGCTCGTGTGGCAAAATTCACATTTTGGTAGCTATGAACCTGACTGAAGGTGCAGGAAGGACACGTTGGCCATAGCAGCTCCAACTATAAAAGCTGGCGTAGTAGCGTTACACAAGAAAGAAATGTTTTGAGCTCTAAACCAAGGTTAACTTGAACTTTTGCAAGTACTTTAATTATTTAGCTCGGGCTTTTGGTAGGCTGTGCTTGTGCTTTCCTCGGGAGGTGGGGCAGCCGCTGGGCAGAGGCAGCAGCGGGGGCCGGCTGTGTCGTGTGAACCATTCCCGTTCTCATTCCCGTTCCCGTTCCGTGCCTGTGCCCGTGTGGGAGCGCTTTGCCCATGCGGTTGCTGCCTTCTGGCTGAGGTGCTGGGCGGCAGCGGCACACAGGCAGCCTCGCTGCTCCGGTGCTCCGGGTTTGGATTCCTGTGGCTGACCATTGCCAAAATGGTATTTTCAACTCCTCAGTTATGGGTTTGGGGGACTTCAGAGCCTTTTTCCTGTGCAATAGGGCTTTGAATCCGTAATAAATCCCTTTCACTGTACTCCTCCTGTCATTGTTCAGGGGTTGCTGAGCACTAGCAGCAGACTGCCTGTCATCAGAATAACCTATTTTTGAGCTTCAGTCACTTGTACCAATTTCTCAACTAATTTTAGGACAAATGACCACTGAGCCATTCTAAAAATGCTGTTTGAACGTGTAATTGGGGGAACGCGCACAAATGCAAAGGCAAAATTTGCCCTACAAAATAGGTAACTCTCGGTGTAGCTATCAAGAAAAGTGTATGTTGTGTGTAGTGTTAATTGTTGTTAGTTAATTACATTTTAACATATTCAGTCAATTGGAATAATTAGTATATCTGTAATGCTTTTTATTTGAAGCCGAAAAGGCTTGTGGTTGCTAAAGGTCCCAGACAGCCTTATTAGAGGATACAAGTATTTTATAATTTACAGATGGAGAGCAAAAGCACGTTGAGTCAGCGGTGACAAGGAGGGAGTTCGGAAGTCGGTCATCGCGGGTCCTCCTTCGCTCCGGGCCCCTTCCCTCCTCACCACAACGTGGGCGCTGCCCACTGGGCACCGAGAGCTCTCTCAGCCACAGCAAAGGGCTTTCCCACCTCGTCGCGAGTTTTAACGACTGAGCAACTCTACTGTCTGTGGAGCTGTTCTTTGATTGCCTCTTGAAATATTCTGGTTATTTTCACGTTTTCCTGACTGCCCCCCGTTACACGTGTCGGTATTACATCTGTTCAGGTTGGAAGGTGTAGCGATTCATAACTTGTTCTGCTCGTGTGTGCCAACACCACATTCAATTCTACGCTAATTCAGTTTGAAAGTGAGACCTCCTTATCCCAAAATATAGGAGACCACATCTTTCAGTGGTTAGAACGATGTTTTGTTCCGCTGGAAGAAAGGAAACAATTTGTGCTTTAGTGTAAGTGAAAACATGTTTGTTTTCATATCTTTCTGTTTAACTTTTAGCTCCAGATTCTGCCTCCTAGGAGCTGCCGGGTTACGGAATAAGGATAATTGAAGCTGTTTCCCCGCCGTGGAAGCGCCTCTGGGCATTGCGCGTTTCCGATGAGCTGGAGAAAGCCCGAGGCGCTTTTGGGCGGCGGGGGAGAGCGCCCGCCCGCGTGTCGGAGCGGCTGGGGAGGCCCCTGGGAGGTGGCGGGGAGGCTTGGGACAAACCGTGCTGCCGGCAGGGCGAGAGTGGGGCGCCCGGGAGGGGGCTGCTCTGTGCCCCCCCCCAGTTATGAAGGTGGGTTTCCATTTCCAGGTGGTCCCATCTTTCTCCTCTCTGTGCTTCGGAAGGCTTGACGCAGTGTCCGGCTGTTCACTGCTTCCGAGCAGCCTCTCCAGCTGGCTGGTTCTTCCCAAAGCCCTGATTATGGGCATCTTCAACAAAGTTTCTTGTAAGACAAGGCATGGTTGCTCCAAGCTACAAATTCTCATATGCGGGATCGGAAATACCCTGCTGCGGATCAGGCTGCCTGCCCGGTCGGTAGGAGCGGCGTCAAGGAACGAGGCACCAGTGCTGAGAGCTTGGTTGGAAGGGTTTCTTTCCATACTGGTTTTCCAGATGGAGTTGTCTGGGCTGCAGGTGTTGGAAGTTTGGATGCCAAGGTGTGTTCCTCAGGTCGGAGTTACGTTTTTGTGGTATGATATAATGCTGATTCGCTAACGAAGAGCCTGGCGTTTGTGAAAGAGAAATGCTTGGGAAAGACCTCTTGGGCTTTGGGAAACGGCCGGGGCGGTGGGGGTGGTGCAGTTGGCTTTTAGGAAAGAAAAACTCAGTGGAGAGAAGGTCCAGGTTAACAGTGTGGGGAGGCAACACGCCTCGTTTACCTGTTAACCTTATTTATCTCCTGGCTAGTGTGGTTTGCTAACAAGAGGTCTTTGTCGACTTGTCAGAACAAAAATAAAAGTTAGAAGTAAAATGCAGACTGGTGCAGTACTAATATTTTGCTCGATGGTGCGGTGAGTGGGGTCAGGTCCTCTGGTTGTGATAGTTCGTCAGAAATAAGCGCCTTATTGACTGTGCTTTCCATCTTCTGTATAAGGATACATTTTAAATTTCTTCCGAAACAATTAACAAAATACTATTTCAAGTATTTACATTCTGAGAGAAACACATTTTCTATCATGAAATCAATATTACGTCCAATTATTAAACCTCTTTATTGTCTTGTCTTGTAAGATAGATAATGCTCACATTTAATCCCATGTCAGTGAAGTTATTTCTGACTGGGGTGGTTTGATCAGCTTTCTCCGAGCCATCCGTGGCGGTTGCTCGGCCTTTATTGAGTGGGCGGATAAAATTCCCTCTCTTGTATCGCAGTTGTGTTTCCTCACAATGACTTCTGAAGAATCGAGTGCTGCTTATTTTTTTTGGAAGTTGTAACCGTGGCTCTTTTATCTGCTCATCCTGGGGGATTCTCTATTGCCCCCGTGGGAGCCTGAAACATAATTTCAGAAAAATAATTATAAGTTGATGCACGTAGATTGCTGCAAATTAGTACCTTTCTGATTCAGTGACAGTAAACATGACATTCAGCTGATTGCTTCCTACACTGCCCCATTAACTTTTATGTAGTTTCCAAAAAGACCGGCTTTATATTTAGTGAAATGATTGAAATACTGAACAAGTGAGGCTACTTCTGTCCCTTTTAGTAACGAGATTGGAAGATTGGCCATCAAACCAGTTTGGGTAAGTGCTGAAAATTTGAACAGTAAATCTAAACGAAATTACTCAGCCAAAATGCGGTGAAGTTTGGTGGCATATTGGGCTGAATTTTTAGAAGCACTGATGTGATTTAACCCAAATGTCACCGACGGTAAATGGAACACAGGGAGTCTGAAAAAGTCCGATTCTTTTGTAAAATTACTTCACTGATCTAATTTTATACTGAGTTTGCCTCCTGTCATTTTCCTTTGTCCTGTTTTTAAATATTCTTTTTTTTTCCAAGGAGCATTATTACAGTGTGTATTTGGTCCATTTAGGGATGTCTGCATTGGAGAAACTAAGAGTTATAGTGAAGTTAAAGTTTTATTCCCTCTAAAAGATGATGGATGTTTCAGACTTTTTTTAATGAAAAGGTTAGGGATGAAAATAAAAAGAAGCCACTGAAATCTTCCACGTGAAAATTCATGCTTCCAATATATGGTTTTGAACAGCCAATCTGGAGATTACGAATTGAATAGGGGTAGATTGACTTCTGGGCGGTCTTTTGTGTTTGCCGTGCTGTTCCGAGTCCCCCTACGTCTGCTTTTGCTCTTTCTCACAGCCATTTGCACAAATTAAGGAATGATGTTTTCTCTACAGATGGCTTTCTGCTCTTGAGATTGTTCCTTAATGAGCTTGGATACAGCGCAGGTACTGCGGGTAGCTGGCCTTTGTTTATAAATTTAGATAATGTACTTATTAATGCCATTTTAAAGTGCACCAAGTAGAAAGCACGCACATCTTTTTATAGTTATGGGTAAAATCTGTAATGTAATTTCATCAGCTTTAATGGAATAACGAAGCCAGCATGTGTTCTCGTATTCTGGTCTTCAGGTGTATTAACGAAGTGGCAGTGATACGGGGGTTCTGTTGTAGCCGTGACTCCAGAAATAATTTGTTCATAATGTTGAACATTTATGATATTCGAGGTTATTTCCAAAACATGGACTCAGTTGGAGTCAGTGCGCACCTTATGGCAGTCCTGACTCCTCATCTGCTTTCTGTTCATATGGCCCCTGGGACTCTGTTGGACATATAACGAGGTAAACCCCCTTATCTCTATTAAATATATATTAATTTTCCGCTTTAGCTAAAGTATGTCAAAGCACAGCCTGGCATTTCCATTTTCTTAAGTGTCAGCATTTTGTTTGCAAAAAAGGAAAAAGGTCTTCTGATGACCCATGGATTAACAACTGCCAAATGTAATATTATATTTATGAAAATATGAAAATATTTTCCATCTCTCACTGCTTTGCATTATAAACGGTACGCAGCTGAAAAGCTTTTATTGTTTTTTTTGTTTGTTTGTTTTCTGGGTTATTTTGTATCAGGGCAGTGATGTAGTTGAGGTGGGCTTTTTCCTTTTTGACATTTTTAAATTTCACTGCTCAGCTTACCCGTGCAAAATCCCTGCCTTTGGTGTGTCCTCTGGGCCGCGGGATGAGGGTCTGTTCGTCTGGTGGGTGTGAAAGTCTGGGGATTTGAAGTAGTTTATGTAACGGTATCTTTAACATTAATTGCAGAGGAATAGTTCTGCACAGAAATGGTACGTTTTGTGTGTTGTTTGTGACTTGTGTGAGTTACCAAAGTTGTTTGTAAGGGATTCAATGTGCTGGGAAGCAGTTGGGGAGCTCTGCTAATGATACGGCGATTAATAACCCTGGTCTGTCCTACAGTTCCATCAGTACAAACCTTCCCCCCTCAACACCCACACCCCCTCCCACGCCCCGGCACTCCCACGGGGGAGTTATTTTGGTGAGGTAGATGCTTTATTCTGTTGTTATTCCTAATAATTTTTATCATAATAATATTTTTGTATCGTAATACTAATTTTAGCACAATAGTAATTTTCGTATTTGTTTTCTGGAGCACAGACTAAATCATGGGGGGGCACTATTTGGTTAAAATGACTCTCTGCAGTCCCAGCGGCGGCGCGCTCTCCCCTCCTGCGCGGCGCTGGGAGGGCGGCGGGCGGTGGGCTTCGGCACGTGCCGCTGCGTCGCGGCGCTGGGGGTCCCTGGGGGTGGCCGAGAGCGGGATTTGCCGCCGGCTCGGGGACGGGATCCCTGAGCTCCCTCGCCACGCACGTGGACCCGGAGTGCTTCCCCCCCGCCCTGCGGCACTGTGGGGTTTATTTATTATTTATTTTTTTAAATTTTTTCCCATGCGTCTGTGTTTCGGGAGCACGATGGCAGTTGGGAGCCGCATCGCCGCGCGTTCCGCCGTGCGCGGGGATGCCGGGCTGGGCTGGACTGGGATCGGTTCCTAACCGCTGGACTGGCTTTGCGTGAGTCTTCCGTCTTTTCCAAAATGCGATTTTGATACGGTGCACATTTAAAGTCGGGATTTATGAGCTGCTGTAGCGGAGCGTGCGGTCAGCTGCTGTCGGAGCAGCGGCACATCTAATGCAGTCCGTCCCTGCAGCAGATTTCCCGGCATGCGTGCGGCGGGCTGACCCACCCTCCTATTTTTCCCCGGTAAAAACTGCTTTGTTGGATAAAAGAGCTGGGAAGGCGTTCAGCCACGCTGTGCGACGCTGTGTTAATTAAATAGGGGAACAGGAATGTCGGGCTGCTGGCTCTTGATTTTGTGTTGAAACTTGCCGTCTCTGCCGTTACCGTGCATCCTGGCGGCCGAGGGGCGGCGAGGGGCTGCAAGGGGTGGCCAAGGAGCTGCAGTGGGGCTGCGAGGGGACTGTGAAGGGTGGTTGAGGGGCGGCCGAGGGGCTGTGAGGGGCGGCCGGGGGGCTGCAGGGTTTGCCGTCGGCGCGCTGCGGGGCTGCAGGTGCCTCTCGCTCCCGTTGCAGCCCCATCTCCCTCATGGCCCCGCAGGGCTTTGTGCGGGGGGTTTGTTCGGCAGCACAGCCGAAACCCGCCGTCCGTTCAGAGAGCACAGCCGTTCTGTGCGCTGGGGAGGGTTTGTTGTGCCATTGGTTTTAAATGCAGAACTGGTGGGATAGAGGGGGGGAGAGGAGCAGGGGAGCCGGCGTTCCGCACACCCAGCTATAGGCGACACACTGCTGTTCTGAAGCTGCTGCTGCACGATTGTGTTGAGATTCCTTAATCCCTTAGTAACTGAGAGAAGGCGTTAATAGCTATTACTCTTTGCTGCACGCTTCCCACATCCCCACCCGCGCCGCCGGCCCTCGGTGGGGTTCTGAGCCCCGCTTCTGTCTGGGGTCCCAGCGGGAGGGCTGTGAGCTGCCGATGAGACAGCATCGTCCTGAGATTAAAATAGCCTGTACATCTTAACGGACTTTCTTGACACTGATTAAAATAGTGTGTACAGCTTAACAGACTTTCTTAGCACTGAGATATTTAAAAATGAAAAAAAACCCAAAAGTTTTCCTCCCTCCACTGCTGGATACAGGAGAATATGGATCACCGAGTCAATATTTTACTGTGTCATTCACTTCCCTTTTGGCATTTGCGAAAAATAACTGGTTTCTGTTTTTCATGGCAACTTCTGTAGAAGCTCCTTAACCAGGTTTATCTCAGTCCGTTCTGATCTTTATTTTCAATTAACACAGATATCTGTTTTCTAGCAATGATTTCACAACCCATTTACTTTTGGTGACCTCTTTTAGATGCTGCGTGTGAGGCTTTGTCGATAGCTGTGGTCTTTCACCATGTTGACAATCATTACAGCAACCGAGTTGATCGCGCTTCCACCAGCGATACTGTGTGCAAACTATTGTCCGAATAGTAGGTCATGCCTAGAAATAATAGGTATTGCTAAAGCAAATACTAACAACTTCCTAAAATCATGCATAAATAAACGACCTAGCGGCATTGTTGGAACGACGGAGTCCTGGTACGCACCCAGGGGTGAACACAGGCAAGACTGTAAACTTGGGCGCTCAGAAGTTCAAAAACGTGGGAATTAATGTTCCCTTAGCAACAGTAATTTGCCCCTTTTTTTGCACGTATATTAAGATAACTCTTTAATTATGTATGGTATTGTTCCCTGGTAACCTTGCTCCTCCACTGCGGGGAACGGAGTGCGCTCAGAATTTTGATTTGTGGCAAAGAGAGGAAAAAATTAAACAGTTCAATCGTTCAACTCTTAACTGCAGGCTGTTCCTTCCCTTCCTGCAGCCCTCTGCCTTCTCACCATCCATCTTAAATTCCGCAGGTACCAGCCTCCTCCACTACCTGCCCTCGATTTGTTTGGTTTTTGCTTTTTTTTTAAATATCGTTATTGCAAGTATTCATCATGTCACAGTTCTGCCTGCGAGGGAGAAGGTGCCCGCTCTGCCCTGGAGCTGCCTGCGGGAGGCTCCGGGTTTTCCGCCGGGCGTACGTGACGGTGCGGAGCAGCGCAGGTGGGAAGGGTCGGTGGGCCGTGGGCCAGAGAGCGCAGGGCTTCCCGGGCCAGCCGCGAGGTTGCCCGCTGTGCGGACAGTGAGCCGGCGGGTTTATTCGTGCGGGTGCGTGAGAGGGACAGCTTCGCCGCGGCTGTGCCGCCGCCGGTACTGCGTGGTGTGGGGAGCGCCCGTGGGGTGACGCTGGGTCTCACCAGGCTACAGCCTTTGCTGCAGCTGCACCACATGCAGCAGCAACGGGGAGCGCAGCTGCCTGCCGACTGAAGGCGTAAGAGATGCTGAGTCAGCAGATTCCTTCTTTTTCCTTTCCCACCCTCTTAAATCGATTCGGGAAGATAACTGTGATCTTTCTCTTACCGTATTGTGTAACTTGCAAATTACCGGAGACGTCTATACCAGACTCTGACTCCTGCGCAGCCGTTCCCGTTCCCAAACCTGAGTCGCCGTTTGCATCCCGCTGCTGAGCGCTGCGGAGCATTGGAGCACGGGACCCCCGCGTCGGCCCCGCGCCCGCTGCGCTGCCTTGCCCGCTGCCTGTCCCATAGCGCTGGGTTCGCTACGGCCAAGTGACAGCACCAGAGAGACCCTGTCCTTCCAACTCATCTGAACCGGGTTAATTCCTGCCCAGGCACGAAGTCTTCTGGCAGTACCACCGCTGGGGGGTTGGTGGTGTATCTCTTTAAGCTCCCATCAAGTATTTGATAAATTTACTGCACTTGAAAAATATCTGCTTCGCAGATAGGGAAGCTGACTTCCAGGAGACCCAAGCCTACTCATTTTGGGCTAAGAGATAAGAGGTTTTGTTTCTTTTAAAATAAAGAACTTAACTGGTCTCTTAGATTTATTCCAGTGTAGAAAATCCAGGTAGGATTTGTATTCCCGGTAAAGCTATTGGGTAAAAGCCTTTTGTCTTCCAAACAGCAGCTTGCAGTTCCCTCCCTCCTGACAGCGGTGCCACGGAAAAACCTTGTTGCTCCTGTAAATGGGAGACCCAAATTTTGGAAGAGCTGTAGAGCGGCTGTGATGAACTGCAGGTGGATGCTTTGGCGCTCCGGTTTCCAGACTGCAGGTGGATGCTTTGGGGCTCTGCTCTCCCTGGGGCACCTCGCGGCGTAAAGGCAGGAGCCGCTTCCCCGTTCTGGGTCTGCGGTCCTGCAGCGCGTGGTGGTGGCTCTTTGCGGCTGAGGGCGGTTATGGGTCCCCAGAGAATGATGTTTGATTTTTCACTCCTCTTCGGAAGGCGGCGGGTGGGGGAACGGTGCCGGCTCCGGCAGGGCTGAAGGCGGTGGGGGGTGAAACCCGGCTGGGTGAGGAGGGAGAACCTTTGGGGATCTGCGGGAGTGGGGACGGGGCTGAAGGAAAGCGAAACCACGCCGAGGGGGTGAGGGCGACACGTGGTGTATTTAAAAGCACCCAGTTACGTGAAAGGAGAAAAAATTGGGAGCGAGCACAAGTTCATGCTTGGTCTGTTCCTTCACCTCCAGCATTCATCCCAGCCAGCAGCTCGGGGCTGTCGGCCATCCCTTACTATGCCATTAGCTTTTAAGCCCAATTTAGTCCTTAAAGTCCTTTATTAATTTTATTTTTTTCCTCCTAACTTTCAAAACTCTTCCATCTCTGTCAGGCATATATTAGGCTTTGTGGGTATTATGTAGCTCTTGGAGATAAATAAGAATAAGGGCATTTTAAAGTTAATTTGGGACATCTGTTTATGATAGTGGAACTGTATTATTAACGTAATGAAACATCAGCTGCCTTTGGTGTCCAAAAGTGTTTAACTGAAATGAGAGTTAAGCTGTTGTCTAAATCCTATTGCAGAGCACTGTGGAAAAAGTTACTCTCTGAATTCAAGAAAAACTTACAGACCGGTTTCATGTCACCAAACATTCCTTTGTTTTACCATAGTTTTTAAAAACAAAAATTGCATCAGATTTTGAAGTCCTATTTCAGAGGGGTTTTTTAAACGTAATTTAACCCAACTGTGCCACCTCTCCCTGTCCCCGGGCACCTCCTGGGGGCTCCTCGTGGCGGGACGGGGCTGTTGTTGCGTCTCCGCCGGGTGACCGCGCCGTTGCGTGCGCCATCTCCTGCGAGGTCGCGTCCTGCAGCACCTCCTCCGTGCAGCCCGGCCCGGCCTCTCGCCCGCTCCGTGCCGCGGGAGGGTTTGCCGGGACCCGCTGGGGCGCTCGCTGGGCCGGCCCCGCGTCGCTCACACGAACGACACAAAAACCATAGATTGAGTTTGTCTTTTGATGACGATTGTGGGGCTTTTGATAAATACAGGGTTTTACTCCCGGTTTTAATGCTGTTTCTTTTTGTAAGCCCAGACTTCTGTAGCTTTCAACCCTTACCGTTATCGCTTATTGTGTATTGACGTTTGGCACTCAAAGGTGTTTTGCTTTCTTCATAACTTCGAGGCCGTCCCTGTGGGCGCGCGGCTGTGTGGCCTTCAGCAATGGTGATTATATCTGGATGCAAAGCAGCGTTCAAAACTGCCGCTGTGTATTAGGAGGCAGAATACAGAGAGGGTGATCTATTAATCCTCCAGTAGATGGATACCCTTTGATGCCGGCCGGGCTGTAGGCAGGCTCGGTGTGACGGACCCCGGGGGGATCTCCAGGCTGGTAACGGCTCCTTGAATACGGCAAAATCGCAGTCGTATTTGCAAAGTCCCATCCTTCTTGCAACCAGAACAGGAAAGTGAGCGGCGGAAAGCGCCGTGGTCTGTGCCCCCCTTGACACCTGGCCGTCGCGACGGCTTGTCGGGGCGTGAGCGGTTGAGGGGAAATGCGGGATTTCGGGGTTCCCTTAGCTGGCTGTGGGATGCTGACCTGTCCCTGCAGCTCTTGTGTGAGCAGGAAAAAACACCAAAGTGCCAAAAAATCGTATTTCTGCCCCCGTTCAAGGTGCCTCGGCACTGCCTCAGGGAAACGGGGGGCTGGGGGCATTGTCCCGAGGGAAGAGGGTACGAAGCCGCACGCCGCAGCCTGGGCTGTGGCCCCGCTGCTTTGGGGGGTGGCGCTAGACCTACGTTTTGGTCACCTTATCAATTCTGCTGTTGTGCTCCAACACGCCACTTGCCTTTCAAGCCGGAGTAAGAGATGCAGCTCACCTGCAATAGGCGTTGATAAAGTTCATTTACTTCATGGCATAATAGGCCCACCCAACGAGGAACTTCAAGATTATCTAAATCTGTAGGGATAGAAAGAACAGAGTGCAGCTGCTCTGAGTGTAATCAAAAAGTATAAATGCTAATAGCAGCTATTGAGCTTCTAAACAACCGTTTGAGAATTTGGTTGTTTCAAAACTATCTTTAAAGACTATAAAGGCCTCCCCTCCCCCTGCCATAAGGTGGAATAACCCCGGGAGTACCGCCTGCGTTTCGAACGCCTGGGTCTGCTCTTCACAATCTGCACAGCAATCCTTTGGCTTTCAGCTTCCATAAACCCCGTGTGCTCAAGCATCTGTATTGATGTGCGTATCTATTGTTTCTAATCTGGTCAGTTGATCAATGAAGAGCAGCATGTAATTAATTGTATAATATCGGACGCAATGTCCCACTCTACGTTTATCCAGATGCATGTGTTAGTTGTTAACTATAGCTGCTTTCCTAAACAGTTTCAAGAGGATATGATGAGAGTGGTTTTGTTTTTCCCAGCCTTCCCATTTTTCAGCTGACAAAGAATTTTAAAGGGAAACAATTTCAAAGAATATTCCTTTTCTTTTTTTTTTTTTTTTTAAACCTGGATCTCTTTCATCATATGCTTAATATTTTTTTATATTTTGATCTAACAGTCGAAAGTGAAGGAACTAATTGAAGATGCGCAATTTGGTTACTATTTAGTTCAGATATCTGTGGGATCAGTAGGAGAAATTAAAAGCCTACTTTCTATCCTGGGGAGCTCACAGATTTCATTTGCGGTGAGCTGGGGAGGAGCTGGAAGGCTCAGCAGGGGAGTCAGCCAGCAGCTCGCCCCGGTGTCAGGCTGCAGGAGGGACCCGGTGTTCTGCTCTTCTCCGAGATAGGCGATGGTGCGCAAGGAGAAGTTGCATCTGCCTGACCTGTCCACTATGATGTTCTACTTCTGCTGTTTTGGTTCTCATGCAGATGGAGGGAACGAGGAGCCACCAGACCGAAGACAGGCAAGTGTAGACTCCCGCCAGAGCCGATCTGGGCAAGGTAAACCTGAGTGTTGTTCTGCCTCAGTGACTCGTTTCTTGTTTGTTCGCCTTTTATATATACATTTTGTGTTTTTTCATAAGACTATGTCATCTTACAGAGTTTTGTAACCATCGTTATTATGCACGCAACTACAGCTTTACGAGTACTCTCAAACCAGACTCGGTTTGTACAGTTTGAAGGAGTTTAGGCCACCTCGCGGGGCGGCCCGGGCGTACCTGTGGAGGGTACGGCGCCGCCGTTGAGCAGACGCAGGGACGGTGGTTGGAGCTGGTGGTGTAAGAAGTCTTCAGCACACACCAGCGCGAACCAGTGGGCCACCAGCACAGGGTGACTGCTGGCCTTCCCCGCTGATTGCAGAGGGGACCTGGCTGGTCCCCAAGGAGCAGGTCATCCTCCCCCCAGACCCCGCGATGTGCCAGAGGTGGGAGCTGCGCGTTCCTGCCTGGGGGCTGAGCAGCCGCGTGCGACGGCTTTTGCATTGTTTCATCCTACAGCAACAGGGCAAAAGGTCCTAGGAAGAGTAGTAAAAATAATTTTTATCTTTATATAATGATTCTACAAACTGTTTTATTGAGTACCATCGTTCACAATAGGCTTGGTGGTTAAGGCCACCACTAGAGCCGTGTAATGGGGAGTTCTGCCACTGACAGCAGCAGCTGTTAGATCTGCGCTGACTTACGTGTCCTTTGAAGTACCTTGCTTAAAGTTTTAAGCATTTGCTTATTTGTGAGGGTTGTGAAAATGCTGGTATTTTGTCACACAGCCCTTGAGACAAAGAGCCATTTTCTGGGGGTGTGGCTCTGGAAGGTGCTATGTGCCTTGACTGATTTTCTCTTTTTTGGATTGCAGCAATAATTTTCCTTTCATTTAGGCTCAAGTCTGTTGTTGTCATGGTGTCCTAATGACTTATGATGGAGACGTTTTCTCCAGAGCACTGTTCTTTTTTGGCAGCGCTCCAGTGTTGCCCGGGCGAAATGACTGCAACGATTGAAGCCTGCGATTAGGGTTGGGGGGGTCGGAATTCAGAGTTAAAACCCTGAAGCCCCATGAAACGTCAACAGCTGAAATGGCTCTGTTAACATAGGATATTTTTATTATTAATAACATTAATATTATTGTTAATAATATTTTAAATTTTCTTATTTTAAATTTTCTTATTTTAAAGTGGAAGAGTTAAATAAAACTAGGAAGGGACACACCCCACGATAGCTTCGTGAATACAGACTGAGTGGTTGCTCTTTTCCAGCCCCTGGTAGCTCAGATGAAGTGGCTGATGTGCCCCTTCTGGGGGCCGTTAGTCCCCGTGATGCCCGTCCGTTGGTCTGGGTGTTGGCCCTTGGGCTGTCGGTACAAGACGGAGCAGCGCCGTGGGAGCCGCTGTTGGGTTTCTGTAGGCTCACGTCAGACGCTCCGTTCCCTTGGGTGGCGCTTCAGCCTATTCATTTGGCATCTCGGCTGCTGTGGAAGAGTGCCAGTTTGGGGAAGAGGACCTGGGGCTTTTTTGCAAATACTGATTTGCCAAAGAATGACCAGCCTTTATCTGTTTGCCTCACTGGGTCTGGCTCTAGGAATTGCAGTAGCATGAAGTTTCAGCGTGAGAGGGAGTAGAGGGGAAAACAGGTAAAAAAAAATACTTCCAGCTTCTTGGAGAAACAAACTTCTGTGCTGAATATTTCCACTTGGATCAATGGGTGTGACTGTAGATATGGGCTCTCTACAATGTAGAAGTAACCTCTTTGCTCCATGAAAGTATTATCTTTGTCTTTGCCCTGTCCTGTGTCCCCAAGTTGCTATCTGTCCACACGTGTTAACATGTTTTTTTCATAATGATGGGTTAAGGGGTTTTATTATGCTTAGATAAACCAGCCAACAGAAATGAGGTGGTTGTCTTACTTGTGTTTAAATTTCCACGTTGCTGTGTGTGATGCCCAAGTATTACAGCTGTTTATAAAGCTTAATTATCTTGCAGTACTTCAGGAAAGAGTTCATTAGTTCAAAAATGCACTTTGCAGTAACATTTTATTTAAATATATTTTATAGACAGACTGTCAAAGTTCCAGTTCAGCCGTGAGCGATCCCTAATTTGACAGGATCATATCTGTAAATTAAGACTATTTCCATTACCTTGTTTGCGTGTTTGTTTACTCTGTCAAGGATGAGAGAGACATTGTGACATCTGTGGAATGAAAGTAGTACGTTGTGGATATTTTGTGACTTCACTGCTTTTGTTGTAAAGCATTTGAATTTTAAGAAGGAAAATACTCCTGAAAAGGTTGCAAAGATATCATTACTTTTATTTCTATACAAGGTACTGCCCCCAGTTACCCTTGGTTTTAGGTAAAGACTGGTCAAAGATACTGGGAATTTACACCATAACAACCAGTGAAATGCACACAGACTTTTAGGTCTTTGTCAGACCTTAACCTGCAGAAGATGTCCAGTGTTTGTAGTTCCCTCAAACCCCCAAATCTAGCTTGAGGAGATCTGAACTTTGGTTTTAAGAATCAAAATCAATGATGGCAAATCTTTTTTTTTTTCATGTCTGGTGCCAAATGTATTTTGAAAAACCATCGTACCTTGTTTCTGTTGATGCCACTGCCGATTTTTGGCGCTGATGCCGGTTTGCCTTTCCTGGCACTCGCAGGGGGTGAAGAATGGGCTTGCAGAGTCAGCGGAGGTGTTCAGCGCGCAATAACCCTGCAAAAAGCAAGGTCCTCCATCAGCTTATGTCCAGTGAGCTATATATGGAGCCAGTAATTACAATTGGCAATGCACAGCTGCAAGAAAGCAATTTTTTTTTTGCTGCAGTAGCAGCATGCTATCAAATTATGCCCAACTGCACTAACAGCGCCACCGCATCTTTGGGATGATTAGCAGGAAAAACTTAGAAACAAGATCATCAAACTTGAGATTCCGAGCTGTGCTGAGCAGCAGCACTGTCCCGTGCGTTGTGGGGGTGCAATGCTTGGGCTTGCTCTTGAGAGCACGTGTGTCTCCAGCGTGCCTCATCTGTCCGCCTCATGTGCTGCGTGACGTCCGATGGAAAGAGATCTGAGAAACGGCAGTGTTCCCACCTCGGAAGCTGTGGTCGTGGTGTGTAGCTCAGACGTGTGTCGAACGGGAGACCCCGGGGTGGTGCTGTGCTGGCTGAACATGGGTGGGTGCATGTACCTGAGCTGCCCTTCGCCCTCAGCGCTGTAGTCCTTGGAGAGGTCATGGATGCATCCAGTGAAGTGTCTGGCTGGAATTCTTCTCTTCCTGAAGCAGAACCCTAGAACATGTCATTAGGTGAACCTTGTCCCAAACTCCCTGCCTTCTAGACACCGTTCTAGACAGTTTGCTTGGCTGTAGCCACCTCTTCTGTGGACACCAAAATTACTTGAGAGGAATGCAGTTCTAGCACACCAGAGTACCGCCGGTGTGCGTGACTGACGAGGACCCATGAGACACTGTGGAGGTGGCCCTAAGCACCCACTCCGTGTCGGTAAGGAAGCAGTGTTGGTGGCAGGTGGGTCACGGTGGCACACAGCCACCTCGCTGGGACGGTCTCAGGTCGAGAAGCAAGGCTGAGCTGCTGCTCACGGACGAGTGGTAGTTGCTGCAAGGGAAAGGTGGCAAGGCACTAATTCTAGTTTGCTATTACTATAGCCAAAACCTTTTTGTATATCTATGTACACACATATATATTTGGCTATATATATAAAAGGCACGATACTGTCAGCAACATCATCTTTTAATTAAAAAAAAAAAAAAAGAAAATGAAAAAGAATAACAACGATCTGTTCCCCCTTAAAGGGATGCACTCGTTAGAGCATTCGTGTGCACACTTAATTAAAGCAGCATGAAATGAATAGAAAAACATCAGTGTCTGGCTCGCAGTTTGTGGCAATAATGACAGTCTCTGATGAATAAAACATATCGAACTGTAGAATACTTACTGGAGCATACGGGAGTTAAAGAAAATCACCTCTGTAAGGATTAGACTTTGAATATATGTTCAGTAAACTGCTGTGAATGTGGCAAGTGTTCAGTGAGCAAGAGAGTAAAAGTCGTGTTTGGAACTGTCAAAAATAGCGTATGTGTAAAGTGTGTTTGCTTTGGTTTCTTGTAGAGAATGGTATAAAAATGCTGAGTGGTGTTCCTGGAAGTTGGCATCAGTAATGGGTGGATTTTGGCCACAAATGACACTACCTCTTAGTACACTTCAGGAGCTCGTCCAAGATTTTTGACAGTTATTCCAATACGGGTTTTTCCTCCCATCATAAATAATATGTTGGGTTGTTCATGTCGTGCATTGGCTATCTGGAATAGTTCATCCATCGTCTCCTCTGCGCTACTATGTATTTGAGGCCTTTACCGTTTTGCTTTTCTTCCCTGCTTTTGTCTGTCTAACCTTCTGTCCAGGAGTTATGTTTTCTGTTCTAAACGTACTCTTGCAAGCCATTGAGAACCACACAGCTATCCAATGGGAACGGAGGAGTAGATGTCTTGGTGGAGGAAAAACACAAGTAGGCACTAAAAGCTAAAATCCATTTCTTGAAGGTGTGGCATGAGTGTAATCTTACATTATCTGTAATGAAATATTAACGTTAACAGTTTTAAGTTGGTTTTGCAGATGAAGGATTAGTTGTCTGTGTTGGGTTGTTCATCTTACTGACTAGAGGTGGAGAACCAAGTGTTCCCGACCAGAGGTTTCCGTGTTCTGCAGCCGCCAGGAGGAACCTTCTGCTCCCAACTCTTGCTGATCTGCAGCACCTGTACTTCGTTTGCCATTGATATTTATTGCAACAATTAGCAATATGTGCCTTTGTTGTTCTATCTCCACTTGTTGTCATGTTGTTTGGTGTCTTCCATGTGGCTCTGTGGCGATGCCACCCCCATCCGGGCTTTGTGCGGCTTCGGACACTTCTGTGCGTTTCTTCGTGGGGGGTGTTGGTGGTGGCTGTGTTTACAGCCTTTTGTGCTTCTGGCTTGGGGTTTTTTTAGGCTAAAGGTCCTCATGTTGCACTTGAATTCAGCTGGAAGGTTTTTTAGAAATACACAATCTAAACGCACCAAAAAACCTTATCAGTAAAAGGATTATTGCTTTTTTATGTAAAACTGGTGACTCTAGGAGTCAGAAAGACAAATTGAAAAAAATCAAAGTAAATTCTCCATGGTTATGCTGTTGATAATCTAAAGAGGTGCGCTGAGATGCCCTTCCAGAAATAACGATTTCTTCAAGGGAAGCGTTGAGCCTGAGCAACACGAAGCGGAGAGAGCGGCCGTCCCCGCTGCCTGCGGGGCTGAGCGCGCCGTGCCGCGAGCCGCTCTGCGCCGGGCGGTCCTCCCTCTAGCAGCGATGAATGCAGGAGACTCCCTCGTATTCTGACCGGTTCCTTCTTATTTTTATATTCCCGCCAGGCACCTCCACAGAGAACGACTGTGCTTTTGAACCAGACTACGCTATTCCGCCACTCCCAGTGACCGAAGGTATGCAGCACATTCGGATTATGGAGGGCATGTCCCGCTCCCTTCCATCCTCCCCCTTACTCACACATCAGTCTATCAGTGTTCGGCTCCAACCTGTGAAGAAGTTAACTGGTAAGGACTTTAAATAAAGTTCAGTGGGGCTTTTAAGGTCCGTTGGTGCAAAAATCTGTAAGAAAAGGCTTTGAGCGAGCTTCTGTATACAGGTCATCCTTTGTTTATTGTAGCAGCTACGTTAGTCCAGCCCAGGAACAGATTGGATTTCACGCTGACAGAGAAATCTTTCTATTCTGCAAATGATCTCTCTGTTTTACAAATATTCTCTAGTTTGCTGAGAAATTTCTAGCAGAGTGTGTTTCAATTCCACTTTGTTATTGTGGTTTATGCACAGTGGAAGTGTTACGGTAATTTTAAAGAACTTTATGCTAGAATTTTGAATGCCGAGAGAAGACATCAGAAAAATGATAAACTTGCACAGCAAAGTGATTTTTTTTTTCATAGTTCATGCATATTTTTAAACTGTTCTGTTTATCTAATCTGCTGGGATTGTGGTTTGAACACCTAGAGGTTTTAAAGTTGTTGAATTTTCAAGAGCACGTGGAGTCTGACATCCAGTTAAAAGCCTGACGTTGTATTTCTACTGGTAACAGTTTTGAGAAATGCACTTCTTGCCTGAAAGCTGATGTTCCTCCGTGCCCATCTTTAAAACCCATCAGCCAGCGCACTGCGTTTGCACTGAGAGAAACCCCCAGACAGGGTTTTTCCCCGATATAAGCTGATCTAAGCTTTCAAAAGGGAGCTCTGATACAATTTGTACCATTTGTTTTCACTCTGGTGAACGGAGAAATGGAAAAGGGCAGGAGGAAGGATTCCTGACTGGTGACCGAATCGCTTTGCAGGGTCTCACGGTGGGGTGAGCCCGTTCGGGAGCAGCGGGGCTCAAGAGTTGCAAGAGAATCAGGCAGATAAAGAAATAAAAGGACGTGAAAACAGTTTAAAAGAAAAGTTTTGGTGCCTTGCTTGGCTGTCTTCAACGTGAGTGTCCCATCAGTGGGAACCCCCAAAGCGTGGCCGAAGTTCTGCCTTAGACTGTGAAGGCCTGAGACAACTTTTTAGTGGCAGTGAGAACAGCTCTGTCGTTCCGAGGCCGGTTCCTCGGGAGGGCTGATGATGTGGCACTTGCAGGATTTGTGGGGTTTTGTGGATTTGGGGTTTTTTTTTTGGAAACGCTTTCCATCTTAAGAGTATCCTTCAGATTGCAGTGCGGAGCCAGGGCCGTGCAGCTGTGTGTTCAGAGCTCCGCTTTGTCCGTCGGCATCTCCTTCTCTTGCGCGGAACAGCCAAGAGCACAACCTATTGTACTCACCAGGGCGGCTGCTGGAACAGGCTTGCCTTCTAAAAGTTTGGGGTTGACTTTTAGAATCATAAAATTCAGTAGCAGGTTATGAAAGCCGTTTCAAAATGCAATCCGTTTCAGCTTAGTGTCTCTGAAACCCGGTTAGCTCTTACCCGAGGTACCGGTGCCTTCCTCTGGCAGGAGTACGCTGCGTGCGGGTGGGAATTCTCAGTGTGCTTCCGATTAACTCTTTTTTTTTTTCTTTTTTCTTCCCTTTTTCCTTCGCTGTGACAGAGTAATGGGTAGGTGTGGAACCCACAACCTTCCAGCCACAAAAAACATAGGTTGTGAAGAATGACAAAAATAAATCAAGGCTCTTTTTTCTTCTCACAGCATGTCTGTACTTGTTTAATTTGTTGTGTAATGTATAGCTAGTTTGTTCCTGCTTTTCCTGAGTTTCCTCCCATGATCCTCACATTCATCCAGGTTCCTCTTCCTTCTAGTTTTTGAGTTGGGTTTGCGGGGATTTTCTGCTTTGTTTTCTGTGGCTTCCTCAGTAGAGGCAGGTAATGTTAGCCACTTCCGTAGACCTTTTTTTTTCAGTTAGGAAAGGATGAAAAACATTATATCGTTTAGGCCTTTGTAGTATCTTTATCTCGTTCGTTACCCCTCTGTCCCCTTCTTTTGACTATAATCCTTTGTGTTAATGTGCTCTTCTGTTGTAGCTCTGAGTAATGTTATATTCATGTATCTACTTGAAGAGTTCATTACTCTTCTCTGAAGTCTGTGCAGAGGGTTTGAGCTGTACCCCATGGAAAGAGCAATCTTTCTTACACCCCTGCAGCTCCGTTTCCCTGAGAGCTTGCAGCGCTCAGCGACCTGCCGTGGTGTCGCTCTGCCGGACCTCTGGCTTGTCAACAGCCGCTGACCTCCTCCCGCTTCTCGAACTCACAGCAGTTCAGCCTGGCAGATCCAGCTCCGTGTGTCCGTAATTACCCTTCTCCAGGTGGGAGCGGCTCAGACTCCATCTGGGTCCAAACTCAGAAAGCTTTAGCTGGGTTTTGCAGGGCTGCTGTGGGAGTGTCCCACCAGCTCCTCAAAAGACCACATCCTGGAGTTCCAGCAGTGCCTTTTGCAGGTAGTGGCTGAAAGGAAGGGATGGCGGTTCACGCGAACTTCAGGGGCCTGGGCAGCTCGGTGACACGTGTGCCCCAGCACCGGTGAGGTGGCCTTGAGAGCCGTGCTGTAGCTGTTCCGGCGGTGAGAATGTGTACTCCGCTGTCGCTCTGGTTCGGAAACGGTATGGGATGAAATACAGACTTGAACGAGATGTGTACAAACCAGGGTGACGTTAATAAAAGGCTGATAATTGTTATTACACAAAAGCAAGAGGAGAAAAGCGTAAGCTCCTGGTTTTGTTTGGAGATCCGTTTTGGGGCCACGCACAAGAATCTATTGGAAGTTGACTGGGAAGATGACTATGTCTGTCTTCTACTTGCATACTTTTCCTTTCCCATCTGTTGTAAATATCCTGTTCTGGCTAGACCCAATCTGGTATAGCATGAAAACACATGCTAATGTTTTGCACGTACATGTCTCGATGACTCCAGTGGAGCTCCTGATATACTTAGAATTCAAAGTGTGTTTCAGTGCGTTGGTGGATTAGCATGATTTTTTAAATTATTAGTTTAATTTGCTGTTGATATTGTAAAAGGAAGGTGTTTATTTTACATCCTCGTGCAGTCATTATAGGGATTTGTTTGCTTTCGTTAAGGTAAGGTTTCATAAAGGAACTGGGAAAGCAATGCTTTCCGCTCTTTGTTATTCGTAGTATTTATCACATTTCTTCAACTATTCCCTATAATCTGTCTCTCTTATTTACTACTAATCTGAGAGATTTAAAAAGAAAAAAAAAATAATCCCTCAGCTGCAGGAAGAGATGGCTGTTGAATGACCATTTACTATATCAGCAAATAAAAAGTTTGGGTTTTGTTTTCTGGGGGACATCAACTGGCAGTTTTTAAAGACCCTTCTCATTTTTATTCATTAGTAAAACAGCACGATCTGTACAATAAAGAAAATTTGGAGTTAATACTAAATTTCTGAAGATAAATTCCCAGCCTTGCACTGTTTTTTGATGTCTTTCTCCCCAGTTTCACCCAGTACCCCTCTCTGATTTTACAGAAGTCTTGTAAGTGCCATCGTAGCACGCTCAAAATGTGGTAGAGCTGATAAGCAACTTGGTTCAAAAACCTTCGTGTGACTGCGGGAGCTTTCGGATCAAAATAAGCAGCAGTTTGACGGTAAATGCATGGAGACGTTTCGCAAAGTCTGGCTGGCCGCGGTGGTTTCCTCTTCTGCTTTGTCTGGTCGTCCTGTCCAGTTGTTTGTCCTGCACAATAACGGCAGTGATCCCTTTGGAACGGGGCTGAGGCCGGTTCTGGGAAACTGAAGTGTTACAAAGAGAGGCTTTTGTCCGTCTGACAGTTGCCACATGGATTTTTCAAAGCGACCTTCAGAGCATAGAAAATTGTTGAGAAATTATCCAATTGTAGGGGCTTTTTCATGCTGTGTGCTTCTTACATACGTTTGTGTGTGACTAACCCATTCATGTCATCATTTCCATATCTGTGGAGTGGTCGGAGAGTGGAATGGTACCATTTCTTACATAAAACCCTTTGTTATCTCTTGGTTTTTTTTTTTATTTATTTATTACTAAAGATTTAATTTCTAAGACCATTTGCAACACAACGTGACTGTACTAGCTTCTGGATTTATGCTTTCTGGAATTCTTTGGAGATGAAAATTTAAATACAGAACGACTTCTTAGGCTCTTCACAAGGTGATTTGCTCACGTTCGAGGGCTGAAGTGTCTCGGGTCGTTCTGGATCTGCGTGCGTCCGTTCCGGTGTAGTAGAGCGGATTTGTCAGCTTCTACAGGTGGCGGAAAGCAGCTCCTGAGATGTGCCCTTCTCATGGGCATCAGGGGGTGGCACGGTAACCCGGGGTTCCGCTTTGCCCTTTAGAAAGGAAAAGAAGCCTGGGTGGTGCAGAGAAACCCGCCCAGTGGAAACTGCAGTGCTGATTGTTTATTTATTTATCTATTTGCTCATAATATAATCTTGTAAAGTTCTTAACCCCTCTGATTTGTAAACAAGTCAGCTTTTCATCCACAGCCAAGTTGAAATGTCCACTTTTGGCAAAAAGCCGTCGGAGCACGGTACGCGGTGCGTTGGGTTTCTGTCCAGAGGAACTGAGGTCACTCCCGAAGGTGTTGGTATTTGGGTTTTTGGCGTGCGGAGACTTGGCTGGATTCACGGGCTGATAAACACTCCGTACGGGTGCAGTTTTCACTCTGCTGAATAGTCTGGTGATGAGGAAGACCTGAGGACGTTGTGGCTCTGAAGGGTGCGGTGCTGGTAAGCACAAGCGCTCCGCTCTCCCTCTCCTGCATCTGTAACCGATTGTTCAGCGGTGGCCAAGAACCGGTTGGAGAGCAGCGTGTTCAACCTCAGTTTATGCCATCTCATAATTTTTTTTTTTATAACAACAGTGGCTCTATTAGCAAGTGTAATGTGAAAAATTACAT